>BSBN01000439.1:1280562-2561124 GCA_027924645.1 Cunninghamia lanceolata
ATAAGTCACCGATGGAGGGGGTTAAGAGTATGTTTAGTGAAGATGGGTTAGAACATAAGTTTTGAGTAGAAGTGGTTTCTATGGTTTGGTACCTAATTAATAGTTCTCCTACATCAGATCTTATGGATAAAAATCCTATGGAATCTTGGTTGGGGAAATTTGCATTACAACATCTTTGTGTTTTTTATTGTGAGGTATATGCACATATTCCTAGAGAGAAGCAATCAAAATTGAAGAACAAGGTAGTTAAGTTTGTTTTCATTAGATATGGTGTTAATGTGAAAGTGTACAAGTTTTGGGATCCTATGGCCAAGAGAGTTCTATATAATAAAAGTGTTGTTTTTAGAGAGATTAATCCTTCCCCTACATTTTTGTGGCCAAAAGAGGATAAAATAAAACATGTGGTTTAGCTACCTCCCAAGATTGAGAAAGTTTAACTAGATGCTTGTGAAGGATTTGAAGAGGAGGAGAGATTAGATAGTTTAGATATTTCTAAAGAGGAGGTAGAACCTCCACCTCATCCCTTGAGGAGGTCCACTTGGCATATACAACAACCAAATATGTGTACTTCTAATTGGAGATGCATTTTTTCTTTGATTACTAACATAGATGAGTATAGAACTATGAAGGAGGCATTGGAGACAAATGATTCTATGTATTGGAGAGTAAATATGGATGAAGAGATGGTTGTATTGAATAAAAATCATACATGGGACTTTGTACCTTTGCTTGATGGACAAAAACCTATTGTTTGTAAATGGGTGTTCAAAAGAAAGATTGATTTTGATGGTAGTGTTGAGAAGTACAAGGCTAGACTAGTTATGAAGGGATATTCCTAGGTTGTGAGAATTGATTATAGTGAGATTTTTTCTCCAATTGTTAAGTTGACATCCATTCGATTCTTATTATCTATTGTAGTGGCCTTTGATCTTAAGTTTGAGTAGATGGATGTGAAGACAACTTTCCTTCATGCTAATTTGGAGGAAGTGGTCTACTTGACACAACCAAAGAACTACATGAAGAAGGTAAAGAATATTTGGTTTATAAGTTTAAAAGTCTTTGTATGGTCTCAAACTGTCTTCTAGGATATGGTACTAGAATTTTGTGTTGGGTTTGGAATTTATGAGATCTAAATTGGATCAATGCATCTATTATAAGATGGATGGTGATATATTCCTTGTTATTGCATTGTATGTTGATGATATGTTATTTTTTGGTAATGTAAGGATGTGATTTGTGATTTGAATCCTCAACATTCAACATAGTTTGAGATGGACTTATGGGCTACTAGATATATCTTGAGTATGAATATTATAATATATAGTGACTATAAATCTTTGGTTAGGCTAGAGAAAGTATGTGAACTAAATGTTGGAGAGATTCAACATGAAAACTTACAAACTTTTGTGTGCTCCTATCTCGATGGGAACCAAATTATATATAGATTAGTGTTTGACTTCACCTAATGAGATGGAGGACATGGATCAAGTACATTATACTAGTGCTGTTTGGATCTTGATGTATGTTATGGTATGTACTAGACCAGACATTTCCTAAGTAGTGGCAGTCTTGAACCACTTTATGGCTAATCGTAGACGAGATTATTGGGATGTAGGTATTCAAATTTTTACAAGGTACCTCTAAGTACTCTATTTTTTTTATCATGGTGATTCTAGAAGGGAGGAAAACTCAATGGATATTTTTGAATTCAGATAGGCAAGAGATGTGGATAGAAGAAGATCCACTAGTGGATATGTGTTTCATTTATTTTGTGGTGCTACTATTTGGATGAGTAAGAGAAAAAAATTGGTTTCTTTCTCCACTATAGAGGTTGATTACATGGTAGCTACTCATACATGCAAGTATCCCATCTAGATTAAGATACTTTGTTCAAATGTGGAGCTCAGTTAGGGAGCTATCAGAGTTCTTTGTGACAATCAAAGTGCCATATGTCTAACAAATAACCCAACCTTTCATGTGAGGGTGAAAAAATTGATATCTAGTACCATTTCATTTGTGACATGTTAGAGGATGGGAGGGTGATGTTAGAGAAATTTAATACTTTGCATAATGTTGCAAATACATTGATGAAGCTAGTGAGCACATAAAAGTTCATGTGGTGATGTGAGCCTATGGGCCTTTTAGCCCCTCACAATTAGTTGATAGTGTTTCTACTTTGTTTCCTCTTGCAAGGTGTTCAAAAGTGGGATAATGTTAGGAAAGGTGTCTCAACCTATCCTCATAATGTTAAGAATAGAAAAAGTGTAATTTTTGAGATATATAGTAGAAAGACTTAATTTCTAGGCTATAAAGGCCATTTTTATCCTTGATTTTTTTTGGATGGGTCATAACCAGTTCCTTCAATACAAAGATGTAGATCTCTTTAATATATAAAATTAAAAAAAGGAAGCTCAATAAACTTCCTAGATCAAAATTTATGGCCTTCAGAAGTTGGGCCTCTAACATTAGACATGTAAGAGAGTTTATGACACATAAGAGTTGTAAGAGGGAGTTACACTTGTTGACCAAAGACTTTCCATAAGGATTTTTTTGAATGGATATAATGGAGCTAGAGTGGAGCACCCAAGTTGGTGATTGGATTATGATGATCTTATGGTAGGTGGAAGGAATATGCTATTTTTATCCCGCAGAATCATCTTGGGAATTAGGCATTAGATTTTTAACTACGTATTTAGGCACCACACTTTGGGTGCTTTTATCTCATGATTTCCTAATTACCATTTGATGGTTTCATATATTTCTTCTCCTATTTATTGTGTGATTGAGATGGAGGTTTCATAGTGATTTATGTAGGTACTGTTATGCTACCAAAATTGCTCTAGATCTCTTGTTGGTGAGTCTAAATCAAAACCATTAGGTGTAGTGAAGCACACAAAAAACTTCCACTTATTCTTACACATACAACACCTCATATCATAATAGGTACAACACATAATTCAAGAGTGTACAACATAGTTACACTATCCCAATAAAGGGATTATATCTACCTAAATTAAGTTAGGAAATCATACAAAATAATGTTGGAAGTTAAAGATTCCAATCAAGACATCAAAACTATCATACACAAAACCACTAGAGGACTCTCAAGATCAAGATCACTATACTTAGGTGCAAACATTCATGTTCACACCCTCATGAATAGTATCAAAATAAAATAATTCAACATACTCTACAAAATAGAAGCTCACCAAACTATGTTGGAGAGATCACATACACCCAAGCATTATTTTCATGCTAGCAATTTGTATATAAATTGCATAAAAATATATTCCATTAGAAAAGCCATAACTTTCCAAAAACATAAAATTTTATTAAATTCTAATTTTTTTTAGAAATATAATATATAAATCTACAAAACCCAAAATTATTTTAACAATAATATTCTTTAATATAATTTTCTAAATACAATGTAATCACATGTAAAATATAATTATCAAAATAATAGCATGGATAGATAGTCACAAATTCATACATATCTCATAATATAGAATCTAGGTTTTTATAATTATTTTATATAATTTAATAAATGTACCTACACACCATTCCTAAAAATTTTAGGAGAACCCCATTTTTGAAACAAATTTCATTGAAGATGTAATTGATTGGTTTTTGTATAGATGGTTTTATAACAAAACAGACATACAGTCACAAGTTCTCTTATATCTGCAAATCTAGAAACTGGGTATTTCTAAGTATGTTATATGATTTAATAAACTTCGTTTTCCACTATTATTGAAATTTTAAAGAAAACCCAATTTATAGATTTTTTTTTTAATTATGGTAAGCTACAAACGAGGGTGTAAATCCCTTCAACAAAAAGTCACAAGGGCAGAAAAACAGGCCAGTAGGCCACCAACAACTGAGTAGCAGCAAACTAACAACTAATTAACATACTAGAGTTTATACAATACCATAACCAAAAACTAACAGAGAGATAAAAGCATAAACTATTTGAGGAGCATGTTGCAGTCCTCCATAAGGAACCCAAGCAATTCATCTTTGCTCGCAAAGGTCTTCTCTTCACCATGTTTGCCATCCTGAATGCCTTGCAAGATTGTCAATGAAGTAGCCGCTCGGTGAGTAACTTTGAAGCACAAAGTAGCCATTACCCTCATCTTGTCTTTGAGGGAGGTCATACTATCTTTCAACTCTACCATATCCTTTTTGATCAGACTGCAACTTTACACCTATCCTGACTGTCAACTTGCTTGATCGGAGAATCTATAACATTACATTCAGAATTGGTTTCAACATCCTCCTCCTCGGTATAATAATAGGAGTTGTTTATCTCCTCAAATAGATTGGCACCCTCTTGGAAAATAGGTTTCTCCAAGGTTAGCTTCATTTCCTTTATTTCAATATCCTCTTTAGGGTCCAAGGTAGACAAGTAGTCCACTAATTATAGAATAATTGTTATTAAAGATGAAACCGACTAGTTTTTCTCAAGATAATTTTACTAATTTTCTTAAAAAATCAGTCAAATTATTTAATTCATAAAATAAAAACCATATAATATGTAATTCTAAAAATTATAGGGAAAGTTTATCCCATAGTTAGAGACTACATATTCAAAATTCAAAGGTACCCAGTTCACCATTTACGAAATATGATTAATTTCACATAAGTTTTTGTTTTTCTTTTCAAGAGAACTATAGTATGATCAAAATTCAATTCTTTCTCAAAGGAAACCTAATTTCATTAATTACCAGGGAAACCAAATATCATCTACATCTTTTCATGATTAGAAATCTTACCTTGAAAAATCTTGCATAAATTTTAAATTTGACGAAGATCTTGAAATTTCAATTCCCAAAGTGAAAATAACCACCCTCTTCATTCTTCTTCTTCTAGTAAGTCTATCCTATTTTCTTTTTCTTTTCTTTAGTAATAAATAATTTCATATTACATAATGAAATAATGGATGCCTAAATAAAAAATAGATTTCCAATAAAAGTTTCTTTCTTTTTCTTTCTTTCCTTTTCTCAACCCAATCTCATGAAATCTTCAAAATAAGAATATAATATTTAAAGATAACAAATTTATTAAATAAGTAAATAAAAAAATAAATCATCTTTTCATAACTAAAGATAAGAATCTTTATATTATTTTTTTCCCAATCATAAAATAAATATATTTATCCTTCTAGTCAAATAATTAATCAATAAAAACTATGTATTAATAAATAATTCATTACCACAATTATTATTATTATTATATATTTATTTTTCAATCACCAAATAAATAATTAAACATAAATAATTATTTATTTATTTTTAATTAATTATTTTAATCTAGTTTAATTATTAATTGCCCACACAAATGGATTATATACTTCAATACCAAGAACTAGTTTACCTTTCTTGATACATGTACCTATTGCACAACATAATCTTACCACACATACCTTAGTAGAATTATTAGAAACAATATAATCATATAATCACCTTTAATAATTAACTATGGTATTGTAATCACACATTATACATAAAATGTGTTAAATCAACACTTTACATTTAACATAGGTTAATAGAGATTATCTAATTTTACCACAAAATTGGAATATCAAAGACTCACAAAGAAACCAAAAATGAAGGATGTTACACCAACACCTAGAAACATGCCCATTTAGATCATAGATTGATGCCTTTGTACATAAACCATGTCACTATGGATTCCACTAGTACCTAGAGGTGTTTAAAATTCATCCTCCATCTTACCATGTCCATTGAAGGCCATTAATGGTTGTCTTGTATCATGCAAGGGAGTTGTTGAGGCAAGTGAAGCTTTATAGAGAATTGTAGGAATTCAACATGAGAACAAATATGAGAATAAAGATTATTGAGTGAAGTTGGAAACCTTGCAAAGAAACCTTGTAGACTTGAAGGTGGGAACTAGATATTTGGAAGAAAGGGCAATGTGAGAAGGAAATTTAGAATTTCATTAGGTTTCTACAAAGGAATAAATGATTGATTTGATGATGAGAGGAAAAGTGGTGTATGAATGTAGAAAATGATGTTAGCATAGGATAGGAGGTGAAAAGGAAAACTCCATTAGTCCACTAAAAATATGCAACTTTGTAGAAAACACCAAAAATGACCTAAAACTCTTGACACTTAGAATTTTCTTCGATTTTTGGAAACCTCAACATATGATAGGAACATGGGGAAGGCAATGCATAATTACAAGATAAAATTGAGAAAGGGAAGGCCCACTAAAGGAAATCTCAAATTGATTATCAGTAGTGGGTTAGACACTTCCAAGACAACAAGGCACTATAAATGGAAAATTTTCACTTTCTTAGGCAAGTGACAACATCATTTCTTTCAGGTCTATTGAGTCAACTTATATTTTTGTTTTTTATTAAGATCTCTCTCATGTATGACTAAAACACCACTCCACCTAACTATTTCTCTTGTCCCAATTAGTATCTAGTTCACTCTCAATCAATCCCTAGTGATCTCCCAATCATCTCTCTAGTTCACTCCTGATCAACCCCACCATTGGTGTTGCTTCTCAACCTAAAAATAGCCCACTATTCTCATATTTTAGAGGAGGCTAATTTTCTTAATTACATATTTTCCCCCATAACATTTTTATGCTCATACAAGACCTTGTGATTCTTTTCGCTTTTTGTTATCAATCTTCAATGCTTCTTTCAATCCCAATTTTCTCACATCCCTACTTTTTCATGTCATCAAGTGGAGGACCCAATTATTGCAAAGGAGATAGATGATACTGGATTTTTGAATAAAAAATCCTAGCACTAGAACCCATCATTTATTTACAAGTTCCTTATTCTTTAACAAGATAGTTAGAAGTAGTAATTAGCAAATTCTATCTCCCTTGAATAAGTAAAAAATTGATTTTCCTCTTTGTTAGATTAAATTTCATTGCTTTGCTAGTTGTAGATTCCATTTCCTACTATTGTAGAATAGATGCATTTTCTTTCTTTAGAGTAATTATAATTACAAATTAAACCATGAAAGACAAAAACATTAGTAAAATTACATATAGGAAAAATTCATTTTAGTTTTGCATCCATAAGATATTTTAGTTTCATGCAAGTACTAATTAGATCATACTTAAAAGTTGGTAAAAGCATAAAAAGAAAAGTTACATTCTTTAAGAATAATTAAATTAGAGAATCATTTAAACATTGGAAATATTATAAAAAGAAGAAGAAATCCCAAACCCATCATGAGACACACAACTTTCAATCAAATGGGAGATCCCTAGATTTCAACATGTGGAACACTATGTTAAAAAATAGTCAATTAACAACATTAAAAAAAAAGGAACACCCTTGATCTAATTACAAGGCATGCAACACATGAAACTCAAAACCAAAGCCAAGTATTCTATCTTCCTAAACTTAATGTTTGCACTCAATGTGCCTTGGAGTGAGAGAAGATTGGATCAAATCAATCTTGGACAGGATAAGGGAAAACCTACTAGCTTAGGAAAGCCCTATAGAAGAACAAGCCCAAGAACAAATGGAAATTTGAGGCAAATTGAGTAAGAAAACCAACAATGAAAAAAGAGAGAAGGTTTGTAATAGATAACTTAGACCACTCAAAGAGATCATCAATTTATAAGAGCAAAGATTGAACACATTCCACCTCTTTGTAGAAAATGAATTAAACAAGATAAGGATAAGTAACCCTCCAGGTCATATAAAAAATACCTACAATAATGCCAATTCATCATCTTCTCCAACAACAACTAAACTATGAGAATCACAACAACCACCAACCACACACACAAATAGCCCACACAAACAATACAATCACCATCTATAACATTCTCCTTACTCATAAATAGAACAACCCCTTGGCCTTACCACCACTCAATTGGTTCTTGCCATGAGAGTGGGAGTGACTAAGCAAGTGCCTCTAGCAAGGGTGTGCTTCCATGTGCTATATCAGGGTTTAATGCCCTGATATAATGCTTGAGTCAATTCCAAAAATCACATATTTTAGTGAACCTGATGTGAAGACCAAATCCTTATTGGTAAGTTTGTTTATGTTTCCACATATTATTTTGTTTCACTTCATCATCTCTCTTTCATGATCATTCCATGTATTCTTTAGTAATTCTTACACCCCAAAAATATGGTAGAATAAGACATGGTTTGAGGGTAGATCCCTTCAATGAAAGTTTCATGCCTTCATTTGATAGGTACATCCCACTAGACCCACTAGCTCCAATTCAAACCACTATGACTATGAAGACTCTAATTCAAAGTGGTCTCAACAAGATCCCTACTATTTCTTAACTTTCAACAACCTAGCTTGGAACCATGACATGGTCATCCAACCCAACCATCCCAACCAAGGTAGAGCATGTCGAGTGCTCATTCAATTTGAAAATCATCAATATGATTGAAATCTATAACAAGCTATAGGGAAATGACCACCCAAATGGATAATGAGGTGTACCACTTGGAGAGAGACTTCAAGAAGCTCATGAGGCTTAGGAAGCCCTTCATGTATCCTATCAAGTAGAGCAATCTACAACACTCCAAGCTCCATTAAAAAATATTATAGAAGAACAAACAAATGAGGCTACCCAAATGTAAGATAAAACACCAAAAGTGGTAAAACTCAAAGAACACAGGATGTGACACTAGATAACCTTATATCTTGTTGCAAGTATGTGCCTAATCGATGTTATTGATGTCAACATATCTGTGTTGTCATTGATGTCAACTATGCTTCTAGTTTGATAAGTTAGATGATTTGTATTTGCTCATGGAAGTGATGGAGAATATGAGTAAATGATCCAGATATTGAGTTTCCAAGTGCTTTTGAGAAAATTTACTCCTCCGGTGGAAATAGTGTGTGGAAGAGTATATTTGTCTACTAAAGAATAGTCTGGTAGATTGCTCCTCATTTCTAGTAGAATGAATATCTTTGTCTACAGATTGGAATTTATTTAGAGGCATGTCTGAAGATGCTATATCTCAAGTTTGAGCCTTCGGTATGAAGATCTGAGTGAGTTATGTTCACCAGAATAAAAGCTACTTTTTCTAAGTATTCACTAGTGATAGGAGAAGGTATTTTTCTCCACATTCCTCTGCATTGAAGTATTATGATCCGTGGTTCTACAGTTAAGTATAGAATGATGATAAGTGCCTTCAACTACAATGGTTTGTGATTTGGTGGTCCGCAAGCTATCCTTACCTTATGATAGTGGCTAACAATGTTGTTCTTGTGCTCCGGTTTGAAGAATCTTCTTGACAGAGTGGCTAAAGATCATGTGGGTGTTCCTGGTGATTACAATGTGCTTGTGGATGTCTCCTGATCATGTTCCTACCTTTGGATTGGTCCACAAAGAGGAATTCAGATAGTGGATGAAGTCTGTTCTTTGAAGACCTAGTGTTAACACTAGTCTTGGTTGACTTGGTTGTTTTCACTTCTTGTAGAGATGTATTGAATATTGTGGAAGCGTGTCATGGTGTGAAAGATTGCATTTGAGTCCTAGCTAAGACATAACATGATCTGCATACATCTTTACCTTAGCAAATCTTGTTTAGGTCCAGACCTATTTCTTTGTATTATTGTAATGCCGACCTTGGAGAATGTTCGAATGGTTGATGAATGTAATGCCAACCTTGATGCACATTCCAAGGTTGATGAATTGTATAAAAGCATGTAATGGAGTTACGAAAAAGTAGTCCTTGAGCGGAAATGAAGAGATAAGTGTGAAGGTATAAAATAGCAGAGCAGAGGAATTATATTGTGCTTCAATGGAACTGAATCCAGACATGAAGTAGATGTTACCAAATCAATTCACCATCTTTTGGCAGTGAGCCACCTTTTAGCAGTGAGTCGTCCTTGGCAGTGAGCCATTCTTGGCAATGAGCCTCAACATTTACAGTGAGCCCTAAGGCAGTGAGCCTCTGATTTTTGGTATTGCTATAACATATATATCTTGTAGGCTAATACCCACCATGGTTTTTCCCTTATAGGGTTTCCCATGTAAAAATCTTGTGTCTCATGTGTTAATTGTGTTATTGTGTTGAGTTTCTTATTTCATGCTTTCATGGTTAAATCTAAATAATAGTAAATAAGTGTTTGAAGAGTTGATGTTCATAATTGTCCAAAGTTTTTGGGACAACTGATTCACCCCCACCTCTCAGTTGTCTGACGCATTTCAACAATTGGTGTTAGAGCAAGGTTCCTCGGAGGTAAGCCTAACAACTTGAGGTAGATCCAGAATGTCTTACAAGAAGGAAGCTTTGTAGTTTGATAGAATGAATTATGTGACCTAGAATATACACATGAAAAACCATCTACTTTGTATTAGGTAAAAAGTATGGAAAGCGACAAAGAATAAATATATCATGCCTCTGAATGGTCTGACAACTGAAGATGAAATCAAGGAATATGAGTTAAACATAAAAGCCAGAGATGCTATGTTAAGTGCTTTAACTAACACTGACCTGATAAACTTCATGGATCTTGAAACAACTCAAGAAGTTTGGGAAAAGCTAAAAAATCTGTAAAAATGCCAAATTGCAGGGACTAAAATCTAAATATGAAAGGCTTAAAGATGGGCGAAGATGAAAACATAACATCCTACATGCAAAAAGTTGATGAACTTGTTACTAGAATCAAAGCTATGGGAGGAACTATTGAGGAGAAAGAAGTTGTAATGAAAATTAGTAGGTCATTACCTAAATCCTACAGTCACAATGTTGCGGCAATTGAAGAAGTAATGATTATGAAAGAAGTCACCAAGGATTAGTTGCTAGGAAAGTTAACAGCCTTTGAGATGAGAGAACTTGTGATGCTCTATCGAAGATTGAGACTGCCTTCAAAGCCAATACTTCAGAAAAGATCTCTAGAGCCAAGAAGTGTAAGGTGGAACCTAATGATGACCTTGATGAAATTGAAGCAAATTTTATTGACAGATTGCAAAGAGGCACCAATAAGTTCAAAGGTAAATTACCTTTCAAATGTTTTTCATGTGGTAAAGTTGGTCATTATGCTTCTAGATGTCTTGAAAGAATTGAAAGGAATAGAAAAAGATTTAAGAACAGGTCTAGAGCTCCAAAGAGATGCTACTATGTTAGGGATTTTGATGATGAAGGTGTGACTAATGATGAATCTAATGATGCTAGTACTAGTGCAAATGAATGCTTATTTATTGCAATTAAAGAAGAGCCTGTGTCTACTAATCCTGCTAGTTGTGTGAAGGAAGAAAAACTAGTAGAAGAAAGTGCTCTGGCTATTTAGGTTGAGAAAGATAAGGATGAATGGATCATTGACAGTGGATGCTCACATCACATGATTGGTGACAAAAGTAAGTTTGTAAGTTTGGAAAAGTATGATGGAGGACTGGTTAGGTTTGGAGACAATGCAGTTGGTAAGATTTGTGGAAAATGATCTATTTCATTTGATGGAAAGCATAATACTGATAATGTCCTAAATGTGAAGGGTTTGAAGCATAATCTTTTGAGTGTTGGTTAGATGTGTGATAAAGGTTATGATCTAATATTCAAAGACAATGGGTGCAAGATCATGGAAAGCTCTGAAACAGTGATTTCTACCAGTAAGAAGACTAGAGGTAACATTTATCAGTTACTTGAGGAACTAATGATTACTATTTATTAGCCGAAGCAAATGAGAGTTGGTTGTGGCATAGAGGAATGTGTCATATAAACTTTGATAATCTGGTAAATATAAGTATAGGTCAGATTGTGAGAGATTTACCAAAGGTTGTGAAACCCACCAATACTATTTGTAAGGAATGTCAGTTGGGGAAGTAGACAAGAACAAGTTTTAAGAGCAAAGAGCAATTTTTTTACCAGTTTGTTGGATCTAGTACATACAGATCTATGTGGTCTTACAAGGGTAAGAAGTCTACAAGGGGATAGGTACTTCATGTTGCTTATTGATGATTATTCTAGAATGACTTGGGTTACTTTTCTAAGAGACAAATCTGAAGCCCTAGAGAATTTCAAATCCTTTAAGGCAATGGTTGAGAATGAAATAGAGCTAAAAATCAAATGCTTGAGGTCTGATAGAGGAGGTGAGTCCACATTAAATGAATTCAACATTTTCTATGAAGAGAAAGGAATAAAGAGACAGTTGTCTATACCTAGGACTCCGCAACAGAATGGAGTTGTGGACAGAAAGAACAGGACAGTTCAAGAGGCTACTAGGACAATGATGAAGGAAGGAGGTCTATCGGAAGTTTTCTGGAAAGAAGCTATACATACTGCTGTCTACATTCAAAACAAAGTTCAAGTGAAAGGTAATGGTACTAAAACTCCCTATGAATTGTGGTATGGAAGAATTCCTACAATAAAATATTTCAAAGTCTTTGGAAGCAAATGCTATATCAGAAGAGATGAAGATCTAAGGAAGTTTGATGCAAGATGTGATGAAGGAATCTTCCTTGGATACTCTACCAAGAGTAAGACGTACCAATGCTACAACAAAAGGCTGAAAATGATTGTTGAGAGTGAAAATGTGAAGGTGGATGAAGACAAAGGAAGAACATCAAATCAGAGTGGCTATGAATTAGATGAACTTGCTGATATAACATATGAATAAAAAGTTGAACAAGAAGGCAGTCAAGATGAAGAAGAAAAGGCTCCGAAAAGTACTATTAAGATCCCCAGGAATGTAAGAATCAAGCACTCTAGAGATCAAATTATTGGAGACAAAAAAAATGAGTACTGACAAGGAAAAAAACTACAGAAGATCAAGTGAATTACTATTTTCTTTCTACAGTTGAACCAAAAACTGTGAATGAAGCCTGCAATGATGAAAATTGGGTAAAGGCAATGAAGGAAGAACTAATGCAGATAGAGAAGAATGAAACTTGGGAATTAATTCCAAGACATGCTGACACAAATTTTATTAGAACCAAATGGGGTTTTAGGAATAAGCTAAATAAAAATGGAGAAGTTGTAAGGAATAAAGCAAGGCTTATGTGCAAAGGATATTCTCAAATTGAAGGGATAGATTTTGAAGAGACTTTTGCTCCTGTATCCTAGATTGAAGTAATCATAATATTTTAGGCATTTGCAGCTCACAAAGATTTCAAAGTGTATCAGATGGATCTGAAGCTTCTATTTTTTAATGGTGAGTTGGAAGAGGAAGTCTACATTGAGCAACCAGAAGGCTTCCAACTATCAGATCAAGGTGATATGGTATGCAGGTTGAAGAAAGCATTATATGGACTCAAGCAAGCTCCTAGAGCCTGGTATCCAAGGTTGGATAAGTACTTATTATAGTTAGGGTTCAATAAAGGTATTGCTAATAGTAATCTCTATTTCAAGATTACTGGTGATCAAATTTTGATTGTTGAAGTCTTTGTTGATGACATCATCTTTGGAGGCAATGAAGGTATGTGCATGAAATTTGCTGGTGAAATGCAAAAACAGTTTGAGATGTCTATGTTTGGTGAGATGAATTTCTTTTTAGGTCTACAAATTACTCAATCAAATAAGAGAATCTTCATATCCCAGTCTAAGTATGTGAAGGAGTTGTTGAAGAAGTTTGGAATGGAGGATTCTAAATTGGTATGTACTCCCATGGTGACTAGTTGCAAGTTGAGTAAAATGATGAATCACCTAAGACTGATTAGAGAAGGTATAGATCCATGATTAGAGGATTACTTTATCTAACTCAATCCAGACATGATATAATGCATGTAGTTTGTCTTGGAGCAAGATTTCAAGAAGATTCTAGAGAGTCTCATGTGATGGCAGTTATGAGAATCTTGAGGTATTTGAAAGGCACATTAGATCATGGCTTATGGTATCCAAAAGATAATGATTTCACTCTTAGTGCATATATAGATTCAGATTGGGTGGGAGATGTTAATGACAGGAAAAGTACAAGTGGAGGTGCTTTCTTCTTGGGTAATAGATTGGTTTCATGGTTGAGCAAAAAGTAAGATTCAATCTCCTTGTCAACTGCAGAAGCATGGTATATTGCATCATCATGTTGTTGTACCCAAGTATTATGGATGAAACAGACCTTGAAGGACATAACAGTTGTGTATGAAGATCTAGTTGCAATCTTCTGTGACATACAAGTGCTATAAACATTTCAAAGAATCCGGTGATTCACTCAAGAAGAAAGCATACATCAATAAGGTATCACTTTTTGAGAGAAAGGTGACAGAGAATGAAGTAAAGATGGAATATGTGTCCACAAAGGATCAAATTGCAGACATATTCACTAAGCCTCTGCCTAAGGATACCTTTGAGTATCTCAGAGAAAAGTTAGGGGTAATTACCCTTCCTTCTCTGAACTAAGATGTATAAGAATGCATCAATCCAATGGTGTCTAGAGTCTCAGTCATTGATCTAGATTGATGTTTTGAGAGCTACCTCTCAGGGGGAGTAGCTAGATGTTCCTAATAAAGAAAGTGTTGGTAACAGAGAAAAGTTCAGTTGGATTAGAGTAGCAGAATGCAAGTATGTGCCCTTTGCCATTGATGTCAAAGGGGGAGAGAAATCATGTGAAAAACTTGATGGGCTGCATAATTAGTCTCTTTTATGTTACTTTTTATACTCCAAAAACTTCTTTCATGGCATCCTTTAAGACATTTATCCATGTTTGCACTATGATATGTTGACCTTCTTTATACTTCTAAGACCCGAACTTATAGTATTTAATCTGGAATGTGATGATCATATTATCTAATGAATGAATTAGATATAGATATGTATAAAAGTACAAATAAGATGTTTTTATGGTTAGTCATGGAGAATGCTTGTGGTATATGCTTTTGGAAACTAATTCTATATGCAGAATTGGACATGTCACGATGAGATTGAGCATTTGTAGCAGGTTGTAGACAAAGGAGTTAATAGAAGTATGAGTTTCAACACTAAGAATGCAGAGACAACTGAAGACAATTATGGAGCATCATGGATAGTAATTGTATACACCTAAAAATGACATGACTCTACCTAAATAAATATTTTAAATATTTATTTCATCTTAATATTCCTCTATCAATAAATAAATAAATCAATTTATTTATTTGATTCATTTTCTCCCATTAATTGAATAAATTACATTTATTTAATTAATTCCATCAATATCAACTTTATTCTTCTAAACAATTAAATAATTTTAATTATTTAATTAAATCATTCATTCTTCCAAATTTAAATAAAATACAAATTTATTTAAATTAAATCTTAATCTCCAAAAATAAAATATAATTAAATATTTTATTTTCCCAAATCATGTGCAAGTAATTAAATAAATTTATTTATTTAATTCGCTTTCTTATCTTCTAAAAAATCTTCAAAATCTTCTAAAAATATATTCTTCTTGTCATGCAAAAGCAAAAGCTGAGTTAACTGATTTAAAACAACTTTGTTTTAATCAACAAATTCTTAAATTAAAAAAATATATTCTAATTTTTGAAATAAAAGATCATCCTCATCAAGAAAGTAGTTAACTCAACAAAGCATCTTTTTGAATGACACATGTCTTTCTTCTATTCGTGCACGTTCTCTTGGACATCCTCTACCATTGATCTTCTTATTTCTTCTCCACCATTGATCTTTTCTCACACAATTCTATAAATACCCTTCTATTCTTCCATTCTTATATCACGAAGCTTTCAAGTAAACTTATGCTGCAGAATCCATAGCGCGCCATTGGCACCCCCACTCTCACATCATTCACTATTCATCCTATATTGTGTTGAAGCTCGTCTTCAACACAACAAGTATTTGAGCCATTTCTCCTTTGTCATCTTGAGGAATCAAAGCAAGGAAGTAAGCTTCCTGAGGGCTACATTCATCACCAAAGATCAAATGAGAATAGGTGAACAATGGAAGCCACCAGGTAACAAAACACTGTAAGTTTGGTTATTTGTTTTTAATCTTTGTTGCTTGCACATTTCATTGAAGTTATTGGGTTTTATAATTCATTTTATTTATCATCCATTTTCCCTATAACATTTCTAAGGCATTTAACCACCTAAAAGCTTATCAACAACGGATGTCCAGAAGCTATAACCATAGTGTAAAGCCTCAGTATTCCAAGTTGGTGATCTAGTCTATGGGTCAGGAGCATATCAATTGGCTACATCTGAAGGTGAACTATTTGATTATTCTATCAACAACATGCATCTTTACAAGTTCTACACCTAAAACCCCAATGCAAGGGAGTCCTTCCAAAATTCAAAAAAAAATGATAAAAAACAAAACAAAAAAAATAAAAAAAATTAGAAAAATAACAAAAAAATTCATCCTCTGGTGAAACCTAGCAAACAGGCACCTGGGATAGGTACCATGATGAAAACCTAGAAAACAGGCATCATGTTTACTTTTTAGCTTTTGTGCAAATAAAAACAAGTGGTGAAAACTTGGTAAACAGGCGCTATCTGTGACAAACCGCTTCCTCCATCTGTTGTGACCTCATTTCTCTTGTGTCCATCATATTGTTCATCTTGAACTAGTTCTTTGAACTGTTGTCGAACTACGTCACCTCTAAGTTATCACATAGGCAAGGCCATTTTCAATGCACCCCTAAGGCTCTACTCCCCTTATTTCCTGACCGTTCCATCAAATTTCGTCTGTCCTGCTATCCATGACCATTTCTGCATCTTTGCCATCACCTAGGTCTTAGGTCCATCAGGTTCACCCCAAACTACGTTGCCTCTGCGTCGTCACGTAGGCAAGGCCATTTAGCAATGAGCCCTTGAGGCACTAGGTCAGTCCCTTAGGGTTTGTTTCTTCATATCTATTTGTCGTGTCACCCATAATAAGTCGATCCTTTGTCTAAACTGGGGGCAACTCCTCGACTTGGTTGCGAACATGGATTCTTGAATGCCACATGTTCTAAGAGGATACCAATAAGGATTGTGATACCTTTCACTAGACAAGCGCGCAACAAAGCAAGCTTCACAAAAACAAAAATCTTGACACAAGACATCAACCTATCCAAAGCAAAGTAAAACGTATACCAAAACACTCAGACTAATTCTATATCAATTATGGCAAAAAGACAGATCTAATGCAAGAATGTTTTGTGAATAGGTTAACTTACAAGGTCTTGGATTTTTGTCATTATGTTTTTTTATGCTACTCAAGGATGCCAAAAGCTAGAGATGCTATGATGAGGGCATAATCATTTTCTTTGTCTACTGTTTGTGGATCAAACTTTAGTAATGTGACGACTTTTGTCTAACGACATGATCAACAAAAGATCATCGAGGACTTCCAAAGTCTAAACATGAAAAGGGGCAATCCTTGTCTGTTGATACACAAGAAGTACTCAGGTCATCTAGATTCAAGTTTGACAAGATGCTTGTATCAACTTGCTATATCAAAATCCATGTAAGGAATACTCAGGTCATCTCAGTTTAATTATACCTAGATGCTTGTATTTTCTTACAACATTTCAAAAAGAGAAAAGAAATAAAAAGTGCCCAATGATGAAAGCAAAGTCCTTGCACTCTAATGATGACAACATAACCACATCCATCCCATATCTAGAAATCCATATCAACCATAGAATAAGAAAATCTTGCAGTATATCAAATGAAAGCCTGTATTTCTTTCATTCCTTTTCTTCCGTCTGTCTATATCATCTTTGTGTCGATTGAGTACATTTGGACATATCAAAAACATAACATAAATAAACACATCGTATCACAGGAGATAGTCATTCACATAATCATTTTTAGTGCATTTAGGTCATCCACATACATTTGCATCCGTATATCATATCAAAAATCAAAAACATAGACAAATACATATAGAGCTGCATAATCATATCAAATCATCCTAATCCATCTAGTATACATCACATATACAAAGCATCATAAGATAGATTGCATCCATAACATATAAACATAAGAACAAAATGCATGTAGAACATCAATAACTGCATCATCATATAAACATAAAAACATGTCCAAATGTGCCATATATCAAAATATCTATCCATCTCTCAGAGTCATATCATGAAATGTATACAAAATACAAAAAGATAGTGATACATGTCTTAGGGCAAAATAATACATAAGCAGGCTATCTCAGCCATAAAAAATGTGTACATCAAGCCAAAAATCGGTACAAGTTTCAAAAACTGGCTAACCCTGCTATCGTGGAGCACTACTCCCTGCACTACCCTTTCCTCTATCACTCCCTAACTACTGGGGGCCTCTCACTGATCCTACAGATCAGGATCCACCTGCTCTCTGAGATGCCACGGACTGACTCCTATAGCTAGGCGCATGCTGGTCCACACACTACCCCGTGATATAATCCTCTGTAGTACTAAGTCTGAGCCTATGCTCTGGCAAGCTCACCCTATACCTGGGCCAACTGTGTCTGTGCCTATTGTACCTATGCAACCAAAAAGCTCAAAGTACTATTTGTACCCAGGGATATCACTGCTGCATCTCTCTCCACTCTAATTGCCCACACACTCGCTAAGGCTGAGTCCTGCTCTCTGGAGATCTCTGATATCCGTCTTGCGTCTGCCTCTCTCCGAGACTCCACTACTCTCATGTGGGCCCTCAACTGCCTAACCTGACCCTGTAATGCAACAATGGCCTACTGCTGTAAGTCAGGCTGCGGAGCCTGCCCTCCCTGTCCCTATCCCTACACCTGCTACTATACCACCTACTGTTGTGGTAACATCTGTCTCTATTGTGCCAGCTGCTATACTAGCACCTGCACCTACCCTACAGCCTGCGGTTGTGCAACATCCTACTGACTTGAAGGTCCCTCCCCAGACTGCCTCCTCTGTCTTGGTCTACCTCCTCCTCCTCCTCCATCTCCACCATCATCTGCCTAACCTCCTCTCCCCCCTCCGTCTCTGCCTCCTCCTGCCAGCTCCACCCTCGTCATCTGAATCCTCCTTGTCTATATGAGGAGCCAACTCTCTAGGTCCTAAATATTTGGGAAGTGGATGAGCAACAAACCACTCCTCATAGTCTAGTGTCATGTCGCATCTACTATCTCCCTCCTCATAGGCCAAGCTGTGTAGGGGATCTGATGAAAGTTTGCCAAGGCCTCCTCATATGATGCCACGGGACCCCACCTCAATCTCTCTGCATGGGTCCTCGCAAATCATGCATGCATATCCATAACTGTAGGGCTCACCTCTCTGCCTATGAAAAAGACATATCAGTCATGTGATTGCTATGTGCTCCCACAACCAAAACTGCAGAAGAGACACACTTGCTAACAAGCTAGCCCCTCTGTGGTACACAACCTAGTGCATATCCATGTACAAGTGTGCTAGCACGCACACACCCCATGCATATCAAGTCCCATCGGTAATCATACTCTCTAGCACCCTCCCCCAGCCAATCAGGAACCCGTGTGACCTCCTATCGGGGCATACTACACCGCCGACGAATCCCGCCACTATCCCCAGGAAGTAGTCATAGCAGTCATGAATGTCCTACCATGAAATCACTTGCTCAACCAACTCTAGGTCATCAAAAATGCGTCTACACTCAGCCAATCTAGCATCACGCTGTGGATCATATTCCACCAACTCTCCCTGAATAGGGAGGTGCAGAATCCTGTACACGTCCTCTAAAGTGATTGTCATCTCCTTGGTCAGTAGATGGAAAGTCCCATCCTCACTGTAGAATCACCCCACCACTGCAGTCAATAAACCGCGGTTTGCACGAACCTTAGAAATGAAACAAATCTAATGCAGACCCATAGCACTAAGAGCCTCGCGGTCCATCTCTGTCAACATATACCGCTGCAACAACGGCAAAGGGAATTGCTCTCATGACATCCGGGTATCATGGATATCCTCTTGTAACCAAGCAAAGCATAGCGTCAAAGAAATCCATATCCAAGAAAACCTACTCAAAGCAATCAAACTATCCTATCATTGACTTAACATATCAAATTAATCAAAACAACATATCATCTCTTGACTAGATTCTCGGCAATCTCAGAGATCGCTTATCAATTGATGCATCCATCAAAGTGCCAATTGGGTTAGTTTTGTTAAGTCAATTGACTATCCTAGTACAAATGTGCTGAACCAGGTGGCAAATGCACCGATCCATATCAGATGCGCCGCTTCACCGTGAATGCGCCAATCCTTGATGTATATGTGCCGTTCTGGCACATGCACGACTTTTTGTGTCATATACGCAGTTCCACAGTAGATTTGCCAATTCCTGGCCTATATGCGCACATCTATCATATGCACCGTAAGATCACTCAGATGTGTGGTTTCACGGCATATCCACCATTTCGGGATGCATATGCGCCAAACTACAGTTCGGTGCATCTATCCTAGCTATTTTTCCTAAGCATTTATGGGCCTAATAAATAACTTTTAGCGAGATTTGATGAACTACATATTGGTGGTCCTGCCTCGAGTGGTCAATCAAACTGTTGAACTCACTCAAAATGGTGCTCCTCACACAGAATGTCCATATCTCTGACGACTGCTGTAGCTCCTCTATTCTCCTAAGCTCTCAAAAACCAATCACCTAAGGACAAGTGTGCAAATGAATAGAACTTGTGCACCCAGCTCCTATATATAGCAAGGAAACCATAGTTGACTGTGTAACTGTTGTAAGTATGAGGTTAACCAGTGTTGTCATTGATGTCAACATACTCATATTGCATTGGTAAGAAGGTTTGGATGCGCTGTGTGCTGAGGATATTGAGAAAATTAGTCTCAATCAGGAACAGTGAAGAACAGTGATGAGAAGAAGACAAATGTACTCAATAGGTTGAGGATCAGAGGATGCGGATTAAAGGGTTTGTAGATATGAGTCTTGAGATGATCCAGTTAAGATTTTAGAGGTTTGCATGAAGATATGAAAAAGTTGTGATCAGTCAAGTAGAACCAGTTCCGGGAGATGCTCTGGAGGGATAGAGTGTTACAAAAAGGTCCAGTGAGATCCGGAGGTGCATTATCAGACTTTGCAGATTGGAAGGAGTGTTTGGGATGTTCTTTTGATGTGTCATCTTAGTTTGTACAAAGTTTGGAGGTCTGGAAGAACCTATTTCAGTTTGACAGTCGCGACAGACTGTGTTCTTGAAGTTCCAGATGAAGAAGAGAAGAGATTCCTGTAAGTAGAGGAAGTGCGGATGTACCTGGTCACTCAGGGAAGCTTGTGAAGGTTCTTGGATCATGTTGAGGCTGTGTTGTTGGTCCGCATCAGTGTTAGAGCTCAGAATTGAAGATATTCTTCTAGATGAAGATATTCTTGTTTAGACTGGCCGACCGGATGAGTTATTCATCTTGCGAATGCTCTTGTGGATGACTGCCGACTTAGATGATTGTTCCTAAGTCGATGCCTTGTATAAATAAAGGTTTGTGAGTTCATTTCAAAGTGTGTGTGCAGTGGATGAGAGTGGTATAGCAAAAGAGTGAAGGGCAGAGCAGAAGTATCTCGGGCTTAAATGGAACTGATCCAGACATGGTAAAGATGTCAATCTTGAGTTCAAGTTTGTGATTCTTATCACTTTGTAGACAATGTGTCTCTTGTAGGTAGTGTGCCTCTTTGTGAGCAATGTGCTTGGGCAGTGAGCCCTAATTGGCATGTGCCATTCATTTTTCTTATTCTTCTAACAGAGAATAATCCTTGGGTTAATCACCCCGTGGTTTTTCCCTTAACTGGGTTTTCCATGTCAAAATCTTGGTGTCCAATGTGTTGATGTTTATCTGCTCCTGTGTTTATACATTATGCTTTCATGAATGGTTAACTGATATGCTATTAACTAACAAAGAAGAATCAAGTGTTTGAAGTAGAAGCAAGTTTTTGTACAACTGATTCACCCCCTCACTCTCAGTTGTGTGCCCTAGATCTAACAATTGGTATCAGAGCCAAGTTCCTCTGAAAGGAGCTTAACCGCTTGAGGAGATCTAGGATGTCGTTATACAAGGATAGTCCAAAGTTTGATGGAACCAACTTCTCTCTTTGGAAAGGCTGCATGAAATGTCACTTGGAGTGTATGGGAAAAGCATACTTGTCCATGGTCACCAAAACATATGTTCCTCCACAGGGTGGTCTGACAACACTAAATGAAATAATAGATGCTGAAAATAATCTGCGGATCAAAGAGGCTCTTCTTAGCGCATTGACTGACTCAGAACTCTCAAATGTTATTTACCTACCAACTGCATATGAGATTTGGGTTAAACTGGAACTTCTGCATGAAGGAGATGAGTTTGTTAAGAGTGCAAGGTTGCAAAGTCTTAAAGGGAAATTTGAAAGATTGAAGATGAGAGATGATGAAAATATCACTACCTTTATGCCAAGAGTAAATGAGCTGGTGTGTGGAATCAGGAATGCTGGTGGAGTTCTAGATGAAAATGAGATTGTTTGCAAAATTCTCAGATCCCTTCCTACTGCCTACAAGATCAAGGTTGCCGCCATTGATGAATTCAGAGCCCATGCAACTATCACAAGAGAGCAATTGGCTAGCAAACTGGCTGCATTTGAAATGACCAAGTTCGGAGATGATCCTCCCAAGACAATCTGCATTCAAAGCCAGCGCCTATGTGAAAGGCAAACAAAGATTTGATCTGAGAGAAAACTCTTCAAGGAAACTGTCATGGTATGATCAAGCTAGGAAAGACATGGAAGAGGAATAAGCAGAAACAACTCATCTTGAAGCCCTCATTGCAAAGAGATTGCCAAGAGGATCCGGTAAGTATGAAGGAAAGTTACCTTTTAAGTGCTTCAACTGCAATAAGATTGGTCATTTTGCTTCAAGATGTCCGGAAAGATCTACAAGGTCAAACTCTAACAGACAAAGGTTCCAAAAGAACTGTTATTATGTTAATGAAGAAGCTGATAATGAAGGAGTAACAGATGATGAATCAGAGATAGGAGACAAATCTGGAAATGAATGGGTGTTTATTGCCATCAAGGAAGAAGAACCAATATCCTCTAAATCTGTCAATCATAAGGTTGTAGAAAGAGCTTTGGCTGCCCAAGTTGAAGAAAAGAATGATTGGGTTATTGACAGTGGATGCTCTCACCACATGACAGGTGACAAGAACAAGTTCTTAGATTTGGAAAGGTATGAATGAGGAATGGTAAAGTTTGGTGACAATTCTGCATGTAGAATCAGAGGTAGGGGAACTATTTCTTTTGGTGGAAAAAGCAAAACTAAAAATGTACTGTATGTTGAAGGATTGAAGCACAATCTTCTCAGTGTTGGACATTTAGTAGACAAAGGTTATGATCTCCGGTTCAAAAATGGAAGATGCAGGATCTTTGAAAGCTCACTGAGATTGCATCTGGTACTCAAACAAAAGGTAATATCTTCCATCTGGTTGGTTCAAATAAAAGTTGTCTGTTTGTTCAAGTTGATCAGAGTTGGTTATGGCATAGAAGGATGTGTCATGTAAATTTTGATAACATCATCAAGATAAGCAATATTCAGGCTGTAAGAGATCTTCCAAAATTGGTGAAACCTACAAATAGTTTGTACAAAGAATGTCAGCTAGGTAAACAGAGTAGAGTCTCCTTCAAAAGCAAAGATCAGTCCTCTACCGGATTATTGGAATTAGTTCATACTGATCTATGTGCTCCGACAAGAATCAAGAGTATGCAAGGTGATAGATATTTCATGTTACTGATTCATGATCATTCCCGGATGATGTGGGTTACCTTTCTGAAAGAGAAATCAGAAGCCTTTGAGAAGTTCAAAATCTTCAAGGCTATGGTAGAGAATCAAACCGGATTGAAACTGAAGTGTCTAAGGTCTGATAGAGGTGGTGAATTCACATCCGGTGAATTCATAGACTTTTGTGAGAAGCATGGCATAAAGAGACAATTGTCTGCTCCTAGGACTCGACAGCATAATGGAGTAGTTGAGAGAAAGAACCAAACCATCCAGCTTCTAGGACAATGATGATGGAAGCAAATGTTCCTCAGATGTTTTGGAGAGAAGCTATCAACACTGCAGTCTACACTCTCAACCAAGTTCAAATCAGAAGCAATACTGGTAAGACTCCTTATGAACTTTGGTTTGGTATAACTCCTACTGTGAGATATTTCAGAGTATTTGGTAGCAAGTGTTACATCAAAAGAGATAAAGATCTAGGAAAGTTTGATGCTAGAAGTGATGAAGGAATTTTCTTGGGTTACTCCACTCAAAGCAAAGCATACCGGTGTTACAATAAGAGACTGAAAAAGATGATAGAAAGTACAAATGTGAAGGTTGATGAAGGAATTGAGAAGCCCTCATGGTTTTATGAATATGATGAAGATGATCAGGATGGTGTTCTGGTTCAAGGAACTCAATCCCTTCCTGAAAGTTAGATTCAGACTGATCCGGTAAATTAGGAAGAAGAGGTTTGTCTGAATGAACCTGATCAAGAAACAAGAGTGCAAGAGACTCCCAAAGTTCCAAGGTATGTAACTCTAAATCACTCTGAAGATCAGATCATAGGTGACAAAAGCAAAGGGGTACAAACAAGGAGGAGAATTGCTCAAAATTCAAATGAATACTGTCTAATTTCAAAGATTGAACCTAAGACAATAAATGAAGCTTGCAAGGATGAAAACTAGACCAAAGCAATGGAGGAAGAGTTGATGCAAATTGAGAAAAATCACACTTGGGATCTTGTTCCCAGACCTAGAAACAAGAATGTGATTGGAACCAAATGGGTGTTCTGGAACAAACTAAATGAGGTTGGTGAAGTAATCAGAAACAAAGCCAGATTGGTTTGCAAAGGCTACTCTCAAATACAAGGAATTGATTTTGAAGAAACCTTTGCTCTGGTAGCAAGAATTGAAGCAGTCAGATTATTTCTTGGATATGCTGCCTTTAAAGACTTCAAGGTATATTAGATGGATGTCAAGTCTGCCTTCCTAAATGGTGATTTGGAAGAAGTATACATTGAACAACCAGATAGATTTCAATTGTCTGATCATGATGATACGGTCTACAAGTTGAAGAAAGAACTGTATGGATTGAAGCAAGCCCCAAGAGCATGGTATGAAAGGTTGGATAAGCATCTTGTGTAGATTGGTTTCAACAAAGGTACTGCTGACAGTAATCTATATTTCCAAATAGATAATAAAAACATCCTGATTGTTGAAGTATTTGTTGAGGATATCTTTTTTGGAGGAAGAGATATTTTGTGTAAAACCTTTGCAAATCAAATGAAAAGTGAGTTTGAAATGTCAATGTTTGGTGAAATGAATTTCTTCTTGGGTCTGCAAATTACTCAGACAAAGAAAGGTATCTTTATCTCTCACCAAATATGTGAAAGAATTATTGAGGAAATTTGGAATGGAAGATTCAAAGCCAATGAACACTCCTATGGCAACTGGATGTAAGTTGAGCAAAGATGATGACTCTCCTAAGACAGATTAGACCAAGTACAGATCAATGATTGGAGGATTATTGTATCTCACTCAGACTAGACTAGATATAATGTAGGCTGTTGGTCTTGTGGCAAGATTTCAGGCTGACCCTAGAGAATCTCATGTTATGGCAATCAAGAGGATTTTTAGATATCTAAAGGGGACAGTTGAGTATGGCCTATGGTATCCTAGAGATCAGGATTTCTCTCTTCATGCATATACAGATGCAGATTGGGCAGGAGATGTGGATGACCGAAAGAGCACCAGTGGTGGAGCATTCTTCTTGGGAAAGAGATTGGTTTCTTGGCTAAGCAAGAAACAAGAGGCAATATCTCTGTCTACAACTGAAGCAGAATATATTGTAGCAGTAGGCAGTTGCACTCAAATCTTATGGATGAAGCAGATGTTAAGAGACATGAAAGTAGAATATGAGGAGCCTATCACAATTTTTTGTGATAATTCAAGTGCAATAAATATTTCCAAGAATCCGGTATTGCATTCTAAGACCAAGCATATATCTATCAAATTTCACTTTTTGAGAGAACAAGTGAACAAGGGTGAAGTCAGATTGGAGTATGTGCCCTCCAAGGATCAGCTTGCAGATAATTTTACTAAACCTCTTCCTAAAGACTCTTTTGAGTATCTCCGGGAGAAGTTAGGGGTCATGGGCCCTCCGGTGATGAACTAGGATGCGCTGATGTGCATCAGTCCGGTGGATATCACAGTCATATCTTGTGATCCGGATTGATGATGGGGAGCTGCTACTAAGGGGGAGCAGCTGGTATGATTCTGATGTGTTACAAGTGCAAGTATGAGCCCTTTGCCATTGATGTTAAAGGGGGAGAGAAGACATGTGAAAAACAAGTGGTTGATGATCAAAGGGGGAGTAGTAAAGGGAGAGAAGACATGTGAAGAGTTGTTGATAGGGGCAGCTGTGATAGAAAAGAGAAGTTCTTGTCTTGATGGTTTTTCACATCATATGTTACTATCAATGACAAAGGGGGAGATTGTTGCAAGTATGAGGTTAACCAATGTTGTCATTGATGTCAACATACTCATATTGCATTGGTAAGAAGGTTTGGATGAGCTATGTGCTGAGGATATTGAGAAAATTAGTCTCAATCAGGAACAATGAAGAATAGTGATGAGAAGAAGGCAAATGTACTCAATAGGTTGAGGATCAGAGGATGCCGATTAAAGGGTTTGTAGATATGAGTCTTGAGATGATCCAGTTAAGATTTCAGAGGTTCACATGAAGATATGAAAAAGTTGTGATCGGTCAAGTAGAACCGGTTCTGGGAGATGCTCCAGAGGGACAGAGTGTTACAAAAAGGTCTGGTGAGATCCGGAGGTGCATTATCAGACTCTGCGGATTGGAAGGAGTGTTTGGGATGTCCTTTTGATGTGTCATCTCAGTTTGTACAAAGTTTGGAGGTCTGGAAGAACCTGTTTCAGTTTGACAGTCACGACAGACTGTGTTCTTGAAGTTTCAGATGAAGAAGAGAAGAGATTCCTATAAGTAGAGGAAGTGCGGATGTACCTGGTCACTCAGGGAAGCTTGTGAAGGTTCTTGGATCATGTTGAGGTTGTGTTGTCAGTCCACATCAGTGTTAGAGCCTAGAATTGAAGATATTCTTCTGGATGAAGATATTCTTGTTCAGACTGGCTGACTGGATGAGTTATTCATCTTGCGAATGCTCTTGTGGATGATTGCCGACTAGATGATTGTTCCTAAGTCGATGCCTTGTATAAATAAAGGTTTGTGAGTTCATTTCAAAGTGTGTGTGGAGTGGATGAGTGTGGTATAGCGAAAGAGCGAAGGGCAGAGTAGAAGTATCTCGGGCTTAAATGGAACTAATCCAGACACGGTAAAGATGTCAATCTCCAGTTCAAGTTTGTGATTCTTATCACTTTGTAGACAATGTGTCTCTTGTAGGCAGTGTACTTCTTTGTGAACAGTGTGCTCAAGTAGTGAGCCCTAATTGGCATGTGCCATTCATTTTTCTTATTCTTCTAACAAAGAATAATCCTTGGGTTAATCACCCCGTGGTTTTTCCCTTAACCAAGTTTTCCACGTCAAAATCTTGGTGTCTAATGTGTTGATGTTTGTTTGCTCCTATGTTTATGCATTATGCTTTCATGAATGGTTAACTAATATGCTATTAACTAACAAAGAAGAATCAAGTGTTTGAAGTAGAAGCAAGTTATTGTACAACTAATTCACCCCCCCTCTCAGTTGTGTGCCCTAGATCTAATAGTAACAACTATGACTACTTCCCATATCTATTCCTCCAAACCATGTCCTATTTTTCACCTTCTTCTTTGTGAGATTGTTCATCTCACGCTTTCTGTCGTCTTCTCATCTAATCTCCCAAGGGGGCATCCTGTCGTTAAACTTGTACCAGGGGCAAAACTAGGGCATGTATCATTGTCAAAAAATTTTATTCTTTGAAACAACGTGATAAAACACATTGTAGTAATAAATTAAGGAGTGGGTTTGTTTCAAATATGGTTATCGACGTTGTTCATGCATCAGACTTCTAATTTGATTTGAATTCTTCTTCTTATAGCCAGTTAGAATAAGAATGTGATCTTGACTCCATGACCTAGTATCTAGGCGCGGTAAATGATCAGAGTCAGTTAATTAATAAATAAGGCTCTCTCTCCATTTTGTATAGTAAGGGGGAAGATGAGATATATAAGGTAGCAGATTCAAGTTGTTGGCAGTTCAGTTTGATTCAGTTATCATTCACTTTTCTATGTGCAAAGACTCAAGCATGTTACATTTATGGAATACAATCTAGTTATGACAGAAAAGAGATTTCATTGTTGAACTATTTTGATATGAGTTGGTTGTGTATGGAATAGGTTAAGCTTTGATATGTGTTACAAAGATACATAGAAAACCTAGAGGAGAAAGAATAGCTATTGTAGGCAAGTCAGTTAATGGAGTGTCTCGAGTGGAAATTAGTAACCTACTGACCAATATGAAAGAAGATATCAATAGCCATATGGATACACACTTGGACACCCTCCACATTAAAAAGAAACAAGAAGAGGTAGATGCAATGCTCACTGAATATTACCCAAGTTGTAGACAAAGGAAGGCCAACTGTAAATGCAAAAGGGTAGCCTGTATCCAGTAGGAGAAGATTGAAAGGCCAAAACTTTAACCATTCAAAGGTGACGATGGGCAACTTTTCTTTATTGCTCAAAGAAGACTGTGGTAGCAAAGGCAATGTATGCCCCATGATCCACTTAATTATAATTCATCTTTTCCTGCTACCAATCAAAATTCTTCTGCTTGGAATAACTAGCCTTGGCTTGCTAATCCAAATGCTTGGCAAAGCCCACCATGGTCTACTCCATAGGTAGGGTGGAACCAATAGCAACAATGGCCTCAATAGACTTTCCAAGGCCCTACCTATAATCCCTAGTGGCCTACTCAACAACAACAATGGCAACCTCAATGGAACAAGGGCCAACCATGGTAGCCAAACTCCCAATATCAGCAACCCTTGCTTCGACCTCAGCCACAGCCACAATAGCAGGCCATCATGCCTCCACCAGCACCTCCAAATCACCCTCCTAGACCTTCCCAAATTCCTACCGAACCTACACCTATCCCTAACAACAAGCCTGTTCAACAAGCTTATACTAATGAAGTGATGTAGTACCCCACCTATGGAGTTGAGGTAAGTAATGTTCACCTTAGATTAGGGAAACACCTTACAGGTCCTTCATCTCCCCAAATCACAGAGTTGGAGGATGGAGAACCCATGGAGGAAGCTTTAGATGAATCACCCTTGGAACCTGAACTAGTTCAGGAACCTCAACCTATATCAAACCTTGAGCACTTGGATATCCAAAAACAGCTAGAATAGCCCACCAATGACCTTATCGGACAGTTGCAAGATATAAATATAAAGATACCCTTGATTCATGCCATCAAAGAAATTCCTATCTACACTAAGACAATTAGGGATCTCTGTATCAAGAAACCAGGAAGAAAAAGAGTTGACCCAGAAATAGTCCATGTCTTAGGTAACCTTGCAGACATCATGATGGGAATTATCACCGTTCCTAAGTATATTGATCCAGGAAGTCTAGTGGTCGATGTCAAGATCAATGGAGCCCTAATCAAGAATACCTTAATAGACTTGGGTGTAGCAATCAATGTCATGACTAAGGACACAATGCAAATGTTGCAATTAACCAATCTTAGACCTACTCAGACTGTTATGCAATTGGCTGATAGGTCAACAGTAAAACTTGAAGGTATCATTGAAGACTTAGTCATTGCATTAGAATATCCTGCAAACTTCATTGTATTGCAACCTAGAGTAAATCTTGCTGGTTACCCTCTTATACTAGGTAGACCATGGCTTACTACAACTAATGCATTTATAGGTTGCCGGTCAAGAAACATGATTATATCTAATATAACCATTACCAAGAAATTGATGTTGTATCAACCAGCCCAACCGTACCATGAATTGGAGCAAACTATTTGGCCTACTCTAGAAGAAGAGGATAGTTATTCTTTGCAAACCCTGATGACCATTGAACGTAGTTCTTTGTTGGATATCCAAGATGAAGAGGAGTTACTGGCACATATTATCCAAAATGACTGTGGGAGGCACCCACAGCAGCAAGACTGCTTGTCTTGTCTGTAGGATCCGCTGAGCAGTATAATACCTAGCAGCTCCACCGAAGAAATTTCTCAATTGTTTCATGCCTTACTACCCTAGCAGCATCTACCAATCTTTCCTAGCCGTGATGTGTCTTCCATTCAACCAATGACTAAACCATTAGAGATAAAACCTAGAAAGATGTTGACTATCAATAATGCCTTGACTAAAGAACAGGAGCAATCCCTTCAAAATGTCCTATAGTCCAATTCAATAGATTTTGCATGGGATTAGAGTGATATGAAAGGCATTGACCCAAATCTATGCATGCACAAGATCTATATTGATGCTGATTTTTGACCTATCAGACAACAACAAAGACGTATGAACCCTGCTCTAAGGGACATAGTCAAGGCTGAACTTTAAAAACTTCTAGATGCAGGTTTTATTTACCCCATTTTAGATAGTGAAGGGGTTTCACCATTGGTGATAGTTCCTAAAAAGGGTGGCAAGTGGAGAGTTTGTGTTGACTATAGAGAACTCAACACTGCCACCAAAAAAGATCACTTTCCATTGCCCTTTATTGAATGAGTCCTAGATTCTTTGGCAGGAAAGAAGTACTTCTCATTTCTTGATGGCTTTAGTGGATATAATCAGATAAAGATTGCTCTAGAGGATCAGGATAAAACCACCTTTACCTGCCCCTGGGGGACCTATGCATACTCCGTTTTGCCATTTGGATTGTGCAATGCTCGAGCTACTTTTCAACGAGCAGTCCTAAGTATTTTTTCTGATTTTGCTCATGATAGCATGGAGATTTATATGGATGACTTCACCACATATGGTGAAACATTTGATGAGGCTTTGCAGAATCTTGAAAAAGTTTTGAAAAGATGCACAGCGCATAATTTTTTCCTTAAGTAATGAAAAGTGTTTTATGATGATGACTGAAGGAGTGGTGTTGGGACATTTCATTTCATCTACAGGTATCTAGGTCGACCCAAAGAAGATAGAAATAATCTCCACACTGCCTATTTCACAAAAATTGAAGGATGTTAGAAGTTTCGTTGGGCATGCAGGTTATTATAGAAGGTTTATTCAAGATTTTAGCAAAATTGCTGCTCCCTTGTTTGCACTTCTATCTAAGGATATTGAATTTGTTTGGACACCTGAATGTCAACATTCATTTGAAAAATTGAAAGCAGCTTTGACACAAGCCCCAGTCTTGAGAAGTCCAAATTGGAAATTGTCCTTCCATATTCACACCGATGCCTCAGACTTTGCCATTGGGGCAGTGTTAGGCCAGCAAGAAGGCAACAAGGAATATGCAATTCAGTACATCAGTAAAAACTTGCAAGGGGCTGAGCTAAACTACATAGTGACAGAGAAAGAAATGTTGGCAGTTGTTTATGCCATCAACAAGTTCAGACACTGCATAACTAGCTACAAAATATTCATTCATACTGATCACATAGCCATCAGATATCTAATGAACAAACCAATAGTGGGTGGTAGGCTGGTCAGATGGTTATTATTATTTCAAGAATTTGATATCACAATTGTTGACAAGCCCAGTAAGGCTAATGTAGTTGCTAACTTTTTATCTAGATTGCCCACTCAATCCTTAGATGGTGTGGTTGATGATTCCTTTCCCAATGAGCATCTATTTTCTCTCACTACCCACACACCATGGTATGCAGACATAGCAAATTACTTGGTTACAAGACAGATTCCAAGATATTTTTCACCAAGAGAACGGAGACAACTTGTTCACAAATGCTTTCCCTACTCCTAGATTTTAGGTTTTCTCTTCTATACTGGACTAGATAACATCATGAGAAGATGCATCAGAGAAGATGAAGTGTTTGATATCATGAAGGCTTGTCATGATGAACCATGTGAGGGACACTTTGCAGCAAAAAGAATAGCCTTCAAAATTTTGACAACAGGGTATTATTGGCCAACACTTCACAAGGATGTTATCAAATATACCAAAGCCTGTGATAGGTGTCAATGAATGGGAAGACCAACTAAAAGTGATGAAATGCCATTGCAACCACAAATTTCATTAGCTCCTTTTGACAAGTGGGGACTAGATTTTGTTGGTCCTATTTCTCCAACCTCCAACAATAAGTAGTATATTCTGGTATATACTAATTACCTTACAAAATGGGTTGAGGTCAAAGCATTGTAGTTTGCAAGAGATGGTAATTTAGCTAAATTATTATATGAAGACATTTTCATCAGTTATGGTGTGCCAAGGGAAATGGTAACAGACCAAGGTCCTTAGTTTACCTCAAATCTAATTACAAAGCTAGTGGAGGAATATCAAATAAGACATAAAAAGTCTACCCCTTATCATCCTCAAGCCAATGGATAGGTCAAGGTAACCAACTGAGAACTGGAAAAAATCATGACCAAGACAGTAGAACTCCATAGGCGAGATTGGGTTACTAGGTTGCCAGAGGCTGTTTGGGCCTATAGAACCACCTGGAAAACCACTATAGGGTTTACCCCATATGAATTGGTTTATGGGAAAACATCAATCCTCCCAATGGAATTTGAACATAAAACACTAAGGACAACTGTTGAGCTTGGGATGGATTTAACAATAGCATAGCAAGATAGGATTCAACATCTTAATGCTCTAGATGAAATCAGGCTTTAGGCACTACACCATACTGAAGTTATCCAGAAACAGAGGGTCAAATGGCATGACAGTCATATCAAGAACAAAGCAATTATAGCTAGTGATTGGGCACTTTTATATGACTCCAGGTATAAATACTTCAAGGGCAAGCTCCAATCTAGGTGGCTTGGACCTTATGAAATCATGCAAGTTTTCCCAAATGGAGCCGTTCAATTGCAAACTATAGATGAGGTCCAATTTTTACTCTTGGTCAATGGACATCAGCTAAAGTTGTATAAGAGGCCATTGTAGAATGAAGACTTCATTGTTTCCTTAGCTACTACATATGGTGCCTCTGGTACACTTTATGAGAATACTATGACACCAGTTGATGCAGCGTTAGAGGATGACCCACATGGCTTGACTAGTGATGCAGAGGTTGAGTTGGACTACTCAACCCCTATAGCTGAGGCATAATCTCTTTTTCTTTCCAAACACATGCACACACCGCACCACATGCACACATAGCACCTTTACCATGATCTTTCCAACATTCAGTTGGGACCTATTTACATCTTTCAGTTGGGACCTGTTTACATCTTTCAGCTGGGACCTATTTACAAATTTTAGTTAGAACCTGTTACTTCTACACTTGTTCTGATCACCATCAAAATCTACACTTTGGAACAATGCTGCAAGCACCTGTAGCAACTGCAGATGTATTCCATGCAATGCCCTGCACATCCACTCAATCCGTACACTACGCCTTGCTTCATCACCATGCCTACACCTCACGTGTCAAAATTCAAGCAATTCCATCACATCACACATGCTAACGTGCCACCTCACCATTCTGCCACATGCATGACCTTGTAGTTCCAGTGGATTAATTGCATTATACACAATATCTCCTTTTGAGGTGTGCTCCCACTTTCTTTCCGAGGCATTGTTCCTGAGGTAACTATTCATGATTGCAATTAAATTTCTTTATATGCATTTATCATTATCCTTATTTACTTCATGCATGCGATAATATTTCATACCATTCCAATTAATAATTAGAACTTCCTATCACTTCCTTTTCCACATGAGTGAGGTCACTTCACATTCAATTGGGGGAAGGGTTGTCATTCTTGATTTTTTGACTTTTCGACTGGTTTTCAAATGAGTTTTCATCCCTGTGTACTATGTAAATAACCAGTGAAAGTTACCTTCCTAATGTCTTTTTTGTTGCTTAAGTCAAATCGAGTTCACCCCGAGTAGTAAGAGGAATTGTAGAGCAGTATAAGAATTGGGGTTAAGTCTAACAAGGTGGCAGAGTAGAATTATACAGAGGATTATAGACATGGGAGGTGACTTAGTAAGGAGAGAGCCATCTATGCACAAAGAGATTCTTGAAGATGTGCTAATTTTACCACTCTTCACTAGAGTAGGATGGCTCAAGTACTTCTTAAAATTGACAGAGTATGACAATGATATGGCCGCAGAATTTGCAATTACATTGCAAAGTGATGAAGCAGTAGTGAAAGGGTTAATGGTTGATGCTTCTGAGATAGCTATAGCCCAAGTGACTGGACTGCCATGCACCAAGTCAGAATACCCAACCTGAGCTGATGCAACCACTGCCAGAGAAGAATTCTGTGAGTGAGGCAGCCACTGCTAGAGAAGAATTCTACAAGCAAGGCGAGCATTTAGACTCAATAGTTCAAGGTACAAAATGCCTATCTCTGCCATTTTTCTGGGCTAAATGTGCTACCTACATTATCAAGTATTTCACTTGTGATGGGAGGTATAATATGTTGTACACTGTGCATTTTAAATTATTGAACCATCTTCATCATGAGAAATTGGTGAATGTTCTGAACTACCTCTATAACCTCCTAAAGAGAATGGCTTCAGAATACCAAAGAAAGCCAGCAAACACTTCAGTGTCTCATCATTGTCTAATTGCATTACTGGTTAAGAGGAGTTTGCAGATACAATACCCACAAATTGATTGGGAGGCCTTTGAGTATTGTGTTGATATTTCCACCTTGTTGGAGCAACCTCATGAGGATGAGGAACCCCCATATAATGCTGAACTCGAAGAGGAACTTGTTCATGAAGAACTAAAGGAGGAAAATGTCCCTGAAAATAGACCTAAAGAAATAGGGGAACCTTCATTCTCTCCTTCTGAACATGTGACTCCAAATCTTGTAAGCAAGAAGAAAAAGAAGAAGGAAAAGATGTCAGCAAAGAAAAGACAAAAAGGAAAAAGAAGGAGAAAAATGTCAATACAGGGGAAGGAAAGGAGAAACAGAAGAGGAAAGGTAAAAAGAAGATGAAAAGGGCTATTGAACAAGAAACCACTACCTCGACGAGATCAGGCAGATTGAGGAAACAGACGGCTAAAGAAAAGATTGAAGAACAGAGACAAGATTCTAAGGAAAAGGGAAATACTCCTATGAATGTTCTTATTGACATACTTGATGATATCTCTGCAATTAAGGATAATATGAATGCTTCTTCAAAGAAGAAAAAGTATGTTCCTTCTTCTAACTCTAACTCAGAGGACCTATTTATTGCCAAAAAGATGAGAAAAGCAACCCCTGGTAGCCCTGTTAAAGAAATTTTTAATGCTTCTGATAACAATGGTAGTGGTACTGTAAATTTTGAGCAAAGGAATGAATTGTTAGAAGAAAGAGACCTCCAGAAAGAACTTCAGGAGGCATTGGATAGAATCAAAACCTTGGAGGATCAGGTAAAGAGGTATGAAGAGAAGGAGACAGAAAAAGAAAAGAGGATATAGGAATTAGAGGAGAGGATTCAGACACAGAATCGAGGGTCTAAATTGGATTTGTTAGCACAATTGGTTGTTACCAATATCATCTCAGATGAGGAGAAGGAACCCCCTCCATCATTTCCTGAGGTAAGAACTCTAGCATGCCATACTATTGTTTCATTGGGTTTTGAGTTGCTGAAAGTCACTAGTAGGTCAAAACAAGATACAGAGAATTGGGATAAAGAAAGGAAAATTTTTAATGAAATAATTGAGAATCAAAATCTTGAAATTAAGAAGTTAGAAGCAAAAATGGCAGGTATAATTGACAGGGCCATGGAAATCATTGAATGCAGACTACCTTCAAGGGTTTATGCATTATTTTTAAAGGAGAAATTTCTTAGTTTTGAATTCAATAGAATTGTTAATGAGCAACCAGCTCTGCAGTCTAGACATAGTTTCTTCAGTTATTTTCAAAAGGTCAGTATAGAACAACAAGATCAACTATGTGAATTCTGTTTGCACAATTACCTATTAGAGGAAGATAAAGAGTGGAATCCGTCTATAAATGTTGGAGATTTGTAGTTGAGAGCAATAGTATCATACCTAAATAATGAAAAGTTGAGAGGAGAATTGATGGATAGGTATGAAGAATATGAGAAGAAGGTATCACTACCAATCAGACAAGAGGCACTTAATCCTGAAGATATCCTCATAAAATGGTACAAACTTCTCTCTCATAAGGGCCCAGGCAAAATCATTATGGGCCTAAGAATAAGGGATCACAAAAGGGTACAAAGAATGATGGGATCCATTTTACAAAGTTGTGTTAGATATGTGCAAAGCAGATGGAACAGTTTGACACCTACTCTTCAACGAAAAGAACCTCATTCCTTGCATAAATTTATGATCGTGTCTGAAAGATTGCACATGTACATTCAAATTTTAGAGAATTAAGGTGTGGCATGGTTACCACTTACCTACCATCCACCTCTACTCTTATATCCAATTCCACACTAGACATGTGAAAAGGGAGAGGAATACAGGACTGCAGAAGCTATCAGACTACAAAGGCTTTCATGCTACAATGGGTTCTATCTGAAGCAGGTTGAGGGTGTCAAGGTAGTTATGGATTTGAGGCAAATATTTTTACATTATAATTCATTTCCCTAGGTATTTGTTTGAGTAATTTTGCTTGAGGGCAAGCAAAAGGTTAGTTGGGGGGAAATGATGGGCTACAAAATTAGTCTCTTTTATGTTACTTTTTATACTCCAAAAACTTCTTTCATGGCATCCTTTAAGACATTTATCCAGGTTTGCACTATGATATGTTGACCTTCTTTATACTTCTAAGACCTGAACTTACAGTATTAATGTGGAATGTGATGATCATATTATCTAATGAATGAATCAGATATAGATATGTATAAAAGTATAAATAAGATGTTTTTATGGTTAGTCATGGAGAATGCTTGTGGTATATGCTTTTGGAAACTAATTCTATATGTAGAATTGGACATGTCACGATGAGATCGAGCATTTGTAGCAGGTTGCAGAGAAAGGAGTTAATAGAAGTATGAGTTTCAACGTTAAGAATGCAGAGACAGTTGAAGACAATTATGGAGCATCATGGATAGTAATAAATTAAGGAGTGGATTTGTTTCAAATATGGTTATGGACATTGTTCATGCATCAGACTTCTAATTTGATTTGAATTCTTCTTCTTATAGTTAGTTAGAATAAGAATGTGATCTTGACTCCACGACCTAGTATCTAGGTGCAGTAAATGATCAAAGTCAGTTAATTAATAAATAAGGCTCTCTCTCCATTTTGTATAGTAAGGGGGAAGATGAGATATATAAGGTAGCAGAGTCAAGTTGTTGGCAGTTTAGTTTGATTAAGTTATCATTCCCTTTTCTATGTGCAAAGACTCAAGCATGTTACATTTATGGAATACAATCTGGCAATGACAGAAAAGAGATTTCGTTGTTGAACACTTTTGATATGAGTTGATTGTGTATGGAATAGGTTAAGCTTTGATATGTGTTACAAACATACGTAGAATCTAGATTAGATTTGCTTTTAGTTAAGGAAGACAGTCTCTTGAGATAGCCACTCAAGGTACTGATTCTCTCCTTGTTTATTTCATTTCAATTAATGTTGGTTTATTAGTTTTCTGTTAAAATGTAATTTGAATTCAAGTTGGTATTATATTTTGATCAAATAGATATAGTTCATGAACAATTGCATCTTAGTGTCTTCACAAATCCTTTGGAGGTCAGAAGTTAGTCATTTCATTCTTGACAATTCAATTAAGTTAATTCTACAAGTTTCCCTATTGTAATAGTTATCTACAGACCTTGCTGTAGGTACCCGTAGCAACTAGGACTTATAGTTGTTTTCATTGTTTTATAATTCTGTCAATTCTAGCAAGATAGATTTGTTTGTTTAAAGTTAAGATAGAATAGCCAGGAACCATATGAGCCTTGAAGGCATATACTTTGCAAGTACCATCATAAGCTTACACTCCTTGGTCGATAATTCAACGTAGGAATGCATAGTGATAGAGTGGACTGTTTAGATAGGTTTTCCCCTGAATTAGTTAAGTCTACAACACATTAGTTTTTCTCTACAAAACTCAAGGGGAGAAAGAGTGCAGATGTGTAAAGAGAATGGGGGAGAATCTTGTCTTGACGGTCTTTTCAATTTTTGACATCATATGTTGCCAACAATGACAAAAGGGGAGATTGTTGCAATTATGTGCCTAATCGATGTTGTCATTGATGTCAATTGTGCTCCTAATTTAATAAGTTAGATGCTTTGTATTGGCTTATGGAAGTGTTGGAGAAAATGAGTAAATGATCTAGATATTGAGTTTCCAAGTGCTTCTGAGAAAATTTGCTCCTTCGGTGGAAACAGTGTGTGTAAGAGTATCTTTGTCAACTGAAGAATAGTCTAGTAGATTGCTCCGCATTTCCAGTAGAATGAATATCTTTGTCTGTGGATTGGAATTTATTTAGAGGCATGTCTGAAGATGCTATATCTCAAGTTTGAGCCTTCGGTATGAAGATCTGAGTGAGTTATGTTCACTAGAATAAAAGATACTTTTTCTGAGTATTCACTGGTGACAGGGAAAAGGTATTTTGCTTCACATTCCTCCGCATTGAATTATTATGATCTGTGGTTCTACAGTTAAGTCTGGAATGATGATAAGTGCCTTCAACTATAATGGTTCATGATTTAGTGGTCCGCAAGCTATCCTTACCTTATGATAGTGGCTAACAGTGTTATTCTTGTACTCTGGTTTGAAGAATCTTCTTGATAGAATGGTTAGAGATCGTGTGGGTGTTCCTGGTGATTACAATGTGCTTGTGGATGTCTCCTGTCATGGTCCTACCTTTGGATTGGTTTGCAAAGAGGAATTTGGATAGTGGATGAAGTCTGTTCTTTGAAGACCCAGTGTTAACACCAGTCTTGGCCGACTTGGTTGTTTTCACTTCTCACGGAGATGCATTGAAGATTGTAGAAGAGTGTCATGGCATGAAAGATTGAATTTGAGTCCTAGCTAAGACATAATGTGATCCGCATACATCTTTACCTTAGCAAATCTTATTTAGGTCCAGACCTATTTCTTTGTATTATTGTAATGCCGACCTTGGAGAATGTTCCAATGGTTGATGAATTTAATGCCAACCTTGATGTACATTCCAAGGTTGATGAATTGTATAAAAGCATGTAATGGAGCAGTCCTTGAGTGGAATGTTGATAACTAAGAGGGGGGTGAATCAGTTATCTTAATTTATGCAACTTTCTGTTCTTCTTTATTAATTAGTACAACATCAAAGCGAACAAGCATGTAAGCAGAAACAAAGTCAATACACATAACACAATGATTTTGATGTGGAAAACCCTGTTAAGGGAAAAACCACGGGGTGACTAATCCAAGAATGTATTCTTTGTTAAAAGAATAGAAGTACAAAATGGCACTTGCCAATTAGGGCTCACTACCCGAGCACACTACTCACAAGAGGCTCACTGCCTACAAGTTATAAAGAGAGTAACAATATACTTGAACTAATGAGAAGCATCCATAAATGCTGGAGTTTAGTTCTGGTTAGGCTCAGTATACTGATCTACTGCACTTCATCCTTTCTCTTCTTTAGAGCTACTATCCTTTCACATACCGGACCTGCCTTACTGCTTCCACTCTGATCTTCTGCTTTTCTTCGCACTTCACAACTAGAACACACACCTTCTCATTGAAATCCATTTGGTATATATATCCACACAAAGGATTTCATCCTCTTTCTAGTCAGCATCTGGAATAGTCAGTCTTTCCCAAACTCTAGTCTGTCGGCTTTGTTGCAAGTATGGGCCTAACTAGTGTTGTCATTGATGTTAACATACTCATGTTGCATTAATGAGAAGGATTGGATGAGCTGAGAGGAGCAATGGAGACAGTGAAGTGGAGATCCCAGCTAAGATGCAGATTAGAGGTTGTGATTCAAAGGGTTTGTAGATATGAGTCTTGAGATGATCCACTCAAGTTTTCAGAGGTCTGCATGAAGATCTGAAGAAGTTATGGCCGCTCAAGTAGAACCAGCTCTAGCAGGTGTTCAGAGGTGACAGAGTGACACAGATAGGTCCGGTGAGATCCGGTAATGCACTATCCCATTCTACGGATTTGAGGGAGTGTTGAGGACGTCTGTGTGAAGTGTCAACTCGATTGGTTCATGGTTTGAAGGTCTGGAAGAACCTATTCCTTTGTGACAGTAATGACATACTGTGTTCTTAAATCTCTGGATGAAGGAGAGGAGAATTCCAGCAAGCAGATGAAGTGTGGATGTTCTCAAGTGATTCGAGAAAGGTTGTGGTGATCCTTGGATCGTGTCTAGTTCATGTTGATAGTCTGAATTGAAGTTAGAGTGTGCATTTGAAGAATAACCAGTGGATGATGGTGTTCTTCCTGAGACTGACCAACTGGATGTATTACATGTCTTGCAGATGTTCTTGTAGATGTTTTCTGACTTAGATGATTATTCCTAAGTTGATGCCTTGTATAAATAAGGGTTGTGAAGTCTTTCCAAAGTGTGTCTTGCGGTGATGAGTGTGTGGTAGCGAGGACGCGTGTGAAAGGCAGAGCAAAAATATTGGGCTTAAATGGAACTGATTCAAGCATGGTGAAGATGCTATTCTCTAGTTCATGAAGGTGATACTTATTTCTTTGTAGATAGTGTGTCTCTTGTTGGCAGTGAGCCTCTTGTGAGCAGTGTGCTCGGGTAGTGAGCCCTAATTGGCATGTGCCATTTTGTTCTTTTTATTCTTCTAATAGAGAATACATTCTTGGGTTAATCACCCAGTGGTTTTTCCCTTAACCAGGTTTTCCACATCAAAATCTTGGTGTCTTATGTGTTGATGAGTTTCTACTTTTGATTTGAATGCATTATGTTTCATGTTTAATATACTACTAATCACCAAGAAGATTTAAGTGTGTAAATTGTAGAAAGTTTTGCACAACTGATTCACCCCCCCTCTCAGTTGTGTGCCCTAAGTCTAACAATTGGTATCAGAGCTAAGTTCCTCTAAAAGGAGCTTAACTGCTTGAGGAGATCTAGGATGTCGTCTTACAAGAAGGATAGTCTGAAGTTTGATGGAACCAAATTTGCTCTTTGGAAAGGTCGCATGAAATGTCACTTGCAGTGTATGGGAATGGCGTACTGGTCCATGGTTACAAAAGCATATGTACCTCCACAGGGTGGTCCGACAACCCTGAATGAAATCACATATGCTGAAAACAATCTGCAGACGAAAGAGGTTCTTCTAAGCACATTATCTGACTCAGAGCTCTCAAATGTTATTGACCTACCAACTGCCTTTGAGATTTGGAATAAACTGGAACCTTTGCAAGAAGGAGACTAGTATGTTAAATGTGCAAGGTTATAGAGTCTAAAAGGGAAATTTGAAAAACTGAAGATGACAGATGATGAAAATATTACCACTTTTATGCCAAGAGTGAATGAGTTGGTTTGTGGAATTAGAAATGCTGGTGGAGTCTTGGATGAAAATGAGATTGTTGGCAAAATTCTCAGATCCCTTCCTGCTTCTTACAAAATCAAGGCTGCTGCCATTGAAGAATTCAGAGCCCATACAACTGTCACAAGAGATCAATTGGCTGGGAAATTGGCTGCATTTGAAATGACAGAGTTTGGAGACGACCCCCCTAAGACTGAATCTACATTCAAAGTTAGTGCCTCTGTTAAAGGTAAACAAAGGTTTGATCTGGGAGAGAATTCTTCAAGGAAATTGTCATGGTATGAAAAAGCAAGAAAAGATTTGGAAGAAGAAGAAGTAGAAACTGCTCAACTTGAAGCCCTTATTGCAAAGAGACTACCAAGAGGATCTGGTAAGTATGAAGGAAAATTACCTTTCAAGTGTTACAATGTACATGAAGATGATGATAATAAAGGAGTAACTGATGATGAATCAGAGATAGGAAACAAATCCGGAAATGAATGGGTGTTCATTGCCATCAAGGAAGAAGATCCAATGTCCTCTGTATCTGTCAATCTTAAGACTGTGGAAAGAGCTCTGGTTGCCCAAATTGAAGAGAAGGATGATTGGGTCATTGACAGTGGATGCTCTCACCATATGACAGGTGACAAAAATAAGTTTGTAGATTTGGAAAGGTATGAAGGAGGAGTGGTAAAGTTTGGTGACAATTCTACTGGTAGAATCAGAGGAAGAGGAACTATTTCTTTTGATGGAAGAAACAAAACTGGTAATGTACTGTATGTTGAAGGTTTGAAGCACAATCTTCTCAGTGTTGGACAATTGGTGGACAAAGGCTATGATCTCTGATTCAAGGATGGAAAATGCAAAATCTTTGAAAGTTCTAGAATAGAGATTACATCTGGTATTCAAACTAAATGTAATATCTTCCATTTGGTTGGTACTGGTAAAAGCTGCTTATTTGTTCAAGTTGATCAGAGTTGGTTATGGCATAGAAGGATGTGTCATGTGAATTTTGATAATATCATCAAGATAAGCAATACTCAGGTTGTAAGAGATCTTCCAAAATTGGTGAAAGCTACTAACATCTTGTGCAAGGAATGTTAGTTGGGTAAGCTGAGCAGAGTCACATTCAAAAGAAAGGAATTGTCTTCTATCAGATTATTAGACTTAGTTCACACTGATCTTTGTGATCCGGCAAGAACCAGGAGTATTCAAGGTGATAGATACTTCATGCTACTAATTGATGACTATTCTCAGATGATGTGGGTAACCTTTCTAAAGGAGAAATCAGAAGCTCTTGAAAAATTCAAAATATTCAAGGTTATGGTAGAGAATGAAATAGGATTAAAGTTGAAATGTCTGAGGTCTGATAGAGGTGGAGAATTCACATCCGGTGAGTTCATAGAGTTCTATGAGAAACATGGAATTAAGAGACAATTGTCTACTCCTAGGACTCCACAGCAAAATGGAGTAGTGGAGAGAAAGAACCGGACCATCCAGGAAGCATCTAGGACCATGATGATGGAAGCAAATGTTCCTTAGATCTATTGGAGAGAAGCTATTAGCACTATAGTCTATACTCTCAATCGAGTTCAAATCAGAAGCAATACTGGTAAAACCCCTTATGAACTCTGGTTTGGCATTACTCCTATTGTAAGATATTTCAGTGTCTTTGGTAGCAAATGTTACATCAAAAGAGATGAAGATCTAGGCAAGTTTGATGCTAGAAGTGATGAAGGAATATTCTTGGGTTACTCTACTCAAAGCAAAGCATACCGGTGTTATAACAAGAGACTAAGAAAGATGATAGAAACTACAAATGTGAAGGTTGATGAGGGAATAGAGAAACCTTCAAGGTTTTATGAATATGATGAAGATGATCAGAATAGTGTTCTGGTTCAAGGAGTTCAATCCTCTTCTGAAAGTCAGATTCAAACTGATCAGGTAAATCAGGAAGAAGAGATAGGTCTAAATGAGCTTGATCAAGAAGCAGAAGTGCAAGAAACTCCCAAAGTTCCAAGGTATGTAAGACTGAACCACTCTAAAGATCATATCATAGGTGACAAAAGCAAAGGTGTGCAAACTAGAAGGAAAATTGCTCAAATTTTAGATGAATATTGTCTGATTTCAAAGATTGAACCTAAGACAATAAATGAAGCCTGCAATGATGAAAACTGGACCAAAGCAATGGAGGAAGAGTTGATGCAAATTGAGAAAAATCACACTTGGGATCTTGTTCCCAGACCTAGAAACAAGAATGTGATTGGAACCAAATGGGTCTTCCGAAACAAACTAAATGAAGTTGGTGAAGTAATCAGAAATAAAGCCAGTTTGGTCTGCAAGGGCTACTCTCAAATAGAAGGAATTGATTTTGAAGAAACTTTTGCTCCGGTGGCAAGAATTGAAGTAGTCAGATTATTTCTTGGATTTGCTACCTTTAAGGATTTCAAGGTGTATCAGATGGATGTCAAGTTTTCTTTCTTGAATGGTGACTTAGAAGAAGAAATGTACATTGAACAACCGGATGGATTTCAATTATCTGAGCATGGTGATATGGTCTACAAGTTAAAGAAGGAATTGTATGACTAAAGCAAGCCCCAAGAGCTTGGTATGAAATATTGGACAAAATCTTTTGAAGATTGGTTTCAACAAAGGCACTGCTGATAGTAACTTATATTTCAAAATTGATCATGAAAACATCTTGATTGTTGAAGTATTTGTTGATGATATCATCTTTGGAGGAAGAGACAGTATGTGTAAAACTTTTACAAATCAAATGAAAAGTGAGTTTGAGATGTCAATGCTTGGTGAAATGAATTTCTTCTTGGGTCTTCAAATTACTCAAACAAAGAAAGGAATCTTTATTTCTCAGACCAAATATGTGAAAGAATTGTTGAGGAAATTTGGAATGGAAGATTCAAAGCCAATGAATACTCCCATGGCAACCAGATGTAAGTTGAGTAAAGATGATGACTCTCCTAAGGCAGACCAGACAAAGTACAGATCAATGATTGGAGGATTGTTGTATCTCACTCAAAATAGACCAGATATAATGCAGGTTGTTGGTCTTGTTGCGAGATTCTAGGCTGATCCCAGAGAATCTCATGTCATGGCAATCAAAAGAATTTTTAGATATCTAAAAGGAACAGTTGAGTATGGTTTGTGGTATCCTAGAGATCATGATTTCTCTCTTCATGCATATACAGATTCAGATTTGGTAGGAGATGTGGATGACCGGAAGAGTACTAGTGGTGGAGCATTCTTTTTGGGAAAGAGATTGGTTTCTTGGCTAAGCAAGAAACAAGAGGCAATATCCCTGTCTACAACTAAAGCAGAATACATTGCAGCAGCAGGTAGTTGCACTCAAGTTTTGTGGATGTAGTAGATGCTAAGAGATATTAAAGTAGAGTATGAGGAGCCTATCACAATCTTCTGTGATAATTCAAGTGCTATAAATTTATCTAAGAATCTGGTGTTGCATTCTAAGACTAAGCATATATCTATCAAGTTTCACTTTTTGAGAGAGCAAGTGAACAAGAATGAAGTCAGATTGGAGTTTGTGCCCTCCAAGGATCAGATTACAGATATCTTTACTAAACCTCTACCTAAGGACTCTTTGAGTATCTCAGGGAGAAGTTAGGGGTTATTGCCCCTCCGGTGATGAACTAAGGTGCACTGAGGTGCATCAGTCCGGTGGATATCACAGTCATATCTTGTGATCTAGATTGATGGGAGCTGCTACTCAGGGGGAGTAGCAGGTATGATTCTATAGTGTTGGAATTGCAAGAATGAGCCCTTTGCCATTGATGTCAAAGGGGGAGAGAAGACATGTGAAAAACAAGTGGTTGATGATCAAAGGGGGAGCAGTAAAGGAAGAGAAGACATGTGGATGGTTGTTACTGATAGGGGGAGTAGTGACAGTAAGGAGAAGTTCTTGTCTTGATGGTTTTTCACATCATATGTTGCCATCAATGACAAAGGGGGAGATTGTTACAAGTATGGGCCTAACCGATGTTGTCATTGATGTCAACATACTCATGCTGCATTAATGAGAAGGATTGGATGAGCAGAGAGGAGCAATGGAGATAGTGAAGTGGAGATCCCAGCTAAGATGTAGATCAGAGGTTGTAATTCAAAAGGTTTGTAGATATGAGTCTTGAGATGATCCAGTCAAGTTTTCAGAGGTTCACATGAAGATCTGAAGAAGTTATGGTTGCTCAAGTAGAACCGGCTCCAGCAGGTGTTCAGAGGTGACAGAGTGACACAGATAGGTCTGGTGAGATTTGGTAATGCACTATCCCATTCTGTAGATTTGAGGGAGTGTTGAGGACGTCCGTGTGAAGTGTCAACTCGATTGGTTCATGGTTTGAAGGTCCGGAAGAACCTATTCCTTTGTGACAGTAATGACAGACTGTGTTCTTAAAGCTCCAGATGAAGGAGAGGAGAGTTCCAACAAGCAGATGAAGTGTGGATGTTCTCAAGTGATTCAGGAAAGGTTGTGGTGATCCTTGGATTGTGTCCAGTTCATGTTGGTGGTCCGCATTGAAGTTAGAGTGTGCATTTGAAGAATAACCACTGGATGATGGTGTTCTTCCTGAGACTGGCCGACTAGATGTATTACATGTCTTGCGGATGTTCTTGTAGATGTTTGCCGACTTAGATGATTATTCCTAAGTCGATGCCTTGTATAAATAAGGGTTTGTGATGTCTTTACAAAGTGTGTCTTGCGGTGATGAGTGTGTGGTAGTGAGGAGGTGTGCGAAAGGCAGAGCAGAAGTATTGGGCTTAAATGGAACTGATTCAAGCATGGTGAAGATGCTATTCTCTAGTTCATGAAGGTGATACTTATTTCTTTGTAGATAGTGTGTCTCTTGTTGGCAGTGAGCCTCTTGTGAGCAGTGTGCTCGGGTAGTGAGCCCTAATTGGCATGTGCCATTTTGTTCTTTTTATTCTTCTAATAGAGAATACATTCTTGGGTTAATCACCCAGTGGTTTTTCCCTTAACCAGGTTTTCCACATCAAAATCTTGGTGTCTTATGTGTTGATGAGTTTCTGCTTTTGATTTGAATGCATTATGTTTCATGTTTAATATACTACTAATCACCAAGAAGATTTAAGTGTGTAAATTGTAGAAAGTTTTGCACAACTGATTCACCCCCCCTCTCAGTTGTGTGCCCTAAGTCTAACAATTGGTATCAGAGCTAAGTTCCTCTAAAAGGAGCTTAACTGCTTGAGGAGATCTAGGATGTCGTCTTACAAGAAGGATAGTCTGAAGTTTGATGGAACCAAATTTGCTCTTTGGAAAGGTCGCATGAAATGTCACTTGCAGTGTATGGGAATGGCGTACTGGTCCATGGTTACAAAAGCATATGTACCTCCACAGGGTGGTCCGACAACCCTGAATGAAATCACATATGCTGAAAACAATCTGCAGACGAAAGAGGTTCTTCTAAGCACATTATCTGACTCAGAGCTCTCAAATGTTATTGACCTACCAACTGCCTTTGAGATTTGGAATAAACTGGAACCTTTGCAAAAAGGAGACTAGTATGTTAAATGTGCAAGGTTATAGAGTCTAAAAGGGAAATTTGAAAAACTGAAGATGACAGATGATGAAAATATTACCACTTTTATGCCAAGAGTGAATGAGTTGGTTTGTGGAATTAGAAATGCTGGTGGAGTCTTGGATGAAAATGAGATTGTTGGCAAAATTCTTAGATCCCTTCCTGCTTCTTACAAAATCAAGGCTGCTGCCATTGAAGAATTCAGAGCCCATACAACTGTCACAAGAGATCAATTGGCTGGGAAATTGGCTGCATTTGAAATGACAGAGTTTGGAGACGACCCCCCTAAGACTGAATCTACATTCAAAGTTAGTGCCTCTGTTAAAGGTAAACAAAGGTTTGATCTGGGAGAGAATTCTTCAAGGAAATTGTCATGGTATGAAAAAGCAAGAAAAGATTTGGAAGAAGAAGAAGTAGAAACTGCTCAACTTGAAGCCCTTATTGCAAAGAGACTACCAAGAGGATCTGGTAAGTATGAAGGAAAATTACCTTTCAAGTGTTACAATGTACATGAAGATGATGATAATAAAGGAGTAACTGATGATGAATCAGAGATAGGAAACAAATCTGGAAATGAATGGGTGTTCATTGCCATCAAGGAAGAAGATCCAATGTCCTCTGTATCTGTCAATCTTAAGACTGTGGAAAGAGCTCTGGTTGCCCAAATTGAAGAGAAGGATGATTGGGTCATTGACAGTGGATGCTCTCACCATATGACAGGTGACAAAAATAAGTTTGTAGATTTGGAAAGGTATGAAGGAGGAGTGGTAAAGTTTGGTGACAATTCTACTGGTAGAATCAGAGGAAGAGGAACTATTTCTTTTGATGGAAGAAACAAAACTGGTAATGTACTGTATGTTGAAGGTTTGAAGCACAATCTTCTCAGTGTTGGACAATTGGTGGACAAAGGCTATGATCTCTGATTCAAGGATGGAAAATGCAAAATCTTTGAAAGTTCTAGAATAGAGATTACATCTGGTATTCAAACTAAATGTAATATCTTCCATTTGGTTGGTACTGGTAAAAGCTGCTTATTTGTTCAAGTTGATCAGAGTTGGTTATGGCATAGAAGGATGTGTCATGTGAATTTTGATAATATCATCAAGATAAGCAATACTCAGGTTGTAAGAGATCTTCCAAAATTGGTGAAAGCTACTAACATCTTGTGCAAGGAATGTTAGTTGGGTAAGCTGAGCAGAGTCACATTCAAAAGAAAGGAATTGTCTTCTATCAGATTATTAGACTTAGTTCACACTGATCTTTGTGATCCGGCAAGAACCAGGAGTATTCAAGGTGATAGATACTTCATGCTACTAATTGATGACTATTCTCAGATGATGTGGGTAACCTTTCTAAAGGAGAAATCAGAAGCTCTTGAAAAATTCAAAATATTCAAGGTTATGGTAGAGAATGAAATAGGATTAAAGTTGAAATGTCTGAGGTCTGATAGAGGTGGAGAATTCACATCCGGTGAGTTCATAGAGTTCTATGAGAAACATGGAATTAAGAGACAATTGTCTACTCCTAGGACTCCACAGCAAAATGGAGTAGTGGAGAGAAAGAACCGGACCATCCAGGAAGCATCTAGGACCATGATGATGGAAGCAAATGTTCCTTAGATCTATTGGAGAGAAGCTATTAGCACTATAGTCTATACTCTCAATCGAGTTCAAATCAGAAGCAATACTGGTAAAACCCCTTATGAACTCTGGTTTGGCATTACTCCTATTGTAAGATATTTCAGTGTCTTTGGTAGCAAATGTTACATCAAAAGAGATGAAGATCTAGGCAAGTTTGATGCTAGAAGTGATGAAGGAATATTCTTGGGTTACTCTACTCAAAGCAAAGCATACCGGTGTTATAACAAGAGACTAAGAAAGATGATAGAAACTACAAATGTGAAGGTTGATGAGGGAATAGAGAAACCTTCAAGGTTTTATGAATATGATGAAGATGATTAGAATAGTGTTCTGGTTCAAGGAGTTCAATCCTCTTCTGAAAGTTAGATTCAAACTGATCAGGTAAATCAGGAAGAAGAGATAGGTCTAAATGAGCTTGATCAAGAAACAGAAGTGCAAGAAACTCCCAAAGTTCCAAGGTATGTAAGACTGAACCACTCTAAAGATCATATCATAGGTGACAAAAGCAAAGGTGTGCAAACTAGAAGGAAAATTGCTCAAAATTTAGATGAATATTGTCTGATTTCAAAGATTGAACCTAAGACAATAAATGAAGCCTGCAATGATGAAAACTGGACCAAAGCAATGGAGGAAGAGTTGATGCAAATTGAGAAAAATCACACTTGGGATCTTGTTCCCAGACCTAGAAACAAGAATGTGATTGGAACCAAATGGGTCTTCCGAAACAAACTAAATGAAGTTGGTGAAGTAATCAGAAATAAAGCCAGTTTGGTCTGCAAGGGCTACTTTCAAATAGAAGGAATTGATTTTGAAGAAACTTTTGCTCCGGTGGCAAGAATTGAAGTAGTCAGATTATTTCTTGCATTTGCTACCTTTAAGGATTTCAAGGTGTATCAGATGGATGTCAAGTTTTCTTTCTTGAATGGTGACTTAGAAGAAGAAATGTACATTGAACAACCGGATGGATTTCAATTATCTGAGCATGGTGATATGGTCTACAAGTTAAAGAAGGAATTGTATGACTAAAGCAAGCCCCAAGAGCTTGGTATGAAAGATTGGACAAAATCTTTTGAAGATTGGTTTCAACAAAGGCACTGCTGATAGTAACTTATATTTCAAAATTGATCATGAAAACATCTTGATTGTTGAAGTATTTGTTGATGATATCATCTTTGGAGGAAGAGACAGTATGTGTAAAACTTTTACAAATCAAATGAAAAGTGAGTTTGAGATGTCAATGCTTGGTGAAATGAATTTCTTCTTGGGTCTTCAAATTACTCAAACAAAGAAAGGAATCTTTATTTCTCAGACCAAATATGTGAAAGAATTGTTGAGGAAATTTGGAATGGAAGATTCAAAGCCAATGAATACTCCCATGGCAACCAGATGTAAGTTGAGTAAAGATGATGACTCTCCTAAGGCAGACCAGACAAAGTACAGATCAATGATTGGAGGATTGTTGTATCTCACTCAAAATAGACCAGATATAATGCAGGTTGTTGGTCTTGTTGCGAGATTCTAGGCTGATCCCAGAGAATCTCATGTCATGGCAATCAAAAGAATTTTTAGATATCTAAAAGGAACAGTTGAGTATGGTTTGTGGTATCCTAGAGATCATGATTTCTCTCTTCATGCATATACAGATTCAGATTTGGTAGGAGATGTGGATGACCGGAAGAGTACTAGTGGTGGAGCATTCTTTTTGGGAAAGAGATTGGTTTCTTGGCTAAGCAAGAAACAAGAGGCAATATCCCTGTCTACAACTAAAGCAGAATACATTGCAGCAGCAGGTAGTTGCACTCAAGTTTTGTGGATGTAGTAGATGCTAAGAGATATTAAAGTAGAGTATGAGGAGCCTATCACAATCTTCTGTGATAATTCAAGTGCTATAAATTTATCTAAGAATCTGGTGTTGCATTCTAAGACTAAGCATATATCTATCAAGTTTCACTTTTTGAGAGAGCAAGTGAACAAGAATGAAGTCAGATTGGAGTTTGTGCCCTCCAAGGATCAGATTACAGATATCTTTACTAAACCTCTACCTAAGGACTCTTTGAGTATCTCAGGGAGAAGTTAGGGGTTATTGCCCCTCCGGTGATGAACTAAGGTGCACTGAGGTGCATCAGTCCGATGGATATCACAGTCATATCTTGTGATCTAGATTGATGGGAGCTGCTACTCAGGGGGAGTAGCAGGTATGATTCTATAGTGTTGGAATTGCAAGAATGAGCCCTTTGCCATTGATGTCAAAGGGGGAGAGAAGACATGTGAAAAACAAGTGGTTGATGATCAAAGGAGGAGCAGTAAAGGAAGAGAAGACATGTGGATGGTTGTTACTGATAGGGGGAGTAGTGACAGTAAGGAGAAGTTCTTGTCTTGATGGTTTTTCACATCATATGTTGCCATCAATGACAAAGGGGGAGATTGTTACAAGTATGGGCCTAACCGATGTTGTCATTGATGTCAACATACTCATGCTGCATTAATGAGAAGGATTGGATGAGCAGAGAGGAGCAATGGAGATAGTGAAGTGGAGATCCCAGCTAAGATGTAGATCAGAGGTTGTAATTCAAAAGGTTTGTAGATATGAGTCTTGAGATGATCCAGTCAAGTTTTCAGAGGTTCACATGAAGATCTGAAGAAGTTATGGTTGCTCAAGTAGAACCGGCTCCAGCAGGTGTTCAGAGGTGACAGAGTGACACAGATAGGTCTGGTGAGATTTGGTAATGCACTATCCCATTCTGTAGATTTGAGGGAGTGTTGAGGACGTCCGTGTGAAGTGTCAACTCGATTGTTTCATGGTTTGAAGGTCCGGAAGAACCTATTCCTTTGTGACAGTAATGACAGACTGTGTTCTTAAAGCTCCAGATGAAGGAGAGGAGAGTTCCAACAAGCAGATGAAGTGTGGATGTTCTCAAGTGATTCAGGAAAGGTTGTGGTGATCCTTGGATTGTGTCCAGTTCATGTTGGTGGTCCGCATTGAAGTTAGAGTGTGCATTTGAAGAATAACCACTGGATGATGGTGTTCTTCCTGAGACTGGCCGACTAGATGTATTACATGTCTTGCGGATGTTCTTGTAGATGTTTGCCGACTTAGATGATTATTCCTAAGTCGATGCCTTGTATAAATAAGGGTTTGTGATGTCTTTCCAAAGTGTGTCTTGCGGTGATGAGTGTGTGGTAGTGAGGAGGTGTGCGAAAGGCAGAGCAGAAGTATTGGGCTTAAATGGCACTGATTCAAGCATGTTGAAGATGCTATTCTCCAGTTCATGAAGGTGATACTTATTTCTTTTTAGACAGTGTGTCTCTTGTAGGTAGTAAGCCTCTTGTGAGCAGTGTGCTCAGGTAGTGAGCCCTAATTGGCATGTGCCATTTTTTTCTTTCTATTCTTCTAACAAAGAATACATTCTTGGGTTAATCACCCCATTGTTTTTCCCTTAATCAGGTTTTCCATATCAAAATCTTGGTGTCTTATGTGTTGATGAGTTTTTGCTTTTGATTTGAATGCATTATGTTTCATGTTTAATATACTATTAATCACCAAGAAGATTTAAGTGTGTAAATTGGAGAAAGTTTTGCACAACTGATTCACCCCCCCTCTCAGTTGTGTGCCCTAAGTCTAATAGGCTTAATCCTTACTTACCAAGTGATGCAGATCAAATAGATACTTATAAAAGTCATCTAACAAGTCAGCCAATCACGAATGATACCTTAAGAATCTTGATCACCATCAACATCTCCTCTAGAATAATGTCTGAAACTTTGCTAGTAAGTTCTTCCTCTGTCTGCTCTGCCAAACAGGACCCCAATACTTGAATGCTTATATCTCTTCACTCTTTCATCACCGGAGGCTCAAATCCTGGAATCTACCAATCAAGGTATTCCTCTTGACTTCCCCAAGTCCACACTTTCCAAAGATACTTCCTCTTAGTGATCCGGACTTGACTGTCAGACCTTGCCACAATACTCTATTCTTGCTATCGGACCACAACACTCTTCAATCTGACTTCCGGTATAGGCACACTATGTCCTGTAGATGTGTGGGATGAACTTTGTTGCCATCAATGACAACAATCATGAAGCTCCAATGTGTCTCTTGCCAACAATCTCCCCCTTTGGCATTGATGCCAACACTTAGTGAAAAATGACTAAGTGTTATACTATACTCCCCCTTGGTTGATGCTCTCTTCTAATGTACACTTTTCTAGAGCTCCCCCTTAGCTAGATTCCACATTTTTCACTGTTCCTCACTCCCCCTTTGACATAAATGGCAAAGGGTAGCGTCTGCATACCAAAATTTTGAAAATAATCTATATTTAGTCGCATAAGTATATATACATGCTTATACTTACATATACTAAAGTATATTTGCAAAAGATGTCTTCAACTGGGCAAATTCTGTTGCCCAACTCAGCTTCATCCTATCCAAAATTAATATGTGACCACTCAATAGGAATGCAAAAGCTTCTGCCCTCTTGAGATCTATCGAATCACTAGTTCGGGCTATGGTCTGAGCATCAGTTAGGGCTTCATGCATGGCCTCTAAGTTAGGGATAATCATCCCTCTAAGTTCACCCATTCTGCTTAATATGTTCTTCCTCTCCTTCTCAAGCTTCTTAATTTCATTAATGATTACAATAGTTTGACATTCCTGGCTTATTATGGATACAGTGAGAGGATCAAAATTCTGAGAGAGGTTTGACAGTTTATCCTCTTGTTCTTTTACTTTCTTCTCAATATCCTTTGTTGCTTTAGTCTAGGGTATACAAAATTTATATACTTCTCCTCCATCCTTAAGAGCATTTTCTAAGCTCTTCATCCCAATGTCCATATTTCTCCTATCATTGGTTATAAGCCCTTGTAACTCCAAGAATCTCTTATCCAAAAACTCTTTCTGGACTTTCTCTTCTGCTGCTTTCTCTAAAGAATCAAAATGTGTACTAATAGAATTTACAAGAGACTTTAGATTACCGGATGTGGATGATGTAGGATCCTTTTGGAAGGATGGCATGATCTTTTCCAGTACACTGGATGCAGTTTCTATGAGTTCACAGTCTTCCATGTGAGACTTCAGCATTTTTTCTTTTGCCTTTGCTTGAGTGAAGGATGCTAGCTTCATGGTTTGCATCAGAGAGAGGGAATCAAAATTGAATGGACCTTGAAGCAACTCTGGTTCATCAAATTCCATCATCTCTTTGGTCAAGAAATCCTTGACTGCTTCTGCTGTGTCTCTTGCCGGAGACAGAATTTTCTCCCCTTCTGCAGCCTTACCACTATCATCTATAGCTTTTTCTGTCCTTGACTCTTCTTCTTTTCCCTTTCCTTGTTCTTCTTGACTGGATTTTTCTTTTATACTTTCTTCTCCTTTAGATCTGGAGACTGTTGGAGAGTCTGGATTTACTTCTCCTTGGACTTCCTCTTCTAGAGCAGAGGAATCTAAGTCCTTACCTTTTCCTTCACCTATCTCCTTTACCTCTTCTACTACTGTCTCAATAGTTTCTTCCTTGTTGTCCATGACAGAGGGCTCATCACTTATGTCCTCTATGATAGGAATGTTGAACCTTTTGTAGGCATTTCGGATGATTTCTTTAGTTTCTTTAGCTATTTTTTCAGTTTCTCCAAGCATAAGCTAATTCATTCTAGCTTTACTCCAGAACTCATCCTTGCAATCTTTAAAAATCATATTCACTTGTTTCTACGTGATTGAGGGATAGAGCTGAATAGTTATTTGTTCCCTAATCTCAAGGTCCTTGGCCTTAGCATTGTTCTTTCTGATTTCTAGTTCTTTCTCTAGGCTCTTTGGAATTAAAGATATAATCTCAATGAATGCTTTATTATAAATGTTAAGGTACCTGACTATGGCTTCTTGCAGGATCTTCTGATCAGCCTCACTGTAGTAGTCATAAAATTTAGTCATTGGTTTCAAGTTCCCATCCACAGTGACTGATTTGACTACATTATCAATGGACAGAGTGGGCCTTTCAACAAACTCTTCTGCCATCTTTTCCTTGTCTTCACCAGTAGAGGGTTCACCAAATACTTTCTTCTTTTTCCTCATTTTCCTTACCTCCTCATCTGATTCTATCTCTTCTTCATCCTTCTAACTGATATAAGACCTTGTGGCCTTCGTCTTAGTTCTTTTCTCTGCTTTACTAGATGATTTTGCTTCCGATCTTGATGTCTTTGAGCTCTTTGTAGTGGTGGGAGCAGAGGTCTTAGAGGATTTGGTCCAGGAGGGGACTTCCACTAGAGTACCTTCTTTTTCTGCTTTTTCTTTTTCTTTCTCTGCCCTTTCTGTCTTCTCTCTATTTGCATCAAGTGCTTCTTTTGAAATTCCATGCCTCTTGGCAAACTCTTCTACTTCCCTCCTTACTTTTCTTTTTATTTCTAGTTGTCTTAACTCCACATGGATTTTCACACTTAATTCTTCAAAGGTTCCAAACCTATCTGCCTTGGGATCCTTGGGCTGACTTAGCATGTGCTGAATATGCAGCTCCACAATTTTCTCATCCACTTCATACCCCATAGGCATGATCCACACCATTCTTGGTTTCACTGCCTCCATTAGGCACTGATTAGTTTCTACAATAAAGCATATTGTATCTTTATATTTTTCAACCAAAGATTGGGGGATTCTCTCTCTTTCTTGCATCATGCTATGAAAATTCTTGAAATAGCCCCAAAGAGCTGTATTTTGTGCCTTGGCATCACCAAGCCCATGTATACAATCTCTGATTTGAATGGCTACTGGTCTATCATTCTGCCATACCTAGCCACTGGATCTGGGAAGCTCATTCATGAAATAAATGAATAGGTAGAGTATCAAACCACCGTATTTGAAAGAGTTCTTCTTGTCCTTCTTTATCTTCTATAGATTTTCCAAAAGTTGGTTTAGAAGGAGCTCACAAAGATCATAGTCTGCATTCTTCCTTAACATCTCATAAGCAGTATATACAGCAGTTCTGGATACTGAATTCTCCCTGCTGGAGTGATATATTTTATATCCAATTATCATTGATGCAAACTTGATATCTGGATCTATGATATCCTCAATTGTCATTGCTCTTTTATCAAATTTTGATTTGGTAGCCTCACTTACAATTTGGTTTTTGACAGATTTGAGAATAGGCATCTCATCGGTTGAGTGTAATCTGGTTACAGCCCTAATGGCATCCTTAGTGATCTTAAATGGCCTGTTCAACCACATGAAGTTGTCATGCATTCGGCTCAGAATATACCGGACCCATTCATCTTCTGAAAAATAGGGGAAATGAATGCATTGTGAAAAATGTTTGTCCTGCATAGCTTTATACTAGGTTTTGAGTTTGAATGAGTCATCTATCAAATGCTTGTGATAGACATCAACCAACATAGATTCCCCAAATTCTTCAATACTCGCATGAATATATTCCCTAACATCTTCTACATGTAGAACCCTATGCGGAATGCTTGAAAAGGCACCTAGGGGGGTCAACTTCTAGGGATTTATATGGATGCTTCTTAAATTTAGGGCATGGACTATCAGAAATCTTCACCACATTTGGAGTAGCCATCTTTCAATGATTTGCAGAGAGATATTTAAGAACGTAAAATACCTTTTACACTTCTTGGTTTCACAGAGTGAGCCGGATCGATTGCTGGATGAATCAACTTCTGCAGATGATCTTTGATGGGCTTGAGGAGATTTGTTGTAGAGCTCTTTATTGCTTCTTCTTGAATGTAGAATGAGCAAGTGTTTGATAAGAAAACCCTTATATTATTCTGCAAACCCTAATACCAAGTTGCAATAAATGCTCGACTTAAGTCATTCTAGTTTGCCTTATTTTTCTTATTCGGATGACTTTGATGAACCAGATCAGTCTTGTTCTAAACATCTTGCGGATCTTCCATATCTTAAACACAGTTTATTTAGATGTTTCTCTATAAACCCTTTAATATGCAACTCTCCTTGTGCCAATTTCGGCACCGATTAACTAGCTGGGGGGAAAATGTTTTTCCTTGTGTCTCCCCCTGAGCCAGAGCTCACTTTTTAATTTTTGGAAGGAATATCAGCACCAGATTCTGGTGTGGATCCATCCCCTACATTTTCTATACTTCTTTTCACCCAAATCTTGTTCATCTCACTTTGAACTTCATCTGCATTCACTTTTCCTTTTCCCTTGTCTTGATTTTGATTATGATTTATTAGACCCCTTTTGTCCTGATTCTTGCTTCTACAAAATTTGGCAATATGACCGGATCTATTGCAATTGTGGCAAATAATATTTCTTTGCATTTTTGATTGATGTCCTCTTGATCTGCATTGATTAGCCATATGACCCATTCTATTGCATGCAAAGAATCTACCATTGAATGAGTTGTTCATTTGCATATTTCTGCATTCATGAGATTTGTGACCATACCTTTTGCAGTTAAAACACTATCCGGAGAAGGATGTATTAGTTTGATTCATTCTTTTTCTACACTGATTAGCTTTGTGACCAAAGTTATTGTAGTTGTGGCAGTATCCATTGAAGGATGGATATCTTTGAGCATTAGGCTGCCTTACCAGAGGTCTTCTAGGCTTGTTCCTTAGATTTTCTGATCCAAAATTCTTCTGACCAGATCCGGAGCTTTCACCTTTCTCATATCCCAAGCCACACTTGTCATCTACCCTCTTTTGGCTTTCAAGAAGAACTTGAAGTTGAGCAGAACTTATCTTGAATTTCTCTTTGTATTCACTTGCTGTTTGAAGATCCCTTTTAAGAGAGACAATTTGATCCTCGAGTTTTTCTTCATTATCTTTAGCATCTTCAAGATCAAATTCAAGATGTCTGATTATTCTATCCATCTTGTGGTAGTCTTCTGATTTTTCCTTGAGAGATTGTCTTAGATCATCTTCAATTTTTTTTCTCTTCAATTTCTTGGGTAAACTTCATAACTCCTGATTCCATTTCATGTCTAACCATAATGATCTCATTTGATAACTTTTCACATAACTTGGTTTTCTCCTTTAGATCTTCATTTGTATCATTTGCTTCATTTTGACTTGCCAATTGCTGAAGTAGATCCTTTCTCTTTTTCATAGAGAGACTTAGTTTACCTTTTAGTTCATTTATGAAATCATCAGCGCATTTGAGTCTTTCCTTCAATTCATTAACTTCTGAATTAGATTGCTCAAGATCATCTAGGGCAGACTGAAGTTGCTCCCTCATACCATACATATCCATTTTAATTCTTAGATCTTCCTCAAGATGTTAGGCTCTGTTTGGAGGAACTTGGCTCTGATACCAATTGTTGATAACTGAGAGGGAGGGGTGAATCAGTTATCTTAATTTATTCAACTTTTTATTCTTCTTTATTAATTAGTACAACATCAAAGCAAACAAGCATGTAAGTAGAAACAAAGTCAATACACATAACACAATGATTTTGACATGGAAAACCTTGTTAAGGGAAAAACCACAGGGTGACTAACCCAAGAATGTATTCTCTGTTAGAAGAATAGAAGTACAAAGTGGCACTTGCCAATTAGAGCTCACTGCTCGAGCACACTGCTCACAAGAGGCTAACTGCCTACAAGTTATAAAGAGAATAAAAAGATACTTGAACTGATGAGAAGCATCCATAAATGCTGGAGTTCAGTTTCGGTTAGGCTCAGTATACTGATCTACTACACTTCATCCTTTCTCTTCTTTAGAGCTGCTTTCCTTTCACATACCGGACTTGCCTTATTGCTTCCACTCTGATCTTCTGCTTTTCTTTGCACTTCACAACTAGAACACACACCTTCTCATCAAAATCCATTTGGTATATATATATCCACACAAAGGATTTCATCCTCTTTCTAGTCAGCATCCGGAATAGTCAGTCTTTCCCAAACTCTAGTCTGTCGGCTTAATCCTTGCTTACCAAGTGATGCGGGTCAAATAGATACTTATAAAAGTCATCTAACAAGTCGGCCAATCACAAATGATACCTTAAGAATCTTGATCACCATCAACATCTCCTCTAGAATAATGTCTAAAACTCTACCGATAAGTTCTTCCTCTATCTGCTCTGCCAAATAGGACCCCAATACTTGAATGCTTATATCTCTTCACTCTTTCATCACCGGAGGCTCAAATCCTGGAATCTACCAGTCAAGGTATTCCTCTTGACTTCCCTAAGTCCACACTTTCCAAAGATACTTCCTCTTAGTGATCCAGACCTGACTGTCGGACCTTGCCACAATACTCTGTTCTTGCTTACTGGACCACAACACTCTTCAATCTGACTTTCGGTATAGGCACATTGTGTCCTACGGATGTGTGGGATGAACTTTGTTGCCATCAATGACAACAATCATGAAGCTCCAATGTGTCTCTTACCAACATGGAAATGAAGAGATAAGTGCGAAGGTATAAAAGAGAACAACAGAGGAGTTATATTGTGCTTCAATGGAACTAAATCTAGGCTTGAAGTAGATGCTACCAAATCAGTTCACCATCTTTTGGCAGTGAGTCATCCTTGGCAGTGAGCCATCCTTAGCAGTGAGCCATCCTTGGCAGTGAGACACAACATTTGCAGTGATCCCTAAGGTAGTAAGCCTCTGATTTTTAGTATTGCTATAACATATATATCTTGTGGGCTAATACCCACTGTGGTTTTTCCCTTATAAGGTTTTCCATGTAAAAATTTGGTGTCTCATGTGTTGATTATGTTATTGTGTTGAGTTTCTTATTTCATGCTTTCATGGTTAAATCTAAATAATAGTAAATAAGTGTTTGAAGAGATGATGTTCATAATTGCTCAAAGTTTTTGGGACAACTGCTTCACCCCCCTCTCAGTTGTTTGGTGCATTTTAACATATATACCATAGTCCAATAGATCAGGATTCTCAAGGCCAGAGGCACCAAATAGCCTTGGTAAGATAAGGCTAAATAAAGACACGAGATTCAAGCAAATCCTTTCACCACTAGGTTTGAGAAAATCTATGGGACAACCCAAAACCCCCTATTTGAACTTCTACTCTCATAATGCTAGTAATAAGGCCAATCCACCTTTACAACAACACCACATTTTTAACATGAAACCTAGTAGATTCTACATGACATAAAATTATATGACTCCTTTACCATATCAATAGATGAATGCACAATTAACTTTCAAATACAAAACCAACCTAATTCATATGTCCCACCTATGGGGTTTATGTTCATAGGAATACTATCAAATTCACAAAACCCATTTTTAGGAACTTGTTTTGAATACATAAAGGAATCTCTCAATTTCATCCTTCACAGTGTCTTATTATTGCATCCCCCCTGACCTACCAAAATTTAAGGGTGAAGGAGACCCAAACTCACACATCAAGGCATACACAATATTTTTAAGGGAACCCCTCCCTTCGGATGGAGTTGTAGCTTAAATATTTCCAGAGACTCTTGAGTGAATTACCTTAGATTGGTATTATCACCTTCCTAGTGCATCCATACATTCCTTCCAGTAGCTCATCAATGAATTCATCGCAACCTTCAATATGAATAAACTAGTGAGGATAGGAATCAAATATTTCTTAAGTGTGAAACATCACACAAATGAATCTATGACACATTTTGTTACACATTGGATGTCATGCCCACACTTACTCATGAGCACAAACACTAACACCAAGTTTTTTTCTTAAAATAAAAACTCTATTGTGACTTCACCATACCACACATGGTAGCATAACATGCTCTCTTGATGTAATTTTGCATGAAGTAGCACTTCCCTGAATGGAACTCGTGGTTATGTCAATAGTTGCTTGATCCTGCATTATTTCTAGCATGGTGGACTATGGTGTTACGACCATGGCTGGAATGTATGCACTTGGTGTTTGCGCTTGTAGTGGCGGTAGTGTTGTGCCTTACATAGCGATAGATGTTGAAATTGAAGGTGTCACCATAGGTGCTTGACCTGTTGCCTGAATTGATTGTGTTAGGGATTTAGTTTGGCTAATGCCTAGGTAGGATGTGGTATAACCTGTACCAGGGGTGCCTGCACCTGCTTGGAGCACTATTGAGTTGAAACTTGTGTAGTGGTCTACTAGGTGGAAGCTTGCTCCTCTTGACTTCTTGGCTCATGAATTTTGATGTCCATAGGGTGTATATACCTTTGTCAGTGAACTTGGAGTCATGCAATGTGCTTCCCCTTATCTTTCCTTTGGGTCTCTTTTATTGTAGCTTCATCTTGAGGCATCTCCCCGTCAGGTGTATCATCAACAGCTATTGGTCAAATGGTTTGGAGTGGTGGAACCATGAGTAACATAGTTGTGTAAGGAATATGCGCCCTTGTTAACAAATAGTTGTGCTCCAACTCGATCACCTTCCTTGTCAACATATAAGGCAAGTCGTTGACCAATCTATTAGTTATAATATCTAGGAAGTTTACATGGTGGCAATGGCGATGAATCTCAAAGCACATTGTTGGATATGTGGCCACAAGCTCCGGTTTGATGCGCCATTAGTTTGCGTATTGCAATTTAAGGGGATGAGCCCAATATGACATTAGTTGTTTATGCACCTTGATGTTATCCTCTCGCACATACCTCAACATTAGATGGTTAAATCTATCAAAAGGTACCAATTTGGGATCCCCTCCTATCCACTCAACAAAGAGTCCCATAATACACTAGCACATATAAAACAAGAAGCATTGATGCAAGAGCATCCAGGGTATAAGAGTAATCTTGCATCACCCAAAAATATTTTCTTTTATGTTTGTTTTGTTTTGCAAGTTTCCAAAGAAAGTTTCAGTCATCATGTTCTCACTTCAAAGATTAGTTCAAACCATAGAGATGTAATCTTGTCCTAGTCATAATTTCAACACATTAGAGTTCCAGAAAGTAACCTTGCTATGCAACATTGCATAATGATCCTAGGTCTTCCAAATTGATATCAATGTTTTAATATCATATGCTAGCATGCCACGTTATTTCCAAATGTTTTGATAATTAGGTCATGTGATGTGACTTGTCAAATTTCTTAAGGAAGATCCAGACAGGTCATGTGGCAAATGTTTAAACATTGCACCAACATTCGAAGACATACACAAACTTATTGGTCCCAAGGAGGTTCATGAGTAGGATTACATTGAGTTCCAATGTTTACATCTTACTACATTCATCTAAGGCGAGTCCTACACGTTTCCATTTGTGTTGAGCATGGTACCACCTTGCTGGTCGGCACATAACATCTTATTATATTGGAACTTGGTATAAAAATATCATTCATTCTACATGGGAAGGTAGTTAATTTTTGATAGAGAGTTAGCTCATAAGAGTTTGGTAGTAGATCAAGAATATTGAAGATCTAAGTGCATTATATAGTGTATATCAGCTTAGACAACTATAATTGAAGATCTAAGTGCATCATATAGTGTATATCAGCTTAGACAACTGTAATTAAAGATCTAAGTGCATCATATATAGTTTTTTTCTTAAAATAAAAACTCTATTGTGACTTCACCATACACACAATGATGTGTAAGCTACATCACACAAGGGAAGGACCCACAAAGTTTATGGTGATGAGGAAACAACTTTATTTGCAAACCAAAGAGTTAATTTTTTTAATCTTGTTAAAATCACTATATGAATTTTCTTAAATATTCGTTAATCAAAACTATAAAATAACTAAAAACTAGTTCATTCCATTCAAATAATAATTAATAAAACAAGGTTATCAAGTTCTCCCAAGAGCATTTCTCACCTTACAAGTATCAATATTTCACCCTAGTTAACATACAAGGAACTCAATTACCTACAAATAAATTTATGAATATTTAAAAATATAAGATGACACCATTTTATTATTTTATTCATTAAATTGTAATAAGTTTTGATCTCTTCTGTACCTCTAAAATTTTGATCTAATTTAGTTTTCAAATGAAAATTTTCAAATAATTTGAAATTTTCACAAAAGAAAATTAAATTTGCAACATAATTGAGCTCATTTAAATTTGTGTTCATACTTAATCTCATTCATTTATTTATTTATCATTCGATTTATTTAATTCTCTTATAATAAGGCCATAAAATAAAGATGAATTAAATCATCGATTATTAAAAATGTTGAAAAATTTATCCAAACTATTCCTCTAAAACTAGACACCTAATTTTGGTTCAATTGAATTTAATTAAAAATTCCAATTCATTTTAGTTAAATTTTTCTATAAAAGTTTTAACAACAAAGGCTTAGAGGATATTAACTATATATTTGTATATAGAAATCTTTGTTTAATTATTATTTATGTATTTATTTTTATCTAACTATTTTCAACAAACCTATATTACAAGATTAATTTGATTTAATTTTATTAAATAAATTATTGACAACATTTATTAAATGTTAGAATTATGAAATATAGATAAATAACCCATAAACAAATGAATGAAAGGAAATCAAATAGAAAATCTAAATGATTAGAATAAACTATATTCTATTCAAAGGAATGTAAGATAACGAATTATATACAAAGAGAGCCCTTGCTTATATAAGCAAAGAAGAGGCATAAGATTAGGACAAATGTTATAATCTTATGATATGATATAGAAATAGGGGAAGACTAAAATAACCCTAAGTAAACTTAAGCAAGTGTGAAAAGGGCCTAAGTGAGAACTAGCTAGGAACTAGACTAGTTATTAAATGTACCCATTGATGCAAGAGCATCTAGTGGTGTAAGGGCAATCTTGCATCACCAAAAAAAAAAGTGTTTCAAAATTGTTGATGTTCTTTCCATTTCTTTTCAAAATTTGTGGTTCTGGTTCCATAATCACTTGAATAATGATGTAGAACTTTCAGTTTTTCCAAACTGCTCAAAATAGTAACCTGCTATTTTTAGAAAGTTTACATTTGGGCACTGATTGGAGTGAAAATTTATAGGAAGTTACATAACAAAAATATAAGACCTTTGGCAAAGGAATCACACAAAGATCATTTGCGAGCTGAAAGATATTAAAGTTTCTATTTCCTAAAAAATGTCTGAAAATTATTCAAACTCAGGTTTGAGGCACTAAGTGGCCCCGTACGGGCCCAAAAATGGCCGAAATTGGCAAGGCTAGTTCTTAATGCATAGAGAACTCCATGATTTTTTCAATGCATAAAACAGTTCGTCAATCAGACACCTAGATCAAAAGTTATGGCTCCCAAAATTTGACCTATTTTTGGAGGGAGATGCAAATTTCAAAATTAGGTTGTTGGCTGCCAAAAAGGCTATTAATGACCATTTTTGCGAACCCTAGGCAGTAGTAGAGTTAAGGGGGCAAGTGTGGAGTCAAGAATAGGTAGGAAAACAAAAACCCTAGCTGATTTGGAGTTATAGAAGGTAGAAGATTCCAGAGCCTGGTGATGTGTAGCTGTAGTGTGTTGCAGCCTGCGAAAGATTGATTCCTTTGATTGTAATTGAGCTTCTGTAATGTAATGAGTTGCCCAGATCAATAAAGCAATATTCTATTTTCTGTGTTTCTATTTTTGTTGTTGTGTGTTTTATGATTTATCCCCTTCATCAAGTGGTATCAGAGCCAAGTTTCCTGAGTGTGTAGACAGATCGCCGACCGTAAGGCAGTTTGCACCAGGACCTGAGGTTGTGGGTTTGTTGTGGAGATCAAGATGCCTCCACGAAGAAATTGTATTGGGAGGAATGCTTTGACGGAAGAAGGTTTTAGAACCTTGTAAAGGCAAATCGATGCATTGCAAGAGGAGTTGCGAAATGGGTTTGATCCAAGAACAAGAGAAGAAAGTGAGGATGAAGCTGAAGAAGAGCTATCTGAGGAAGAACAAGAAGCTGTAGGAGATCCTGCAGAAGTTAGGTTGTTGAGAGCCATTTCTAAGATTGGAAAGAGGCCCAAGATCGAAGTTTCTACATATTCATGAGATTTGAATCTGGAACAACTCATTGATTGGATCAATGACATGGAGGAGTATTTTGAGTATGAAGACGTGGAGGACCTATATCGGGTCAAGTTTGCAAAAACAAAGTTGAAGGGCCATGCAAATATTTGGTGGAAGGAGGTCTAGTTAGAGAGGAATAGAAGAGGAAAAGGGAAGATCACCAGATGGGATTGGATGGTGGAGAAACTGAAGAAGCAGTTCATTCCTGTGGACTATGAGATGGAGTTGCTGGAGAAGTTACAGGGATTGAAGCAAGGTAACAAGTCTGTTAAGCAGTATACAGAAGAGTTTTATAAGATTACTATCAGGACAGGCCATGCAGAGGCCAACAAGGAGAAGGTAGCCCATTACGTTAATGGGTTGAGGCCAAGTATTCAAGAGGAGTTGAGCCTGGTCAGAATGACCACCATCGAAGATGCGTACCAATTTTCCCTAAAGGTGGAAGAGAAGCTAAATAAAAGATTTGATAGCAAGCAAAGGGGAAGAGGTCAAGGTGGAAGGACTGGTGGAAGACCCTATGGAGGCCGTAATAAAGATCAAAAGAAAAGTGAAGAAGCGGGCACCAGTCAAAATCAAAGAGGGGATAATGCCTACCGCCCTCGTGACCAGAACAATAGTGAGCAAAGAGGAAGAGGAAGAGACAGACCTGGGCAAGGACCCGGAAGAGGAGGTTTCAGAGGAACCTATTTCTAATGTGGAGAAGAAGGCATTGAGCATACGAGTGTCCGCAACATCAAGATAGGACAAATAGAAGACCTGAAGGTAATGCATGAGTTGTACATGTAGATGAAGATGCACAATCTGAGCATTTTGAAGATGTTGAAAGGGGAGAAACCCTAGTTGTCAGAAGAACTTTACTGAATGAGGAGAAAGAACCCAATCAGAGGAAGAGTTTATTCTGCACAAGGTGCAAATGTGAAGGTAAGTGTTGTGACATTATTATTGATAGTGGAAGTACTGACAATCTTGTTTCAGAGGAGATGGTTGACAAGTTGAAGTTGACAAGAAGAAAGCATCCACGTCCATATCAGATTGCATGGTTGCAGAAGGACCACAGAGCTTTGGTCAATAAGTAGTGTTTAGTGGAGTTCAAGATTGGGGACTACCATGATGAGGTGTTGTGTGATATCATACCGCTGGATGCATGTCATATGCTATTGGGGAGGCCATGGCAGTATGATAGGAGCGCTGTCCATGATGGTCGTGCAAACACATATTCCCTAACAAAGGATGGAGTTCATCATAAGTTGAAGCCCTTGAAGGAGGTGGAAGAAAAGGTATGTAGTACTGCCAGAATTTTCTTGGTAGATGGTAAGAAATTTTTGGAGGGTATGAAGCATGAGCATCATTGCTTTGCATTGATTCCTAAGATTAGTCAAGAGAAATGTGAAGATGTACCAGCAAAAGTTTCTGATATGTTGGAAGAATTTCAAGACATTATCTCTAATAATGTACCAGAAGGTTTACCACTAGTGAGAAAGATAAGTCATCAAATGGATTTGATACTAGGAGCCAGTTTGCCGAATAAGGAAGCCCATAGAATGACTCTAGCAAAGAGTGAAGAGTTGAATAGACAAGTTCAAGAGTTGTTGAGGAAGGGATTGATAAGAGAGAGCCTAAGTCCATGTGGGGTACCTGTAGTACTAGCACCAAAGAAAGATGGAGAGTGGAGAATGTGTACAGACTCTCGAGCCATCAATAAGATCACAATCAAGTATAGATTTCCATTGCCCAGAATGGATGACATAATGGACTATTTGAGTGGAGCCAAGTACTTCACGAAGTTTGACCTGAAGAGTAGGTATCACCAGATTTGTATCAGAGAAGGAGATGAGTGGAAGACAACCTTCAAGATAAAGGAAGGTTTGTATGAGTGGTTAGTCATGCCATTTGGGCTAACCAATGCACCGAGCACATTCATACGGCTCATGAACGAGGTACTGAAAGAATTTTTGGGAAGTTTTGTTATTGTTTATTTAGATGATATTTTGCTTTTTAGTAAGACTTGGGATGAGCATCTAATGCATATCAGAAGAGTTTTAGAGAAGCTGAGGGAGGAGAAGTTGTTGATTAATCTGAAGAAATGTAGTTTTACAAAGAAGGAGTTGGTATACCTGAGATTTTTTGTCTCAGAGGAAGGTCTTAAGATGGACCCAGAGAAGGTGAGGGCTATCATTGAATGGCCTACGCCGAGGAGTGCTTTTGAGGTAAGATCTTTTCATGGTTTGGTAAGTTTTTATAGAAAATTTATCAGGAATTTTAGTAGCATTTGTGCACCCCTAACTGAGACAATGAGAGGGGATAGAAAAGAGTTTAGATGGACTAAAGGAGCAAATAAAAGCTTTGATACATTGAATTAGAAAGTCATAGAGCAACCTGTTTTGGCACCTCTAGATTTTAATAAGGTGTTTTAGGTAGATTGTGATGCTAGTGGTAGTGCTATAGGAGTTGTTTTGAGTCAAGAAGGTAAGCCCATCGCTTATTTTAGTGAGAAGCATAATGATGCCAAGAAAAAGTATTATGTTTATGATTAGGAGTTTTATGCAATAGTTCAGGCTTTGAAGAAATAGAGACATTATTTGTTGCCAAAGGAGTTTGTTTTATATACTGATCATCAAGCTTTGCAGTATCTTAATAGTCAAGGAAAGTTGAACCAAAGGCACTTAAAATAGGTTGAGTTTTTGCAAAGCTATACTTTTATTTTGAAGCACAGGAGTGGGAAGTCCAACAGAGTTGCAGATGCCTTGAGTAGAAGTAAAAATTTGTTGATAGAAATGAAGATAGAGGTTGTTGGGTTTGATGAGCTCAAAAGTTTGTATCCTGAAGATCTAGATTTTGTAGAGGTCTAGAAAGCTTGTTTGGAACCTGTTACTTTGGACATGACAAAATGGTTGGATTTCATAATCCAAGATGGCATGTTGTTTAGAGGAAGCCGGTTGTGCATTCTGAGGAGTTCCATGAGAGAACCTGATTAAGGAGAAGCATAGTGGAGGATTGGCTAGAAACTTTGGTCGAGATAAGACCATTGCTATTGTTGGTGAAAATTATTATTGGCCACAGTTGCAATAGGATGTGAGGAAATTTGTGCAGAGTTGCCGAGTGTGTCAGATGGCAAAAGGAACGAGTCAGAATATGGGGTTGTATCAGCCATTACCTGTACCAGAGAAGCTATGTGATGATATCAGTATGGATTTTATTCTTGGTTTACCATGGACACAGAGAGGACATGATTCCATTTTTGTAGTGGTGGAAAAATTCTCGAAGATGGCACATTTTATTCCTTGCAAGAAGACTAATGATGCCATTCATATTACAGAGTTATTTTTCAGGGAGGTAGTGAGATTACACAGTCTACCAAAGAGCATAGTTTTAGATTGAGATACCAAGTTTGTTGGTTATTTCTGGAGGACATTGTGGAAGAAGTTGAAGACAGATTTGAAGTTTAGTTCTACACACCATCCACAGACTGATGGACAGACCAAAGTGGTGAATAGGAGTTTGGGTAACCTTCTATGATGCTTAGTAGGAGATAAGCCCAAGGGATGGGATTTGATTTTACCACAGGCAGAAGTTGCTTACAACAATTCTGTCAATAGGAGTACTGGTAAATCACCATTCCAGATTGTATATGGGAATAGTCCAATAAATGCTTCAGAGTTAAGGAATCTAGACAAAGGAGAAAAGACAAGTGCCGAGGCTGAAGACTTTGTAGAACATTTGAAGAATTTGCATGAAGAGGTGAGAAAGCACATTAATAAGATAAATATTCAGTACAAGGCTAAGGTAGATCAGAAGAGGAGATATAAGGAATTCCAGGTAGGAGATGAAGTCATGGTTCACTTGAGAAAAGAAAGGTTCCCAATTGGAACATACAATAAGTTGAAAATGAAGAAATTTGGATAGTACAGAATCCTGAAGAAGCATGATTCAGGAAATGCATATGAGGTAGAGCTACCGAGTGGGATTAATATTTCCCCTGTGTTCAACACTACTGATTTAACAGAATATCATGAGGGTGGCACAGAGGATGGAACAACAGAAGAACAGTGGAGTATTCCAGCATCTCCTTCAACGGAGGAGATAGAAGAGATCTTGGATAGCCGTGTGGGAAGAAGTACTCAAAATAGGCAATATGAAGAATATCTGGTGAAATGGAAAGGAAGACTTGTCGAAGATTCTTCTTGGTTGTCTAAGGCAGAGGTTGACCATTTGGGTTTTCCTCACACAAACACCTAAGACGTGACAGGGTCACTTCTCAAATTACCCTGGGTCTCTGATGCAGGAGCATCCAGTGGTGTAAGGGCAATCTTGCATCACCAAAAAAAAGATGTGTTTTAAAATTGTTGATGTTCTTTCCATTTCTTTTCAAAATTTGTGGTTCTAGTTCCATAATCGCTTGAATAATGATGTAGAACTTTTATTTTTTCCAAACTACTAAAAATAGTAACTTGCTATTTTTAGAAAGTTTGCATTTGGGCACGGATTGAAATGAAAATTTACAAGAAGTTACATAACAGAAATATAAGACCTTTGGCGAAGGAATCACGCAAAGATCATTTGTGAGCTGAAAGATATTAAAGTTTTCATTTCCTAAGAAATGCCTAAAAATTATTCAAACTTGGGTTTGAGGAACAAAATGGCCCTGTACGGGCCCAAAAATGGCCAAAATTGGCAGATCTAATTCTTAGCACGTAGAGCACTCCATGAGATTTCTGATGCATAAAACGGTTCATCAATCAGACACCCGGATCAAAAGTTATGGCTCCCGGAAGTTGACCTATTTTTGGAGGGAGATGCAAATTTCAAAATTAGGTTGTTGGCCGCCAAAAAGGCTATTAATGACCATTTTTGGGAACCCTGGGCAGTAGTAGAGTTAAGGGGGCAAGTGTGGAGTCAATAATAGGTTGGAAAACATAAACCCTAGCTGATTTAGAGTTACAGAAGGCAGAAGATTCCAGAGCCTGGTGATGTGTAGCTGTTGTGTGTTGCAGCCTGCGGAAGATTGATTCCTCTGATTGTAATTGAGCTTCTGTAATGTAATGAGTTGCCCAGATCAATAAAGAAATATTCTATATTCTTTGTTCTATTTCTATTGTTGTGTGTTTTATTATTTACCCCCTTCATCACCCATTCACACTAACATTAAATTTTTCCAACCCTATGTACCACAATTTAAGCATCCTTCTTAAAAGAATAAATTTTTAATAACTTAACACTCAATTAAATTTTCTAAAAGACATTAATTAAATTAAATTATGTCAAATCCTCAAATTCTTAATTTAATTTAATCCCACAATTAATATAATTAAAATCTAAGTTATACATAATAAAAACTAAATCACTTAGCTATCTTAATTAAATTCTAGAAATAATAATTGAATATTAGAATTTTGAGCATCTCTAATAGATTTTAAATATAATATAATATAAAATATTAATATAATAACCCACTACATAATTAAATTCTAAATCATGTCACTGTAATGTCAAAAATCCTACAACACACAACACCGATTGCTCACAGAAAATGGGAATGTTCTTTTATTGATCTAAAAACAAATTACATTATAGAAACTGGGAGGATGAAATTCTAAACAAGATGCATCACATTATAGGTTCCCTCCACTAGATTCTAGAACCTTCTACCTTTTGTAGCCTAAAATCTGATAGGGTTTTCTATTTTCCCTTTGTTTTACAACTCACCACTTTTCCCCCTTCTCTACTAGCCAAAAGATTCCCAAAAATGGTCATAAATAGCCCTTTTTGAAACCTTCCAGCCAAAATTTTGAAATTTGCAACTCCCTCCAAAAATAGGTCAACTTCTAGGAACCATAAATTTTGATTCAGGTTTCTGATTGATGAGTTGTTTGATACATTTGAAAGATCACAAATAGATCCATGATCTTCAAATCCGCTTTACCAATTCCACCCATTTTCGGGGTCATACGGAGCCTCTAAGTGCCCATATTTGACTTTGAAACTTTTCCTGGGGTTTTTAAAGAAACAGAAACTTTAATATCTTTCAACCCACAAGTGATCTTTGTCCAAATCCTTCACCAAATGATATAATTTTCAATTATGAAGCTTTGAGTATATTTTTGTTTCCATACATGCTCAAATGCAAACTATTTGAAAATAGTAGTTTTCTATTTTTAGCAGGTTGGAAATTTTGAAGGTTCCACATCATTATCCAAGCAATTGGGTATCCAAAAATACCAAAATTGAAAAGAATAGAAAACAAATTCATCATTTTTTTGGGTGATGTAAGATTGCCCTTACACCACTAGATGATCCTACATCAAACACCCAGGGTAATTTGAGAAGTGACCTTGTCACATCTCATGTGTTCAAGGAAAAACCAAATGGTCAACCTTTGCCTTAGACAACCAGGAAGAATTTTTGACATGCATTCCTTTCCACTTAACCTTATATTCTTCATATTACTTGTTCCTGGTACTTCTTCCCACATGGCTATCCAGGATTCCTTTTATCTCCTCCTCTGAAGTAGGTGCCGGGATACTCCACTATTCTTATGTTGGTCCATCCTCTATGCCACCTTCATGATAGTCTATTAAATCAGAAATGTTGAACATAGAGAAATCTTGATTCCACTTGGCGACTCTACCTCATATGCATTTCCTAAATCATGCTTCTTCAGGATCCTGCATGGTCCAATTTTCTTCATCTTCAACCTATTATATGTCCCCATTGGGAACCTTTCTTTCCTTAGGTGAACCATGAATTCATCATCAACCTTGAATTCCTTAAACTTCCACTTCTGATTTGCCTTATCCTTGTACTGAGAATTCATTTTATTAATGTTTTATTGTACCTCTTCATGCAAGCTCTTCAGGTGCTCTACAAAGTCTTTGGCCTTGACACTACTCTTCTCTCCTTTGTCTATCTTTCTTAGCTTAGAAGCATTTCTTAGACTACTCCCATATATAATTTGGAATGGGGATTTACCAGTACTCTTGTTAACATAATTTTTATATGCAAACTCTATCTATGGTAATATCAAATCCCATCCCTTGGTCTTATCTCCTACTAAGCATCTAAGTAGGTTGCTCAAACTTTGATTCACTACCTCTGTCTACCCATCAGCCTATGAATGATGTACAGAGCTAAACTTCAACTCAGTCTTCAACTTCTTCCATAAGGTCCTCCAAAAATACCCAACAAACTTGGTATCCCAATATGAAACTATGTTCTTTGGAAGACCATGTAGCCTAACCACCTCCTGGAAAAATAATTTTGTAACATGAATAGCATCTGTATTCTTTTTACATGGAATGAAATGTGTCATATTTGAAATTTTTTTAACCACCACAAATATTGAATCATGCGCTCTATGTGTTCTCGGCAACCCAAGAACAAAGTCCATGTTGATATATTCCCATGGCTTGTTTGGTATAGGTAGTGGCCGATACAAGTTAGTATTTTGACTAACTCCCTCGACCATCTAGCATACTCGACAACTTTGCACAAACTTATTCACATCCTTGTGCAACTGTGGTGAGTAATAGTTCTCACTAACAAGAACAATGGTCTTATCTCAACCAAAATATCCTGCAATCGTCCACTATGCTTCTCCTTGTTCCTGTATTCTCTCTCATGGAACTCCTTAGAATACACAATTGGCTTCCTCTAAACAACATGGTATCTTGGATTATATAGTCTAACCATCTCATCATGTCCATAGTAATAGGTTCCAATCAAACTTTCCAAGACTCTGTAAAGTCTGGATCTTTAGAGTACAAATTCTTGAGTTCATTAAACCCAACAACCTTTATCTTCATTTTTGTCAACAAAATTTGTCTTCTGCTTAAGACATTTGCAACTCTGTTGGACTTCCCACTCTTTTGCTTCAAAATAAATGTATAACTTTGCAAAAACTCAACCCATTTTTAGTGCCTCTAATTTAAATTTACTTGACTATTAAGATACTACAAATCCTTATGATCAGTATATAGAATAAACTCTTTCAACAACAAATAATGCCTCCATTTCTTCAAAGCCTAAACTATAGCATAAAAATCTGGATCATACACAAAATAATTTTTCTTTGCATCATTAATATTCTCATTGAAATAGGCAATGTGCTTACCTTCTTGACTCAAAACAACTCATATAGAATTACCACTAGCATCACAATCTACTTGAAATACCTTATTGAAATTTGGAAGTGGCACAATAGGTTGATTTGTGACTTTTTTTTTCAATGTATCAAAACTGTTGGCTGCTCCTATAGTCCATTAAACTCTTTTCTATCCCCTCTCATTCTCTCAGTTAGGGGTGCACAATTGCTACTAAAATTCTTGATTATTTTTCTATAAAAACTTGCCAAACCATGAAAAGATCCTACCTCTATAATAGTCCTTGGGGTAGGCCATTCAATGATAGCCCTCACCTTCTTTGGATCCATTCTAAGACCCTCACCTAAGATAACAAATCCTAGATACATCAACTCTTTCTTCAAGAAACTACATTTCTTCAGATTAATCAACAACTTCTCTTCCCTCAGCTTCTCAAAAACTCTTCGAACATGCATCAAGTGCTCCTCCAAAGTCTTACTAAAAATCATAATATCATCTAAATAAACAACAACAAATTTACCCAAAATCTTGTTTGATACCCCATTCATGAGCCACATGAATGTTCTCAGTGTGTTAGTTAGCCTAAATGACATGACTAACCATTTTTACAAGCCCTCCTTAGTCTTGAACGTTGTCTTCTAGTTGTCTCCTCTAATTTGGATCTAGTGATATCTACTCTTTAGATAAATCTTTATAAAGTACTTGGCTCCACTCAGACAATCCATTATGTCATCCATTCTTGGTAATGGAAATCTATACTTGATCATGATTTTGTTGATGGATTAGGAATCTGTACACATTCTCCACTCCATCCTTCTTCGCTGCTAGTACTGCAGGTATTGCACATGGACTTAGGCTCTCCCTTATCAGTTCTTTCCTTAACAGCTTATGAACTTGTCTATTCAACTCTTTATTCTCTACAATCGTCATTCTATGGGCCCCTTATTTAGCAAACTGACTCCTAGTATCAAATCCATTTGGTGACTTATCTTCCTCACTGGAGGTAAGCCTTCTAGTACATTATTAGAGACAATATCCTAAAATTCATCCAACATATCTAAGACTTTTTCTCATACATCCTCACATTTCTCTTGGTTGATCTTAGGAATCAATGTAAAGCAATGACACTTGTGCTTCATACCATCCAAAAATTTCTTGCCATCTACCAAGAATATTTTAGTAGTACTACATACCTTTTCTTCCACCTCCTTCAAGGGCTTCAACTTATAAAAAATCCATCCTTCATCAGGGAATAGGTGTTTGTATGGCCATCATGGACAGTGCACCTATCATACTACCATGACCTTCCCAATAGCATATGACATGCATCCATTGATATGATATCACACAACACCTCATCATGGTAGTCCCCAATCTTGTACTTGACTAAGCACTGCTCATTTACCAAAGCTCTATGGTCCTTCTGCAACCATGTAATCTGATATGGATGTGGATGCCTTCTCCTTTTCAACTTCAACTTGTTAACCATCTCTTATGAAACAAGATTATTAGTGCTTCCACTATCAATAATGTTTAGAGTAAAATTTGAAGAGGGTTTGTTTTCAATGTTTTATGTTGATCCTTCTTTCACCACTAAACATTCAAGGACATTCAATCGAGTAGAAAGTCTACTGCGGATCTCCTATCACTTGGAACATAGGGGAAGATTAGAATTGTATGATTTTGTTGTTCAATTAAGCCCAATTATGCTCAAAACCCTAATTATGCAAATTCATGAATAAATGGACAAATTACGGAAAATGATTGCACACAGAGGTATCAAATGACAATCAAATGCGTACCATATTTCGAAGTTTAGAAAGAGAAAAAGTTAGGGACTAATGAGTGGGTGACCTAGTCCAGTGCCATAGTTTCTATCGAGATCTGGAAACCTTGTCTGTAACCTGTTTCTACTATTGCGGGATCTGGAGGACTAATGAGCAGACGTCTAAGTCTAGGTCCCTATTTTCTTCTCTGATCTATAGTTCTAACAGTCTACCCTACTCTCCTACAACTTCACTTTTTTTGATTCCGCAACCTGTAACCTGCAATCACAGAAAATAGGGTTGGGGGTTGTGGTGTTTAGAGGCTTGCCTCAGTCAATCCCTAGAGAGACATTCAAGTCTTCCAAACACTGTTGTCAGATAAGGAGTGTGTATCCCTGTGGGATAGAGGCAAAATCTAAATGATAAATGATTGAAAATATAATTGATATCACCTTGTAGTGAAGATCTCATGGAAGGAAGATGCTCTTCATGCCATGAGATGGATGACAAATCTACAAATACAAACACAAGAACAACACAAATTCTACTCTGCAACACAATGAATGTCTTGAATCATCTTAACATAATCTCTTGAATCAAAATCACCATCTAGTTTACTAATGAATCACTAATCATACTTATATATGCAACTATAAACATTCCCGCTAACCAATTTTATAATTCAAACTTACCGTGTCGGCATAGGACCTAAATAACAGTCATAAACCAACACTTTGAAACTAGTCCTGACCTAAAATAGGGTAGGACTAGGGCGTCGGCACCCAAGTCTTCCCCCTATTTCAGGCAAGATTTATGTCAAGTGTACCCCTAGGTCCCATTTGCCATGAAACTTTAGGATTTTCTCATCAGGATGTCAAATTAACATGCAAGATGTCCTAAATGCATCCTAAAGGACTCGGGAGCTAAACCTTAAGAGGAAAAGCCCCCAAGGAGACATTTTCTGACGTAACATTTAGACCCCACTTTAATGTATGTATAAACACAAGGCCAATACATGCATTAAAGTATGGTTAATAAGCACAACAAACATGCCAAGCACGGAGAAGACATGCCAATCACAATGAAGACATTAACAGGCACACAAAACATGGAGAAGATAGTTACAGTCATGCAAAACATGAAGAAGAAAGTTACAGTCGCACAAAACATGGAGAAGACAATATTGAAGACACACAAAACACAGTGAATGCATTAAAGACAGTGATGATTTTATTTTTCTTTTTTATTTTCTTATATATATGAAATGCATATGCAAGTTCCAGGAAAGTAAACACACCACCCAAAATGCAGGAGGGACTCATTGCCACCGGTCTTTAAACTACATATGAGGCAACAGACATGCAATACAAATCAAGCATGCCATACAAATCAAGCACTCCATACAAATCAAGCACGCCATACAAATCCCAAAGCATAGGAGAGACTCATCGCCACTGGTCTTTAAGACTATGCTTGGGAACAAACACGCAATACACACACACTTAGAAGAAATAGAGAAAACATGGCAGAAAAGCAATGGAGTGTTCCTATTTCTAAGTTCATCACCATCTTAGGCACATTACAGGAACACACTGATGATTGGGCTTCACCACAACAATTTTCAAAGACACACTTAAGGGTTGAGTTAGTCACAAAACCGCTCCCCGCCTTTGCAGAGGACTTTTTGAAAATGACAGGATGTGCACTCTCCACAAGAAATACACCATCCCTACCTCCCCGGAGGGCTTAGGGTAAAAAGGATGTGATATCCCACCTCTGTAGAGGGCTTAAATGATTGCAATAGATTTAAAACAAATCTCAGAGTGCAGGAGGGACTAATTGCCACCAGTCTTTAAGACTACACCTGAGAATAAGCACACTTTACTAGCATCTAAAATAGACAACTTACCTTATATATGCCCCCACCTTAAGGGGGTTGATATCAGGTACCGATATCAAGCACGTTAAGGTAGGAAGAAAACACACAAGGAAACACAAGCTTTTGCAAATCACATGCCCCTGGAGGTGACATGTACTTTACAATCGTCAAATGTTCCCACAAACACATTCCTACAAGAAAAAATGTTAGTGTCTAGGGTCATCCCACAATAATGGGTTACACTTTTTGGCCAAACTTGACATTGAAATCAACATTTTGAACTAAATCTTCACTTTCTGACACCTATAGCTACTAAACTGTTAGGAATTTGAAGATGATGCAAACTAGTGATTTGTGAGATTTTGTTTGTAGATTCTAAATATATTTAAAAAAAAAAGAGTTAAATTGTAAAAAAATTTGCGTCTCCTTTGATAACTAGTTTTTAATAGTAAACAACATTTTTTAAAAGTGATGTGTATTCCGTAGCACATAACTTTTTTTCTACAAAGGATAAAATTTTGATTCTTTTTAATTTAGATTGGTAACACCGATATATAGGACATGCATTTGGTTTTATGATGTTTTGTTGAATATTTTTTTTAATTAATTTTTGAAGTCATACCAATTATAATTTAGACATAGGCGTATTCCGTAAAACATAACTTTTTTTGTATGTATCAATTTTTTTTTTGTTGAAACAAAAACATCAATACCTAAGGCATAGATATTTTAAAAAAACAAATTCATTAATTTACTAATTTTCTATGTGTGTAGAACAAAGAACTTGATGTTTAATGAAAAACCTACATTCATAAGAAATAAAAAATAAATATAATAATCAAATTAAATATATTTAAAATTATACTTTTTGGGAAGCTTATGATAAGGACTACATACTTACAAAACATAAAATTTAAATGAATTCATTTGATCCCCCAAAAGGTAAATCAAATGTGTTTTTTTATCAGCATTTTGATAGGTGTAGAGGAGACTCCATTATAGGTATGGTTTAAAACTAGCAAGGTTCTATCCAAGGGGCTTTGAATATAAGGGGGTTTGATCAAACCCTCTTCTATTAAAATCCTTTAAATGGAACCTTTCAAGGCTTAAATCATTATATTTTCTAAAAATACATGATTTCAGCAAAAAATAGGATGTCCCAGAAAGTGTAACCCATTATTGTGGCAGCACCCTTCATATAATCATGATAAACAACAATGCATACAATCCTTTATGCAAGGATCCAAGGTTATACTACGAATTCAGAGACCGAGTATAATCATGGGGCTATATTGCAAAAAATCTCAAAACTGAGTGTAACCAAGGCAAGATTCAAAGACAAACAAAGTGCACGGAGCAACAATATTATTTTGGTTTGTAAGTGTGATAAGACAACATCAAGATCACACAGAGTGATTCTACTAGCCAAGCATTGGATAATATATATCAACCCCATCTCCATGTATGGACTTGGTCTATTTTTTGATTTCTCGCTAAAAGGACACTAGGTCTGCATCAGTATAATAAGTTTTTCATCATCTGCCCACTAGATAGAATCACTAGAGGATGGTAAACAATAAATCAAGAGAGGAGAAACAAGTGCCTTAGGGACAATCATGTAGGAGGGTGCCCCCAAGTCACCAACAACAATGCTATGTCCATAAGACACAACACACAACAGTGAAAATAGAGGAGAAGCAATATAGAATAATGATGATACAAATAGAAGGTCACTATAATGCCCCTCATATTGGCTTTTGTCAGTTGATAGTATTTTAGTTATACTTAGACATTTTTGAGACATGTGGATGATAGACCTTTTGTTTATGCTTAGTTATGCTCATTATGGATTATGGTTTACTGATGTGGTTGTCGATATTTTGTTATGATCACTATGATGACATTATTGATATTATAGTTTATGATGTGTTTGACATGATCTGTTAATGGTTAGATGCTTATGCAAGAGTAGAGTTATCATGCTTTATGTATACCTGATTGTTAGTTAGAGATGTTTATGTTATATGTCATGTTTTCAGTGAAGGGGCAGTGTAGTACTACTCATTACGAGCACCCTACTATGCTGTGACTCCCTAACACTATGTGTTTGTTATATATGTATATGCTCATATGCAACATCTCATTTTGATGCAGGTTACAGGTACCAGGCATCAACTCCACCTGACTTAGCAGGTCTAAGTGTGCCTTTAATCTAATGGATAATGTGGATGGGAGATAACATGGGGTTCCCTATGTCAGTCCTTGTCTTCAGTTGTGGTCATGGGTCTAGATGTTACTCAGTGGTACTTACCTCGGGTATTGGTCGTCATGTGGTATGTAGTTGTTATTGTTTGAGTTTTTGGTTAATAGTCTATGTGAATTGTTGGAAATGCATTAATTGTTATAATAATAATAATTTTAGGTATAATAGTATTTATTTAATTTGCTAATAAATAATGTAAACTTGGAGAATATTGAATAAGTATCTTTTAATTAAAAAAAATTAAATTAATAATTAGTAATAATAAAAAAAATCATGAGTAATTAATAATATATTAGTTGATTTAATTAGTATATGGTTTTTCTTGAAAGATGTTATTATTTAATATTTTATTGTTGTGTCATTTGTCGCATTAAATTCCCTGATTAGAGAATCTCCCAAGAAGAACAAATTTATGACTTTTAAATCTTGAAAGATAGTGGATTCTCTGTAATGGTCATGGGAGTGGGAAATTAAATGAATTTGTCTATTTTTGTAATATGGGAGTTATTTGTGGGTGGAGGATTTCTTAGAGGCGGATAGGCAGAAATTTGGGGGAAATTTTTTGCAGAAGTTGAAGAGTGGAGGAAAAGGAGAGAAACTGAACGGGAGGAGGATTCTAAAGCTAAGGGATCAAATTTCGGGTATGTTTCTATTTCTTTGAATAAATGTAAATTGTGTAATGGCCTACATGTTAGTCTGATACACCTTTTGCTAATCTTTCTTTAGTTGGATTGTGCTGGATGTTCATGCCTTCTTGTTGCCATCTGAAGCTATGGTGTCCCTATAATTTCTTTATTCTGACACTTCAATGACCATTTTAAAACTTCATTATTTCTTTCTTCAACATTTTTGCAATGTGAACCTCTCCTCATCCATAGAAGGGTGTAAATTATGCAGCCATTATAGGATCTTATACTCATATAGCTTTATCTTTGTATTTACTCCCAAGTCTTCATTCTTTTGTGATTGACAATAACCTAGAAATTGATCACAACATTGAATCTATTGGATTCACCTGCTTTTAGATTCAGGCTCTCACTTTGAGGGTGTTTTGGTCTATCAAACTCTATAAGTTTAGTCTGCAAGTTTTATTCTATTTATTCCATCTTATTTCCAGTGGCCTTTGCTGAAAGGCAATCAACCCATCTCTGCAATTCTTGGTAAGGTGGTAGCCTCACTTGACGCGTACAGTCAATCTAGCCCTAATGAAATCAGTTTCTAATCTAGCTTTATATCATTCCTTACCTGGTAGGATTTTTGGGTGAGTAGATTTTTAACCTAAACGTTTCTGTTCATTTCACCTTTCAAAGCCTTCTCAACTAAAATAATCTGGTTTTCAATGGGATACCTGTTAGATGTCTGTGCTAAAGGAAAATGATTTCATTGCCTCTGCAACCAACTCTCAACTTCCATTGTATGGCCATATCTGGTGCTTGACAAAATAGTTTGAATGCCTGATAGAGCTCTTATTCCTTATCTTCAACTTGTGCCCTATTACACCTTATTAAATTCATTTATATATATGCAAATTACACCTGTTTTGGAGGTTATTCTGGTAGATCGGCCTCTTTGTGGCATCCTGGCTTCATTAACCAAACTTTGCTTCCAAATGATCATTGCAATCATCTTTAATCCCTCTAATTGTTGCCAGTAATGAAGTCTTAAGACTGTGCACATGGAATCGATTAACCAAATGAAATCTTATTCAACTTTTACCTCTACCTTAATGTGCCAACGTACGGCATTTCTTAGACTTTATCTTTCAAAAAAAAGTTTTGCTTGAAATCATATAGGCATTTCTTTCTATTTATGAAGTTTTGTTTTAGCATTAAATAAGATTCTTTTTTTTGTTTTCTCATAAGATTGATTCTCTCTACTATCTATTTATTCCGTTTAGCATAGGTAGTAGTTAGAGGTTTCCTATGTAATTCTAGTTGTCAAATTAGTAATTTAGAATGAAGTTGAGTTGTAATTAGGTATATATGCATAGATTTTCATAGGAAGATAACTATAGTATGTATTAATTATAGTTAGATGAACAATGATAATTAAAATTGGTTGAAAGTAATTGTTCAAGTGAACATTTATTAGTTTCGTGGCACCTAGACAAAAGTAAGTTTAGCCTTATAATAATGCCATGGTAGACAGAGATCTTAGAGTTTGAGATTGAAGTTTAATTGTATGTAGTACTATGATTGATAATAATATTATTGTTGTCTCTTTGGTGTAGCAATTGTATTTAGAAGTGAATAAAAATTAGCTCATTATTCTAGAGAGTGGGTTATAGTTATGATTTTTCACATAATAGGTTTTTAAATGTATGTGTTTTAGAATTAAGTAAAAGTTATATCATTCTAAGTTAGCTAGTAAGGTAAGCTAGATTACCTCGTAGTTTATAGTTTAGTGGTATCAATATTGTTAATAGGAATACTAGTGTCATGTCTTTTTTTTAATTGGTTAGATACTTTGGAATGGTTTGTTAGAAATGGAATATTATCATACGATTAGTTAGTCACCTTGTTGAGTAAATTTACTTGGTCGTTATAACTTTGGGGTTTAAATAGAAATATAAGATTTGGTGTTAAGTATTACAGTAATGCAATTGTTCTTCAAATGTCTTTTAGTTAATAATGTGATCAGAAGTAAATTGATTCTTTTGGTTTAATGCTTTTAATTAGTAGTGATAGATTAATAAATCTGTATTGATGACTTTGATTTATTTTGATTTATCTTGTATGTTGTAATTGTTGGTTTCCAATGAAGAGTCAGGATTAGAGACTTTGGTCTTCCTCTTTCATGGTTTCTTTGGGTTGTGTTACCTATCCAGAGGCTTCTTTACCTTGAACTTTCAATAACTTTGAATCTTGATATTCTTGAGAGAGAAAACTATTTTTGGTTCATTAAATTTGGACCTTGGCATGCCTCAAGTTATTATTGGCTTGTTATAAGTGTTGGAGGTATGTCATGTGTGTCCTTGTAATACTACTTGTTTGGGTTCGGTCAATTGAGTGCAGGTAGGGGAGTGGCTTCCGATGTGGGGCCGGCGCCCAAAGTGGATGTCTCGGTAACCCATTGGAAGTGTTTAATAAGTGAAAACCTAATAATTGACTAGGGGGAAAGGGTAGACTTCTCATTAATCAAGATAAGTTAGACTTCTCTAGATGGGGGCCGAGGTCTAGAGAGAGACAGTCAGGGTAACCCATGTAGAACCATGCGATGACACTCTTTTCCTACCGCACTCTAGCTTGCCTTGTTCTCTTGCCTCTGGATGTTGATTGTTGAGTTCAGTTATATCCGCATGTGATACCTGAGGTATTCCTATCTTTAATTAGTTTTTTTTGTCTCTTCTTGTGTTGGGGGACCTCATTATTATCTCCTAGCTCGGAGGGTGGACCTCAAGGTTCCACATGGTCAGGTGGATGAGCTATTTTTTCATTGGTCTTTTGGCATAATGGTTCGTGATTCGTGGCAGTTATGTCTTTCTAGTTCCAGACCTATATTTGCATCCTTAGATTTGTATTATGCTTATAGAATTGTATAGTCATGATTTATAATGTAATTCGATGTAATCAGTCAAAAGAGCCTTGTAATTATGTAATCATGTATTTGATTCTTTTTTTGTAATTATGCACTTTTTGTAAATGAAAGGATGTAATCTTTCCATGATGTAACAAAGTTGCTAATGGACATTTATGATGTATTATGTTGTTAATGATCTATGTTTCCTAATGTAGTTATGTTCCCTAGAGTTGTTAGTTGATTGAATGATATAATTAATTGTTACTTTCTCTAGTAATGAATGCATTTACTTGTTTCAAATTTTTTTTTTTTGCATTTCATTGCTTAGTTTTATCTAACTCTCTAGGGTTACATGATGGGGCATTACATTTGGTATTAGAGCCAGGATTGAACACTGGGTACTCTGGGTAATATTGAGCCCATTATGTAACCTAGTGCTTAAACTCTGTAGATTAAATTCTTTTCCTTTTTAATTATTCCTTATTTTGAAGTTGTCCTTTGGAGGTACGTTTGTGTAGGAAGATGCCTAAGGGTAGAGGTCGAGGTCAAGGTCAAGGTCAGGGTAGAGGATGTGGGAGAGGTGATGGTGGTCCACCTCCTCCTAGTTCCCCTCGTGAGAGTGCTTAGGAAGGTGGCGGTCAGGATATGGAAGGATAGGGTCAGCTTGAGGGAGCTTAGTTGCATCAGTTACTTGAGGAGGCCCTTGCTCGGTTAGGCCCTAAACATGAGGTAGAGCATCCAGGAGGGGGACAGGAGGTAGATCAACCTGAACCCAGGGAAAGAGAGAGATCACCTAGGAGGAGAGCATTGAGAACTGAGTAGGAGGCCACCTTAGCCAGCCACATGAGAGACCTTCTGAGGGCACGCCCTCCCACCTTTGATGGATCTGGTAGTGGTTTAGAGGTAGAGTCCTGGTTACTTGATTTAGGCAGGTGTTTTGCCATGTATCCGTATGGTAGAAACACCAAGGCTAGATGTGCTATTTTGCATCTCAGAGGGTTTGCTTCTACCTGGTAGTGTATAGAGGAGCAAAAGTTGCACCTGGATATTAGTATTGTTTCTTGGGAGTTGTTCCTAGAGAGATACAAAACTTGCTTCCTGTCGGATCATTGGAAGCAGCGACGTGTAGATGAGTTCCATGACCTGAGGCAGATGGCCATGTCAGTAGAGAAGTATGAGCGTAGATTCTATGGGCTCAAGCAGTATGCAATCATCAGAGATGATGAGTCTATGCTGGTACACCATTTTATCAGGGGCTTGAATGCCTGAATCAGTGGAGGGGTTCGTGTCTTCGAACCTAAGACTATGGAAGTAGCAGTGGAGAAAGCCCGGTTGGTAGAGGAGAATCTAGAGATGGCACTTGGAGGACATTTAGGTGTGCATATTGGTAGTGAACCTTCTGTAGGTGTTGGTGGTTAGTCTCAGGTAGCCAACCATCATGCACCCTACAAGGGTGAGTAGCGACATCAGTATTTTCAGTCACAACCAAAGAATTCTCAGCTTCAGTAGAGTAACAGATCTCAGAATAGGAAGGACCGGTCTTGGTAGCGTAATAAGCGCAATCACTCTGATCAACCAGCTCAAAGCACACAACCTACAATAAGTAGAGATAATTTTCAGCAGTCCAATGCTTTCTTGGGTGGCGAAGGTTTTGGTAGTGGTACAGGATGTTTCTCTTGTGGACAATAGGGCCATATAGCCAGACTGTGTCCACAAAGGAACTCTACAGGTTTTGGTCAGAGGCCAACAACTTTAGAGCTAACCGTAGGCGACGCAAGGAGGTATCATAGAGTGTTCACAACAATTGAACATCATGAGGCAAAGCATAAGGGGACAGTCTTGGAGGCCATAGGTAGGGGATGGTCATCCTTCTTCGAAGATCATGCATGTGCTGCAGCATTAGGAGTAGACCCTTAGGGACAGAGATGTGGAGAAGGTCAGGGTCCAATGGGATCCTATTGATGAGGCTTTTGCTACCTAGGAAGATGCACCCAAGATGCGAGAGTTATACCCTTACTTATTGGCAGGCTTCCAGGAGTAATCCTGATTCTGGGGGGAGGATGTAATGCCCCTCATTTTGGCTTTTGTCAGTTGATAGCATTTCTATTATACTTAGATATTTTTGAGACATGTGGATGATAGACCTTTTGTTTATGCTTAGTTGTGCTCATTATGGATTATGGTTTATTGATGTGGTTGTTGATATTTTGTTATGATCACTATGATGACATTATTGATATTATAGTTTATGATGTGTTTGACATGATCTGTTAATGGTTAGATGCTTATGCAAGAGTAGAGTTATCATGCTTTATGTATACCTGATTGTTAGTTAGAGATGTTTATGTTATATGTCATGTTTTCAGTGAAGGGACAATGTAGTACTACTCATTACAAGCACCCTACTATGCTATGACTCCCTGGCACTGTGTTTGTTATATATGTATATGCTCATATGCAACATCTCGTTTTGATGTAGGTTGCAGGTACAAGGCATCAACTTCACCTGACTTAGAAGGTCTGAGCGTGCCTTTACTCTAATGGATAATGTGGATGGGAGATAACATGGGGTTCCCTATGTCAGTCCTTGTCTTCAGTTGTGGTTGTGGGTCTAGATGTTACTCAGTGGTACTTACCTCATTTATTGGTCGTCGTGTGGTATGTAGTTGTTATTGTTTGAGTTTTTGGTTAATAGTCTATGTGTATTGTTGGAAATGCATTAATTTTTATAATAATAATAATAAATTTAGGTATAATTGTGTTTAATTTTTTAATAAATAATGTAAACTTAGAGAATATTGAATAAGTATCTTTTAATAAAAAAATTAAATTAATAATTAGTAATAATGAAAAAAAATCATGAGTAATTAATAACATATTAGTTGATTTAATTAGTATAAGGTTTTGCTCGAAATATGTATTATTTAATATTTTATTATTGTGTGATTTGTCACATTAAATTCCCTGATTAGAGAATCTCTCGGGGAGAAGAAATTTATGACTTTTAAATCTTGAAAGATAGTGGATTCTCTGTAACAGTCATGGGAGTGGGAAATTAATTGAATTTGTCTATTTTTGTAATATGGGAGTTATTTGTGGGAGGAAGATTTCTTAGAGATGGATAGGCAGAAGTTGAAGAGTTGAGGAAAAGGAGAGAAACAGAACGGGAGGAGGATTCTGAAGCTGAGGGATCAAATTTTGGGTATATTTTATGTGTGTTTGAATAAATGTAAATTGTGTAATGGCCTACATGTTAGTGTTAGATTCAGGATAGACAACTGAGAGGGGGGATGAATCAATTGTCTAAAACTTTCTTTTCAATTACACACTTAAATCCTTCTTGTTATTTAGCAGCATATCAATAAATCAATCATGGAAACATAATGCATTAAATCAAGAGCAGAAACACATCAACACATAAGACACCAAGATTTTGACGTGGAAAACTTGGTTAAGGGAAAAACCACGAGGTGATTAACCCAAGATTGTATTCTCTATTAGAAGAATATAAAGAACAAAATGGCACATGCCAATTAGGGCTCATTGCCTAAGCACACTGCTCACAAGAGGCTCACTGCCTACAATAGACTCACTATCTACAGAATAAAAGTATCACATACTTGAACTGGAGAATAGCATCTTTACCATGCTTGAATCAGTTCCATTTAAGCCCAAAACTTCTACTCTGCCTTTCACTCTCTTCCTCGCTACCACACTCACATCTCCACAAGTCACACTTTGAAATGACTTTACAATCACTTATTTATACAAGGCATCGACTTAGGAATAATCATCTAAGTTGGCAAACATCTCCAAGAACATCCGCAAGATGTGTAATACATCCAGTTGGCTAGTCTTAGGAAGAACACCATCATCCAGAGGTTATTCTTCAATTGCAAGCTCTAACTCCAATGCAGACCACCACCATGAACTAGACACGATCCAAAGACCTCCACAAGATTGCCTGAATCACCAAGAACATCCACACTTCATCTGCTTACTGAAATCCTTCTCTCCTTCATCCGGAACCTCAAGAACACAGTCTGTCATCACTGTCATAAAGGAATAGATGCTTCCAGACCTTCAAACCATGAACCAATCGAGTTGACACTTCACAAAGACTTCCTCAACACTCCTTCAAATCCATAGAATAGGATAATGCATTTCCTGATCTCACTGGACCTATCTGTGTCACTCTATCACCTCTAAACACCTACCGAAACTAGTTTTACTTGAACGGCCACAACTTCTTCAAATCTTCATGTGGACCTCTAAAATCTTTACTAGATCACTTTAAGACACATATCTACAAACCCTTTAAACCACATCCTCTGATCCTCATATTATCTTGGACTTTTACCTTACTGTCTTCACTGTTCTTCTCTGTTCCTAATTAGGACTAATTTTCTCAATAACCTCGGCACTTAGTTCATCCAATCCTTTTCATCAATGCAATAGGAGTATGTTGACATCAATGACAACACCGGTCAGGCCCATACTTGCAACAAATCTCCCCCTTTGTCATTGATGGCAACATATGATGTGAAAAACTGTTTTAACCATCAAGACAAAAGCTTCTCCTTACTGTCACAACTCCCCTTATCAGCAACAACCATTCACATTTCTTCTCTTCCTTTACTTCTCCCCCTTTGATCATCAACCACTTATTTTTCACATGTCTTCTCTCCTCCTTTGACATCAATGGAAAAGGGCTCATACTTGCAACTCCAACCCTTCAGAATCATACCAGCTGCTCCCCCTGAGTGGCAACTCCCTGTCATCAATCCAGACCACAAGATATGACTGTGATATCTACCAGACTGATGCACTCCAGTGCACCTTAGTTCATCATCGGAGGGGCAATAACCCCTAACTTCTCCCTGAGATACTCAAAAGAGTCCTTAGGTAGAGGTTTAGTGAAGATGTCTGCAATTTGATCCTTGGATGGCACAAACTCCAATCTAACTTCATTCTTGTTCACTTGTTCTCTCAAAAAGTGAAACTTGATGGATATATGTTTAGTCTTTGAATGCAACACCAGATTCTTAGATATATTTATTACACTTGAATTATCACAGAAGATTGTGATAGGCTCCTCATACTCCACTCTTATGTCTCTTAGCATTTTTTTCATCCACAAAACTTTAGTGCAACTACCTGTTGCTACAATATATTCTACTTTTGCAGTGGAAAGAGATATTGCCTCTTGTTTCTTGCTCAGCCAAGAAACCAATCTCTTCCCTAAAAAGAATGCTCCACCATTGGTACTCTTCTAGTCAACCACATCTCCTGCCCAATTTGCATCTGTATATGCATGAAGAGAGAAATTATGATCTTTGGGATACCACAATCTATACCCAACTGTTCCTTTTATATATCTAAAAATCCTCTTGATTGCCATGACATGAGATTCTCTAGGATCATCTTGAAATATAGCAACAAGACCCATAGCATTCATAATGTCAGGTCTAGTTTGAGTGAGATACAACAATCCTCCAATCATTGACCTATACTTTTTTTGATCAGCCTTAGGAGAGTCATCATCTTTGCCTAATTTACATCTGGTTGCCATGGGAGTATTCATTAGTTTTGAGTCTTCCATCCCAAATTTATTCAACAATTCTTTCACATATTTGGTTTGAGAAATGAAGATTCCTTTCTTTGTTTGAGTGATTTGTAGACCCAAGAAGAAGTTCATTTCCCCAAGCATGGACTTCTCAAATTCACTTTTTATTTGATTTGCAAATGTTTTACACATACTATCTCTTCCTCCAAAAATGATATCATCAACAAATACTTCAACAATCAAGATGTTTTCATGATCAATTTTGAAGTACAAATTATTGTCAACAGTACCTTTGTTGAAACCAATCTTCAAAAGATGCTTATCCAATCTTTCCTACCAAGCTCTTGGTGCTTGCTTTAGTCCATGCAGTGATTTCTTCAACTTGCATACCATATCACCATGATCAGACAACTGAAATCCATCTGGTTGCTCAATGTATACTTCTTCTTCCAAATCACCATTCAGGAAGGCAGACTTGACATCCATCTGATACACTTTGAAATCCTTGAAGGTAGCAAAAGCAAGAAATAATCTGACTATTTCAATTCTTGCCACTGGAGCAAAAGTTTCTTCAAAATCAACTCCTTCTATTTGAGAGTGACCCTTGCAAACCAATCTGGCTTTATTTCTGATTACTTCACCAACTTCATTCATTTTGTTCCGGAAGACCCTTTTGGTTCCAATCACATTCTTATTTCTAGGTCTAGGAACAAGATCCCAAGTGTGATTTTTCTCAATTTGCATCAGCTCTTCCTCCATTGCTTTAGTCCAGTTTTCATCATTGCAAGCTTCATTTACTATCTTAGGTTCAATCTTTGAAATCAGACAATACTCATCTGAATCTTGAGCAATTCTCCTTCTTGTTGGTACACCTTTGCTTTTATCACCTATGATCTGATCTTCAGAGTGGTTCAGTCTTACATATTTGGGAACTTTGGGAGTGTCTTGTACTTATGATTCTTGATCAGGCTCATTGAAACTCATCTCTTCTTCCTGATTTACCAGATTAGTTTGAATTTGAATTGCAGAGGGGGCTTGGGCTCCTTGAATTAGAACATCATTTTGATCATCTTCATCATATTCATAACACCTTGAGGGTTTTTCAATTCCCTCATCAACCTTCACATTTGAACTTTCTATAATCTTTCTTAGTCTCTTGTTATAACATCGGTATGCTTTGCTTTGAGTAGAGTAACCCAAGAATATTCCTTCATCAATTCTTGCATCAAAATTACCTATATCTTCATCTCTTTTGATGTAACATTTTCTACCTAAAACTCTAAAATACCTCACAGTAGGAGTGATGTCAAACCAAAGTTCATAAGGAGTCTTACCGGTATTGCTTCTGATTTGAACTTGATTTAGAGTATAGACTGCAGTGCTGACAACTTCTCTCCAATAGATCTGAGGAACATTTGCTTCCATCATCATTGTCCTAGATGCTTCTTGGATGGTCCGGTTCTTTCTCTCCACTACTCCATTCTGTTGTGGAGTCCTAGGAGCAGACAACTATCTCTTTATTCCATGTTTCTCATAGACTTGTATGAACTCATCGGATGTGAATTCTCCACCTCTATCAGACCTTAGACACTTTAATTTTAATCCAATTTCATTCTCTACCATAGCCTTGAATATTTTGAATTTCTCAAAAGCTTCTAATTTCTCTTTCAAAAAAGTTACCCACATCATCCAGGAGTAGTCATCAATTAGTAACATGAAGTATCTATCACATTGAACACTCATGATTCTTGCAAGACCACATAGATCAGTGTGAACTAAGTCCAATATTTTGGTAGAAGATTGTTCTTTGCTTTTAAATGAGACTCTACTTTATTTTCCAAATTGACATTCTTTGCACAAACTATTTGTAGGTTTCACCAGTTTTGGAAGATCTCTTACAGCCTGAGTGTTGCTTATCTTGATGATATTATCAAAATTCACATGACACATCCTCTTATGTCATAGCCAACTCTGATCAACTTGCACAAATAGACAACTTTTACCGGTACCAACTAAATGGAAGATATTACCTTTTGTCTGAGTGCCAAATGCAATCTTTGTTCTAGAACTTTCAAAGATCTTGCATTCTCCATTCTTGAATTGGAGATCATAGCCTTTGTCCACCAACTATCCAACAATGAGAAGATTGTGCTTCAATCCTTCAACATACAGTACATTACCGGTTTTGTTCTTTCCATCAAAAGAAATAGTTCCTCTACCTCTGATTCTACCAGTAGAATTATCACCAAACTTTACCACTCCTCCTTCATACCTTTCCAAATCTAAGAACTTATTTTTGTCACCTATCATATGGTGAGAGCATCCACTATCAATGACCCAATCATCCTTTTCTTCAACTTGGGCAGCCAGAGCTCTTTCTACAACTTTATGATTGACAGATTCAGAGGGCATTGGATCTTCTTCCTTGATGGCAATAAACACCCAATCACTTCTGGATTTGTTTCCTGTCTCTAATTCATCATCTGTTACTCCTTCATTATCATCCTCTTCATGAACATAGTAACAATTCTTTTGGAACCTTGATCTATTAGGATTTGGTCTTGAAAATCTTTCCGGACACTTTGAGGCAAAATGACCAATCTTATTGCAATTAAAACACTTAAAAGGCAATTTCCCTTCATACTTACTGGATCCTCTTGGCAGTCTTTTTGCAATAAAGGCTTCAAGCTGAGCAGTTTCAATTTCCTCTTCTTCCAAGTCTTTTCTTGCTTTTTCATACCATGATAGTTTCCTTGAAGAGTTCTCTCCCGAATCAAACCTTTGTTTTCCTTTTATAGAAGCACTGGCTTTAAATGCTGATTCAGTCTTGGGGGGGCATCTCCAAACTTAGTCATTTCAAATGCAGCCAACTTACCAGCCAATTGATCTCTTGTGACAGTTGTATGGGCTCTGAATTCTTCAATGGCAGTAACCTTGATTTTATAAGAAGCAGGAAGAGATATGAGAATTTTGCCAACAATCTCATCTTCATCCAAGACTCCACTAGCACATCTAATTCCACAAACAAGCTCATTTACTCTTAACATAAAAGTAGTGATATTTTCATCTTCTCTCATCTTTAGATTTTCAAATTTTCCTTTCAGACTTTGTAGCCTTGCACATTTAACATACTTGTCTCCTTCATGCAGAAGTTCCAGTTTTTCCCAAATCTCAAAAGCAGTTGGTAGGTCAACAACATTTGAAAGATCTGAATCAGATCATGCACTTAGAAGGGCTTATATAGTCTGCAGATTGTTTTTAGCATCTGTGATTTCATTTGGGGCTTTCGGGCCACCCTGTGGAGGAGTATACTTAGTTGAAGCCATGGTCCAGTACTGCATTCCCATACATTGCAAGTGACATTTCATGCAACTTTTCCAAAGATTGAAATTGGTTCTATCAAACTTCAGACTATCCTTCTTGTAGGACATCCTGGATCTCCTCAAGCGGTTAAGCTCTTTTTAGAGGAACTTAGCTCTGATACCAATTGTTAGATTCAGGACAGACAACTGAGAGGGGGGGTGAATCAGTTGTCTAAAACTTTCTTTTCAATTACACACTTAAATCCTTCTTGTTATTTAGCAGCATATCAATAAATCAATCATGGAAACATAATGCATTAAATCAAGAGCAGAAACACATCAACACATAAGACACCAAGATTTTGACGTGGAAAACCCGGTTAAGGGAAAAACCACGAGGTGATTAACCTAAGATTATACTCTCTGTTAGAAGAATAGAAAGAACAAAATGGCACATGCCAATTAGGGCTCACTGCCTGAGCACACTACTCACAAGAGGTTCACTGTCTACAATAGACTCACTATCTATAGAATAAAAGTATCACATACTTGAACTAGAGAATAGCATCTTTACCATGCTTGAATCAGTTCTATTTAAGCCCAAAACTTCTGCTCTGTCTTTCACTCTCTTCCTTGCTACCACACTCATATCTCCACAAGTCACACTTTGAAATGACTTTACAATCACTTATTTATACAAGGCATCGACTTAGGAATAATCATCTAAGTTGGCAAACATCTCCAAGAACATCCGCAAGATGTGTAATACATCTAGTCGGCCAGTCTTAGGAAGAACACCATCATCCAGAGGCTATTCTTCAATTACAAGTTCTAACTCCAATGTAGACCACCACCATGAACTGGACATCATCAAAAGACCTCCACAAGATTGCCTGAATCACCAAGAACATTTGCACTTCATCTGCTTACTGAAATCCTTCTCTCCTTCATCCGGAACCTCAAGAACACAGTCTGTCATCACTATCATAAAGGAATAGATGCTTCTGGACCTTCAAACCATGAACCAATCGAGTTAACACTTCACAAAGACTTCCTCAACACTCCCTCAAATCCACAGAATAGGATAATGCATTTCTGGATCTCACCGGACCTATCTGTGTCACTCTGTCACCTCTGAACACCTGTTGGAACTGGTTTTACTTGAACGGCCACAACTTCTTTAGATCTTCATGTGGACCTCTAAAATCTTTACTAGATCACTTTAAGACACATATCTACAAACCCTTTAAACTGTATCCTCAAATCCTTATCTTATCTTAGACTTTTACCTTATTGTCTTCATTGTTCTTCTCTGTTCCTGATTAGGACTAATTTTCTCAATAACCTCAGCACTCAGTTCATCCAATCCTTTTCATTAATGCAACAGGAGTATGTTGACATCAATGACAACACTGGTTAGGCCCATACTTGCAACAGTTAGTCTGATACACCTTCTGTTAATCTGCCTTTAGTTGGATTGTGGTGGATGTTCATGCCTTCCTATCACCATCTGAAGCTATGGTGTCCCTGTAATTTCTTTATTTTGACACTTCAATGACCATTTTAAAACTTCATTATTTCTTTCTTCAACATTTTTACAATATGAACCTCTCCTCATCCATAGAAGGGTGTAAATTATGCAGCCATTACAGGATCTTATACTCATATAGCTTTATCTCTGTATTTACTCCCAAGTCTTCATTCTTCTGTGATTGACAATAACCTGGAAATTGATCACAACACCGAATCTATTGGATTCACCTACTTTCAGATTTAGGCTCTCACTTTGAGGGCATTTTCATCTATCAAACTCTATAAGTTTAATCTGCAAGTTTTATTCTATTTATTCTATCTTATTTCCAGTGGCCTTTGTTGAAAGGAAATCAACCCATCTCTGTAATTCTTGGTAAGGTAGCAGCCTCACTTGAGGCATATGGTCAATCTAGCCCTAATGAAATCAGTTTCTAATCTAGCTTTATATCATTTCTTACCTGGTAGGATTTTTGGGTGAGTAGATTTTTAACCTAAACGTTTGTGTTCATTTCACTTTCCAAAGCCTTCTCAACTAAAATAATTTGGTTTTCAATGGGATACCTATTAGATGTCTGAGATGAAGGAAAATGATTTCATTGCCTCTACAACCAACTCTCAACTTCCATCTTAATACCATATATGGTGCTTGACAAAATAGTTTGAACACCTGATAGAGCTCTTACTCCTTATCTTCAACTTGTGCCCTATTACACCTTATTAAATTCATTTATATATATGCAAATTCCACCCATTTTGGAGGCAATTCTGGTAGATCAGCCTCTTTGTGGCGTCCCGGTTTCATTAACCAAACTTTGCTTCCAAATGATCATTGCAATCATCTTTAATCCCTCTAATTGTTGCCAGTAATGAAGTCCTAAGACTGTGCACATGGAATTGATTAACCAAATGAAATCTTATTCAACTTTTACCTCTGCCTTAATGTGACCTCATACGACATTTCTTAGACTTCATCTTTCAAAAAAAAGTTTTGCTTGAAATCATATAGGCGTTTCTTTCTTTTTATGAAGTTTTTTTAGCATTAAATAAGATTCTTTTTTTAGTTTTGTCATAAGATCGATTCTCTCTGCTATCTATTTATTCCATTTAGCATAGGTAGTAGTTAGGGGTTTCCTATGTAATTCTAGTTGTCAAATTAGTAATTTAGAATGAAGTTGAGTTGTAATTAGGTATATATGCATAGATTTTCATAGGAAGATAACTATAGTATGTATTAATTATAGTTAGATGAGCAATGATAATTAAAATTGGTTGAAAGTAATTGTTCAAGATAACATTTATTAGTTTCATGGCACCTAGACAAAAGTAAGCTTAGCCTTATAATAATGCCATGGTAGACAGAGATCTTAGAGTTTGAGAGTGAAGTTTAATTGTATGTAGTAGTGTGATTGATAATAATATTATTGTTGTCTCTTTGGTGTAGCAATTATATTTAGAAGTGAATAAAAATTAGCTCATTATTCTAGAGAGTGGGTTATAGTTATGATTTTCACATAATAGGTTTTTAAATGTATGTGTTTTAGAATTAAGTAAAAGTTATATCATTCTAAGTTAGGTAGTAAGGTAAGCTAGATTACCTCTTAGTTTTTAGTTTAGTGGTGTAGATATTGTTAATAGGAATACTAGTGTCATGTCTTTTTTTTAATTGGTTAGATACTTTGGAATAGTTTGTTAGAAATGGAATATTATCATATGACTAGTTAGTCACCTTGTTGAGTAAATTTACTTGGTCATTATAAATTTGGGGTTTAAATAGAAATATAAGATTTGGTGTTAAGTATTACATTAATGCAGTTGTTCTTCAAATGTCTTTTAGTTAATGATGTGATCGAAAGTAAATTGATTCTTTTGGTTTAATGCTTTTAATTAGTATTGATAGATTAATAAATCTGTGTTGATGACTTTGATTTATTTTGATTTATCTTGTATGTTGTAATTGTTGGTTCCGATGAAGAGTCAGGATAAGAGACTTTGGTCTTCCTCTTTCATGGTTTCTTTGGGTTGTGTTACCTATCCAGAGGCTTGTTTACCTTGAACTTTCGATGATCCTGATATTCTTGAGAGAGAAAACTATTTTTGGTTCATTAAATTTGGACCTTTGCATGCCTCGAGTTATTATTGGCTTGTTATAAGTGTTGGAGGTTTGTCATGTGTGTCCTTGTAATAATACTTGTTTTGGTTGGGTCAATTGAGTAAAGGTAGGGGAGTGGATTCCGATGTGAGGCCGGTGCCCAAAGTGGTTGTCTGGGTAACCCATTGGAAGTGTTTAACAAGTGAAAGAATAATAATTGACTAGGGGGAAAGGGTAGACTTCTCATTAATCAAGATAAGCTAGACCGCATGTGTGACCTATGGGGCCGGCGCCTAGAGAGAGGCTGTCAGGGTAACCATAGATGGGGGCCGACATCTAGAGAGAGACAGTTAGGGTAACCCATGTAGAACCATGTGATGATGTCTCTTTTCCTACTGCACTCCAGATTGCCCTGTTCTCTTGCCTTTGGATGTTGATTGTTGAGTTAAGTTATATCCGCATGTGATACCTAAGGTATTCCTATCTTTAGTTAGTTTTTTTGTCTTTGCTTGTGTCAGGGGACCTCATTATTATCTCCTAGCTCAGGGGTGCACCTCAGGGTTCCACATGGTCGGGTGGATGAGCTATTTTTCCATTGGTCTTTTGGTATCATGGTTTGTGATTCGTGGCAGTTGTGTCTTTCTAGTTCTAGACCTGTATTTGCATCCTCAGATTTGTATTATGCTTCTAGAATTGTATAGTCATGATTTATAATGTAATTCGATGTAATCAGTCAAAAAAGCCTTGTAATTATGTAATAATGTATTTGATTCTTTTTTGTAATTATGCACGTTTTGTAAATGAAAGGATGTAATCTTTCCATGATGTAACAAAGTTGCTAATGGACATTTATGATGTATTATGTTGTTAATGATCTATGTTTCCTAATGTAGTTATGTTCCCTAGAGATGTTAGTTGATTGAATGATGTAATTAGTTGTTACTTTCTCTTTGTGATGAATGCATTTACTTGTTTCAAAAAAAAAAAATCCGCATTTTATTGATTGGTTTTATCTAACTCTCTAGTGTTACATGACGGGGCATTACATTTGGTATCAGAGCCAGGTTTGAACACTGGGTACTCTGGTTAATATTGAGCCCATTATGTAACCTAGTGCTTAAACTCTGTAGATTAAATTCTTTTCCTTTTTAATTATTCCTTATTTTGAAGTTGTCCTTTGGAGGTACGTGTGTGTAGGAAGATGCCTAAGGGTAGAGGTCGAGGTCAAGGTCAAGGTCAGGGTAGAGGATGTGGGAGAGGTGATGGTGGTCCACCTCCTCCTAGTTCCCCTCGTGAGAGTGCTTAGGAAGGTGGCGGTCAGAATATGGAAGGATAGGGTCAGCCTGAGGGAGCTTAGTTGCATCAGTTACTTGAGGAGGCCCTTGCTCGGTTAGGACCTAAACATGAGGTAGAGCATCCAGGAGGGGGACAGGGGGTAGATCAACCTGAACCCAGGGAAAGAGAGAGATCACCTAGGAGGAGAGCATTGAGAACTGAGTAGGAGGCCACCTTAGCCAGCCGCATGAGAGACCTTCTGAGGGCACGCCCTCCCACCTTTGATGGATCTGGTAGTGGTTTAGAGGTAGAGTCCTGGTTACTTGATTTAGGCAGGTGTTTTGCCATGTATCCGTATGGTAGAAACACCAAGGCTAGATGTGCTATTTTGCATCTCAGAGGGTTTGCTTCTACCTAGTAGTGTATAGAGGAGCAAAAGTTGCACCTGGATATTAGTATTGTTTCTTGGGAGTTGTTCCTAGAGAGATACAAAACTTGCTTCCTATCGGATCATTGGAAGCAGCGACGTGTAGATGAGTTCCATGACCTGAGGCAGATGGCCATGTCAGTAGAGAAGTATGAGCATAGATTCTATGGGCTCAAGCAGTATGCAGTCATCAGAGATGATGAGTCTATGCTGGTACACCATTTTATCAGGGGCTTGAATGCCTGAATCAGTGGAGGGGTTCGTGTCTTCGAACCTAAGACTATGGAAGTAGCAATGGAGAAAGCCCGGTTAGTAGAGGAGAATCTAGAGATGGCACTTGGAGGACATTTAGGTGTGCATATTGGTAGTGAACCTTCTATAGGTGTTGGTGGTTAGTCTCAGGTAGCCAACCATCATGCACCCTACAAGGGTGAGTAGCGACATCAGTATTTTCAGTCACAACCAAAGAATTCTCAGCTTCAGTAGAGTAATAGATCTCAGAATAGGAAGGACCGGTCTTGGTAGCGTAATAAGCGCAATCACTTTGATCAACCAGCTCAAAGCACACAGCCTACAATAAGTAGAGATAATTTTCAGCAGTCCAATGCTTTCTTGGGTGGCGAAGGTTTTGGTAGTGGTACAGGATGTTTCTCTTGTGGACAATAGGGCCATATAGCCAGACTGTGTCCACAAAGGAACTCTATAGGTTTTGGTCAGAGGCCAACAACTTTAGAGCTAACCGTAGGCAACGCAAGGAGGTCTCATAGAGTGTTCACAACAATTGAACATCATGAGGCAAAGCATAAGGGGACAGTCTTGGAGGCCATAGGTAGGGGATGGTCATCCTTCTTCGAAGATCATGTATGTGCTGCAGCATCAGGAGTAGACCCTTAGGGATAGAGATGTGGAGAAGGTCAGGGTCCAATGGGATCCTATTGATGAGGCTTTTGCTACCTAGGAAGATGCACCCAAGATGCGAGAGTTATACCCTTACTTATTGGCAGGCTTCCAGGAGTAATCCTGATTCTGGGGGGAGGATGTAATGCCCCTCATTTTGGCTTTTGTCAGTTGATAGCATTTCTGTTATACTTAGACATTTTTGAGACATGTGGATGATAGACCTTTTGTTTATGCTTAGTTGTGCTCATTATGGATTATGGTTTATTGATGTGGTTGTTGATATTTTGTTATGATCACTATGATGACATTATTGATATTATAGTTTATGATGTGTTTGACATGATCTGTTAATGGTTAGATGCTTATGCAAGAGTAGAGTTATCATGCTTTATGTATACCTAATTGTTAGTTAGAGATGTTTATGTTATATGTCATGTTTTCAGTGAAGGGACAATGTAGTACTACTCATTACAAGCACCCTACTACGCTACGACTCCCTGGCACTGTGTTTGTTATATATGTATATGCTCATATGCAACATCTCGTTTTGATGTAGGTTGTAGGTACAAGGCATCAACTTCACCTGACTTAGAAGGTCTGAGCGTGCCTTTACTCTAATGGATAATGTGGATGGGAGATAACATGGGGTTCCCTATGTCAGTCCTTGTCTTCAATTGTGGTTGTGGGTCTAGATGTTACTCAGTGGTACTTACCTCATTTATTGGTCGTCGTGTGGTATGTAGTTGTTATTGTTTGAGTTTTTGGTTAATAGTCTATGTGTATTGTTGGAAATGCATTAATTTTTATAATAATAATAATAATAAATTTAGGTATAATTGTGTTTAATTTTTTATTAAATAATGTAAACTATGATTAAATTCTTTTCATTTTTAAGTATTCCTTGTTTTGAAGTTGTCCTTTGGAGGTATGTGTGTGTAGGAAGATGCCTAGGGTTCAACGTAGAGGTCAATGTCAAGGTCAGGGTAGAGGATGTGGGAGAGGTGATGGTGGTCCACCTCCTTCTAGTTCCCCTCGTGAGAGTACTTAGGAAGGTGGGGGCTAGAATATGGAAGGATAGGGTTAGCCTGAGGGAGATCAGTTGAGTCAATTATTTGAGGAGGCCCTTGCCTGGTTAGGCCTTAGATAGGAGGCAGAGCATCTAGGAGGGGGGCAGGAGGTAGATCATCTAGAACCTAGGGAAAGAGAGAGATCGCCTAGGAGGAGAGCATTGACAGCTGAGCAGGAAGCCACTTTAGCCAGCGACATGAGAGACCTTCTAAGGGCACGCCCTCCCACCTTTGATGGATCTGGTTGTGGTTTAGAGGTAGAGACCCAGTTACTTGATTTAGGCAGGTGTTTCGCCATGCATCCGTATGGTAGCAACACCAAGGCTAGATGTGCTATTTTGTATCTCAGAGGGTTTGCTTGTACCTGGTAGCGTTTAGAGGAGCAAAAGTTGAACATAGATATTATTATTGTTTCTTTGGAGTTGTTCTTAGAGAGATACAGATCTTGCTTCATGTCAGATCATTGGAAGCAGTGACACGCAGATGAGTTCCATGAGTTGAGGCAGATGGCCATGTCAATAGAGCAGTATGAGCGTAGATTCTATGAGCTCAAGCAGTATATAGGCATCGGATATGATGAGTCTATACTGGTACAACATTTTATCAGGGGCTTGAACGCCCAAATCAGTGGAGGGGTTCGTTTCTTCAAACCTAAGACTATGGAAGTAGCAGTGTAGAAAGCTCCGTTAGTAGAGGAGAATCTAGAGATGGAACTTGGAGGACATTCAGGTGTGCATATTAGTAGTGCACCTTCTATAGGTGTTGGTGGTCAGTCTCAAGCAGCCGGCCATCATGTACCCTACAAGGACAAGTAGTAGCTACAGTATTTTCAGTCACAACCAAAGAATTCTTAGCTTTAGTAGGGTAACAGATCTTAGAATAGGAAGGACCGGTCTTGGCAGCATAACAAGTGCAATCACTTTGATCATCCAGCTCAAAGTACACAGCTTGCAGTAAGTAGAGATAATTTTCAGCAGTCCAATGCTTTCTCTAGTGGCAGAGGTTTCGGTAGAGGTACAAGATGTTTCTCTTGTGGACAGCAGGGCCATATAGCCAAGTTGTGTCCACAAAGGAACGCTACAGGTTTTGGTTAGAGGCCAGCATCTTCAGAGCCGACCATAGGTGATGTAGGGAGGTCTCATAGAGTGTTCACAGCAATTGAACATCACTAGGTAGAGAATCAGGGGACAATCTTTGAGGCCGTAGGTAGGGGACAGACAACCTTCTTTGGAGATCGTACGTGTGTTGCAGCATCAGGAGTAGATCCTCAGGGATAGAGATGTGGAATAGGTCATGGTCCAGTGGGATCCTATTGATGAGGCTTCTACTACCTAGAAGGATGCACCCAGGATGTGGGAGTTATGCCCTTACTTATTGGCAGGCTTCTAGGAGTAAGCCTGATTCTGGGGGGGAGGATGTAATGCCCCTCATTTTGGCTTTTGTTAGTTGATCGTATTTCAGTTATACTTAGACATTTTTGAGACATGTGGATGATAGAACTTTTGTTTATGCTTAGTTATGCTCATCATGGATTATGGTTTACTGATGTGGTTGTTGACATTTTTTTATGATCACTATGATGACATTATTGATATTATAGTTTATGATGTGTTTGACATGATCTGTTAATGGCTAGATGTTTATGCAAGAGTAGAGTTATCATGCTTTATGTATACCTGATTGTTAGTTAGAGATGTTTATGTTATATGTCATGTTTTTAATGAAGGGACAGTGTAGTACTACTCATTACGAGCACCCTACTACACTGCGACTCCCTGACACTGTGTGTTTGTTATATATGTATATGCTCGTATGCAACATCTCATTTTGATGCAGGTTGCAGGTACCAGGCATCGACTCCACCTAACTTAGCAGGTCTGAGCATGCCTTCACTTTAATGGATAATGTGGATGGGAGATAGCATGGGGTTCCCTATGTCAGTCCTTGTCTTCAATTGTGGTCGTGGTCTAGATGTTACTCAGTGGTACTTACCTTGGGTATTGGTCATCATGTGGTATGTAGTTGTTATTGTTTGAATTTTTGGTTAATAGTCTATGTGTATTGTTGGAAATGCATTAATTGTTATAATAATAATAATTTTAGGTATAATAGTATTTATTTAATTTGTCAATAAATAATGTAAACTTAGAGAATATTGAATAAGTATCTTTTAATTAAAAAAAATTAAATTAATAATTAGTAATAATGAAAAATAATCATGAGTAATTAATAATATATTAGTTGATTTAATTAGTATATGGTTTTGCTTGAAAGATGTTATTATTTAATATTTTATTGTTGTGTGATTTGTCACATTAAATTCCTTGATTAGAGAATCTCCTGGGAAGAAGAAATTTAAGACTTTGAAATCTTGAAAGATAGTGGATTCTCTGTAACAGTCACGTGAGTGGGAAATTAATTGAATTTGTCTATTTTTGTAATATGGGAGTTATTTGTGGGAGGAGGATTTCTTAGAGGTGGATAGGCAGAAATTTGGGGGAAAAATTTTGTAGAAGTTGAAGAGTGGAGGAAAAGGAGAGAAACTGAACGGGAAGAGGATTTTGAAGCCGAGGGATCAAATTTTGGGTATGTTTTTTATGTGTTTGAATAAATGTAAATTGTGTAATGGCCTGCATGTTAGTCTGATACACCTTCTATTAATCTGCCTTTAGTTGGATTGTGGTGGATGTTCATGCCTTCCTATCACCATCTAAAGCTATGGTGTCCCTGTAATTTCTTTATTCTGACACTTCAATGACCATTTTAAAACTTCATTATTTCTTTCTTTAACATTTTTGCAATATGAACCTCTCCTCATCCATAGAAGGGTGTAAATTATGTAGCCATTATAGGATCTTATACTCATATAGCTTTATCTCTGTATTTACTCCCAAGTCTTCATTCTTCTATGATTGATAACAACCTAGAAATTGATCACATCACCGAATCTATTGGATTCACCTGCTTTCAGATTTAGGCTCTCACTTTGAGGGCGTTTTGGTCTATCAAACTCTATAAGTTTAATCTATGAGTTTTATTCTATTTATTCCATCTTATTTCTAGCGACCTTTGCTAAAAGGTAATCAACCCATCTCTGCAATTCGTGGTAAGGTAGTGGCCTCACTTGAGGTGTACGGTCAATCCAACCCTAATGAAATCAGTTTCTAATCTAGCTTTATATCATTTCTTACCTGGTAGGATTTTTGGGTGAGTAGATTTTTAACCTAAACGTTTGTGTTCATTTCACCTTCCAAAGCCTTATCAACTAAAATAATTTGGTTTTCAATGGGATACCTGTTAGATGTCCATGCTGAAGGAAAATGATTTCATTGCCTCTACAACCAACTCTCAGCTTCCATCGTACGACCATATCTAGTGCTTCACAAAATAGTTTGAACGCCTGATAGAGCTCTTATTCCTTATCTTCAACCTGTTCCATGTTACACCTTATTAAATTCATTTATATATATGCAAATTACACCCTTTTTGGAGGTGATTCTGGTAGATCAGCCTCTTTGTGGCGTCCTGGCTTCATTGACCAAACTTTGCTTCCAAATGATCATTGCAATCATCTTTAATCCCTCTAATTGATGACAGTAATGAAGTCTTAAGACTGTGCACATGGAATCGATTAACCAAATGAAATCTTATTCAACTTTTACCTCTGCCTTAATGCACCACTGTACGACATTTCTCATACTTCATCTTTCAAGAAAGGTTTTTCTTGAAATCATATAGGCGTTTCTTTCTGTTTATGGAGTTTTTTTTAGCATTAAATAAGATTCTTTTTTTAGTTTTCTCATAAGATCGATTCTCTCTGCTATCTATTTATTCCATTTAGCACAGACAATAGTTAGGGGTTTCCTATGTAATTCTAGTTGTCAAATTAGTAATTTAGAATGAAGTTGAGTTGTAATTGGGTATATATGCATAGATTTTCATAGGAAGATAACTATAGTATGTATTAAATATAATTAGATGAGCAATGATAATTAAAACTGGTTGAAAGTAATTGTTAGAACATTTATTAGTTTCATGGTGCCTAGATAAAAGTAAGTTTAGCCTTATAATAATGCCATGGTAGATAGAGATCTTAGAGTTTGAGATTGAAGTTTAATTGTATGTAGGAGTAGTATGATTGATAATAATATTATTGTTGTCTCTTTGGTGTAGCAATTGTATTTAGAAGTGAACAAAAATTAGCTCATTATTCTAGAGAGTGGGTTATAGTTATGATTTTCAGATAATAGGTTTTTAAATGTATGTGTTTTAGAATTAAGTAAAAGTTATATCATTCTAAGTTAGCCAGTAAGGTAAGCTAAATTACCTCTTAGTTTTTAGTTTAGTGGTGTTGATATTGTTAATAGGAATACTAGTGTCATGTCTTTTTTTTTAATTGGTTAGATACTTTGGAATAGTTCGTTAGAAATGGAATATTATCATACGACTAGTTAGTCACCTTGTTGAGTAAATTTAATTGGTCGTTATAAATTTGGGGTTTAAATAGAAATATAAGATTTGGTGTTAAGTACTACATTAATGCAATTGTTCTTCAAATGTCTTTTAGTTAATGATGTGATCGGAAGTAAATTGATTCTTTTGGTTTAATGCTTTTAATTAGTATTGATAGATTAATAAATCTGTGTTGATGACTTTGATTTATTTTGATTTATCTTGTATGTTGTAAATGTCGGTGTTTGATGAAGAGTCAAGATAAGAGACTTTGGTCTTCCTCTTTCATGGTTTCTTTGGGTTGTGTTACCTATCCAGAGGCTTGTTTACCTTAAACTTTCAATGACTTTGAATCCTGATATTCTTGAGAAAGAAAACTATTTTTGGTTCATTAAATTTGGACCTTTCCATGCCTCGAGTTATTATTCGCTTGTTATAAGTGTTGGAGGTATGTCATGTGTGTCCTTGTAATAGTACTTGTTTCGGTTGGGTCAACTGAGTGCAGGTAGGGGAGTGGCTTCCGATGTGGGGCCGACGCCCAAAGTGGCTATCTGGGTAACCCATTGGAAGTGTTTAACAAGTGAAAACCTAATAATTAACTAGGAGGAAAGGGTAGACTTTTCATTAATCAAGATGAGGTAGACCACATGTGTGACCTATGGGGTCAATGCCTAGAGAGAGGCTGTCAGGGTAACCATAGATGGGGGCCGACGTATAGAGAGAGACAGTTAGGGTAACCCATGTACAACCATGTGATGACACTCTTTTCCTACTGCACTCCAGATGCCCTATTCTCTTGCCTCTGGATGTTGATTGTTGAGTTTAGTTATATCCACATGTGATACCTGAGGTATTCCTATCTTCATTTAGTTTTCTTGTCTTTGCTTGTGTCGGGGGACCTCATTGTTATCTCCTATCTTAGGGGGTGGACCTCAGGGTTCCACATGGTTGGGTGGATGAGCTATTTTTCCATTGGTCTTTTGGCATCATGGTTTGTGATTCGTGGCAGTTGTGTCTTTCCAGTTCCAGACCTATATTTGCATCCTCATATTTGTATTATGCTTCCAGAATTGTATAGTCATGATTTATAAAGTAATTCGATGTAATTAGTCAAAAAATCCTTATAATTATGTAATCATGTATTTGATTCTTTTTTTGTAATTATGCACGTTTTGTAAACGAAAGGATGTAATTTTTCCATGATGTAACAAAGTTGCTAATGGATATTTATGATGTATTATGTTGTTAATGATCTATGTTTCCTAATGCATTTATGTTCGCTAGAGATGTTAGTTGATTGAATGATGTAATTAGTTGTTACTTTCTCTTGTGATGAATGCATTTACTTGTTTCAAAAAAAAAATTCTGCATTTTATTGCTTGGTTTTATCTAACTCTCTAGGGTTACATGACGGGGCATTATAGTCACAACAGAGGTGGTCTCCTAGTATCATGGACCTTACAAGAGAGTCAAGCGTCATCCCAGGAGGCGTAAAAAACACATAACACATCACAGGGGAAACACAACACAAAAGGTAAAGGGTTAGAAATACTTACTTGTAGGGCCAACCAAACTAAGGGTTGTCATTGAGCAAATCATCATCATCTTCCCACTCCTGAATGTTAGAGAAAAGTGGGACATAAGGTACCATAGCCCAACTCTTATTCTTGTTTTCAAGTTATCCATTGTTAAGGTCTTATTGGTTTGATTCAATGTTTGGTGAGATGTTTTCTTGTTGTGGTGCATTAGTATACTTATTCATTATACTCTTAAGAGGTGGAAGAAGCAATTTGTTTTGAGTGATCTCAACATCCATCCTTGAGGGATTTAATGTGAGAGACCTTTCCTCATCCACTAGTACTACATCTTTTGAAGAAAGAGCATAGGAATGAGGGGAAGGTAAGGTGTTGTGAGGAGAGGTAGTCAATGTTTTAAAATCCTTAGTGATGTCCAAATGACTTGAATATGCAATCAAAGGAGGGAGATTAAGGGCCTTCTCTTCCTTAGTGATATCTAAGGTGTGTGAACAATCAACTAAAGGAAGAAGGTTGGTTGGATGATCCATAGAGGTTTCATGCACTAGGGTAGGATTTTTGTTTTTGTTAAATGAATGTTCATTATCTATCCATGGAATGTTCTTTGTTAAAGGGAGCTCCTCATTCACTAATGCTTCATCTTGACTAGAGAGAGCATTGGAATGGAGGGATGGTGGAGGTTCTTCATTAACTAATGCTTCATCTTAGCTAGAGAGAGAATTGGAATGACGATATGATGGTATGATGTTAAGGGATGTGTCAATGAATTCATCTTCTTGTGCCAAAGTGTCCTCATAAGTAGGAACAACTTTAGGAGAGAGATCCTAAGGTAGAATTAAGTTGTCATCACATGTATTAGTAATAGGAGGCATAGTGGAATGTTCAAGAGAGATACTGTCATCTAGGGCTTTATCTAACATATTGAAGTCATCATTACTAAATGTATTATTGGCTATAAATTTAGTGAGGTCATCTAATATCCTGGGATATATTCCCATGAGACTTGTGAAACTATCAAAATAAAAAATATAACAAAGGATTTCATATGTGGAACACATAGAAATATCAACATCATATATGCATGCTATTTGTTTTAGTACTTGAGGATATTCATGAGTAGATTAGAGAAATGATCAATGTCTATGATGTATGCAAACAATGCTTCCAAAGATGAATAACAAGAAGTATCCATAATGCTAACTTAAAAGAGCTCAAAGGTACCTTAGATGCGAGATTAGTTCAACTTTTAAACACTTGTTTAAGGAATAAAGGAGGTTCTAAAGGACACACACAAGATCAACAACAAACTAAAGTGTAAAAAGTGAAGTAATGCAATCACAACAAGGTAAATTTGCAAGTTTTATCACACCATTTACCTTCACTTGCACCTTGTGCAGAATAAATTCTTCCTCTGATCTAGTTCTTTCTCCTCATTTAATAAGGTTCTTCTAACAACTAGGGTTTCTCCCCTTTCAACATCCTCAGAATGTTCAAACTAACCATCTTCATCTACATGTGCAACTCATGCATTACCTACATGTCTTCTATCTGTCCTTCCTTGATGTTGTGGACACTCATAGGCTCGATGTCCTTCTCCATATTAGAAATAGGTTCCTCTAAAGCCTCCTCTTCCAAGTCCTTTTCCAGGTCTTTCTCTTCCTCTTCCTCTTTACTCATCATTATTTTGGTCACGAGGGAAGTAGGCATTATCTCCTCTCTAATTTTAGCTGGTGCCTGCTTCTTCACTTTTCTTTTGATCTTCATTTTGGCCTCCATAGGATCTTCTACTAGTCCTTCTGCCATGACCTCTTCCACTTTGTTTCCTTTCAAATCTTTTATTCAGCTTCTCTTCCACCTTTAGAGCAAATTGGTATGCATCTTCTGTGGTGGTCATTCTAACCAAGCTCGGCTCCTCTTGAATAATTGGCCTCAATCCATTAATGTAACTAGGTAACTTCTCCTTCTTGGCCTCTAGATGACCTGTTCTAATAATAATCTTATAAAACTCTTTCGTATACTCCTTAATAGACTTGTTACCTTGTTTGAATCCTTGTAGCTTCTTCAACAACTCTAATTCATAGCCCATAGGAATGAACTACTTTAGTTTGTCTACCATCTGATCTCATCTAGTAATCTTTCCTTTTCCTCTTCTATTTCTCTCTAACTAGACATCTTTCCACCAAATATTACTATGGCCCTTCAACTTCATTTTTGAAAGCTTGACCCATTTTAGATCCTCCACCCCTTCATACTCAAATATTCATTGGTGCAGGAGCACCAAGAAGACCATGCATCTTGCTTTGATGTTCATCTTGTAGTAGTTAGTCTCTAAGAGGACTTGAGACAACTTTTACCTGGGGAGTATGGTGCAGGAGCACCTAGAAAATCATGTTTTCTTTTGTAATAAGGTCTATTTGACCAATGCATTTTCATTTCTGTTTGTCTCTAGGTCCTTCAGGACCTAGAACCCATTTTGTAAGACCAAAGTGACTTAAAACACACTTTTGTCATATTGTAATTACGTAGTGCCAAAATAGGGCAGTCGGATAGTTTGAAGCCGTTTTGGATTGGTTGGTCTCCCAACTACTTGCATCAGTTGGTTTTCCAACTGCTGGCAGGTTGAGTTGATAAAAACACCAAAGGAAGGAACCACCAAGGAGAAGAAGAGTGTGAATGTAATTGTGCATTGTTTTGAGGAGAAATAAAAACTGTTCTATTCTATCAATTTGGTTTTTCATTCCCTATAACTAAAATTTGTATAGCTGTAGATTTCTATTCTTTCTGTGCTTTCCATTGTTGCAGTATTTCGAGGTGAAACATTCCACTGATACAATTTCTGTCAAAATCAGTGGAATGTCTTCATTGTACTGGTATTTGTTTTTGTTTCTTGTTTTGTTTTTGTGTTCAACAGCGTAGAGGATCCAAACATAATGTTTTGCATAGTAGGGTGACCTAGCACCTCCATGTGCTAGGGTTTGGTTGAAGAGGGAGGAAATAAACTGTGCATCGGTGTATCAGAGACACAAAAAGGAAGTTCACTGAAGGTTGAAGTCACGCCGAAGAGTGGTTGGTCCATCGGCATATCGGCAAAGCAAATTCTAACATGGCCGATAGTAATTGTCTGGCTGACAGGCAAGAAGCATAGAGTCACTCATCGGGAAGAGTTGTGATGTCGGAGTGACAAGTTCGAAGACGGCCGATGGTGATTTTCTTGCCGATAGGCAAAGAGTGTTGAACCTCACATCAGAGTGACTAGAAAAGAGTGTTGAACCTCACATTGGAGTGACTAAGACTTCAAAGAGATAAGTTGTAAAGTGTTGCCGAAAACAAAAGGTTCAAAAGGTTCAAAGGTTCAAAGGTTCAAGGATCTATTCACTGAGCCTAGAAATGGTTCCAAGAGGTTCAAGAGTTCAAAAGTTTCAATTTTTGATCAATTGTCCATTCACATTGTGCACTCCTCATCATTCCTCCATGTTGTTTATCCAATCAATAAGCTCTTCCAGATTCATATCCCTAGAATAGGTAGAAAATTCAATCCTAGGCCTCTTTCCAATCTTTGAAATGACCCTCAATAACCTAGCTTTCTCATGATATCCTATAGCATCTTGTTCTTCTTTGAATGGCTCTTCTTCTGCAGCTTCATATTTTCTTTCTTCTCTTATTCTTAGTTCAAATCCTCTTCATAACTACTCTTGCAATGCATTGATTTGACTTTGCAGGGCTCTAAAACCCTCTTATTTCAAAGCATTTATCCCACCACCATGGTTTTTTTGTGGAGTCATTTTGATTTGTACAACAAACCCACAACCTCATGTCCTGGTGCAAACTACCTCACAATCTATGATTTGTCTACACACTCAAGAACCCTTGCTCTAATACCACTTGATGAGGTGGGTAAATCCTAGAACACACAACATAGGTTGCTCATAGAAAATGGGAATGTTATTTTATTGATTTGTAAACAAATTACATTACAGAAACTGGGAGGATGAAATCCTCAATAGGCTGCATCACATTACAACTTCCCTCCACTAGATTCTGGAACCTTATGCCTTTTGTAGCCTCAAATCGGATAGGGTTTTCTATTTTACCTTCATTTCACCACTCACCACTTCCCCCCTTCTCTATTATCCAAAAGATTCCCAATTATGGTAATAAGTATCCCTTTTTGGCGCCTTCTAGCTAAAATTTCAAAATTTGTAACTCCCTCCAAAAATAGGTCAACTTTTGGGAGCCATAACTTTTGATCTAAGTGCCCAATTGATAAACTGTTTGATGCATTAGAAATCTTGTGAATATATCTATTCTCTTAGAATCATCTTTGCTAATTTTGTTGATTTTCTAGGTCGTATGGGGCCTCTAAGTGCCTCATATTTGACTTTGAAACTTTTTAGGGGTTTTTAAAGAAACAAAAAATTTAATATATTTCAACCCACTAGTGATCTTTGGCCGATTCCTTCACCAAAGGTTATATATTTCAATTTCAAAGATTTGATTAAATTTTCATTTCCATATGTGCTGAAATACAAACTTTCTAAAATAGCAGTTTGCTATTTTTAGCAGGTTTAAAATTTTGAAGGTTTCACATTATTATTCAAGAAATTGGGAATCAAAAAATTCCAAAGTTGAGAAGAACAAAAAACAAATCATCATTTTTGGGTGATGCAAGATTACCTTTACCCCACTAGATGCTCCTGCATCAATCTAAGTTATACATAATAAAAACTAAATCACTTAGCTATCTTAATTAAATTCTAAAACATAATTGAATATTAGAAATTTGAGCATCACTAATAGATCTTAAATATAATATAATATAAAATATTAATTATAATATCTCACTACATAATTACATTCTAAATCATGTCACTATAACATCAAAAATTGCACACCCTTGCAATTTCATTATACATTTTGTATTTATTTTGGTGTTTGCTCCCCTAATATGTTTATAGGTTCATTTATCCCTACCTTAGCCTTTTTACATAACCCACATGATGAGTGGTAGGTAGCACTCATCCAGACATACCCTTTTTGTTCCCTTTTTCCCATTTTCATGCACTGCCTATCCTGTTAATTACACTATAGAAGTTGTGAAATCTTGTTTAATTATGTTAATAAAAGATGAAATGCTGAAGTTACTGTTATGGTGAAAGGACCCATGTTTTTTATTGAAACTAATAGAATTATGCAGAAGTGTCTCTTTTGTTTCATAGGTATCTATCTCTCAAGTGAAGAAAGGTTTTGGGAGTCTCTAGAGATGATCCTAATTATCTTTGAAGTTAAGCAGGAGATACACTACACAACACTCCCACATTTTTTAGGATGGTTGGAGGTTCTTTGCAGTTGAAGTGTAACATCCACGTTCTAAAAACATAGTAAAAACCAAAAATTTTCCATAGAGTAATTCAACAAGGTAAAAATGAGAGAAATTTTTTCTTTTATTTAACATATAATCAAGTAACAACAATTACAAGATTCTCTTACATATTACAATAAATCATATTGTCTTTCTCAATTACAATCTTTGCAAAACTAAATCAATTACATAAACAAATTTGGAATAATTATTGCTTTTGAATATCTGACATCTTTATCACCAGCCCTAGCATGTTTTTTGCTTGGAGAGAGAGAGAGTATCTTTCCAGTGATTTACCTCCATCCAAGACCGGTAGTCTCCCACACATCTTCCACATAGGAAGTGGCCCTACCCTTCACGAGGAATATAGACCAAACATGACCAGTGGTAATTTACCTTCTTGAGTACATAGTGTTGTATCCTACACAACTCTATCAACCATACAACCCTAGATACCTTATAGCTAAGTATGATTTTCGATAGGTTGTGCAATCCAGATACAGTAAACTGACAATGCATGCAAAAAATGAATGCATTACTTTAGCCAAAGTTTTAATATCAATAACGTTCATAATGAATGTGGTTGTAGTGTTCAACCACCCCTACTTGACTTGGATACTGTGTATTCTCATAGTTTATTCTCACTAACTATGTTTACTTAAATGGTTTTGTCATCTTTCTTGACCATAGTTTACTTGTTTCAGATAAGTCCATATGACATAACTAATCATTTGACTTCATATTCAACTCTATGGTTTTCTTGTCAACCTTGAATAATATGATATTTTAAAATATCCATAACTCATTTCTATGAGACCAAGGTTTATAAATGACCCATGGTTTAACTATATCAAGATTAAGCATAATATGGTTCAGTAATAGATAATACCTTCTACACAAGGAGTATGAATACTTTTCTACTTTCTTAAATGTGATGTCATTAACAATCACAATATATAAACTCATATATGATTCCATACAAGATCATTTCTAATTAGACTTAGTCTAATTCCATCATAATGGTTTACTACAATGTTATACTCTTCAAGATTAAAAGAATAGTTAATAAAGATGGTCCTATGGACCTTACTTCCTCTATCTTAATATTCCTAATGATCTATCACTTGATTGGACAAAAAGGTAGCTTTCAATAGATTACTAAGAATCTAAGTTTCTTTTGAAAAGAAATCTTTTCATTTGACATATGTATAAGTAGTCTAAACCAAGAATGGTTTTTAAATGACAATAACCTAGCTTTATGTTGAAAACATATTACTTATAGCTAATGAATATACTTATTATATTCTCAGTTTACACTACCATCTTTGAAAGTTTTTGCATGTTTTACATATATCCATATCCTAGACTTAATACATGATGAGACTCATTCATTGGAATGACTGGTTTATAAGGCAACCGACGACTAGTTTATCCTTCTTCGATGTATAATATGCAATAATTATTCAATCATTACCAACAATATGACATGTTTACATAGTCCTCAAACTATAAAACTATATTTAGCTTTAACATCAATGAATAGACTTTAACTATTTTCAGGTATTGGCCAACCATACTAATGGATGCTATCGAGACTCTTGAAGGTTTTTCAACAATTTGAAAAGAGCACTAAGAGAGATTCTATTCCATCGACTCCCTTGGTATAATCTAATATACATTGGAATGAATGAAAAGCCTTACTAGCTCATTCAAATACCCTCAACAAGACAAACAGAGGACATAAAGAACATATGATATTTCAATATTATCAATGCATACGAGGCATGATTGATACCTGGTGGCAGCGGCTTAAAGTAAGAAAAAGTTATAGAGATAAAATCCAATCGATGCCTATAGGAAACCGTTGCCTTGATTCCTCTCTGCACTGGCTATTTTCACTTCTACTGATAACAGTGATCCCTCTTGTGTATCCTTGATTCCTATTATCCCCCCAACTCTTATTGAGTCATGGCTTTTAAAGACTTGCATTCAACTCATAATGAGTCACCTATATTCACTCTTCTCCACTAACATAGTTGGAGACATAATATAATTCGATACAACCTACCATCGATTTAGTTTCAAGTGAAACCACATTATCAGCAAAATCTAACACATGTTGAAAGAGGACACAAAATGTGGGGAAGCTCATCAAGTGGGGTATTAATACCAAGACTCCTCTTTGGAAGAGGTCAACACAATTAATTAAATTATCTTTTGATCATTAATGATCACTTTAAGTGATCCGCTCCATCACTTATTACAATGAAGGCATTCCAATATATATGCCCATGGCTACTCATTAGAGTAAGCATTACTAACAACCATGAGGTATTATCCTCAATCGATGAACAAACATGGTTTACATGACATCAATCCTATTCGATAGTTTATGATTTGATCAATAAATATAATAGTAATAAATCAAAGGCTTACAGATAATGTGAATGGGTCGAGCTTGTCTCCCCTTCACAATCCCTCATTAAAATCACGTCAACTTGTTTTGATGAGATCATCATTTGACGTTAAATGTCGACAATAAAACACTAAGTGACTCAATAATAATAACACAAGCATTTTACGACAATGACGTCGTAATATTTATGTTAATCATAAATGGTCACAGTTTAACTCAGACAACGTCATTTACTTTACAAATGACTATGTCAACTCACAAACGACTTGACTAGAAAAGAATCGAAAGATATCGACTACCTGTTGATTAGATTCAAAAGTACACTAACAAAACATGACTTACCTCTAACGATACTGGTTCACATTTTCGTTATAAACTCATACTTGTTTTGGTAAATAATCACTCGTAACTTGAGGTCTATATCTCTCTCCTCAAAAGATACTCTCTCTCTTTTCTTTGAGAGTCATCTGAAAACCTATAATCCTGTATAAGACTTGAAATCAACAGATTACGATTAGTGCATCAATATTCAAATAATAAACAAAATTCTCATAATGCAATTATTAAATCGACAGTAACATAATCATTTCTATAATTCCATAAATGACTTTCAATAGAATCTGTCTTTCCTTGATATTAATCTAAACATCAAAATAGATTTACTTATGTCCAAGTAAAAGTAAAAAGTATTAGCAAGACGAAATTGGGGATGTAACATATCCTTCCCCTAAAGATTCATCGTCATCGATGATATAAAGTATCAAAATGTAACTAAAAAGCAAGTTCATTGTTTTCAACTAGTAACATTATTAAATAAATGAGGAAACTTCTAATAAAATTCATGGTAATCCTCCCATGTAGCATTTTCCTCAGCATATTGGTCCCATTGGACCTTACACTGCAAGATCTCTCTATTACACAAGCAGAGCTTGCATGTTTCTAACACTTTGAGTGGCTCCATTGTGACCACCCCTGGGGCTTGCATTTGCAAGGAATTCCAAATTAAAATATGATTATCACCTGCAATATATTTCTTTAAATGAGAAACATAGAAAACATTGTGCATTCTAGACAAAGATGGTGGTAGAGCAATTCTGTAGGCAACTGGATTGACCACTTCAAGTACTTCAAAGGGTCCCAAATAACGAGAAGCTAGCTTAGAAGACTTCCCAAACTTAATAGAACTTTCCTGAGGTTTGACTCTCAAGAGAACTTTCTCTCCAACAAAGAATTGTCTCGGTACATGCTTGGCATCCGCATAACTCTTTTGTCTGTCATTGGCTTTTGCCAATCTTTTTCTAATCAGCTTAACTTTTTCTTCCATTTCAGCTAGCATTTCTGGTCTAATGCTAATCCTATCTTCTAGCTTATCCCAGCTTATAGGAGTTTGACATCTTTTTCCATACAATGCTTTAAATGGTGCCATCTTAATAGCGGAATGATAGGAATTGTTGTAAGCAAATTCCACAAGTGGTAAGTATTCCTCCCACTTATATTGCTGATCCATGCAATACATTTGCAACAAATCTTCCAAAACCTGGTTAACTCTCTTAAAACACCCATCAGTTTCAGGATGATAAGCTGTACTCACATTGAGTTTAGTCCCTAGTGCAAAAAAACAAAGTTTGCCAAAACCTTGATGTTATACGCGCATCTCTATCCGAGATAATTGTTTTCAAGAAAACCATGCAATCTAAATACTTCTTGTACAAATTTGTGAGCTAACACTAGTGCTCCATCAGTCAAATTCCTAGGTATAAAATGTTCTACCTTTGTGAGTTTATCAACCACAACTAAAATGGCATCATGTCTATTCCTAGACATAGGAAGACCTTGAACAAAATCCATACTAATAACTTACCATTTCCACTCTAGTACATCATGTGGATACAACAATCCTGTAGGGTGTTGATGTTCTTCTTTTACCCTTTGACATTTTAAACAGGTAGCTACAAATCGTGCAACATCATTCTTCATTCCTTTTCAAAAATAAAGAGGTTTAACATCTGCTAGAAGTTTGGTCACTCACGGATGTCCAGGAACATGGTGCGGTATGAACTTCTTTCCATACTAGATCCCTTAATCCAGTTGAATCAGGGACATACATTCTACCTCTAAACCTCAATAGTCCATCTGACTCAAACAAAAACCCATCATACCTTGGGTCTCTAGGATTATCTTTTAGAGCCTTCTTAACCTTCTCATAATAATCATCACCAGATAAATTTTGTAACACCAAATCCTTGAAATTTCCATAAATAGAAACAATAGAAGATATATATTTTCTATGACTCAAAGCATCAGCTACTCTATTCTCTTTTCCTTTGATGTAGTTTATCTCAAAGTCACAGTCAGATATCAATTCTAACCATCTCCTTTGTTGAGCATTTAGATGCGGTTGAGAGAAAATATACCTAAGACTTTGATGGTTTGACTTAAGTACAAAAGTTTTCCCCAATAGATAATGTCTCCACATTTGCAAAGCATGAGTTACTACTGCCAACTCCAGATCATGTGATGCATAATTTTTCTCATAGGGTTTTAATTTCCTTGACTCATATGTTATAACTCTTCCATCTTGCATAAGCACTCCTCCTAATCCTTCTCCTGAGGCATCTGTAATTACCTCAAATTATCCTTCAAGGTCAGGAACTTTCAAGATTGGAGTAGAAGTTAACTTTTCCTTTAAGAGATCAAATGCATCCTGACATTTGTCTATCCATTCAAATATCTTTCCTTTCCTTTGTAGGGAAGTGATTGGACTAGAAATACTAGAGAATTTTAGAACAAACTTTCTATAATAGCCAGCTAGGCCCATGAAACTACGCACCTCATGCACATTTGTGGGTACAGGCCAATCTAAAATAGCTATGATTTTTGTAGGATCAATAGATATTCTATTAGTGGATATAATATGTCCTAGATATTGAATCTCCTTATGGAAGAATGTACACTTTGATAGTTTTCCATATAACTTGTGTTCTCTTACCCATTGCAGAACTAATTGCAAATGTCGGTGATGTTCTTCTACATTCTTAGAGTAAATGAGTATATCATCTAGAAATACTAGAACAAACTTGTCTAAACAATCTCTTAATACACTATTCAAGAGATTCATGAATGTAGCAAGTGCATTCGTCAAACCAAATGGCAACACTATAAACTCATAGTGCCCATATCTAGTTCTAAAATTTGTCTTATGAATATCCTCATCCGTCAATCTTAACTGATGATATCCTGATCGCAAATCAATCTTTGAAAATACAACATCTTCATGCATCTGATCCAAAAAGATCATCAATACGTGGAAAAGGATATTTGTTCTTTACCGTTTCTTTATTAAGCATATGATAATCTATACATAGCCAAAGGGTTCCATCCTTCTTATTGACAAAAATAACTGGAGCACCCCAAGGTGAAACACTGGGTCTAATCAAACCTATTGCCAACAATTCTTGTAATTGGGATTTCAATTCCATTAACTCTATAGTTGTCACACAGTAGGGTGATTTTGATATAGGCTCAAATCCTGGTTTAATATCAATTGCAAAATCAAAACCCTCTTGGGAGGTAGTCCTGGAAGTTCTTCTAGAAACACGTCCTAAAGATCCTGAAGAAAGGGATACTTTTCTCCAAAATATGAACTAGGGCTTTCTAACCCTTCCTCTACTTGTTCCATTTTGACTACAAACAACTGACAACCTTTCTGTCTAACCCTTTTCAATTACTTAGCAGAGATAGATCTGATTTTAACTTCCCTTTGAATCCCTTGGAATTCGATCTAATTTCCCAACTCATCTAAGCATTCAACCATTTTTGAAAAATAGTCAACTTTAGCTCTATGCTTCCACAACCAACTCATTCCTAGGATTACATCATAGGAACCTAAGGGAGCTACATACAGGTTTACTTCCATTAAGAAACTAGGGAGATCAATCTTGGCTTCAAACAAACATTGCTCTACCTAAGTCTTAGATTGGTTAGCATATTTTATTGACCAAGGTTTAGACAGGTACCCATCTTTTCTAGGAAACTTATGCAAAATTCTAGGAGAAACAAAGTTTTATCAATCAAGCCAGATATAGGGACTCCAAACAAAGTACCTGTCATTTCAATGGGTGTGATTTGATACTCTGCTTGACAATTGTCGAGAGCTGCATGAATTCTTTGCTGGAATGCTTCTTGTTGAGTAGGTAGTGCAGTACCTCTTTGTTAACCATTTTGATTCTTGTTAGGGCAATGATTAGAATAATGGTCACCCCCACAAGTAAAGCATCGTCTAATGGGTCCTTTCTTATCTGAAGTCTTTCCATTATTATCCTCATTCCTTTTGTAATTGCCATTCTTCTTCTCACTTCCAGATCCACCCTTATTTTTCTAAGATCCTTTATCTTTTCTCTTGTTCTCATAACTCTTATCATATCTTCTCTTGAATGGTTGGTTAGCAGGAGTTCCATTAAATCTCTTGCAGTTTCTATCACGATAAGCTGAGATGGATTTCATCTTTTGCTCTTGCTTGATCGCCTTCTCGTACACTTGATCCATTGTTGTTGGACCATGTACATCTACTTCTCCACCAATTTGAGCATTTAAACCCATGATAAATTTTCTGATCCTGAATCTCTCATCTTTCTAATACTGAGGCACATATTTTAGAAGACGGGTGAATTTTTTCCATATTCCACCACTGTCATGTCTCCTTGACAAAGATTCTAAAAATTAGTTAATTTCTGATCAAAATAAAGTTGCGGTAGCCATCTCTTGCGAAAGAGCTCCATGAACTCATCCCAAGTTACCCTTAGAGACCTTAAATTCAATTCCATCTTCTTATTCATCCACTAGGTGGATGCTTTTCCTGCCAGTTGGTATGCTCCCCAAAATGCCTTGGTTACTTCCGAGTAATTTCTTATCTTGAAATATTTTTCCATTTCTGTCAACTAAGCTTTAGCTACATCTCCAGTCACCTTTCCATCAAATTTTGGTGGAGTGACCTTCTTCATATCCTTAGAGAGTTTTGAGGTCAGTCTATCCCTTGCCTCTTTATGAGGTTCTGTAGTCTTACTTTGATCTTCATGATTCTCTCCACTTTCTCCATGTGAATTTTCACCTCCTCCCTTAGTATTCCCTTTATCATCCACTTTCTTTTCCAAATCACCCAGTCTTTTCTTAGTTTTCTCAAGCATGGTTCTGATTTGGTCTAGCTTATTATTTGGCGGGTGGTTTCCCTCTTCACTTTCTCCTTGGTTAGTTCTTGTTCGAACCATGTTTATCATTTTTCTCACACCTGAGAATATTGAGTTGTCTATTAGTTCATGATTATAATGCATTCTATTAAATCAAAACATAATAAACTCAAATCAAATAATAGTTTGGTACAACAACTCTTTTTATTTATTTCATTTCAAAAGTACAGAATATTCTTCATTTATACAAGAAATGACTTCAAATGTCTTGCTCAAGAGGAGTATATCCTTTAGATTCATTTTTAGATACATAATCTCCAGGTATATAACCTTCTGACTCACTATCAGACCTAAATTCTATGATCTCAATAGATGGGGGTATTCAGGGATCTCGCCTAACCATAGTTGTTTCCTCATCTGACATATATTCTATGATTTTAGTAGTGATCTTAACTCTTTCAATGTTTTCCCTTCTCACTCACTTGATTCAAGTTAAGGTAGTCGCCAGGGTTTTAGTATCACTTAACCAAATGTCACTCTCATCATTAGTTCCCTCAAAAGTTTTGATAATGGCCTCACGTTCTCTTTCTTCTTTTAGGAAATGTTGACTCATGTTAATAGACTTTCTCGCTGTCTTTTTAAGATGTACCAGCCTGGCATAGAAATTTTTAAACATTAGATAACTGCATAATGTTGACTATAGGTAAGCATAGTGGTCTCATAAGCCCTAGTGTTGAACTTGGTAGCTCTGATACCATATGTACCATCCACATTCTAAAAACATAGTAAAAACTAGAAATTTACCATAGAGTAATTCAACAAGGTAAAAATGAGAGAAATTTTTTCTTTTATTTAACATATAATCAAGTAACAACAATTACAAGATTCTCTTACATATTACAATAAATCATATTGTTTTTCTCAATTACAATCTTTGCAAAAGTAAATCAATTACATAAATAAATTTGGAATAATTATTGCTTCTGAATATCTGACATCTTTATCACAAGCCCTGGCATGTTTTCTACTTGGAGAGAGAGAGAGTATCTTTCCAATGATTTACCTCCATCCACAGACCGATAGTCTCCCACATATCTTCCACATAGGAAGTGGCCCTACCCTTCACGAGGAATATAGACCAAAGATGACGAGTTGTAATTTGCCTTCCCGAGTACATAGTTTTGTATCCTACACAACTCTATCAACCATACAACCCTAGATACCTTCTAGCTAAGTATGATTTTTGATAGGTTGTGCAATACAGATACAGTGAACTGACAATGCATGCATAAAATGAATGCATTACTTTGGCCAAAGTTTTAATATCAATAACATTCATAATGAATGTGGTCGTAGTGTTCACCCACCCCTACTCGACTTGGATACTGTGTATTCTCATAGTTTATTCTCACCAACTATGTTTACTTGAATGGTTTTGTCATCTTTCTTGACCATAGTTTACTTATTTCGGATGAGTCCATATGACAACTAATCATTTGATTTCATATTCGACTCTAGGGTTTTCTTGTCAACCTTGAATAATACGATATTTTAAAATATCCATAACTCATTTCTATGAGACTAAGGTTTATAAATGACCCATGGTTTAACTATATCGAGATTAAGCATAATATGGTTAGTAATAGATAATACCTTCTACACAAGGAGTATGAATACTTTTCTACTTTCTTAAACATGATGTCATTAACAATCACAATATATAAACTCATATAAGATTCCATACAAGATCATTTCTAGTTAGACTTAGTCTAATTCCATCATAATGGTTTACTACAATGTTATACTCTTCAAGATTAAAATAATAGGTAATAAAGATGGTCCTATGGACCTTACTTCCTCTATCTTAATATTCCTAGTGATCTATCACTTGATTGGACAAAAAGGTAGCTTTCAATTGCTTACTAAGAATCTAAGTTTCTTTTGAAAAGAATTTTTTTCATTTGACATATGTATAAGTAGTCTAAACCAAGAATGGTTTTTAAATGACAATAACCTAGCTTTATGTTGAAAACATATTATTTACAGCTAATGAATATACCTATTATATTCTTAGTTTACACTACCATCTTCAAATGTTTTTGCATGTTTTACATATATCCATATCCTAGACTTAATACATGATGAGACTCATTCATTGGAACGACTGGTTTATAAGGCAACTAATGCCTAGTTTATCCTTCTTTGATGTATAATATGCAATGATTATTCAATCATTACCAGCAATATGACATGTTTACACAGTCCTCAAACTATAAAACTATATTCAGCTTTAACATCAACGATTAGACTTTAACTATTTTTAGGTATCGGCCAACCATACTAATGGATGATATCGAGACTCTTGAAGGTTTTTCAATAATTTAAAAAGAGCACTAAGAGTGATTCCATTCCATCAACTCCCTTGGTTTAATCTAATATCCATTGGAATGAAAGAAAATCCTTACTGGCTCATTCGAATACTGTCAACAAGACAAATAGAGGACATAAAGAACATATGATATTTCAATATTATCAATGCATACGGGACATGATTGATACCTGGTGGCAATGGCTTAAAGTAAGAAAAAGTTGCAGAGATAAAAACCAATCGATGCCTATAGGAAACTGTTGCCTTGATTCCTCTCTGCACTGGCTATTTTCACTTCTGCTGATAACAATGATCCTTCTTGTGCATCCCTGATTCCTATTATCCCCTCAACTTTTATTGAGTCGTGGCTTTTAAAGACTTGCATTAGACTCATAATGAGTCGCCTATATTCACTCTTCTCCACTAACATAGTTGGAGACATGATAGAATTTGATGCAGCCCACCATCGATTTGGTTTCAAGCGAAACCACATTATCAGCAAAGTCTAACACATGTTGAAAGAGGACATAAAACATGGGGAAGCTCATCGAGTGGGGTATTAATACCAAGACTCCTCTTTGGAAGAGGTCGACACAATCAATTAAACCATCATTTGATCATTAATGATCACTTTAAGTGATCTTCTCTATTACTTATTACAATGAAGGCATTCCACTATATATGCCTATGACTGCTGATTAGAGTAAGCATTACTAACAACCATGAGGTATTATCCTCAATCGATGAATAAATATGGTTTACATGACATCAATCCTATTGGATAGTTTATGATTTGATCAATAAATATAATAGTAATAAATCAGAGGCTTACAGATAATGTGAATGGGTCAAGCTTGTCTCCCCTTCACAATCCCTCATTAAAATCATGTCAACTTGTTTTGACGAGATCATCATTTGACATTAAATGTCGACAATAAAACACTAAGTGAATCAATAATAATAACACAACCATTTTACGACAATGACATCATAATATTTACGTTAATCATAAATGGTCACAGTTCAACTCAGATGACGTCGTTGCTTTACAAATGACTATGTTGACTCACAAATGACTTAACTAGAAAAGAATCGAAAGATATCGACTAGTTGTCGATTAGATTCAAAAGTACACTGACAAGACATGACTTACCTCTAACGATATTAGTTCACATTTTTGTTATAAACTCATACTTGTTTTGGTAAATAATCACTCATAACCCGAGGTCTATATCTCTCTCCTCGAAAGATACTCTCTCTCTCTTTTCTCTAAGAGTCATCTAAAAACCTGTAATCCTATATAAGACTTGAAATCAACAGATTACGATCAGTGCATCATTATTAAAATAATAAATGAAATTCTCATAATGAAATTATTAAATCGACAATAATATAATCATTTCCATAATTCCATAAATGACATTCAATAGAATCTATCTCTTTCCTTGATATTAATCTAAACATCAAAATAGATTTACTTATGTCCAAGTAAAAGTAAAATGTATTTGTAAGAGAAAATTAGGGATGTAACATGAAGTAGTGGGACATGAAGGGTTGGTGATCATGAAGACCTCTGAAGCCATGTCCTAACAAGCCTTGTAATGTTCTTGAAAGCTACTAGTAACTACACAGGGTCTATAGAGTTGCACAAAATCTTTAGAGCTGCTAGTAACTACACAGGGTCTTTGGAGTTGCACAAAGTCTCTGGAGTTGCATAGAATCTTTAGAGCTACTTTTTTGCCAAAGTCTCCAGAGCTGTTGTAAAGCTATGGAGTTCCACACATCAAGGCCTGGGTGTCTAAGAATATAACTCTATTAGTTTGAGGGGACACAATACACTTTCAATTTGATTTTGCATGAGTTAGAATACTTCTAGTATTTTGCTATTTTTGAAAATTTAAATCCCTTTCTATCAAGGCCTCCATGACATATTTTGTTAAAAGTCAAACTCTATATTTAAGGACACCTTCAGTATCACTTAAGTCTTTTTAAGTTCTACATGATTATACTTTTATAGAGGTAGTTGCATGTTTAAGTTCTAGAATAAAATATCTTTTTGTATCTCAAATTGAACTAAGAGAAAAGATGGTTAACTCTAGAAATATGATATCAACAACAAACTGATATATATTGATGGAGACAACAGAATAGGATACAGTTTTTAGCTGGTTTTTATGTAATTTAGCTTTAGCAGAAACATTTGTTGAATATACTCTACTTTTGATATAGTAGATTAAGGAAAGTGGTTCTATTATACTTTTGTTTTGAATCTCTACTTAGCGTTTAGTTTTGAAGGTGTGGAGCAAGGGCCCACTCCCACCAATAGAAAGGAGGCTAGTATTATTCCTTGCTTTATTATGTTATTTTAGATTCCTTAATGTAGTCTTTCCTACTTTCATAGAATAAATCAGATTCATGTTTATTCAATCTTGTGTCTATTTTAATGACTATTCAAATTTTTGTAATAAGATAGATCATTCCAACAAAGTACTATTTCAATTCTTAGATTAGGTTTTCCTTCAAAGTAAATAGTTAGAAGAATGACTTTGATTAATTAGGAAAGTTTCAATTCAGTAGATTATTTAAGGATTGTCGATTGTCAAGTTCCTATTGTAGACTGCCATGGACACAACCCTAGATTTGACACATAAAATATGATTAAATGCAAAGGTACAATGACCCTTGTCATTTTTAGCACTGTTGCCAGGGAATCTATGTTAATAGAAACTTTAGTTAACAGTACTAGTTAGGATTAGATCAATTATGTATGATTAGAACTAGAGACCCAAGAGGTAGATATATCAAATAGACACCCTAACCACAACCTATAGGTGAAAGCAGTGCGGTAGGACAAGATCTTGTTGAAAAGAAAGAACACTTAGTACCTACCTTGGAAATCACACAACAATTAGATATTCCCATAATCCCTCAACACCTTACTCTCTCATTATACATCCAAGAATTATAGGAAAAACACAAAACATATCTTCTAAGAAGATCCATTTTACAAGAAACTCAACCTGAATTTTGGAAAGAAGATACATCACAAGAAGATCCATTAACCATGGGGGACAATCATGATCAAGAAGAGCCTCTACAAGAGAATGCAATAAATTTTTCATATCCCATAGTCCTCAACCCTAGGGAAAATGCACCTATGAAAAATATTTCCCCCTCAAATCTTCCAACATTCAAGGGAATTCCTTTTGAGGATCTAGATCAGGTCCTCTTTGAGTTCAAAGTCTTATGTCAAACATATGACTATGGATCTGACAACCAAAAGCTCAAGCTTTTCCCATCTACACTAAAGGATTCTACCATGAGATGGTTCATGGACTTGGCCCCAGATTCTATATGCTCATGGGAGAAAATGGAAACAAATTTCTTGGACAAATACCAGGACTATTGTAGAATCAATGACATAAAAGAATAGTTGTTTAGAACTAAGCAGAAAGAGGAGGAGAGCTTAGAAGATTACCTGGATAGATTCAATTTTGTCCTTAGAAGGTATGAAAATCCTATAGCACACAATTTGGCCAAAACCTTGTTCATAAGAGGGTTAGGTAAGGAATCAAAGAAAGTAATAGATCTGATGGGAAGGTGGAATATAAACAAGATGGACATGCTTGCGATTGAGGAAATTTGTAGAAACTATTCTAGGACACAAGATGGAGTAAGAGCACCAAGGTCTCTCAAAGGGAAGGATGATATAGGGAAGTTGATGGAAGAGTTTACTAATGTAATGACAAACATTCTAGTCCAACTGAATACCACCTTAGATGGGATTCAAGAAAAAAATAGAACTAGTGAACCCCTGTCAATTTACTCCTCCATGGGTACCACAAGACTAGTCAAGCTAGCAATGGAAAAACCAACAATGGCCAAACCAACCTTCGATCAATCAACAATGACCACAATAGTTTCCATCACAATTTGGACCATAGAATATGCATCATCAATGGGGTCCTTAGAATAACTATAACCAACAATTCCAAGGACAACCCAAACACTTCCCAGACTAACAACTATTGGCAAGAGACACTGTGTGGCTTCATGAGTGTTGTCATTGATGGCAACAAAGTCCATCCCACTCATCCGCAGCACATAGTATGTCTATACCGGAAGTCAAATTGAAGAGTATTTTGGTCCAATGAATAAGAACAGAGCATGCAGGTCTAGATCTCTCAGAGGAAGTATCTCAGCAAAGTGAAGACTTGGGGAAGTCAGTAGGAGTACCATGACTGCTACATTTCAAAGATTGAGCCTCCGGTGATGAAGGAGAGAAAAGATATGAGCATCTAAGTGTTGGGTTCCTGACAGGCAGAGCAGATTAAGGAAGAACCAATTGGCAGAGCATCAGACTTTAATTCAAATGAGAAATTGGTGGTGATCAAGCTACTTGAGGGATCATTCATGGTTAGCCGACATGATTGATAAATTTTATGTCTATGTCCTTAATACGCATCACGTAGTAAGCATGGATTCAGCCGACAGATCAGTATGTTGGGAAAATCTTGAGTATTCCGGATGCCGACTAGAAAGATGTTGAGATCCTTGATGCGGATATATATACCAAATTGATTTCGGTATGAAGGTGTGTGTGGTATGTGAGAGTGTGCGAAGAAAGGCAGAGATAGGTGTGGAAGCAATAATACAAGTCTAGTATGTGATAAAATAGCAGCACTAAAGGAGAGGAAGAATGAAGTGTAGTAGATCAGTTTATTGAGCCTAACCAGAACTGAACCTCAGCATATGTGGATGCCTCTGATCAATTCAAACACCTGGTTACTTTCTTTATACCTTGTAGATAGTGAGTCTCTTGTAGGCAGTGAGCCTCTTATGAGCAGTGTGCTCGGGTAGTGAGACCTAATTGGCAAGTACCATTTTGTACTTATTCTTTTAACAGAGAATACAATCTTGGGTTAGTCACCCCATGGTTTTTTCCCTGAACAAGGTTTTCCACATCAAAATCATTGTGTTATGTGTATTGATCTTATTTCTGCTTTCATGGTTATGCATGCTTGTATGTTTTGATGCTGCACTAATTGTAAAAGAGGAACAGAAAGTTAAATTATTTAAGATAACTGATTCACCCCCCTCAATTATCTACCTTGTTTCCAACAATTGGTATCAGAGCTAAGATCCTCCAAACAGAGCCTAACAGCTTGAGGAATATCTTAGAATCTCAATGGATATGTATGGTATGAGGGAACAACTTTAGTTTGCCCTAGATGATCTTGAGCAATCTCACTCTGAAGTCAATAACTTGAGGGAAAGACTCAAACAAGCTAATGATTTCATAAATGAACTAAAAGAGAAACTGAGTATCTCTGTGCAAAAGAGAAAGGAACTACTTCAACAATTAGCAAGTCAAAGTGAAGCCAATGATACTAATGAAGATCTGAATGAGAAGAACGAGTTATGTGAGAAGCTATCAAAAGAGGTCATTATGGTAAGACATGAAATGGAATCAGGGGTTATAAAATTCACCCAAGAAATTGAAGAGAAGAGAGAAATTGAAGATAATCTAAAACAATCTCTCAAGGAGAAGTCAGAAGACTGCCACAAAATGGATAGAATAATCAGGCATCTGGAATCTAATCTTGAAGAAGTGAGAGATAATGAAGAACAACTTGAGAATCAGATAGACACTCTTAAAAGGGATCTTCAAATAGCAAATGAATACAAAGAGAAATTTAATATAAGCTTTGCTCAACTTGAAGTTCTTCTTGAAAGCCAAAAGAGGGTAGATGACAAGCAAGGCTTGGGGTATGAGAAAGGTGAAAGCTCCGAATCCGGTCAAAAGAACTCTGGATTAGGAAATCTAAGGAATAGACCTAGAAGACCTCCGGTAAGACAACCAAATGCTCAAAGATATCCATCCTTCAATGGATACTGCTACAACTGCAATAACTTTGGTCATAAAGCAAATCAGTGTAGAATAAGAATGAATTAGACTAATTCATCCTTCTCCGGACAGTGTTTTAACTGCAAAAGGTATGGTCACAAATCTCATGGATGCAGAAATAAGCCAATAAACAATTCATTCAATGGTAGATGCTTTACATGCAATAGAATGGGACATATGGCTAATTAATGCAGATCAAGAGGATATCAGCCAAATATGCAAAGAAATGTTATTTGCTACAACTGTAATAGATCCGGTCATATTGCCAAATTCTGCAGAAGTAAGAATCAGGATAAAAGGGGTCCGGTGCATCATAACCAAACTCAAGACAAAGGAAAAGGAAAAGTAAATGCGGATGAAGTTCAAAGGGACATGAACAAGATTTGGGTGAAGAGAAGTACATAAAATGTTGGGGATGGATTCGCACTAGAATCTGGTGCTGATATTCCTTCCAAAAATTGAATAGATGAGCTCTGGCTCAGGGGGAGTCACAAAGGAAAATAAATTCCCCTAGCCAGTCAATCGGTGCCTGAAATTGGCACATGGAAAGTTGCGGATTAAAGGGTTCTCAGAGCAATATCTAAATAACCCTTGGTAAAAATACGAAAGATCCACAGAAAGTTTTGTAGAGGTTAATCATCCAAGATTGATCTGGTTTGATAGTCATCTGGTAAAAGCAGGACTCTCAAAGTTAGATCTGGTATGATTCAAAACTGAAATATCTTAATCTGTGGATAAATGGAATGACTGGACAAAGGGAGATAGATTGTCAATTATCACCAAGATTAATTTTGAGTACATTTCAGTGATTCGGAAGGATCTCTCTCAGAACAAGGTCAGAACAAGGGAACCAAAATGACTTAAGGTGTGCATTTATTGCAATATGAATTTAGAGTTTACACAGAAATATAAGGGTTCTTTTGTTCATCATTTGCACATTCACATTCAAGAAGAAGAAAGAAAGAGCTCCGCAACAAGATTGCTTCTATCCTCTCAAAGATCAACCGCAGAATTTGATTCAACTAGCGATCTTTTCCGTCTCATATCATGAACCCTAGAAGCGTAAAGAGGTATTTCTGTTCTTGAATATCTCTCTCTGAATCTTTTTAAGATGGCTACTCCAAATGTTGTTAATATCACTGATAGGCCATGTCCTAAGTTCAAGAAACATTCTTACAAATCCCTAGAAGTTGATCCCTTAGGTGCTTTCTCTAGCATTCTGCATGGGGTTCTACATGTAGAAGATGTTAGGGTATACATACACGCAAATATTGAGGAATTTGGGGAATCCAAACTGACGGATATCTATCACAAGGAATTAATAGATGAAACATTTGAAATTAAACCCTAATACAAGGCCATCCAGGAGAAGCATTTTGGACATTGCATCCATTTTCCCTGTTTTGTAGAAGATGAATGGGTCTGGTATGTTTTGAGCATAATGCATGACAACTTCATGTGGTTGATGAGGCCATTTAAGATCACAAAAGATACCATTAGGGCGGTAACCAAATTACACTCATCCAGTGGGTTTCCTGCTCTCAAATCAGTCAAAAACCAAACTGTAAGTGAGGCTACCAGATCAAAGTTTGACAAAAGGGCAATGACAATAGAAGATATTACAGATCCGGACATCAAATTTGCCTCTATGATTATTGGCTACAAAATATATCACTCCAGTAGGGAAAATTTTGTATCCAGAATAGCAATATACACTGCTTATCAGATGCTAAGGGAAAATGCTGATTATGATCTTTGTGAGCTTCTCCTGAACCAACTATTAGAGAACTTGTTGAAAATAAAGAAGGATGAGAAGAATTCTTTTAAGTACAATGGCTTGATAATGTGTCTATTCTTTTACTACATGAATGAGCTACCCGGATCCAGTGGTTGGATATGGCAAAATGACAGACCAATTGCCATACAAATCAGAGATTATATGTATGGGCTTGGTGATGCCAAGGTTTACAGCATAGCTCTCTGGGGATATTTCAAGAATTTCCAAGGTATGATGTAGACTAGAGAAAGAATTCCTCAGACATTAGTTGAAAAATATAAAGATACAGTTTGTTTTATGGTGGACACTGATCAATGTCTAATAGAGGCAGTAGAGCCCAGAGTATTCTAGATTATGCCAATGGGCTATGAAGTGGATGAGAAAATTTTGGAACTGCATGTCCAACACCTACTAAGTTAGCCTAAGGACCCTAAGGCAGAAAGGTTTGGCACCTTCCAAGAGTTGAGTATAAAAATTCATGTTGAACTAAGATAGCCTGAGATCAAGAGAAAGGTGAGAAGGGAAGTAGAAGAAGTTGCCAAGAGATATGGGATATCAAAGGAGGCAGTTGATGCCAACAGAGAGAAGGTAGAAAGGGCAGGGAAAGAAAGGTAAGAAGCAGAAAAAGAAAGTGCTCCAGTGGAAGCCCCCTCCCGGACTAGATCCTCAAAGAGCTCTGCACCTGCCACTACTAAGAGCCCAAAAGTCTCAAAAATGGAAGTAAAGACATCCAGAAAAGGAGAAAAGAGAACAAAGATTAAGGCCACAAGGTCATACATAAGCCAAAAGGATGATGAAGAAACAGAATCAGATGAAGAAGTTAAGAAAATGAGGAAGAAGAAGAAAACATCTAGGAAATCCTCTACTGGTAAACATACAGAAGAAAAGGTAGAAGAATTTGTTAAAAGGCCTAATCTCTCCATTGATGATGTCATCAAGGCAGTCACTGTGGATGCAAATCTGCAACCAATGACAGAATTCTATGATGAATAAAGTGAAGCTGACCAAAAGATCTTGCAAGATGCCACAGTTAGGTATCTAAACATCTATAATAAAGCATTCATTGAAATCATATCTCTAATTCCCAAAAGCCTAGAGAAGGAACTTGAAATGAGAAAGAAAAATGCTAAGGCAAAGGACCTAGAGATCTGGGAACAGATAGCTATTCAGCTCTATCCTTCCATCACTCCAAAACAAATGAACATGATCTTCAAGGATTGCAAGGATGAGTTCCGGAGCAAAGCCAAAATGAACAAGCTTATGCTAGGAGAGACTGATCAGGTGGCAAAAGAGACTGAAGAGATCCTCTGGAATGCATATAAAAGATTCAATATTCCTATTATAGAGGACATAAGTGACGAACCTTCTGCCATGGATGTCGAAGAATCAAGTGTATCAAAGGAAGATTCTACTGAGAAAATTGCAGAAGAGTCAAAGGAGATAGGTGAGGAGAAGACTAAGGACTTGGATTCCTCTGTTCTGGAAGAGGAAGTCCATGAAGAAGTAAACATTTCTCTTCCAAATCCCCTAGCTGATTCCAAAACTGAAGGAGAAGCAAGAAAAGAGGAGAAAGCAAGTTAAGAAGAGGAGAAAAAGGTAAGAGAAGAAGAACAAACAGAGAAGATCTCTGTTGACAGCTCTGAGGCTACAAAAGGAAAGAAGTCTCTAGCAAGAGACACTGTAGAAGTAGTGAAGAGTTTCCTGACCAAGGAATTAATGGAGGTTGATGAACCGGAACTATTCCAAGTACCACTTAATTTTGATTCCCTCTCCCCGGTTCAAACAATGAAGATAGCATCCTTTGCCCAAGCAAAGGCAAAAGAGAAACTTCTGAAGTCTCACATGGAAGATTGTGAGTTGATAGAGATTGCTTCTGGAATGTTGGAGAAGATCATGCCATCCTTTCAAAAGGATCCTTCGGCCTCTCCATCTGGTAACCTTAAATCTCTGATAAACTTTGTTAATACTCAATTTGATTCCTTAGAAAAGGCGGCAGAAGAAAAGGTCTAGAAATAATTTTTGGGAAAGAGATTCTCTGAGGTGCAGGGACTTATAACAATTGATAGGAGAAATTTGGATATTGGGATAAAGAGCTTAGAAAATTCTCTTAAAGATGGCAGAGATTTATACAAATTTTGTCTATCTTGGTCCACCGTGACAGCAAACATTGCCAAGAAGATGGAAGAAAAAGAGAGCAAACTATCAAGTTTATCTCAAAATTTAGATCCTCTCACCTCACCCATAATGAATCAAGAATGCTAGGCTATTGCCACTATGAATGAGATAAAGAGGCTTGAGAAGGAGAAGAAGAATAGAATAAGTAGAATGAGTGAACTAAGAGGGATAATTATCCCTAAGTTAGAGGCCATGCATGAGGCTCTAACTGATGCTCAGACTATAGTCTAGACCAGTGATTCAATAGATTTAAAAAGGGTAGAAGATTTTGCATTTTTATTGAGTGACAACATTTCAATTTTGGACAGGATGAAGCAGAGTTGGGCGACATAAGTTATACAGTTGAAGACCACCTTTGCAGATATACTTAAGTATATGTAAGTATAACTTGTATATATACTTATGTGGCTATGTATAGGCTGATTTTTGGAAATTTTGGTGTGCAGATTCTACCCTTTGCCATTGATGTCAAAGGGGGAGTGAGGAATAGTAAAAAATGTGGAATCTAGCTAAGGGGGAGCTCCGGTAAAAGTGTACATAAGATAGAGCATCAGCCAAGGGGGAGTTTGTTATAACACTTAGTCATTTTTCACTAAGTGTTGCCATCAATGCCAAAGGGGGAGATTGTTGGCAAGAGACACTGTGTGGCTTCATGAGTGTTGTCATTGATGGCAACAAAGTCCATCCCACTCATCTGCAACACATAGTAAGTCTATACCAGAAGTTAGATTGAAAAGTGTTTTGGTCTGGTGAACAAGAACAGAGCATACAGGTTCAGATCTATCAGAGGAAGTATCTTAGCAAAGTGTGGACTTGGGGAAGTCAGTAGGAGTACCATGACTACTACATTCCAAAGATTGAGCCTCCAGTGATGAAGGATAGAAAAGATATGAGCATCTAAGTGTTGGGTTCCTGAGAAGTAGAGCAGATTGAGGAAGAACCAACCGGCAGAGCATCAGACTTTAATCCAGATGAGAAATTGGTTGTGATCAAGCTACTTGAGGGATCATTCATGGTTGGCCAACATGATTGATGACTTTTATGTCTATGTCCTTGATATGCATCACATAGTAAGCATGGATTCAGCCGATAGATCAGTATGTTGGGAAAATCTTGAGTATTCCGAATGCTGACTAGAAAGATGTTGAGATCCTTGATGTGGATATATATACCAGATTGATTTTGGTATGAAGGTGTGTGTGGTATGTGAGTGTGCGAAGAAACGTAGAGATAGGTGTGGAAGCAATAATACAAGTCCAGTATGTGACAGAACAGCAACACTAAAGGAGAGGAAGAATGAAGTGCAGTAGATTAGTTTATTGAGCCTAACCAGAACTGAACCTCAGCATATGTGGATGCCTTTGATCAGTTCAAACACCTAGTTACTTTCTTTATACCTTGTAGATAGTGAGTCTCTCGTAGGTAGTGAGCCTCTTGTGTGCAGTGTGCTCGGGCAATGAGCCCTAATTGGTAAGTGCCATTTTGTACTTCTTATTCTTTTAATAGAGAATACAATCTTGGGTTAGTCACCCCGTGGTTTTTTCCCTTAACAGGGTTTTCCACATCAAAATCATTGTGTTATGTGTATTGATCTTATTTCTACTTTCATGGTTATGCATGCTTGTATGTTTTGTTGCTGCACTAATTGTTAAAGAGGAACAAAAAGTTAAATTATTTAAGATAACTATTTCACCCCCCTCTTAGTTATCTACCTTGTTTCCAACAACAACAAGCACTTCTAACTTGACCAACAAACACACAAGGATAGTCTCAAAACAAGCCAGTTAGCCAACGACCCCCTACCAGCTCAACCTATAGAAAACTCATGCAATAAACAATGAATAGTTGTATATATGATTGAGCAAGAAAACATGGTTGTTATAAATGCTATTCATTTGAATAATCTCTAGCTACATTCTAGTAAAGCTCTTCCAAGACCATCTCCCCCACTTGTAGTTGAAATTATAGATGAAATGGAACCTAAAAATCCATCCCATCAACCTTAGGAGGAGATTATAGTTGAAAAAGTGCCACAAGAACAGCCCTCAGGTAACTCCGGAGTTCCTCCTAAAAGAACAGATCCAAAGATTACCTCCAAAGTTGCTTCCAAACCATACTCAGAAGCTGCTCCAAAGACTGAAAAGAAGCCACCATACCCAAAATGGCTCAAACAACATGTTCCCCAAAAAATATTTCTACAAAAGAAAATCCAACCCACCATTGAATCTGAACTACTTCAAGAAATAAGACAACTAAACAATGAAATTCCACTCCTCTAGGAAATTAGAGATGTTCCTGAACTAAATCAATTTATCAAACATAATTGTGTTAAGACTTAGGGAAGGAAGAAAAACTTTCCTACCACCATTTAGGTGGAAGGGAAAGTGGTGGATCTTCTAGTGGGGGAAATGTTCCTCCCAAAGTATGGGGACCCTGGGAACCTCGTCATCATAGTCCACATCTCAGGAGTAGAGATATCCAATGTTTTTGTTGACTTAGGAGCAACAATAAATGTCATGACAATCCACACTTTGGATTTAAGTTAGCTCTTACAGGAATTTAGGCCACTTCCACAATTTTAGAATTGGTTGATCAATTAGTAGAAATTCCAAAAGGGGTGTTGACTGATGACCCAATTATTGTGGAATCATGGGAATACCCTATTGATTTTCTCATCTTAGAGCCAAGAAACCAAAGGAATGCTTATCCTCTAATTTTAGGTAGGCCATGGATGGCTACTGTAGCGACATCCATTGATTGTAGAACCAAGGATATGGTCATATCCAATGGCATGGACATGAAAAAAATCTCCTTGTATCCTTCAGCTAAGCCATCCATACATTATTTAGGAAAAGTGTGGTTAGATGAGCCTAACAACATGGAAAACAATGCTTCCTTAGATATGATTACTATTATAGAACACTTAGGGGGATTGGATGCAGAAATAAATTATGATACCCCTAAAGATATAACTCACATCCTCTTTGAAAAAGACACAATGGACCTATCCCAAGACTTAAAGAAGGAACTTCTGATTGTTGCCCATTGTACACTTGATAATATCATTCCTTGTGGAGCAACCTTCTATAGAGATCTAGCAACTTTTCATTCCACATTCTTTCCCTCTTAACACCATGAGTCTAGAATATTGGGTGGGAGCATCCATGGAACAGATTACAAAGCAAATTATGGTCTTACCTAGGGAAACACTAAACATCAATACTCAATTGACAACATAGTAAGGAGTACTTCTTGATCTTCTTATATCCCATTCAGAAGCTTTTTCTTGGGAATATAAAGACATGAAGGGCATACCTGATTAGGTCCAGGTTCATTTGAGTGGTATTTTTGGGAAAATATCAAAAATTTAGTTTTGGTATTTTCTACATCTTAGTAAATTATATTTTCAAAGGCAAAATTTTTAAATTCCAACAAAATAGCTATGATTTATGACCTTGCAAAGGGGAAGATCAAAAGTATCATAATTTTGAACTTTTGTAAAAAGTTTTCACCTTCCAAGAGTTCTTTTTATTTTCCAAGGGTAATGTGACCCTTCATATTTTATGTAAGCCTATATATTTTGAATTGGAATGAATAAAAATTAGTTTTTGGAGGCAATTCATAACTCCTAACAAGTTTGCCTACTTACAGAAACTCATTTCTTCTTTATTTTATTGCATTAAAATACCATAGGCTTAGCACTAGGTGTTTTCCAGATCAGTGGTATCAGAGCCAAGTTATGTTGGGTTCTTCTCGAACTGGAGAGGGTTTTAGACATGAGCATTCAAAAGGTGTAATCTCAGCTCAAAATATTTCTAGGTTTTGTTAGCAGCATTGAAATCCTATTTGGGTATCTCATAGTTTTTTCAGAAAGTGCATAGATTTTGAGAAAAATAGATCACAAATTTGCATCCCTATTTTTTGCCTCTACTTGTTTTTTTTGCCTTTTCAGAGCAGTTTCATGAAATTGGGTATATCTTTCTCATCCGGGCTCTATTTTGTGCAAACAAGATATTGTCAGAAAGGGGACTTAGAGATCTTTCCAATGGTATAGGTAATCTTTTTCTACTTTTTTCTTAGATGCCTTCTATTTTCACTAGAAGTCAGGTCTTCTTTTTCAGAATTGCCCTCAGTGTTTTTAGCATATCTTTTGCATACGGTGTCAAAATTGGACAAACAAAATATCATTGGAAAGGTGAGTTAGTCCTCCACATAGCTATCATATTATCTTCCTTTGAGGTGCTCTTGATCAAAAATGTCAGAACAGGATGATCACTCAGATCTTTTCAAGGTGATGGTTGAAGAAGCATTAACAAAACATCGTGAGGAGATGATGAGTTAGTTCTCTTGTCTGCTACAACAAAATCAAGGAAATTAACAACCCAAGATGGGTAGAGTGCCATTTAGTGGTTACACTCCTTTCAAGGTATAGGTAAATTTTGATATTCCAAATTTTGAAGGCAAAATAAATGCAGATGTTGTTGATGATTAGTTGTCAAAACTAGAAAGTTATTTTTCTGTGAATCACTTCTTTAATGGTGAAAAAATAACCTTCACTCTCCTCAAAGTTGAACATCATGTAAAACAATCATGGGAAAATAAACTATTGTCTAGAGAAAACCTTAAATTTGATGGAGCAGTAGAGGATGATCCCACTTGGGGAGAGTTTGTGGAACTTATCAAAGAAGAATATTATCCTAAAAATTCATACGAGGATAAGTATATGGAGTGGTAGATGCTTTGTCAATAGAAAGACCAATCTATTCAGGATTACACTAATACTTTCCATGCTCTTTCAGCAAAGATTGGCATCATTGATACAGAAAAACATCAAATTTTGAAGTACCACAGTGGGCTTCGTTGTTATATCCAAACAAAGATGGAATTTCTCAATATTGAGACCTTGGGGGCTGCTTGCAAATATGCAATGAAGATTGAGGAAAAATTCAAACAAAAGGGAAAAAGGATTATTTTTCAAAGAATGAAGGTGACAACAAATTCATGGGAAAACAGACAACTTGATCCCTCCTCACAAGCATAATCAACAACAAACAACAATGGAAAGAAGATGTGGTGTGAATTCCATAGAAGTCTAAGACATAACACAAAGAACTGTCAAGCTACCAATGAGTTGATGACAGGGTTACAAGAAAAGGAAGCTGAAGTTGAACTTGAACCATTGCCTACAGACTCTTTTGAGCAAAGAGATGATGACCAAATAATTGAAGCTGACACCTATGCCATAGTTGCCACCAACAAGATTTTTTCTCATGAAGATGAGGAGTGTTTATTCCACTGACAAATGTGGGTCAATGGCAAGGCCCTCACCTTCATCGTTGATAGTGGAAGTCAAAAGAATCTGATCTCTACTGAGACTTTTAAAAGGCTAAATTTGCAGACCACACCTCATCCATATCCATATCATGTGGGATGGGTAAGCAACCAAGAATAAGATATTCAGGTAAATAAGCAATGTCACTTACCTTATTCTATCAAACCATTCAAAAATGAAGTCATATGTGATGTGGCACCCTTGGATGTGTGTGATGTATTATTGGGGCACCCATATATTATCAAACTGGACAAAAAGAAGTATCAGTTACCTGAAGTAAGTCCTACACAACTAGCATCTTTACTTACTAAAAAATAATGTGAATGCCCAATTGCTCATATTGGAACATTTGTTCTAATGGTTCAAACTAAGGACAAGAGGTTAGTTGTAGCCAATATCCATGACAAAATGGTCACCACTACCACTCAGAAAAAATAGATAATGAAAGTAGGACATCACTCTGGGCTATGAAGGATAACATACTGACAATATCTACTGTATCCCATCCACAAATGGATGGGCAAACTGAGCACAACTACAATCATGCCCTACATGGTAGGGCATAGCTCATTTGAAATGTCTTGGACATCAACCACTAGCTCCTATTGATGTAGCAATACCAATCATCTCAGATGCTCCATCATCACATAAGACAACCAAGTTTGTTGAAGAAATGTAGCAAGCTCCGGAGAAATTATGACACACTAGGCAAAAGTACAATGAAAGGCATGATCAACATCATCTACCTCATCAATTCCATGTTGGAGAAAAGATCATTGATGTCTTGGTCATGACACTAAAAAGACAACATATTCCTCTTTACTGTGTGGTTCAAGCAAGTAAAATTCCTCATCAAGGTAAGTGGTTCACCAGGGATCAAATTGAAAAGTAGTTTCCTCAGTTGTTGCAGACCATAGATGCAATGGGGCCCATTGCCTCTCAAGGGGCAAGCAATGATCAGGTCCAAGGTCATTTGAGTGGTATTTTTGGCAAAATATCAAAAAATTGGTTTTTGGTATTTTCTACATCTTAGTAAATTGCATTTTTAGAGGAAAAAAGTTTAAATTCCAACAAAATAGCTAGGAGTTATGACCTTGTGAAGGGGAAGATCAAAAATATCATAATTTTAAACTTTTGTAAAAAGTTTTCACCTTCCAAGAGTTCTTTTTATTTTCCAATGATAATGTGACCCTTCACATTTTATGTAAGCCTATATATTTTGAATTGGAATGAATAAAAATTAGTTTTTGGAGACAATTCTCAACTCCCAACACCTACTTGTAGAAACTCATTTTTTCTTTATTTTATTGCATTACAATACCATAGGCTCAGTGCTAGGTATTGTCCAAATCACTACTCCCCGAGATTTGCACTCACCATATATATACAAAGGATGTTAAGCCTGTTAGATAACCCCAAAGAAGATTAAACCTTGCACTCAAAGATATTGTAAAAACTAAGATAGAAAAACGTTTACAAGTTGGATTCATTTATCCTATCTCAAATAGCCAGTGGGTTTACTCTTGGTTATAGTGCCAAAAAAGAACAGGAAATGGAGAGTATGCATTGATTATAGGGACTAAACAAGGCCACAAAAAAGATTATTTTCCCTTGCCATTTATTGACCAAGTATTAGATAACCTAGTAGGGAGAAAAAGTATTTTCATTCCTAGATGGGTTTAGTGGATACAATCAAATTGAAGTGGCAATAGAAGACCAGGATAAGACTACCTTCACATGCTCATGGGGAACCTTTGCATATAGAGTCCTTCTATTTGGTTTGTGTAATGCTCTAACTACCTTTCAGACAGTTGTGTTAGCCATTTTTGTTGAACTAGCTAATGATTGTATGGAGGCCTACATGGATGACTTTATTTTTTATGGGAATACCTTTGAAGAAGCCCTCAAAAACTTAGAAAAAGTGTTGCAATGTTATGAGAAAAATCAATTATCCTAAATCCATGAGAAATGTTTTATGATGGTGGAACAAGGAATTATCCCTAGGCATGATATATCAGCAGAAGGAATCAAGGTAGAAGTGATTAAACAATTGCCTTCAACTAAAAATCAAACTGATGTTAGGATTTTCTTGGGTCATGTAGGATATTATAGGAGGTTTATGGAAAATTTCAGCAAGATAGCTGCCCCAATGTTTTCCCTGCTAACCAAGGACACTAAATTTCATTAGATAGAAGACTGCCAAACAACATTTGAGACCATCAAAGAAAAACTTACAGTTACACCTGTTTTAAGGGGACCTAATTGGAATCTACCATTCCACACCCAAACAGATGCATCAAATGTATCAATAGGGGCAATCTTAGGACAAAAAGAAGAAGAGGAAGGCATGCATGCAATATACTACAAAATTAAAAACCTTAACCCTACTGAGAAAAATTACACAACAACTGAAAAAAATTCCTAGCCATCATCTATGCCATCAACAAAATTAGACACTACATCACATGATATAAAATTTTTGTACGCACAGATCATGCAACCATTGAATATTTAATGAACAAACCTATAATAGGTGCAAGAATCATCCGATGGTTATTACTATTGCAAGAATTTGATATCACTATCATAGATAACCCAAGAAAATTAAATTTGGTTGTTGATTTTTTGCCAAGATTGCATATAGGTGGAGAGGACCAACTAGTGGAGGATAGGTTCCCAAATGAAAATCTATTTGTTGTTTCTTCCATTACACCTTGGTTTGCTGATATAGCCAATTTCTTTGCTATAGGCTTGTTTCCTTCTCATTTCACTTCTAAACAAAAAAAGAGATTAGTTAATGAAAGTTTGCCTTATAAATGGTTGAATGGTTTGTTGTTCAAATGTGGCCCTGACTTTGTGTTGCACATGTGTTTAAGAGATGATGAAATATTTGATGTATTAAGGCCATGCCATGATGAACCCATAGGAGGAAATTACTCCTCATAGAGGAAAATCCAAAAGATCCTTGGAGCTGGTTATTACTGGTCATCTCTCCACAGAGATGTGAAGAGGTATGTGAAGCAATGTGATCAATACCAAAGGATGAGTCAACCAACTTTCACACAGGAAATGACCCTTCACCCCCAAGTGGTTTTAGAACCATTTGAGAAACAAGGCCTAGATTTTGTCGAGCCCATCTCTCCAACATCTATACAGAAATAATACATCTTGGTATGCACTAATTATGTGACCAAATGGGTAGAAGTTCAAGCATTAAAATTTGCCAGAGAAGAAAAAGTTGTTGATTTCCTATATAACAGGATCTTCCTAAGATTTGGAGCCCCAAGAGCAATAATTTTGAATAGAGGTCCACAATTTATCTCTCAAGTGATAAAATCTTTCACAGATTTGTATCAAGTCAAGCACAGGAAGTCTTCACCCTATCATCCCAAAGCAAATGAGCAAGTGGAGGTAACCAATAGAGAGCTACAAGACAACTTTACAAGGATAGTAGCAATGAATAGAAAAGATTGGGACAACAAATTAAATGAAGTAGTATGGGATTACAAAACCACATGGAAATCAACAACAAAATTCTCACCTTATAAACTTGTCTATGGGAAGAAACTAATATTGTCAATAGAGTTTGAATTAGAAACACTCAAGACATCATTGGATATTGGACAACCATTATCTATATCACAACAAGAATAGATTCTTCAACTTAATGAATAGGATGAAATCTGGATGGAGGCTATACAATAGACATAACTCATCCAACACCAGAGAAAAAATTAGCATGACCAGTACACCAAGAAGAGGACATTTCAACAAGGAGATTGGGTTCTCTTATACAATTCTAAGTTCAAGGAGTTCAAGGGAAAATTGCAAACCTATTGGATGGGACCTTACCAAATTAGATAAGTTTATGATAATGGAAACTGACACCCATTTATGGAGAGGAAAACACATTTTTGGTGAATGGTCATAGGATTCACCTCTACTAGCGACCAACCACAAAAGAGTACTTTATTAAGGATCTATGTTTTGTGCCAGAGGTCACAATACCTTGCACAAGTTGAAAAGATTCTATATATAAAAAATAAAATAAAATAAAATAAGGGTTGAAAACCAGTAATATGGCAACCCTTACAAAAAAAGAGGAAGACTGAAAAGTGGTCAAATGGCGGTCTTTCTCACCTAGGGAACTGAAAACCAGCAAAAACATGATTCTCTTTTTCATGCAAGAATCAATCAGAAGCACTCCCAAAGCTAATTAGGAGCACCTTTGGAGCCAACTAGGAGCACCTCTGGAGCCAACCAACATCACCTTCGATGCTTTAGTAGATAGAGAGGATTTTGACCTCTAGAATCTACCTCTCCAAACATTAAGAAAAGGCATCAAAAAGGTGATGAAGTCATCATGATCTCACACACCTCAATTTCAAAAAGGAGGCCAGGTCATGAGCACTCACTACACTCAACCGCCAGCTAGCCCTATCTTCGCATTATTTGTTGACACCATCCGCTAATGACAGAGCAGTCCCATCAACCATCAATTCAGCAAGGAGCCTAACATTCCATGTTTTGTGGGCATCATGACAAGTAACCTTGAAGGCTACACATGAAGGAATGATCACATCATATCTTGTGGAGGTGGCAACACAAAACCCTAAGCATACCATCCAATCATTATAATGGCAATCCATATATTTCTCTTTAGTTAGCTAATTATGACAAGTCTTTTCATTTTCTATTTTGTGCAATTTATCTGGACTCTTCGATACTGCCATTATACCCAATTCAATCCAACACATGTTTGTTGGAAACAATGCAGATGACTGAGAGGGGGGGTGAATCAGTTATCTTATAATTTTTCTTCTTTTTACTTTCTTTTCTTTTCTTATCATTTAGTGCTATATCAAAACAATGCAATCATAAGAACTAAAAATGAATTAACACATAACACAAGGATTTTTATGTGGAAACCCTGCTAAGGGAAAAACCACGGGGTGATTAACCCAAGATTGTATTTTCTGTTAGAAGAATAAGGAGTATAAATTTGGCACTTGCCAATTAGAGCTCACTGCCCGAGCACACTGCTCACAAGAGGCCCACTACCTATAAGAGACTTATAGTCTACAAATTCTTATAGATGATACCAAGGTGTTTGAACTGGTGAACAACATCTATACATGTAGGAATTCAGTTCTGGTTAGGCATAGTATACTGATCTAGCACATTTCATTCTTCCTCTACTCAATACTGCTTTCATGTCACATTTCGGGCTTGAATTACTATCGTCGCACTTGTCTCTTCTTTTCTTCACACTTAATCATTCATAATATCACTTTTAAACCCTCACAAGTTTGAATCCATCAGGTATATATATTCGCATCAAGGATTTCCAACAACTTCTTAGTCGGCAACAAGAATGCCTGAGATATTTGCAAGTTATTGATCTGTTGGCTAAATCCATGCTTGATTAGTGATGTGCATCAAAAATGTAGCCATAGAAGTCATTAATCATGTCGTCCAATGATGTATAATGCCACAAATTGCTTGATCAATGCCTTTTGCACATCCAGATTGAGGTCTGATACTCTACCGGTCAGTTCTCCCTTTGTCTACTCTACCTGACTGGAACCCTACACTCAGATGCTCATATCATTTTCATGCTTTATCATCAGAGGCTAAATCTCTAGAAGACAATAGTCATGATACCCCTCTTGACTTGTCCAAGTCCGCAACTTACTGAGTTACACCATCTGAGAGATCTGGACCTAATTGTCGGACCATGTTACATACTTTGTTCTTGTTCACCAGACCAAAACAATCTTCAATCTGACTTCTAGTATAGGCATATTATGTACTGCAGATTCCTCATTTTTCACTATTCTTCACTGATGAGGAGCCAAAGACCCTTAAACCCTAACATGCATTCCTCATTCTCTATCGGCCACTTTACCCTTTATCTTCCCGATGCCTAACTCTGCCCGATGTATGTCTTCACCTTCATATTTGCTGCAAGATACATTCTGCAATGTACATTTAGGAGATACATTCCCTGACCTGCAATCACCGGTTTCCACCACCATCACTATCGGTTGCCCCTTGTATCAAAGACAATGTATCTGCGCAATGTATATGCTTAATATTGTTGATAACTGAGAGGGGGGGTGGATCAATTATCCTTAATTTGCTTTCAGTTCAAACACTTAAATCCACTTTGTTAATCAATAGCATAGCAATTAATCATTCATGAAAGCATAAGACATAAACACCAGAGCAGATACACATCAACACATAAAACACCAAGATTTTGACATGGAAAACCTGGTTAAGGGAAAAACCACGGGGTGATTAACCCAAGGATTATTCTCTGTTAGAAGAATAAGAAAAATAGATGGCACGTGTTAATTAGGGCTCACTGCTGGAGCACACTGCTCACAAGGAGGCACACTGCCTACAAGAGACACACTATCTACAAGATAACAAGTATTACAAACTTGAACTGGAGATTGACATCTTCACCATGCCTGGATCAGTTCCATTTAAGCCCAAAAACTCTTGCTCTGCCTTTCACACTTCTCTTCTCTATATCACTCTCATCACCACAAGACACACTTTAAAATGAATTCACAAACCCTTATTTATACAGAGCATCGACTTAGGAACAATCATCTAAGTCAGCAAACACCTACAAGATCATTCGCAAGACATGTAATACATCCGGTCGTCCTATCTCAGGAAGGACACCAACAACCGGTGGTCTTTACATCAAATCCAAACTCTAACTTCAATGCGGACCACCAATAAGAATTGTACATGATCCAAGGATCACCGAAACCTTTCTTGAGTCATCAAGAACATCCGCACTTTATCAGCTTACTAGAATTCTTCTCTTCTTCATCTGGAACTTCAAGAACACAGTCTGTTGCCACTGTCATAATGCAAAAGGTTCTTCCGGACCTCCACACAATGCACAAATCTAGTTGTCACTTCACACTGACTTCTTCAACACTTCTTCCAATCTGTAGAATGAGATAATGTAATTCCATATCTCACCGGACCAATCTGTGACACTCTGTCTCCACTGAACACTTGTCAGAACTGGTTCTACTTGAGCGAACATAACTTCTTCAGATCTTTATGCAAACCTTTGAAATCTTAACTAGAACATCTCAAGACTCATATCTACAAACCCTTTAATCCACATCCTCTGATCCTCAACCTATTGAGTACCTTTGCCTTCTTCTCATCACTATTCTTCACTGTTCCTGATGGGGACTAATTTTCTCAATATCCTCAGCACACAGCTCATCCAATCCTTCTTATCAATGCAATATGAGTATGTTGACATCAATGACAACACTGGTTAACCTCATACTTGCAACAATCTCCCCCTTTGTCATTGATGGCAACATATGATGTGAAAAACCATCAAGACAAAAACTTCTCCTTTCTGTCACAGCTCCCCTTATCAGCAACAACTCTTCATATGTCTTCTCTTCCTTTACTGCTCCCCCTTTGATCATCAACCACTTGTTTTTCACATGTCTTCTCTCCCCCTTTGACATCAATGGCAAAGGGCTCATACTTGCAATTCTAATACATCAGAATCATACCAGTTGCTCCCCCTTAGTAGCAGCTCCCCATCATCAATCTAGATCACAAGATATGACTGTGATATCCATCAAACTAATGCACATTAGTGCATCCTAGTTCATCACTGGAGGGGCCATGACCCCTAACTTCTCCCTGAGATACTCAAAAGAGTCCTTGGCAAGAGGTTTAGTAAAAATATCTGCAAGCTGATCCTTGGAGGGCACATACTCCAATTTGACTTCACCCTTGTTCACTTGTTCTCTCAAGAAGTGAAATTTGATGGATATATGCTTGGTCTTAGAATGCAATACCAGATTCTTAGAAATATTTATTGCACTTGAATTATCATAGAAAATTGTAATAGGCTCCTCATATTCTACTTGAATATCTCTTAGCATTTGCTTCATCCACAAAAGTTGAGTGCAACTACCTGCTACTGCAATGTATTCTACTTTTGTTGTAGATAGGGATATTGCTTCTTGTTTCTTGCTTAGCCAAGAAACCAACCTTTTTCCCAAAAAGAATGCTCCTCCACTTGTACTCTTCCTATCATCCACATCTCCTGCCCAATCTGCATCTGTATATGCATGAAGAGAAAAGTCATGATCTGTGGGATACCATAGGCCATACTCAACTGTTCCTTTCAAGTACCTAAAAATTCTTTTGATTGCCATGACATGAGATTCTCTGGGATCAGCCTAGGATCTCACCACAAGACCAACAGCTTGCATTATATCTGGTCTAGTCTGAGTGAGATACAGTAATCCACCAATCATTGATCTGTACTTTGTCTGATCTGTCTTAGGAGAGATATCATCTTTGCTCAACTTACATCCAGTAGCCATGGGAGTGTTCATTGGCTTTAAATCTTCCATTCCAAATTTCTTCAATAGTTCTTTCACATATTTGGTCTAAGAGATAAAGATTCCTTTCTTTGTCTGAGTAATTTGCAGACCCAAGAAGAAATTCATTTCACCGAGCATTGACATTTCAAACTCACTTTTCATTTGGTTTACAAAGGTCTTACACATACTGTCTCTTCCTCCAAAGATGATATCATCAACAAATACTTCAACAATCAAGATGTTTTCATGATCAATTTGGAAATATAGGTTACTATCAGCAGTACCTTTGTTGAAACCAATCTTCAAAAGATGTTTCTCCAGCCTCTCATACCATGCTCTTGGGGTTGCTTTAGACCATACAGTGCCTTCTTTAATTTGCAGATCATATCACCATGCTCAGATAACTGAAATCCATCCTGTTGTTCAATGTACACCTCTTCTTCTAGGTCACCATTCAGGAAAGCAGATTTGACATCCATCTGATACACTTTGAAATCTTTGAAGGCAACAAATGCAAGAAATAGTCTGACTACTTCAATTCTTGCCACCAAAGCAAAGGTTTCCTCAAAATCAATCCCTTCTATTTGAGAGTAGCCTTTGCAGACTAATCTGGCCTTATTTCTGATTACTTCACCAACTTCATTTAGTTTGTTCCGGAAGACCCATTTGGTTCCAATCACATTCTTGTTTCTAGGTCTAGAAACAAGATCCCAAGTGTGATTTTTCTCAATTTGCATTAATTCTTCTTCCATTGCTTTTGTCCAATTTTCATCATTGCATGCTTCATTTATTGTCTTAGGATAAATCTTTGAAATCAGACAACATTCATCTAAATTTTGAGCAACATTCCTTCTAGTTTGTACACCTTTGCTTTTGTCACCTATGATCTTGTTGACTTTTTTCCCAGACTGGATGCTTATTCCCAGATATCCCTACAAGGTAGCCATCAGTGATCAACAGGATCTCTGGGCCAGGGGGTCAACAGTATAGGAGATAGACTCTATATTTTATCTCCTCTTCTTCTTCAGGCTCTGCAAGACCTAGGGGGGTATTCCCTACTCAACATCCATAAGGATATGCATGCAAGGCTGGGATGTTGACAGAAAGCAGATGAGTCCTCCTGTATGTAGACCAAAACTGAAAGATAAGGGCAAAAGGGCTAGCTTTGGGCCTATTTGCAGTTGTAGACAGAGGACTGAGGATCCTAAACTAACTCTAATGTCCTAATGTTGGTTTTAGATTTTGCTTTGGAGTTTAAGTGTGGATGCAAAGCTGGATATGGTTATAACACAACACAAAGCATGATTGGTGCCTATCCAGGGCCTGGAGTCAGTAGACATACACCTGTGAATGATCAGCATGAACAGCTAAAACTGGATTTCAAGGGGACATATGTGATACCTGCCTTACAGGTATCTCCCAATACAGAGTGTTAGGTTATCTCTACTTATGGCATCCCTACTGCAGTATACCCTTCCCAATGTTCAACCTGAAAACAGTTTAATCTACCCCTTGAGTAGAAGTCAGAAGATCAGACAGTCAACATAGGAATTCTATGTTCTAGAATCTAAACATTACCAAACATCCAGATTCAGAAGAAGAGTACATGCAATACTGGAGACAGAATTAACACAACACATGCCAAACAGCATTTCTCATATAAGTTAAATCATGAAATCAGTGGGTTCATGCCAAAAACAAACAACAAGAGATACATAAACTCACAGGTAAGCTGTACAGAGCAACCAGATCAGCTTGTTATGCATTACAGAGCCAAGATCATCAACTTTCAACAACCACAAATGAACAACACAACCTGCTTATAACAGCCAGGTAGGTGCTCAGCAATTAATTACAATGTTGACCAAAATTTTGCCAGATACACAGTATCATGAAAATGGCGCTCAAACACAACCGGATTGGCGCCCAAACTTGAATGCAGCAGGTAGGGGAGGAGACAGGAAGATTTCTCGAGCCCTGCGCTCCTGCCCGCTGATTGACACCTCCAGTCGGGTACAAGATCGACCCACGCCATCGCCCATACCTCTGCAACAATCGCCATTAATGGCGCACCAACCCGCGGCCTTGGGAAAAACATCAAACAGTCGATCGCAACCATTTCCCACCGAGATTCATCATCATGATATTTCGAATATGCAGGATCTCAATATCCCACATGCACCCCGCGATGACCTCAATAACACCTTATATACTAGGTCATGAACATATATCATGTCGGTGCTTTTGCTCCTGATGACACTAGTATAGACTTCATCATCATCATCTTCCAGCAGCATGATATCCTGTTGTTCGAAAAATCACCCTGACGTCATCATGATATTTGAAATATAACCTTCATGATAATCGGCACAACCTGATCCTTCGGAGGAACATCCTCCTGCTGAGCTTATAACAAAAGTCTGGCCGATGAACATCCTGATGACGTCATCATCATATCCTGCTGACGTCATCATCATATCCGCCTACTGCGCACCTCCTCACATCCGGATGACGTCATCATCATGTTTGCAAATATCAGGAGGTCTCTTCAAGATGATCAGTGTTAGGAATATGACCCCCGCGGACCTTGATGACGTCATCATCATATTCACATCATCATGATATTCGGAAGACAACCGGATATTTGGAAATATCCTCCTGATGTTCAAATATCAGGTTGCACTGTAGCTCCTTTGTAAGATCGGGGCGAAAACTGAATATGATGATGCTGCTTGAAAAGATCACCCTCAATAGATAACACGCGAAACCAGCAGGTGGATATCTCCTTGATATCAACATCATCATGATGTTCGAACAAACATGTATCCGGGTGATATGAAAATATCACCCCCTCCTTCGCGAATATCATGATGCAGATAGGCAGAAAGAAAAATATCACCCTGATTTACGGATGACGTCAGCATCATCAGGATGAGAAACAAAGAACAAGAAGTGATACAACATCATCAGGATGATATTGACTAAGATCATCCTGACGTTCCAAAATATGATGACCCTAGTGAACATCGGGTCGCAATTATAACTCTTCAACAACATCATCAGGATGATGTTAACCAAGATCGCCCGATGATAAAAATATCACCCCGGCGAAATATCATGAAGGCAGAAAATATGATGACCTCCACAAGCAGCAGGATGATAACTGGAAATATGATGATGATGAACACGACCCTTAGGAAAAAACAAGTTAGGTCGAGCAATTCAAAGAATAAGCAACATCATCATCATGCTCGCGCAAGGTGATAAATGGAAAATCACCGGATACTTTGAAACATCACCCTCGCAAGCAGATGCGGGTGCACTGTAGCTCGGCAGCATCATCATGATAAAAAACCAAACATCACCCGATGACTGAAATATGATGATGACGTTGAAAAACAAGTCGACGAGGAACATGATGATGCAGATCATCATCGAAGACAAGATGATGATGATGACCTCCTCCTCAGGAAAACATGATGCTGCAGTTGAAAAATGCTGAGGAGGTCCAACACTTAGAAAAAATGGGCAAGAAGATAAAGGCTTCAAATGAAGAAACCTCCTGATTATGACAAATCAACCCCTGGTCAAAATGAGTGTCAACAGATCTGATCTTCAGAGTGGTTCAGTCTTACATACCTTGGAACTTTGGGAGTTTCTTGCACTTCTGCTTCTTGATCATGCTCATTCAGACTTGTCTCTTCTTCCTGATTTACTGGATCACTCTGAATCTGACTTTCAGGAGAGGATGGAGCACCTTGAACCAGAACATCATTCTGATCATCTTCATCATACTCATAAAATCTTGAGGGCTTCTCAAAACCTTCATCAACCTTCACATTTGTACTTTCTATCATCTTTCTCAGTTTCTTATTGTAACATCAGTATGCTTTGCTTTGAGTGGAGTAACCCAAGAAAATTCCTTCATCACTTCTAGCATCAAACTTTCCTAGATCTTCATCTCTTTTAATGTAACACTTGCTACCAAATACTCTGAAATATCTCACAGTAGGAGTGATGCCAAACTAAAGTTCATAAGGAGTCTGACCAGTATTGTTTCTGATTTGAACTCAATTGAGAGTGTAGACTGCAGTGCTGACAGCTTCTTTCCAAAGCATCTAGGGAACATTTGCTTCCATCATCATTGTCCTGGATGCTTCCTAGATGGTTCGATTCTTTCTCTCAACTACTCCATTCTGTTATGGAGTCCTAGGAGTAGACAACTGTCTCTTTATACCATGCTTCTCACAAAAGTCTATGAATTCACTGGATGTGAATTCACCACCTCTATCAAACCTTAGACATTTCAGTTTCAATCCGGTTTGATTCTCTACCATAGCCTTGAAGATTTTGAACTTCTCAAAAGCTTCTGATTTCTCTTTCAGAAAGGTAACCCACATCATTTAGGAATGGTCATCAATCAGTAACATGAAATATCTATCACCTTGCATACTCTTGATTCTTGTCAGACCACATAGATCAGTATGAACTAAATCCAATAATCTGGTAGAGGATTGATCCTTGCTTTTGAATGAAACTTTGCTTTGTTTACCTAACTGACATTCTTTTTACATACTGTTTGTAGGTTTTACCAACTTTGGAAGATCTCTTATAGCCTGAGTATTGCTTATCTTGATGATGTTATCAAAATTTACATGACAAATCCTTCTATGCCATAACCAACTCTGATCAACTTGAACAAACATACAACTTTTATTAGTACCAACTAGATGGAAGATATTATCTTTTGTTTGAGTACCGGATGCAATCTCAGTTCTAGAACTTTCAAAGATCCTACATCTTCCATTCTTGAACCAGAGATCATAGCCTTTGTCCACCAACTGACCAACACTGAGAAGATTGTGCTTCAATCCTTCAACATACAGTACATTACTGGTTTTGTTCTTCCCATCAGAAGAGATAGTTCCCCTACCTCTGATTCTACCAGTAGAATTGTCACCAAACTTTACCATTCCTCCTTCATACCTTTCCAAATCTAAGAACTTGTTCTTGTCACCTGTCATATGGTGAGAGCATCCATTGTCAATAACCCAATCATCCTTTTCTTCAACTTGGGTAGCCAAAGCTCTTTCTATAACCTTATGATTGATAGATTCAGGGGATATTGGATCTTCTTCCTTGATGGCAATGAACACCCATTCATTTTCAGATTTGTCTCCTATCTCTGATTCATCATCTGTTACTCCTTCATTATCAGCTTCTTCATGAACATAATAACAATTTTTTTGGAACCTTTGTCTGTTAGAATTTGATCTTGTGGATCTTTCCGGACATCTTGAGGCAAAGTGACCAATCTTATTGCAGTTGAAACACGTAAAGGGTAATTTTCCTTCATACTTACCAGATCCCCTTGGCAGTCTTTTTGCAATGAGGGCTTCAAGTTGAGTTGTTTCTGCTTCTTCCTCTTCCATGTCTTTTCTTGCTTGATCATACCATGACAGCTTCCTTAAAGAGTTTTCTCTCAGATCAAATCTTTGTTTGCCTTTCACATAGGCACTGGCTTTGAATGCAGATTCAATCTTGGGGGGATCATCTCCAAACTCGGTCATTTCAAATGCAGCCAGTTTGCTAGCCAATTGGTCTCTTGTGACAGTTGTATGAGCTCTGAATTCATCAATGGTAGCAACCTTGATTTTGTAGGTAGTAGGAAGGGATCTGAGAATTTTGCAAACAATCTCATTTTCATCCAAAACTCCACCAGCATTCCTAATTCCACACACTAGCTCATTTACTCTTGGCATAAAGGTAGTGATATGTTCATCATCTCTCATCTTCAATCTTTCAAATTTCCCTTTGAGACTCTGCAACCTTGCACTCTTAACAATCTCATCTCCTTCATGCAGAAGTTCTAGTTTAATCTAGATCTCATAGGCAGTTGGTAGGTCAATAACATTTGAGAGCTCTGAGTCGATTAATGCACTTAGAAGAGCCTCTTTAGTCTGCAGATTGTTTTCAGCATCTGTGATTTCATTTAGAGTTGTCGGACCACCCTGTGGAGGTGTATATGCTTTTGTGACCATGGACAAGTACACCTTTCCCATACACTTCAAGTGACATTTCATGTGGCCTTTCCAAAGAGTGAAGTTGGTTCCATCAAACTTCGGACTGTCCTTCTTGTATGATGACATCCTAGATCTCCTCAAGCGATTAAGCTCTTTTTAGAGGAACTTAGCTCTGATACCAATTGTTGATAACTGAGAGGGGGGGTGAATCAGTTATCCTTAATTCTCTTTCAGTTCAAACACTTAAATCCACTTTGTTAATCAATAGCATAGCAATTAATCATTCATGAAAGCATAAGACATAAACACCAGAGTAGATACACATCAACACATGAAACACCAAGATTTTGACGTGGAAATCCCAGTTAAGGGAAAAACCACGGGGTGATTAACTCAAGGATTATTCTCTATTAGAAGAATAAGAAAAATAGATGGCATATGCCAATTAGGGCTCACTGCCTGAGCACACTGCTCACAAGGAGGCACACTGCCTACAAGAGACACACTGTCTACAAGATAACAAGTATTACAAACTTGAACTGGAGATTGACATCTTTACCATGCTTGGATCAGTTCCATTTAAGCCCAAAAACTCCTGCTCTGCCTTTCACACTTCTCTTCGCTATATCACTCTCATCACCACAAGACACACTTCAAAATGAATTCACAAACCCTTATTTATACAAGGCATCGACTTAGGAACAATCATCTAAGTCAGTAAAAACCTACAAGATCATTCGCAAGATGTGTAATACATCCAGTCGGCCTGTCTTAGGAAGAACACCAACAACAGATGGTCTTTACATCAAATCCAAACTCTAACTTCAATGTGGACCGCCAATAAGAATTGTACACAATCCAAGGATCACCAAAACCTTTCCTGAGTCATCAAGAACATCCGCACTTTATCAGCTTACTGGAATTCTTCTCTTCTTCATCCAGAACTTCAAGAACACAGTCTGTCACCACTGTCATAATGTAAAAGGTTCTTCTGAACCTCCACACAATGCACAAATCTAGTTGTCACTTCACACTGACTTCTTCAACACTCCTTCCAATCCGCAGAATGAGATAATGTAATTTCAGATCTCACTGGACCAAACTGTGACACTCTGTCTCCATTAAACACCTGCCAGAACTGGTTCTACTTGAGCGAACATAACTTCTTCAGATCTTTATGCAGACCTCTAAAATCTTAACTGGAACATCTCAAGATTCATATCTACAAACCCTTTAATCCGCATCCTCTGATCCTCAACCTATTGAGTACTTTTGCCTTCTTCTCATCACTGTTCTTCACTGTTCCTAATGGAGACTAATTTTCTCAATATCCTCAGCACACAGCTCATCCAATCCTTCTTATCAATGCAATATGAGTATGTTGATATCAATGACAACACTGGTTAACCTCATACTTGCAACGAATATACTTTCAAAACATATAACCCAAAAATGCATTCAGAACATGCATTCACCAAAGTCAACCGTTGACTTTCCTTGTATCAACCTGATGTACACTCGCAATGTACATTCATCACATACAACCACAATATGCATCTACGGGATACACACAAAAATTCAATTGTGGGATATACACGAAATGAACCCTGACATACATTAGCGATATACTCACAGATTGTATATCAACAATGTACATTCGCAATGTACATTCTCAACATGCATTTCGATTATGCATTCAACTGTTGACCCGATCATTGACTTCTTTGTATGTCGATCTACTTGTACTTTTGCAATGTATGTTCGCTACATACAAACTCGACATACAACACACCAATGGTTCCCAATATGCTTTGTGACATACACACAGAACAGACCCTTGCGATATACACACAGAATGTATATTTGACATGCAAATGCGATATACACACAAATTGTATGTTTGATGAAACAAAGTAGAATTTTGCCAATTTGGTCCATTGCAAAACTTGCAATTACTTAGATCCGTTTCCTTAACAATCTAACATAGATTTTTGACTCCTTCAACCTAGCACATGACGACGCTAGGATCTATAAAGCATACTACACCCGATCCTACAAACAAAATAAATAGACAGAAAACACAGATCGATATGTACAGCCATTCCACCAATTTCAAAGAAATCTAACCGGTGGAATGGGTTAAGAACCCATCTCGGCCACAAAACAGGAAAATTGATTGCACAGAGGAAACCAGATGAATTCGAATGACACAGATGCACAAATAGGATTTGTTTATTATGTTTTCCAGAAATGCGAATACATATAGAGCACAATCTAGATTGTCTACAACATGATTATGATTCTCTCAATCGATCTGACCTTGGGTATTTATCTACTCATCATGAGTAGTACCAACTCGACTCCAAGCGGCTGGGAGATCATAACTGCCTAACAAACTCTAATTGCCTAACAACCCTCATGAATACAAATTTTCCAAGTGTCCCGTGGGACTTACAATTGAACCTAGATACAACTAAAATGCACATGCATTGGTCAAATAGACATTATTACATGGATGGTCAGCTTAGGACCTTATTGAAAATAGTAAAATAAACATAAAATAGTTAAATGCCTTAAGGAGGCCACGGTGGATTAGGTGGTCCTGCACCATACTCCCCACCATGAAAAGAACTCATGCCCCATGAGTTAATTCTTTGACTTGATCCACCTGTATCTACTACTATCTCATGTCTACCCCATGAGTGCTAGACTACAACCTGCTACCATGGAATCAAAGACTCATGCCTAGCACTGTAGGCTCTTCTCACACCTTGCTGGTCATTCTTTCGTACCATCATCTTTGTCTGAACATCTACATTGGGAACCTTGGTAATTGCTTCATGTACTACTACTATGGCAGAACATGTTTTCCTTTCAACTCTTAGAGGACAAACAATAGTCCCTACTATGATTCCATCCTTGTCTTTCCAATCAACTGGTGGCTGTGTAAAATCCTGCTCTTTAACTTTCTGTTGATCCATCTGATCTCTGTCAGTCAAAACTGAAATCTTCTTCAAATTGTGATCTCCACTCCTTGAGATATCCTCAACTTCCTTTGACTTTGTTGTAGGCATCCTCACAAACTCCTTCTGACATACCATAATAATCTTAGCTGTATTCTTTGCTTCATCATCCTCCTGCAATGGTTGCATTACAAAAGTTCTCCCTTCCTTCTTGAAGGTATAGGTGTTAGCATATCCATCATACAATGCTCTCCTATCAAATTGCCATGGTCTACCCAACAGTAGGTGACAACATTCCATGGGTAGAATGTCACATAAAACCCTATCCTGATATGCTCCAATCTAAAAATCAACATATGCCTATTCAGATACCAAAAGTGATTGACTATCACTTACCCAAGATGCTTTGTAAGGATTTTGATGAGGAATCCTTTCCAGTTTTAGTTTATCCACCATTTCCTGAGATACCATGTTGTCTATTGAACTAGAATCTATTACTATTTTGCATACCTTACCTCTACATTTGCATGTAGTCTTGAACAAGTTCTTCCTTTGGCTCAATTCTATCTGCTTAGATGTTTGCAACACTATCCTTCTGATCATCAAACTTTCTCCCATTTTTTATTCCAAATTTAATTCAGGAGATGTCATACTCCCCACATTCTCTTGCACAATTTGAACTCTCTTTTCACTTCTTCTATCATTACCACTTGAAGTAGTACCAAACTTTTTAGGACACTTGAAGGATGGATGACCAAACTCACCATAGGTATAGCACTTTCCTGAAAATGTATTAGAACCTCTTCCACCTCCAAATATGCCTCTTGTACCTTTCCATCCACCTCTGAAATCAGACTACTCCTGTCCTTTACTAGTCTCTTCTTGATCCTCATTGACTTGTCTTGTTGCAGGGGCTGATCCTCTCCCCTTTATATTGCTGCCTCTTCCTCTCATGGACTTGTCCTGTCTCCTTTTCATCTTCTACACTCCTAGGGTTAGCCAAAACTAACTCATCTTGTATGTTCAATCTCAAACCAGCCAAATATCTAGCAACCTTTTCAACCTCATTCTCATGATGACTAGACCTCATACTTAACTTATAAAATTCCTTAGTATATGCTTTCACATCCATTTCCTTTGTCTTAAAAATTGAAGCTTCTTAAACATTTGAATTTCATAATCCTTGGGTAAAAATTTACCTTTGATTCTTGCTACCATCTTGTCCCATGAAGAAATATTTGACTTACCTTGCTTTCTCCTCTCTAATTGTACATAATCCCACCATACCAAAGCATGACCTCCCAATTTGGTCTTTGCAATCTTTACCTTCTGCTCCTTAGGAACTTCCTCACATTCAAAGTGATTATCTAATGCAGCAATCCAATCAAATAACTCTTCCTCATTCAAACTTCTAGTGTACCTTGGAACACCAATCTTTACCTTAGGTTTATCATTCTGAACTACCCTTAACAGTTTTGCAAATCTCTGATCTTCAGGATTCAAATCTTCATCTACATCTTCATATTCTTCACCATCATCTTCTTTTTCTTATTCACTTTCTTCCACTTCTCTTCTTTTATTTGTTTCCAAGGCTACAAGCCTGGCTTGAAGGGCTTCTGCGAGCTCTTTCATCTTCCTCATCTCCTTAGCATGTTTTTCCTTCATCTCTTGTAACTCTCTGGCCATACCATTACCTTTCAGAGGCATCTTGTCAACCTCTCAATCTCTCTACTTCTGCCTTCTCGGTGACAGAATCAACACACAAAAGCCCAGACCTTTTGCTGAGCTCTGATACCAATATGATGAGGAGCCAAAGACCCTTAAACCCTAACATACATTCCTCATTATATCTCCATGTTTTAATTGCCTATCAGCAAAACATTCTCTATCAGCCACTTTACCCTTTATCTTCCTGACGCCTAACTCTGCCTGATGTATGTCTTCACCTTTGTATCTACCGCAAGATACATTCTGTAATGTACATTCAGGAGATACATTCCTTGACCTAGGATCACCAGTTTCCACCACCATCGCTATCGGTTGCCCCTTGTATCAAAGACAATGTATCTGCGCAATGTATATGCTTAATATACATTCAAAACAGACAACCTGAATATGCATTCAGAACATGCATTCACCAAAGTCAACCATTGACTTTCCTTGTATCAACCTGATGTACATTCGCAAAGTACATTCATCACATACAACCGCAATATGCATCTACGGGATACACACAAACATTCAACTGCGGGATATAAACGAAATGAACCCCGACATACATTAGCGATATACTCAGATTGTATATCAACAATGTACATTCGCAATGTACATTCTCAACATGCATTTCGATTATGCATTCGATCGTTGACTTCTTTGTATGTTGATCTACTTGTACTTTTGCAATGTATGTTTGCTACATACAAACTCGACATACAACACACCAATGTCCCTGATATGCTTTGTGACATACACACAAAATAGACCCTTGCGATATACACACAGAATGTATATCTAACATGCAAATGCGATATACACACAAATTGTATGTCTAATGAAACAAAGCAGAATTTCACTAATTTGGTCTGCTGTAAAACTTGTGATTGCTCAGATCCATTTCCTTAACAATCTAACATAGATTTTTGACTCCTTCAACCTAGCACATGATGACACTAGGATCTATCAAAGCATACTGCACCTGATCTTGCAAACAAAATAAACAGATAGAAAACACAAATTGATATGTATAGCCATTCCACCAATTTCGAAGAAATCTAACCAGTGGAATGGGTTAAGAACCCATCTCGGCCACAAAATAAGAAAATCAATTGCACGAAGAAAACCAGATGAATTCGAATGACACAGATGCACAAATAGGATTTGTTTATTATGTTTTCCAGAAATGTGAATACATACATAGCACAATCTAAATTGTCTACAACATGATCATGATTCTCTCAATCGATCTGACCTTGGGTATTTATCTACTCATCATGAGTAGTACCAACTTGACTCCAAGAGGCTGGGAGATCATAACCACCTAACAAACTCTAATTGCCTAACAACCCTCATGAATACAAATTTGCCAAGTGTCCCGTGGGACTTACAATTGAACCTAGATACAACTAAAATACACATGCATTGGTCAAACAAACCTTATTACATGGATGGTCAACTTAGGACCTTATTGAAAACAGCAAAATGAACATAAAATAGTTAAATTCCTTAAGGAGGCCACGGTGGATTAGGTGCTCCTGTACCATTCACTCCCCCTTTGACATCAATGGCAAAGGGTGGAATCCGTATACAAAATTGTGCAAAAACTATTATATACATGGTTGCATAAGTATATACAACTCATATGTTATACTTACATATACTTAAGTATATCCACAAAGGTTGTCTTCAACTTTACAGTTTCTATGGCCCAACTCCTCTTCATTCTATCCAAAATGGAGATGTGTTCACTTAACAAAAATGCATATGCTTCTACCCTCTTTAAGTTTGTTGGATCACTGGTCCGGATTGTACTTTGTGCCTCTATCAAGGCATCATGCATTGCCTCTAACTTAGGGATGATTATCCCTCTGAGCTCACCCATTCTATCCATTATGTTCTTTTTCTCTTTAACTAGTTCTTAAATTTCATTTATTACAGTAATAGCTTGACATTCATGATTCACCAAAGAGGTAGTAAGGGGATGAAAATTCTGAGATAAACTTGATAGTTTTCCTTCTTGTTCTTTCACTTTCTTCTCGATGTCCTCTATCACTTTGGGCCAAGTTAAACAAAATTTGTATATGTCCCCACCATCCTTAAGAGAATTTTCAAGGCTCTTTATGCCAATGCCTAAGGTTCTTCTATCATTAGCAATTAGTCCTTGTACTTCACTAAACCTCTTTCCCAAGAACTCCTTCTGGACCTTAGTTTCTACCGATTTCTCTAAGGATTCAAAATGAGTGTTAACAGAATTGACTAAGTTTTTCAGATTACCAGATGGAGAGGTAGAAGGATCCTTTTGATAGGTTGGCATAATCTTTTCCAGCATCCCAAATGCAATCTCCAATAGATCACAATCCTCCATGTGTGATTTTAGAAGTTTCTTTTTTTCTTTAGCCTGAGCAAAAGATGCTACTTTCATTATCTGAACCAGAGAGAGAGAGAATCGAAGTTTAGTGGCCCTTGAATTAACTTAGGTTCATCCAGCTCCATTATTTCTTTGTCTAGGAAATTTTGTACTATCTCTGTAGTGTCTCTTGCCGACTCTACTTCCTTCCTTTTGGGGGCATCCGGACTGACTTGCTTATTGATATTTATTTCTTCTACCTATCCTTCCTCTTCTGGAACAGAGGAGTCTAATGCCTTAGATGGATCTTCATCATTTTTCTTTAATCCTTTGACATCCTTGTCAGAAAATGTTTCTTCTTTCTGTCCTTGCTCTTCCAAAACAGAGGAATCTAATGCCTTAGATGACTCTTCATCATTTTTCTTTAATCGTTCAACATCCATGTTAGAAGGCTCTTCATCTGTTTCCTCTATAATGGGAAGATTAAATCTCTTCAAGGCATTCTGGAGAATTTCTTTTGTTTCATTTGCTATTTAGTCAGTTTCTCCAACCATGAGTTTATTCATCCGGGACTTGCTTTGAAAATCATCTTTACAATCCTTAAAAACCATATCCATTTGTTTTGGAGTGATAGAGGGACATAGCTGTATCACTATCTACTCCTGAATCTCCAAGTCTTTTGCCTTTGCATTCTCTTTTCTTTGTTCTAATACATCTTCTAGGCTCTTTGGAATTAATGAAATTATTTCAATGAATGCTTTGTTATAGATATTCAAGTACCTTACAGTGGCTTCCTCCAGAATTCTCTTGTCAGCATCATTGTATTCATCATAGAACTCTGTCATTGGCTGCAAGTTCCCATCCACAGTAACTGTCTTGATGATATCATCAATAGAAAGAGTAGGCTTCTCAACATACTCTGCTGACTTCTACTCCACATCAACCTTGGGGGTTTTTACTTTTGCTTTCTTCAATTCTCTAATATCTACATCTGACTCAGTCTCATCATCATCCTTGAGACTCACATAGGCTCTTTTGGCCTTGGATTTCTTTCTCTTTTCTTTTGCAGATGAATGGGCTTCTAGATTTGCAGCTTTAGAGCTCCCAGAGGTAGAACTCCTAGTAGTTCTAGTCTGGGTGGAAGCTTCTACCAGAACCTGTTCTTTCTTTGCTTCCTCTTTTTCTTTCTCAATTTTCTCTATTCTTTCTCTGTATGCAATAACAGCTTCTCTGGTGATGCCAAATTTCTCAGCCAGTGCTTCAACTTCTTTTCTCACCTTTCTTTTTATCCCAGGCCTTCTTAGTTCAACATGCAATTTTATGTTTAATTCTTCAAAAATGCCAAACCTCTATGCTTTGGGGTCTTTGGGTTGACTCAGTAAAAGTTGAATATGAGCCTCCAATAAGTTTCCATCAACCTCATAGCCCATGTGCAATATCCATATTGTCCTTGGCTCAACTGCTCAGTATCTACCATAAAGCAAACCGTGTCTTTGTACTTCTCCACTATTGTTTTGGGAATTATTTCTCTTGCTTGCATCATGCTCTGGAAGTTTTTGAAGTAACCCCAGAGAGTTGTCTTCTAGGTCTGAGTGTCCCTAAGTTCATACAAGTAATCCCTGATCTATATAGCAATTGGTTTGTCATTTTCCTAGATCAGACCTTTTGAGCCTGGTAACTCATTCATGAAGTAGAAAAACAAGCATAACACCAAATCACCATATTTGAAAGAGTTCTTTTTATCTTTCTTGATCTTTTGTAGGTTCTGTAGCAACTGATTCAATAGGAGTTCACACAGGTCATAATCTGCATTCTCTCTTAGCATCTGCTATGCAGTGTAGATGGCAATACCGAATACAAAGTTTTCTCTACTTGAATGGTAAATCTTGTATCCAATCACAATTGAGGCAAACTTGACATCTGGATTAGTGATGTCATCAATGGTCATTGCCCTCTTATCATATTTTGAACCTGTGGCTTCAGATACTGTTTGATTCTTCAAAGACTTAAGAGTAGGCAACCCACCAATGGAGTGCAAACTAGTTAAAGCTTTGATGACATCTTTGGTTATTTTGAAAGGCCTCATTAACCACATGAAGTTATCATGGATCCTGCTTAAGATATATCGGACCCATTCGTCCTCTCCAAAAGATAGAAAATGTATGTAATGTGCATAATGCTTATCTTTTAGGGTCTAGAACTCCGGTTTTAGATCAAAGTTCTCACTGCTTAACTGATTGTGGTATAGATTCATCAATTTCAGGTCTCCAAAGTCCTCAATGTTTGCATGTATATAAACCCTAATGTTCTCTACATGGAGAACGCCATACGGGGTACAAGAAAATGCACCCAAAGGATCAACCTCAATAGATTTGTGAGGATGTTTCTTGAAAACTAGCCTTGGTCTCTCGAAAACATTTACAACCATAGGAGTAGCCATTCTAATCAATGAAGATTGGAGAGATTAAAAGAAATACCTCTTCACACCTTAGGGTTTGGAGCGACTACCAAAACAAATTGCACTTGGATTTGATCTTCAACTGAGTTTGAGTGTTTTGCTAGATTTCTTCTTAGAGCTCTTCTCCCTTCTTCGTGAGTGCAAAGTGTTGCAAATGATGGTTGAGAAACCTTTTAACCTTGCCCAAAAACCTAATTTCCCTTTGCAATTAAATCCACAACTTAAGTCATCCAGTTACCCTATTTTGAGAGAGATTTTCTTAAATCACTGTGCAGATCTTTAAAATCATTGTCTATGAGGGTTGACAACATATCTTCACCTTTTTCAAACATGCCATAGGTTTGCGGATTAAAACATTTCAATTCTGGATTATACTAGATTTGACTGTGAAATTTTGCTTTATTAGATAGCTGCCGATATAGGAGTTCCTCATAGCTTCCTCAAATCTGTATACGGATTTGTCAAATTTTGATTGGACGAATTTTAAATGAATCTCCTCAAACCCTTTAAACTGCAACCTCTAATTCTGACTCAATGTACTTAATTCAGGCACTCACTAGCTGGCTGGGGGAAAAAGGATCTTCTCTATAGCTCCCCCTAAGTCAGAGCTCACTTTTTAGTTTCTGGAAGGATTATCAGCACCAGATTCTGGTGTGGATCCATCTCCAATTTTCATTGTGCTCTTCTTCACCCAAATCTTACTCATCTCCTTTTGAACTTAATCCACATTTGCTTTACCTTTACCTTTATTTGTTTTTGATCATGTTTTACTGGACCCCTTTCATCATGATTTCTATAGAATCTGGCTATATGACCAAATTTATTGCAATTGTAACACACAATATTTCTTTGCTTATTTGGTTGATATCCTTTTGATCTGCATTGATTAGCCATATGCCCCATTCTATTGCAAGTAAAGAATCTACCATTGAAAGAATTGTTCATTTGCATATTTCTACATTCATGAGATTTGTGACCATACCTTTTGCAACTAAAACATTGACCCGAGAAGGATGAATTGTTCTGATTCATTCTGTTCCTGCACTGAGTTGCTTTATGACCAAATTTTTTGCAATTGAAGCAATTCCCATTCAAAGATGGATATCTTTGGGCATTTGGTTGCCTTATCAGAGGTCTTCTAGGCCTATTCCTTTGACCAAATCTAGAGCTTTCACCTTTCTCATACCCCAAGCCATGCTTATCATCAACCCTCTTTTGACTTGCAAGAAGAACTTCAAGTTGGGCTGAGCTTATCTTGATTTTTTCTTTGTATTCATTTGCAGATTGAAGATCTTGTTTGAGAGTGTCTATTTGGTTCTCAAGTTGTTCTTCATTGTCTCTAGCTTCTTCAAGATTAGATTCAAGATGCCTAATTATTCTGTCCATTTTGAGGCAGTCCTCTATTTTCTCTTTGAGGGATTGTTTTAGATTATCTTTAGTCTTTCTCTTCTCTTCAATTTCTTGGGTGAATTTTATAACCCCTGATTCCATTTCATGTCTTATCATAATCACTTCTTTTGATAGCTTCTCACATAGCTTAGTTTTCTCATTCAGATCCTCATTAGTATTATTGGCTTCATTCTGATTTGCTAACTTTTGGAGTCCTTTCTCTTTTTCACAGAAATACTGAGTTTTTCTTTCAGCTCATTGATGAAATCATCAGCTTCCTTAAGTTTTTCTCTCAAATCATTGACCTTAGAGTGGGATTGTTCAAGATCATCTAGGGCAGACTAAAGTTGTTCTTTCATACCATATGCATCCATTGAGATTCCCAAATCTTCCTCAAGTTGTTAGGCTTGTTCAGAGGAACCTTGCTATGATACCAATTGTTGGAAACAATGCAGATAACTAAGAGGGGGGTGAATCAGTTATCTTATAACTTTTCTTCTTTTTACTTTCTTTTCTTATCTTATCATTTAGTGCTATATCAAAACAATGCAATCATAAGAACTAAAAATGAATTAACACATAACACAAGTATTTTTACATGGAAACCCTGCTAAGGGAAATACCATGGGGTGATTAACCCAAGATTGTATTCTCTGTTAGAAGAATAAGGAGTACAAATTTGGCACTTGCCAATTAGGGATCACTGCCTGAGCACACTACTCACAAGAGGCCCACTACCTAAAAGAGACTTACAGTCTACAAATGCTTACAAATGATACCAAGGTGTTTGAACTAGTGAACAACATCTATACATGCAGGAATTTAGTTCTAGTTAGGCACAATATATTGATCTGGCACATTTCATTCTTCCTCTGCTCAATATTGCTTTCTTGTCACATTCCTGGCTTAAATTATTGTCTTCACACTTAATCATTCATACTATCACTTTCACACACTCACAAGATTGAATCCATCAGGTATATATATCCGCCTCAAGGATTTCCAACAACTTCTTAGTCGGCAACAAGAATACCTGAGATATTTGCAAGTTATTGATTTGTCAACTGAATCCATGCTTGATTAGTGATGTGCATCAAAAACATAGGCATAGAAGTCATTAATCATGTTAGCCAATGACGTATAATGCCACAAATTGCTTGATCAATGCCTTTTACACATCCGAATTGAGGTCTGATACTCTCCCGGTTAGTTCCTCCTCTGTCTACTCTGCTTGACTGGAACCCAACACTCAGATGCTCATATCTTTTTCATGCTTTATCACCTGAGGCTAAATCTCTAGAATACAATAGTCATGATACCCCTCTTGACTTGTCCAAGTCAACAACTTACTAAGTTACACCATCTGAGAGATCTGGACCTGATTGTCAGACCATGTTACATACTCTATTCTTGTTCACTGGACCAAAACAATCTTCAATATGACTTCTGGTATAGGCATATTATGTACTGCGAATGTGTAGAATAGACTATGTTGTCATCAATGATAACACTTATGAAGCCACACAGTGTCTCTTGCCAACAATGTCACCCTAACTATCAAGCTAGAATGTCATCTCCAGAGTGACATAACCTCCCTTACATACTTGTTAAACCATCATTCTAAAAATCGTAAACCATCAACCAGTTCAGTAGTCATTAGTAAGAGCACAAAAAAATTCCAACTCTAAAGTTTAGAAAATAGAGAGAGCTACAGAGGTAAGGTCATTCTGTGAAAAAGGTTCAAAGAAGAGTAGTTAAAGCTGAGTGTTTGCAAAGGAAGAAGAAAAAAAGGGGGGGTAAATCATCATCAAAGTGCAGCATGGGGGTTAAAAATAAATTAGAGCTAGAGACACTAGAGGAATAATTGCAAGACCAAGAATCTATTGATGTCTTAAGGGCTATTGGATGACTCGAATTCTTGGAGAAATTCAAGGCCTACCAAGAAGAGAATGCCAAAGAATTCCTCTCCAACTTGTAGAATAACCGGACACAAGTACGAGGGGTAACTATCTTTGTTTTTGTCACCATCATCAATAGGATATCCAGCCTACCATAAGAAGGTGAGAGGTTCTATCATTTGAAAACCCTATACTCTAATTTGATCAAAATTTTCTCCATAGTTAATGCCTTGAAATTCAAACACATATGAATTAGGGAGAAGTGAAGGGAATTGTTAGAACCACCCTTCCTCAGCCATGGCAATCCTTGGCCATGTGGTTGATGAAGTATTTCACATGTGATGGCCAATTCTCACTAGTGTTAGGACCCATCATGAAAATGCTAATTTTCTTGAGGCATGGACACACACACCCAGAGTATAAGGTCAATTTGCCAACTTCCTATATTCTGCAATCATAGCATTAGCAGAAAAGTACCAGTAGGGAAAGGGTCTATTGAAGCACCATGGCCTCATATATCTAATTTTCAAACATCACTTTTTCTCCTAGAGGGGAGGGGAGGCCTTATGGAAAGAATTTCTGGATGATACCCATAGGCCTAAGAAAAAGGGCATGAAAACTATAGTAGAATCACCTCCCTCCACTCAAGACATAGAAGAGGAGACACCAACTCCATCACCTCTTCCCCATCTACTAAGAGGAAGAAAAAGGGGAAGGGAATTATGCAAGAATCAACTATTGTACTTGGGCATGCAAAAGCCATACTTGATGAATAGTCTGACAAAACACCCCATAAAGTAAAAATAAAATTAATTTTGGCTGAGGAGTCCACCCCAGCAAGAAAAATGAGAGGTTTTGTAAATTATCCTCAAGATTCATAGAAGATAATTGAAGAAGAAAAAGTAGAGGAGCTTGCAAAGACTTCCAAACCATAGAAACATAAAAAAAGAAGGTAAGTGAGGAAGAAAAAACAGAGGAGCCTACAGAGACTCCCAAATCCCATAAACACAAAAAGAAGGAGGACTTAATAAGTACAAACACTCCTCCCATGTTGAGAAGGAGAAAAAGGGGGAGGGTGATTGGGGAGAGCACTCAAGAGATCCATGTCCCTCAAACTACCAAAGCACCTGATGTTACACCTAGTGAACCATAGACCATCTCTTTAGATTCAGAGGAAGAAACACCAACGTCAAAGACACAAGCAAAGAAAGTACTTTGGAGAAGCCAACAAAAGAGACAACCAACTCAGATAAAGAGGGACACTACACTCCTTGCTGAGGTACTTTCTAGTTTCAAAACCTCCATGACCCCTCCTCAGGAATAGGCTAGGCCATCACATGGCCCAGAGTCTACTAAAGACAAAGAGACAGAAGAATAGGGGAGGCCACATAGATGGAAGTGATAGAGGAACAAGAAGAGCAAGGTGATTTTGAAGAACAAGGGGATATTGGGGTATAGGATAAAGACATGGTAGAGGGGTTAGAAATAGGTAGCTATTCCCATCCTTTTGATCAAGAAGATATTGAGATATCATGAGAGAAACAGATGATGGAAGAAATTGATAATCTGAAAAGGATGCTATGGGGTAAACAACTAATTATCACAGACCTTAAAAAGGTCATGCAAGAAAAGGAGTTAGCTAAGGACCAAGAAATCAATGACCTAAAGAAACAAATGGAGGAGAAAGAGAAGGTCATTGAAGAAAAAGAGGTTGAGGTTAAGAAAAAGGATGCAAAGATAACACAGAAAGATTTCCACATCTCTGATGCTGTCAAGGCTAGAGATAACAACATCATCTTGATCTCAGCCTTAGTTGAGAAATTACACAATCAAGCCTGGGAATTGACAAAGGCCAACAATAAGATTGATGATCAAGAAAAGTTGATTCAAGAATTGGCTATCCCAGTTCCTACTATTGATCAAAAAACACAAACAAATGTCTCTTTGAGGACATTCCAGTTGGATGTCCCTAGGGCCTTGTTCAATTGGGAAAGAATGTGTTGATAATTGGTAGGTACAACTATCATGATGAAATTATAGATGCCAGTCACTGTAATGAATGACAAAGTGAAGATCGTAGAAGGAAAAGTCATGATAGTGACCACTCTCTCATTAGAGATACTTGCATGTAGACCACCTAGTGGTAATTATGCAATGTTTTTTACAAAACAAGTCCTTCAGAGGAATCTCTCATTGGTTCTCTCTAACCTAACTAAAAACATAAAAGATGGGAATGATTTCCTCATAGTATATATGTAGAGAAAGGATGAAGAAAAGAATTTTCTCTGTGAATTATATTTGCATAATTTCTTTATTGAATATCACACATTCTTCATCAATCTTTTTGTAGGAGAGTGTCAACTGAGAGCATTCATGTCATTGATGAAGAACCATAAAATATGGAATGAGAGAATGGAGGCCTATACAAAAAAGGTAGTAGGAACAAGCCTATTCCTCTAAAGGGACTGCCCAAACCCAAGGGATTTTTAAATTCATTTTAGACTAACAGTCTATTCTCCAAAAGAAAAAAAATTGTCCCTATACCAACAACACCTACAGGAGTGTATTATAGAATTTGGGTTGCTCATGCATACTTCAGCTGATTAGATTATAATAATTTGTAAGAAAAGGTGGAACACCCTAACCCAGGATCAGAAAATGAGGGACATAGTATCCCTAACCAACCTTAAATGGTTCATGAATAAGGCAAGGGATAGATTCAAAAAGAATGGATAGGGGCACTTTAGGCCACCCTTAATCGTTGAGCCCCTACCCTTGTGGGATGAACAATTGGAGGATACCAAGTTCCAAGAATGGCTAAAGTAGATTGACCAATTCAGAGGGAATGCCAATACAAACATCACAACTTGGGCAACCTATGAATAGGAGTACAACATCTCAAATAGGTTGTACAAGCTTAATAGATCTAGGTTGTGAGTGGTGCAGGAGGACCTGCAAATCCTCAAGCTTGAGAGGATGATGAGTGGCAGGTAGCACTCATCTAGACACACCCTTTTTATTCCCCTTTTCCCATTTTCATACACTACTTGTCCTATTAATTACACTATAGAAGCTATGAAATCTTGTTTAATTATGTTAATAAAAGATGAAATGTTGAAGTTACTGTTATGGTGAAAGAACCCATATTTTGGATTGAAACTAACAAAATTATGCAAAAGTGTCTTTTATTTCACAGGTATCTATATCTTAGGTGAAGAAAAGTTTTGGGAGACTCCGGAGATGATCCTAGTTATCTTCGGAGTTGAATAGGAGGTACACTACACAATACTCCAACATTTTCCAAGATGGTTGGAGGTTCTTTGGAGTTGAAGCAACATGACAGGAAGGGTTGATGATCATGAAGACCTCTAGAGTTGTGTCCTAACAAACCTTGTAGTGGTCTCTGGAGTTGCTGGTATCTGCATAGGGTCTCCAAAGTTGCATAGAGTCTCCAAAGTTGCACAGAATGTCTAGAGTTGCTTCACTGCTAGAGTCTCCAGAGCTGCTATAAAGCTACAAAGTTTTGCACATTAAGGCTAGGGTGTCTAAGAAGATAACTCCAGTGGTTTGAGGGGACACTATACAATTGCCATTTGATTTTTCATGATTTATAAGACTTCTAGTAGTTAACTATTTTTGAAAAGTTAAATCTCTTTTTATCAGGGCCTCTATGGCCTTTTTTTGTTAAAATTCAAACTCTAGATTTAAGGACACATTCAATCTCACTTAAGTCTTTTCAAGTTTTGCATGATTATAATTTTATAGAGGTAGTTTCATGTTTAAGAACTCTAGAATAAAATATCTTTTGTATCTCAAATTAAACTGAGAGAAAAGATTGTTATCTCCAAAAATATGATATCAACAACAAACTGATATATATTGATGGATACAATAGAATAAAATATAGTTTTTAGCTAGTTTTTATGTAATTCAGATTTAGCAGAAACATATACTTCTTGAATATACTCTACTTTTGATATACTAGATTAAGGAAAGTGGTTCTATTATACTTTTATTTTGAAATCTTTGCTTAGCCTTCAATTCTGAAGGTGTGGAGCAAGGGCCCACTCCCACCAACAGGAAGGAGGCTAGTATCATTCCTTGCTTTATTATGTTATTTCAGATTCCTTAATGTAGTCTTTCCTACTTTCATAGAAAAAATCAGATTCTTGTTTATTCAATCTTGTTTCTATTTTAATGATTATTCAACTTTTTGTAATCAGATAGATCATTCCAAAAAAGTACTATTTCAATTCTTAGATCAGGTTTTCCTTAAAAGAAAATAGTTATAAGCATGAGTTTGATTAATCAGGAAAGTTTCAATTCAGTAGATTAGTTAAGGACTATTTATTGTCAAGTTCCTATTGCAGATTGCCATGGACACAACCTTGGATTTGACACATAAAATATGATTAAATGCCAAGGTACGATGACCCTTGTCACCACACATATGCTCTTGTGTTATGTTTATACCTTTGTATTTGTTTTTGTAAAAATCTATTTTAGTGCTTTATTTTTCTCATCATCCTATGGTGTTTCATGTACCTAGGAGTTAGAGTCACCTAGACACTCACACTTAGAATGGACATCCGCTCGTTGCACTAGCATATCGAGTCTATGTGGCACAAAGTGACCATTTTTGGGCATTATTGGCCACCTTTAGTGACAATTCAAGATTCTTGTAACACCTCTGCACTTCTGAGAACATCTTTGTTTGACCCTTTCATCCTTTTCCTCTCTCTCCATGCAATTTGGAATCTGCTTCTATTCTCATGATTTTTTTGTGAACTCTACCTTTGGCTCTTTACAACTTGGTGAATATTTGTAAAGTTTGTCTTTCATGGTGATTATCTCTAACTTTCTATTTTTCTCTCTCAAGGATCTTTTGTAACTATGCTATTGCTTGCATGTTTTTGTAGGATTTTTGAGTGTTTTGTGACTTCCTTCATTGAGTTTTATAAGACCATTGCTTGTTGGGTTATTGTACTTCATCTAGGAATCTTACACCTCCATTAAATAGGTGATTGAATTTCATATTACTCTCTTTTATTTTCTTATTGTAGTGTAATCCATTTTTCTTATTGCATTATGTGGTTATCTCATCTTTCCTTTTTCTTTCCAAAGTTTTTGCACTAGTTTGCTCACTTAGGCTTTGAGTAGATTAGTTTTCATTTACAAAATATATTGTCATTTTTGTTATTACATTCTATTTTCACATAGAAAGTAGTAGCACGCACTTATCTTCGAGATTTTTCTATCTTGGCTACTTATGGAGTTTGAAAGACCAAAACAATTACTTGACCTAAAGGAAATCTCCCAAACAACCCAAATGACTTTATCTTTCCCTTTTATAAGTCATATATTTAGGTGAAAGGATTCATCCTTCTTCAGAGTTTTGTGATCTCTTTCCTTAAAAACTTCCATTTCCATTACTTCTTTTATCTATTTAAGTTTAATCTTGCATTTCTTGTCTATCTAAGTTCATCTATGTCACCTATATACTATTTGGTTGGTATCTTATTTGTTGTTGTGTTGTGTAGGTGACTAAAGTGTAACAAAACTCACTTTTTTAATTTTTCATTCATCTTAAACTATAGCATAATGCATAGACATCCGCGCAATGGGATGGCTTCCCTGGCAATGAGCTTCATCTTATAACACCGAGTTCTTTTGTATCCATTCTTTTTACTTTTGTATTTGAAATTCACAAAATTTGTTTTTCATAGTTCATTTCTAGCTTTTGACAACTTTCTTTTATTTTCCAAATAGTTATTATAGTTTCTACTTTCATATCGTTTAGCGTAAAAAGGGATTGTTAACATTAGTCTATCAAAAATAAGTAGATAGTAAAACTAAATAGGATCCTAGTGTAGTTGTAGTGGAAAATTCCCTTGATTGATATATTTTGGTCAAGGTGTAATTTTTCCTCCTCTACATTTTGGTGAACCTAATGTGCCTTAAGCTTTCAAGAAAAATCTTCAACATTTAGAAACAACAAAAACTTCTTCATCACATTTCATTGTGTGTTGTGAGGCCAAAACTTAGTTTATGAGCTTCACAACCTAGTCATCTAATTCAAACTATATTTTTCATAGAAGTTTGTTGCATGCTAACATGGCTCATTCTAGTGCTTGTAGCACTCCAATCAGGTCAGCACTAGATTTTTCAAACTTCTCTTATGATCCTACTATTACAACTCTTCCTTTTTTTGTCTTCTACAATGACTATTCTAGTGACTAGTTACCATGATGTGAAGGCAACTTTTGACCATGAGGCTAAATTAGGCCATGTCCCACCCAAAGAAAATCCATGAGTTAGACCATCACTTGGTGGACTTCCACAATCACTTGCATCATGAGAACTTTCCTAGGGATACTATTACTCTAGTCAACGCTCTTCACATGATGTTAACTAATCACCCTAATGGTCTTGACTTGCTTTGTGGTCTTACCCATATCATGCATAGTGATGCACCATCATTGGAAAGATATTGTTTGGGACCTCAAGACTCTCATTCCAATATTACAGGTAATCAACTTTATGTTCCTATGGCTACTTCATGCACGTAAACTTTCACATCTTCAAACATGGTGATTAGTGCTACACAAGGAAGCGTAGGTGCTAGCTCATATAGAGGAATTGTGAACCCCATTAATCAATATGGGTTTGTTTCACCCTCATGTCCCTTACTTTCATTTAATTCTCTAAACTCCCTTATGTGGAAGTTCAGAAGAACAATGATATAGTCTTATGATTATTGTTGGTATAAACTTGACTAGGATTAAGTGAACCCTTATTGATAATGGTTCTGGTCTTAACATCTATAATTTAGACCTCCTTAATTATCTTAATATTAATTCTTCTTCTATTTCTCCTTAAAATCTATGCATTAGAGGTTTTGATAATGTGGCTCACTTGATTTTAGGCACTATCACATTGTCTATTATGTTAGGCCCCATTACCTTACCTACTAATCTTTAGCTTATGTTAGAGAATCTTTCTTATAATCTTCTTCTCAATAGACCATAGATTCATGCCATGTGTGTAGTTTCATCTACCCCTCATCAATCTCTTAAATTTCTTTATAATGGTGATGTACATAAGATAAATGTTGATCATGACTCCTTTCAATACTGTCAATATGTTGAATTGGGTCACATGAAGTGTACACTTTATTCTCTTCATAATTTTGTATCTTCTACAACAAAGTCTCAAACACCATCATCACCCTCTATTGATGATGAGATGCCTTCCTCTTCTAATGAATGTATTGGCGATGATTGGGGCTCCTTAGACTTCACCCCCATGGCCTTGGTGAATATAAGGTTGACCCTTCACACATTGACAGTCCCACATTAAAAAAGGATACACTTTCTCACATTAGAATCAATCCTTCTTCTTCTTGTGTCAATTTAGCTACTACTTCTTCTCCAACATGTGCATACACTTCTCATTTTTCAAGGCTAGTAATGTTTCATCTCCTCCTCTTTCTGATTTGGTGACACATTATAGACTTGGGTTCAAAATTCTTTCTAAACATGCATACAATGGAAATGGTCTAGGGAACATGCAGCAAAGATTTAAGGTCCATGTGGAACTTACACTACACTTAAATTCTATAGTTGGTTTAGTTTATTGGCCTTCTCCTCTATCTACATCCCCTTCTCTATTGTCTAAGGTCTCTATGGTTTCTTTTTTCATAAATTGAACCTTTCTCCACAACAGAAAGGATTTATTCCTACTCTACTTTATTTGCTTCTATCTAAAAAAGAGTTTATTTTGTTGAGGCTTCTAAAACCCCTCTTGATCACCCTTCCTCCTCCTACACACAAAAATTTTCCACAACATATTCAATTAACACTTCCTTTCTATGCACTTATGAGATGAAAAACAAAGGCATCACTAGAGATGCATAAAAGAGATTAAATAAGTTAAAAAATGTTCTATTGTTTTACCTTGGGGATGGCTCTTAAGAGGCAAGGTGTGGAATGGGAGACCCACACACCCTCCACTCCACACAACCTTTGTGGAGGTGGGGGGTCAAAGGGCTCCCATGGAGGACATAGCCCCCCTTTGGGGTAGCCACCCAACCTTCCACTTTCATTATTTAATTTAATTTTTTTTTCATTATTTAATTGAAGTTTTTAAGTCTTAATTCTTTTACTTATATTGAAATCTGAAAATTATAATTGTTTTTGCAATTTTCTTCCATCTAAAACTTGTTTGAGTTGATAAGAATTTTAAAACAAAATATAAATGATATCATATAGTAAGAAAAATATTTTAAAAAGAAAATACATATAATTATTTAAGTAAATATTTTTGTATATGCTCTTTATTATGTAATCTTGCAATAGAGTAAAAAAAATAAAAAATGATTTGTCCTATAAAAAAAACCTATGAGTAAAGGCATATACACTAATTTTAGAGTACAAAGAAATATCTAACAAAAAAGAATAGAATAATTTATTTTTATTTTCTTAAGAATCTGACTCAAACCCTACATGGTTGAAACCCTCTTCTATGTAAAAAATCAGAGGACAATAAAAATCTTCTTTTACTCTTCTTTTGAATTGTTGATCTTTATCCAAATAAATCATTCCCTAGCTATGGAAAAATAAAAACCCTCTAGAATTTCCATAAGGCCTTGCACCAGACAAATCTAGAAATGTTTTTTTTTCCTGATAACCTTATACACAAGCATGGACCATGAAATCTCTATAACTCAAAATAATGACCCAAATCTCTAATTTTATCACCCCATAAACATAAGTTAGGGTCTCAGATTTTTTTTAAACATAAAAAGGAAACCATAAGCATCCTGGATAATCATAAAAATATTCATACTTGGAGAGTGGTTTCTAGAATAGACTATTCATGATCTTAAATCCTATAAACTTCCTTCAATTTTTCTTCTTCCTCTCACCTGTGAAAAGAAAATCACTCTATAGCAAAAAAAGTTTAAAAACAACTTTAGGGTGAGAATGATTAGTAGGTTAAAGGAAAGCTTATTTTTATATGCTTTTTGTTTCCTTTTGGAATGTTCTAGAATTATTTAATTTGTTGCATAATAAACTCCTAGAATATAGCTAACTTGACTTAAAATAGAAACATGATGTTTAATTTGAATAAATTTCTAGATAAGTTTTTATGATTAAAAATCTTGTTAAAAGTTAAATTAATATTAAGATTTAAAAATGCAACTACAAAGTTCATGGGACTGCTTGTTTTAAAATGCTCCTAAAAAATAAAGCGCAAAAACATTAAAAACTTAACTATCACCGAGATTAGATGGCTCACAAGCCAAGAGAAGGAGAAATTGTATGAAGACATGGATTTCCATGGATAGAAGTGGCACAAAGAGGAATCTTTGAAACAAGGAGAGGACGAGACAGGAACCAGGAAGGACTTGGTAGGATAGAAAATCCCTTTGGGTTAGAGAAGGGATGGGGGAAAATATTTTTGAATTACTTCAATGAAGCACACCCTAGAAGGAGAGGTGCATATATCATCAAATCTTCAAAAATTTGGAAATGGAGGGAGAAGGTAGTTGGGACAAGAGAGATGCACTTTGGAGATAAAAGGCCAAATATTACAAATTTTATGATAGGGGCAAATAGGATTCTGGTAAAAGGAAGGGTGGAAAATAAATCATTGGAGATCAATAGTAAGGCTCTAGAAGAATCAATGAAAGAGCTTAGAGAGAAATCTTTTTTCATTAAATGGGAAAACTTGTGGTTGATGTGGGACAAAGTAAATTCTTTGTGCAAAGTGAATTGGGGAGAGTCTATGATTCTGAGAAATTTACCAAAAGGTTTCTTCTTTACCAAAAGTGAATTGGGGAGAGTCTATGATTCTGAGAAATTTACAAAATAAACCCTAGATGATTGATGGTGTAGGGTTTTATATCAACGATTGGTCGCTTAATTTTGACCCAAACAAGTATATTGTAACAATGATTTCAAGATGGATTAGATTGTACAATCTTCCCACTAAATATTGGATGGAGCAAATCCTAAAAGAAATTGGGGATTGTCTAGGTAGTTTTATGGAGGTAGATTAAATAAATGAAAAAGGAGAATCGAACATATATGCATGTTTTTGTGTATTTGGGAAATTTCCCTAAATCTATCAATATTAAAATAGAAAATGGTATTTGGAAACAAAAGGTTGAAATGGAAGGTCCATCAAAAGTAAGGAGAGTAACAATAGAGATGGAGGACTGTGAAGGGATTAGAACTGAAAAAAGAGATACATAAATTCCTCAGTCGAAGGAAGGGGAAATAGTAGGTCCCTCAAAAGAAAAGAGAACAACAATAGAGATGGAGGAGTGAAGGGATTGGAGCTGAAAATAGTAATGAAGAATCTCCTCAGCCAGAAGGAGAGAGGAAGATAACTGATGAAATAATAGTAGATTGGAGGATAAGGAAGAAAAAAGAGGATTTGTAGATTGTGAAGATGGATCATAAATTAGGACAAATGAAAGAAAAATAGAGTAGGAAAAAGAGAATTTCAAAGTTTGGCTATCAAAAGAACAGTTTCTTTATCAGACTCAAGATGGTTTGGATCCCACATATTTAGAGAAGCTCGGTGATTTTGACTTGGCACTAGAACTTTTTAGATTAGGAAAGATTGGAGGAGGGGAGGAAAAGGAAAAGGAAGGGAAATCTATCTCCATTGGTGGGGATGGGAAACATCTGTCACCAAAAGTACTTGGGGCTTCAAGTTTAGAAAAGGAAAAAAGACAGAAAACATTCCAGATGTGGTGGAAGTAGAGGATTTTATTGAAGTGAAGAAATTGTTGGAGTTACAAGGGACTAGGGAATTAGAGGAGGGGGAGATTATTTCACTAGACAAGAGAGGGATTTTGCAAACAAAAGCTTCAATGTTCACACCACATTGCGGAGAAGCCAAAAAGGAAGGTAGGAAGTCAAATAGTGTGAAAATAGCTAAAGAAGGTGATGTTGGGGGTCAGATGAAAATTACTCAAATGATGCTAAGTTCTAGGAGGGGAATTACCCTTCCCATGGAACCATGAAGATCACTTCATGAAATGTTAGGGGCTTAAATGCCCCTAACAAAAGGTGTCTGGTCAAGCGCCAGATGGAGATAACAGGTTCAAATATTTTTCTTTTGCATGAAACTAAATTAGCAAGTAAAGATATATATTTCTTTAAATTGAGGTTGAAAGGATGGGATGGCTTCTTCATTGATGCTTAAGGGGCTTTAAGAGGCATTGCTATCTATTGGAGGACTAATTTGGTAATCATGGAGAGGATTAGCAGTTTATGAAAGGAAGCAAGGTACACAAAACACACTTCCTACACCAATCTAATGAGGGGAATGGAGTGCAAATTCATTTAAATCCTTACAATTGCAGAAACATTAAACTAATAACATAAATATTACAGCAGAAACACAACATAGAAAGAAGGTGACACAAGATATGCCATGGGGAAAACCTTTTCAGGTAAAAAACCCCACACTCTAAACCTGCACAATGTATTATCAAAACAACAATAGTTTACAATACACTTGCAATGAAATTTTTCCACGAGTCTACGAATGTCAATTCTAGAGTTAATTCGGTAGCATAACAATACTTGTAAAAACACTTTGCAACTACAACTCCAAACTATGCATTTTATAGAGATTACAAGGCATATCTTGAGAACATCTTGGGATAGGCATCCACCTTGGCCGCATGGCTATTTTCAGCATCAAAGGACACTTGTCCTTGCATACATCCCTTACATATTTCATACATGGAAGATTTGACTTTCCCAATGTAGAGCACTCCAGGCTAAAAATAGACTATGACAGATGCTCTTACGCATCTTACAACTGTCATAAAATCTGCCCACAATAACAATCTTAAATGTTGTAAGAGAATCTGTCATACAATGATAAATATAGAATATTCCACTTATAACATGTCATATCCCAACTTGGGTGCCCAAAGATGCCTTTCCCTCATGCAAAGATGCCAACTGACACTTGTCATCACTTGTCATAGGAATCTTCAAACTTGGCCCTTACGCGTCATAGATTCTGTCATATGGAATATTGCCTTCCACATACCAAAGATGCTGACACATGGAAAATTAATGCCACCTCAATATGGGATGCCCAAATCCATGTAGGATTGACTTGACCATCCAAGTCACATTCCAAGTAAGCTGACATGTCACCATGCCACCTCAACTATGTGACCAAACTAAATGTGCAAGTAATTACAACATTAGGCAATAATTAAATATACAATTAAATTACCAATGCTAGGAAATTGCAAAGGTTGAGACACCTTAATTCCCAACATTCTCCCACTTGTCAAACAACTTACAAGAGCCAAAGGAAATGACAAGATTTTAGCTGCTAGGGGCCAAGAGGCCCATAGACTCCAAACACCATTTGAACTTATTTGTGCCCACAGGTTTAGTCAATGCATCTGCAACATTCTTCAAAGTGTCCACCTTTTCCAACAACACCTTCCCATCTTCTATCATATCTCGAACAAAATGAAACTGAACATCAATGTGATTTGTTCTTGTGAGGCCGATTACTTTACCTTCCTTATTTTGATCGTTATGCATTTCAGTTGATGACATTATCAGACTTTATTGACTATGGTTTCATTATGCAGACTTGATTTTTATCTCCTGATTATGATAGGACATTGATTAGACATATGTGATTCGATTTGATCAGATTTGATGATATTTTGAGATTCAACATATGAGATATATTAAATGATGTTTTGTGATGAGATTCTAGTTATTTATGTGATGTGGACTATTTGACATGTGATTAAAAAAATGTAGTTTACTTGGAATTATGTATTGATGATTATTGTTGTATTCGATTGCGTGAATTTAATTCCAGTTGCTTCGGCTATGATTATTCATGATATGATTGACACTTGATCAAGATATACAGGTTTTACATTCCCTAGCCACGGGAAATTGGAGGTAGAATTCACACTATGTTATCCCCTGTAAAACTGATCCATGCCCAAGAGGGATAAGGATCACGTTTGAAATTGAATGTTGATTTAAGTGCTTGATTTAATTTTTATCATTTTTGGCCTAGTACCCCTTTGTCTATTTAATTAATAATAAGTGTTGTATAATTTTACTTGATTTACACCACTTGGTATTTATTTTATTTTTGAGGCCATTTAAAGTGGATTTATGACCCCTTTGTGAACCTTAGTGTCCCAAAAGTTACCCTAGGTGGTTACCCATGGGTCTAGGGTCAACTTGGACTATCTAACCCTTGGATTAACTCACTTTTGGTCACTCTAAACTATGGTTTAGTCAAAGTGACGAAATCTAAACTTAGGGAAGGTGGGAGATGAGTCATGCCTTGGGAAAGACTCATCTCCCTTCCCAAAGTTTGGGAATCATTTCCCAGGGAAGACTTGGGAGGTCTCCAAGACTCCCAAGTGTGTGGGGACTTCCTCCAAGACTCTCACACACTGTGAGAGTATCTTGGAGGGAGATGGCTCTTTGAGAAAATAAGAGGATGCCATATAGCATCCCTTATCCTCTTGGAGGTTTGAGTGGGAATGCCACCTCACCACTTGTCCTCTCACACATGTGTGAGAGAACAAGTGGATAAGGTGAGGATTGAGATGGAATGGGAGGATGACACTTGTCATCCTCACACTTCCTCTCCCTTGCAAGTGGCATTGGAGGAGGAAGGAGAAGGTGACAAGTGTCACCTTCTCATTCCTCAAGGCCAAATTGAAGGCCTATAATATCTCCTCTTGTTGAGGAGTGTGGGGTTCTTGAAATTTTAATTTTTCTTGCTATTTTGGAGGAGTTTGGGGAAGTTGGAGGAATTCTTGAAAGATTGGAAGGTTTGGGAAAGCTTGGAGCTCTTCACCAAACGTGCTTCCATTATAGGGCTTTGAAGGTAAGCCTCTTAAACTTTGTTTCTTCACCCTTGCTCATTTAATGTGTTGTGTTGTATTTTTGGTTGTTTTGTTGTTTGCATTGTTTTTGTGTGGGATGGGAGTATGGTGAGAGCACCTCCATTGGAGGTAATGCTCAACTTGTTTGGGTAGGGGAAAGGAACCTCCTTGAGGTCACTCCCACATTGTGTATTTATGCCTTGAGGGATTTTACTTGTTGAGGAGTTTATTGAATGGAAAGAGTGCCATGGAGGTTATTTTTGTGATTTGTGGAGAATGGTGGTTATTGAGATTTTAGCTTGAGGCCATGAGTTTGGTATTTTATCATTTGGGTGACCTTTGACGTAGAGGGGTCCATTCCCTACCCTCATCAAACTCATTTTCATGAGTTGAGTTTTGTGTTAAACCTTGGGCGATGTTCTTGTGTTATTGTGTTTGATTTTTGTTATGGAATGTTATACCTGTGTGAATCCCTACCTCCCTAGCTCAGGGGTGACCCTCTTGCGGGTCTACGGTAGGGAGGAGGGCATTTCGAAGTGGCTAGGTTGTTCTTCTCTTTGTTGTGTTTATTTGTAGGATTTGAGTGAAGAAATGGAGTGGTTGTGGATCCATTTTTGGGTGGCTTAGTAGTATCTTATTGGCTGTTTGAGCCATGGCCATTGTGGCCTTATTGTAAAAATTGTTTGGTTTTCTTTGCCATGAGTTTGGCTGTAATAAATACTGTATGAAAAGTATTATTTATTTAATTAGAAGGTTGTTTATTTTTCCTATGTTGTGAGTTAAGGTTTGAGAAATGCATGAGAAAATTTATTTATATTTCTTTCATTAATCTTGCAAAAAAAATATACATGAATGCTATCAAATGAAAGTTCTTGCATACCAGAAAAAAGAAATGTTGAGATTTATTATTTGTTTATTACTTTGGGAGGCATATTATTGGTTGTTGTTAGCTAGGTTAAATGGGTATGCTCATTTTGTCATATAGGATTATTTCAAAGAAAATATATCTCTGCTATTGCAAAAAAAAAGGAGAAGAGTTAATACTCATATATCTATTCATTTTGACTCAGAAAAGAAAAGAAAAGAAAAGAGTTGTAGTAATATTCATAGGGAATTGTAGTTTCAGTTTTATTGTTGCATCAAATATATATATATATATATATATATATATATATATATATATATATCCTGTATTTATATTTATGCCTTTCAAAACAAAAAAAATAAAGAAGTGCTATTGGTTTAAATATGTATTAGATTGCAAGTTAGTTTTCTATTTTGAAACATTGTTGAGAAAATGAGTGCTATGGGAATATACACAGTTTTGCATTGATATAAACTCAGCAATATACTTGTTTGTTTTATTCTAAAAAAAAAAAAAAAACCATTGTTATTTTAATGTTCCTTATTACTGTGTGTATACAGAAAGGTAGAAAGAAAAAAAAAAGAATATACTTAGTTACTATTTTTTTGTTGTGTATATTTTAATATGTATATACACTTACATATATATATATATATATATATATATAAGAGTGCATATTTATATGCATATATACAAAATAAAAAAAGGGGATGTTTTTTACTATGATTGTGCTTGTTACTGAACTATATATACCCCTTGATATATATATATGATTCTGAAAACAAAAAAAAAGATAACATATACAATTAATATATGTTGTTTAGGGTTTAGTTTGTTTTAAAAAAATAAAAATAAAAAAAATATGGATCTGGACTGTGGACTATAGCGCCCACAGTCCCATTAACACAAAACATAAGGGGTGTGGGATGGAAGGCAGAGCCTCCACCCACACTTGCAGGTGTGGGTGGAGGCTTCGCCTCCCATCCCACACCCCCAAACCATGACTCTTGCGGCCACACGGCTTCCCCCTTGCTCTGCTCAATGGCACCGAAACCCCCCTGCTAGCTCTGCGCCCTCTGCAACCTCCACCCCACAATAATCTACCTCCTACGGATCCTCCACCATGTTCCACCAAAACTCCCTTCGCCAGTCCTCCGCCATCCGTTCTCTCAGCTCTGCCCACCCTCACAATACTTCCGCTGTCGCTCAGCCACCATTGCCTCTCAAACCTGCAACTTAACAAAAAACAAAACTCATATCATTTATATTTGTATCACACCCCCTCTAAAATGAAATATATACTTATATTCAGCATGAGCATTGACAAAGAAAACTAGTTGGGTTTGAATGCATACCTCCAGGAGGTAATTCATGGCTTCCAATGCTGGAAGCAAAACTCTACCCTGTTAAGAAAATAAAAATAAAAATGGAGGAAGACAAAACAAACAAGAGAAACAAGAAATGTGAGAGAGAGAAATTAGGGTTCTCTTGAGATAACACATTTTAGAATGAGATTAGGGCAACTTGGATTATAGAAACACATAAATCATCAATTAGGGCCTTCCTTATTTCTTTTTTTGAGAAAATATTTTATTGGAAGGAACTTTAATTGAGGGGTTTATTTTACTCTTATTTAAAACCTCTATTTCCTTTTATTGTTTTAATTTATCTCTTGGAATCTCTTAAATTGAATTCTAATTTTGAATGGGTTAATTTTTACAATTTGATTATTGTCTTGTGACTTGAATTTAATTTTTGGGAGGGATTATTTTATTCTAACTGGGAAGAAATTTTCCCTTGAGTTTATTTTACCTTAGCATTTTTTTTCTTATCGATCTAGTTGATTATCTATTTTATTATTAATTTACGGGATGAGTTATTTAAACTCTTTCCCCTCCTATTTTAAATATTTGAGTTAGTTATTAAACATAATGCTGGAATTATGTTTAATAATGGACTCAACTCTTCCTTTGGATTTATCTGGCGTCTGTCATTAAATTTTATTTTATTACTTTACTTTTTTATCATTTGAATTCGTTCTTAAGTTTTAATTTAATTTTTATTCTTAAAATTTATTTAATCCCTTCTTGATGTTTTATTTTAAAATTTATTTTGCGTCTATCAAAAACGTGTTATGCTGTCAAATTTTTCCTAGATTTCTATGGTTTTAATTTTTGCTTTATTTTATTAATTTTCATTCTATCTTCCACTTCAATCATGTGCCATCATTGTCATATTACTTAATCACTTACAACTTCCTTTGGACCTGAGTTAAGTTAGGTTTCGATGTTAGTGAAATCATCTTCACCTAGGAAACTTAGGGTTCAGATTTAAGTCAGTCTAACCCTAAAAGCGACACATTTCGTGTCGCATACCCCCTAGATAGATTTCACCATCGTGGTTATGTTGACATGTTTACGCCTTATGCTTATTGCCACCGAGCACGCAGACGCATGCGAGGGGGTTCCTAGGGATAGGTAGAAAAGTTTTTCGTAGTTCATGTCATGACCACATGGCAAATGTGGACATGACATGTGTGTGGTGTGTTGTGACCACAGGGGAAATACGGGCATGACAATTCTAGCATGGAAAGTAGGATTCTTTGCTAAGCAAATTGCACTCTGATTGTCACAATGGATAGTAATCTGTCCTGCATCAAAACTAACATCTAAACACAACCTCTTAAGCCAAATGTATTCCTTACAAGCATGAGTTGCTACCATATACTCTGCTTCTATTATGGACAAAGAAACCATGGGTTGTCACTTACTCATCCAACTAATAGCACCACCAAACATGGTAAACACATACGTACTAGTGGATCTCCTACTGTCAATGTCACCCATCCAATCAGAATCCACAAACTCATGAATACTCATAGAATGCTAAGGTCCAGTAGGATAACTATGATAACATAATGAATACTTAGAAGTACCCCTCAAATATCTAAACACCATCTTCACTACATCTTAATGTACCCATCCAGGATTAGCCATAAACCAACTATGGACTCCCACTGCTTGGGCAATGTCTAGTCTTGTACAAACCATAGCATACATCAAACTACCAACTACACTAGCATAAGGTACTCTACTCATATCCTTTGTCTCAGAAGGAGACTTTGGACAATCATCAATAGATAACTTTGTCCCCATAGTAATAGCAATAGTCAATGGTCTGCAATCCACCATACTGAATCTCTCCAACACAGTGTTAACATACTTACTCTAGCCCAAACAAAGTTTTTTGTTTGTTTTGTCTCTTCAGATCTCCATCCCAAGAATGTACCTAGCTACCCCTAAGTTTTTCATTTCAAACTGTGCTAACAACTGAGACTTCAAATTAGAAATCATATTCTTACCATTCCCAATCAGCAACATATCATCAACATACAATGCAATTATGAAAATATGATCATTGTCAAACTTGTAATACACACAATGATCTGATTTCAATCTCAGATATCTAATCAACAACACAAAGGCATCAAATTTCAAGTACCACATCCCATGAAGGAAAGTTGTCTTCACATCCATCTATTCCACCTCTAAGTCATAAGTTGTTGCAAGAAATAAAAGGAACCGAATAGATGTCAACTTTGCAACGGGAGAGAAAATTTCACCATAATCAATTCCCTCCAGTTGTGAATACCCCTTCACAACCAATCTATCCTTATACTTCTCAACAATGCCATCTACACCAAATTTCTTCTTGAACACCCATTTGCATCCAATAGGTTTTCATCCATCAGGCAAAGGCACCAAGTCCCAAGTTTTATTCTTTTCCAAAGAAGCCATCTCATCCTCCATGGCCTCCTTCCATGAACCTACATCTTTCATGTCCATATCCTCTATTCTAGGCTTATCAGTGTTAGTAAGCAAAGAAAAAGCACAACTAGAATCAAGCAATGAAAAACCAAACCTATCAGGTTGCTTCCTTGTTCATGTGGACCTCCTCAAAGACTGAGGTGTGGGTTCTACTTCATCTTCTGAGCTTTTAGAGCTGCTAGAGCTCTCCTCATTTTTAGGTCCAACAGGGTCTTTCTATTCAGGCTTCTTAGGGGTAGAAGGAAACTGAACCACATCCTCTTTTTTTTTTGTTTCTTATGGATGTAACACAACGGAAGAAGGTGTTAGCTCTCTAAAGATAACACTTTTTCTATACAACACTTTTTCAGCCATAGGATCCCAAAGCTTGTATCCTTTCACACCGACACCATAGCAAATGAAGATACACTTAACAAACTTATTTTCCAACTTAGACCATTTCTTCCTAGGCACATGTGCATATGCCTCACAACCAAAAACATGAAGATGTCTAACGGAAGGCTTCTTACCAGACCATACCTCCATAGGTGTCTTACCAACAAGAGCTGATGTAGGAAATCTATTTACCAAATAGCAAGCAGTGGCAACAGATTCAACCCAAAACTTTTGTTTAAGGCTTGCTCCACTAAGCATACTCCTAGCCCTCTCCATCAGTGTCCTGTTTATTCTCTCTCCAACTCTATTTTTCTGCGGGGTATATGGAGTTGTCTTATGCATTTCAATCCCTTGCTCTTTATAGAACTTATCAAACTCTGCCAAAGAAAACTCACCACCATTATTAGTTCTCAAACACTTAATCTTTTTACCAGTCTAATTTTTAGCAAAAACTTTAAACTCTATAAACCAACTAAAGACTTCAAATTTTCTTTTGAGAAAATAAATCCATGTCCTTCTACTATAATCATCTATGAAAGATACAAAATATATAGATTTGGAAATCGAAGGAACACTAATAGGACCAAACACATCAGAATGAACAAGGTCCAAAACATCAGAAGACTTGTGAGAACTAGAGTAAACCTGAACACAGTTTTACTTTCCATATATACAATGTTTGCAAAAGTCAAACTCGAGATTACAATCATTTAACCCCTCAATGAGGTTTTTATTTTTCAGGGTTCTAAGACCCTTCTCACCAATGTGGCCAAATCTCATATGCGATAACATAGTCTTTTCAGCAAGAAGTTTAACTTCCAAAGCATGTGCACTACCATCAGAATGTGTTACAACAGATTTCTTCACTGCTCATTTAGATGGTGGGGATGAAGTGATTGTTGCTCTTTTCTTCAAGTCAGAAGAACTATTGCACTGTGAAGTGCATGCCTCCAGCTGAAATAGAGTACCTCTCTGAGTACCCTTTGCAAGCACCATAGATCCTCTAGTCATCTTGCATCCATCCTTTGAAAAGACAACTTGCATACCTGCATCATTCAACATACTTATAGAAAGTAGGTTTCGTGCCAAGCCTGGGATGTACATAACCCCAGTGATCCCCTTCACTCATCCATCAAGGAATCAGATTGAGACTCTTCCACGACCAACAATCTTCAGATGAGAATCATCACCCCGGTACACTCTTCCACCATCGAACTCTTCATACTTTGTGAACCAGCTTCGATGTGAGGTCATGTGAAACGATGCACTAGAATCTATCAACCACACATCATCAGATGCATGGCTGGCTAGGGCTGCGATGAAGGCATCCCCATCATCTTGTGACTTGTCAAAATCTGAATCTAGGGCATTCTTCTTTTTCTTTTTCTTTTCCTCTTTGCATTCCTTTCAGAAAATGCCTAGATTTACCACAGTTCCAATAGAGAGCCTTGGACTTTCTAGGAGATTTGGATCTACCCTTCTCAGCTTTCTTGTCCTTCTTCTTCTCTTTCTCCTTGGATCTTCCACAAACCGCAAGAGCCTCTTTGGCTACCTCAAAAGACTTTCTCCACATCTCTTTAGATAACAACGAAGATACCACTTCATCCATTTTGAAAGTGGATGTGGTGCTCCCAACAGCCATAACAAGATGATCCCACAAATCCAGTAGAGAACAAAGTAGGGTCATACACTGATCGTCCTCCTCCATCTTCACACCAACGGATGTTAACTGTGCAACCAACATGTTGAAAGCATTTAGGTGATCTACAATAGATCCTCCATCCTCTATCTTCAGAGAATACAACTTCTTTCATAGAAAAAGTTTGTTCACCAGGGATTTAGCTTGATAAACATCACCCAACTTCTTCCATAGATCGTTTACAGTCTTCTCCTCATAGACATTCAATAGGATAGAATCAACAAGACTAATTCTTATGAGACCCTTAGCCTTCCAATCTTTGAGATTGCAATTAGCTTGTGCCATTGCAATTGGTTTTGTGCCATTAATGGTTTCCCATAAATCTCTGTCAACAAGAATGTCTTCCATTTTGAGTTTCCACAACTTGAAATTGCTGCCATTAAATTCTCCACCTCTATTCTTCCAAATGTGCTTGCCATCTTCTCATTTCAACAAGATCATAGAATACTCTGCACAAACTCCTATTTAATCAAAGATTAGCTCAAAAAACCCCTACCCAACAACTAGGATCATAGGTGATCAAGCTATGATACTAGATAAAAGGAAGCAAGGTACACGTAACACACTTCCTACACCAATCTAATGAGGGGAAAGAAGGTGACACAATATATACTGTGGGGAAAACCTTTTCAGGTAAAAAACCCCACACTCTAAACCTGCACAATGTATTATCAAAACAGCAATAGTTTACAATACACTTGCAATGCAAGTCTTCCAAGAGTCTAGGAATGTTGATTCTGGAGTTAATCCGGTAGCATAACAGTACCTGTAAAAACACTATGCAACTACAACTCCAAACTATGCATTTTACAGAGATTACAAGGCATATCTTGAGAGCATCTTGGGACAAACGTCCATGTTGGCCACATGGCCATTTTCAGCATCGAAGGACAATTTTACTTGCTACACATACATCCCTTAGATCTTTCCTACATGGCAGATTTGACTTTCCCAATGTAGAGCACTCCAGGCTAAAAATATACTATGACAGATGCTCTTACGCATCTTACAACTATCATAAAATCTGCCCACAATAGCAATCTTAAATGTTGTAAGGGAATCCATCATACAATGCTAAATATAGAATATTCTACTTACAACATGTCATATCCTAACTTGGGCACCCAAAGGTGCCTTACCCTCATGCAAAGATGCCAACCGACACTTGTCATCACTTATCATAGGAATCTTCAAACTTGGCCCTTACGTATCATAGATTATGTCATATGGAATATTCCCTTCCACATACCAAAGATGCCAACACATGGAAAATTAATGCCACTTCAATATGGGATGCCCAAATCCATGTAGGATTGACTTGACCATCCAAGTCACATTCCACGTAAGCTAACATGTCCCCATGCCGCCTCAACTATGTGACCAAACTGAATGTGCAAGTAATTACAACATTAGGCAATAATTAGATATACAATTAAATTACCAATGCTAGGAAACTGCAAAGGTCGAGACACCTTAATTCCCAACAGTTTAAGGCATTGGATGGTGTGTAAGGTGACTTGTATCTACTCTAAATTGAAATTCTTTTTGGTAAATGTATATGGGCATAATTTACCCAATCTCAAAAAAAGAGTTTGGTGTGAATTAGAAAAAATGCTCTCTTCTTTTCTAGATGCTTTTTTCTTCCTTGGAGGAGATTTTGATGCAATACTAAATGGTGGAGATAAAATGGGAGGATTCTAGAGAGAAAGACAATCCCAGAAGGATTTTTTAGAATTTCTATCTAGAAATAGTCTTCTAGATATTCTAATAAAAAATGGAAAGTATATGTGGACTAACTGCAGGATGGGTTTTAGCAACATTGTTGAAAGACTAGATAGATTTATATAGCAAGGTGATTTGGGATCTTTTGGTAGGGAGCTTAAGTGTTTAATTGTTCCAGTGTCAGGGTCAAATCACTTCCTTATACAATTACAAATTAAGGAGGACAAACAACTAGAGAGATGCCCCTTCAAATTCAAAAACATGTGGATGAAGGACCTCAAATTTTTTGAATCAGTAGAGAAATGGTGGAAGGAAGAAAGTTAGAAAGGCATGAAGATGTTCTCTTTATTTATAAAACTTAAAAGGATGAAGGAGAAATTAAAGGCTTGTACTAGAGATCATTTTGGTGATATATTTAAAGAAAAATAATAAATTAAAGATCAACTTGGGGTGATTAATGAGGAAGTCCTATGACAGGGAATGAATTAGGAAAGTTTTTTAGTAGAAAAGGAATTGATGGTGAGGCACGCTGATGTTTTGGAAAAGGAGGAGATTTTTTGTGGCAAAAGTCTAGGGAGATATGGCTGAAGGAGGGGGATAGGAATAGAAAGTTATTTCATAATTCCACCAGAATTAGGAGACAAAGGAATTGTATTTCCAAACTTAAGATGGACAATGGCAGTATGTGTGAAGATGAAAAATTAATAAAGGATGAAGGGATCAAGTTCTTAAAAAACTTATTGAATAATCAGGAGGGGTCATATCTAAGTTTTCAAAGAATAATCTTAGAATGAAAATTCAAAAAAAGGTTAAGGAAGAGCATAATTCTCTTCTAAATAAGCCTTTTTCAGAAGAATAAATAAAGTAGCAATGCAATTACATCCGGATAAGGCCTTTGGACCATATGGATTTCCAACAAGTTTTTTTCACAAGTGCTGACATATAGTGGGTAGAGATGTGTATGAAGCAGTAGAGGATTCCAGAAAGAAAAGAAAATTACTCAAAGACCTGAATAACACTTATATAGTGCTCATCCCCAAAAAAGAGAAAGTAGTGACATATGAAGACTATAGACCCATCTCCCTTTGTAACATAGTATACAATTTTTTTGTAAAAGTAGTGGTGAATAGATTGAAATTGTTTCTAGAAGAAATTATAGTTGAAGGGAAGGTCAATTTTGGATAGAACAATTATAGCTCAGGAAACTATACACTCCCTCATGACTTTGAAGAGAAGAGGAATGATGGTAAAGCTAGATATTAAAAGGGCTTATGATAGGGTTGATTGGAGGTTTCTCTTTAAGGTAATGGAAGCTTTTGATTTGATAAAAATATGTTAGATTGGATGTTTAGTTTCAATGCAAGCCCAAGATTCAATTTTAATCAATGAGGGCTAAGTTGGTATCGTCCATGTTTACAAAACCAAATCTGAAGTGGGCTATAATCCTTAAAAATAAATATTTGGATAGTTTGGAAAATAACATAGCGTTGACAATAGAGAATCCAGTTAAAGGCTCAAGATTATGGAACTTATTGTTATCCTATAGATGGATTATAACAAACCATTTGATGTAGGAAATAAGTGATGGAAAAATGACTCATTTTTGGGATGATTCTTGGATGGGTTTTCACATTATTGGAAATATTTGTTTGATTTTGCAATAGGTGTCTTCAAAGAAATGGGAGACAAAAGTAGTAGACTTTGTGGAGATGAGAGAGGTGAATGGGTTACTAAGTTGGGAATGAAAGAAGATGGATATCTTGGAGGCACTAGAAGTTGAGGTTAAATTGCTAAAAGAGATTCTTTAGAGGAGAAGAATTAATTTGAACTCAAGTAGAGATCGATTGCATTGGAAGTGTTCAAGTAATGGAGATTATAGAGCTAAATTTGGTTTTGTGGTGGTGGAAGAAGTTGAAAAGAAAAATCTAGGTAAAAGCACAAACAGGTGTCACACTTTTATAAAAGAAACAACCAACACTGATCTAACTTTTTAACTTGAATCACTACAAAGTGGTATATATGTTCTGAATTTTAAAATGATGTAAACTAATAAAATGTAGATTTTTTAGTGTATTTTATGTTTCTATTTAAAAAATAAATAAAAAAATAATTTAAATGTAGTATTTTATAAAATTGACACTATAATTTAGTTGCTGATAAAATGCTGAAAAATAAGGTTGAATGGGATGTCACACTTTATATAGTAAATTTCATTTATTTTACTTCTATATTTTTTGTGTATTCATAGCTCAAAACTTTAGTGCATGGATTATTTTCTTCCCCAATTTGATAAATATATATTTTTTAAATAAATCTTAGAAGTTGCGTGTAATGAAAACACAACTGTTTGGATGGGACCTCAACTTTTGTCTTAATTATTTATCCAAAATAGGAAAAAATTATGTCATCCTGACAAGGAATCTCTCCTCTAGTGCATCATATTTTTTTCATATTTTTTTGATAAACTTTACTATTTTCTCTTGAGCGGACAATTGCCACCATATTTTACTATTGATGACCTATTTCTAGTACAAATAAAAAATAAAATATAAATACTAATTGAAATGTTTAAAAAATTATATTTTTACAAAGTAGATTGATTGATCTACAAAAGGGTATTTTTATCTTCTTTTAAAATGATTATTTGCACGAGTAGGAGTTGTTAGAGCATCAAGTTTTTCAAATAATTTCATTTTTTTGGTAAATGAGCCCCAAAGTGATGCTACATATGTTTTTAGTGGATGGTTCCAATTGAAAAAGTTGTGGCCTAGATCTAATTTAGATAGAATGATTCCAGATAGAACATAAGTTTCACCAAAATTAACTTTTAGTTGGAAATACTTAAATTTGTTTATGTTGATAAGTTGGCCCAAAGTGTGACACAACTTTAAACTTTTACCCATCTACCAGTTCATTTATGTTGGAATAAGGCATTTCTTCTTGTGCAGGAGCACCTACCTGACAGCTGGCCTCCATGAGGCAGTTAGTTTGTTTTAGGTCTGGTTAATGTTTCCAAGAGGGTCTGATAAGACCAATGCATGTAATAAGGTCATGTTGACCATACTTTGCTATTTTTAGCTAGTCTGTTAGGACAGCTGTTATGCTGTAGGTCCGGTTGGATCTCCCAGCCGCCTGGAGAGATTTCCCAGCCGCTTGGAGTCGGGTCAGTAGTACTCGCAAGAGATCCTATTTATGCATGAGGATCGGTTGGTCTTGGGACAGATTGATAGATAGATGTTGAGAAGCTAGATTGCAGGGAGTGACAGAGAGTGAGACTGAGTACTGTATTGCATCTTTTGAAATCAATAAAGATCCTGTTTGTGTTCATTTTCTGTTTGATCTCCATTGTGAAATTGATTTACTGTTTTGGTGGTTTCATGGATTCGCTGATCCATTCCACCGGTTGATTCGTCGAATCGGTGGAATGGCCATGTACAGTAGGATAGGATCTAGTTTGCATTTTGTGTTTGTTCATGTGCATGTTTGCAGGATCGCGATCGAGAGGTGTTGAGGACCCTAGCATGGGTATGTGCTAGGTCGTGCTGGTTGTTAGAGTCTGGAAAGTTGTCCAGGAAGCGGATCGGGTCATCCCAGGAGGTTCGGCGGATCGAAATTCGCTAAGGTTGGAAAATCCATCGCAACAGCATCATCAGGATATTTCTGCGTATATCCTGCAGTCGCTTCGGGTGTCATCCGAGTAAGTGGAGATGAGCATGATGCCGTCGGTTGTATAAAGTGAATGTGCATTGGGGTGATCATCATCAGGTGTTGCCGAGGAGGAGCGTATCAGCATAAGGTAGAAGATCGGATTGACAATTCCTTCGCGGGCTGATAATGTTAAGTTTGGCCGATAGTAGGATATTGAAGGAACTGCATGTGACGTCATCGTCATCAGGATAATCGTCATCAGGATATCGGGGCAGTAGGATATTGAAGGAGCTGCATGTGACGTCATCGTCATCAGGATAATCGTCATCAGGATATCGGGGTGACGTAAGCATCGAAGGAAGGGTGCATGAGGTTGTCATCATCAGGATATATGGGAGGAACCGGATGTTCTATATCCTGCTGATGAACATGATGTTGAACATCATGATGATGAAGAAAGAGGTTGGCGGTAAGATGAACAGTGAACGTCAGGAGGATGTTCGCGCTTGCCGAATATGATGATGCTGCCGATAGTCGAATATGATGATGCTGCTGACAGGCGAAAGGGCGAAGGTTTGTCTGCAGGAGGATATCGGTCGGCAGAGAGAAAATATGATGATGCTGACAGTGTAAAGGGAAATATGATGATGATGATGAAGGGTTGCGGACATCCATGCTGTATGTCAAGGTTTTAGTGTGGATGCCTCTACATCATAGTGGTATCAGAGCTCAGCAAAAGGTCTGGGCTGTTGTGTGTTGATTCTGTCACCGAAAGGACAGAGGTAGAGTTGATTCTATCACCGAAAGGACAGAGGTAGAGGAGTGAGAGGTTGACAAAATGCCTCCGAAAGGTAGTGGTACTGCAAGGGAATTGCAGGAGATAAAGGAAAAACATGCTAGAGAGATGAGGAAGATGAAGGAGCTTGCTGAAGCACTTCAAGCCAGGCTTGTAGCCCTGGAAAGGAACAAAAAGAGGGAAGTGGAAGACAGTGAATCTGAAGAAGATGAAGATGCTGTTGAAGAGTATGAAGAGGTAGCTGAAGATCTGGATGCTGAAGACCAGAAATTTGCAAAACTGTTAAAGGCAGTGCAGAGTGATAAACCTAAGGTAAAGGTTGATGTTTCCAAGTATAATGGAAGTTTGAATGAAGATGAGTTACTGGATTGGATTGCTGCACTGGATAATCACTTTGAATGTGAAGATGTTGCTGAGGATCAGAAGGTAAAGATTGCAAAGACCAAGTTAGGAGGTCATGCTTTGGTATGGTGGGATTATGTACAATCCGAGAGAAGGAAACAAGGGAAGTCAAAGATCACTTCATGGGATAAAATGGTAGCAAGGATCAAAGGTAAATTCTTGCCAAGGGATTATGAAATTCAGATGTTTAAGAAGCTGCAATTTTTAAGGCAGAAGAAAATGGATGTGAAGGCATATACTGAGGAGTTTTATAAGTTGAGTATGAGATCTGGTCATCATGAGAATGAGGTAGAAAAGGTGGCTAGGTACTTAGCTGGGTTGAGATTGAACATACAGGATGAGTTAGTTTTAGCTAACCCTAAGAGTGTGGAGGATTGTTACCAAATGGCAATCAGGATTGAAGAAAAGATGAATAGGGGACAAGATAAGTCCATGAGAGGAAGAGGCAGCAATATGAGGGGAAGAGGATCAGCCCCTACACAAAGGCAAACCAATGAGGGTCAAGAAGACACTGGTAAAGGACAGGGACAGTCTGATTTCAAAGGTGGATGGAAAGGTAATAGAGGCAGATTTGGAAGTGGTAGAGGTTCTACTACATTTTCAGGAAAGTGTTACACCTGTGGTGAGTTTGGACATCCATTTTTGAAATGTCCAGAAAGCAAAGGTTCATCATCCAGAAATGATAGAACTAATGACAAGAGAGTACAACTTGTGCAAGAAGAGAAAGTAGAGCAAAGTGTGCAGAGTTCAAACACTTATCAAGGAGATAGAGTTCCTGACAATTATGCATATCCTGAGGAGGGAGAAGCATTGATGCTAAGGAGAATTAGTTTGCAGACATCAAAGGATATGATGCAAAGAAGAGCTCTTTTCAAGACCACATGCAAGAGCAAAGGTAAGGTATGTAAGGTTGTCATTGATACTGGTTTAACAGACAACATGGTATCTCAGGAAATGGTGGATAAACTGCATTTGGAAAGGATTCCACACCAACACCCTTACAAGGCATCTTGGGTGAGTGATAGTCAATCACTTTTTGTCTATGAACAGGCATATGTGGATTTTCAGATTGGAGCATATCAGGATAGAGTTTTGTGTGACATTTTGCCCATGGAATGTTGTCACCTACTGTTGGGTAGACCATGGCAATTTGATAGGAGGGTACTGTATGATGGGTATGCTAATACCTACACCATCAAGAAAGATGGGAAGACTATTATGTTGATGCCATTACAGGAAGCAGCTGCAGCACAGGGGGCAGCCAAAATCATTTTAGTGGGAAAGAAAGAGTTTGTGCAGATGCCTATAGGAGCTGGCATAAAGGCAGTTGAGGACATTGCAGGGAAAGGAGTTGTTAAGGACAACAGGTTGAAGAAAGCTTCAGTTTTGACTGACAGAGGTCAGCAGCAGGTGCAGAAATAGGTTTGCAAACAGCAACCAGTTGAGAGGAATGACAAGGATGTTGTCATAGTTGGGACTATTGTTTGTCCTATAAAGGTTGAAAGAAAGACAGAGTTGAACATTGCAGAAGTTCCAGAGGCTGTTCAGACAGAGGTTCTGGTCAGACAACCTGACAAACACAAGGTATGTGAGAGAAGGGCCTACATTGACAGGCATGAGGATTTACTTGCAAGAAAGCAAGTTACAGTTCAGAAGTCTTGGAGCAGCCAAGAGCCAGCAGAGGACAAAGCTGGAACAGGTCAGAACACTGACATGACAAAGTGTAAAGGTGGAGGGCTTCCACAACTAAACTCATGGGACATGAGTTCTTTTCTGTTGGGGAGTATGGTGCAGGAGCACCTACCTGACAGCTGGCCTCCATGAGGCAGTTAGTTTGTTTTAGGTCTGGTTAATGTTTCCAAGAGGGTCTGATAAGACCAATGCATGTAATAAGGTCATGTTGACCATACTTTGCTATTTTTAGCTAGTCTGTTAGGACAGCTGTTATGCTGTAGGTCCAGTTGGATCTCCCAGCCGCCTGGAGAGATTTCCCAGCCGCTTGGAGTCAGGTCAGTAGTACTCGCAAGAGATCCTATTTATGCATGAGGATCGGTTGGTCTTGGGACAGATTGATAGATAGATGTTGAGAAGCTAGATTGCAGGGAGTGACAGAGAGTGAGACTGAGTACTGTATTGCATCTTTTGAAATCAATAAAGATCCTGTTTGTGTTCATTTTCTATTTGATCTCCATTGTGAAATTGATTTGCTGTTTTGGTGGTTTCATGGATTCGCTGATCCATTCCACCGGTTGATTCGTTGAATCAGTGGAATGGCCATGTACAGTAGGATAGGATCTAGTTTGCATTTTGTGTTTGTTCATGTGCATGTTTGCAGGATCGCGATCGAGAGGTGTTGAGGACCCTAGCATGGGTATGTGCTAGGTCGTGCTGGTTGTTAGAGTCTGGAAAGTTGTCCAGGAAGCGGATCGGGTCATCCCAGGAGGTTCGGCGGATCAAAATTCGCTAAGGTTGGAAAATCCATCGCAACAGCATCATCAGGATATTTCTGCGTATATCCTGCAGTCGCTTCGGGCGTCATCCGAGTAAGTGGAGATGAGCATGATGCCGTCGGTTGTATAAAGTGAATGTGCATTGGGGTGATCATCATCAGGTGTTGCCGAGGAGGAGCGTATCGGCATAAGGTAGAAGACGGATTGACAATTCCTTCGCGGGCCGATAATGTTAAGTTTGGCTGACAGCAGGATATTGAAGGAACTGCATGTGACGTCATCGTCATCAGGATAATCATCATCAGGATATCGGGGCAGCAGGATATTGAAGGAGCTGCATGTGACGTCATCGTCATCAGGATAATCGTCATCAGGATATCGAGGTGACGTAAGCATCGAAGGAAGGGTGCATGAGGTTGTCATCATCAGGATATATGGGAGGAACCGGATGTTCTATATCCTGCTGATGAACATGATGTTGAACATCATGATGATGAAGAAAGAGGTTGGCGGTAAGATGAACAGTGAACGTCAGGAGGATGTTCGCACTTGCCGAATATGATGATGCTGCCGATAGTCGAATATGATGATGCTGCTGACAGGCGAAAGGGCGAAGGTTTGTCTGCAGGAGGATATCGGTCGGCAGAGAGAAAATATGATGATGCTGACAGTGTAAAGGGAAATATGATGATGATGATGAAGGGTTGCGGACATCCATGCTGTATGTCAAGGTTTTAGTGTGGATGCCTCTACATCATCTTCCCAAGGCTAGAGTTTTTACATGGGTACCCCTCCACAAGAGAGTTTTGACAGGAGAAAGTTTTGCGAAATTGGGTTATGAGGGCCCATCATGGTGTATTTTATGTTTGAAATAGAGTAAATCTCTGGATCATTTATTTGTGCAGTGCCAATTTACACAAGAATGTTGACAATGGCTTTATGCTAAGTTGGGGTTGTATGGAGCATTACATAATGACATAGTAAGTCTTTTCAATGCATGGTTGATAATTAATTCATATGTTGTTAATGCTTGCATTTGGATTGTCAGCCCGTCTATTTTGGTGTGGGAACTTTGGAAGGAAAGGAATAGGAGGATTTTTCAAGAGAAGGAAATGATCTTTGGGTTATTTTTGAATAAGGCAGAGGTGGCACTAACAAAAGTAGTTAATAGTAGAATAATGGAAGGAGTTAAAAACAACTTTACAATAGAAGAAGATAGGATGAGGAAAAACTGGCAAAGGCTAAAAATCCCCCCCGTTAAAGGGGATGGGGGAGTTGATTCTTAGAAGAGGAGAGAAGAAGCCAAATGGATACCACCAAAAAAGGGTGGTATAAGATGAAATTTGATGGAGCCTCCAAGGAAAATCTTGGAGACTCTAGAGAAGGTTGTATTGTGTGAGATTGGGGAGGAAGGGTGATTGGGAAAGCATCGAAGCTGCTCTCCTTTGGCACAAATAACACAGCTAAGATATAGGCTTTAATTCCAGGTCTCAAGATGTGTCAGAACATCAAGATAAGTATAATGGTAGTGGAAGGGGACTCTTAGATTGTTATTAATGCGGTAAGGAAGAGAGAAACACAAAATTGGAAATTAAAAGTATTATTGAATGAAGCTTTATCAAGTTAGATAATTTTGAAGATGTGATAGATAATCACACTTTCTACGAGGTGAATGGTGATGTAGATATGATGGAAAATAATGCAATATACTCAAAGGAGGATATGGTGTGGATAGCACCACTTAATAATGGTATTGTTGATGAGAACTGATGGATCATCCTTCCTAATGTCTAGTTCCAAGTTAGCAAAATGTGACAAGGAGGAAGGATGGGAGGTGCTTTCAATGATTTGATAAGGATAAAGAGGCTTTATTTAATGAATGATTGGATATGCAGAGGGATAGAGTATTACAAGTATGGATATGCCAATTCGGTTGATCAATGTTAAAAGGAAAATGTCATTTCTTGGAAGGATCTCTAACAACAGAATGAGGAAGGTGTTTAAACCAAAGAGTGTTGTTTTTTTGTAGTGGAATGGGTCTTAGGAGAATAATACATGGATTGTATGAATAAGTATAGGGTCAATTCTAAACTGGCTTCAATCTTCATGGAAGTGTTATGTTGGAAAATGTACTCTTGGGGGCTTTTCCCTCTTAAGGTTTAACTCTCGGGTCCTTAAATTCCATTTAGAGCATCTTGCATGATAATTTTGACTCCCGATGAGAAAACCCTAAAGTATTACGGAAAATAGACCTAGGGGGTGCTATTTTGATGATCCCTGAACAAAAATGAGAGGGTGGACTTGGGTACTAGCGCCCTAGTCTTGCCTTATTTTGGGTTTGCCCTAAATTTAAATGTTAGTTTTATGACCATTATTTAGATCCTATACCGACATCTCAAGTTTGAATTATGAAATTCTTAGCGGGAATGTTTGTAGTTGCATATATAAGCATGATTAGGTTTCATTTGTAAACTAGATGGAAATTAAATGAACATTGTAATTTTGTGATTTTGGATTCAAGGCATTCATTGTGTTGTAGAGCAGTACTTTGTTGTTATTGTGTTTATATTTGTAGATTTGGCTCCATCTCCTCATGGCAATAAGAGTATCTTCCTTCTATGAGATCTACACTTCAAGGTGATATCTATTATGTTTTCAATCATTTATCATTTGGATTTTCACCTCTATCCTGCAGGGGTACGCACTCTTATCTAACAATGATGTTTAGAAGACTTGAATGTCTCTCCAAGGCTTGACCGAGGCAAGCCTCTAAACACCACAACCCCCTCCCACACTCCTTTGTGATTGCAGGTTACATGTACTATGTTTTGTGGAGTGGAGTTGCAGAAAGGAGGTTGCAGACAACAGGGATTCAAGATTTGACAAGCAGAGGACAAAGGTGAACATTTCAATACAAGGGTGTTAGTTCCTGTGTCCTCCATCTTTTCTGAGGCAGAAATAGAAGATATAGTACAGATCAATGTTGGAAGGAGATCTAGATTCCATGACAAAATCTGTACCTTGGACTAGGGCTCTAGTCCCAATGTCCCTGACTGTTTTGCTTTCTAAACTTCAAAAAAAGTGAGTTAAATATCTCTGCCCTTTACCTTAGTCTGAAAGGATTTGCCGTAATTCGATAATTTGCTTACTATTTTGCTTATTTAGGGTTTTAAGTGTAATTGAGCATTAAATTCATACATTGTTTGATACATCTAAACTTCCGCATTGTTCCATGTGGCAGCCCAACTTGATAAGTGATTGCTCTCGCTCAGTGGAGATTCAACTCGATTGATATGCCCTTGAATGTTTGGTGAGAAGGGAGGATTTTCCTTAGAAATCTAAACCAAAACATTCCCCCTTTTTCACCCTAAACATTTTGGTGAACCCATGTTTTTGGACTTTTTGGCACCTTGCTGAGTGTTGTGTGATATATTTGTATTCATCCATTTTATTGCATTTGAAAAACTACAAAAAAATTGAAAATTTTTCAAAAGATTCAAAAAAATTTGCATTCTAGGGTTTGCATTTTCAGAGAATTTGCATTGATTTAGTTGCATTGCATTTAATTTCTGATTTTTGCACTAAATCTGAAATTTATTTTTCATCATACACTTATTGCATTTGAAAAATTACAAAAACATTGAAAATTTTGGAAATTTTGAAAAAATTAGCATCCTAGGCTTGCATTTTAGCATAATTTGAATTAATTGTTATTTAATTTCATCAAATTTCTATTATTTACATTAGATCTAATTTAAATTATATAAATTCATCATTTAGTATTCACTTGCATCGCATTTTCATGCTTAAATTGTCAAAAATTGCTTGAAATTGTGCATTTTTCATAAAAACCTAGTTTTGCATTAGCTAGGGTTTGTAGTTAAAATATTGTTTCATATTTTACTGCCCTTTTCAAACACTCACGAGGACTGATTTTTAATTGTAGTGTTGCATCATAGTGGTGTTCTTGCAAAATTTCATGTCTAGGGTTTGAAAACCCATTTTCACTAGATTTGACCTTATCGTCTCTCTAGATTTGCACTACAAGTGTGTTGTGAGGGATTTTGCCGCATTATTTGACTGATATCAGGGTTATTATTTTTTTCCCCTCCTCAAATTCCTTGCAACACCCTTTCTGCTAGACATTTGCATTGAAAATTTGTGAAAATTTTCATATTTTAGCTATATTTTCACTAGGGTTTGACTTGTCAACTCACTAGATTGGCACTATAGGCATGTTGTGACAGATTTTATGGAATTAGGTGACTAATATCAATCTTATAATCTTCCATCCATCACAAATTTCCTCACAACACCCCTTCTTTTACTCATTTACATTGAAAATTGGTGAAAAAACACATATTTTAGCACATTTTGACTTATTGCGTCCTTAAACTTGCATCAAAAGAATTTTGTGAAATATATTTCTGCATCATTAGACTATTCTTAGGCATTTTATTTTCTGTCCCTCTTGAAACTTTTCACAACACCTCTTCTCTTAGTGACTTGCATTGAAAAAAGTTGAAAAATCTAGCATCTCAGGTCATATTCATACATAGAATTGCATTAAAGGCGTGTTCTAAAAGATATTTTTGCATTATTGGGTTGATATTGAGCCTATTATTTACTTCCCCTCTTGAAACTCTTCACAACACCTCTACCTTTAGTCATTTGCATCAAACAAATGTGAAAAAGTGAACATTGCATGTGCATAAACAAGCATAATTGGTGTTGTTTCATTGCATTTAATATAAATACATAAAATCATCAATTGGGCCTTGCTATGTTGTACTCTATTCCTCCTATCCATTGTGTTTGTTGTGAACTTGGTGTCTCCTTTTATTCCTTTCCTTCAAACAAGTGCTTAGGAGTGAAATAGTCACACACCTAGGGTGTATCAAGTAACATAAAACTTTGCATGTCTTGTTTTACTAAAACTCATTGGATATTGATGTCACAAGACATTTCATTATGGCATCTTCATCTCATTGCTCTTTGGTATCTTTACATGCATATATCAAAAACTTTGAGAATTTCTACAAATTTCTTAATATGAATCCTCATGTTCTCACTTATATACAAGCTATGTATCACAAGGATATATTTAAATACTCTTCATTTGTAATCCTTGACTATGTAGCTGATTTTGACAACTTCACATCTCTCATGAATACATACCCTTGGGTAGCAAAAGATTTAAAAAAACACATTGAGAATGATGAGTGTGACAGTTCTCTTAATGCTTTGGAATTAATAGCTAAAACATATGATGATGATGATTCCATAAGTTATCCTACTTCTCCTATAGTTAAATGTCCATGAACCTTAGATGAGAAGACTATGGATAGCCATATTAATGACACAACACCTAACCTTCCTAACAACACCGTATCATCCTCTCATTCCAATAATCTCCCTGGCCAAGATGTAGCATTAGTTGATGAGAAAAGGTCTCTCACATTAAATCCTTTAGGGATGGATGTTGGGTATAATTGAGAGGGAAACAATGTTAATTCAATATTCACTAATATACTTTGTATAAATATTCCTAATATGGTTGTGAAAGAGGCAAGTAGTACACCGTCATGCTTAAAACTAGTGATCATGGTTCAAGGAGATCAAAAACCATCTCGACCCTCGGACCACATCCTAAACTATGCAAGACAAATCAAAAAAAGGAATCAAGGTGTTCAAAATGTGATTTCTCACACATACAACACCCATAATAACAAGCAAAGTAAGAAAGCACCTCATGTGCTTGTCTCTCTTCCATGCTCTCAACCTATGCTCCCTCTACCACCTCGTCTTGCTCATAGAAGTGGTCAAGAATATGATCTTGTCAAGCAATTTCATGCTACTCTGGCTAAGATCTCTCTTCGGGATTTAATACAAACATCACCTACATACCACATAATGGTTCAAGAATCTTTACAAAAGATGATTGTACCACCTACTGCTAACCCTAATGACCTAGCAGCTGTATTAGATAGTATGCATGCTACAAAAATGGATATTCTATTTCAGCCACATGAAATACCAACAAGTAAAGACAAATATGATGCCCATATAATATTTGCCACGATAAATACAAAATTGATAAAGTGAGTTATGATTGACAATGGATTGGCTCTTAATGTTTGTGCCATTGACCTACTACACAAAATCAAGATTGACACATCTTTAATCAAACTAGATAAGATTAGCATTTGAGGCTTTGATAATCAAGGTAGCCAATCTATGGGTTCTATAATCCTACCTGTAAAGGTTGGCCCTATGACATTATCCACCCTTTTTCATGTCATGCTCGATTCGCTTTCATATAATATGATTCTCGATAAACCATGGATTCATGCCATGGGGGTAGTTCCTTCTACCCTTCATAGATCAATAAAGTTTATTTATCAAAACAAGCTTCACACCATACACGTTGATCCTGAACTAGATAAATGTTTACATATTGAAAAGAAAAAACAAGTTAGTAATCATTCAAGTTTAAATAACCTACAAATTGATTCATCAATGCCTCTTGCCATAGATAATGTTGTGCAAGACCTTCAACCATCGAATGCACTTTTTGGTGACGATTGGGGTTCATTATATTTTAATCCTTGTAGTGTAGGGGAATATAAACTTAATAGCCCTGACACATCAAAAGTCACATCGATCTCATCCAATCAATCTTTTGAAACTCCTAAGAAAACTAAAGCTTCCTTGATAGAAAACAAAGACAATACTCTTACTTATACTACAAATTATGAGACCTACAAGGCTTCACCATCTTCTAAAGAAATGGACTCTCTCTATGCTCATGGATTTCAAATATTGTACAAAAATCATGACTATGCTAGTAATGGATGTGGTGTAAATCAACAAGGAATTAGAGTACCTTTACAAGTTGTTGGAATTAATTATACAGGTGGTATTGGATACTTCTCTCTAAAACCCACCAAAGCCTTTTGTCATCCTAAACTCAATGTTAATGCAATATCAATGAGACCAAAACAACATGCAAATATTCTTCCATCTTTAAGCCACACTCGTTGTAGAAAATATTCTAATTTCTCTCAAGGGTGGCCTCTTCCTAGATATGTCTATTCTTAACATTGGGATGAATCAGGTAAATATTTCTAACCCTTTACCTCTGTGTTGTGTTTCCCCCGTGATGTGTTATTTGTTGTTTAGCCTCCTAGGATGACCCTTGTTACTCTTGTAAGGTCAAGGATACTGGGAGACTACCTCTGTTGTGACCCTTCTTCTATTTGTATCATCATTCTTCTATATTGCTTCTCCTCTATTTTCATTGTTGTGTGTTGTGTCTTATGGACATAGTGTTGCGGTTAGTGACTTGGGGGCACCCTCCTACGTGACTGTCCCCAAGGCACTTTTTTCTCCTCTCTTGATTTATTGTTTACCTTCCTCTACTGGTTCTATCTAGCTGGTGGATGACGAATAACACATTATACTGATATGGACCTAGTGTCCCTTCAGCGAGAAATCAAAAAATGGACCTAGTCCATACATGACGATGGGGTTGATATATATTATCCGACTCTTGGCTAGTAGAATCACTCTGTGTGATGTTGTCTTATCGCACTTACAAAACATAATAGTACTATTGCTCCATACCCTTTGTCTATCTTGGATCTTTCTTTCCTTGGCTCCTTTACATGCATTGTTGTTTATCATGATTATATTGATGCTAACACCTTTTCTTGCAAGAAATTTTGTGTTTGTGGGAACATTTGGCAATTGTAAAGTACATGTCACCTCTAGGGGGCATGGGATTTGTGAGAGCTCATGTTGCCTTGTGTGTTTTCTTCCTACCTTAACATGCTTGATATCGTTATATGATATCAACCATCTTAAGGTGGGGGCATATATAAGGTAAGCTGTCTGATTTAGATGCTAGTAAATTGTGTTTGTAAAATTTGAAACTATTGCAATCATTTAAGCCCTCTATGAAGGTGGGATATTGCATATATCCTTTTATCTTGAGCTCTCTACAAAGGTGGGGATGGTGTATTTCTCTAATAGATTGCACATCCTGTCATTTTCTTAAAAGTCATCTGCGAAGGCGGGGTAGATTTGAGACTATCCTAACCCTTAAGCATGTCTTCCGCAATTGTTGTGGCGAAGCCCAATCATCAGTGTGTGCTTGTAATGTGCCTGAGATGGTTGTAAACCTAGCAATAGGTTTCTTCCATTGCTTGTCTACCATGTTTTCTCCATGTCTTCCATGTGTGTGTATATGGCGTGTTTGTTCCCAAGCATAGTCTATAGACTGGTTGCGATGAGTCCCTCCTATGCTTTGGAATCTGTATGGTGTGTTTGTTCTCAAGTGCAGTCTAAAGACTGGTGATGATGAGTCCCTTCTACACTCTGAGACTTGTATTGTGTATCTATTGCCTGATGTGCAGTCTAAAGATTGGCGGCGATGAGTCCCTCCTGCATTATGGGTTGTGTGTTTATTTTTCTTGTACTTGCATTTGCATTTCATATATGAAGAAAAGGAAAATAAATAATCACTACATTCACTATATTCACTGTGTTTTGTGTGTCTTCAATGCTGTCTTCTCTATGTTTTGCATGACTGTAACTGTCTTCTCCGTGTTTTACATGCCTATTACTATCTTGAATGTGTTTGGCATGTCTTCACCGTGCTTGGTGTGTTTGCTGTGTTTGTTGACCGTACTTTAATGCATGTATTGGTCTTGTGTTTATACATACATTAAAGTGGGGGCTAAATGTTATGTCAAAAAATGTCTCCTTGGGGGCTTTTCCCTCTTAAGGTTTAGCTCTCGAGTCCTTAAATTGCATTTAGAGCATCTTGAATGATAGTTTTGACTCCCGATGAGAAAACCCTAAAGTCTAATGGAAAATAGGACCTAGGCAATGCTATTTTGATGATTCCTAAACAAAAATGAGAGGGTTGACTTGGATGCTAGTGCCCTAGTCCTGCCCTATTTTGGGTCTGCCCTAAATTTAAATATCGGTTTTATGACTATTATTTAGGTCATATGCCAACATCTCAAATTTGAATTATGAAACTATTAGCGGGAATGTTTGTAGTTGCATATATAAGCATGATTAGGTTTCATTTGCAAACTATATGGAAATTAGATGAGCATTGTAATTTTGTGATTTTGTGATTTTGGATTCAAGGCATTCATTGTGTTGTAGAGCAGTACTTTGTTGTCATTATGTTTGTATTTGTAGATTTGGCTCCATCTCCTCATGGCATGAAGAGCATCTTCCTTCTATGAGATCTACACTTCAAGGTGATATCTATTGTGTTTTCAATCATTTATCATTTGGATTTTCACATCTATCCCATAGGGATATGCACTCTTATCTAACAACGGTGTTCGGAAGACTTGAATGTTTCTCCAGAGATTGATCGAGGCAAGCCTCTAAACAACACAACCCCCTCCCACACTCCTTTGTGATTGCAGGTTACATGTACTAAGTTTCGCAGAGTGGAGTTAGAGAAAGGAGGTTGTAGACAACAGGGATTCAGGATCTGACAAGCAGAGGACAAAGGTGAACATTTTAGGACAAGGGTGTTAGTCCCTATGTCCTCCATCTTTTCTAGGGTAGAAATAGAAGATACAGTGTAGATCAGTGTTGGAAGGAGATTCAGATTCTATGACAAAATCTGTACCTTCGACTAGGGCGCTAGTCCCAGTGTCTCCGACTGTTCCACTTTCTAAACTTCAAAAAATAGTGAGTTAAATATCTCTGCCCTTTACTTTAGTCTAGAAGGATTTGTCATAATTTGATAATTTTCTTATGGTTTTTCTTATTTAGGGTTTTAAGTGTAATTGAGCATTAAATTGATACATTGTTTGATACATCTAAACTTCTGCACCGTTCCAAGTGGTAGCCCAACCTATTAGGTGATTGCTCTCGCATAGTGGAGATTCAACTCAGTTGATATGTCCTTGAATGTTTGGTGAGAAGGGAGGATTTGCCTTGGAAATCTAAACCAAAACATTCCCCCCTTTTTCAGCCTAAACAAGAAGTTTTACTTGATTTAGTAGAGGACAAAAGGATCATCAAACAAATAATGGAAATTTTCATCAAAAAGGAATTTAGAGGAGGTTATGAGGAGTCCCTCGAAGTGGCATGGCCTAGAGTGGACATTCCTCTATCAGAGAAGTTCCACAAAGTTAATCTGAAGGGAGATTTGGTGGAATGGTTGCCTTACATCGCAGACATGCGGGTGGAGAGGATTGTAGAATAAAGGAAGAAAGCAGTGCAAGGAATGAATTTTCTGAAGAAACTAATAGGGATTGATGGGGAAGATGCCTAGTTGTAGGAGCTTATCAACCAATATTATGTGGAGGAAAGCAATGCATAAGTCTGTGTTTATTTTAAGTATGCTTAAAATAGGTGTTTTATGAGGAATGACATGATTTTGTTCCTACTTGTAAGTAATATTTGATAGTATGTTAGCAGGTTTTTGTTCCTACCTACTTAGATGTATGCTCAAGCAATGCTTTTGATATAGATAAGCTACTAGCACAGGAGCAGAACCTAATAACAAAGCCAAATGGCAGCAGAGCAGGCTCAGGGCCACCAACAGCTGACTAATAGTTGACTAAGAGTACAACCACAAATTTAAACAAAACATAAAATGAGTCTTAAATAAGTCTTTTAAACATAAAACAATAATCCCCTAGCTAAGAAGAGATTCCCAATCATCAGATATCATATTGGTTAAATTTTCCTGATCCTCCAACAGAGAATCCACAGTCTTCTTTCGGTCCACCTGTAAGATAGAAAAGTCTTCAGCAGCCTTGAGGGAAGTTTTTTGAACCATCTTGACTAGATTATTAACCTTGTTCTCCATCGTAGACAGGCAAGATTTCACTTCAGCAAGCTCAGTTTCCAGCTTCTTGTTGTCCACGTCCCTTCTTGCACTCATCACTTCCATCTCAGGGGTTTCCTGCACCTTAGTTTCTTCCTCATTAGTGTCATAGAAATAGTTATTCATAGAAGCAAAGTGGCTCGCGCCCTCATATTCTTTCATGGGGGTAGTTTTGGTTCCCTTCAATTTAGTATCTTGTCCAGTGTCCTAATCAAATGCAATGGAATAATCCACTAACTTTAAGCCCTGAGACAAACCTCCCACCAATCGAGAAGATCTCCTCAAGGATGGCCTTCTAGCAGTGCCATCCTTACCCAAAGCAATTTCTTTAACAATCACCACCTCCACCTTCTCTAGATTCCCCTACTTTTTAATAGCTTCTTCGATACCTTTCCTATCACCTCTCTCACTATATCTCCTTTTAACAAATTCATTCTGAGCAAGACCCCCCACCTTTACATTTTTTGTTCACTTGCATAGGGATCCTGCATTTCAGGTTACACAGGCCCTCAACAATAACAACATGGTATTTATTTTGAGGGGTCATAAAGGTTTGACATAGGGATTGGCTACCAGAGAAGGCTTTCATGAAAGAGGTGGTCTTTGACATAGGCGGGCTAGACAAAGGACCCGAGGGATCGCTCATAGGCTGGTTAGAAGGGGAGGTGGGCCTAACACTTAGGGGAATTTTATCTTTAGACTCATCATTGGAACTCTCCTCAATAGGATGGATAGGTGGAGATTTAGAAGGATCAGAGCCAAGTGGTAATGATACAACCAGAAAATTAGGCCTTGGTGTAAGGGCACCAAAATCACTTCAGGGTCTTCTTCACAGACTTTTTTGGTATGTAACAGAGGCTTCAAGGATGGAAAGTAGAAAGGAGGGGAAATTCACTAGAGCCTAATGGTGAAAATGATTTAAAAAGGCAAAATGATAGTGATAAAACACTTTGTATCTACCCTCAAGAGTAAAATACTTCTTTATCAGAAAGCATACTCGATTCCACAATGCGACGAGACTCTCCTGCTCAAAGCCTCCCTGCAACCTAATTTGTTTCTCACCTTCTTTAAAGAATGGTTTCATGCTCTCCAAATCCGGGACACGGGTCTACTTCTTGAGTCTTTTCTCCAAACATGGCAAACCAAACACAGCAGTAATGGCTTCCTCAGAGACAATGAATTGGACCCCTCCAACCTTTACCATTCGCCTCTCGTCCCACGATTCAACAAACTGGGTCAAAATATTTTCATCATAGCCATTCAAGGATTCCATGAAAGTTGTAATTCCTCCCTCATACACAATGCTCCACACTTGCAAGTCCTCCTTGAATTCATTGTAGTTCATAGGCTCCATCCTCACCTTATCCCCCCATAATCCTATACCTCCAGGGCACAAAGTTAGAAACCCAGAAGCACACAGAAACAAATCTCTCACTATAAAAGTTGTTGCAGAGAGTAGGGAGAGAACATGAGAAAACTCTAGAAGTTTATAATAAAAGAAACTTAAGTCTCTTTATCATCCTTTGCATGCCCCTCCATAACTCGAAGGCATTCGGCTCATAAATGTCATCAGGTCCCGACTCGTGCGAGCCCCTCAAATCTAGCCCATTAAGCAAAGGTTGACAAGACCCTTTACAAAAATCTTTCCGCCAAACATGATTTGAACTGATTATCTCAAGGTGCACAAAATACTCAGTACGCCACATCATCTCAAGGTAGTGAGTAGGATTCATTCTGTTGTCCTCCATGCCATGTCCTCCCATTATGTTAGAAAGGCATGCCAAAATACACCTCCAAACACTTATATTCATCATTTCAACTATCATGTGGGGTTAAGGGCCTCCTTCTGAATGCAATTATTGATTCTCCTAGGTAGATTATCCAAGTTCCTCTAACATCTTAAGAGATGAATATTTATCCCCAAGTTTACCATAAGATCCACAACTTTGTTTCCCTCCCTATAGGTATGTTTCAATTCTTTGCCCTCAAACCTTAGGAGAAGACCCTTTATATCTTTGATGACATCCTCTATCTACCAATTGACATTTCCATTCCCTTTAACAACTTCTATAACAACCATGGAATCACCTTCCACAATTATGTTTTTAATGCCTATAGACAGGGAAATTTTAAGACCTCATAGGAGGGCCATGGCTTCCGTAGTGTTATTGGTGTTTTCCCCAATGCTATGAGTAAAAGAAGCAATCAGAGAACCCTTATCAAATCTTATCACTCCTCCACCACTAGCTAACCCTAGGTTTCCTTTGGTAGCCCCATCAAAGTTTAGTTTTGACTAGCCACATGGGGGAGGGATCCAGTTAGTATTGGCTCTGGCCTTTTTCTTCCTATCCTCCACTCTGTAAGTACTTATAGGAATAGTGCATTGTTCAATTATGCTAGTTTCTTTAGCATTTGAAGGATTTTCAGTAGCTTTTATGGAACTATTACTGATGTTGTCTTGCAACAATCTGATAGCAGAACTAAAGACTTCTTTGGGATTCCTGAATTTTTCCCTAAAAAGTCTATTGTTTCTTTCCTTCCAAAGGCACCAAGATAGAATAGGGGGGTTTGGGCCCATATTTCATGGCAAACTAGATTTGAGAAGGGGGGATCCAGGCCCTAATGAGATCCATTCTTACACCAAGGAATATCCAGGATATTCAGGGCCATACTCCAAACTTCCCAAGTGAAATCACAATGTAATAGAATATGAGAGACAAACTCTCCTTCTTTCATACATAGCACACATCTATTCGGAATTTGGAAGCCCATTATCTGGAGATTATCAATAGTAAGGATTTTGTTTTGAACAGCCACCCACCAAAAGTGATTCATTTTTGGCACCAGGTTGTGGTTCCAGATGCTCTTCCATAATTTATCACCTTCATGGGGAAGGGACATATTATAGATAGATATAACAGTAAACCTCCCAGACTTTTCCTTCATCCAAACCAATCTATCTTTTTGCAGGAAGAGGGGGATTCTACATCCTTTTAGGATCAATTGTATCTCTTTAGCAACTCTAGTTAACTCTGTATCTCCTTGACAACACTCTGACAGCCAGGCCCACTCGCCACAGCCAGGGAGGAAGTAATCCTTCACCTGGTCTCTAAAGTAATTAACAGCAACTTTCATCAAATCTTGAGTGTTTTGACACTTTCTTAGGGGTCCTTCATTGATCCAGTTGTCTTCCTAAAATCTTATTGATTCTCCATCCCCTAATTTCCATTTACTGCCTTTCAGAAGAATATTTCTACATTTCATGATATTGTTCTAGATTACTGAGCCCCTAGGAAAGTCAGGAGAGAGTAAAATGTCTTCTAGGGTTGAGTTCCCCATATACTTGGCTTTCATAATGCTGCCCCAATCTTTGCCCCCAACAATGAGGTTCCAACCAATTTTGGTTATGAGTGCTTTATTAAGCAAGTTCAATTTTCTTAGTCGTAAGCCCCTCTGCAATTTAGGTTTACAAACTTTATCCCAAGAAACAAGAGCCAACCTCTTTTTGTCTTCCATTTCTATCCAAAGAAAGGTTCTTTGTATCTTCTCAAGTCTCTCAATTAGGTACTTAGGCATTTTGAACAAGGATAGAAAATACATAGGAATTCCTTAGAGAGAAGCTTTGAGGAGTTGAAACTTACCAGCCTGACTTAGGAGTTTTCCTTTCCATCCTGCAAGTTTCCTTTGTGTCCTTTCCATTATGGTATTCTAGTATTCTAGGGTGGCATCCTTGACTGAGAATGGTAGTCCAAGATATATCCCAGGGAAAGAACCTGCATCACTTCCCAGAATGCCCATAATTTTTTGTTGTAGATCCGTCAGGGTGTTGAAAAAGTAGACATGACTCTTATCAAAGTTTATACATTGGCCCGTTGAGGTAGCATACTCCTGAAGCACTTTTTTCCATTTCTAAGCCTCCATAACTGAAGCAGCTCCAAACAAGATGGTATCATCTACAAATTGCTGAATGACAGCTGTTGAAGCAGGTTTAACCCCTTTGATGACTTTGGAGTTAAGCAAGGAAATGAAGCCCCTACTCAAGGATTCAACTAGGAGAATAAAGAGGCATGGGGAGAGGGGATCCCCTTGTCTTAGACCTCTACCAGCATTAAATAAGCCCCTCAGGATGCCATTGACCAAAACAGAGAATCAAACAAAGGTAACACAGATCATGACAAGCTGTAGAAATTTACCTTGGAATCCCATCTTCATCAGGATAGTAAAAAGTAACTTCCAATTAACTCTATCATAAGCTTTTGAAATGTCAAGTTTGAAAGCCATGCTCAATGTTCTACTTTTTTCCATGGACTGGATTATTTCATGTGTAGTAATTTCCACATATGTTATCTATTTGCCTGGGATAAATCCTTTTTGACAACTGCTGATCAATTTCTCAAGTATAGGTTGGAGTCTTAAAACCAAAATTTTGGAGAAGATCTTATATATTGTATTGAAAAGACTTATAGGTCTGAAATCCCCCATGCACACAACATCTTGTTTTTTGAGAATAAGAGCTATGAAGGTATGATTAAGTTGCTTTAACAACTTTCCTATCCTAAAGAAATCTCTGGTAGCTTCAGTGACATCCTTTCCCACTATCTCCCAATACTCCTGAAAGAAAGTAGGAGGGAAACCATCAGGTCCTGGGGCTTTAAAAGCCCCCATAGAGAAGAGACTGGCTCGAACCTCTTCCTCAGAGATATTTTTGCCAAGTTGAGCATTATCCTCCTTGTTCAGCAAGGTTGGAATAATATCTATGAGCTCCTGATTGATACTACTATCTTGGGCTCCCAGGAATTTCTGAAAATAGGAAGCAACCACATCCCCAACCTGCAAATCAGTTTCAACCATGATATGTCTGTCATCCATTATCTTGGTTATGATATTCCTTTTCCTATGCCTCATTGTAGATTGATGGAAAAATGATGTATTCCTATCCCCCTCTTTCAGCCATTGAACTCTTGATTTTTGCTTCTAAAAAATCTCTTCTTTCACTAGTAGTTCTTTCCATTCCTTTCTCATCTTCTCTTCCTCTATAGCTATAGCTTCAGCAATGTCTCCTTCTTCAAGCTTTTTTTGCAATTCTTTTAGTTTTAAGTTGGTTCTTCTTTTTTCCTTAAATATATTCCCAAAGTTGAACCTATTCCAGCCCTTGACTTTTTTCTTTACCATTAGCAGCTTCTGAGTCAGGCGGAACATAGGCATACCTTGGACATATATCCTCCATAATCTAGTAAGCATTTCCTTAAACTCTAGGTGTTTAGTCCACATTAATTCAAATCTGAATGGGTAGGGGCCTCTTCTATTCTCATCTTTCTAGGAGAGAAGCAATGGGTTATGATCAGAAGTTGTTCGAGGTAGAGTTTCAAGGGCATGTGAGCTTAAGAATTTCCAACTAGAGGATATCAAAACCCTATCAAGCCTGACTTGGATTAGGTTCTTACCTTTCCTCTGATTTGACCATGTAAACTTGTTACTTTGTGGCTCTAAATCCATTAGGCCTTCCCTATTCAAAAAATCATTCAGGTCCAACATACTGTCAGTGTAATCTATAGTACCTCCCCTCTTTTCGGAAGGGAAAAGGGGGGTGTTAAATTCTCCCATCAACATCCAATAGCTATCTAGGTCACTAGAGATTGGAGCAGAGAGGAGATCCCACAACTCCCTTCTAGGGTCCCTCTGATTAGGGGCATAGATATTAATTAGGTTCCATGAGAAGTTGTCAGTCTCCATCGTGGTCGCCAAAATTTTTTTGTTCTTCTTAATGACTCTTCCTTTAATAGTATTACTATTCCACATGGTGACAAAACCTCTCGAGGCACCACAGGCATCATAACCAAGGTATTCTACATTAGTCCAAAGATTCCTAGCCACCAACTGGAAGTTATCACTTTTCATTTTAACCTCTTGGAGTAGTAAAATGTCAATTTTATTTTCAAAAGTACAGTTTTTGACCAAAAACTATTTGTGGGGGTTATTAAACCCCCAAATGTTCCATGATAGAATTTTCATTTGATAAGACCCTTCTTGGAGCCCATCTCTAAGGTCTTCTATTTTCCCATAGCAATATCCTTATTGATCGCCTTCTGTCTTGTTTCTCTATGGGATGGTTGGCCTTGTTTGGTGTCCGTCCCCACATCCACAATCTTCTTTCTTGGGTCTCTACCCTTCTTTTTAACTATATTCCATCCCTCTAAGCCGACAATGCTAGAACTTTCCCCAGGAGTAAGGGTTGTAGAGTTGTTGATAGGGGATACAATCCCTAATCCTGTCTCTCCACTAGTCAAAGTATCAATCATAGTCGACGTTGGGCTAGAGACTATAGGGGGTAGCACAACCCCAAGAAAAGCTTATTTTTCTATGAGATCCTCTTGAAGAATCTCCCCATCTTCAAAGCCCAAAGGCAAGGAAGCCATGCTATTGACAATACCTGAAATAGGAGAAGTTCTCAGGCTATCAATGAGAGTTTGATCATTGATCTCCACATTAAGTGGTTGGGTATTATCCTCAACAACAATAGCAGCCTTGTTCTTTCCTGGGGATTTAATTATGTTCACCAGATCCTCCCTGAATGGATAGTCCTCTGCTTCTTCAGCAGTTTGAGCCTCCATAGCCTGTGAAGACTTAACTTTGCACTGTGGGGCTAAGTGGCCCTTTTTATTACAAATTTGACATAAGGTTGTGGAGTTTTCATACAATATGGGTTGAACCCATTGTCCATATTTAGATTTAAGAGTAATGTTGTTAGGAAGGATTTTGTTAATATCAATGTTAACACATATTCTAGCAAATACTAACCTTGATTTGTTTCTAGTTTTGTTGTCAAGAGTTATGAAGTGTCCAAGCGAGTTGGCAATCCACATGAATATTTCTTCATCCTAGAACTCCAAAGGAAGGCCCGAGAGTCAAATCCAAACTGGCGTCATTTTATTCAAATCAATAGCACTATCAAATCTTGGTTTCCATTTGCATAAAGATAAGCTATGCTTTCCAAACATCCAGGGTCCACCTACTAGCACAGAGGTGAGGTCCTCTCTTGCTCTAAAATTAAAGAGGAACATCCTGCTATTCATAGTGTTTACAGACACGCTGCCTTTAACCCTCCATTTAGTAGTCACCCATTTTTTGACTACATCAATATTGGGTCTGAAGGAAAAAAATTTCCCAACCAGAGCATTCTCCATAGAGGAGATGATTCGATCCATCACATCATTAGAAAGTTCTAGCTCAGAACCATTCGCCAGCACATGAAAAGTTGGGGAGACCCCAGTATCCACCGTTTTCTCCCCAAACATGGCCTTTTTCTAGGCATTGGGCCCCAACACCTTGTTTTGCAGCATGTGAGCAGAGGAATCTCTGTCCCCATCATAAAACACGTGACCCACAGGGTCCTCATTTCCATCCAATCCACTTGGGATAGTCCCTATCCCCAAAGCATCCCCTGAGGGACCCTGCAACGGAGGGTCCAAGGAATCACCTGGGTCTCTGGCAGCTATCAAATTCAAATTCAAATAGCGAGCAGGAAGAAGCAGGGCGGGAAGTTGCAGAGCTCTCAATTATTGAATATGCTCAAGCAATGTTGTCAAGCTTGGTTAGAAACTTATTGTTAAATACTTTTTATGTTTAATGAAGGGAGTTGTCCCCATGACAAATTAGTGATAAAAAATATTAAGATTTAAAAATTTACTAAGTCTTCATATTTTATTCAAATTTATTTATCTTTTGCTTTATAAATTTTATTTTAAGTCAAATCTAGATTTGAATATTAAGTTACTAAGTTTTATTTGTTTAAATATATAAATAATAGATTTTGATTAATGCCTTTTGATTTAAATTGTTATTTAAGTTGTAATAGAGAAATGTGAGAATAAATTTTTATTTATTTACTTTAAAATTCATTTATTTATTTTATTGGTGTGAAATCAACTCCCTACTAAATAGGGAAGAATGATTCTTATCACTTAATTAGGGATATGCTTTAATTTAAATATTATTTTATTTCACTTGTGTAAAATCAGATCCCTATAAAATAGCTAATCAATTTATCATAATATGACTCATTTTAATTATCTTGAATTTAGATGTGATTTAATTTTTAGGAGTGGACATAATTGTTTTATTTTCAAACATGAAATATAAGAATATAAAAATGGGTAACTATTATTCAATTGTTAATTAATAGAATATTTAGTTGGCAAGTATTATTTAATTAATTAGTGAGTATTATATAGTGTATAAATATAATTATTAATTAATTACTATTATTTACTTATTTATAAAGATAATTATTAATTAATTACCATTATTTACTTATTTAGCCTTTGAAAATATAATGGATATAAACTTTATTATAAGTGTCCATTTCTAATATATTTATTCTTGTTAAAATACTAATAATTAATTATATGGTTGTTATTAGCCTAATGCATTTCTATCTCATCTATTTACATCATTTTCTCATTATTTCTTCTAATCAACATTAATTAAATAATTATTAATTCATCCATTTAAATTCTTAAATCCTTATTAATTAAATAATTCCTTTTATTTAATTAATTCATTTATCTTGTTCATCTTATCCACAATAATTAAATAATTTTTAATTATTTAATTAGCTAGTATTTCCTCCATAATTAAATAAATTTAAAAAATAATTTATTTAGTTGACTTTTATATTTTCCTCTCACAAATAAATAAAATTAATATTTATCTTCTATTTCTTCCATCATGCACATGAATTAAATAAATTTATTTATTTAATTCTAATTATATCTCTTCTTTCCATAAATCACTCCTCATGCACATGAATTAAATAATTTATTTATTTATTTATTTTCTCTGTATCCATCTGCATGTACAAAAACAAATCACAATTTGAGTTAACTAATTTTCAAATCTCTCTTTTTATCAAATCAATTCTATTTATGAAAATCAAATTAGTTCAGTAATCTATGCAAGCAGTTAACTCACCAATTAAGCTTTTTTTCATGGACACATGCACATCCTTCATGTCCTATCAATTAACCTCATCTGTCAATTAATCTAATTATTCTCCATCATTGATCAACATCCTGTGAAAGCTATAAATACATCATCCTTCAAAGCCACAAACCCATCTCCACGATCTTTGAGCTTTGAGTATCCATATTGAGATTTGAGCACTCATTGAGAATTGAGTATCCATCATTGAGCATTCATATCCATGATCATTGACCATTCATCATCCATTAGCATTCATTCATTGCAAGCTAAGTTATGCTAAGTATTTGAGAAATCCACATTGAATATCACAAATCAAATTAAGAGAGCATAACTAAGGGAGTTTGAGTGCACTTCTTTCTCCCTCCATCGATGAAGGTAATTCATATTTGGATTAAAGGTATTATTGTGCTTTTATTTATTTTTATCTTTTTGTTTATCCATGTGTGTACTTTTCCCTTCTATATTTTGGCATGCTCGGTGGGAACCCCATCGCTTTAATCTCTATTTTTATATGCTTTATTCTGGTGTTTTTGTAGGTTTTCCATTGATTTTTGACAAATATTAGAGGTGAGATTTCACAAGAATTTTTTTGGGCAAAAATTGAGGCTATGGTTGTGTTCGAAGTGGCCAAAAGATGAATTTTCATAAGTAACACTTTATATTTCAGGGTAGGTTAATTTTATAAGTTTTAAGAGAGTCTTCTATCCATTGGATAAAGCATTTAAGCTAAGATAGTCTTTTATCCAACAGGTAAAGCTTATGTCCAATGGATAAGGCATTTAACTTGAGATAGTCTTTTATCCAATGGGTAAAGCTTTTGTCCAATGGATAAAGTGTTTAACCAAAGACAATATTTTATCCAACAAGTAAAGCTTATATCCAATAGATGAAGGATTTAACCTAAGATAGTCTTTTATCCAGTGGGTAAATCTTATGTCCACTGGATAAATCATTTAACTCGAGACAATCTTTTATCCAATGGGTAAAGCTTGTGTCTAGTGGACAAAGCATTTAGCCCGATACATTATTTTATCCATCAGGTAAAGCTTCTATCCAGTGCATAAAGCATTTAACCTACAACATTTTTTATCCAGTAGGTAAAGCTTTAGTCCAGTGGATAAAGCATTTAACCTAAGACAATCTTTTATCTAGCGGGTAAAGCTTATGTCTAGTGGATAAAGCGTTTAACTTGAGACCATCTTTTATCCAACGGGTAAAGCTTCTGTCCACTAGATAAAGTATTTAACTTGAGACAGTCTTTTATCTAGTGGGTAAAGCTTATATCCATTAGATAAATTTTTTAACCTGGCCCCTCTCCATTGAGCTCTTTAGCTAGAGTGGCAATTTTCAAACCTCATTTTCTTGGTCATATGGAGGGACTTTTGAGTGATTTTTTTAAAAATGGGATAAAATTTTGTGCTCTACATCATGGTGATATTGGTTTTTTCTTAGGATTCTCTATTTTTTCAGAAAATTGATTTTCTCACTACTTTTCTTGTGTTGTTGTCATTTTATACCTTTCAAGCTTCATAAATTTCACAAACAAAATCCAATTCAAGTGATGTTTTTAAAAGTTGACATTTTTCTATGATCTACAAGTGATAAAATTATTTTGTGATTTTTATGACATTTGTGTTTTAGCCTAACCAATAGCATATCCTTGATTTTTGGCACATGCTAACACTTGATTTTAATATGTATTTTTATCTATTGTTTGTTGTGTTCTAACATGTTATTTTTTCAGATTCACTTGTCTAAGATTGATCCCTATCAAACTACTAATAGCATTTGGTGCAGGATGATTTTTGAAGATCTATTTTTCTCAATAGCATAGTCTCACACTTCAATTTTCTAAGGGTCAATTAACTTTGTATGTCATGCTTGTTAGGCTAGTTAGTGTGTGTGCTCTCTCCTTGCACCAAAAGGTGATCTTGGAGATCAAAACCACTCTCATTTATTTTACTAGTTTTTCATTTCATCCCAAGGACCCAATCTTTTGTATGCTCTTCTCTCGCATTGCAAAATGATCTTGAGAATCAAAAGCACTTGAAATCCTTTCTAGGAGGTCTGCTAGGGGATTTCATCACCCCTAGGGATAACCTCAACCATGTGCTCTGATAGGGTATATAAATGGGGAGAGTGAATGTTGTACCTCAAGGAGTGAGCCATTGTCATGCTTCAGGAAGCCCTAAGACCATTGGTTTGTCAAGACTTGTGTGGTGAATAGAGAAGGAGAGACCCTCCTAATCTCACCCTTTAAGGATGGGCCCTCTATTCACAAACTTGTACCTCATAGTACCTAGTGTATATCAAGGACTCCTTAGAAGCTTGTTAATCCTAGTTTAAGACCTTCTACCATCATATCTTGTATTACATCGCTACTAGGGAGGAGAAGTGCTCACATGTACCTCCATTATTTGAGATAGAGTTTACTTTGGGAAGGGTTTTTTCGTCCAAGGTAAGGGGTGTAAGGTGGTCCACAACCTTATATTCCATAGCTATCTAAGACATGGTAGATGGTATTAATGGAATGAATGTTGTCATTATAAATTAGTGGGGATGAAAGTTAGCATTGTGAGTCCACAAGATTTGACACACCTACTTGAATAATTTTTAGGGTTGTAAGCGTGTTTGGCATGTATTCTCTTGTCAAGACCAGTGACACCATTTAGCCTTTGTACCCTAAACATTTATTAGCCATTGTGTCTTTAGTTTTATCTCTTTCCAAAGATAAGAAATTCTAAAAAACCATTGAAACCACACAATATCACTTTTGAGAAATAGTATTGCCCTTCTAAGTTATACTTGTGACCTTTTGACTGATAGAATTGTGCTTCTGAGTTTTCATCCTACATTTCTAAGTCATCTTGTTGCACTTCTGAGTTATACTTTTGTGCTTTTGACCAACAGGTCTACGCTTCTAATTTATACATGTGTTCTTTTGACCTATAGTACTGTGTTTTCTATAAAGAATATTATACTTATCCGTTATTTTCCACTTTTGACATACAAAATTGAGCTTCTAAGTTATCGTCTTATTCTTCTAAGTTATTGTCTTACATGGTGCAGGAACACCTACCTGACAGCTGGCCTCCATGAGGTAGTTAGTTAGTTTAGGTCTGGTTAATGTTTCCAAGAAGGTCTGATAAGACCAATGCATGTAATAAGGTCATGTTGACCATGCTTTACTATTTTTAGCTAGTTTGTTAGATAGCTGTTATGCTGTAGGTCCGGTTGGATCTCCCAGCCGCCAGGAGAGATTTCCCAGCCGCTTGGAGTCGAGTGGTAGTACTCGCAGGAGATCCTATATATGCATGAGGATCGGTTGGTATTGCATAGATCGATCATCAAGCTAGGTTGCACAGAGTGAGACAGAGAGAGAGAGACTGATCATTGTAATTGCATCTGTTGAAATCAATAAGAGATCCTATTGTGTTCATTTTCTGTTTGATCTCCATCGTATAATCAATCTGCTGGTTTGGTGGTTTCATGGATTCACTGATCCATTCCACCGGTTGATTCGTCGAATCGGTGGAATGGCCATGTACAGTAGGGTAGGATTTAGCTTGCATTTTGTGTTTGTTTGCATGCAGGTGTGCAGGATTGCAGTCGAAAGGTGTTGAAGACCCTAGCATGGGTATGTGCTAGGTCGAGCTGATAGTTAGAGTTTGGAAGATCACCCTGAGAGTAGATCGGGTCATCCCAGGAGGATCGACGAATTTGAAATTTGCTAAGGTTGGAAAATCCTTCGCAACGGCATCATCAGGATATTTCTGCGTATATCCTGCGGTCGCTTTGGGCGTCATCCGAGTAAGCGGAGTTGAGCATGATGCAGTCGGTTGCATAAAGTGAATGTGTTTTGGGGGTGATCATCATCAGGTGTTGCCGAGGAGGAGCGTATCGGCATAAGGTAGAAGATCGGGTTGATAAAACCATCGCGGGCCGATAAAGTTAAGTTTGGCTGACAGCAGGAGGAGCTGCATATGACGTCATCGTCATCAGGATATTCGTCATCAGGATACCAGGCAGCAGGATATTGAGGGAGCTGCATGTGATGTCATCGTCATCAGGATAATCGTCATCAGGATATCAGGGTGACGTAAGCATCGAAGGAAGGGTGCATAAGGTTTGTCATCATCAGGATATATGGGAGGAACCGGATGTTCTTTATCCTGCTGATGAACATGATGTTGAACATCATGATGCTGAAGATAGTGAAGAAAGAGGTTGTCGGTAAGATGAACAGTGAACGTCAGGAGGATGTTCGCACTTGCCAAATATGATGATGCTGCCGATAGTCGGATGTGATGATGCTGCTGACAGACGGAAGGTCGAAGGTTTGTCTGCAGGAGGATATCGGTCGGCAGAGTAAATATGATGATGCTGACAGTGTTAAGGGAAATATGATGATGATGATGAAGGGTTGCGGACATCCATGCTGTATGTCAAGGTTATAGTGTGGATGCCTCTGCATCATAGTGGTATCAGAGCTCAGCAAAAGGTCTGGGTTGTTGTGTGTTGATTCTGTCACTGAAAGGGCAGAAGTAGAGTTGGTTCTGTCACCAAAAGGGCAGAGGTAGAGGAGTGAGAGGTTGACAAAATGCCTCCGAAAGGTAGTGGTACTGCAAGGGAATTGCAGGAGATGAAGGAAAAACATGCCAGAGAGATGAGGAAGATGAAGGAGCTTGCTGAAGCACTTCAAGCCAGGCTTGTAGCCCTGGAAAGGAACAAAAAGAGGGAAGTGGAAGACAGTGATTCTGAAGAAGATGAAGATGCTGTTGAAGAGTATGAAGAGGTAGCTGAAGATCTAGATGCTGAAGACCAGAGATTGGCAAAACTGTTAAAGGCAGTGCAGAGTGATAAACCTAAGGTAAAGGTTGATGTTTCCAAGTATAATGGAAGTTTGAATGAAGATGAGTTGCTGGATTGGATTGCTGCACTTGATAATCACTTTGAATGTGAAGATGTTGCTGAGGATCAGAAGGTAAAGATTGCAAAGACCAAGTTAGGAGGTCATGCTTTGGTATGGTGGGATTATGTACAATCTGAGAGAAGGAAACAAGGGAAGTCAAAGATCACTTCATGGGATAAAATGGTAGCAAGGATCAAAGGTAAATTCTTGCCTAGGGATTATGAAATTCAGATGTTTAAGAAGCTACAATTTTTAAGGTAGAAGGAAATGGATGTGAAGGCATATACTGAGGAATTTTATAAATTGAGTATGAGATCTGGTCATCATGAGAATGAGGTAGAAAAGGTGGCTAGGTACTTGGCTGGTTTGAGATTGAACATACAGGATGAGTTAGTTTTAGCTAACCCTAAGAGTGTGGAGGATTGTTATCAAATGGCAATCAGGATTGAAGAAAAGATGAATAGGGGACAAGATAAGTCCATGAGAGGAAGAGGCAGCAATATGAGGGGAAGAGGATCAGCCCCTACACAAAGGCAATCCAATGAGGGTCAAGAAGACACTGGTAAAGGACAGGGACAGTCTGATTTCAGAGGTGGATGGAAAGGTAATAAAGGAAGATTTGGAGGTGGTAGAGGTTCTACTACATTTTCAGGAAAGTGTTACACCTGTGGTGAGTTTGGTCATCCATTTTTCAAATGTCCAGAGAGCAAAGGTTCATCATCCAGAAATGATAGAACTAATGACAAGAGAGTACAACTTGTGCAAGAAGAGAAAGTAGAGCAAAGTGTACAAAGTTCAAACACTTATCAAAGAGATAGGGAGCCTGACAATTATGCATATCCTGAGGATGGAGAAGCATTGATGCTAAGGAGAATTAGTTTGCAGGCATCAAAGGATATGATGCAAAGAAGAGCTCTGTTCAAGACCACATGCAAGAGCAAAGGAAAAGTATGTAAGGTTGTCATTGATACTGGTTCAACAGACAACATGGTATCTCAGGAAATGGTGGATAAACTGAATTTGGAAAGGATTCCACACCATCACCCTTACAAGGCATCTTGGGTGAGTGATAGTCAATCACTTTTTGTCTATGAACAGGCATATGTGGATTTTCAGATTGGAGCATATCAGGATAGAGTTTTGTGTGACATTTTGCCCATGGAATGTTGTCACCTACTGTTGGGTAGACCATGGCAATTTGATAGAAGGGTACTGTATGATGGGTATGCTAATACCTACACCATCAAGAAAGATGGGAAGACTATTAGGTTGATGCCATTGCAGGCAGATGCTGCAGCACAGGAGGCAGCCAAAATCATTTTAGTGGGAAAGAAGGAATTTGTGCATATGCCTATAGGAGCAGGCATAAAGGCAGTTGAAGACACTGCAGGGAACGAAGTTGTTAAGGACAACAGGTTGAAGAAAGTTTTAGTTTTGACTGACAGAGGTCAGCAGCAGGTGCAGAAACAGGTTTGCACACAGCAACCAGTTGAGAGGAATGACAAGGATGTTGTCATAGTTGGGACTATTGTTTGTCCTATAAAAGTTGAAAGAAAGATAGAGTTGAACATTGCAGAAGTTCAAGAGACAGTTCAGACAGAGGTTCTGGTCAGACAACCTGACAAACACAAGGTATGTGAGAGAAAGGCCTACATTGACAGGCATGAGGGTTTACTTGCAAGAAAGCAAGTTACAGTTCAGAAGTCTTGGAGCAGCCAAGAGCCAGCAGAGGACAAAGCTGGAACAGGTCAGAACACTGATATGACAAAGTGTAAAGGTGGAGGACTTCCACATCCTAAACTCATGGGACATGAGTTCTTTTCTGTTGGGGAGTATGGTGCAGGAGCACCTACCTGACAGCTGGCCTCCATGAGGCAGTTAGTTAGTTTAGGTCTGGTTAATGTTTCCAAGAAGGTCTGATAAGACCAATGCATGTAATAAGGTCATGTTGACCATGCTTTACTATTTTTAGCTAGTTTGTTAGACAACTGTTATGATGTAGGTCCGGTTGGATCTCCCAGCCGCCAGGAGAGATTTCCCAGCCGCTTGGAGTCGAGTGGTAGTACTCGCAGGAGGTCCTATATATGCATGAGGATCGGTTGGTATTGCATAGATCGATCATCGAGCTAGGTTGCACAGAGTGAGACAGAGAGAGAGACTGATCATTGTAATTGCATCTGTTGAAATCAATAAGAGATCCTGTTGTGTTCATTTTCTGTTTGATCTCCATCGTATAATCAATCTGCTGGTTTGGTGGTTTCATGGATTCGTTGATCCATTCCACCGGTTGATTCGTCGAATCGGTGGAATGGCCATGTACAGTAGGGTAGGATTTAGCTTGCATTTTGTGTTTGTTTGCATGCAGGTGTGCAGGATCGCAGTCGAAAGGTGTTGAAGACCCTAGCATGGGTATGTGCTAGGTCGAGCTGATAGTTACAGTTTGGAAGATCACCCTGAGAGTAGATTGGGTCATCCCAGGAGGATCGGCGAATTCGAAATTCGCTAAGGTTGGAAAATCCTTCGCAACGGCATCATCAGGATATTTCTGCGTATATCCTGCGGTCGCTTCGGGCGTCATCCGAGTAAGCGGATTTGAGCATGATGCAGTCAGTTGCATAAAGTGAATGTGTTTTGGGGGTGATCATCATCAGGTGTTGCCGAGGAGGAGCGTATCGGCATAAGGTAGAAGATCAGGTTGATAAAACCATCGCGGGCCGATAAAGTTAAGTTTGGCTGACAGCAGGAGGAGCTGCATATGACGTCATCATCATCAGGATATTCGTCATCAGGATACCGGGCAGCAGGATATTGAGGGAGCTGCATGTGACGTCATCGTCATCAGGATAATCGTCATCAGGATATCAGGGTGACGTAAGCATCGAAGGAAGGGTGCATAAGGTTTGTCATCATCAGGATATATGGGAGGAACCGGATGTTCTTTATCCTGCTGATGAACATGATGTTGAACATCATGATGCTGAAGATAGTGAAGAAAGAGGTTGTCGGTAAGATGAACAGTGAACGTCAGGAGGATGTTCGCGCTTGCCGAATATGATGATGCTGCCGATAGTCGGATGTGATGATGCTGCTGACAGACGGAAGGTCGAAGGTTTGTCTGTAGGAGGATATCGGTCGGTAGAGTAAATATGATGATGCTGACAGTGTTAAGGGAAATATGATGATGATGATGAAGGGTTGCGGACATCCATGCTGTATGTCAAGGTTATAGTGTGGATGCCTCTGCATCATTACACTTCTGAGTTATCTTATTGCACTTCTGAGTTATCCTATTGCACTTCTAAGTTATCATACTACGCATCTAATCAATAGTTTGTTGCTTCTAATTGAGTCCCGAGTTTTCCACTTTTCCATTATCAAATCTAAGATCTCCAACGAATGAAACTTTATTCACATCATCAAAACTTCTCATCAAAAATGGTTGTGATAATCAAAAATCCTATGTCCAAACCCACTCCATCTCCACACCAAGATTATATAGAAATACAAGAAAATAAATGCCTATATGAATCCCATCCCCAAACCATATCTTCAATCCAACCCACATCACTATTATACCAACATCACCCATGCACATCTCCTAGAAATCTTGAGGCACAAATACAAGAAATTAAACATAAGTATGAGAGATTTGATCCTATCACCAAGGCAAAATTCAAAGAGCTCCATGGTCATATGCCCTTAACACATCTCATCATTAGAGGTTCTCATAGACCTATCACATCAACATCATCATCCTACACATCCATCCAACATCCAAGTCACCAAGTCATAAATCCATACTTGGACATACAAACCCCTTGCAACCAAACATTGGCTAGCACAAGTTACACCCTTATACCTAATTACATACCCTATGACAAGGAAAATCATGGTCATCCCCTATCTACATATATCCCTCCATCCATTTCCCAACAACCATTTTCATATGCAATTCCTCAATCTCCTTGTTCCTCTTATCCAAGTCCATCAACCCCTTCAATCCCTCTATCACAATATCCTTCCACTCATAATCCTAATCTGTTAGTCCACATACCTTCTAATCCATCCTATCCTCTACCACCCACACAATATAATCCTTCACGCAATCTACCATATAATCCACCATCTAGTCCACTACCTAATCCACCATCAAATCCTCCTACTAAATCCACAATGGATCTCATATTATTCGCTCAAAAAGCATTGAATAAAACCATAGATAAGGAATGAAATATCACAAACAAACATGTGGAGTCATTTTACCCTGCTTCCTCATAATCATCTAAATGTGTCATTGATGATGTTGTCACCCACCTAACACCTAACACTTAACACCTTCCACCCCATTCTCCATCTTATCCAAAAACCTATCTCAAACATCTCTCATTTCTCCATCTACCCGATTAGGGGATTTTATCCAAAAGTCAAAACAAACCAAACACTCCCCTCCTATTATCCATCCACCTAATCCTACTCCTAATCTGACCATATCCACTCCTATTATCCCTCCATTCGATCATAATTTTAATCCTACAACATCCACCCTTATCATCTAGCCATTATATTGTCCATCAACTCATACACTTATGAAGGATGTGACCCAATGACTATTAGAAAGAAAGAAAACACCATCATGCATTCAAATATCTACCCTTGTGCCTATAAAAGATATTTCAAGTATCTTGTTTACTCCTCCATTACCATCATTTAGTCCAATACTTACCAAGCTTATTGAAGAACCTCTTACCATAAATGCACATCCAAATCCCTCATGCAATCATATTGTCAAACATCTAATGCCTATCATGTCCATCCATGCCACTTCCATCCCTTTCCCAACTCAAGAGCTATGTCAAAAGTCAAATCCAAAGCATGATCAACTTTGCTCCTTACCAAGTCAAGATCTAACCATTCAAACTCCTCAAGATCATATTATCCAAGATCAAGGTCCTATTTATGATCAAGTTCTGATCTATAATCAAGATCTTGTCTATGATCAAGAAAACCATGATGACTCTCTTGGACAACTTTATGCATCCCATGAGCAAGCTATCTAAATTACTCCTATCCATCAGTCCACAACATACACTTCCCAAGATGAGACACTTGGTCCCACAGAAAATATTGATAATCAAATAAATAACTCGGATCATATCACCCCCATCTTAATGAGCATAATGTTAGTCAAAATCCAAGCATCCCAAGTCATCCCTTACCTGATCCTATGTTATCTATCTCATGTTGATCCCCCATCATCCCCTATTGATCCTTCACCATTTCCTATCAACCCCATTCCAAATCCATTATCCTATACCCTTGGACCCAACACCTTTATTTTTGGTGGTTTCCTTGTTAGAGAGGAACAAACTTCATCCAACACCCACCTTCCCCATATAATAATGAACTGGCATCTTGTTTCCAAACTAACAATAAACATCCCATCACATATTGCATGCTCCAAAACATGAATTTTCAAGGCAAAGGTTTAAGCCTTCATGAAAAAGGTATCTTGGATCCCATCCTTGTAAAAATTCCCCTATGCTTGCATGGCCTTGTCTACATATCCCAAGGAAAACAATCCAAAAATGTTGGTACCCCTTTCGCACATCATAAATCCACTTTTTCCAATCCAAAACCCCATGCACCTCATCACACCTCCAAATCATATTCCGCCATCGTCAGACCATTGTCAAAAGCATGTCACCATAAATATCCCTCTATCCACTCTTTCTCCACTCCTTCCAACTCCTAATATCCCCATCCTCAAATCCTCTCATCCATTCATCTACCAATACAATCATCCCTTCATCCACACATCTTGCTCCCTTAAATCCCCTATAATTCATAATCATGCCCAATAAATACACACATTGCCTACACATGAATCTATCATGAACCCAATGGGATTCAAAAACTAAAATTTGGATGCCTCCGTACATAAAGCAAAAAATCCACAAGAGCCTAAGAATTTTCATGCCATAGGACATCACTACACACAATCAAAGAAAAATCCATCTCAAAGACCACAAAAACCCCAAGATTACCATGCCATAAGGCATCCATACATAGCCCACTCAAAAATCCAATAGGATACAAACACTCACACCCCCAAAATAAAAAAAATGGTGTGGGTCCCCAAGAAAAAGTCAATTAATCAAATGAAGCAACCACATCTTAATCCGTCCCCAAATCCCAAAAATCCCATTCCCCATCAAAAATCTTAAAAATTCTAATCTATTTAGGTTCCTAAGTCCCCAAATTGGTGATTCGTCAATCCCCTATCGTGATTCCCATTACTCCCCACTCCCCATCAAAGTAAAAGGCTTCCAAATCTATCAAGATGTGTGCAACCATTGGTCTTGGTTTCCCACGACTCCATGACATTTCCACATACCTCCATCCCCCATCTTATATCCCTTATCCGGCATATTTCCCCCATCATACCCCTATGGTCCATACTTTTTCTCCATCACCTATTTATCCATCCATCTTCATCCACCATCCATTCCATTTCCATATTCCTATATCTACCAACATCCATGCACATAATGCTACCTGATATAGTCCATGTGCAAGACACATCCAAAATGGGAAAATACTACCTTGCTATTGGAAACAGATGCTTGATCCCCCATCCTCCATCTCATCTCAAAAATAAAACTAAAAATAAAAATAAAAAGTAAAGAGAAATCATTCATCCAATGGTGAAAACTTGGAAAACAAGCACCTTGGCTAAGTACCTTGATGAAAACTTGGAAAACAAGCGTCATGTGTAGATTGTATATCTATGCACCTTCCACTTGGGGGCAAGTTATCTCATCTATCCCCTCCTATCATTCCCATCCTATCCTATCATCTTCATCCATTGTAGCCACATACCTATACTATTTCACCCACTTATCCTCCCTTCCTCCTTTTGCTCTTGATAAAGACATGGGTAAAATGTTGACAAATCCTTTGGACATCTCTTGATATATCTAATATTTTCCAACCAATCCTATCATCCTATCTTCATAAGGTTGATTACACAAAGTCTTGTGTATCATATCTAGAGTAAGGCATGTTATTCCTATGCGACATAGTCCTTGGAGATCACATCTTGAATCCTTCCGTCTATCTATCCTTTATGCATTTCCCATCCATTTTGTACTTCCTATCCCTCCTACCCACTATCACCCATTCTTCTACCTATCTATCCATTTTAAACTTCCTATCCCTCCCATTCACTATCACCCATCCTTCTACCTATCCATGATATTCCCTTATCATTGGTATCTAGCACTAAGGCTATCCAACTGCAATCCAATGTCACCCAAAAAATCAAAATATTCAAAAATCCAAAAAAATAAAAACATTCCAAAAAATCCAAAAAAAATCAAAACATTCCCAAAACCAAAAAAATCAAAACATTTCAAAACATCCCAAAAATACAAAAATAATCAAAACATCCAAAAAAAATTCAAGCAATAAATCCAAATGCAAGTCCTCCTTAATCCATACCAATCTAGTTAAGTAATCTCTCTAATTATCCAAAAGCATCCCTTGGTTTTGTTCCAAACTTGTTGTCAACCCTATCAATTGATCAACATCATCAATCATTAACAGGATATATTGTTCCCTAATCCTTGTGTTGCTCTAGGGATATATCGTTCCCCACAATAACAACACTATCCTCAATCAATCACATCAATTCTTGATCAATTAATCCTTGGTTATCAGCGTGGCAGGGGCAATAGCCTTGTTTGTTTTTGAATCATTTGTGCATGTTTTCTTGCTTGCTTGTGTGTGTTATCATTTTATCTTGCATTTGTATTATCATTTTTTCTCTTACATCTATCTTATCATTTTATTCATTTATCAACATTATATTTTATCTTGTATCTTTTGTCTTACATTTGCATCGGTCCTCATAGCCTACCTACCACAATAGTATCATGGTCTTCCACATCATGGTGCTATTTGGTATAGGGTTTCTTGTGACCTTATCTTTTTGTGTGTTTGTCCTATGCATTGTATACATTATCACCTTGGTCTTATATACCTTGGTGTATAACATCCCTTGCTATATCAAATAAAGGATTTCTCTACTTAAGTAAGCATAATCAATCATCATAATAAATCTATCATCATTGTTCCATCCATGATAATATTTTCTTGCATCCATATTTTTTTATTTCTCTTCTATCATTCTCCTATATTTTTGTTTAACTTTTTCTTCAACTCCATCCTAATCTCCCCATCTACTAATGCTTTCTTCTCTTCTTTGGAGAGCACATCTATGTTCTTTGAACCCACTTGTCCTCTTGAGGGGGCATCATTCATTAACTTACCATTATCTTTTCTTGTCACCCTCACTTCAAGTGACTGGGACATCACCATCTCTAATCCAATCATTTTCTTCCAACCATGATCTTCCAAATAAATTTTCATCTAATCCAATCAAACACTATGTTTTAAATTTTTTTGAAATGTGGTTACTTCGCAACATCATCTCAAAGAGGGGCAAAATGTAGACACCTATAAATGACTAATGCATTTCCATCTCATCTATTAACATCATTTTCTCATTATTTCTTCTAATCAACATTAAATAAATAATTTCTAATTATTTAATTAAATCTATAAAAAATTCATCATTCCTATTCTTCTAATCCACATTAATTAAATAATTATTAATTCATCCATTTCAATTCTCAAATCCTTATTAATAAATAATACCTATTATTTAATCAATTTATATATCTTATTCCTCTTATCCACAGTAATTAAATAATTTTTAATTATTTAACTAGCTAATATTTCCTCCACAATTAAATAAATTAAAATAACTTATTTAGTTGACTTTTCTATTTTCTTCTCTCACAAATAAATAAAATTAATATTTATCTTCTATTTCTACCATCATGCACATGAATTAAATAATCTATTTATTTAATGTCTTTCTCGCTATCCATCTGCATATAAAAACAAATCACAACTTGAGTTTACTTATTTTCCAAATCTCTATTTTTATCAAATCAATTCATTAAATAGAAAAAAAACAATTCTACTTATGAAAATCAAATTAGTTCAATTATCCATGCAAGTAGTTAACTCACCAATTAAGGTTTTTTGCATGGACACATGTCACATGCACATCCTTCATGTACTCTCAATTAACCTCTGCTATGGAGTAAAATGTTTACACTAGCATTTTACACCTAGTTTAGCACTTGGTTTGACCTAAATTGTTACCTTTGTTAATCATAACCTATTTTAACACCTTTTGAGCTTAAAACAATAAAATCTTGATCTTGATGAATAAACCTGATGGAATCAACTTAGGACTAGACTAAGCCCACTACATTTGACACTCCTTGGAGTTGTGGGGCTAAAGGCCCAGGGTGCCCAAGCACCCTAGTCCCAGTTGGGATCTTTAGCCCCTCTTTTGTAGTGTTGGCTTGGGACACCTCCTTAGTTTGTATTTGTCAGCCTCTCAACATGGCATGGTTGAGAACAATGGTTATGAATAGAGATATGAAGGTAATACAAATGCAGGTTCAAGTAATATGTTAAGAAGGAATGCATATATAAAGGAGTTTTGTATTTCATTTTACACCTAGATGACACCTAGATGAATGTTGCTAAGTGGCCTAATGCAAAATTAGAGTTTGCTCTCATGCTTGAAGGTGTTATCTACTTGTGAATGTTATTGAAGTTTGTTTGTAGGTCTTGAAGGGAGTTTCAAGCCTTCTTCATCAACTCTCCTTTGTTGGTGTGATATCTTGAGTCGTCTTCAACAACTAGGGTTATACCTCTTGTGGTAATCATCGTCATTTTCATTCATATTTCTATCATATATTACATATCTAGCCTTTTCCCTCCTAGGGCACGTACTCTTGGATCTAGTCATCACTATAGTGGAGGTGGAAACACCAACACAGGGTTTGACTAAGACAAACCATTATACACAACACAACCTTTTCATCTTTCCTTGTGTACAGATTAGAGAAATAGATTTTTGGAGCTGATTTCTAGGAAGAAGATAGAGTAGATTAGTACAAGTGTGGTGATACCCAATATTTTGCAAAACCCTAAAAGAGACCTAGGGCACCCAAGCACCCTATTCCTTAGCATTTCTTCTCCAAGAATCAAGTTCTGAACTATTCCATGATCTCTGTTGTACTTTTGGTTTTTTGAGATCTATCTCCATCTGTTAGTTGTAATCTATTCTTTGTCCTCTAGGGTTTTGACCATTTATCTTAATTTGCTTTCTTGACCTTGGTTGAACTTGGTTGACTCATCTATATACAACAAAAGGGAAGAACCCCTATATTTTGTCTCTCCTTTGGTAGAAGCAAGGCTCAGTTTGTGCCCTAATGTTTGTAGAAGAGGGTTTGACCTAGTTTAACTCCTTAGGCTAGATCACTTTTTTCCGCTTAACATTTAGTGAACCCGTCATTTCTTGCACTTTTGCATCCTCCTTTCATATCTGAGCTGTTTATCACCCTATATCTAATTGGGAGTGATTTCATTATTCATTTTTTATGCATACATAGTTAAATTTTGCATAGTTTCAAAACTAGGGTTTGTGAAAACTTGCATTTTATAGAAAATCTAGCTAGTTTTGAGCCTAGGGTTTATAGATTTGTGAGTTGTTTCAAATCTTGTTGCATTGTTATCTTGTTTTAAAATATTGCATTTGTTGTACCTTTTCATTCTTGGTGTTCAAAACATTCTTGCATCCTTGCATTTGAAATTTAAAAAAGAAAAATATCATTCTAGATTTGGAAAAAACCACATTTGTCACTTCGTTTACATTTGGAAAGGGTAGATCATCATAGAATAATTTAAATTTATTATTTTTGCATCAGATCTGATTGGTATTATAGTAGTTGATCATTTCATAGTGTTACATTGTGCATTTAAATCATTTTCATTGCTAGAAATTGTCAAAAAAGTTACATTTTGTGAAACCCAGTTAATGTTGCAATATAGGGTTTATGATCGAGAGTTTAATTTTAGGTTTTGATGTTGTCATTTGCTTTAGAAATCTGATTTTGAATTGTTCTAAAACATTAAAATTATCATCTTACATTGAAATTTGATAATAGGAACAATTTTGAGTTGTTGCATTTTGGAAAAAAGCATTGAAATTTGTGTTTGATTTAAGCATTAGCATTGTTGATATTTAAGTGGATTTGAGTAGAATTGAATTTGATCAAGGATATATTATGTGCAATATGTTTTTTACATTTGAGAAAAACATTACTTCACTTAAACAAAAACTCAACTCCTTCTTTTTCTTAATCATTCATTTCTTCTATTGGTGCATCTTGTGTGTTACTAAAGCTCATAGACACTTTATGAGCTTTGTGTTGGTAGGTGGCGACTGATCAGGAAAGTACTGTACACTAGCCATGTATCCTCGCCGGGGTTTGGGGGCGGCAGCCCCCGAGAAAATTTTTTTTAGGGCCGACTTAAAAAATCCTATTTTTTATGACCGACATAGGAAAACCCTAATTTTTGTAACCGACAAAAAGGCTTGATAAAAAGCGGCCAAGGGTTAGGGTTTGAGTATTGTATTGTAGCATTTGCAGCGGTATTGAGTTGCAGGGATTGCTGATTGTAATCGGTTTGATTTACTAGATAATAATATTGGACTCTCTGTTTGGTGGATGTAGCCCGAGTTTGGGTGAACCACGTTAAATCTTGTCTCTCACTGTTATTAATTCTGTGTATTTCCATTTCTCTATTTAATCTTTATTTGCATTTAATTGATATCTTCTGCCGGCTAACCCTAACAAGTGGTATCAGAGCGGGTTGTGTTCGATTATCGTCTGCAGGAAAGTCTCACGGTTGAGTGGGAGCAATGGCGGACGAGGGTAAAATGAAGGTTGATAAATTCAATGGACAGAACTATCAGTTATGGAAGATGCAGATGGAAGATTACCTCTATCAAAAGGATTTATGGAGGCCGTTGGAAGGAGTAGCCAAGAAACCGGCAACAATGTCTGATGAGGATTGGAATCTTCTTGACAGAAAGGCACTGGGAACCATTCGGTTGTGCCTGGCACCGTCGGTGGCATTCAATATAACGGAAGCGAAGACAACAGATGGTCTGATGAAAGCTTTGGCTAAATTATATGAAAAACCCTCAGCCTCAAATAAGGTATTTCTCATGAAGCAGTTGTTTAATTTGAAAATGGTTGAAGGTGGATCTGTGATAGGTCATTTAAATGAATTTAATACGATTGTTAGTCAATTGACTTCTGTAAATGTAAAATTTGATGAAGAAGTTAGAGCTCTCTTGATATTATGTTCATTGCCTGAAAGCTGGGATAGTTTGGTAATGGCAGTTAGTAACTCTGTTTCTGGTTCAAATACCCTAAAATTTGATGATGTTGTTGGTGTTATTCTGAGTGAGGAAATTCGTAAGAAAAGCTCAGGTGGATCCAAATCAGGCAATGTTTTGAATGCAGAAAGCAGGGGTAGATCAAAGGAGAGAGGAAAAGGTTTTGGAGGTCATGGGAAGTCATGAGGAAAATCAAAGGACAAAAGATTCCAAACCAGAGGACAGAAGGATTGCTGGTACTGTGGAAAACCAGGTCATCTGAAGAAAGATTGCTGGTCTCAGAAAAATAAAGAAGGAGACAAACAAGAAGGCAATAAGGAAGCAAATGTGGTAAGCAATAAGTCTGAAGATGATGCTTTGATTCTTTCCCTAGATAATGCTAATGATTCATGGGTTTTAGATTCAGGGGCCTCATTTCATGCTACACCCCATAGAAGTTGTTTCCTTGATTATGTCCAAGGGGATTTTGGGCTGGTTTATTTGGGAGATAATGAACCCTATCAGATTGTTGGAAAGGGAAGAATCAAGATTAAGTTGCAGAATGGGAATCATTGGCTACTACAAGAGGTGAGGCATGTTCCAAGGCTCAGTAGGAATTTAATTTCAGCAGGGCAGCTAACTGAACAAGGTTGCACTGTTACATTTACTGATAAAAATTGGAAGGTTTCAAAAGGTGCCTTAGTAGTAGCAAAAGGTGTAAAAGTAGGCACCTTATATCTTTGTACAGGTCATACTGTTCCTTCTACTTTAGATTTTATAGAGGAAAAACAAACAGGTTTAGGAACAGTTGCTGCAGGTTTGCAGGAAGAGACTGGAAAAGTTGCTGCAGGTTCTGAAACAACACTGTGGCATAACAGACTTGGGCATATGAGTGAAAAAGGTATGAATGTACTTCATTCTAAGAAAGTTTTACCAAGTCTGAAATGTATTAATATGGATTTCTGTGAAAGTTGTGTGTATGGAAAACAAAAGAGAGTCAGTTTTCTCAGAGATGGGAAGCAAAAGAAAAATGAAAAGTTGGAGCTTGTGCATACAGATGTATGGGGACCAGCTCAGGTATCTTCTTTTGGTGGCTCTCGGTATTATGTTACATTCATAGATGATGCAACTAGGAAGGTCTGGATTTATTTCCTTAGATAGAAATCTGATGTATTTGAAACATTTAAGAAATGGAAAAGCTTGGTTGAAAATGAGACAGGTAAAAGATTAAAATGTCTCAGATCTGATAATGGTGGTGAGTATTGCAGCAAAGAATTTGAAGACTATTGTTCCTTTAATGGAATTCGTAGGCAGAAAATGGTTCCAGGGACTCCACAGGAAAATGGAGTGGCTGAACGCATGAATAGGACAATAATGGAGCATGCAAGGACCATGAGATTGCATGCTAGACTACCTTTAAACATGTGGGCAGAGGCTGTCAACACTGCTGTATATTTAATTAACAGAGGTCCTTCAGTTCCTTTGGGCTGTGGTATTCCAGAGGAAGCATGGACTGGCAAGAAGATGAGTTATTCTTTTCTGAAAACCTTTGGCTGTGAAGCATTTGCACATATAGATTCTGAAAATAGAACCAAGCTGGATGCAAAATCAAAAAAATGTACCTTCGTTGGATATGGCATTGATGAATTTGGTTATAGGCTTTGGGATTTTGAAAATCAGAAAATTGTGAGAAGTAGGGATGTTATATTCAATGAGAAGGTGTTGTACAAAGATCAGTTGTAGCAGCATGAGAAGAAAGAAAAGGATTATGTGGTGCTGGATGATACTCCAAATAGTGATGTTCTAGTGGCTCCTCATGCTCCGCAACAGCAACCAGAAATACCACAAACTCCAGTGAATGTTAGACGGTCAACAAGGATAAGTAGACCTCCTGAAAGGTTTTCTCCCTCTTTGTATTCTATTTTGTTAACAGATGCTGGTGAACCAGAAGGGTATGATGAAGCTATGCAGGTGAATACACAAGTTCAGTGGGAGCTTGCCATGCAAGAAGAAATGGACTCCTTGCTGAAAAATCAGACTTGGGAATTATGTAAGTTACCTGTAGGTAAAAAGGCTTTACCAAACAAATGGGTTTACAGGCTGAAAGAGGAAGATGGAGGTAAGAAACAATTTAAGGCCAGGTTAGTTGTAAAAGGATTTGCACAGAAACAGGGCATTGATTTTGATGAGATATTTTCTCCGGTTGTCAAGATGACTTCTATTCGTACTGTTTTAAGTATTGTGGCTGCTGAAGATTTGCATTTGGAATAGCTAGATGTAAAAACTGCCTTTCTCCATGGTGATTTGGAGGAGGAGATATACATGGCACAACCACAGGGATTTGAGGTCAAAGGTAAGGAGAAAAAAGTGTGCAGATTGAAGAAAAGCTTGTATGGCCTGAAACAAGCACCTCGGCAATGGTATTTGAAATTTGATAGTTTTATGGCTGAGCAAGGCTACAGTAGGTGTAATTCTGACCATTGTGTTTATTTTAAGAGGTTGGATAATGACAGCTACATCATTTTATGTTTATATGTTGATGACATGCTTGTAGCTGGGTCTAACATGGATCACATCAGAGAGTTAAAACATCAGTTATCACAGTCATTTGATATGAAGGATTTGGGGGCAGAAAAACAAATCCTTGGTATGAAAATTTGCAGAGATAGGAAGAATAGAAAATTGACTCTATCTCAGGCTGCTTATGTTGAAAAGGTGTTGCAGAGATTCCATATGGAGAATGCCAAAGCTGTCAGTACACCTTTGCCTAGTCATTTGAAATTGACTAAGGAGATGTGTCCAAAGACACAAGAGGAGGAAGAGAAAATGTCCAAGATACCCTATGCTTCAGCTGTAGGAAGTTTAATGTATGCCATGGTATGCACAAGATCGGATATTGCACATGCTGTCGGAGTCGTTAGTAGGTATATGAGTCATCCCGGATTTGAGCATTGGAATGCGGTCAAATGGATTCTCAGATATTTGAGAGGTACATCTAATAAACACTTATGTTTTGGGGGCTCTAATACTGATTTAGCAGGTTATGTAGACTCAGATTTGGCAGGGGATATTGATACCAGTCGGAGTACTACAGGTTATGTCTTTACTGTAGGTGGAACATCAGTGAGTTGGATTTCTAGGTTGCAAAAGGTGGTTGCTTTATCCACCACAGAGGCAGAATATGTCACTGCAACAGAGGCAAGCAAGGAGATGATATGGCTACAATCTTTCATGGAAGAATTGGGTAAACAACAAGCTAACAGTTCTTTGTATACAGACAGTCAGAGTGCCATACATCTTGCAAAGAATTCTGCCTTGCATTCAAAGACCAAACACATACAGTTGAGGTATCACTTTATTCGGTCGGTGTTGGATAATGGACAGTTAAGGTTGGAAAAGATACATACAGATGAAAATCCAGCGGATATGTTTACAAAGGCAGTGACAAGGGAGAAGCTGAGCTCCTCTTCAGCTTCGATTGGTCTTCTAGACTGAACACAATAAAACTTGAATAGTAGAGTCCAGGGTGCTTATTTCCAGTGGGCGCTGCATGCGCAGCGGTGTCGTCTAGGATCAGTCTCCAAGTGGGAGATTGTTGGTAGGTGGCGACTGATCAGGAAAGTACTGTACACTAGCCATGTATCCTCGCTGGGGTTCGGGGGCGGTAGCCCCCGAGAAATTTTTTTTTAGGGCCGACTTAAAAAATCCTATTTTTTATGACCGACATAAGAAAACCCTAATTTTTGTAACCGACAAAAAGGCTTGATAAAAAGCAGCCAAGGGTTAGGGTTTGAGTATTGTATTGTAGCATTTGCAACGGTATTGAGTTGCAGGGATTGCTGATTGTAATCGATTTGATTTACTGGATAATAATATTGGACTCTCTATTTGGTGGATGTAGCCCGAGTTTGGGTGAACCATGTTAAATCTTGTCTCTCGCTGTTATTAATTCTGTGTATTTCCATTTCTCTGTTTAATCTTTATTTGCATTTAATTGATATCTTCTACCGGCTAACCCTAACACTTTGTGACCCAGTGCCCCGATTCTAACATTTATGTGTGAAGAAGTCATTGAATTATGGCTTCTAATTCTTTGCATAAAAATGATACCAATACATCAGAACCCCAAATTCCTAGGCTTATCACACAAGAAGGTCCATTAATTCTTTCTAACATCCCTACTTCGCGTCTTCTTAAAGCATCAAACTTCCATGAATCCATCAACATTGATGACTTTGTGGATCATGTTCCTGAAGCTCAAATTCAAAGATTAGACACTGATTTGGCTAATTTATAGCAATTTTTAAGCTTGAAACACATAACTGAGGTGGTCATGCTTGTTGTTGAGAGTCTACGAAGTCTTTTTCTTGAAGGTCAAGAAGGATTAGAAGTCTTGCGCAGCCTTGCTCATATAGTGCATAAAAACATTCTATATGCATCTAGTTGCACTGAAATCATCACCAATGTCACTTCTTCTAATCAAATAGGGACTCAAGTGTTGGCACACATACCTATGCTCTCTATTCCTACTTATACTTCTACTATTCTCACCACCACTACATAGCCAAGTAATAGTTCTACCACATGTGTTGGGTTATACACTAGGAATCTTGTTCACCATTATAGTATCGTTCCATATAGTTTCACACCTAATATTACTATGGAACTACATCTAAACCTCCTATCACATTCCAAAAGGATACTCATACACCATCACCTAGTCCTTTCAATTCATTCCAATCTCTAGGTCTAGTTCAGCTTCAGACCTTGTCATAAACCAATTGTTGCAAAATATGACCTCCATCCAACAATAATTGGCTAGCATGAGAAAATGTCCACCTAAACCTAATATGACAACAAATTATATCCATAGATCCCTTTGTCCTATTCCATCCTAAGAATTCTAATGCATGAGAAGTTTGAAACTCCTCGATTTAAGAAATATAATGGGAAGGGAGACCCTAACAACCATGTGGAAGCCTTTATCGCTATGTGTAGTGATTTCTTCTTTGAGGATGCGATCTTGGCAAAATTCTTTCCTAGGTCACTCAAGGACACAACCTTGGATTGGTTTTACTTGGTACCTCCTAATTCTATAACTTCTTTCTCACAATTAGTAAACAAGTTCCTCAAGATTTTTCAAGCGAATGTTGGACCTCAAGTCTCTTTGATGGACTTGGTTCATTGCAAACAAGGAATGAAAGAGAAAATAATAGATTTTATGGGTTGTTATCAAGCCCTCTTCTCACGAATCCAATATTTTATTACAGATGCTGATGTGCAAAGAATCTTTATAGGAAACTTACAACCTCACATCGATGATAAGATATTGTTAATGCGATATGATTATTTTACTCATCTTTGCATAACTCTTCGTGATTATCAACTTCTGGTTAGTTAGTATGAGCATAATCCCTCATCAACTTCAATTGATCAATCTGAGGCCTCTCACAATCATTCTTTCAAAAGATAAAGAAAACACTTCATCAAGATAAATGAAATTTTAGAGAATAACATAAGAAAATATGTGGTGGCAGCATCATCTCCTACTCCTACCCCTTACAATTTGAAATCAAAAATAAGAAACTTCACACTGTTATCAGAATCTCTCTATTCTATCATGACACAACTTTTGCAAAACAATCTCATCAATCTTCCACCCATTAGGCCTCTCGATCCAAGTAAGATGCAATCATCTTCCTTTGATGCAAAGGCATTCTGTCAATTTCACCACTCCATTGGCCATGACACTGAAAGATGTATGTGTCTTAAACATGAAGTTCAAGACCTCATTGACTCCAATGCCATCCAAGTTTCTAGTGTGAATGAAAAAGGGAATAAATTGGTGGATGCTCCTAATCAAAATCTACAAATATATACTAATCCTTTACCTCATCAAGAGCCTAATGTTATTGATATTTGCATGGTGGATGCTCACCCTCACAAAGAGTGAGTGGAATCAGAACTTATTATATCTTTCACTTCACATGATGCTACAATCGAAGCTCCTAATGGGCCTCTTTAGATTACTATTCAAATCAATAAAAAACCTATTTGGGGTGTTATGATAGATCCTATATTCATGGTGAATGTAGTAACTGAGGAATTTCTCTACATGCATGGTTTACATCAAGATACATATGACATATCAGAGATGGCTATTAGAGCACATGATAGGTCTATTCTTCCAACTCTTAGTGCCTTAACTCTTGAAGTTAAGGTTGGGCCAAGAGCTTTGGATGTTAATTTTGTCATCATTCCTACTTCAAACTTATTCATGTGAAGTTGGGCTACCCATGGCTTTGCTCCATGAAGGCAGTCCCCTCTATGGTTCACAAGTGCTTAAAATTTCCATTTAAGGGACATGTCCACACTGTACATCACAGTCAATACCGAATCATTGCTCGTAATGGACATTTTACACTTGACTGCTTCTAGCCACAACTAGTTGGAGTTGCTTGAGCTAGAGGGGATATGTTATTCTTATCATATCAAAAGTTTAAAGCAAAGAAAATAGCAGAGTTATCACTTGGTAATATTCCTCCTTGTGATGTCCCTGAACCTCCTTGATCTTATGAGGCTATGATAGCAGTTCCTCCTATACCATAAGTAGTGAATGAGGTTAAGCCCAAATCGAAGGTTCTTTGCCATCCCTGAGCATCTAGTAGATATGCCGAGGTTCCCCCTTCACCATCCATTCAAGGACAATAAGGCAACCTTTGTGCATAAAACATACCTCCCCATAATTGCAATGTTACTTTCGTACCACTTGCCTCTGCGGAGACTAGTGGAAAGAAATCTATTGCATGTGTTGTATTTCCTAAGGTTTCTCAACTACTTGAGGATGTTCATGTAGTTCCACCTATTTCACAAGTTGAGAAGGAAGAATAGATAGCATTGAGAAACCCTTCCTCCGTAGTCTCCCAACCTTTGGTGGTTCCTCTTGTTTCTTCTAATGTTCTTGAAATAAAGGCAGAAAAGGAACCCACGTTGGAAGATACTACAGTTCCCCTCACAAATATTACAAATAAAGCTAAGTAAAATAATATTGGGAGAGAAAGAAAGAAGCATCATCATGTTGTGGCTCATGTTGCCATAAGAGAGAAGAATCTCCCTCCTCACAAGTGTGTATCATCAATGGATGTGAAAGAGACATCTACTACTATTTTTTCTCCTATAAAGAAAGATGAAGCTTCACAAGCCTCTATGAAACCTATTGTACTATATTCTGATAGAAAATCTGAAGATAATATAGGTATGTCTCTTATTCCTTATACCTCATGTGCTATAGTTCCTCTTACATCTTTTTCACCTTTCCAAATAGATGATGAGCAAGATTAGGAGGAGGATGATTTTCTTTAGGTTGAATCACAAGTGAGGTCTCTTGTTTTCATTATGTTATGAGTACACGTGATTGTTTTCCCCCATGATGTGTTGCTTGATACATTATTTTGTTATTGTTGTTGTTGTAAATCTTTCTTTAGATGACCCTTGACACCCTTGTAGGTGTAAAAATACAAACGGACCAAAATCCATTGTGACATTCTCTCTATTTGTATCATCATTCTTCTATATGTCATAATTTGTATTATTGTTGTGTCCTTTGGGGACGATGCAAGGTGTAGGATGTTTTGGTATTCTCCCTTGTTGACCCAAGGGATGTTTTTTATTTGATTTCATGTGATACTTCTTCCTTTGTATCTGTAGTTCTACTAGCTGGCAGATGATGATAGTTCTAAATATATATATATATATAGTCTTGAGAATTCTCCTATTATACAACTATTCTTATACTAATGCCAATTGGGTAGATCCGTTTGTGTTATTACTTAGTATAACTTAATGATTCTTTTATGTTTTAATTTATGTGGAACCTTGTTTCTATGCTTGGCGTCATACCATGACTATACAAGCTATTGTTTATCATACCTGTAGCATCACCTCAATTTGGATTTTGTGGGGGAAACCCCTTTGTGTGATGTAGTTTTTAGAAACACATATCTTATGTGCATGTGCTTCCGAAAAGCTCTTGTGCAGGTAGTTGTGGTTGTTATACCTTAAAGCAATTACTCCCCAATAGGAGTTAGCAATCACTTTAAGGTGGGGGGATACATCGTACCATGCTCTCTATTTATGTCATTCTTGTTTATTGGTGTGGAACTCACCTACTGGTTGAGCAGTCCTCACTAGCCTGTGATTTTCTCTTTGGGTCCATGAGCCACCTAGTGCAACAAAGTTGGCTAGCCCATGCGATTCATGTGACCTGCCATGGTCACCTAGTAATTCAGTGGTCCTTACTAGTGTGTGATCCATGGTGGCACTTCTCTTCACATGACCCATAGCAACAGAGAAAGCTAGATTCAGAGTCATGTGCCTTGTGTGTTTGTTCCTATGTGTGTTCTCATGTTGCTTCTATGTTAGACCTTATGCATTATGTTTAGCTTATGTGTTAACTTGTGTTTGGCATATCTTCATCATGTTTTCCATGTGTTCTCTATGTATTCATAATGTCTTATGTGTATGCCTTGTGCTTTATGTGTATTCTTCATGTCAAGTGTGTATGCATTGTGTATGGCATGTATTTTCTATGTGCATTGTGTGTCTTGTGTGTATTCCTATGAATGATTTTCATACTCCATGTATGTGTGAGTTATGTTACAATGTCTTGTGTATTATATATCTTTTTGCTTATGTGTTTGTAACCTTAGAATACTAAGTTTCGGGACTACTTGTAGTACATGACTTGGTAGAATTCTTTGGGCTTCTATGTTTGTGTGTTTGATCCATCCTTTAGTATGAGTTCAACATAAGTTCATACCCACACTAAAGTGGGGGCTAAATGTTATGGAGTAAAATATGTACACTACCATTTTACACCTAGTTGGACCTAAATTGTTACCTTTGTTAATCAAGGCCTATTTTTACACCTTTTTGAGCTTAAAATGATACAATATCGATCTCAATGAATAAACCTAATGGAATCAACTTAGGATTGGACTAAGCCCACTACATTTAACACTCCTCAGAGTTGTGGGGCTAAAGGCCCAGGGTGCCTAAGTGTCCTGGTCCCAGTTGGGATCTTTAGCCCCTCTTTTGTAGTGTTAGCTTGGGACACTTCCTTTGTTTGTATCTGTTGGCCTAATTATGTTTTATTTGTCTTAAGTGAGCAGGAATGCATATATACAAGATTTTTTATTTCATTTGACACCTAGATAAATGTTTCTAAGTGACCCAATGTGAAATTGGAGTTTTCTCTCATTCTTGAAGGCGTTATCTACTTGTGAATGTTATTAAAGTTTGTTTGTAGGTCTTGAAGGGAGTTTCAAGCCTTCTCCATCACTCTCCTTTGTTGGTGTGAGATCTTTAGTCATCTTCATCAACTAAGGTTATACCTCTTGTGGTAATCATCATCATTTTCATTCATATTTCTAGCATATATTATACATATGGCCTATACCCTCCTAGGGTACACACTCTTGGATCTAATCATTGTTGTAGTGGAGGTGGAAACACCAACACAAGGTTTGATTGAGGTAAGCCCTTATACACAACACAACCTTTTCCTCTAATTCCTTGTGTGTAGGTCAGAGAAATAGATTTATGGGAAGAAGACAAAGCAAACATGTATAGGTCTGGTGATACCTAAGATTTTGCAAAACCCTAAAAGAGGCCTAGGGCACCCAAGCACCCTAGTCCTTGGCATTTTTTCTCCAGGATCTAGGTTCTAAACTACTCCCTAATCTCTGTTGTACTTTTGGTTTTCTGAGATCTGTCTCCGTTTGTTAGTTGTAATTTGTTATTTGTCGTCTAGGGTTTTGACCATTTGTCTTAGCTTGCTTGCTTGACCTTGGTTGAACTTGGTTGACTCATCTATATACAACAAAAGGGCAGAACCCCTATAGTTTGGCTCTCCTTCTTGGGTAGAAGCCAAGATTGGTTTGTGCCCTAATGTTTGTAGAAGAGTATTTGGCATAGTTTAACTCCTTAGGCTAGATAACTCTTTTTAACTTAACAACCTCATCTATCGATTCATATAATTATTCTCTACTGTTATCAATATCCTATGAAAGCTATAAATACATCATCCTTCAAAGCCAAAAAGCCATCTCCATAATCTTTAGTTTTGAGCATTCATTGAGCATTCATCATCCATTACCATTCATTCATTGTAAGCCAAGGTTATGCTAAGCATTTGAGCAATCCACATAGAATATCAAATTTATTCCCCAAGACATCTATTTCACTCACTTCCATAAAAATAACTTGAAACACTAGAGAATGCACCTAAAAATGCAATTAATGCAGTTATTGGAGATAATGCATGAAATATCTCTAACCCCAATGTATTCCTTCACAAAGATTCCAATTCTTTCCAAATGCTTTTTTGAAATGGTATAGATAATTTGGCTTCACCTAGTATGTGCTACATTTGTGAAGAATGTTACCTTTGAATTAAAGTTTATAGAACACTTGAAGGACCTATCTACACTAGATGTCATCTGGAGAAAGATAAAAATCAATTTTCAGCATCAAATAATATGGACCCTGGGCCAGAGCCATTGGAACTTGCAAACTTGACATAGGTACAGTAAATTTTGATAGCACATGTCAACTCAATCTTACTAGTGACACATTCTACAGGAGGTCAATATAAATATAAGGGACACACAATAAGTTTTTCACAAGATGTAGAAGATATTTCTAATATTTTTCCACATCAAATAAATATTTTCCAATCATTATTGTTCATAGAAGGGATAAACATGGTACAAACTAAAATGTTATAGTCAACAAAGAGGGAGTATATAAGGCACTAAAATATGAAATTGAACATGACAAGTTATGTTTTAATGTTCAGATTGATGAAAATAATCTAAATAAACTTTTAGCAAACAATGATGAAAATATATTCAACCAACTAAACTCTATTCATATGTATTTTAATTATCGTGAAAATAAAATTGTATTTGTTGGTCCATTGATGAAGAATTATGAAGGAAATATCATTGATCACACAAAATCAATAGCCTCTAAACAACCAAATGCCCCAAGAGAAATGAAATTAATCAATGCATGAGTAAATAATCCTATTGCAGATCCAAGAACATTGATTGACTAGATAGGAATTGGGGCATCTCCTATCAATGAGTATGTGACATTAGGCTTGTTAGATATGGAATTTCCAACACTGTTTCTTGATGGTAGATGTGATTGGCTAGAACAACATATGAGAAGTGTACATCTACAAGAATTTTTTAAACATCTATTTCGATATAGGGATCACCAATTTGGTCAACACCCACAATTTATATATTACATGATGAACATGATCATGAGACATTGTGCTCAAAATTCATCTTCAGTGTTTGTGAAAAAAGTCTTCAAGATATTCCAATCACCATAAATGAGATGCATGACCACATGGAAAATATGCCCCACTCCCATCTAGTTGATTGTTCAATGAGGTTTGGAACAACCTTAAGGGGTATGAGGTCCTATTGGGCAAAATTTCATGTTGAATTAACTGACTTGCTTCATCAAATTGGATCACCCACAATTTTCTTCACATTGAGTGCAATAAATATGGACTAGCCTAATCTACATGCACTAATGCTAGGAACACAACTAACAGATCCACGAGAAGCCCAAAAATAGCAAAGGAAGAATATTATTGATTATCCTCATATACTGACACACTACATGTACCTGCAACATACAATTTTTTGAAAAGAAATACTACACAAAGGGATGAAATTAAAAGATTATTGGTCTAGATATGAATGGAAACATAGAGGTTCACCACATGTGCATGGATTCTTATGGTTAGATGGAGCATCAAAAATAGACAAACTTGATTGGATAAATGAAGAATGAAAAAGTACAAATAAATACTTTAATTCTATCATCCATGCATGGAACCATCGAGAAGATCAACATCAATGAAATACATAGGTATGTCATCAATCCTTTCAAATTCCATATTTTATATAAAAAATTCCTATTTCAATGTAACTAAACTGTTATCTTTTTGAATAATAGGCATTACAAAATCTTGTTCAACATCCATGTCTTTAAGATACAAAACAACTTAAACAAGTACATTTACAACATGACTATGAAGAGATTCTCAATTGGTAGAATGACACATAATATGTATAGAGGGTGCATGCCTACACAAGAAAAGGAGATGAATGGTTTACATGTAAGATGTTAAATCATTCAAATTTTTATATATAAATTGAATATAATATGTGTGCTAATAACTATTATAATAATTATTTCCACTTATAGGTATAATGCCCCCTGGCCATTGAATCTTGATGGATCAAAATTATATGAAGACTCAGAAAATAGGTGAAAAAAAATGAGCCTGCAAGAAATGATGATAGAGTAAATACACCCAATCACTACATATTACAACTGTGGAGAGAAAATGTAGCTTGGCAATTGATTCTCTCTAAACATCCTATAATCAAGTACATTTCCAAGTATGCAACCAAAGTAGAGAAGAGTTCAGAAAGTTATCATCAAATGTTGACGCATCTTGCAAACATTGAGAACCCTAATGATTTAGCTGCAAAAGCATATAGAAAGCTTCTAGTTGAAATAATTATATAAAGAGGCAGTGAGGCACAAGAAACATGTCACATGTTATTAGAACTTCCATTAGTAGAGAGAAGTAGAAAATTTATCAATTTGAATGTTTTACATGAGGTATTCAAACCTATAGGTAGAAATGATGAATATGACAATGAAGAACATACAAAGTCTTTCATTGATAGATATAAGAATAGGTCTTATTCCATGGAAAGTAATTCACTTATTGATGCAGCTAAATCATGAACATTTAATCTAAGTCAGAAAAGAGATAACAATTGGGAAGAAAGAGATAGTACAACTATTATAACAGAATTCCAAAGATTTGTATCCATCCCTACAAGTGAATCAAATAAATGGGTTGACTTTTGTTGGTCTAATTTATTACTCTATAATTCATTTCATGATGTAGAAAGAGATATTGGACTTCATAATGATGCAATAGTATCAAACTGGGAATCATTCAATTATTATCTTTGGCATGTGGAACGAACAACTACTCTAGAAAATGTTGGAAATAATAGTGATTCTAAAATTGAAGATAATCAGTGTATTCAACAAAACACAACAAAGTATGAGTGGGAAATCATATCTAGGATACAACGTGGCCAAATTATAGAAGTGTCTGAAATAGATATGGTGGCAAGAAGAGATATTGATAGACAAATACCATGGTCTAATGAATATCGAGGTGAAGAGTACACAAATAGAGCAACAAATTTGATAAGCACAATGAAAGATAACGACTTTCTGATAGATGATTATATGACATGAAATATGAATTATGGAACCTTGGGTGTTAAACAAAAAAATAACTTGATATTATCATGACACATTTAATCAGAGCCAAAATACATTGTCATTATACATGATTATTCAAGTAACAATAGGAATAGGACAATCATATCTAATTAGTTTCATTCATAAAGATTTAGAAGATACAACATTCCCAAGGTGATGTCCATATGCCACTAGCATCAACTAGAGTTGTAGCATTCAATATTGGAGCCTCAAAAATCCATTCACTACTTTGAATTCCAATCTCATATTTTTCTCCATTAGAAGGAGCAAGACTATTAATTGATGAAATACATTGATTGATGAAATGAGTTTCATTGGACATAATATGCTACAAAACATAGACTCAACTTCGTCAAGCATTTCTAGAAAATGTAAACATGAGTTTTGGAGGTATGTGTATTATTTTAACTTAAACGATAGATGCTTATTATTTTAATACTACATTGCTATAAACTACTTGTATCAATATTACTCACTCAAAAAACCATGATTCTCAAATGTTTTGTAGATATCTCTATGATTCTAGTTGGAGATTTGGGACAACTGCTTCCTATCAATGATAAACCACCATATGATAGTAATGGATGTGCTAAACTACTATGACAAGAATTCACTTTTGTTGTTACTTTAGATGAGATATTTAGACAAGAAGGAGAAAGCAATGACAAACAAATATTTCACCAACTTTTGACAAATCTAAGAGATGCAAATCCAACTATTGATGTTTAGAAATTACTAATGACAATAACCAATGTTGACATAGACTTAGAAACTAATGAAGAATTTGAAAATACTATTCATTTGTTTGCAAAAATGATAGTGTGCATAGTAATAATAGAAAAAATGTATTCATTCAAAACACCTGTTGCACATAGCATTACAACAAAAGTAGGTAGTATAATGCACCAGAAGGAGGTCAAAATGATGAACTTTATATTGAGTTACTAGAATTGTTATGGATGCAAGGGTCATGTTAAATTCCAATCTATGGATAGAAGCGGGTCTTATAAATGGAGCTCTATGCTATGTTTGAAATATAATATACAAACATAGAAGTGCACCACCAAAACCATCGATATATATCATGGTTGTGTTTGACAGTTACTCAAGAATACCATTTGAATATGAAAGTCCATGTACAATCCCAATTACACCAATATAAAGGGGTTGCACAATCCAACTACCATTAGGAATGGCTTGGGCATTAACAATACACAAATCGCAAGGCTTAACTCTTTCAAAAGCCACTATTGACATAGGACAAAGAGAAATAATGACATTTACATTTGTTGATATATCACATGTAAAGTCATTGCGAGTTTTATGAATAGTTCCACCATTTACATATGACTGCTATGAAATGATGAAAAAGGGAAAATAAGTGGTGAACCAAAAATCTGAAGAACATAGACTAAAATTATTAGAAGATAAATGGCATGTGATGTACTTCTTTCAAATATATTTCAAACAATATGAAATTAAGAAAAGTTTCTATCATCTTTATACCACATTATCACGATTCTTTAAACATTATTTAGGTTTCCTATTAAAGAAACAATTACAAATGCTAGTAGCATACCTATCTTTAGAAAAGGCTATGTAAAAGATGCCAAGAGATATCCTTTTGGAGGAAATTATTTTAAAACAAATTTGTGCTATATAAATGGAATAGGCACATTTGGAAGGATATCTCTCGGTGTCTTTTACATAGATTTTTCTAAAGATAGGTATGCTAGTTTATTGATAATTACATTTATTTAATAAAAATAAAGACCACAATAAATTCATTTGTAATTAATCTAAATAATTATCATTTATATAATTATATTCCAAATTAATTCCTTTTACCTCTACTTACCTATTGAGGCACACTATACATATAATTTTTTATAAAGTATACATGTCATTTTTTAAATTAAAAATATTTCTAAAAATATTTATTAATAATTTAATTGGCTTCTAAATGTCATTATATTAACTATTATGTTATATTATTTTTATATTTATAATAAAATAATATTACTATTATTATTAATTATAATAATAATATATTTATATAATAATAGCAATGGGAATGTTACTATGATAATAATGTTTATAATTAATATATGTATAATAATTAATAATTATATAAATAATATATTAATATAAGATAATATAAGTTATTTATTCTATTCACATATATACATTATATAATATAATATTACTATTATTATCTATCATAATATTTTTTTGATAGGTAAGAGAGATTTATTGACTAAAATTAAAACATCTAAAAAAGGCCAGCCATGGCCAGCATACAAAAACCATGGTCAGCATGCAAATTTGCATCAGAGAGATACAATCACTTCTCCTTGATCTGAGAAGTATTGTGGACACCGAAATTGGTGTGAGAACATAATTGCAATTTAATTTGATTCAAATTTGACTGAGAATTTTCTTTTTCTTATTCTGTACTTCCTGCCAGCCCTCCCCATCCACTTTCTATTGTGATTTAAAGGTGTCCACAATTTCATCTTGTGGAGCACTCCCACCACCCAAAGCCGCTGAACACCCTGCACCCAACTGAAGATCGCCAGTTGAAGGGTTGAAATTTTCTTTATCTAATTGAAGATGCTACTTCTGTGTAAAACTCACTTCTGAAGAAGGTTTTAGAGATTGATGTGCCTTAGTTATCTCCGCCCCATCTTTTGGGGAAGTCCCAGGCTTCTGAAAGGGCTCTGATTTCTCCTCCTTCACCTTTGATGGAGTTGTGATTGAGTAATGAAAAGGTAGAGCATTATCCCACCAAGACTGCTAAGCCAAATTTTTGATGATTTTGGAGGAGTTGGCCATATGTCCAGTTTCAAAACACTTCCTGTAGTGGAAGGGTAAGCCTTCATAGTCTAGAAGTTGCGTCCAGCTATGATCAACAAACTTGAATGTGATATCTGCTAGAAGGTCTCTTCTAACATCCAAATCTACCAAGATGCGGGCAAAGGTTGTGTGGGTAAAATTGGTTGTGTCTGAATCCACTACTAGGAATTTTCCCAAAGAGTCACCAATCACTTGAAAATAATCCGCAAACTAGAATTGTAATGGAAGATTTGGAAGAAGGATCCAAATAGGTTTTATAGAGAAAGTTGTAGTTGCAGGGTTAAAATTTGGAAACCATGGCTTGAGGAGGAGCAAGCTTTGCCCCAACACCATTTCTCTTGCAGAATTGCATCCCTGTCCTGGATACAATCAAACACCACAATAAAAAAACCCTGAGCACAAGGGTAAATTTCTACATTACCTTTGAGCGAGGGTTGCCAAGCCCTTGAGATCCAGTCATACAGATCTAGTAATTTTGGCCAAAGATGGTTAAACTGGCCAATTAAACAGTTGGAGGAAAAATACTGTTCGCTGACATCAACCTCTTTTTTTAGCTTCTCCAAAAAAACTAGAACAGGGGAGGAGGATGCCTTTTTGATGAGGGTTTTTGGACTACTCGTAGAGATCCCCTACTCTTTGGAGTCTAAGTTGTCCTTCAATGGCCAAGCATCCCAGGCCGTAGATTTGAACTTTTTCCCTTGACTCAAGCCAACAAGCATGTCTCTGAAAGACAAGCTATCCCCTAGCTTGGAGCCTATCAAATCAGGTAGCATAGAGGAACCTCTTGTATCACTAAAACTTGGCAGCGTACCCCCCATTCTGACTTGAAGAGACTTGGTGGTAATTTCCCTAGCAAATGGGGGACAAGACTACCCAAAAGGCTTTGTAGGATCAGCGGGGTGACCAGAACCGAGTGCCTTCCACCATCGCACAAACTGCCAAATCCACAACTGTTGTCAACCTGCCTTTTGACACCCTCACAATCAGCTAGAGACACAGCACTGTGTGCAAAATGATTTTGCACCTATTTGCACGCACACCCCACCATGCCATAGCGCACAGGCTTGTGCTTGGAAGCATCAAAATTGCCATGAAAGGTCTTTTTCCCACCAACATCACCCGTTGAATCTGAAACCCTAGAGGTGCAGAAATTCGGCAGCGACGTCTTCTTAGTCCACATTTTTTATTATCTATCATAATATTAATAACATATTATATCAAACATTTTAATTAAATGCTAATATATATATATATATATATATATATATATATATATATATATATATATATATATATATATATATATATACTTGGAGTGAATATATAAAAAAAATGTTTGTATGAACATAGCGAGAGTTAAATGCAAGAGAACAATATTTTATTTATATTCTAATTTCCACATTACAAATTAAAATAGCTATATTCAAATCCTTTGAAAGCCAATTATGAATGGCTTCAAATTGTACATTAACAACACTCCATTTTTGTAAAGATATGGTAAACCCTATTAAATATTTTAGAGCTTGTAAGAGATTATATTCTCCTCTATAATTTGAATTACAAAAACAAAATATAGAAAAAGGCAATAGCTAATTAACTATAAACTATCTTTGTGTTGGATTATTTATTTATTTTTAACTATAAATTCCCCTTTATAATTTTTAACTTTTATTAATTTGTTGATAATTACATTTATTTAATAAAAAAAGACCATAATAAATTCTTTTGTAATTAATCTAAATAATTATCATTTATATAATTATATTCCAAATTAATTATTTTACCTCTACTCACCTATTGAAGCACACTATACATGCAATTTATAAATTATAAATGCAATGTTTAAATTAGAAATATTTTTAAAAATATTTATTATTAGTTTAATTAGCTTCTATATGTCATTATATTAACTGTTATGTTATATTATATTTTTATATTTATATTAAAATAATATTACTATTATTAATTATAAGAATAACATATTTATATTATTAATAATACAATAATATCAATGGGAATGTAATTATGATAATAAATTAATAATTAATATATGTATAGTAATTAATAATTTATATAAATAATATATTAATTATTAATATTAATATAAGGTAATTATTAATTATTTATTCTATTCATAAATATACATTATATAATATAATATTATTGTTGATGGGTGGTTTTGCACACAATAACTTAGATAAAATACCGAGTATTCTATCTCTCTTGAAAGGAATCTAATCCCAATGACTTAGAAAAAGACTACCCCAAGGTTTCTCCTAGCTAGGTCTTAGTATTGAATGTATTTTGTTGTTCCAATAAGGGGGCTTACATTGGAACTAGAATTGTAATTGCTTTTGAAATAATGCACTTCAAAAATTAAAACAACCCTATGACAGTCTTCAGATTTACAATCTAAAAACTAACTTTACCATCAAATTATTAATGATATGATGCCTTTTCTTAAACTACACTTTACTTTCAAAAAAGTTCAAAATATAGGGAGGTAGAGAGGGTTTAGAAGTTCCTAAGGACAACCTCAAATATGAATTTTGATACTTCAGATAGATAGATCCCTTTATGAAACCAATTTTTACTAAATCAGACAAGTCACAATATCATAGAAAAGGTGCAATCTTCAATGGAATTTTAGATTTTCAAAATATGAATATTCATTAAACACCCAAACTATAAAGCCTCAACAAATCATGTAAAATCATTTAAACCAACTCAAAAGTAAATGAAGTAAATAATCCACTTAAATACATCGTAATAACCAAAATAAAAAAGAAGTAAATAATCCACTTAGATACAACTTTCAAAGATAAAAGATGCAATTAATCCGCTTAATCACAATATCTCAAATAAAAGATAATCTCATAAATATTAACTTCAATATCATTAAATCTTACATATTCACGTGCTTAGTCCAGGTAACAAGCACTATAAAATAATATACATAAATCCTTTGGCAACATTGCATAATACATCCAAAATAGGTACAATAAACAAGTACATCCATAATATATAAATCAATACACTCTCCAGCTGCACAAACCAAGTGGTCCACCACCTGCAAGACAAGAGACGGGAACATGGCTCAGGTGCTTTTCCACCCAACCATGAAGTATTTACACTTTTCTGGATCCCTTCTTGAAAAGAAGGAAACCCGGCCCTACACGAAATGTCTAGCTACCTGGTAACAACTGTAGGAGGGAACACCTGATGCAACCCTACTGTTTAAATGTACAATTCTAAGTAATGAAAAGAAAATTGTCTTACAACAGGATGTGGCAGAGATATCAATAAATAAGTTTTCTAGACAATAAACATCTATTTCAATGTCATTTCTGATTAGATCTAATCATTTAAGTAACTTGGTCAATTCCTGAAAACAGGAAAAGCCATCTCTGAATATCCACATTCGGCATCCTAGTCCCAAAAGTAACCCAATACATTCCTATATAAAAACTACTTCTTTCCCCAAGAAGCAAGAAAATAAGTAAATAATCACAAATTCAAGATTTCCAATAAATCAATCTAACCCCTTTCCCAAAACATCAAATAAGGAAAATACACTTTCAAGCAATAAATCATCTTTTATTCATACAATTGAAATGATAATTTTATCCATTTGATATGGTTTCTAATCTTGTATTTTAGTCACAATGTCTTCAATAGTAGTCATCCTAAGATATTAATCTATCTTGCCATTATTTCTGTGATAGGAAGTTTTAAAAACAATAAAAAAAATAGACCTCTTGTCACCACTATGACAGGAGCTATTGCAGAAATAAAAAGATGAACATAAATCATAGTTTAATCTGATTTTTGGTCATAAAAACACTATAAAACTCTCATTCTCATATTATTCCAACTCACTGTCATTCTGATGATAGGAAACTAATCTATTAAGCATGTAGTTTAAGCACATACATCTCTCTATAACCTTCCTGTCACTGTGGCGACAGGAGCTATGGAAAAATCTAATAAATAATCAACTAAGTTTATAAGTAATCTACTATCATCCACTGACAATGTTTTCTACTATGTTTTGAACAACAATTTCATAAGGAAATGTTCCTACAGGAATACAGGAGTTTCATCTAAATTTATTAAGATTTGGGGTTGTATCAAAGAAGAGTCGATTTGCTAATATATTTAAATTTCAGCCAGAATATAAAGAATACAATCATATAATTGTCTAACAGAAAGTTATCAATAGCCCTCTAGAGGTCAATTTACAGTTTTTCATTAGAAGAAATAGATTTGAATAATAATACTTTGCTGGCAAGGCGACAATGATAAATGACAGGTCTCGGATAACATAGCTTTAACAAGGAAAATGTTTATCATGTCTTAAAACTACGTTCAGCCAAGATAAAGTTAGAAGACAGCAAGAACCACAGGATCAATCTTTACAAGTTCGAACAAGAAGCAACCCAGACAGCTATAAAATGGACGAGGGCTAGCCTAAGAATAAGCAGCCATAAAAGATGAAACAACCAAGCAATAAGATAACAACCAGAAAGAGAACAATGGCCAGACAAGGAGGAAATGGCCAAGGCCAAGATCACAGGTCGATCATAGTTTAGGACGATGGCAAGGAGGAGTAGTAAGTCACCCAGGTGGTAAACAAAAGGGAACGACTCAGAAAATGGACAGGCGGCTAGGAAAAATAAGAAGAAATGGCAAAAAAGATGCACGGCTAGCCACAACATGGATCAACCAAAACACATATAGTCGCCCTCTCAATCAAGCAGGTAAAAATATCCTCAACACAGAGACAACCAAGTGATTTTAAATGCAACAAAAGAAATAATGAAGAAAACCTAGTGATAGCAGTCACCTAAGGAAGAGTTTTTGTTGAAGAAGCGGCTGTCCTCTCTTTCTCTCTCTTGTCGCAGTTCAAATTTTTCCTTCCTGTCCCTCCTGTAAATTAAATTCTCTGTTGCTACAAAAATATGGTTTTTGTATGAATTCATGGTATCTTTCTTAGCTGAGCGATCTGCTCCTTTTAACAAAATTATCTCCCTCTTATTTTTAGTGATCCCCAATTAGGTTTAGAACTGAAGTTTTTATTTCAGTTTGCATGAATAATCAACCAATAGAATTAGAGAATTTAAATGCTATTTAATAAAATAATATCTTTTCAGCTTACTATCGTATGGATGACAGGAAGCCTATTTTAATTCTTTTTTTTACTCGTCTAAATATAAAAACACTATTTTTAATCTAATTTATCTATTGTTATTAAAACAAAACTAATTAAATAATCAAAAGAGAAATGCAATATAATATTACATATTTATCTATATAATTTAATATATATAAATATCTATTTATTTTTAAGGAACATATTGTCTTCCAAACATCTAGAAACAATATTTTATTATTTATTTAAATAACACACAATACATCACTTGAATATATATCGAAAGATATTAAGTTAAAGTAATCACATCATGCATTTGAAAATGATTAAAAATCACGCATTAATGCAATAAGAACCATTCAATAATCCATATGCAACTACGTGATGTGTGTGATTGCATTAGGGTAATCCATCCATCAGTTCTTGCCAAGTGGCTAGAACATCTCTACCTTAGCCATGCTCTTGTCTTCGACGAGTTCCTACATCCATTTGCACTCAACTCGACGTCAATAGGTTAGTGTCTCCAAAAACATAGCTGAAGCAAATCATTGCATTTACATCAATATTACTTAACATTTAAAATGATTTTCAAATTTTTATCAATATAACTCATAATAATTACCTCCACGTATGCAAAATTACTTAAAGTAAAGTCAATCACAATAATTGTTCACTAAACTAGAATAATCATATTGTTCATAAAAATGAGACGTGACACAAATAATGGCGTAGCTCAATAAAACATCCACAATTGAACAAGTAATCAAAGTAGATATTCAGACTATCCATGCACAACAACCTACAGTCAGCAATTTGCTAATAGTATAAAAATAGGATCCGTCAAATATAAGAAATAACCCTTCATAAATGTAACTGAAATTTATATAATGTGTGCAAAGAACCATGAAAAACCAAACTCTCAATCAATAACACGACACAAATAAGCAGCAACACTTGAAATTTGTTTGTATTTGATAAAAAATTGGTAGAGTTTAAATAATTCTATATTTCACAGCTTACAAAAGAAAGAAAGTGATTGTCTTTATATAGGAGAGGCAAGGTCACTAAGTTTAACATGAATGGTGAGGATTAATCCAACACCAAATGCCCAGATCAAATAAGCTTTTAATAATTGTGGCAGTAGTTTTGACTTTTACACATTCCAATTTTTAGTATTTTGTCCTTTTGGAAAAAGATAAAAATTACATTTTAAGAATCATATAGGACAAAACAAGTCACTTTTTAATATGATATACCAAGGAAAATATGAATAAACTTGATTTTTGAATAGAATCTCCCAAAAACAAGCCTTCTAGGCTAATTTAGAAGCATCAGTGAGTAAAATATGCACAATAAGGAGTTGGCATATCATCCTCTATGATTATTTCATCCTTAGGGTTCTACTTTTTCCTGTAAGTCAAGGCTTCCATTGTTGGATTGATTTCTTGAGGAAGAAGATTTAAAGTGTAGCTAATCCTATATTTCCACATATCATATACTTTGACATATTTATTAGATGCGGTCTTCCTCCTACTTATGTGTCCTCTAACTACATAGATTTGATGCTTGAAATGAGCTACATGGTCCAATACATCAATGTCAATTTCTTTTGGAGTCTTCTACAAGCTGCCCAAAATTCTTTGTTTTCATGCATCCTTGAGCACGAGTGCTTCAAAGATAGTCTCTTTAGCAACATATATCCCAATTAGATCAATTACAATATCGTTACATTTACTCATAGATTCTAATATCTTCTCTATTGCTGATGTGGTTGCTTGTTTGACGTTCTCTGTAGTCCTCCTTAGATACTTCATTCCTTCAACCCAATAAAATGAAAGTTTTACTGTGTCAGGAGTAGGTATATTTTCTTCTATCAAAACTTCTTGAGACAGTTGGCACATCATTTCAACTCTAGGAAACATATGATAGAAGTAATCTCCATTCTCTTGATAATCATCTATTAAGCTTTCCATGTCATCCTTTAGAGTGGCAAAATTATTATACACATTGACTGCTTCATCTATCATTTTGTATCCTTCATTGTAAATCTTCTCAATCCAAGATTTTTTTATTTTGGCCATGTGCTTCATATCACTTAGTTCATCAACATTTTGTTTAGAAAAAAATGTGGGTGGGACAATGCTCCCATCATCCCTCTGCACTAGTTTGACCAAATATTTGATATAGGCCTGATGTTTGGCCACCTGTTCCCTCAGTTGTTTCTTGGTCAATTCATTTTTATGCATTCTTTACACAATAGTCTAGGCAGCACCTTGGAATTCTTCAATTTCTTGAGTTCTGGTTGTAAGGCCAAGATTTACAGTGGATATCCAAAAATCTTCAGGTTGAAGATCTCTATTGTGATTATCAACCATTGGAGCTGCAATCTCTACAATTCTCAAACTGATTGCATCTCAAGTGATGTGAGATTGTATCTTAGCCTTAATTTTCTCTTTAGGCTCATCTAATCTACCAAGAAAACTTGCATGATCTAGGATAGGAGTTTCAATTTTTGGTTGCTTTTGTTTCAACCTTGTCTGTAGCCACTAGGGCACTGAAGAATCATGAATAGTATTAATTAACTACTAGTGAGGAAGAAGGAATTTCTTTATACTCTGTATCTTTATTAGCTTCCTCTTCCTTGGAATGGTCATTTAGATTAAATTCCTTATTTAGGTTAGAGATAAGTACTACTTGCATAAACACTTGCTCAAAGAGTGGTGCTTCAACATGTACCTTAGTCTGAAGTTTCTCTTTTTCAAGCTCTAATGAGAATATGGTATCATTGGTTGCATCAAGGACTTCTTTTCTCACTTCTTCTTGTTGCTCAGCTGAGGTATCATCATTAATATCAATGATATTCACTATCCTTATTCTTTCAACAATAACCCCTTGTGCAGTTTAGGAAAGTTTAATGTTATCATTAGAGTCCCCTTGGGTTGCCATTTCTGCATATACCTTCCTTATTCCCTCTAAGAATGGGACTTCTAAGGCCTCTAGGACATATGGAATGATATTCATTAGAGGCACCACGGCTTTATCTTAGAAAGAATCTAAGGTGCACTTTTTGGTACACAAACGTGAGTGAGATATGAGAAAGGGGAATATTGAATTATGATAGGGATGGAGTAGACATGATAGGAATAATAGTAGGAAGAGGGGCATGTAACTTCTGCAAAGAGGAAGATGGTATAGAAGTGGAAATGGATGAAATGGGAGAAAGAGAGGTCAATGAAAGTGTAAGTATAACTGCCATGGGGATAGAAGAAACTAGGGTAGATAATGGAATGATAGAAACTATGGGAATGAAAGATGGAGTTGAGGTGGTAATGGTAGTTTGGATGGATGAAGAGATGGGAAGTGAGATGGAAGCATGGGTAGAATGAAGGGAAGAATAATTTTTAGCAATAATAAATGAAGTAGGGATGGTGGGAGTGGGAGGAATGGATGAAGTGGAGAAAATGGTAACAACAGGAATAGAGGGAGAAGTAGTGATAGTGGGAGGTTCCTGGGAGACTATATCCTTCTTATTCTTCCTAGGTCTCTTTGATACTTGGATTTCAACATTTTTGATCTCCTTTCTATGGTAGGTTTTAGTTCTTTTTGTAGGAGGAGACAAGCTACCTCTCATTCTCTTATCTTTTACCTTTCCATTCCCTTTCTCTTTGAGTGGAGGTGCCACTATTTTATCCTTCACCATCAATCTCCACTGATTTCCCCTTAGGATCTAAAGCATCCTCTCCTTCTCTATAAGGTCCTTCCTTAGTAGTGTCCTCAACTGTCATCCTTTTATTTTTAGGCTCTTAGAAGGTGTATGTCAGAGGTACGCCTTGGGCTACCAACTAGGCAATATATACATTTACCTAATTTCTGCTACATCTGATGTTATCTTTCATTATCTCATCTAATGATTCAACTTCTTCTTCAGCCCAATTTGGAGGGATAGGTTGGTCAAAGGTTCCTCTCCATTCAACCTCTTGAACTATCTCTCCATCATCTACCACCTGATCTGGAACTACAACAATCTAGAATTTATTAATGAAATCTAGTGGGAACTAAGAGCATTTATTCTTTCTTACCTCATGTTCATCATCACTGTGTATATGGAAAATCGATCTATTCTAAACTAATAAAAACCAAAAAAACCAATAACATAAAGGAAACGAATTTAAATAAAAGCCATAACAAACACTCAATGAAATAAAGACTTTTACCGAAATCTGTGTTGTTTCCTTTGGATTGAATGTGGATTGCTCAATGGAATTGCGAAGCCATAGCTGCAACAAGCAAGTAGTGTGCTCAAGAGATCAATGTCAAATGATCGTAAGGTTACTCAATCGACGCGTTGTGTATGCTCGAAGCGCTGTTAAGTATGCCTAAGAATACGATCGAAGAGAGAGAGGTAATGAAGGAGATGAGGGGGGTTTATATAGATTTCAAGGAAAATCGATCAACGGTCCAGATAATTCAGAAGAATCAACAGAGGAGATCAGTTGAGGAATGTGCAACGAATGAAAAGAAGACATGTGTCTTGCTTGCTTTTGCATGAGAGGAGTTTATCAAGAATAGAAGAATGAGTTAACTGAAGAGATAAATCAATTAAAAGAATAAAGCAATCAGTTAAGTGATTTAAAACAAGAAAAAGAGATTTGCATGAGAAAAGAAGATATTTTGCTTTATTAAATATAGAAATATTTAATTGATGAGCAAGAAAGCTTGAGTTATTTTAGAGATAACTCAAATTAGAAGAAAAAGCAATTTAAATAAATAGTTGATTTATTTAAATTTAGAGAAGATATTTTGGAAGAAACAATTAAATAATTAGAATTATTTAATTTAGAAGATTTAAAAGCAAATTAAATAAATAAATTTATTTAATTGTTGTGCATGATTTTGGGAGAATAATTTTGATTTAATTAAATAATTTAAGAATTATTTAATTTTAGATAAGAGGGAATTTATTGAATTAATTAAATAATTGGATATATTTAATTAATGTGGAATTGATTTTTGGAAAGAGGATAATGATCTAATTAAATAATTAAAAATTATTTAATTGTAGAAGAATATAGAGGAATTTGATTTAATTAATTAAATAATGAGGATTTATTTAATTAATGTCGCAATTTAGGAGATTTAGAAGAATTTGATGATAATTAATTAAATACTTAGATTATTTAATTAACGTTTGCAATGCAAGTGATTAGACAGATTATGAAATGCAAGTAGCATGACAAGTTGGTCATTTTAGGGTGTCTACATTTTGCCCCTCTTTGATGCAATGCAGTTTATAGCGTTGCGTCAAAGAAAATAATTGTTGAAGATGTAATACAATTTTTATGCCCCAGTGTATCGAGTTGCCCCAGCGTATGCCCCCTCGAGCGGGAAGACAGGGAGGCGACAGAGGAAAGGTGTTGACGCTCGACTAGAAAGGTGCGCGACCATTAGGAAGAAAAAGCAGAAACAGGGGGGGAAGAAAAACTGAAGGGTGGGGACACTATAAATAGGTCCCATGGGGACCACAATCCTCATTTGCACCCATTGAGATTCTAAATTTAGAGAAAAGAGTTTCTAAACTTAGTGGAGAGAGAGTTGAGCAGCCAGCGGAGAGAGATGTCGATTCCTATGCACAGACATCGGGCGGAGCTGGTGCGGACCTACGGGAGGCCAGCAGGAGCTCCGGCAGCGGTAGGTGATCGAAAACCCCCTTGTAATTTGTCGATTAGGGGTAGATTAGGGCTAGGTTTAGGGAGGTTTGCAATTTGAGCCAAAAGCGCTATAGTATTCTACAGCGCGGGTGGTAGTCGAGCGCCGCGCTTTTGGCGCACTGTAGCGCGGTTGGTAGTCGCGGGCAGCGCGGTTGGTGAAATCGTGTCACATCTGGTCAGGTATGTTAGCGCCGCAGCGCATGTGGGAAATCCCGCAGCGCGTTTGGCTAGTCAGAACAGCGCGTCTGGTAAAGCAGGCTAGCGCAAATAGGCGGGTGGCAGAAAAAATTGAAGCGCGCTTGGTAGTGAAGAATAGCGCTTTCGGAATGGGATAAAGCGCAGTTGAAAAACAAAGCACAGTTGGGGTAGAAATCAGATCGCGGTTGGGGGACAGGACAGCGCCAATGGTATGGAAATACAGCACTTTTGTAGAAACATAGCGCCTCTGGTGGAGAAATAGAAAAGTTAGGATTGCGGAAAATGGGGGGGCATAGAAGAAAAACACCTAGCCTAGCGGACAAAAGGGAAAAAGGGATAGCTGGGGGTTTGCATAGCATAGCCCAAGGGTAGATAGGATTGGAGGGATTTGGTTATGAAACTGACAAGTGATATGTTTATGGATGTAGAGGATTCTACCACCGTTGATGTCGTGGGAGCAACACCACGCGATCGCACAGGAGGTTGTACAGCTGACTTGGGAGGAGGATGCATTTTTAGAGCATGCAGGGCTATGGCACGTGGCACATTTGACTCACATTAGGGCGAATCTCGCCCTATTGATAGCAGTCGTGGAGAGGTATCACAACGAGACCTCGTCATTTCACTTCCCGACAGGGGAGGCTACAGTGACACTGGAGGATGTATATCGTATCCTGCGGATCCGGATAGATGGGGAGATAGTGGACTTCGACCCGGCACGAGGCCAGGCAGGCTTAGAGGAGGTCTTCTGCACAGACGACCTATGGATAGACGATGGGGAGATCAGGTGGGCAGACGTCCCGAGACTCTACGATAGGATCCATTGGATCATGGCATCGTTGATTGGCGGCTTCCTGTGCCCGGACAGGAGATCTAGAGGGTTATCAGTTGGCTGGGGGACAGTGTTATCAGGGATGTTCACCCATGGCAGACAGTATGCGTGGGGGCCTTGCGTGTTAGGCCAGCTATACCATGATATGCATTACTGTGTATACAGGAGAGGTAGGAGCCTCTCAGCAGGGGTGACCTTACTACAGGTGTGGGCGTGGGAGCACATTCCAGTTATTCAACCCATGGCATAGCGCCACCGAGACAGAGGGGAGCCGTATACGTTTCTATACGATGGGGTGATGACACACAGGAGGGTGGGATCGGTCAGCTACTGGCGGTGACAGATTGACGAGATGGACATATTCATCTGGAGGCCGTGGTTATTGTGCGAGGAGTGGCCGGATGAGCACGAGCAGCTCATGTATTGCAGACAGGCTCGCTATCTATTCGGTAGACGGACAGATATGATAGAGAGATATCTTTCGGAGTGGGTACTGAGACAGTTTGGACTACCACAGGGGCTACCAGTGGGGGAGGCCACACATGCCAGGACGCGGAGAGAGACAGGAGACTAGGACCCAGTGATCCCGGTGGCGACAGCATTAGCAGAGGTGTGGGGACTTATCCCCGTGAGATGGGATTGGGACTCTGGGCTAGCAGACCCAGGGACACTGCCAGACTATGACCAGTACTGGCAGACTCACAGGCCGATGAGATTGACTACACCAGGTGTAGTAGGGGCAGTGGGAGAGGTGTTAGTACTTGGCGGAGAGGCCAGGATGAGGCGGCAGGCCAGGGCAGTCGGACAGCAAGCAGGTGGACAGCAGGCAGGCGGCCAGCAGGAGGATGTTGAGATGGCAGAGGCATTGGGCCCAGTCGTAGAGACTGATCTGCAGAGGGCCGAGCGACTGCTGCAGGAGGAGATAGCCCGGAGGACTCGACTAGAGCTCCGGATGGTTAGACTAAGGAGAGACAGGGATACAGCACGGGTAGAGGCGAGACAGGCAGAGGCCACAGCCCAGGCACAGACACAGGCAGCCACAGCCGCACAGACAGCCCTGGCACAGGTACAGGCACAGGTGCAGGCCTACAGACAGCTACAGGCCCAGGTACACGCACAGACACAGGTACCGGTGCAGCTGACGGCCACACCAGCAGCCGATGCCAAGGCAGTAGCACAGGCCAGGAGGGAGAGAGATGCAGAGGTACAGCTACGGCTGACAGCAGAGGCTACACTTTTTAGAGTGAGGCAGGAGAGAGAGGAGGCACACCGTGCACTGGCGCAGACCAGAGGACACTATATAGTGAGCTCGTCCGAGTGCAGGGTGAGCTGGTATCAGCTGGCCGGGAGGCAGAGTACTACAGGGGCCTGTATGTGGGTGCGGTGCCAGCAGCTCAGCAGGCACCAAGCTACAGAGACAGGAGCAGATCTGGGGCATCCAGATCTCAGAGGATAGGGCAGTCAGCGTCCTCGGTTAGAGGGCCACTTTTGCCGCCAGGGGGAGGAGGAGGACCATCAGGGGGACCTCCACCGAGCACAGGGGGAGGCCAGGGGCCACAGCAGGAGGGTAGCTCTACTCACTAGGGCATACTCATGTATACTGTATCATATTGTATTATTTCGGACAGATGCCTGCGTGCATTCTGATGTATATTTTGAGGGCTCTTGATAGCCTTGATGTACTATATTGATGTATATTTGGATGTATACATATTTTGTATTATTGATGTAGACACAGACACTTGGTATCATGATGACCATTACATGATATATATATATATGATGATCTGTTCGATTCACTGCTGTTCATGCTTTAGTGTATGCATTATCTGATGTCATGGATGTGATGATATGTATGTATGATTATGGATTCATGTGATGACATATGTTGCTTATATGATGCTTATAGATGTATGATGAAAGAGATGTATGATGATATAGATGTGATGACTAGTGATATCTGACATGTGGGTTTTGCAGATATGCACCAGAGAAGAGAACAGGAGGAGATGGAGGACGCAGACTGTTGATCGATTACTACAATGAAAATGATATAAAGGGTGTGGGAATGGATGAATGAGCTTGTTGCAATGGCTTCACATTTGTATATAAAGAGCAATCCTTAGTTTGATATAGCACGTGGATAGTTTGCCACCAAGGTATAAAAAGACCAAGGTGCAGTAATATCCAAGCGCATGGACGTTGACTCTGCAAGCAAGCGGTTTGAACTTAGATCTCTTTAGACAGCATATAACCTTGTTGGAACATGTGAATAAGCCATAGTCTTGAACATAAAATAAACTTCAATACATGTAAATGCAAGAAGAAATATTAATATGTAAGATGCTAGGTCGTAACACACATAAGATAGATATGATGCTAAGAAAGATACTAAAGATCATTCCTCAAACACGGCACACAGAAAGCAATGACTATGCCCCCAATCCATACTGCATCGCAACATACCAAGATTACAGATAAACCAGGGTAGTTTTGAATAAGTATTGGAAAAGGAACAAAAGATAAACCATAACACAAATTGACTGACTTACAAAGTAAACATACAGCCAACATATTCTCTTGCCAAAGAGGTTTGCTCAGGATAGATTGGATAGGAAAGATAACAACCTTATCGTAGGAACTCTGTGTCCGTTAAAGGGGGCTATCTACCTAAAAAGATAATGTCTCACTTGCAGGAAATGCCACATGTTGCAGGAGACGCGTGTGTTGGTCTCGACAATGGAACACTTCGTAGAAGACAAGCTTGTTGATCTAGGGCTTAGTTAAGCGGTACTTAGCTGATGTTGGCAATCGGTATGCAGGACAGTAGATGACTCTGGAAGTAGGCCTCTTTGCTTTAAGTTTGTTAAGGACTTTTGCTTTGAAAGGATATGCTAGCTTGCTGCTTGAGTTAGTCAAGTCGAGGCGAATGGATTTTGACAAACGGAAGACTAGAAGGATGAAGTGCTAATGGATTGAAACGGGTGGAGAATGATGGATCGTGTGTGCCTGAGTACTGGAAACATCCTTCGTATTCCAGACTGCCTACATACCCTGTATCCACGGGATCAAGGCACACTTACGATGGAAGATGAACGTGATAAATATGTAGTTCTGGATAGAGTGATGAATGGGTCAAGGTGAAAGGAGGGGATCTTATGTACCTGAGTACTGGAAACATCCTTCGTATTCTAGACTGCCTACATACTGTTGATGATCGTTTTGATGCAATCATAACAATAAGTTAAAATTCACATATAATGAACTGAAACTATACTTGAAAGATAAGAAGGAATCATTTGAGATTCAACTAATCCCAAGTCTACAATGGTTCGGTTGGTCAAGTTCAGTTGGTCAATGTGAAGCTGTAATGTTCAAGGGGCCTTACGTAGTTTAGGTTTGTTTGGTGGCTTGCTGGACTAAGAATATGCAAAAAGGTCATAGATTTCAACAAGTATTCTGTTCATTTGCATACAAGTGTTACCGGGCTGCAAGTTTTAGATGGTTTTCTTGAATTTTTTGCAGCTTTCTTCTTTATCTATTTATGAAAACTGTCTACTTATAGCTCTGTTATACATGCTTCTTCAAATTTGAGACAATTTCCTTTAGATTTCTACGTTTTCAGCTAAATATTTCAGATGGGTTGGGAAAAGCTAGAAAGATCTAATCTATACCTCATTTAATCTACCGAAGGATCTAATTGTTTCTGTTATGCACTATGTAAATACCACAGTAATTTGATCAAATCCACAGTAAAAACCTTAAATGTAAGTTCTGAGCATTTTCACAAACATACATTTAAAATTGCAAGCTCTCAAAGAAAATATTTCAAAACACAAAGAAGGGCTGGAGAACACTCAGAAGATAGATGCAGAACTCCAGATTCTATTGTATTAGAAATGAATAGTCATATATGATTTACAATGTAGGAATGACTCTTAGTTTCATTGATCATACTACAGAGAACTTACAAGCTTTACAGATACAGTAAGGTAGCCAGACATTCCACGCGCACCTTACTGCAGACAAACAAGCGACCTCCTTCTTCTACCTCTAAACTATGCTAACTTGCTATATGTTCCTAAAAGAAAAAATCCTGTTGTAACCACTGTTGTTTTCCTAAAATCCCTGTTGTAAAGTATTACAGTGTAGAGAGGCACAATATAAAGACATTCTGATTGTCCTCACTACAGCAAAAACCTAACTGAACCCCTGGTTCAAACCCCTGGTTACAGCAATAAATACAGGTGAACCAGCTCTCAAAAATATCTCTGAGCAGTGTCAAATCTGGGCGAAATATTGCCCCTTCTGAGAAGTTCCGGCAGCTGGGTAATAACTTCTGTTTGTCTGTTGTAGTAATACTCTCAGCTGCAACCTTGTTCTTTACTTGAATGGCCTTGACTTTTTGCACTTCATCCTTATCTTCTTGCTCCTAAGATCAGATTTCCTTCCTCCATGAGGTCACTGTGTTGACTTTCCAGCTGCTTCCTCAACTGCAAGCCTGCAAGACAAGACAAGCAATAAGTATTTCATTTATCACATAAACAGCAGGAAATTAAAATAATCGTTTAAACCTAGGTGACTGCGCAAAATTATGGAAATCAGATCCAGAATACTCTCAAAACGCGTTCAAAACGCATTCAGACCGCTTAAAACCCATCGGGTCAACCATCGCTGACCGAAAAAATGCCACGGGCGCCAAAAAAATGGTTTAAAACTCCACCGCTTCATTTCCCGCCCATCGGCATGACTATGGCGCGTCAAAAAAACATGTTGGTCGATATTTACTTCATCAGCATGATATTCTGGAAATATGATGCTCTCCCTTCCGAAGGTCCAGATGACGTCATCAGGATGTTTCGCTTCTGTGTAATGGGGAAAAGAACAACATCATCATCATCATCATCATGTTGAAGGAGAATAGGAGGATATGGAATATAATCTTGCTGCTGAGGAAAGGAAAATGATGGTGACATCATCGTCATATTCGGGCTTCATTAAAACGCAAAAGATGACATCATCATCATTTTCAGTTAAGATCAGGGGGATAATTATGATATCGGGTCACCTAAGGAGCATGATCAGGATGATGAAAGTAATATGACCCCTTTGCGGCCAAGGCAACCCTCTCGAAAGATCAGGATGATGATGATCATCAGGATATTTGGGGCTTTTGTCGAACTTAGAATAAGACGTCATCATCATATTCGGGAACCGGATCGTGTTTGGGAAATATCCTGCCGAAGGGAAATGTGATGATAATGATCATCAGGATATTTGGTTCTCCGTTTATCAGATCGGGATGATGTCATCATGATATCCGGAGCCCTTGTTAAACTTAGAACATGACGTCATCATGATATTTCGCTAACCGGATCATGTTTTAGAAAATATCCTGCCGAAGGGAAAATGTGATGATGATGATCATCAGGATACTTGCAAAAGGTTGTATTTCTCGGCAGGAGGACTTCACGAAATATTGGGTGAACAAACAAGATCATGATGATCTTGACAATATGACAGGATAAAAAAATATGATGATGATCCTCCTCATCGAATTATCATGATGACGTCATCATCATATTTCGTCTTCGGAGCACAAGGATGAGTTGAGGTCATCATGATATTTACGCTAGGGTGATATTGTAAAATATGATCATGCTGTTGAGGAATGGAATATCGCCTTCTTCTTCAAAAAGATAGGGTGATCATCATGATCATGCAAAAGGAGATCAGGAGGATATGAATATGATGATCCTCTTTATCGAATATCATGATGATGTCTCCATCACTTAGCGAATTTCAGTGAATATGACCCTCTTGTGAAAGATCAGGATGATGATCATGATTATGCAAAAGGAGATCAGGAGGATATGAAGTCGTCATCATCATCTTAGCGAACTTCAGCAAATATCAGGATGATGACCTTCCGATAGGATTTGAACATGCGCATGCAAATATGCCGATGATGAATTTTCTAAGTCAGGGTGATCTTATAATATCATCATGATATTATAAGATCAGGTAATGTTAAAATATCATGATGATGCTCGCGATACAAAAGACCGCTCGACGGGGAAAGCTTACCGTGACTTAAAGTTGACGTCATCATGATATTTGAACCTCAGGATATTATCGGGGGGGGGGGGGGGGGGTTCAAATATGATGATGATGATGCTCTTCATACAGCAAAACCAAGTTTATAAAATATGACCCTCCTAAAAGATCATGATGCTCACGATGCGCATAAGGCCATTTGACGGGTAAAGGGCACTACCACCTAAGATTGACGTCCGGATATTGCGACTGCATGATTTTTATCGGGTGATAGACCAAGATCATGATGACCTTGACAACATGAAAAAAATATGATGATCACATGCGATTATCAGGTTTGACCAAAACTTTGACTGAGCATAACTTCCACATATGGACGAATTTTCAAGTGAAGTAAAAGGCAAACCTGTATGGAATTTTAAGCTCTTTCTAAATATGAGGTCATAGAAACAAAATATGAACTTTGACAAACTGACCTCATGATGATGACCTACCTCATCCAATATCATGATGATGACGTACCTGATTCATTTTTACCAAACCGCCAGAAAGCAGACAAACACAAGCAGAAGCAAAAGGCAAAACATCAGCAGGGGTCCTCGTTTTGCTAAGGAGCAAAATGGGGCGTGTTGTGAACATCACAACAACTAGCAACCAAAACAAAACAATTAAATTCAAAGTGTTCAAGGAAACTAGATGAAATGAACTCATAACTCCCAACTATCTTTCTTGCAAATTACTATTCAGCTTGAGACTCAAAGTATTCAATAAAGATGCATGAATTTCTATTTTCAGTTTAGTTGTGTGCACGTGATTAATTATCCTCATCTTGAAGATCGGTTGAACAAACCAGTGACTGACATTAGCCTACGTAGGTGAGGATATTCCCTCATAGCCGACCGGATAGAGTCTTGCTGCCAGCGAGCGTCTATAGCCCCGACAAGGTTATCGTTACAATTCTCCTAAGTAGAGCCCCACTGCCAGCGAGCGTCCATAGCCCCGGTAGAGTTACTTAGATGGCTTAATCTGGATTTTTAGTATAATCCGCTTTATTTATTTATTTATTTTTGTTTTCTAATTTTGAAAGATTTCATAAGATATAGCAATTTGTAACTTCATGATGCAAGGAGTGGGCACTTGCTAAAATTAAGCTGAGAATTGTAATGGTAGCAAGGGTGACCTCTGATTTTTTACCTAATATCTACACTGGTATGTTCAACAAACCCAAGGATTTTAGGTGTGTCATCGTGAGAAACCTGCTTCGAATTCTCAATCACATTTATTGAATACAAAACTTCAGAAGATGAACAACTCTCTACATTCATGACAGTGACAAATTATGTGTAAATTGCAAATGGTTAACCTGAATATCCTAAATTTTATACTGTTTTGAATGGTTGCTAGTTTTGCTCCTTAATACTCTAAAGTAAAATAAAGATCCCTGCTGAGGAGACAACAAACAAACCAAACAAACAGGCTATACAAACAACACAACAAAAGGAAAAAAATTGTACAAACAGAAAGAAACAAAAAGCGAAAACCAACAGAAGACAAGCTATACAAACAACTAACCTAAAAAGAAAACAGCAAAAGAAGAACACAAAAACAAAAACAACAACCCTACCAGACTATATACAAGCCTCTACAAGGCAATTAGAAACCCAGGAAAAAGACCCAAAAACACCCCTACTTGCATATTTCTTTAGGTTGTGCAGGAGTAACAGGGTACTAGTTATGGTCCTCATCATAGCAGATTTATCTTTGAATTCTGAAAAAAAATCTGGTATTCTAGATTCATTGTGTTTATCAGAATAGCTCTTAATGACTAGTAACTGAGGCTGCTCATCAGGTTTATGATTAATCCATATGCATGTCCTATCTCTTGAATTTCCATAATTAAAATAGCATTTATCATTATTTACTAAGGAAAGGAAAGAGACAACCTGATGTGCCCTTAGCTCTGTGGAACACACTTGTTTATTAATAGCTGGCTTTTCATTTAGCTCTGCATTTTCATTGCCCAGCTCTATGTCTAGTCCTTTTTCAAGTTGAAAGATGAATGACTCTAGATGTATCATTTCTTCATCTTCATCCAGCCTTGTTCCTTCATTCTGGATGTTTAGTTTATCCTCAAATTTAGCAAACCTCTCAATGTTCTCATTAGTTTCCTGCACATCAGCACTTAAGTAAGTATCTTCATCATCATAATCTGACATACAGAAATTAATCATTTCTAAATCACTTGAGAGTAAAGGTGGGACAACATCTTTAGATTGACAAGAATACTCCCCTGTCTTATTTTTAACATGGCATGGGGGGGATGTCTGATTATGCACAGCAGCTACATGATCCTCTGTATCCTTTTTTTTCAAGAATTGCTCATCAGATGACTCACATTTGTCATTTAGTGAAGAGTCTAATCTTATTGACCTGCAACAATCTTGATTTTGATCATTTAATTCAAAGAAGTCAGTTGTAACACTAGGATTTACTTTCTTTTCTATGACTTCACTAGTTTCTACAGTAGGGATCTTATCAGTTTCAGTGTATTTTAATTTTGCCAATGCTTGTTTACATTTCTTTGCCAAATCATGTTCGTTAAAACTTTTCAAGTCAGACCCAGAGGTTTCTTCTTGACAAATATTCCTTAGTAGTTCTATATATTTATCAAATGTATCAAGATGAACCTCACTTTCCTTTTCCTTTTCATTAAATCCTTTTTGCTTATTATCTAGAAAAGGGACATGAGCTGTGATTTCTTCTCTGCATTTTTTAGGATATTTATACTTTTCACTAACTTTAATCACAGCCGGATCCTGACGAAAAGACAGATTTTTTTTCTTACCATCACATGATTCCTGCCAAGAGATCTTATTATTCTTTATTCCTAGCATTGGTTCCATCTTTGTATCCTCTGCATATTTAATGACCGTTGATGCTGCATCCTTCTGTCGCTCAATAATCTCCTTATTTCCCTGCCAACTTTCAGCCTTATACACATCTGAGAGAGAGATTAGTCCTTTCAAATATAAATCTAGTCTCGTAAGAAAAGATAGACAATTAAGCTCACCATGCTTTGTGGACTCATGTATCCTACACCTTCCAAATAAACCATAGCTATATAAATTTTTAGGATAAAGCTGGTTATTCAAAGCTTTCTGAAATGAAGGAATGTCAACTTGAAAACTGTCCCTATATGAGTCCATTAAAAATGGGACCCTCTTTCAACTTTTTAGGCCTTTGAAATTTTATGAGATCTAACATATCTCAGAATATAACATTTAAAACTCAAAATTTTAATTTTAACCCTAAACCAAATCAGGCCCTCCTTCTAGCGCCAGAAAACTGTTGATGATCGTTTTGATGCAATCATAACAATAAGTTAAAATTCACATATAATGAACTGAAACTATACTTGAAAGATAAGAAGGAATCATTTGAGATTCAACTAATCCCAAGTCTACAATGGTTCGATTGGTCAAGTTCAGTTGGTCAATGTGAAGCTGTAATGTTCAAGGGGCCTTACGTAGTTTAGGTTTGTTTGGTGGCTTACTGGACTAAGAATATGCAAAAAGGTCATAGATTTCAACAAGTATTCTATTCATTTGCATACAAGTGTTACCAGGCTGCAAGTTTTAGATGGTTTTCTTGAATTTTTTGCAGCTTTCTTCTTTATCTATTTATGAAAACTGTCTACTTATAGCTCTGTTATACATGCTTCTTCAAATTTGAGACAATTTCCTTTAGATTTCTACGTTTTCAGCTAAATATTTCAGATGGGTTGGGAAAAGTTAGAAAGATCTAATCTATACCTCATTTAATCTACCGAAGGATCTAATTGTTTCTGTTATGCACTATGTAAATACCACAGTAATTTGATCAAATCCACAGTAAAAACCTTAAATGTAAGTTCTGAGCATTTTCACAAACATACATTTAAAATTGCAAGCTCTCAAAGAAAATATTTCAAAACACAAAGAAGGGCAGGAGAACACTCAGAAGATAGATGCAGAACTCCAGATTCTATTGTATTAGAAACGAATAGTCATATATGATTTACAATGTAGGAATGACTCTTAGTTTCATTAATCATACTACAGAGAACTTACAAGCTTTACAGATGCAGTAAGGCAGCCAGACATTCCACGTGCACCTTACTGCAGACAAACAGGTGACCTCCTTCTTCTACCTCTAAACTATGCTAACTTGCTATATGTTCCTAAAAGAAAAAATCCTGTTGTAACCAATGTTGTTTTCCTAAAATCCCTGTTGTAAAGTATTACAGTGTAGAGAGGCACAATATAAAGACATTCTGATTGTCCTCACTACAGCAAAAACCTAACTGAACCCTTGGTTCAAACCCCTGGTTACAGCAATAAATACAGGTGAACCAGCTCTCAAAAATATCTCTGAGCAGTGTCAAATCTGGGCGAAATATTGCCCCTTCTGAGAAGTTCCGGCAGCTGGGTAATAACTTCTGTTTGTCTGTTGTAGTAATACTCTCAGTTGCAACCTTGTTCTTTACTTGAATGGCCTTGACTTTTCGCACTTCATCCTTATCTTCTTGCTCCTGAGATCAGATTTCCTTCCTCCATGAGGTCACTGTGTTGACTTTCCAGCTGCTTCCTCAACTGCAAGCCTGCAAGACAAGACAAGCAATAAGTATTTCATTTATCACATAAACAGCAGGAAATTAAAATAATCGTTTAAACCCAGGTGACTGCGCAAAATTGTGGAAATCGGATCTAGAATACTCTCAAAATGCGTTCAAAATGCATTCAGACCGCTTAAAACCCATCGGGTCAACCATCGCTGACCGAAAAAATGCCACGGGCGCCAAAAAAATGGTTTAAAACTCCACCGCTTCATTTCCCGCCCATCGGCATGACTATCGCTATTGGCGCGTCAAAAAAACATGTTGGTCGATATTTACTTCATCAGCATGATATTCTGGAAATATGATGCTCTCCCTTCCGAAGGTCCAGATGACGTCATCAGGATGTTTCGCTTCTGTGTAATGGGGAAAAGAACAACATCATCATCATCATCATCATGTTGAAGGAGAATAGGAGGATATGGAATATAATCCTGCTGCTGAGGAAAGGAAAATGATGGTGACGTCATCGTCATATTCGGGCTTCATTAAAATGCAAAAGATGATGTCATCATCATTTTCAGTTAAGATCAGGGGGATAATTATGATATCGGGTCACCTAAGGAGCATGATCAGGATGATGAAAGTAATATGACCCCTTTGCGGCCAAGGCAACCCTCTCGAAAGATCAGGATGATGATGATCATCAGGATATTTGGGGCTTTTGTCGAACTTAGAATAAGACGTCATCATCATATTCGGGAACCGGATCGTGTTTGGGAAATATCCTACCGAAGGGAAATGTGATGATGATGATCATCAGGATATTTGGTTCTCCGTTTATCAGATCGGGATGACGTCATCATGATATCCGGAACCCTTGTTAAACTTAGAACATGACGTCATCATGATATTTCGCTAACCGGATCATGTTTTAGAAAATATCCTGCCGAAGGGAAAATGTGATGATGATGATCATCAGGATACTTGCAAAAGGTTGTATTTCTCGGCAGGAGGACTTCACGAAATATCGGGTGAACAAACAAGATCATGATGATCTTGACAATATGACAGGATAAAAAAATATGATGATGATCCTCCTCATCGAATTATCATGATGATGTCATCATCATATTTCGTCTTCGGAGCACAAGGATGAGTTGAGGTCATCATGATATTTGCGCTAGGGTGATATTGTAAAATATGATCATGCTGTTGAGGAATGGAATATCGCCTTCTTCTTCAAAAAGATAGGGTGATCATCATGATCATGCAAAAGGAGATCAGGAGGATATGAATATGATGATCCTCTTTATCGAATATCATGATGATGTCTCCATCACTTAGCGAATTTCAGCGAATATGACCCTCTTGTGAAAGATCAGGATGATGATCATGATTATGCAAAAGGAGATCAGGAGGATATGAAGTCGTCATCATCATCTTAGCGAACTTCAGCAAATATTAGGATGATGACCTTCCGATAGGATTTGAACATGCGCATGCAAATATGCCGATGATGAATTTTCTAAGTCAGGGTGATCTTATAATATCATCATGATATTATAAGATCAGGTAATGTTAAAATATCATGATGATGCTCGCGATACAAAAGACCGCTCGACGGGGAAAGCTTACCGTGACTTAAAGTTGACGTCATCATGATATTTGAACCTCAGGATATTATCGGGGGGGGGGGGGGTTCAAATATGATGATGATGATGCTCTTCATACAGCAAAACCAAGTTTATAAAATATGACCCTCCTAAAAGATCATGATGCTCACGATGCGCATAAGGCCATTTGACGGGTAAAGGGCACTACCACCTAAGATTGACGTCCGGATATTGCGACTGCATGATTTTTATCGGGTGATAGACCAAGATCATGATGACCTTGACAACATGAAAAAAATATGATGATCACATGCGATTATCAGGTTTGACCAAAACTTTGACTGAGCATAACTTCCACATATGGATGAATTTTCAAGTGAAGTAAAAGGCAAACCTGTATGGAATTTCAAGCTCTTTCTAAATATGAGGTCATAGAAACAAAATATGAACTTTGATAAACTGACCTCATGATGATGACCTACCTCATCCAATATCATGATGATGACGTACCTGATTCATTTTTACCAAACCGCCAGAAAGTAGACAAACACAAGCAGAAGCAAAAGGCAAAACATCAGCAGGGGTCCTCGTTTTGCTAAGGAGAAAAATGGGGCGTGTTGTGAACATCACAACACATACCCATATCCATGGGATCAAGGTACCTTAAGATTGAGAAGAGATGATATGTAGTTCTGGTTATTGTGATGATGTAGAAGAAGAGCGGAGAAAAGGTGATCTTATGTACCTGAGTACTGGAAACGTGCTTCGTATTCCAGACTGCCTACATACCCATATCCATGGGATCAAGGTACCTTAAGATTTCAAAGATGAAAGTATGTAGTTCTGGTTATTGTGATGATGTAGAACAAGTGTTGAGAAGATAACAGCCTTATCGTAGGAGCGAAGTGTCCGTTAAAGGGTGTTACCTATGGAAATGAGACAAGATTGAAGTATGCGCTGCGAACCACGAACAAGGAACCAATCCTAGACTGAAGCTAAGGAAAGAGTTGCCCCCATTCTGGTAGAGGAAACTGTAGGGGTGACCACCGAAGAAGACACCGAAAGACTTGACCTAGGACAAGACAGTGTTAACTGTAGACACAGATCAAGACGTGGGATGACGATGAGGGACACTGACAAATTTCCAAGCTATACTAGGTAGGGAGATGGAAATGCAAACAAAGTCAATGGTTTTATTATGGATGGATGGATGAAGCAGGTTGCGAACTGGACAAGGAGTGGACAGGACTCGATAGACGATGGATGCTGACTCTACGCATAGCGCCTGTTTGCCAGGTTTTCACTATGGTACTTATCCAAGGCGCCTGTTTGCCAGGTTTTCACCAGAGGATGAATGTTTTTGTATTTTTGTATTTTCTGATTTTTTTATTTTTTTTTTGACTTTTTTTTGATTTTTTTTTGTGGGAATACTCTGAGGATCAGGCATAGAACTTCTTGAGATGGACACTGTTAAGTGGCTCATCTAGAGGAATGCCGTCAGGTGTAGCTAAAGTATAAGCTCCCGAGCCATATGCTGCTGTGACAATGAAGGGACCTAACCAGTTAGGTTCAAACTTGCCCTTCTTCTCTCGATCTGCTTGATTTCTCTGATTCTCCTTAAGTACAAGATCACCAACTTGAAACCGTCTTTCTTTGATCTTTTTGTTGTAATTACGCCGGAGGCAGTTTTGATAGACATGGAGATGATTAAGTGCGGCAAGGCGCCTCTCATCTAGTAGTTCAAGCTCAGCTAATCTGGAAGTGCGATACTCATCTCCGCCGATCAGGTCCTACATGGATACTCTGAGGGATGGGATCTTGACCTCTATAGGTAGGATGGCTTCAGAGCCAAAGACCAAGGCATATGGTGTGGCACCAGTTGGTGTTTTGATACTAGTGCGGTAGGCCCATAGGGCGGGATTAAGTTGCAAGTGCCAATCACGACCAGCTTCATTGACTGTTTTCTTGAGGATTTTGAGAATGGTTTTATTGGAAGCCTCAGCTTGGCCGTTACTCTGCAGATAGTAGGGAGTTGAAAAGCGATCTTGGATATTGTATTGTATGCATAAAGCACGGACATCTTGGTTCTTGAATGGTCTCCCATTATCAGTGACAATGGCTTGGGGAATACCATACCGGCATATGAGGTAGTTTAGGATAAACTTGGCTATTTGTTTACCGGTGATATAGGTCATAGGAATGGCTTCCACCCACTTCGTGAAATACTCAGTGGCGGTAATGATAAACTTGTGGCCATTGGAGGAGGAAGGGTGGATTTGTCCTACGAGGTCGAGACCCCATTGAGAAAAAGGCCATGGAGTTGTCACAGGTTGTAACTCATGAGCGGGTGCGTGAATCAAATCTCCATGTTGCTGACATTGTAGACACTTCTTAGCAAATTGTGCAGCATCTTGCTCTATTGTAGGCCAGTAATAACCTGTTTTGAGTATCTTCTTAGCAAGATTAGGACCAGTAGAATGTGCGCCACAAACACCTTCATGTATGTCTCGTAAGGTAGCTTCAGCTTCTTCCGCGTTAAGACATCGTAAGAGGATACCATCGAGACTCCGGCGATATAGTGTATCACCCAGAATGATGTAACGAGAGGATCGACGGATAAAGGTTTTGCGTTGGGTGGATGATAGGTCAGGGGGAAAGGTATTGTTCTTGAGGTATTCATAGATATCTTCGTACCATGGGGAATTGGGACCAACAAGTTCACAGATGATTTCAGTAACAGGAACATCGACAGCTGGTATCAACAATTGCTCGATCAAGAATTCACACTTCTGTGTATTTGCAGGCATGTCAATCAGTGACCCTACAGAAGCCATAGAATCTGCAGCTTTGTTATGCTCTCTTGGAATTTGCTCAAATGTGATGCTAGAAAAATGTGGTTTGTAGGCATCCACTAGTTGTTTGTAGGGGACCAACTTTTCATCCTTTGTTTGGTATTCATCTGTGACTTGGCGAATGACTAGCTATGAGTCTCCATATACTTGTAATTCTGTGATATCCCATTGAACTGCTGTATTGAGACCTATAAGGAGTGCTTCATACTCGGCTATGTTGTTAGTGCAAGGGAATGCTAGCCGATATGACTTTGGAATGTAGTCATTCTGAGGTGTAACAAATAAGATGCCAGCTCCTGATCCATGCTGTGTGTAAGAACCGTCAAAGTACAACTTCCACATTATGGAGTTGGAAAGAGTGAAGAGATTCTCATCAGGAAAGTCTGCTACCATAGGATGTGTATCTTTCATAGGTGCTTCTGCTAGTTGATCCGCGAAGGCTTGTCCTTTGATTGCCTTACGATCTGTGTACTCAATATCGAACTCACTAAGGATCATGACCCATTTAGCTAGTCTACCTGTGAGAGCTGCTTTTGCTAGTAGATACTTCAGGGGATCAATTTTAGCTATCAGATTTGTGTGTTGGTTCAGCATGTAATGTCGCAACTTTTGGGAGGCAAACACTACTGCTAAACAAGCCCTTTCCATTGGTGAATAATTGAGCTAGTATCCCACCAAGGTTCTACTGATGTAATAAATTGCATGCTCCTTTCCTGTGTCATCATTCTGTGCTAGCAGAGCCCCTAGGGCTGAGTTTGTAGTGGAGATGTACAATATCAAAGGTTTGTCTGCCACTGGTGGCACCAATACCGGAGGTGTAGCTAGATACTCTTTAAGTTGATCAAACGCTGCCTGACACTTGTTGTCCCATCGAAACGAGACATCCTTTCGGAGCAAGTGCTGAAAGGGTTGACATTTATCTGCTAGCTGTGATATGAAACTCCTGATGGACTGTAACCTTCCTTGGAGGCTCCTTAATGCTTTAAGGTTCTTTGGTGGAGGCATCTCCACTATAGCCTTTACTTTTGCTGGATCTACTTCGATGCCCCTACGAGATACTATGTATCCCAACAGCTTCCCTGATGTGACACCGAAGACACACTTCTTAGGATTAAGTCTTACTTGGTATTTTTCCAGCCTGTCAAAGATCTGTCCTAGGACCTGTATGTGATCCACTCTAGAAGATTTAGCCAATATATCATCAACATCGTCTTCCATAATGTGATGAAAGAGGTCATGGAAGATCACTGTCATTGCTCGCTGATAGGTTGCTCCTGCATTCTTCAAACCAAACGGCATGACACACCAACAATAATTGCCCCACAGACAAGTAAAGGTTGTTTTATGTTGGTCTTCTTCAGCTATCCTTATCTGATTATAATCCGAGAATCCATCCATGAGAGAAAGCATCTCGTGACCTGCTGTCAAGTCCACTATAATGTCAATGTTTGGTAGTGGAAAGTCGTCTTTAGGACATGCCTTATTGAGATCTCTGAAATCATTACACATGCGGATGCACCCATTAGGCTTAGACACAGGTACAATGTTTGAGACCCAATCTGAATAGTCGATAGGTTGTATGAACTTTGCGTCTAATAGCTTTTGTACTTCCACCTTCACCAAGAGAGCTATCTGTGGGTGCATTTTTCTCAATTTCTGCTTGACTGGTTTCACCTTGGGATCAACTGTGAGATAATGAACTACCAGCTTAGGGTCTAGCCCTGGCATATCTGCATAGGTCCATGCAAAGTTGATGGTTCGTTGCAAGAAGAAGTTGTTGAGATTTTTGTGCTCTGTGTCAGATAAGGATGTCGCTAGGAATGTTGTCTTTGGATTCTGTTCTGTACCCAGGTTGATCTCTGTAGAATCTTCCACTAGGAGAGCTGATTTTTCTTGGTACTTAGATGGTAAGGGAAGGTCAAATCCTCCATCCTCAGGTGCCACAGTTGGGTTTTCACCTTTGGATATGTCCTTTATTTTTACTATTTTATGATCAGGAGGTGCCACAGTGTGGTTTTCACCTAGAGATCTTTCTTTATTTGCACTTTTGCGACTGGAGGATTTGGCATTCTCACCAAAATAAGCCGTGGGCTCTAGTTCCATTACAAAACCTACCTTGTGATCGCCAAGAGGGATACCTTCCCGAAGTCCCATAAACTCAGCTAGAGCTTCGTCATTCTGAAATACATCTATAACGGGGGCCCCTTGTTGGTCCCAATTGATAAGTTCAGGGTAGACAAGCGTGACATTCTGGGTGCTGGTGGTGGAAGTTAAGGATACGGAGGATAGTGTAAAAATGGAGGATTCTGCGAATAGATAGGTTATGTGGAGGGAAGAGTCATTGATGATATCCTCTGTAGATGTCGAATCGGCGGGAAACTTGTCAGCTACCTCGTCAAGGATATACTCGATGTCCGAGGCGCGTGGTACCTTCTTACCAAATCCTAATCCTTTCTTGTCTAGCTTCTTTGTTACCACAATGGGCTCCATAGTGCCTTGATTCTATTTCCCAAGGCCACCTTTGCCTTTATAGCCCATGTTTTTCACTATCCTTAAGCCATTGCCATACTGCTTGATTGGTATCATGACTGGTTCTTTCTCCTTGTAGAGCCAAGAAGAGATGTCCTCAATAGTTTCCTCTTCCAATAACCGTCCATGTTGGAATTGGGTTAGGAATGGTGGGGGAGGAATATTTGCTTTTTTGGTAACTTTAGCAATGGGTGGTTTGCCGTAAGATTTTGGAGATAAAGGCATCTGCCCTACACAACAAGATTCAGAGATATCATAAGTGCCAAAGCCTATATCCCGAAAGCGAGCTATGATTTTGGGGAGGGGTGTAGGTTCACTTGTAGAGGCTTGCGTGAGAGTTTCAGGGTCAACATAGAGAGGGGATCCAAGGGCTTTGTCATTTTTAGGCACTTGGTTGCAATTCTTATAGCTTCCTTGCAAGACACGGCAAAATTCAAAAGGATTAGGATCTCCTGGGATAGTGATCTCCGTACCATTGTATGGGAACTTTAGGGACTGATGGTACGTGGAGGGAATAGCTTTCATTGCATGGATCCATGGGCGGCCTAGAATAATGTTGTAAGGCAGCTCAATATCAAGGACTTGACACCTGGTTTCAAGCATGACAGGGCCCAGTTGTATAGGCAAGTGAATAACACCTTCTGAACGGCGTTCTGCATCATCATACCCCTTGATTGTAATACTATGATCAGTGTTGACGTGATCCTCAGAGTATCCCAATTGCTTTAGTAACTTTAAAGAACAGATGTTGAGACCAGCACCACCATCTATGAGGATGCGTTTGATTTTGCGCTTATGGATGAGCACTTCAATATGGAGGGCATCATTGTGACAAGGATCATGGGAGGGAAGGTCTTTCTCAGAGAAGACCACATTGTAAGGCGAAGCAATATTACCCACTATAGGTTGGAAATCTGCCACTGCTATGTTGTTAGGAACAGAGGACTCTTGGAGGGCCTTTTCTAGCACTACTCTATGTGCAGGTGATGACCGTAGAAGGTCCAAAATAGAGATCTGCGCTGGTGTTCTCCCTAGATGTTCGACAAGATTATAATCAGACTGAACCAGAAGTCTAGGTGTAGGTGTACGAATGGTGACATGACCTCGATGAGTAGTAACAGCACAATCTGTAGATTTGCCTTTAATGGTGAGGGTAGACACTCGACTCTCTTCAAAACGACCTACAATGGAATCGAAGGACGTGGAAGCGTGATTGATACCTTTACCTCTGTCCTGAGGAGGAGGTGGACCATGATGAGGGAATGGTTCCTTGTACATATCGAGATCCTTGTTCGTGTGTTGCGCTGGTGTTTCATTTTCAAAAGTGATTTGATTACCGTCGATGAGGTTTTGGATGAGGTGCTTAAGCTTCATGCAAGACGCAGTTCTATGACCTTTGCTCCTATGGAACTCACAATACTCATTGTCTCTGTAACGTGCAGTTTTGTAGATAGGTTCTCCATATGGGGGAGCATCAGGTAAGGTTATGAGCCCTTTCAGCAAAGCTTACTGTAAGACCGATTCGATGGGCACTCCCAAAGGAGTAAATTGACGTCGCGGAGGGTAATCTTGTTGGGGCCGCTCTTGTTGTCGTTGTTGATTTTGATAAGGCTGCCTTTGTTGCTGCTGTTGTTGAGGTGGAGCTTGACTTGGTTTGGAGAGTTGCAGCGGTGTTTGCAACGTTTGGACATGCTTAGCATCGACCACTCCATCATTGACCACATTTTTGTTCTTGTTCCAATATTTGGGTTTATCATTCGACTGTTGATGCGAATTGCTATCTTTCGTCTCCTTAAAGATTTTGACCACACCCTTAGCAATGAGGGCCTTCTCTATGTTGATACCCTTGTATGTGATTTCATCGAAGGTTGTAGCACTAAGGATTTGCAAATGGAAACCTAACTCTTGGTTGAGGTTCTGCACAAAGATGCTAACAAGCTGTTTCTCTGGAATCTTGAAAGGGAATTTACTAGCCATTTGTCTCCATCGTTGGAGGAAAGAAATGAACGTTTCACCATTTTTCTGTTTATTGTTGCATAGGTCCGTCATGGAAATCTCATGCTCTGCATTGTAAGAAAAATGGGTGGCAAACTTCTCTGCTAGCTCGTTGAAAGACTTGATACCCGTCGGTAAGTGTGAGAACCATTCTATTGCTTGTCCTCCAAGACTGCGAGGAAAAAGACGCATAAGATACGTGTCGTTGTGAGAGACCTCGAAGCAAGCAAGATAGAATTCCCTAAGATGGTCTTTTGGGTCACCTTTTCCTTTGTACTTATCGAACTTGGGAATAGTGAAATTTTGAGGAAAAGGGATCATTGGTAACGACCGATCAAAAGGATAAGGGCACACTTCCTCCAAGGAGAAGGTCTTTTTGGTGTGGCCAAACGTAAGATCAGATAGCTGTTGTTGCACCTCCGCAATCTTTAGTTCCATAGTCATGGGAGGGGTTGGTAATGTCTCCTGTTGTCCAAAAAGTGGTTGGTGTTGCCCATAGGGAAGATTATAGTGTGAGCCATGCGTACTGGTATTGTAAGGGTCGTAAGATTGATTGGGATTGTATGGATTGTATGATTGGTTCAGATTGGGTTGGAATTGGGGGTTTTGATTAGGCAGAGGTGGAGGTGGCGCTAGGTAAGAATGTTGGCTCTGCAATGGTTGAAGAAACGTATTGGGGGGAGGAAAGCTAAAGTGCGTTTGATTAGGTTGTGAAGGTGGCACATAGCTTTGGGAAACCTGATGTTGGGAATGTTGAGAGTGGCTAGGCAATGTATGAAAGAAGTTGAGCGTGGATGAACATTGTGGAGGAGGAACATAGGTAGAAGTGATTTGTGACGGTGGGGGTTGATTGAAGATGAGAGTAGAAGAATGTTGTGGTGGAGGAACATAGGTAGAAGTGATTTGCGACAGTTGGGGTTGCTTGAGGATGAGAGTAGAAGAATGTTGTGGTTGGGGCTGCGTGACTCCAATTGGTTGAGAGACATGCAGGTGTGATGATATAGGAGGTGGCATATGTTGAGACCCTTGTTGCATGGCTACATACGTGTTCCCCGGATTGTAATTGGGTGGGAAACCTACGCGTGATGGGGTAACCAAGATTCCACTTGCGCTTGGGGTGGACACTGTAGGAGGTGGTTGCACATTTGATCAAGCTAAGGTGGCTTGCTTAGCTAACTCTGCTTGTCGTTGGAGAGTTTCTTGTTGGTTTTGATAGATCTCCATAGGAGTCAACAGTGGTGATATGGGCCTCTCCCCTGTTGGATTTTGAAAAAGGGGATTCCTATACTGCGAACCTTGAGTAGGTAAGGGCGTAGTTACCGTGGACATGGTTTGCACCACTTGTATGGCTTCTTGGGTGTTGGTGCTCTCCTTAAGAGTGGACACATCAAAATCTTGAGGTAACTTGGCACCTTGCTTTGCAAGCAAGCGAAAGAAATGATCCTGGTTCTCACTAAGGATTTTATCAAAGGCAGCTATAGCTCTAGGATCTTGTATAAATTCATCAAGATCTTGCCCATCTTCTTGAGAGGATTGACCTATTTCAAAGTGTCACTCTTCTTGAGATGGGGTTTGATCTATGACATAACCTTGTGGGACAAAATCCGGAGGCAAGCCTGTGGTATACTGCGGTGCATTTAGCAAAGGGGTTCTATCCTCATGAGGATTGCTTGGTTCCTCTATGTGCGGCATGTTTGGAGAGCTGATTGGTTTTGCCGCGGGTGTATTAGGAGTCACCTTGGGAGTAATGTTGAGACGACCTGATTGTGGTGTGCGAGGGGGTGACTTGTGCTTCTTAGGGACAACTTGCCTAGACTTCATAGTTTGTTGTAGCCTAGTGGTGACCATGGGATACACTTAGGACATAATGTAATGCTGGGAATCTGTGAGATGCTTTGAAGAAATGGACAAACTCTGATGCACAAAGTACTGAACCAAAGGTGCTATACTGTTTGACCAGAGGCGCAGGACTGTGCTACCAAAAGCGCGCTACTGTGGGCTAGAGGCGACAGACTGAGATGCTAATAGCGAGTTACTGCTATGCCAAAGGCGAGCTACAGTGACCAAAAGTGAGCTACTGTTATACCAAGGGCGCTGAAGTAGAGTTTTGCCAAAGGCGGGTTACTGCTGACCAAAGGCGATCTACTGTATTACCAAAGGCGAGCTGCTTTAATACCAGGGGCGCTGAAGTAGTGTCTAATGTTTTTCAAAGGCAAGATTTTTCTGTTTCTAATTGGATTGGTTTGGCAAGAGAAAACACAGCAAACAAGTGGTCAAAAAAGGCACAAGGACTGACACAACAGATAGTGTATGTTCAAGGCTCCAAACAAGCCCAATGTTTCCACAGGTCTAATACAGTTACAATCAATAACAAGCACTTTTTATCCCTAGAGACAAGGTTTCATTGCAGTAGATCAGCTCACAGCTTAATACTCCGTCGATAAAAATATCATTCCATAAAGGTGTCAGATATTTAGTATCTTTGCGAGAGACGATAGGTAGGGATATCTCACCCTCCCCTTGGAAAGCTCAAGTAGGTCACAAGAGCTTTATGTCCAAGGGAATACTATCTCTTCTCAAGGGAGCCAATGGTGAGTGTCTTAAGGGTTTAAATCGATTTCCCTTGCACTGATGATTACCGCAATGTTCGGAGGTAGGTCGAGTAGTCTCTATCTAAATTAGTTCTTAGTGACTTTGAGGGACCAACGCCTTACGAGCAATGCGACAAGCTACTAAAAGCTTTAACCAATCCTACTAAGAGTTTCAAACACTTCACTCAATGTGAAAATCGTTTCCACAAAGAGATAGTACACCTCTTTTCAGTTTGGCACCACAAGGTAAGGCTGACGTCGGTTAGGACTTGGCTTTCACCTTATCCCTCTTATATAGCGGTTCAAAGGAAAACTCCGCTTAGGGTCGTCCCTTTTGGATGAATCGTAATCCAAAAGCAGGCCCTTCTAAAGGAAGTACAAAAAAAGTAAAAGCAAGCACGTCACACAAAGGTTCAATTGTCCCGTTATAAGAAAAATAAGGTGCAACTAAGCTATGCACACACACGATTGTAGTTGTAAATTGTCCCTTATGAAATGAAGTGTTTGGCATTCATGTCCATTGTCCCTTAGAAATTTGAGGTGTTTGTCCATACATGTCCATTGTCCCTTAAGAAAATCAGTATGTTCCTAAGACTTAGATTTGCAAAAAAGATTTGTTCAATTACTCCTTTTAAGCATGCAATGTGTTTCTAAGACTTTAGTAAGGTAAAACAAAAGGGTCTTCAACGCTCGTCCTGCATAAACATGTTAAAAAAATACCTATTGGCTCTGTGTGAGAAATAAGAAGCTGCAACAATTCCGTTAGTTCCACCAAAAACTCACAAGTCAGCAAAAATAAATCAACTTTGACCAAAAGCGTGTTACTGTCTTACCAGACACGATTCACTGTAAACAAAAAGCGCTTACAGACAGACCAAAAGCGTCAGAGAATATATCCAGAAGCGTCGCAGAATAACCAGAAGCGTGGTAGTATGATTCCAAAAGCGCTGCGATAAATACCAAAAGCGTGCAATGATAATAACAAGAGTGTTGTAAAAGATCCAGAAGCGCTTCACTGTGTAACCGAGAGCGCGATGCTATGTGGCCAAACGCGCTGTTCTGTCTCAGATACAGAAAATATTAGTTTTGTTAACAATAACCAAGTCAAAATAACTTTTCATGGTGGACCTATTATCTGAAGGATGATATTTGATAGATCTGGGTTGTGTAATCTGGAAACTCAGAAAAATGGATCAGACCAATAGATTAGCACCAGAAACAAGGATATTCCTAAATAAATCAGCTTAGGAGATATCAAAAATCAGGTTCTGAAAGACAAATATAACAGCTTGTCCGACAAAATGACAGATCTGAAATGAGAAATTACTGCAAAACCCTGAATGAAGTCAAAAACCTAATTTTAACCAAACGCGCCTAATAGCACGCCAGTAGCGCTTCTTTGTGCTACCGATAGCGCTTCTCTGTACTACCAGAAGCGCGGCCGTGCTGCGAAGAGCGCTGAACTGTTCCTGCAAAAGCGCTGTAAGATACTGCCAGAAGCGCGGTGAAGTGCCGTAAGCGCCGTGCCGTACTGTGTCTTCAAAAAAAAACAAATTTCTCAAAGAAACCAAGGGATTAGTGGGTCCCACCGGGCGTGCCAGAATGTGTATATGGAAAATCAATCTATTCTAAACTAATAAAAACCAAAAAAACCAATAACATAAAGGAAACGAATTTAAATAAAAGCCATAACAAACACTCAATGAAATAAATACTTTTACCGAAATCTGTGTTGTTTCCTTTGGATTGAATGTGGATTGCTCAATGGAATTGCGAAGCCATAGCTGCAACAAGCAAGTAGTGTGCTCAAGAGATCAATGTCAAATGATCGTAAGGTTGCTCAATCGACGCGTTGTGTATGCTCGAAGTGCTGTTAAGTATGCCTAAGAATACGATCGAAGAGAGAGAGGTAATGAAGGAGATGAGGGGGGTTTATATAGATTTCAAGGAAAATCGATCAACGGTCCAGATAATTCAGAAGAATCAACGGAGGAGATCAGTTGAGGAATGTGCAACGAATGAAAAGAAGACATGTGTCTTGCTTGCTTTTGCATGAGAGGAGTTTATCAAGAATAGAAGAATGAGTTAACTGAAGAGATAAATCAATTAAAGGATAAAGCAATCAGTTAAGTGATTTAAAACAAGAAGAAGAGATTTGCATGAGAAAAGAAGATATTTTGCTTTATTAAATATAAAAATATTTAATTGATGAGCAAGAAAGCTTGAGTTATTTTAGAGATAACTCAAATTAGAAGAAAAAGCAATTTAAATAAATAATTGATTTATTTAAATTTAGAGAAGATATTTTGGAAGAAACAATTAAATAATTAGAATTATTTAATTTAGAAGATTTAAAAGCAAATTAAATAAATAAATTTATTTAATTGTTGTGCATGATTTTGGGAGAATAATTTTGATTTAATTAAATAATTTAAGAATTATTTAATTTTAGATAAGAGGGAATTTATTGAATTAATTAAATAATTGGATATATTTAATTAATGTGGAATTGATTTTTGGAAAGAGGATAATGATCTAATTAAATAATTAAAAATTATTTAATTGTAGAAGAATATAGAGGAATTTGATTTAATTAATTAAATAATGAGGATTTATTTAATTAATGTCGCAATTTAGGAGATTTAGAAGAATTTGATGATAATTAATTAAATACTTAGATTATTTAATTAACGTTTGCAATGCAAGTGATTAGACAGATTATGAAATGCAAGTAGCATGACAAGTTGGTCATTTTAGGGTGTCTACAATCACAATTGGCTTAGAAATCTTATGATTGTTCCCCATAAAAATATTTCTTACTCACATGCATCTCTAATTTATGCATAGGATCAAAATTTGTCCTCGTCCTGTAGAAAAGAAGATGATATACTTGCAACTCTACATCTAATTCTTTAGTAGCAATAAGACTGGTACAAGTGAATAAACCCCTTCCAACAATGAGTAGGAATGGTATTGAAGCTATGTGCAACCCCTTTAGCAATTTATGTACCGTGCAGATTTGCCTTGTCAATTCTAATAGCACCATCTTATCAGTAGGATATTTTTGCAATCTATAAGGCACACCTGTGAAGCCTTCTATCCTCAAATATGTAAACTTGGGGAATTGGATAAACCAATACCCATACTCCTTAACCAAATTCATAGCTTGGATTTATGTTCTACTTCTCAAGCCTTGTTGCAACATCCTAGCGATTTACATGGTGAAGACATCATTTACTCTTGAAATGTGCTAGTGAGTTATTCTTTTGTAATTGTGGGTAGCAGTCATAGAATTTATACTTTTTGATAGCATTAGCAATTTCTCTAAGCTTTGTCAATATAGGATAAGGGAAGATTTTGGATAGCAATAGCCTATATAATAAGTCATATAAAAGGTCCTTGTATTGGATAAATGCCTAAATTTCACATGAACACTATCACTAATCAAATTTTCCTAGTAGATATTGCGGCTTCCATTTCTTACCTATTCAACAAAAGAGAACATCCATCCTTCAAAAGAGTAATCACTTGAAATTCCCATTAACCCACTCAATAAAGTTACTAATCATTGATTTATGTGTTAAAATCACTCTGGAACAAGTTTCTAGGTAGGTTAGCTAGGGAAGACCTTGACTTCTTCATCTAACTATCATTAATCACTTTTCTACATTTGTCAGGAGATTGATCATACATAGCTTGTAATTGATTTTTTATCAAATCTAACACCTTTAGGTAGGTAGGAATGTCAAATGCCTCTTCTATACATTCAAGAGTCAAATTGGCTATAACTCTATCATCTCGTGCTACAATCTTCCTTTACTCCACATGATAATATTCCTTACATTCCATGATTAGCTCTAAACATTGTATTGAGGTAGTAAAACTAGTAGCCTATGCAATACCATTACTCACTAACTTCCTTGCCCAATTAGTGGGGTTGGGCTCATACATCCTTTGCTTGAAGTCATATAGGTCTATATGTCCTAAGTCTATGTCTAACACTTCATTCCAATTAGAGGTGGCCTTTGAGGTAGGTGTAACTCCCTTAAACTCATACTTCATGTTGGCAAGCCTATTAGTCATTTATCATGTAGAGAAGATTTACAATTAATAACTCTTGGTTTTAACTAATCTTATTGTAGGGTTAATGTGACAAGATATTGTACATACTACATTAAATATTATCTAATCATGATTTGTATTAAAAGTGGAGGTTTGTCTATCATCAGGACATATGCAAAAAGTAGGAATTCAACACATACTAGGATATTTGAGCTTTAACATCAATGCATTTGCAATCAAAAGTTCATTTAAGTTTAACAAGATCAAATATCTACTTATAAATCCCCATAAATGTGAGAAGAATCATTATTGAATCACCTTAAACCTCTTTACTTCATTCATTTTCAAATTGTGGGACTTTGAGTGTCTATGGGACATTTGTGGAAGTTTAATGCATTATAGGATACATGGGGTTTTAGGTTTCCTTTAGATAAAGTGAGTCTTTCAACATCATAAAGTTAGGAAGAACTTTAATCCCTATGAAACATTTAGGTCCTACTGGATATATCCACATGTCTAATGAACTTCTACAAAGGTATCTTACTTATAGGCTTGGTGGAGGTTTCTTAGTCTTTAGGATTTTGCTGAAATTTATGTGTCAATAGGATATGCGTGACATTTGAGGCCATTGGGATATATCCCATCCCTATCAAAATTATGCATGGTAAAAACTTTAACCCTTGTCACTTGTTCAAAGAATGCACATGTGAAATAGCAAGGTTTTCAGGTATTTACAACTCACAGGGCTTTTGGTTGCATTTGGATAAATCCTTATGAGTCTAATTTCCTTGCAATGACATTTCAAATGCTAAGTCCGATGAGGGTTTTGGAGGTTTCATGATAAAGCGAGGATGGATTGGTTTCTAAGATATTTTCACATCCCCACAAATTTCTATTAGTGAAGCCTAACATTTTAGCTTATTAAAATATTTCCCTTCACAAATTTAGCAATCTCTAAACCTTGAATACTAAAACACCTACTTCAACCCTCCAAAGTTTTACAAAAGTTATGAATCAATTTTCCCAAAGATTTAAAATGCTCAAAAAATGGCCTAGGGTTTGATTTATAGGGTATGGTTTTGCCAAGTGCAGATTCAAGGGAAAGCCCTAATTACAGTGTATTCATTGAAAAGAAAAACCTTGATTCACCTTCACTTGGACAATACATGATTCTATCAATCATATCCCCAATCGTACAACTATGCACGGGAAATCACAAAGCATGAGATTTGTGCTAACCTACTCATAGAATATGCTTGAGAAAATAAACACCTGTCGAGTTGTAATCTAACCTGCTTCTTCATGAATTTGATGAATGCCTCCGATATTTGGGTGTTGGGATCTCACAAAATTGTCTCCTTCAGTCTCAACATGGTGATTGCAATAGTATAAAATGACTAATAAAATTCAAAACCAATACTAAAATGACCCTCAAATTCACCATAAATGCAAACTCGTGTGATGACAACATGGAAGGCATTATACCCAAAGTTAGGGATATGGAAGTTTTGAGACATTTAAGGTCATCATGATATATGTACATCCAGATTGAATCCTCACATTCTCATTTTTAGATTTTCTCTTTACATTCTCATTCATGAACTATAGAATAGGTATTTTCAGGTGTATGAGGAACATGGGTTCAAGGCCATAGCCCAAATGATAGGGTGATGTTTCTAACACAACCTTATTTCTAGTCTTGTTTTTCCATAATGCATATCACAACTGTGTATGCCATTCCCTAGGATTCTCATCTAATAGTTTTTAATGACATCTAGCAAATTTTTGTTTGTGGATTGAGTGACATCGTTACCTTGGGGATAATAATTTGATGAAATATTTAAAGTGATCCCATAATCAAATGCCCAATTAGAAAATTTCAAAGACAAAAAGGGAGGTCCATTATCACAAACAAGAGCAAAAGGACAACCAAACCTAGTAATAATATGCTCTTCAACAAACTTGATTACTACCTTAGTAGTGCATTGCTTGAAGGCTTGTACTTCAGTCCATCTAGTACAATAATCAATTACGGTTAGAATATACCTGTGGCTTGTGGAAGAAGGTGGATTTATCATACCAATAAAATCAAGCCCCCATTATGCAAAAGGATGCATTTCAATGACTGGTTGAAAAGGGAAGGTTGGATTTCTTTCTCTGGCAACAACAGTCTAACAAGTGTGATAGATCCTAGCATGTTTATGTGCATCCTTAAAAGGTGTAGGCCAATAGTATCCTGCTCATAAAATTTGGTGTAGAATAGCTAATCCAAATCCATGCCCAGTACCAAACTTTTTATGAAAATGATCCAACACTTGAGGGACCTCAAATTTGTTTAGACACTGGAGATAAATTCTATCACAATTTCTCTTGTAGAGTACTAACCCGTTCAATATGAAACAATTGCTTTTTAATCTTAGTGCTCTGCATTGGACAAAATTGAGATGTAGGGAACACGTTTGATGCATAAAATAGAAGATGATGTCCACATACCATTCATGCACTAAAACATCTTCTAGATTATACTAATGAGGTGGGATTTTTGGGTCTATTTCAGTCATGGTGTAAGTTAGAGCCTACCCTCTTACAAGTTTAATTGGTTGAATATCTAAATCAAATTCTTGCAAAATGGTAACCCATTTTCCTATTTGTTCTCCAAGTTCATTTTGCATCAATAAAGTCTTAACTACTATATCAGGGACAACTGCATTCACTTTGCTCCAGAGAATGTAGTGACAAAATTTCTTGATAGCCCTTACAAATGCATAGGCTTGTTTCTCCAGACTAGGATATCTCAATTCATAATATGTCAAAGGAGTACTCATAAAAGTAATATGAAGCTCATCCTAGGGCCTTTTTTTGTGTAAACATTGTTGCACAAGTATGCTTAGAGGCAAAAGAATAGATGTAGAAAGGTAGGGTGTAATCTAGACTAACTAAGACTGGGGCTTTTGTGATGGCTTGCTTAATTTCTATGAATTCCCTTTTATCCTCTAGAGTCCAGTTAATCTTAGCATCCTACTTTAGCATGGAATTCAGTGGCTAAATAATCTCTGCAAAACTAGTAATAACCTTATGCCTAAAATTGATCTTCCCAAAGTAAGACTTGAGTTCCTTCTTACTGGCTGAGGAGGGATCTTGAAAATAGCTTAGACTCACTCTGGATCTATGGAAATTCCTTTCTTTGAAATGATATGGACTAACAAATTCCCCTTGGTAACTCTAAATATGCACTTCTTTGGATTAAGGGAGATACCGTAATCTCTACATCTTTGGAAGACCTTCCTCAGATCTAAAACATGGTCTTCTCTTTTCTTTAAAAACATAGTAAGATCATCCATTTAAATGATAATTCATTTTATTACCAAACCTTTCAAGGTTCCATGGCCTGCTGAAATGTAGCTCTTGCATTGATAAGCTCGAATGGCATCCTCCCATGAGCATATATGCCCCATTTGCAAGTGAAGGTAGTATTTAGCCCGTCCTCATATTCTACCATCACTTGGTTATACCCTGAATAGACATCTAGAAATGGCATCATTTGTAATCCATTGACAATACGAAGGACTTCATCCAATGATAGGAGAGGATAATTATTCTTTTTTTATGCATGATTCAGGTTACGAAAATCCACACACAATCAAATTTCCCCATTCTTTTCCCATAGTAGGACCAATTTATCCACCCATGTAGAATGTTGAATAAGAAAAATGATCCTAGCTGATAACAACTTATTGACCTCTTAGAAGATTAAAGGCTCTATCATAGCATTGACAAGTCTTTGTCTTTGTCAAAAATCCTTTACTCTAGGCTTCATAAGTATGGTATGAGTGATAACCAAGGTATCATATGTCTTGAGATCCTCATAGCTCCAAGCTATAACATCACGGTAATCCTTTAGTGCCTTTATTATCCCTCCTTTTTTCTTTTGGCATACACACTTTTATGAGAGAGACATTTTTAACATCACCAAAGGTACCCATATTATGAGGGTCACATCTTTCACCTTCAGATTCTACTTGCTTTCTAGATGATATGAGTTGATCAAAGTCAAAAATGCATTCTAACTACACAGTTCCCTTTGGAATAGTGTTGGTCTTAAGGTTTAGTACTCCTTCCAAGTCAATTTATGCTTCTTTAGAATCAGCCTCATCAATGATCTAATTCATGAACACATTTGAACTAGTGATGAAGTCAAGTATATGTTTGTCATCTCCCAAAACTTGGAAATTAGTAACATTGTCTGGCACTAATGGGATAGGAGTAAGTTCCACTGTAAATTTCTTCAAATTGGTCATGGCCTGAGATTCCAAGGTACTAGTGGCTTGAGCCAATACATTAGTGATATAATTCTCCTTGTGGGGAATGAGATGAATATCAAAGCCATAAAAACTTTCTATTAAATCCCAGACCTAGTTCCTATAATAAGTGAGCCTTCTATCATGACAGGTATACTATTTTTGAACTTGCTTGACTACTAATTCTAAATCTCCAAATGTATGCACTATTTTAGCTTTCTTCTTAATACCTAGAAAAAGCCCATACACTAATGATTCATACTCTGACATTATTAGTCTATTGGAACTGTCGTCTATGGGTTGCTAGGAAGGACTGTCCTTCAGGACTAATTAGTCAAAATCCTCCTCTTACACATTGTTTAGACTTAGAACCATCAAAATAGAGAGTCCATACTTGATTCGCATCTTGATCAGCCTCTGGCGCTGAATTATTGAGATTCTTTGGCTATTGTTTTCTAGTTTCTTATAGTTTATCTAGGTATGAAGTCTGGCTAGTAGGCTCCTTTTCATTGTTCATGCCACTATCAATCTTTTTTTGGCTAGATTAATATTGTGTAAGCAACTGCAACCACTTCTGAACCTGATCTACCATAGTTTTACATAATAGACATGAAAATTTGGAGTGTGTAGCTTCACGAACCCTACACCAATTTGGTAACAACAAGTATTCAAACATTACTTTTGCTCCAATTTTGAGCTGATCCCTAATGCATCTGGTTACAAAAGTCATGAAACCTTTAAATATTCCTCCTTCATCCTCTAAGGAAGATCCTTGTTCTAATTCCACTAACATACCAGTGTTATCTACCACAAGGTCCTCCAAAGATTGATCATATGAATCACCTTGCAAGAAGAATACTTCATCCATGTCTTAGGTTCTCAGAGAATATACCCAAAGATCTATTTCAGGGTGCAATATCGCATTGTTTTAGTTATACTCTGTGATCATATGCTTCTTCTTTGGTTCTCTCTCAATCTTGATCTAGTTGGCAATTCCTTTCCATGGCAACCACATGTGCGATAAGTATGTAGCCATATAGCCATTGAGTGTTTTGGACTAGTCCTTGCTCAAGAGTATGCCATATGCCTTTGGGATATTTACCACTTGGATATCAATGTACTACTAAACCCTAGGGTCAAAGGCAAGTTGAATGTGAATGTGACTTAGTTCACCTACACCATCAACTTTAGTTTTATCCAACTGGGTCACTTTTCTTTAAGACTTTGTGGGTGTGAGACCCAAAGCCTTACAAATGGATAGGGGCATGAAATTGGTGGATGCCCCAGAGTCAACTAGATAATTGTGAATATTTTTTTCAAAATATTCTTAAAGTAAGAAAAAAGGGAGGGGACTCTCTTTTCCTTATAGATAGTAATAGGGGTATCTAATTCTTATGCTTTATCTTTTCCTTTCCTAGGAAACTCCTTTTAAGGGGCATCCCTCATTTGGGTATCTTTGGTATTAGGCTCATTAATGGTATTCAAAATAGTATCTTTAACCTCATGAATTTTCATAAGTTCAAAGATAGACAAATCACCTTCATCTTCTTGAGCTCTTCGGCTACATGCTACCCCAATTTGATCATGTTTGATCGAGATATAGAAACATGTCCTACTAGATGAATTGGGGATTTTTGTGGCTCTGGATTGTTACTAGCCTTAGGATCCACGGGCACTTGGTAGTTTTTTGGAGGGGTGGAGGTAGTGAGTGGCTCTTTTGGCTTGTTGCTTTGCAGGTTGTACAAATTCTTATTGAATTGTTGGTAAGACTAGACATTATTAGCCTCTTCTTTAGGCTCATTATCTTATTACATTAAAAAAACATAACTTTATATAACCATGGTTGTATCATACTGAGTGGTGGGTATTAGTTCATATCATGTAGGTGGGGTTACTTCTTGTGCATCAACATTCTAAACTTTCCTTTGAAAAATACCTATAGCAACTTGAAAATCATGACAATTTAACTTTGAATGTTGATTAGTATTGTGCAACCTACACTAATAGAAAGATTTGCTTTAGCCAAGAATACTTTTCTTGGATGTCAACTTTCGGGTTGATTCTACATTTCTAAGGGAGATGGGACTCCTATGTTATTGGGCATGGTATTCAATGTTTGATTTATCCTTTGGAAATTTTGATTTTGGTTATGTTGTTGGTTTTGCAAGTAAGCATTCTAGTTTCTAATATATGTTACCTCTGTTGTGAGTTTCTTCATTTGCTCAATAAGTTCCTTGATGTCATCCCTGTCATCTTTTGCCTTAGCAAGTGTGGTATAAACAAGTTGTGGGACTAGAGGTTGCACTAGTGGAACTTCTGAAATAGGATTTGCCAGGTGCAACACCATTATCTGGGTGGGCATAGGTATCAAATTCATCATGGGAGTATAATTTGTTAAGGCTTGGTTGATCCTATAGACCTAGTTTGGCATCCCAGGAGTACCCAGGTGGTTAAGAGGACCTTCCTCTAACTAACCCAACTTTGAGTTAACCTTCATAACTTCAGTGTAAACTCCTTCAAAGGTAGTTATCGTAGACACCTAAAGATGACCCTTGACATTGCATCACTTGCTTACATCAATTCTTCCTAAATCACTTGCATTTACCATTAATTGAATAAAATCTAATTATTTAATTAATTTCGTCAATTTCTTCTAAATCCCCATATTTCAACATTAATTGAATAAATTCTATTTATTTAATTAATTTCATTAAATTCCCTTTATTCTTCCAAATTAAATATTTTAATTATTTAATTTAAATCATTATCTTCTTCCAATCTTCAAATCTACATTAATTAAATAAATCCAATTATTTAATTAAATTATCATCCTAATTCCTCTTATCAATAATTAAATAATTTTTAATTATCTTATCAATTATTCCTCTAAATTTAAATAAATTATTCATATTTATTTAAGTTGCCTTTATCTTCTAAAAATAAATAAAATTAAATATTTTATTTATATTCCTCCATCATGCAAAATAAATAAAATGAATTTATTTGTTTAATTTATTTTTTATATTTAATCTTGTCAATTTCTTCAATCATGCAAAATCAATTAAATAAATTTATTTATTTAATTCTCAGTTATCTCCAATTCTCCTAAAAATATCATTTTCCTCTATGTGCACAATTAGTCTTATTTTTAGAACTTCAAAAAGTAAATCTAAAGTTGAGTTAATTGGCTTTAATCTTTATTATTTTTCTCATCAACTCATAAATTAGAAAAAAAAATTCTAAATTATTAAATCAAATCTTATCTTTAGCCAAAAAAGTAATTAATTCAATAAAAATAGCTTTAAAGCATAACACATGGTGTGTGCACATTCATCATGAGCTCTTGATTTATCTCATCCATTGATTTCTTTGATTTATCTCAACCGTTGATCGATCTTTCCCTGAAACCTATATATACCCCCTTCATCTCCTTCATAAATCATCTTCGATCATTTAATCTTTTGCATCCATACAATGCTTGAACATTCATACATCATTGAGCACATATTGTATCTTTGAGCACTTTGAGCACTTATCTACATCTGCTTGTTGCAACCATGGGTACGTGACGTATTGAGCAATCCACATAAATCCAAGAGATCAATACAGTCTAGGTGATAGCTTTCGATTGCTTAATTGCATATTCATTGATATTGTTATCGTTTAGATGGATCTTTTGATGTTATAGGATTGAGTTGTTATTCATTTCTTTGATCTCATTTTATAATATATGATCAAGAGAACCATGATGATCCTCTTAGCCTACTTTATGCATTCCATGGTCAAGAGATTATCACACTACCTATCCATAATCCCACACCTATCTGTGAGCAATCTATCCACACTACTCCTATCCATCCTCCACCTAGCCCTCTCCATGATCCAACAACATCCACTTCCCTTGATGAGATATTTGGTCCCCAAGAAAACATAGATAATCAAAAAGATAACTTGGATCCTATCCCTTCACCTCCTACTGAGCATAATGTTAGTCAAGATCCAAGAATCCCATGTCATCCATTGCATGATCCCAAATTATCTCTTGTGGATCCTCCATTATCTCATGTTGATCCTCCACCATCTCCCATTGATCCCATTCCAAATCTAGTATCCTATCCCCTTTGTCTTACCACCTTCATGCATGAATGTTCTTCCTTAGGAGAACAACAACCACTATCCACCACTTCACTCTCCCCATCAAATAATGGACTCGTATCTTGTTTCCAAAACAAACATCCCATTGCATATCGTATGTTCCAAAATATGAACTATCAAGGCAAAGGTTTAGGCCTTCATGAACAAGGTATCTTAGAGCCCATCCATGTCACCATCCATCCTCGAGCATATGGTCTTGGTTTTTCATCCCAAGAAAAACAATCCAAAGATGTTGGTACCATCTCCACACCTCCTCTAGGTACTTCTTGCACTCCATATCCCAGTGCACCTTATTACACCTCTCACTCAAATCCATTATCTTATCCCCTTGGTCTTACTACCTTGATGCCTGAATGTTCTTCCTTAGGAGAACAACAACCACTATCCACAACATCACTCTCCCCATCAAATAATGAACTCGCCTCTTATTTCCAAAACAAACATCCCATTGCATATCGTATGTTCCAAAATATGAACTATCAAGGAAAAGGTTTAGGCCTTCATGAACAAGGTATCTTAGAGCCCATCCATGTTGCCATCCATCCTTGAGCATATGGTCATGGTTTTTCATCCCAATAAAAACAATCCAAAGATGTTGGTACCATCTCCACACCTCCTCTAGCTACTTCTTCCACTCCATATCCCGGTGCACCTTATCACACCTCTCACTCATATATTGCCATCCCTCCTCCATCATCATACCATTTGCAAAAGCATGTTACCATACATCTCCTGCCATCCACTCTTCCTCCACTCCTTCCAACTCCTAATATTCCTATCCTTCCATCCCCTAATCCCTTCATCCATCAATACACTCATTCTTCCATCCACACATCCCATCCCCTTATATCCCATATCATTCCTAATCATGGCCAATGAATGCACACATCAACCCCATATGAAGCTATTCCTAATCCCATGAGATTCAAAAATAAAAATTTGGATGCTTCCACATATATAGAAGAATATCTACAAATGACTCAAGAATATCATGCCATAGGGTATCAATACACAAAGACAAAGCCAAATCCATCTCAAAAGCTACATACACCCACACACCTCAAAAAAATATGAAAAATGGTGTGGGTCCCTAAGCAACAAGCAATTACCCAAAAGGAAGCATCCATATCTCAATCTAACACCCAATTACAAAAATCTCATTCCCTATTAACAAATCCTATGCTGCATTTGCCCACACACCTCAAAGAAAAATGAAAAGGGTGTGGGTCCCCAAGCAACAAGCTATTACACCAAACAAAGAATCCATATCTTAATCTATCCCCAAATTCCAAAAATCCCATTCCCCATTAAAAAATCTTGCAAATCCTAAGTCTATTTGAGTTCCTAAATCCCTAAATCGATGATTTCCAAATCCCCTATCCCAATTCCCATTACTCCCCACTCCCCATCCTAGTCAAAGACTTCAAAATCTATCACAATGTGTGCAACCATTGGTCTTGGTTCCCCACCATTCCATAACACTTCCACATACTTCCATCCCCCCATCTTATATCCATTATCCTTCATACTCCCCCCATCATACCTCTATGGTCCATGCTTTTACTCCATCATCCATTTATCCCTCCATCCATACATCATCCACATCATAACCCACCATCCTTTCCATTTCCATCTTCCCACATCTACCAAAATCCATGCGCATAATGCTACCTGATATAGTCCATGTGCAAACACACATTAATGTGCTAACATACTACCTTGCGATTGGAAATAGACGCTTTAGTCCTCATCCTCCATCCCATCCAAAAAAGTCAAAAAAAAAAGTAAAGAGAAATCCCTTCGTCTAATGGTGAAAACTTGGTAAATAGGCACCTTGGATAAGTACCATGATGAAAACCTAGCAAACAGGTGTCATGTGTAGATTGATTGTCTATGTACTTTACACTTGGGGTATCTCATCTACCCATCCTATCATTCCTTCTACCTATCCTTCTAGGATCATATTTTCTTTATCCATTAAATCCACCTAATTATCCCCTTGATCCAATCCATCCTCCTTTCCTCCTTTTGATCTTGATATAGATAGGGAAAAAATCATGCTAAAACATGCTTTTAAAAAAAACCTCTTGATATACCTCAACATTTCCAGCCAATCCAATCAATCCTATCGTCATAAGATTTGTCATGTAAAATCCTAAAGCATTATACCTAGAGTGGGGCATGTTGTTCCTATGCAACATAGTCTTTGGTGATCACATCCTAAGCACCTCATCCATTCCATACACTATTGCCTATTCTTTCTTTCCTCCTTCTATCATGAGTCTTCCATCCCATTTGCTATCACCCATCCTTTTGTTCACTTATCTAATCCCATATTTCTCCTTGCATCTAGAACTAGTTTTCCCTTGTCATTGGTATCTAGTATTTAGGCTATCCAAATTGTTATCCAATGTCCTCCCAAAACATTCAAAAATCTACAGAATCCCAAAAACATTCAAAAAATATCCAGAAAATTTCCAAAAACAATCATAAATCATCATCTCCATCCCAATCCATCAACACTTTCATCTCTCTCTTCTTCCATATATCACAATCCATCCTATCACCCCAACTTGACTAACTCAAGAAGAAAATGAACTATGCATCCTTTTGAATGCTCAAGTACTTATCAAACCCCTAGGCAAAAAGACTACTCATAGAGCCATATGATATCCCACATACTACTTGCCACATCTACTACATCAATCCATCTATCCTAGATCTGACCAACAACCTTTAACAGATATATCGTTCCTACAATAAGGCTTCATCTATCTATCTACTTTGAGCAACCTCTCTGGTAAGAGAATATAATGGTTGTATGTTTACTTTGTAAGTTAGTCAATTTTCTTTTTGGTTTATCTTTTGTTCCTTTCTAATTCTTATTCAAAGCTGCCTTGATTTATCTATATCAAAAATAAGGATCTCTCTTTATAAATATTTGCATAACCATTGCAACATCACCCTATCTCATCACACTCCTAGAACTACATATCATCATCATCTCAATCTTAAGGTACTTTGATCTCATGGATATGGGTATGTAAGTAGTCTGGAATACCAAGGAAGTATCCAGTACTCATGTACATAGTATATTATCATTTCACCTAAACATCCTCAAAACACTTCACCCCATCCATCCCACTCATCCGTCTCACCCATACATCCTAATTAAATCTATAGATTTCATGAAGATCGATCAATCCGATATCAATTCTTCTATGCTTTGTCCATTTATCTTCCATCTTTCATCTACCTTTTTATCTTCATCTATATCTCTCTATCTACTCGCCCTTTTTTGACTTTTCATTTCAAGAGCACACTCATGTTCTTTCAACCCAATTGTCCTCAAGAGGGGGCATCCTTATCATCATCATCATCATTTATCTTATCGATATACCTTATCCTTTCCATACCAATCTAGCTAATCAATTTATCCAAATTATCCAATCACATCCTTTGGTCTTGATACTAATCTTGTCGTAAACCAAATCAATCAATCAATAAATCATCATCAATCAATTGTCTTATATAGGATATTGCATTGTCAAAACTAGACCAGGCATCTTATACAACATGTTTCATTGCCTAAAACCAGACATTATCATCAATCAATTGTCTTATACAAGATGTTGCATTGTCAAAACCAACCCAGGCATCTTATACGACATGTTTCATTTCCTGAAACCAGACATTATCATCAATCAATCAATCATCATCAATTAATCATTGGTTTACAACTTGACAGGGGTAATACCTTGTTTGTTTTTGAATCATCATCATCACCATTCATCTTATATTTCCTTGTCACCCTCACTTTTGAGTGACTAGGGCATCACCATCTCTAATCCAATTATTTTATTCCAACCAATTTCTTCTAAATCAATCTTTTTCCATTCAAATCAAACACTATGTTTTAAATTTCTTTGAAATATTGCTACTTCGCAACACCACCTCAAAGAGGGGAAACATGTAGACACCTAAAGATGACCCTTTGCATCACATCATACATCAATTCTTCCTAAATCACTTCCATTTAACATTAATTGAATAAAATCTAATTATTTAATTAATTTCATCAATTTCTTCTAAATCCCCTAATTTCAACATTAATTGAATAAATTCTATTTATTCAATTAACTTTATTAAATTCCCTTTATTTTTCCAAATTAAATAATTTTAATTATTTAATTTAAATCATTATCTTCTTCCAATCTTCAAATCTACATTAATTAAATAAATCCAATTATTTAGGTAAATTATCATGCTGATTCCTCTTATCAACAATTAAATAATTTTTAATTATCTTATCAATTATTCCTCTAAATTTAAATAAATTATTCAAGTTTATTTAAGTTACCTTTATCTTCTAAAAATAAATAAAATTAAATATTTTATTTTTATTCCTCCATCATGCAAAATAAATTAAATGAATTTATTTGTCTAATTTATTTTCTATATTTAATCCTGTCTATTTCTTCAATCATGCAAACTCAAATATTAAATAAATTTATTTATTTAATTCTCAATTATCTCTAATTCTCCTAAAAATATCATTTTCCTTTATGTGCACAATCAATCTTATTTTTAGAACTTCAAAAAGAAAATCTAATGTTGAGTTAATTGGCTTTAATCTTTATTATTCTTCTCATCAACTCATAAATTAGAAAAAAACATTCTAAATTATGAAATCAAATCTTATCTTTAGCCAAAAAGCAATTAATTCAATAAAAATAGATTTAAAGCATGACACATGATGTGTGCACATTCATCATGAGCTCTTGATTTATCTCATCCATCAATTTCTTTGATTTATCTCAACCGTTGATCAATCTTTCTCTGAAACCTATATATACCCCCTTCATCTCCTTCATAAATCCTCTTCGATCATTTAAGATTTTGCATCCATTTAGTGCTTGAGCATTCACACATTGTTGAGCACATATTGTATCTTTGAGCACTTATCTACATCCGCTTGTTGCAACCATGGGTACACGACGTATTGAGCAATCCACATAAATCTAAGAGATCAATATGGTCTAGGTGATAACTTTTGATTGTTTAATTGCATATTCATTGATATTGTTATCATTTAGATGGATCTTTTGATGTTATAGGATTGAGTTGTTATTCATTGCTTTGATCTCATTTTATAATCTCGATTTTACCTATACACAGTTATAGTTTAGTTTGCTCTCCAAATGAACATAGAAGTTAAGTTATTCACGGATGCATAATAGATTAGAAATGCTACATCTTCGGCTATAGCATAGGGATCTTGGAGATGAGTGTATGCCTTATGAAACCTATTATTGAATGATCCTATCAACTCATTATCTTGCCTTTTATTTCTATGAATTAGCTATATAATTTAGCAAGTTCTACAAGAATCCTAAATTTGGTCAAAAAGGCATCTTTCATGTGTGTCCATGAAGTGATTGATTTGTCAGGAAGGTAAACAAACCAATAAAAGGCTTCATCATGTAGAGAATAAGAGAACATTTGGTAGGTTACATCTTCATTCTCTATCTGCCATAGGTGCATAACATCTTCAAAAATCTTGATACGTTCCTCTATTGTGTAGTTTGGATCACCACTATGAAACATAGAGTAGATTTTGTCCAAATTTTTGGGCAAGTCATGATAATTGGGAAAAATGATTAGGGAAGGATTTGCACCAACACAAGCCATTGTTTGAGGGTTATTTTGAAAGGTTCTCCGAGGACTCCCTAGAGGACTTCTATGAGGACTTCCCTAGGGACTTATTGTTGGGTTTGCCTGAGAGCTTCCTGGAGAATTTCCTTGGTAGATGAATCGGGGGTTTCCCTAAAAAAGAATAGAATTCCTTAGTAATGACGGAGGACTACTATTTCTTGATAATCCTTTGTCCTTTTTGGTTTTTCTTAACTAAGTTAATTGAAAGAATTCTTTGCCATCAAATACTAGATTGTGTGACTATCTTTCTAGCTGCTAGTTTTGTTTATCCCTCCTTCTAGCACCAATATGTTTTTACACACAACATAGATCAAATAATGAGAATTCTATCTCTCTTGAAAGGAATCTAATCCTAAGGACTGAGAAAAAGAATACCCCAAGGTTTCTCCTAGCTAGGTCTTAGCTATGTGAAATGACTCAATAGTGAATGTTTTTTGATGTTCTAACAAGGGGGGATTATGTTTTTTATTAGTTCAGTTGGAAAAGAGGGTCCATAACCCTATACAAAATAGCCCCTGGGCTACAAGCTATTAACAAGCTAGAAACAACACATTAACAATGTATGAACAAAAAACAAAAAACACCTAATCAAAAATAGCATAAACAACAAAAACAACCAGAAACTAAGGATTGTCAGTCATCACAAACTTGGCCAGGAAATCGACCATGTCTTTGTAGTCTCCCAGGCTATTGAGCCCCACCTGTTTGACCTTGTCATCCAAGTAGTTGATAGCCTCGAAGATTAATGCCACCTGATGAAGGGTCTTAGTAGCAAATTTGGCCATAAATTCCCCTTGTTGTCTTGTCCACCGATAACCCTATCAACTTCACCTAGGCCCTCGGAACTGGACCTATTCATGGAGGTGAAGTGACACACTCCTTCAACCTCATGCACAGACTCAGTGGGGGTTTCACCCCCTCCCTCCTTCATCATTTCCTCAACAAACTTTGAGTCATCAGAGATCTCCACCCCCTGGGGGTTCGTAGAAGGTTTTCTAGCAATGCGGATAGACCGTTGAACCCTCAGTTTAGCAGCATCCACACCTTCCCCACAACCAACAAGTTTGTGCCTAGGGTCCAGCTCAACAATTTTCATAGGCTCATCTGTAGTCGCAGCATCCTTACCCTCCTTAGCTTTCTTCTCTAGAGTAGCCCCAACATCCTCCAAATCTAGTCTATCTCTTTTGTCTGACTTCTTCCCTGGCACCGAGGTGGAACTCTTCTGGTACTTCTTTTTAGAAGTGGTAGGGGTTCCAATAGGGATATCATCCACAGTACGGGGGTCACCCTTAGGGGTTTTAAGGGAAATCTTAGGGGTCCCCACACACATCTTCACCTTGTCTTTAGAACTAGGAGACACGCTCGACTGGGGGTCCTCAAGCATCTTAACCTTAATTTGCTTTGAGGGGCACCGGGAAAGGTGGAACTAGTACAATCTCAAAATGAGGCCTTGATGAATGGGAACAAGTGGGTGGCCAGCATTTTTATCCCTAAGCTCTCTAACCGACTTGATAGAGTTATCCAGGGAAGAAAGTAAAAAAAAAGGAAAAATCATTTCTGTTTTATTTCTAAAGTGGTTAAGGAGAGAAAAGTGGTAGTGGCAAAAAAACCTTGAATCTCCCTTCCAGCATGAAGAACTTCATAATCATTAAGCATATATGGCCCCATGGTTTCGGTAGCTTTTCTCTCTCAAACCCACCATGCAGCTTCACGACCACGTCCCCCTCTCTAAAAAAGAGAGCCATATGTTCAGGGTCAGGCACCCTACCGCATCTCAAATGTTTCTTCCCTCTAATAGGAAGCCCCGTAGCCTATCCAATCTCCTCCTCAGACAATTGGAAACCAATGCTACCAATCTTGACTTCTCTAGTTTCATCATCCCAAGTCTCTGCAAACTGGCAAAATAGGTTCTCATCATGATCATCCATCCCTTCCAAGAAGGAAACCACCTCCCCTTCTCAAATGATATGCCACACAATAGGGTCCTGTTTGAATTCCTCCACCGAATTGGGTTCAATATTGACAATATCTCTGCCCATCGCGATAATTTGAAATTTGCAGAGGCAGCTAAGTTTGGAATTGTTAAGGTAACTAGAATTAAAAAAGGTAGTGTTGAAAATAGCAAGCAGCGCATTAAAATGTAAAAGCCACGACAAGGAAGTAATAATTATATCGTAATTAATGAGGTGATATTCCACATCCTTGCCAATCAAAAACATCTCCTTGGGGAGAGAACTCGATGGCCACCTCATGTGATAGTAGACATCACTGGCCACAGGCATTAACCAAATATAATTACCCATATGAAAAACCATCCCATCAGCCCTCTGTAACCCTACCAAAGGCCCATGCGACGTCCTTTTTATCCTGCTATATCTAACTCCCAGATAACCACCAGTCCTGATGTCCGTATATCTTATGACTTACTAGTTTGTCGTCTTGGCCATCCACCTATTGACAAGGGGGAGGTGGCAATCTAGTATTCCATGTGTACCTCTATCCCATAGCACTTAGGAGTTCTAGTCAGTTGACTAGACCACGACCAGTCCAAGACACCTCTATTTCTGCCTCTACAATTTTGAAAGGTCAAAAGATCTTCCCTTCTGTTACTACAATCCATGTGGGCCCTTATATCAATCCACCTAGGCATCCTGGTTAGTAGGCTAGACCGCGACCAATTCCAGGCACCTCTATTCCCACTCATGCAATTTTGAAAATTCAAAAGGTTGGACCCGCCATTTCTAAAAACTAGATCACAACCCTCCCTTGACTGGCCAAAAAAAGAAGTTCCATTCCTACCACCCTCCAACCAACACTAGAGAATGACAACAACCCCAAGCCACCTAATTCTTGTAGCTATCACCATCCTTCAGAATGAGAGTATGAATCTCGTTAGGCAGGTTGGACATACTTCTCCAGCAACGCCATCCTTCTCTACCACTACCCACATTGGCCAAGGCATCAACAACAACATTCCCTTCCCTGTATATGTACAAAATCTTGAAATCCTCCATTCAGTTGAGGAGCAATTTGATATCTCCCATGATGTCCACTAAGTTCCATCCAATCTAGGTTGAACCTAGGGTGGCATTAACCACAAGATGAGAATCTCCTTCTACATGAAGAAGTCTGATGTTTAGGGAAATGGCCAGCTTAATCCCCCATAACAAAGCAAATGCTTCCGCCTCGTTGTTGCTCTTTAGACCAATGCCACCTAAAAAGGTAGCCATAAAGGTCCCAGTGTCCGTTCTAATAATTCCTCCTCCACTGGCCACCCTTGGGTTCCCCTTAGTAGCTCCATCAAAATTGAGCTTGAACCACCCTTGCTGCAGTAAGGTCCATTTGGTCTTGGCCCTAGTAATCCTTTTAGAATTGTCTACCCGGCAAGAATCATGGTTGATGTTCCATTGTTTTAAAAGACTATGTTCTTCCCCTCCTGGGGTACTATCTGTAACTTTAAACTTGCAAGAGTTGATGTTCTACACAAGCAGTTCAGAGAAACATAGGAAAACTTCCATAGGTGTTCTACACTTCTCCCTGAAAACTCTATTATTGCGTTCTTTTCATAGGCTCCAGGCTAAATGGGGGGGAATTTGAGACCAAAGCTCCTTGCAAACTAGTAGCACTAGTCTGAAGGGGGGCCTCCAATCCCAGGCCAAGGCTTCTAAGTTGTTGTTCAAGGACCAGCTCATATTAAGTTTTTAAAGGGTTAAACGCCACACTTCCTAAGCAAAGCTATAGTGAAGAAAGAGATGGTCAGTTGTCTCTTCCTCTGAACCACAAAAAATGCATCTACTCGGCATTTGGAAACCCCTCTTTCTCAGATTGTCAAGGGTTAGGATTCTATTGTGCATCAGGATCCACCAGAAGAAATTAACTTTTGGTAAAATTTTGGGCATCCTGACTTTCCCCCATAATCAATTCTCATCTGGGTCTAATAGCAGAGCATAGGTGCTTTTGACAGTAAACAACCCTTTGTTGTCCTTGTCCCAGATCATCATATCTCTCTTGGGGAAGAGAGAGAGTATGTATTCCTCCAATTCCCTTTGGAGCAAAAGGGCTAACACCCTATCCTCATCACACTCAGGGGTACCAACAAACAAAACTATCCAGCTTCTAAGACCCTCATTAGTCCTTATGTAATCAACCACCTTAGAGCCAAAGACCCTGCAGGCCCTATCCATGGTTCTGCCATACTCCAACTCTAACAGGGGTTTGTCCTTCAGCCATCTATCCTTCCAGAAGTTAACCTCCCTGTCATCTCCTATCTTCCACTTGATGCCTTGGCAAAGAAGGCCACAAGTCTTGAGGATCCCATTCCAAATGATCAAGCCTTTGGGGAGACTAGCCTCCGAGAGTAATCTATTTCCCTGATCCCCATTGAGATACTTGGCCCCCATGATGTCCCCCTAGTCAGTATTACCTTGAATAAGGTTCCACCCCACCTTGACAAGGGGGCTTATGTTGAAACCAAATTGTAAAGTTTTTTTGAAATAATATACTTCAAAAAATGTAGAAAACCCTATGATAGTCTTCAGATTTACAATTTGAAAACTAACTTTACCATTAGATTTATCAATGATATGATGCATTTTCATAAACTACACTTTACTTTCAAAAAGGTTCAAAAGATAGGGAGGTAGAGAGGGTTTAGAAGTTCCTAAGGATAGCCTAAAATATGAATTTGGATACTTCAGATAGATATATCCCTTTATGAAACCAATTTCTACTCAATTAGACAATTCACAATATCATAGTAAAGGTGCAATCTTAAAAGGAATTTTAGATTTTTAAATTATGACTATTCATTAAACACCTAGATAATGGTGTAACTAAATAAAAATTACACAATTGAACAAGTAATAAAAGTAAATGTTAAGACTAACCATGCACAACAACTTACAATCAGTAATTTGCTAATGGTACGAACATAGAATCCATCAAATATTAGAAATAACCCTTCATAAATGCAACTAAACTTTATCTAATGTGTGTAAGAACCATGAAAAACCAAACTCTCAATCAATAACACAACACAAATAAGTAGAAACACTTGAAATTTGTTTGTATTTGATAAAAATTTGGCAAAGTTTCAACAGTTATGTATTTCACAGCTTGCAAAATAAAGAAAGCACAATTGCTTTTATATAGAAGAGGCAAGGTCATCGAGTTTACCATGAATGGTGAGGATTAATCCAACATCAAAGGCCCAGATCAAATAAGCATTTAATAATTGTGGCAACAATTTTGACTTTACACATTCCCATTTTTACTATTTTGTCTTTTTTGGAAAAAAGACAAAAATTACATTTTAAGAGTCATATAGGACAAAATAAATCATTTTTTACATGATATACCAAGAAAAATAGGAATAAACATGATTTTTGAAGACAAAATCCCAAAAACAAGCCTTCTAGGCTGATTTGCCAACATTAGTGAGTACAAGACGCACACTAAGGAGTTTGCATATTGTCCTCTATGATTATTTCATCCTCAGGCTTCTGCTTTTTCCTATAAGCCATCAAGGCTTCCATTACTAGATTTCTTGCCCGAGGAAAAGGATTTAAAGTGTAGGCAATCCTATATTTCCACATATCATACATATACTTTGGCATTTTTATTATGTGGTCTTCCTCCTACTTTTGTGTCATCTAAATATAAGGATTTGATGCTTGAACTAAGCTACATAGTCCAATGCATTAGTGTGAATTTTGTTTGGAGTCTTCTACAAGGCACCTGGAATTCTCTATTTCTATGCATCCTTGAGATTGGGTGCTTCAAAGCTAGTCTCCTTAGAAACATATATCCCAGTTAGAACAATTACATTATCGGTACATTCACTCATAGCTTTTGAAATCTACTCTATTGTCATTATGGTTGCTTGGTCAGTCCTCTTTGTAGTCTCCATTTGATACTTCATTCTTTTGGCCCAATACAATGGTAATTTTACTATGTCAAGAGTAAGTATATTTTCTTCTATCAAAACTTCTTGAGACAGTTACCACATCATTTCAACTCTATAAAACATATGGGATAAGTAATCTTCATTCTCCAAATAATCATCTATTAAGCTCCATGTCATCCTTTAGAGTGGAAAAATTCTTATACACATTGACTGCTTCATCTATCATTTCGCAACCTTCATTGTAAATCTTCTCAATCTAAGATTCTGTTGTTTTGGCCACATACTTCATATCACTTAGTTCATCAACCTTTTGTCTATGTAAAATTATGGGTACGATAATGCTCCCATCATCCCTCTACACTAGGTCGACCAAATGTTTAATATAGGCCTAAAGTTCAGCCACTTGTGTCCTTAGTTGTTTCTTAGTCAATTCATTTTTATGTATTCTTTGCACAATAGTCTAGGAAACACCTATGAATTCTTTAATTTCTTGAGTTCTAGTTGTAGGGCCAAGATTTACAGTGGATATCCAAAAATCTTTAGGTTGAAGATCTTTGATGTCACTATCAACCATTGGAGTTGCAATCTTTGCAATTCTTGAACTAGATGCATCTCTTGTGATGCAATATTTTATATTAGCCTTCTTTTTCTCTTTAGGCTTATCCAATCTACCAAAAAAGATTGTAATATCTATGGTAGGAGTTTTAATTTCTGGTTTCTTTTAATTCAACCTAGACTGCAGCCACTGGGGCATTGAAGAATCATGAGCAGTATTAATTAACTTTTGCTAAGGAGGATAGGAGGCATGAATTTATTGCCACTCTATATCTTTATTATCTTCCTCATCCTTGGAATGGTTGTTCAGATCAGATTCCTTATTTAGGTGAGAGATGACTAGTGCTTGTGCAAACACTTGCTCAAAGAATGGTGCCTCAACATGTACCTTGGTCTAAATTTTCTCTTGTTTAATCTCTTCTAATAATGCAATATCATTGGTTGCCTCAAGGAATTCTTTTATCACTTCTTCTTGTTACTTAGTTGAGGCATCATTGCTAATACTAATGATATTCTCTATTCTTATTCCTTCAACTACAACCCCTTGTGTAGTTTGGGAAAGTTTAATGTTTTCATTAGAGGCCCCCTAGCTTACCATTTCTACATATACCTTTTCTATTCCCTCCAAGTATGGGAGGTATAAGGCCTTAGGGACACATGGAATGGTATTCATTGGAGGCACCATGGCTTTACTTATCTTAGAAAGAACCTGAGTTGCACTTGTTGGTGCACAAACTTTAGTGAGATGCAAGAAAGGGGAAGATGGAATGATGATAGGGCTAGAAGGAAGGGTAGACATCATAGAAATGGTGGTAGGAAGAGGGGCATGTAACTATTAAATAGAGGAACATGATATAGAAGTGGAAAGGAATGAAATGGGAGAAAGAAAGGTGAATGAAAATGTAGGTACAATTGTCATGAGGATAGAAGAAATTGGGGCAGATAATGGAATGGAAAAAATTGTGAGAATGGAAGATGAAGTTGAGGTGGAAACAATAGTGAGATGGATGAAGATATGGGAAGTGAGATGGAAGATTGGGTAGAAGGAAGGGAAGAAGAAATTGTAGAAATAGGAGATGAAGTAGGGATGGTGGAAGTGGGTGGAATGGATGAAGTCGGGACAATGGTTACATCAGGAATAGAGGGAGTAGCAGTGACAACAAGAGGTGCCTAGGAGACTGTATTCTTCTTATTCCTCTTGGGTCTCTTTGATACTTGGATTTAAACCTTTCTAGTCTCCTTTATATGGTAGGTTTTAGTTCCTTTTGTAGGAAGAGACAAGCTACCTCTTATTCTCTTGTCTTTTACCTTTTCCTTCTCTTTCTCTTTGAGTGGAGGTGCCATTGCTTTATCCTGAATTTCTTCACTATCATTCTCCATTGATTTTCCCTTAGGATCTAAAGCATCCTCTCCTCCTCTAGAAGGTCCTTCCTCGGTGGTGTCCTCAACTATCATCCTTTTCCTTTAAACCTATCAGAGGGTGTATGTCAAAGGTATGCCTTGGGATATCAACTAGGTGATATGTACATTCACCTAATTTCTGATATATCTAATGTTATCTTTCATTATCTCATCTAATGATCCCACTTCTTCTTCAACCCAATTTGGAGGAGGGATAGGCTGGTCAAAGGCTACTGTAGACACCTAAAAATGTCTCAACCCCACGAGCCATTTTCCTGCATCAATTACACTACTAACTACCCCTTTCACCAATTAATTAAATAAAAATAAAAATTATTTAATTAATTAATCCTAAGCCATCCAACACCACTTATCCTTAGCTATTCAGCACTAATTATTCCCTAGTAATGAATTAATCCAATTAATTTATTACTAAACCTTACAACACATCATTAATTAAATAAATATTCTACATATTTATTTGGTTAATTTATCCATCCCCTAACCAAGATTAATTAAATAAAACATGCTTATTTAATTAATCTCCCTTAGCCTATAGCCTAAACCTAGCCTAATTGAATAAATACCAATTATTTAATTAGCTTCTCTAGCCTACCTAGCACCTAGACCCAAAATAATTAAATAAATCCTTATTTAATTAATCTTAACCCTAATTAATCCTCCCACTAATTTCCAATAGCTAGATTAATCAAGTTAAACACTTAATTAATTTGGTCAAATCTTCATTAACACCTCTTCCCACACCCTTGGAATAAAAAATTAATGCTAAGCCTTCCAAAGGTGATTTTAAAATTGTAAAATAATCACAACCCTTCATTTTTGTTGATAAAGATCTAGTCCTCCATCTCATCTCCTTATCTCCACCCTTGGATCCCAACTTTGAGTCTTAACCATTGATCTTAAATCCCCTCCAAATTGGCTATAAATACAAGCCCATCCAAGCCTTTTTCAACTTCAAGTTTTATACATCATCATTATGCCAAAATGTCTCCCAAATCCTTAGCCAAATCCCTCATTTGAATCCATATTGTGTTGAATTTAGTAAGCAATCCATATATTCTCTACTTGGGTATGGCTAGGAGCGGCTTGGGTGCACTTCTCCTCCACCTTATCAAGGAGTGAAGGAGATTGAAGGCTTTTGAAAGGTATAAATCACTTATTTTGTGTTTCTTTTCATGTTATTTGGGTCATTTAATCTTTTTCATCTTCATTTGGCACACCCAGTGGGACTCCTATCCCTGAAACTAACTTTTTTATGAGTTTTTTGGAAGATTCTATCATATAGTTTGGTTTGGCGCAATTAGTCTTTGTAGTCACACATTCAACTCCCAATTTAGCACCTTCTACATCTATTCTAGCACCATCAGTCTCTGTCTTAGTGCAAAACATCACCATTTTAGTGCATACAGTCTCTTTTGTATCGCCTTCTATCTCTGGTGTAGCGCCTCTATTCATGGCAACAATAATTTTTTTGTCTTAAACTGCTTCTAACATCTGATTTTCATTGATTGGTGCCTGTAGGGTTTTGGTTTTCTGAGTTTACAAAGTTTATAGGCCTTAGGTTTTGAAGATAACACTTTATGTAGCATGTTTTGGGGTAAAATACTTAGGCCTAGATTTTTATTTGCACATCTTGCACCATTAACTTGGTTTTGAGTTACAAACTATTGTGTCATCTTGTGAAACTAACCTTACATGTCTGTTGGCACTTTGTTTGACCATTTAGTGGAGGAATAACTCTAGTTTGTGCAGGTTTGACTTTTGACTCCTTTCTATCGATCTAGTGCCTTGAGCACCCAAAACAATGCCATCAGCCTCTATGATAGACAACTTGCATGTATAATTATGCCTTTGATCACTTTTAGCACATTTAAACTCTATTTTAGAACTTTTTGATTCTATTTTAGCACATTTACCCTCTATCTTAGTGCATTTAACTTTTGTTTCTGCACTGTTAAGCTCTGTTTTAGCACATCAATTCTCTACTTCAACCCTTTATCTACTATTTTAGTGCATTTATTTTGTCTCTCAATGCATTTACTCTCTATTTTAATGATTTTTGTCTGATAGATTTTACAGGTCTTTGCAGGTGTCTAACTCATTCTTACAGGTATCCAAAGCATTTGTCCAAGACTTATTTTCAAAACTATTTACTTGTTTGGTGCAGATTCATTGTCAAAGTTTCATTTTTATCACTAGCTTTTTAGTTGCACTAAGGTTAAAGTAGGAATAAATTAATCTTGTTTGTCATGTCTTGTTTTCTTGTAGACATATGCTCTCCCCTCACACCTTAGGGTGATCTTGGGGATCAAAATTCTACTAGCAAACTTTCTTTGTTTAGTGTATCCCGAAAGGGTCACTCTTTTTGCATATGCTCTCCCCTCGTGCCTTGTGCAACCTTGGGTGATCAAAATCAAGGAGTGGTTTCTTCTTAGGAGGCTAGCTTGGGGATTTCATCACCCCAAGGGATCACCTCAAACACATGTACCAACATGGTATATCAAAGGGCGAAGAAGAAAACTTGTACCCCAATCTAGTCATGTTGTCATATGGGACAACCTTGGGGCCCCAGGTGATTTCAGACACAAGGTGAAGTGGTGCTTTCTTAATCGCTTGTTCTATATCCCTTCAATGTGCTCGTGTTCACAGTTTGTACCTCAGGTACCTTGTGTATATTGAGGACTCCCTAGAAGCTTGTTCAAGCCTAGCATAAGACCTTCAGCCATTACATCCATGGTTCATCACTGTCATAGGAGGAGAAGAGCCTATGCTATTGTTGGTATGCGTTAGACAACTGAGGGGGGGTGAATCAGTTGTCACAAAACCTTAAACACTTTCTGCAATTTAAACATTCATCACTTATCCATAATTATTATGATTTAACCATGAGTGCATGAAATCAGAAACTTAACCACATATACAACATCAAACACAAGAGACACCAGATTTATGTGGAAAACCCCAAGGTGGGGAAAAACCATAGAGAGGATTAACTCTCAATATATATTGTAATCTTGAAATAATGATGTTCAGGCTTGGTCACTCCACTGGCCTAAACATACTGGCTTACTGCCATGAAGAACAACTAGGTCTAGCAAGCTCATTGCCTCAACCCTAAACCTAGCAAGATTACAATAAGAGTTGTTAAACCCTGAGGGCTGTTAAACCCTACTGGTGACTTACTGCAAGACTCACTGCCATGATCAACACCTTTCTCTGTATTGTGAATAACAATTCCTCATCTCTGCTCTTCCTCTGTTATGCTCTTCCTCTTCTTTCCTCTGCCTCTTCTCTACTCTGCCTTTGGACATTTCTTAATATTTTTTATTTCCACTCAAGGACACCTTTTTCACAACTCAACTACAAGTATTTATACACTACATCAACCTTGGAATGATCATCAAGGTTGGCATCACAATCATCAACCATTGGAACAATCTCCAAGGTCAGTATTACAAACATTTACAAAATAGGTCCTGACCTATTGCAATATCATGCAAAGGGAATAAAATGCAGATCACAACATGCCTTAGCTAGGAATCAAACATGATCTTCCACACCACAACATGTTTCCACACTCTTCTAGAGATCTCCGCAATCACTGGGATCAACCAGGTCAGGTCAAGACTGGTTACACACTACATTATCTGGGAACAATCTTCACACACCATCACAATTTCTTAATTCAAACCAAAGTCTAGATAGGAACATGATTAGGAGACATCCACAAGCATGCTATAATCATCAAGGGCAACCGCACAAACCTTAACACTTTATCCATAGGAATCTTCCCACCAGAACACATGAACTTCACTGTCTTCAACTGTCTTAAAAGAAAGATAGCTTGCGGATGACCAAACCATGAACCATTACAACTGTACATACTTATCATCATCCCAGGCTTCCCTTTAAAACCATAGAGCAAAACACTTTATTGTGGAAGAATGCGGAGCCAAATACTATCTTCCTGTCTCAACTAAACTTACAAAAAAAAGTAGGTTTCACTCTGGTGAATACAACTCACTCAAATCTTCATGCGGATGGCTCAAACCTAAAATGTAGCATCCTCAGACATACCTCTAACTTACTTCCAATCCATAGACCATGATCCTCAAGAAGAAATAAATGTGGAGCAGTTTACCGGACTAATCTTCAGCATACAACTCACTGTTTGTACTGCACTTCTCTGTAACTCACTTGTTTCTTTTGGAGAGGCTAATTTTCTCAATATCCTCAACATACAATTCTTCTAAACAAGTAATAGAATAAGATACAGTTGACACTAATGACAACAAGGATATGTTGACATCAATGAAAACACCAATTAGGCACATACTTGCAACAATCTCCCCCTTTGTCATTGATGGCAACATATGATGTGAAAAACTGCAACAACCATCAAGACAAGATTCTCCCCCTTTCTCTTTACACACCTGCACTTCTTTCTTTCTCCAAAATTCCCTCCCTTTCTTTTACACATCTACACTCTAAATTTTTCACATGACTTCTCTCCCCCTTTGACATCAATGGCAAAGGGCACATACTTGCACTCTTCTACTTTGATCTAATCTCTCTTCTAAACTTTCTGACTACTCCCCCTTAGAATTAGCCCTAAAAAGCATCAATCCAAACCTTGAACACCTCTGGACTGATGCACTATTGTGCATATTAGTTTAGAGTGGGAGGGTTGATGACCCCTAACTTTTCTCTAAGATACTCAAAAGTATCCTTGGGCAAAGGCTTGGTGAAAATGTCTACAATCTGATCCTTGGTAGAAACATACTCCAACTTGACTTCATTCTCTATCACTTTTTCTCTCAGGAAATTATACCTAATGGATATGTGCTTGGTCCTTGAATGCATCACTGGGTTCTTTGATATGTTTATGGCACTTGTGTTGTCACAAAAGATTGCAATAGGTTCTTCATACACAACTTTGATGTCCTTTAATTTCTGCTTTATCCATAACACTTGAATGCAACTGCATGTTGTTGTAATGTATTATGCCTCTGTAGTAGATAGGGATATTGAATCTTGTTTCTTGCTTAGCCAAGATACTAATCTTTTTCCCAAGAAGAATGCACCTCCACTTGTACTTTTCTGTCATCCACATCTCCAGCCCAATCAGTATCAGTATATGCACTAAGAGTAAAGTCACAGTCCTTAGGGTACCACAAACCATAATCTATTGTGCCTTTTAAATATCTCAGAATTCTTTTGACTGCCATCACATGTGATTCCTTGGGTTCTGCCTGAAATCTTGCCACAAGACACATTGCATGCATTATGTCAAGTCTGCTTTCAGTCAGATAAAGTAATCCTCCAATCATAGATCTATACTTTTTCTGGTCTGCCATGGGTGAGTTATCATCTTTGCTCAACTTACAACTAGTTATCATAGGTGTGCATACTAGTTTAGAGTTTTCCATCCCAAATTTCTTTAACAACTCTTTCAAATACTTAGACTGAGAAATGAAGATACCCTTATCGGATTGACTTATTTGCAGACCTAAAAAGAAGTGCATCTCTCCAAACATAGACATTTCAAATTCTCTTTGCATTTCTCCAGCAAAAACTGAACACATACCTTCATTTCCTCCAAAAACAATATCATCAACAAAAACTGCAACAATCAAGGTTTGTTCATCATTGATCTTGAAGTAGAGATTACTATCTGTAGTACCTTTAGTGAACCCTATCTATATCAGGTATCTATCCAGCAGTGCATACCATGCCCTGGGAGCTTGTTTTAATCCATATAATGCTTTCTTCAATCTACATACCATGTCCCCTTGTTCTGATGATTGAAATCCTTCCAGTTGTTCAATATAGACTTCCTCTTCCAACTCTCCATTTAAGAAGGCAGACTTCACATCCATTTGATAAACCTTGAAATCTTTGTATGCTGTAAAATCTAGAAACATTCTTATTGCTTTAATCCTTGCTACTAGAGAAAAAGTTTCTTCAAAGTCCATTCCTTCAACCTGAGCGTATCCTTTGCATACCAATCTTGCTTTATTTCTTACCACTTCACCATTCTCATTCATTTTGTTTCTAAAGACCCACTTTGTACCAATTACATTCTTGTCTGCTGGTCTAGGAACAAGAACCCAAGTCTGATTCTTCTCTATCTGTATCAATTCTTCTTCCGTGGCCTTTATCCAATTCTTGTATTTGCAAGCCTCATCCACAGTTTTAGGTTCAATCTTAGAGATCAGACAGAAATTTACTTGTTCTTCTACAACTTTTCTTCTGGTTAAGATCCCTTTGTTCTTATCTCCTATGATTTGATTTTTAGAATGACTGATTCTTACATATCATGGAGTTTTGGTAGCACTTACCGGAGCTTGTTCTTCTTCATCTATGTTGTCTTCATGTTGCACCACTTCTAAAACATCTGGATCATCTTACTCATATCCACTTGATTTTGAAGACCTTTCCTTACGTTCATCAACTTTAACATTTGCACTTTCAATGATCTTATTTAGCCTCTTATTATAGCACCGGTAGGCCTTACTCTTGGTGAAGTAACCAAGGAAGATTCCTTCATCACATCTAGCATCAAACTTACCTAAATCTTCTTCTCTTTTGATATAACATTTGCTACCAAAAACTTTGAAATATTTCATAGTAGGAACTCTACCATGCCACAATTCATAGGGAGTTTTTGAACTGTTACCTTTTACTTCAACTCTATTTAGGATATATACTATGGTGTGAATTGCCTCTCTCCAATATGCTTCCAGAAGATGAGCTTCCTTCATCATGGTTCTAGTATCCTCTTGAACTATTCTATTTTTCCTTTCAACAACTCCATTTTGTTGTGGAGTTCTGGGCGCAGATAGCTGTCTCTTTATTCCATGTTCTTCACAAAAGAAATTGAGTTCATTTGATGTGAACTCTCCTTCTCTATCAGACCTCAACCATTTGATTTTCAAATCCATCTCATTTTCAACCATTGCCTTAAATGCCTTGAATTTATCTAGAGCTTCAACTTTCTCTTTCAAAAATGTGACCCAAGTCATTCTAGAATAATCATCAATGAGCAGCATGAAATACTTGTCTCCTTGAAAACTTCTTACTCTAGTAGGTCAACACAAATCTGTATGCACTAGCTCAAGTAGTCCTCCAACTGATTGGTCCTTGCTTTTGAAACTTGTTCTTGTCTGTTTCCCAAATTGAAACTCCTTGCAAACTGGATTAGCAAGCTTCACAAGCTTGGGCAAATCTCTAACAATCTATGTAGTACTTATCTTCATATTATTATCAAAATTTATGTGACACAACCTTCTATGCAATAACCAACTCTTATCAATCTGAGTCAACAAACAATAGTTCTTAGTTCCTTTCAAGTGATAGATATTACCTCTAGTCTTCTTACCAGTTGCAATGACTATTCTGAAGCTTTTTTTGATCTTGCATCTATTGTCCTTGAAGCTTGAGTCATAGCCCTTGCCACACATCTGACTCACACTCATAAGATTGTTCTTTAATCCTTTCACATACAAGACATCTTCAGTATTATGCTTGCCATCAATAGAAATAGATCCTTTTCCACAAATCCTACCATTTGTATCATCTCCAAACCTAACTAGTCCACCATCATATCTTTCCAAACTTACAAACTTACTTTTGTCACCAGTCATGTGGTGAGAGCAACCACTATCAATAACCCATTCATCCTTGTCCTTAATGACCTGAGCGGCTAAAGCACTTTCCACTAGTTTTTCTTCCTTCACATAGCTAGGAGAATTAGTAGACACAAGATCTTCCTTAATAGAAATGAACAAGCATTCGATTACAGAGGAATGAGCATTATCTGGTTCACCATTATCTGATACCCCTTCATCATCATCAAAATATTCAACATAATACCACTTCTTTTGGGTCCTAGGCCTGTTCTCATATCTTCTTCTATTTCTTTCAATTCTTTTAGGACATCTAGAAGCAAAATGACCTACTTTTCCACAGGAAAAACATTTGAAAGGAAGTTTGCCTTTATACTTACTGGATCCTCTTTGTAGTCTGTCCACAAAGTTGGTTTTAGCTTCATCCAACTCATCATCAGATTCTACCTTATACTTTTCTGATCTAGAAGTACTTTCAGGAGTATTGGCTTTGAAGGGCGTCTCAACTTTTGGTAGAGCATCATCTAACTCCCTCATTTCAAAAGTAGTAAGCTTGCCAAGCAACTGATCCTTGCTAACAATTTTTACTTGCATGAATTCTTCAATCACAGCTACCTTTTAACAGTAGGACTTGGGTAGAGATCTGAGAATTTTCATAACAATTTCCTTTTCTTCGAGAGTTCCACCTATGGCTTTTATTCTTGTAACACGTTCATCAACTCTTTGCATAAAAGCTGATATGTTTTCATCATTATTCATCTTCAAGATTTCATATTTCACTTTTAGACTTTGTAACTTGGCTTCCTTCACAGAATCATCTCCTTCATATAGATTTTTCAACTTTTTCCATACCTTATTTGTAGTTTCAAGATCCACCACTTTTGTCAATATTGAGTCAGTTAATGAGCTTAGCAGAGCATCCTTTGCCTTGATATCTATCTCATATTATTTGATTTTGTCTTCAATCATTAGACCATTTTGAGGTATGGTGTATTCTATTTCTGCATCTTTCCAAACTTTGTAACCAAGAGAAAGAAGATGGCTTTTCATTAGAGCCTTCCAGAGAATAAAATTAGTTCCATCAAAATGCAGTGTATCCTTCTTGTAAGATATTTTGGATCTTCCTCAAGCTATTAAACTTTCTTCAGAGGAACTTGGCTCTAATACCAATTGTTGATATGTGCCGAACAACTGAGAGGGGGGGGTGAATCAGTTCTCACAAAGCCTTAAACACTTTTTGCAATTTAAACATTCATCACTTATCCATAATTATTGTGATTTAGCCATGAGTGCATGAAATCACAAACTTAACCACATATACAACATCAAAGACAAGAGACACTAGATTTACGTGGAAAACCCCAAGATGGGGAAAACCCATGGAGAGGATTAACTCTCAATATATATTGCAATCTTGAAATAATGATGTTCAGGCTTGGTCACTCCATGGGCCTAAACATACTAGCTTACTGCCATGAAGAACAACTAGGTCTAGCAGGCTCACTACCTCAACCCTAAACCTAGCAAGATTACAATAAGGGTTGTTAAACCCTACTGGTGGCTTACTGCCAGACTCACTTCCTCGATCAACACCTTTCTGTATTGTGAATAACAATTCCTTAGCTCTACTCTTTCTCTACTCTACCTTTGGACCTTTCTTAATATTTTTCATTTCCACTCAAGGACACCTTTTCCATGACTCAACTACAAGTATTTATACACTACATCAACCTTGGAATGATCATCAAGGTCGGCATCACAATCATCAACCATTGGAATAATCTCCAAGGTTGGTATTACAAACATTTACAAAATAGGTCCTGACCTATTGCAATATCATGCAAAGGGAATGAAATGTAGATCATGTCATGCCTTAGTTGGGACTCAAACATGATCTTCCACACCACAACACACTTCCACAATCTTCCAGAGATCTCCGCAATCACTGGGATCAACCAGGTCGGCCAAGACTGGTTATAGGCTACATTATCTAGGAGCAATCTTCACACACCATCTCAATTTCTTAACGTGGAGCAAAGCCCAAATAGGAACATGATTAGGAGACATCCACAAGCATGCTATAATCATTAGGGGAAACTACACAAACCTTAACCACTTTATCCATAGGAATCTTCTCACCGGAACACATGAACTTCACTGTCTTCAACTGTCATAAAAGAAAGATAGCTTGTGGACCATAAAACCATGAACCATTGCAAATGTAGGTACTTATCATCATCCCAAACTTCCCTCTAGAACCACAGAGCAAAATACTTTATTGCAGAGGAATGCAGAGCCAAATATTATCTTCATGTCTCAACTGAACTTACAGAAAAAGTAGGTTTCACTCTGGTGAATACAACTCACTCAAATCTTCATTTGGATGGCTCAAAATGGAAATGTAGAATCCTCAGACATACCTATAACTTACTTCCAATCTGCAGACCATGATCTTTAAGCAAAAATAAATATGAAGCAATTTACCAGACTGATCTTCAGCATATAACTCATTGTCTGTACTGCACTTCTCTATAACTCACTTGTTTCTTCCGAAGAGGCTAATTTATAAATATCCTCAACATACAAGTCTTCTAAACAAGTAATAGAATAAGATATAGTTGACACTAATGACAACAAGGATATGTTGACATGAATGACAACACCAATTAGGCACATACTTGCAACAGCTATTACATCCATTATCTTGAGTTGGGATAAACCTTAGGCAAGACATTCATAGATCTAAGGTAAGGGGTGTAAGGTGGTCCATGACCTTGCATTCCCTATCCAACCAAGCAATGGTAGATATTATCAAGAGGGGTGGAAATCACCATTTTTTAAAAGTGGAGATTGAAACCACATCTGAGTGGGTCCATTGGATGTGACACTCACACTTGAATAATTTCTAGGATATTCATGTAAATGGTGTGTCTTCTTTTTCGAAACTTGTAAAAGCCAAAAGTCCAATTCCAGACATTGAAGTCAACCCATTGTGTCTTCTTGCTTGTTTAATTTCTTTCCAAGAACCTTTGAAGCCAAAAGATCAAAAATTTTCCACAAAATCAATCAATTTTGGCCTTTTGAACAAATAAATAGCACCGTAGGTTCTCTGTTTGACACCACTAGACTCACTATTGGTGTCATTAGCTTGTCTGTTAGTGCCACAATATCATCTATCAATGCCTTTATCTTATCCTTCAGTGCATATAGTTCCTCTGTTAGCACCTTAGGTTTGCCTTTTAGCTCCTTTGGTTCCCGATCCTAAAAATCATCCATTGACCTATAGTTGATCTTACCAACATAATTTGCCACTCCTTGTGATGTGGAAACATTTCAAAATCACCCCAAAATCATCCATCATCCATTTAAGCCTATCCTTTGTTAAATTTACATCCCCCCACATCCTATCATTTGACCTTAGGAAATATCTTGATTTTTAGTTTGGACCTTTATCTCCATTCCATCCATTCCAATCAACATCATTCAAACCTTTCACCATAATTTCCCCTAAATCAAAATCCCAATATCCTCCAAGCCATAATCAAAACTCAATCCAATCCAAATAATCCCAACCTTAATCCAATTATCCAAATCTTATCCAAACCAAATCAAACCATCATCCAAACATCAACCAACATTATCCAAATCAACATCCAAATCAAATCAATATCAATATCCAAAATCATCCTTTAAATCAAATTTGTGTGAACTTATATCTAGATCTCATCCCCCATCCTCTAATCTATAGAAATATTAGGTATTTTTCTACCTTAAGTTATTTTATAAATTATCCCTATCAACCTTAAGATAAATTGGCTTAGGAGCCTAGACTACCCCTAAGTTAGTGAATTCTAAGGATCCTATTTTGCTTGGAGGTCTTGTCTACCCCAAGTAAAATTTTCCCCATTCCTTTTTGCTTAAGTGTCTTAGTCTACCTTAAGTAAGGAGAGGAAAATCTCTTTGAAATCCATAAGGTCTAGATTTATTTGAGCCCTCTTTTGATTTAATCATCCTTTACCCAAACCATCTAAAGTATCCTTCATCCACTATTATCATCCAAAGTATCCAAAATATCCCTTGACCATCATCATCAAAGGTATCCAAGGTATCCCCTTCATCATCATCATCAAAAATATCCAAAATCATTCATCCCAAAATCATCATCCAAATTATCCAAGGTATCCCTTAGTCATCCAAAATCATCTACATGTCCTATCACAAAATCATTCATTCATCCATCCATCTTTGGTCCAAAATTTTGAAAATCAATTCCTAAGGTCATAACTTTCACTAACCTTATCATCATAAAAACCAATCCAAACTTCTTCATTGCATGCCACAAATAAGGTCTCAAGCTAGGAAGAACAAAGAAATGGAGTCACAAAGGACATTTGGAATGCCAAATACTAATCAAAACAATGTCCCAATAATTCAACAAAAAACATCCTACGATAACAATACTATGTTAAATCCTTGGGGAAACATATCACAACCATCTAATAGCAACAACACTGATCAAGATGTCATAGATTTTATGCAAGATGCTAACTCCATGGATTTATTAGACCACATCCTAAAGTCAAATCCTAATAAATATCTAGAGTTCTTGATCCAAAATGGTGCTAAGGTACCAAACCACCTTCCACATCCCAACCATCTTCATCAAACAATGTCCCTAATACCTCACAACATTCATCATCCAATGCCACATCAACATCAATTCCCAAGTCCACATCAACATCAACTATAGCTACATCTACTCCACAAATCACTCTTAACACACCCAACAACACAACATCCACCAACACTTCCACAAGCATTCCACAATTTGATGCAAACACCATTGCCTTCATGACACAACTTTTCTCACAACCACCATATAGTACATCCAACATACCTAGCAACAACCATTGCAACAATCCACAAACATCTACCTTTACATACACACAAACTCCCATTTCACAATCACCTACCACATCATCTTCCACACAAAACACCACCTAAACATTCCAACAAAATGAAATTCCCCAACAACAACAAAATCAAACCCCACCCCAACAAAAAATGCCCAACTTCCTCCAACAATTAATCCAACAACAATAACAAAACCTACCAACACCACCCACCCAAGATTTATTAAACATTTTTCAAACATTAATGCAAAAAGTTGATGACATGAAACATGGGCATAAAAGAAAACAGTACACATTTGAAGATATTTTACCATACCCTTTTGATCGCACTATCCCCATGCCTCCCCTAAAAATTTTGAGACACCAAAAATTGATAAATACAAAGGGACACCTTAGGGAAATTTATATCACTTGCTTGGAAGTCTCCTACAACAACACATATCTTATGAGACTCTTCCCACAAAGCTTAGGAGGGAAAGCCACCAAATGGTTTTCCCATCTTCCCCCCTGTATCAAAATGTTTCATGAACTTGCAGAGAAATTTGTCAATCACTTCTCATACAACTTTGAACATGAAGTGTCCATGACAGACCTTTGCAACACTAAACAATGAAATGGGTAATCTTTTGCCACCTTATTGCAATGGTGGAGAAGTCTAGTAAGCAAGCTTCCATGGCCCCCAAAAAGTAATTGGTCACCATGTTCATGACCAACCTTAACCAAGAGATGGGATTCCACCCCCAAATCGAATGTGCCTCTACCTTTGAAGAGGTTATTGACAAAGGAACCATGATTGAGAGCGAGCCAAGGGAGCTATCAAAATCTACTGAGAAAACAATGACAACAAAAGAAACAACAAGGTCAATAGCAACAAAAATAACACCAACACAAACAACAACCAATCATACAAGAAACCCCACTTTTGGGGTAAGAAAAAAACACCCTTAACGACAATGTCACCAATGTTAAGAATGTTCAAAATGTACAAAATCCCACACCATCAAACCCATCCACAAGCACCAATAACGTTAGTATTCCTAAAGGTCCATCAAGACAAACTAATGCACCCAAACAAAGATTCCCACCTTTGGGTGAACCAATTGAGAACGTCTTGAGAAACCTTTTAAAGGATTACTTAATCCAATTACTTGCCATTCAACCATATGATGACAATCAATTTAAACCTTCTTGGTTTAATGAAAATGCTTATTGTGAATACCATAGGGTGAAAGGACATAAAAATTTTGATTCCATGAGGTTGAAGAATTGCATCCAAGACCTTGTGGATTGTGGTGATATTACCATTGATGAACTTCCTAAAAGATCACCCAATGAAAATCTAGGAGCATACAAGGATCTGCTTCCTGACCATAACAAAGGTAAATCCTCAAGCTCCAATCAAACCTACAATGTCGTTCCCCCTTCATCTTCTTTCGACTCTATTGTGGGTCGCATAGAAGAATCTTCTAACCACATAGCTACCATCTCCATTCGAGCTAAAACTCCCAATTGCACTGTGACTACTTGTCGCAATTGCATATCTATTTAAGGAGCCCCCTCCAATGACCAACCTACCACCTCCACACCCACAAGCCACCCACCCACCAACAAGTACAACCTCCTTGAACACCTTGGAAAAACTCCTGCCCAAATCTCCATCCTCAAATTACTCTGAACATCAGCCCTCCACAAGGAAGTACTTGACAAGGCCTTAATGGAAAACTACATTCCTAATGACTTAAATTTGAATCAATTCCAAGCCATGATGGGACACCTTTCATCACCTCACCATCTCACATTCTTTGAGAAAGATTTTCTAGCCACTAGCACATCTCATAATGAATCCCTCCACATCAAATTCCGCATACATAAGCATACCATCAAAAGAGTCTTAATAGATGGTGGCTTTGGCCTCAATCTTTGCACTCTCAAACTAATAAAACAATTTGGATACTCTAATGTGGTCATAGACTCAATTGAAATCATAATCATCAAAGGATATGATGACACTGAATGACTATTTGAAGGTACTATCAAGCTTCCTATTCAAGTTGGACAAAAGATTATGGAGACCAAAAGCCAAGTGCTTGATCTTGATCTCCTATACAATATCCTCCTCAGCTACCCATGGATCCACGCCATGCAAGCCATTCCATCCACCTTTCATCAATGCCTTAAATTCTTGTACAATGGCACTGAGGTTACTATGTACGTTGATCCCCATCATTTCCAATATTGTATCTTCTTGGAAGGACATGATAAAACCTTTTTCCCATATAAAAATGCCATCAAACCATCCTATTGTGCCTTGCCCACATGCCCCATTTCATAAAATGGAGGCCCCCTTTTTTTTCAAAATTTGGCTTAGAGTGTCAAATCTATCCTAATTGATTTCTAAGGTGCTCAGGGATGTACGATCAAGTGACCCATCTGAAGTTAAATTCACATTTCTCATAGATGAATAAGTTGCTTAGGTTTCCAAACAACTGAATTCAAGTGATCCTCAACATCAAAACCAAGTCTTAGGAGTCTTAGCACTGAAAATATAATCCATTGACCCTCGCACTAAAATCATAAGTCATTGACTTAGTGCTAATTTACTAGCCCATTGACTTGGTGCTAGAATTGTATCCTACCAACCTTAGCGCTAGATCCTCAAAATACTGACTCGGGCGCTAAAATTCCATAGCATTAACTTGTGCTAGATTTTCTCGACTCTGAATAGCACCAAAATCATGTCATACTACCTTTAGTCGGTAAACGCCCAAACCCGTGCTAGGTCGGTTGATCTTGAAAAATAACACAAGGCTGGAAGAAGTTTAAAGTCCCACCGAATTTACTGCGTGCCAAGACTGCGAACATACACCATATTAATGGTGCAGATTGGGAAGAATATATAGGGATTTCAATTGATTATCAAGTTCATTTCACAATCAATAGACCAATTTAAGCTCTACAAGTGCAATTTGACAAACTCAAGGTGACGTGGGATTTAATTTGGGAATGTGTTCAAACTAATTTCCTCCATTTCTACAAGTCTCTCAAACTAGGTTGGGGCATCGAACTTCATTTTTCTCTGATGTAATTTAGGGTTTTGATAATCTTGGTTTCCCTGTGAAGAATCGAATGCTAATCTTGCTCTTATCTTTTATCTTTCGAGAGCCTTTCAAAGTTAGGGTTTTGGGAACAAATTTTATAGTGCATTTTGATTCCACATGTTGTGCTAGAAAACATTTTTGATCTTTAGGAAAGTGCTTCTTAACACATATAAAATCAAACCCTAATTCATCTGCGAGAACATTTTAAGTCAGGCGTGGTTGAGTATGATTGGATTTTGTAAATCTACATTTTCTTAAACTTAAACCAGCAAATTGTGCCACATGCAAACCTAGATGCCTTTGTGTTGTAATTGCTCCTTTCTACCTCTTGGTAGTGCCTCTCAAATTTCACACAAGGCCATATAGGTTAAAACCATTAAATTTTCCTTGAAGCAACCCTTGCACTAGAATTGAACTCCGCCAACTTGCATTGAAAATGGCTTCGGCTGACTTTTGTCCAGCATCCATCAAAATAGTGCCAAGTCATTGCCACCAAAATTCCCCTCAAGATCCAAAGATTGGACTTGGTGCTGAAATCTAAGATCACTGACATGTGCCAAAAATCATCCCTACCGACTTCAGTCAGTCGCCTCCAAAATTCGCACTCGGTCTATTGCACCTATAAATCCTTTTTGCACCAAAGTTGTCGTCTCCCGACTTGCACCATATGTTTCTTTCACCGACTTTGGTTTGTCCACCCTAAAACTCACGCAAGTCAGTGATGTCGTTAAGTCCTACCAAGGCATCCATATATACCTTTAGCGCTAAAGATCCCCAGACTGACTTGTACTAGAAAGCACACCGACCGACCTCATGAGGAGCTTTTAGTCGGTCCGACCCAAAAACTGCGCCGCCTTTCTTTGTATCCCTTGTTGCGCTACAATCTCAAGTGGCTGACCTATGTGAAAATCACCATCACTGATGTTAGTCTGTGACCTCCTAATCCCGTGCTAAGTTTGTTAGGACCAAAATCAATGCTCTGACATAAAAAAAAAGTTTGAGACCCCAAAATTGGGCACAAATTGTGCAAAAGGATGATTTTCTAGAAAATTCTTAGGGCAATTATATTTGTTCTATCAGGTTAAGTACTACAGAGGTAGAAATAGGATGTTCTGCATGATTTCATTTGGATTTTCAAATTAATTAGCATTTATTGCATGGTTTAAATAGGTTTTAAATGTCGTTCGTATATTGTTTAAATCATGAAATGAATGTTATGGGGTAATGTAGTCTGCAAATCATTGACTTGTACATTGGTAACTTAGAAAGGACTTGGTGTTTGTTTCATAAGGTAAACTTTGTTGATATGCACCAAATAACTAAGAAGGGGGGGTGAATCAGTTATCACAAAAACTTAAACACTTTTTGCAATCAAACATTCATCACTTATCCACAATTATTATGATTTAACAATTAGTGCATGAAATCAGAAACTTAGCAACATCAAACACAAGAGACACTAGATTTGCGTGGGAAACCCCAAGGTGGGGAAAAACCACAGAGAGGATTAACTCTCAATATATATTGCAATCTTGAAATAGTGATGTTCAGGCTTGGTCACCCCACAGGCCTAAACATACTGGCTTACTGCCATGAAGAACAACTAGGTCTAGCAGGCTCACTACCTCAACCCTAAACCTAGCAAGATTACAATAAGGGTTGTTAAACCCTGAGGGCTATTAAACCCTACTAGTGGCTTACTTCCAAATTCATTGCCACAATGAACACCTTTCTTTATTGTGAATAAACAATTCCTCATCTCTGCTCTTCCTCTGCCCTGCTCTTCCTCTACTCTGCTCTTTCTCTTCTTTCCTCTGCCTCTTCTCTGCCTTTGAATCTTTCTTAATATTTTTCATTTCCACTTAAGGACACCTTTTCCACAACTCAACTACAAGTATTTATACACTACATCAACCTTGGAATGATCATCAAGGTCAGCATCAACCATTGGAACAATCTCCAAGGTTGGTATTATAAACATTTACAAAATAGGTCCTAACCTATTGGAACATCATGCAAATGGAATGAAATGCAAATCACGTCATGACTTAGCTAGGACTCAAACACAATATTCCATGCCTCAACATGCTTCCACAATCCTCTAAAGATCTTCGCAATCACTAGGATCAACCAGGTCAGCCAAGACTGGTTACATGCTACATTATCTAGGAACAATCTTCACACACCATTTCAATTTCTTAATGCGGACCAAAGTCCAGATAGGAACATGATTAGGAGACATCCAAAAATACGATGTAATCATTAGGAGCAATTGTACAAACCTTAACCACTTTATTCATAGGAATCTTCTCACCAAAGTACATGAATTCTACTATCTTCAACTGTCATAAAAGAAAGATAGCTTGCGGACCACCAAACCATGAACTATTGCAACTGTAGGCACTTATCATCATCCCAGACTTCCCTCTAGAACCGCATAGCAAAATACTTTATTACGGAGGAATGCAGAGCCAAATACTGTCTTCCTATCTCAACTGAACTTACAGAAAAAGTAGGCTTCACTCTGGTGAACACAACTCACTCAGATCTTCATGCGGATGGCTCAGACCCAAAATGTAGCATCCTCAGACATACCTCTAACTTATTTCCAATCTATAGACCATGATCTTCAAGAAGGAATAAATGCAAAGCAGTTTACTAGACTATTCTTTAGCATACAACTCACTCTCTATATTGCACTTCTCTTTGGCTTACTTGTTTCTTCCGGAGAGGCTAATTTTCTTAATATCCTCAACATACAAGTCTTCTAAACAAGTAATGGAATGGGATACAGTTGACACCAATGACAACAAGAATATGTTGACATCAATGACAACACCGATTAGGCATATACTTGCAACAAACTTGACTTAGGAATATGAGATGAGTAACTTATAGCTAAATCACTAAGACTTAGGAATCAAAGACCTTTAACACAACCTTAACTTATTAGGTCTAGTCATGTAGGATAAATGTCTGCCTAAGCCCAAAACATGAAGTATGAATTCAAGGGCATTCCTCCTGAAACCAGGATCACCTCTGGCTGGAAGAACATAGGAGACACAGATTTAGGTCATATAGACCTAGAGGACTTTAGACTCAGGGTGTTTAGACCAAATCCTACACCATTGGCCAAGAAGATAAGAGATAATGGTATTGCAAAAGTAGTTACCTTTCCTACCTCTGTACAATGTACAGAGCTCATAGTAATATGTGCAGAAAGATATGATCCCTTGACCATAGCCATTCAAACTACAAATGGGGAGGTTTTAACAAACCTAAGCATTCAATCCTTGGTAGAAATCTTTAGAATACGAGTTTACCCTATGATGTCAATACCAGATAAGAAAGATGTAGAGGATACATACAAGAAAGATGTGGAGAAATATAGGAAGTGGATCAATGATCATTGGATAAAACACAAGAGGTCCACCTTAACCAAACCCCCTCACACATTATATAGGAGTGACTTCCATGATGAGATTGGAGACTTGGTGACTTTGCTAAGAAGAATCTATGGAATCCCATCTACTTCCACCTTTGAAGAATGGATGTTTACCCTTAATGAGGAAATAATACATGGAGATAAGAAACTTCACTGGGCTCAAATCCTAAGTGACAACATGCATGAAGCCTTTGTGAATTTCAAGGAGAAAGAGACATTTAGGTGGACCTCATATGTTGTCTACGCATTAGCCAGGAAAAATGAGTATGCTGGGTTTTCTAAGATTGGAGAAGCAGGGAATGCTGATCAGTAGCTAAAAGTGTATGAATGTTATCCCCAACTAGTATTATCACAATCACTAATACATTACAAGAGGGTGAATGATGCATTCACCATGCATATCACCAAGATACTCCAAGGTACCACTGCACTAAGGATATATCTCAAATCCATGAATGTTATACGATAATATGGGAGATGGTATATACAATTTCATAAGTTCACCTATTTGAGAATCCAAGGTTTTACAGGTACCCCATATAGGCTACCCCAATATCCAACTGACAAGGTAGTGCTCCTAGAACTAACTAGGCAACTCCTCACCTGTGCAGAAAGGCTCAAAAATCTACACAGGGTCAATATCAAATTTCCAATCATATTGGGGAAGGGTCACTATTCTTGCACCAGTCTAGGAGCAGTAGAGCATTCAAATAAAGAACTACAACTGTTGAACCTTCATCCATATATCAAAAGGAAACATTTAGATTCCCATGGGACAATGGAAAGGTATGTTAGTAAGAATTTATTTCATCGAGATCACCTAGAAGACTTATGGGCAGACTATGTGGATGTCTACGATGTGATAGGAAGAACTTACTCCTGGTTGTCCTTAGAACAAATAAGAAGATTTCATATCATTCAAGTGCCAGACTAAGTGATAGAGGATGGAAATGTAGTTCAAAGAGGTCCATGGGAAGCATTGTTTAGTCATCCCATCCCTTCTCCCAATTGGGCCAATGCAGAAGAAAGTTCATTAGATGAAGCTATGAGAAACCCAATCAAACTCAGCAAGATTTGGGTCAGGAATCAAATAGCAGTGTTAACACAAGCAAGGGTTGTATTGACATATATAGAGGGGGATTCAAAAAAGGAATCAGGAGATGAAGAAGATCAACCCCTCGAAGAAATAAGTGTAGAAGAATATGAGGTAGTTAAAGACACTGATAGTGAAGAGCATGTGCCTTTGGCAGAGAAAGGGAAAGCTAATAAGATTATTCCTAAGGCACAGAAGAAAGACCCACCCGTCCTACCACAAGGACTAGAGAAGCAAAGAGAAAGGATATACCTAGTGGCAAGGGGGGAGCTCAAAGGCTAAAAAGCTAAAGGTACCAGCAATAGATGTCTCAACTACAACCCTTACCAATACCTCAGCTGCCCCTCTTATTTCTTCATCTCTAGCTAGTGTCACCATTACTTCCTCTCCTCCACAAGTTACCTCATATACTTCCTCTCCTCCAAATACAATATCTATATTACCTTCAATAACAACAAATATGAGCATTCCTAGTTCTTCCTCTTCATTTACTTCCTCCTCCATCACCCCTTTGAGCTCCTCTTCACCTCCCATCTACACCATGTCCATGCCATCTATTTCATCCATCATTGCCCCCACCCAGATGTCATTACCACCCATTTTCACAATCTTGACACTTTCCTTTCATCTCTCATCACTTAACCTTTCTTCACCCATTTCTATCTCTTCCATGTCCTCTCTCCCTACCATACCACCTTCACTAGGTTTTGTTTCATTTTCCAATTTGTCCTATGCTTACCTACCTTCATTAGCTTCTCATTCATTGTCAAACATAAGTAATTCTTTGACTCATTCAATTATTTCGTCTTCAGAACCTGCCTCTTTAGTTGTCCCACAACTACCTAGAATTGAAAAGGTATGTATAGAATTGGAGTCTCAAGAAAAAGAGGCAACCATAGAAATAACCAAGGCAATTAAGGTAGTTGAGGTGACTGACAGCCCCATGGATAAAGGCGTAGTAGATACGGTGTTGGGAACTGATCATTGAAAAATCTACAGAATCTTGGGTAGTGAGATGATGAAAGAGATGATGAAAATAGGGCTGAATTGGAAATTCTTGATGGATCACCTAATAAAGGAGACAGTCACATTGAATCTCCTAAGGATTCCTCCTCCATTGCACCTGATTGGCTACAACAAAGGTTACAGAATAAGGAACCACAGGTGGAAATAATGAAGCTGGATTTGGATACACTCTTGGCTAGAGTGGAAAAGCCAAAGAAAAAGAAGAAAGTAAAAATCCAATCCAGAATATATAAGGATGCTACAGGCTCTAGGATTGTAGAGATGGTTGTCCCACCTATGGATGTTGATAAAATGAAGTCAAAGTAGAAGATTATACTCTTACAACTATGAATCTAGGACCTGCTACGAGAGGATAGAAAATAGATGAATTCAAAGGGATGGTATCCTCCATTTTGGACCAACTAAATTAAGATGGAATGAAAAAACAAGAGATGAAATAGTAGAACAAAGAACTTTGAGCTTGCATATAATTCCTGATGAGGCCATTGAACTCTGATGGAGAATCAAGAGTACCTCCTACCCTTCTATCCAAAGAAGAATTGTCTAAATTTGATGATATCAAGACCACTGTTGCAGGCACACATGACTAGTTTATAAAGGTGTACAAGGAAGGTGTGAGGTAATAACATTTGCATCCTTACTACATAAAGACTTTCAGCTTTTGAGGGAAGAATGGGAAGATCTGTATGATGAATGTGAACCCTACAATGAATATTATTCCCATATGTTTCCAAGAGTGCAAACTTTGAGGAGGTTATCCAAAGAGATTCTTTTGATAGAGAATATTTTGACAAATGATAGGTTGAAGAAACCTGAGGAATGGTATCAACAGATGAAATTAAGAAAGGGTGTTTTTAACAAAGTAAAAGATTCTTTCAGTGCCGCAAAGACTAAAATAATGGAGGTAATATATGAAATAAATGATACATTGAGAGATTGTATAAATATTGGTTTGGATGATTTGACCCTGATTGCTGAGTAGAAATGCATAGATCGATTGTATCAAGTCATTCATGGAGACTCACCACTGAACATGGTTGGCAAACTTGACAGGGTCAGTGATCTCCAAGCTACCTTTTTAGCATTTAAAGGGGGAAGAAAATCAAGGGAAGCTGTATATTGTAAATTTTCTATAGAGGTCGAGAGCTTAAGGTTTGAAGTAGATTACATCAAAGATCCGGATCCATCAAACATCAACCCAACTCTAACAGTACTAGTTGCATACTGCAATAAAAAGACAGAAGAAGATAAAATTGATTTGGAGGAAGATGAATAGTAAAATCATACGTGAATCCTGCCATTTATGATTAATGCTATATTTGGAGGGTCATGAGACCTTATTTTGTCCTTATTATGTCTTGGGAATTGACTTTTCCCTATGTACAACTTAATGGGTATACAAAATGTCCAGATTCAATGTCTTTGGGAGTTGTATTTTGTCTTTTTCCTATAGGACAAATGTTAATCCGAAAATGCAATCTAGTTGTTGTAATGCATTGAATGCCGTGTAATCTAGACCATTGGTGTTGAGTTAATCTCCACCATCCATTCAAAAACTCAGTATGGCACCTCTTCTATATAAAGGGCCATTGTCTCTCTCATTATAAGGGTCTTGATAGTGAATTCTTGACATTCTGCCAAATTTATGATTAATACAAAAGCAAGTTGTTGTAGTTTCTTCTGAGAATTGTCTCTTTGTGTTATCAATTTGGTTTCATGGTTCACATCTTGATCTACTTATTAGTTTAATGTGTTTTGCAATTTTAATGATTTATTGAAGGTATTTGATGAATGTTCTAAGTCCATACTATTAGTTGCTTGATGATTGTAAGTGGCTATGCATAGTTAGCCTGGACTGTTATTTCATGCTAAGTTCAATTGCATCACATTAGTTAAATCACACCATCAATTGGGTATTTAATGAATGTATGCAATCTAAAAATCTTAAGGCTTTATAGAAGATAGCACCATTTTCTATAGTGCTGTAGCAATCCGTTGGCTTGGTAACATAGAAAGTGGTTTAATTTTAGAACGTTTGTCTATCATCAATAAGTTTTTGCATTGTGAATGTCACTTAGGACCCCTCTCTAAACCCTTAACTCTTTTTACATTTATTTACATTAAATTTGGTAGATTTAGGATGTGAGTAGCATTTCATTGCCTATCTGCTGAAATTTTAGATTTCACAGTTTGAACCATCTAGGGTTTCTGCACTTGCATTGCTGTTATCTTTTATAAACCCTATATTTCATGTAAGACCCCTTGTTGGCACAGCTAAACATACCAATTGAGTCATTCCCACAAGCTAAGACCTAGCTATACTATCCTTGGGGCAGTCCTATCTTAGATAGGATACCTTTTTCAAGAGAGGTGATATACGTGTATTTCACCTACATTGATGTGTGCTAAAACCACCATCAACACATCCACCTCCATAAAAAATTCAAAACCATCCACCTCATACATCGATCCTTGCAATATTGCATCTGCATCCTCACCATCACCTATCCCAGAGATCAAGATCAAAGATAATGACATAGGGTTTGAAGAATACGACCTACACAACACATTTTGTGTAGGATAACTTCCACCATCCCCCAAAGCATTTGGTGCACCTAAGACAAAGGATATCTCTACGGTCATAATCAAATGAAAACCATCTTCAATCTTTGAGCCTAGGTTATAAAGGACAAGGTGGTATGGGCCTTCATGAACAAGGCATCCATGAGCCAATTCTAGCCACAAAGAACCCTTACCATCAAGGATTAGGGTATGGAAAGAAATATTCTACCCCCATGGAACTTGAATATATCTTAAGTGAGGTTGCGAGAGCCTTTCTTGTAATTGAACACACCAACAAAGATGACCATTAAGACTCTTTTGAGGATGTTTCTGAACTATTTGAATTGTCCATATGCACCATCTATAGCCTCTAAACCACGCCATCACCATCCAATGATCTTCCACTTGTCTATCCCCAAATCATTAAATGGGACCAACAAGGAGCTCCACTCCTTGATGTCACACAAAACAATGAAGCGGTAGCCAAATAGATTGGGGTTAGAAACCATTTACCCCTCAGTGATCACAAAGCCAGCTATATCATGGAACTCAACACATCCCCCTACTTCAAGGAGACCGCCATATCTCTTAGTCGTAAAAACATAAAAATAAAAAAGACATCCCCTAGTGAAAACCACTATGTAGCACTTTTAGATGATGCAAAAATAAAAATAAAGGACGTATCTTCTGGTGAAAACCTCCCCGAGGCACCAGAAGATGAGAGAATAGACCTCCCTGAAGTCTTAGAACTATACTAAGAAAGATCATCAATTCTTGTGGAGGAATCCCAAGAAATGAATCTTGGTACCAAAGATCACCTTTTGGGCCACTTCCCTCACATCAGTAGAACAAGAGGCCTTCTTAGCATTCTTCAAACAAAGAAGTCACAACTTTGCATAGATATATACTGATATGTCAGGGTTAGATCCAGCACTAGTAGTCCATCATCTTGTCATACATCTCGACGCAAAGCCATTAAAACAAAACTTGAGAAAAATGAATCCCCAATTAGCACTACTTGTCAAAGCTAATCTCAAAAATCTCTTGGACATGGGATTTATCCACCCTATTGATTATCTAGAATGGGTGTCAAACATTGTGCTCATAGTGAAAGTCATTGGGGGCATCTGTGTGTGCACGGACTTTAGGGACCTTGTTGTTCTCAAAATCAGCTACGCTCGTTTTTGTAGACAACCCCCACGAAACTTGTCCGTTTCGTGAATCTACACTCGAAGATCGCAAATCAAGAAAAGATTTCCTTAGTCTTGTGTGAAGTCATTTGACATTCTAAACTCGTCTATGACATTCCCTTGAATTGATTTCTCAATATTCGCGAGAATCATTTAAGTCATAAACTGGTTAAAAGGTCAAGTTTTAGTCATTTTTTAGGTGTTAGCCATTTTTGTTTTTTGTTCACATGTAAGAGCGGTATTTATAACCGCTATTACATGTTTAGAAGCTTGTTCACATGTAAGAGCGGCGTATTTAGCCGCTATTACATATGTTGAACTTTGTGTTTTATGAAACAACGATGAAATCACCTGCCTTTACATATCTTATTCGGTGGAACTTGCAGGAGCGGCTGAAACTTCTACCTGAGCAAGATCTTCAAATCTTTCAACTGGAGTGCCATTAATGGCCACTCGTGCCGATTCATTTAATGTTCATTTTTAAGTTTTAAGTACTCATTGTGCCTTTTGTTTATTTATCGCTTATGCTCGAACCAATGCCACGGAGGAGAGTCCGAAAGGAAATTACCATAGTCTGAATCCATCTTTGGCGTCTCTTTTCTCTGGTAGGTTCGTTTGTTTTGTTTGTTTCAAATTTCTTTCTTTTATTTTGCATTTTTGACTATTCTCATGCTAGGTTAGGGTTTCATGTTTTCTCTTGTTGATTATTTCTTGTGATAAACTAGGGTTTGTATCATTTGGTTTTGATCATTTTTTTTGTTGTTGTTGTTTTATATTGAAAATGTCGGTGTTGTTCATTGCTTTGTCAATCCCAAGTTCATATCCTAAAGTTTCAATGCATGTAGCGGCAGATTTACCGCTCAAACCTTTGATACTTCCTAAATTACCAATGTGGATGGGCGGCGAATTACACCTCCCATACACGGCAATCTCTTACCCATCGTGGTATCGATTCACCTGATCAAACACTTCAGACTAAATCTAACATCATCTGCAACGACGGTAATTTCTGCCGCCCATGCAGCATGGTAAACCTTCCACATACAAATCAGTTGAAATCCCCGCCCCTACACCAAAACCCTTGAAGTTTAAAACACTTACCTGCATGAGCGGCGTTTTCAACTACTCAAACATCTGCTGGCATTTCTCCTTCAACTTGTAATAGCGGTCATTTCACCACTCTTGCATGTTAACCGATAATCTCCCAAATGCTTGAGCGGCATTTTTATCCGCCCCTACATCAAAAACTTGTTTGGTCATTTCTCTGCTGGAGCGGCCAAATCGCCTACCCGAACACTTGAGGTTTTCACTCATTCACATGCGATAGTGGTCATTTTACCGCTCGAGCATGTCAAATTAAAACTTCCAAAATACATGCAGAAGTAGTGTTTTTCACCGCCTTTACACCTCAAGTCTTTCCCAACCTACAATGGCGGCCAAATCACCCGCTCAAGCACATTTTACTAATTTTTCCCAACACTGGAAAACTCACTTTTCAAAACTAAAAGCCTACTTTTGCCTTCACCTTGATTTGCGCACTCAAGCCCTTTAAACGCATGCTTTCCTGTCCATAATCGTCAAAATGCAGTTGACCCAGTTTATCCAATTTTTCCCCTAACTGCGAGATCATGGCCTTTTGCAGTTCTCAATCAGTGTTCGTGGTGGTGTTCAAATTCACAGTTCTCTCCAGAGCTCATGTCAGAATCATCTCTGTCAAAATCCAGAGCCATGAAGTACAAGTACCAGGGTGTCTTTCCGGTAACAGCAGTACAGTCAAATGTTGATGAAATCAAAGACACAGAAATTGGGCACGTAGACATGGCTGAGTTCATAGATAGAACTAAATAAGCAAATCCCTCCAAGCATATGCAGAAAATCATTGACAGCAGTATTCATTTGGTTGCATCATTTCCAGTCAGTGCACATAATCCTGAATTTGTTCTACAAGTGGCCAATCATTACAACAGAGACACTAGAGCTGTGACGGACTCACAGGGAAATGTAATCATGAGATTGGACATAGAATTCATGGACAAAATCTTCATGTGTCCACCAATTGAAAACGTCAGGTAGATTGATTTTGCTCAGGGTCAACAAGACTATGACAATGACTTGGAATCTGCTAGGACACACATAAACAGCAAATGGTTAAAGATTCCTAGGGCAACTTTGACCAAATGGCCAAAAGACCTTCACAGGAGTGATTTTGTGGAGGAAGTGTGTGATTTGATTACTCTCTTGAGTCGCATCAGAGGACTCCCTTCTACTTCCAAATTCCAGGACTGGATGTACACTTACATCAAGGTGATTCTACGGGGTAACCAGAAAATATTCTGGGGTGAATAGATTAGCAATGCTTTGCATGAGCAACTGGTAAGAGTCAATACTACCTTCAAATTTTACATGACCTCTTATCTTGTCTATGCTGCTGCAAGCATGAGGAACTTTCCAGGTTTAACCCAAGTAGGGGACAGGAGATTGGTCCCAGTGTATGAATACTACCCCCAAATCACTCTGAAGGGGTCAATTCATCATTTCAGAAGAGTCAATGATGCATTCTTCTCAGTTATCATGTGCTTGTGGGATGGTGAACTGGTTCAAAAAAGAGTTTCTGATGAAGCATGGCAAGTTGTAAATTCTTTTGGTTGCTTGTTCTTGCAATTTCCCACCTTCACATATCTTCGGGTAGGATACTATCCTAGTTACCCTTACATGTTGCCACGGTATCCCAGTGATTGCATTGTTCTTATGGAGCTTTGTAGACAACTAATTGTGGTACACAACAAACAGATGGAGCTTAAGAGGTCAGGGATAAAGTTTCCCATTGAAATTGGGAGGTATTTGGTTCAATCTGCCAACAAAGCAAAAATAATTGACTCTAAGTTGCAGTTGGTCACCATGAAGACCTACAAGAAAAGAAATCATTTTGACTTCAGAAGGGTTCAAGATAAAATCAAGAGGAAGTCAAATTTTCATGAGCCAATGGTCGAAGACATATGGGCAGATCTCAGGACTCAAAATGAGATCAGAAAATTGGATTTCTGCAGACTTCATCTAAGCCAAATTGAAGAACTAGGACTAGCTGATATTCCAGATGGAATGGAGGATGATGGGGATGTCCTAGATCACAAATATGAGGCAGAGAATGTTGAGGCTTCACCTCTCCCAGAGGTGAAATGGTCAGTCAAAGAGGAGACATCCATTAGGAAAAGATTCCAACCAATATTGGCAAACACCAATCTGTGGTTGAAAAGCAAAGGGATTTAGTTGAAATAATTCCTTACAGGGTCTGAAGAAGAGATACAGGAACAAACAGGTAAGAAGGTGGAAAACTGAACTAAGAACAAGAGTGACACCCCTTCCTCCTCCAAGGTACACAAACTAAAGATCAAATTCGTATCCAAGGGAGGAAAGAAGAAGGAAACCACAAAGGCTTCTGATGCCACTAAGTCAGATGTCGAAGATACTAATGATGATCAGATGGAAATTGAAGATGTTGAGACTGAAGAACAAAATGTTCAAAGGTCTAAGACAAAGGTATTTGATAAAGCTGAACAAGGGGTAGATGAAGATATAGAGGTAGAATGACTTGATGGTTCCCCTCAAACTCCTATGAAAGATCTTCCTTCCAAGACACAAGTTCTTACACCTCCTCCTCATGTTCTAGTTTCTGATGGTTTGCCAGTAATTTCAAATGTTCCTCTTTCTCCCATTTTTGTTGTTTCTTCTGACAATACTCCTCCGTCCATGAAAGCTAGCTTTGGAACTGTTTTTGATTCTTCTGGTTCCATTCCAAGCTTATCTTCCCCTTCTTTTGATATCGGGGAACAAACTATCTTAGAGAACCTTCTAGATGCTTCACAAAAGGTTGTTGATACAGGTGTTGTGTTTACCAACACAAGTCTAATTGTCACCATCACGGGAACAAGCACGGAGCCAACCAAGCAAGTAGGAGATCCCTCTCCGAGTATTGGTGATTCTCTACTTCCTCCATGGCTATCTGCCTATACTCCAAAGAGGAAGAAGCAAGCCATCTCTCCTGATGAGATTGACATTGAAAAACTGTTGCCCGTGAAAGCAAAGAACTAGAAAAAGAAGCCTAAGACTGTTTCTAGGCTAGTCACTGAAAAAGGAATCAGATATGCTGAGATTGCCAAACCTCCCAAAGATGCCACGGTTGATACTTTTGACATGAGTAGTTATGTCATCTCAAGGGTTGAGCTTGGTAAAGTGACTCATGAGGGTGTCAAAGCAGATTTCCAGACCACTGCCAGTACCCTACTTGAAAAGTATGATGAAGCCAAGAGGGAGAAGGAGCAGTACAAAGAAAAAGCAGAACAACTGGCTGCTGTCCTTCAGAAAATAGTGAAGTCATCAGAAATAGTAGAACCTATGGCAGTGACAGTGGAAGATCCCCTGATATAGAAGGTTGAAAAAGCCCAAGCTAGAGGCAAGATAGTGGGGGATGTAGTGGAGTGGTTGTTGGCTCAAGGACGAGTTCTGTTAAAAACTGCTGTGTAAAGAAAGGAGAAAATGGACAAAGCTAAAGCTGAGCTGGACAATCTGGTAGATCTACTTTCACAAGAGCTACAAGATCAAGAAGAGAACCTAGAAGAGTGGATAGTTATGAAGAAGATCAAGATTAAGAATCTAATCACCATTGGGGTTGTCACCAACAGGGAATCATATCTCAAGACCAAGGAGACTCTAGCTCATCGTATTTTCATAATAAAGAGTCTACTCGAAGATCTGTGCCAAGCTCGAGAAGCTGGCGAAGATAGTGATGTCACACTCCTACACCAGCTAGAAGAACTTCCTTGCACCTTGACAAGGGAAGATCATAGTTTCCTCACAGCACAGGAAATGATATGTTCTTTTGAAGAAATGGTACAAAAGAAATTTGAGGAAGAAGCTCCCTCTGTGCTCTCAATGGATAACCTATATGATCAACATTTGACTCTAGAGAACCTAAAGGATAATTTAGACAAGCATGAAAAGGCAGTAAAGGCAGTGAAAGATTCAATTCTCTGAGCTCACACCATCTCTGAAAACACAGCGAAACCAGATGCATGCGAAATGTCAATTGTTCAAACCATGTATCAAAACTTCCTGAGGAAAAAATATGGAGGAAGCTAGTGCCTTAGCTTGTTTTTCTTAGATGTTATGTAAATTGAATTTTGTTTTGGACATCTACACATGTAATTTTCCAAAATGTAATTACATGTGAAACAAGAGAAGTCATAAGTCAAATAGGACTCTCTTGTTGAATAAGTCAAAGTAGTTGTAGATTTCCTAAATTTTCTCAAGGTCTTTCCCTATAAATAAAGGGGACCTCTTTTGTAAATATTATCTTTTGTCTATTGCAAGAAAACTCTGGCGAATTGAGAAGCAAATCAAGACTTTGTGCTTTTTGTGAAAATCAATATTCAAATACTTATCAATACAAGAAAGCAAGTTCAATACCAATCTTTGTGTTGGGATTATTTGTGTTGTGATAGTTTTGTTCTTACGTCTTGCTATCATAATCTTATTTGATAATAATTGAAGTGTGGAATTTGTTTCAAGTGATTGAAGAGCGCTCTTAATTTGATTCTGATAAACTTTGTGTTATCAAATCAGTTGTGGGTTATATGTTCATGTTTGTGAGAATACAATAGTTTGGAGACTTTGTGCTGCAAGTTGTTATATTTGATTTACTTTTATCATCTTGAAGAGAAGTGAAGACTTTGGGCTGCATTCTACTTCAAATAGTTCCGTTTACAAGTAGTAAGTGAGGTAACAGAAAACTTTGTGTTTCTATGATTTTGTGATAATTTATAAGTTCTTTATCAAGAGTTTGAAATATAAACATCTATTCTAAAAAAAGAGAATGAGATGAGATGGAACCACCACAAACATAGTTTTTAGTGTACATAAATTTCATAAGTTGTTTGGTTTGCAAAAGTCAAGTAATTAGAGGGAACCTCCCCTTGCTGAGAGGAGAGACTTTGTCTCATCATAGTTGTGGCTGATATACCCATTTTGCCGTTAGCGAGTTAACGACAAAATATTCACCCAACAGACCTCAACAAAGCATGCCCTAAGGATGATTTTCCTTTACCAAACATTGACATCATAGTCAATTTAACAACTAGGCATGAAACATTGTCACTTATGGATGGATTATCCAAGTACAATCAAATCAGGATAACTGAAGAAGACCAACACAAAATGGCAATCATTTTTCCATGGGGAACATATTGTTGGGTTGTTGTGCCCTTCGGCCTTAAAAACTCATGAGCTACCTATCAAAGATCTATGACCATGATATTCCATGACCTATTCCACAACATCATGGAAGACTATGTGGATGACCTATTAGGAAAAATCCAAAACAAGAGAAGAACATATACAAGTGCTAGATAAAATATTTGACTAGCTAGAAGAATACAAACTACATCTCAATCTAAAGAAGTGTGTTCACTAGTACAAAAAGAGCAATATATTACTAAAAAACTACTAAAAACTGCTTATAAATGACCAAACATGGTCACATGACCATTAGTAGTTTATTTCCAGTCATTTATAACATGACCAAATTGATGACTAAACCAAATTTAGTCATTTATTGGTTGTATTGATTGATTGTTTTGGTAGTATATTTAGTCATTGATTTAGTCATTGATTATTGTAATCTAGTCACTTATTTAGTCATTTTTTATTCACTGATATATTGTCATTAATTTAGTCATTGGTTGTTGTTAACTAGTCACTTATTTAGTCATTTTTATTCACTGATTTCTATCCATTGGTAGTGTATTTAGTCATTAATTTTAATCATCATTTTGATCAATTTGATAGTGTATATAGTCATTCTTATTCACTGATTTAACATTGGTCATATATTTAGTCATATTTATTCACTGTTCACTGATTTCTATCCATTGGTAGTGTATTTAGTCATTAATTTTAATCATCATTTTGATCAATTTGATAGTGTATTTAGTCATTCTTATTCACTGATTTAACATTGGTCATATATTTAGTCATATTTATTCACTGTTCACTGATTTCTATCAATTAGTAGTATATTTAGTCAATTTAATTATTAATTGATGTCAATTAGTAGTATATTTAGTCATTTTGAAGCTTGCAATCTATGTAGATTTCCATCTGGCATTAATTGTTTGCTTTGCACATGTCTCTTTGATTATATTCATTGAATGCTCTGTAAGAGGAGTGTTGGGAGCTAAGAAATATAATCCACATTTGGATCTCATCTGCCTTGGTTTTATTTCCCCACCGGCTTGAATGACTTCAATTCATTATGTTGGCTCATGTGATCCTCTTTTTATGCAAGAGCCCATGGTATCTATGTCATTATTTCATTTTTGCCTCTTCATTTTGCTCTTGCTATGTATCCGCAATGTCTCTCTATCCCCACAATTGTTGACTTCATTTGCCTGTTCAACCATGGGAACAACCAATACACGGAAGCATCAACTTAAATTTCATGACTAGGGCCTTCAAACTGCTTGATGAAGAGCCAGTGGAGGATGCTTTGATAGATGTATGTGATAAATATTTTCTACTGCAATCCAGGGCATGTTATGCTTCACATCTGGTATCTCATTTTCTCTCAAATGCAATGGACTTATTTCATCAGGTTGATAAGGTTAAAAGGATAGCATCAATGTTTGTTCATGACTATCTAGTCCCAGATGTCAAGCTATTTGAAGTTTTTGCTAATTATAATCTCCATGATGGCTCAACCTTGGTAGGGGGACTCTTCCTCCATGAAGATATCATTAATAAACCCAGTTTTAACTATGTTTATCAAGCGGTGATTTCAAGTTTGCAATCAGGTAAAAGAGAGATCTTTGATAATTCATTGCGGGTTCACAATTCTGCATTCGGAATGTCCAAGAGGGAAAGGATAGAGGAAGTATTCAATGCATGGAGCTTCTTGTCAAATTTCCAACCACTAGTAGTTCCCTTCACCAATGATGACACGGTCCTTTCTACAGAGAATCCAACTGGGGGTTCTAGCTTTAGGGTTGCGGATTTAAATATGGACAGCATGTGAACAACTCTTTATGTTTTAAGTTTTTGGCTTCATTGTAACTTTGGTTTCCTTTTTGGCTAGAAAGGGCCTTTTAGATTTGTAGCTTTGTTCAGGGCTCTTAGTTAAAATGCTATGTTATGTTATCTTTTTGGCCAGGAAGGGTCTTTTTGTAATCTGTAAAAACATTTTTATTAATACTAATATATTATGATGCTCTAAGCATCCTTATTGATTCAAAAAAATGTCAACCCTGGTTCATGTCTTGTCTCAGTAAAGGCTTGCACCATGAAAGAACCTATTAATTATACATAAATTCCAAATTAAGTTGATGAGAAAAGATCTTTGATATCCAACTGGGAAGCCTTAACATCCAAAAATTACTAACCTGATGTTTCACAACAAGTTTCCCAACTATGACATCATCTTTACTTAAGAAACCAGATATTGATCCACTGCCATATTGGATCTCACAAGATTCTCCTTCACAAACAACAAATGATATATATTAATTGTTTAACAACTTCCTTAATATCCCCATGTAAGCACACTAAACTAAGTGAGGTTGAGGGTTTGAAGTAGAGTACCATCTTCTTGGTATGTGCTTGACTTTGATGACTTGTATCTTGAATGAAAATAGCAAGCTAGCTGCATTGTAAAATCATTGTTAATCATTGTTACAAAAATAACCACAAAATCCTCTTTAATTAAAATAATCCTTCTAGATATTTCAAGACAAGATATTTTAGTTAATTTCTAAGAAAGGTAATAATTTCACTATCTAAATAGCCATCAATCTATTTATTGTATATAATTTCCCAAAATTTAGAATTTGAATGTAGGCTGAGTATTCCAGCAACACTACTTTTTAGTTGGATCCTAAAAAATGCTAAAACTTATGTTCTTCTCCAAAACATCTGTGCAGAAGTGGGTAGGTGTGTTGAGGTTCAAATAGTAAGGAGATTGATGAAAGATAGAGGAATTAAAAAGATAACTGCATATAGTTGGGTTGAAGGGCATAAAATGGTACATGATTTTGTGTGTAGGAGACAGATCACATCCACAAACATGGGAGAGCTATGCAAAATTGGAGAAATTTGCTTGGCAAATGAAGGCAGTAGGGTATTTCCAAATTCAATACTTTTACTTAATGTTGTGGAATATAAGAAAAAAGGATCATTTATCTGCCACCATAGTGAAAAGTTAGCAATTGCATTTGGTTTGTTAAACATGACCCCTGGTACAACCATTAGAGTTGTTAAGAACCTTCGAGTATGTTATGATTTTCACACTGCATCTAAATTCATCTCAAAGATTGTTGCAACAGAAATTATTCTGAGAGATGTGAACCATTTCCATCATTTTAAACAGGGACAATGTTCTTGTGGAGAAGATTGGTGATGCTAAATGAAACAATCTAAAAAATAGGCTTGCACTGTAATAATGTGGCACTACATCAAATATCCATTAATAATAAAGGGAAATCAATCAAAGCATAATAGTAGGGATTTTTTTGTCATATGTTGTAGTTACAAGTGCCTTGCTAGACATACATGAAAATGTGGAAGCATAGACAAGGCAAGCAAACTATTTCAAAAAATGCCTCAAAGAAATGTGATATCATGGAATACCATGATTAAAGGATATGTTTAAAATATTTCTTAGGGATCCATATTTCTTTTAAAATTATTCCAAGAGTCATTCATAAGAGCCCATACCAAGTCCATGTGAAATATATTTGTATTTTTTACCATTGATGTGTTTTTGTCTCTCACCGCAATCCCGCAGGTCACTCAAAAGGTCTTAGTGGGTGTGCAAGAACTAGGGATAACAAGGGAGCAGTTATCACTATCCCGCAGCATGAAAAGATTGCACTTGTGGCATTGCGATATGCAGAGATAGATTACTGCAGCCCCACAGCGGTCTCAAAATGAAGTGGTGGGTTAGTGGTATAAATTTAAGTGGCATATGATACTTCACCATAGTCCCATGACAGTCAAGAGAATAACCGGTGGTAATGCAGTAAGAAGGATTAGAGGAAAATAGTACACCATACCCTCACAGCAGCCTCAAGTGAGGCTTGCAGTATGGTGGTAAGGAGTAGAGGAAAATAGTACACTATGCCCCCATGATGGCCTCAAGTGAGGCTTGCGGTATGGCAGTAAGAAGGAGTAGAGCAAAATAGTACACTGCACCCTCACGGAGGCCTCAAGTGAGGCTTGCGGTATGGTGGTATAAGGAGTTTAAGTTATGTAAGTGTTGAATACTGCAGCCCCATGACAGTTTCAATGAAGGAGTGTCATAGTGTGGTGAAAGGCTTCAAGTGATGTTTAGTATACCATGGTCCCATATGGTCAAAGAAACAGTTTGCGGTACTGCGGTAGGGAACAAGTCATGGTGATATAGTTGAATTTTTGAGACAATTTTTCTAAAATGGAAATAGAACGAACTATGAACTTTCTTAGAAACAACCAAGCCATGACTCATACCCTCTACATGTTCCATAGAGTTGTCTTTATGGTAGAGATAAGTCAAGGGATAGTAGTTTGCAGTCATTACATTTCATGAAGGAGTGGGATTCTAAATAATTTTTGGTGTTGAGATACCCCTACTACCAAGATACGAATCATGTGAGGATCTACCTTAAGGCAATAAAGAGATACAAAGCTATGTCATGACTTACACCCCCTTGACAGCTGAACAAATATAATTAGAAGCAACAAAATAAAAGATCATTAACCATGCTTAGACATTCACTTTAATTTTGCATCTATGGCCCATTGGCTCCAATAGTTGTCATCCTATCTTGTTTCTATTGTTGGTTTTGTGTGTTCCTTGGAGTCATAAAAGTAGACATGGCAGGCAACTCCATCGTAGGCAATCGATAAAAATATGAGCCCCCAAAGCCAAAGCATTGGAAGGCCTCATTTGGTTCAAAATTGATAGTCATGACTTAGAAAATGACAGTCAATAGAATGGTAATAAAATCCTTGGTTGACAATTCACATTGGAAACTCATTTGTTAAAATAAGTCAAAATAGTAGACAATCACTACTAATCTCATTTTTCAATGCCTATTGGTATCCTAGATGATATCACCATTAATAGCATTTTGTGGATTATGTCTAGATGTATGATCTGTTTTAGCTTTTGGTATTATCCCATCTTTGGGGTCATATGCCTATCTTAGTAAGATATATTATTTCTCTTTGTCAATCTATCTTAGTGAAGCCTCAAATCAATTTTTATTTTTGCCCATAATGCTCTTCATTTGTGTAATAATGTTGGCCAAGGTATTGGTAACGAAGTTGCCAAAAACATGGTGATATAGTTGAATTTTTGAGACAATATTTCTCATTGGCTCGATCAAATCAAAGAACACTTTTTCTGCCTTTTCTCCACTATTCTTTTATGAGCTGAGTAATTTCAAATTTGATTATTGTCATTTGTAATGCATTTCTATTGCATTTCAATCTGAAACGTTTGATCCATTGTTGGATTGTTGTCACCTTTACAGAGATAAAAATGTACTTGTTCTAATATTTTGAACTTATGACAAGTCAAAGTGGGTTGTGCTCATTTAGCAGTTGGTTGAAATTTAATTTGAATGTACTACTTCTTGATGTTCCCCATGACTCATTATCATTTTTGTTTATCATCTTACTTTTTGGCTAGCAACAAACATGTGATGCATCTATTGTGATGTCCTATGGATGGTGGATTTTTCCAAATTATTTTCAAACTATTTTAAGTTCTAGGTGTACACCTTGTGGAGACTTATGGCATATTTCTATGCTTAATTTTTTTTCCAAGGTTACAGTGAGCTAATAAGTGCAATTATTCCAAAGGTAGTGGAAATTATTTTGGAACAATTATCTAAGTTCTCTCTTAATGTTTAGATTTGTGTAATTTTTGATTTTGTAGATTTTTAATAGCCTTGTTTGACGAGTCTTGGAAATTGGTTTCAATTTATAGAGTAAAGCGTCCATCTGGAGCTAAGAAGATTGTGCCAAGTAGTTGCAAAGCCATGATTGGTTAGGTTACTGGTGGTGGAAGGACAAAAAAGCCAATGCTTAAAGTTGGCAATGCATATCACAAATATAGGGTCAAATGAAATTGTTGGCCCAAGGTTCGTGGTGTGGCAATGAATCCTATTGAGCATCCTCATGGTGGTGGTAATCATCAATACATTGGGCATGCCAGTACTATGTGTTGTATAGAGAAGGCTTAGTATGTACACGTACTTAATCACAATTAAACAATTATAGAGCTCTGATTATTTAAAAATGTCATCTTTTAGTTTCTTTTTTCTTTAGGTTGCTTTGTTTCAACAATTTATGGGGACCAAGTTGTAAACCATGTTTCTTATTATTGTTTCTTATCATTAGTGGTTTACTCTTGATTCAAAATTTTGGGAAAGACTTCAAACTAGGTTGTAATCCTTGTTTCCTTGTATTGTTAGACAAGGCAAATAATAAATTCAAAACTCAATAGAATTTGTTGTTTTAAGAATGCCTTAGAAGACTCTAACAATGACTCTAACAAGCATAGACAAGGTAGTGAACTATTTGAAAAAATGCCTCAAATAAATGTGGTCTCATGATGATGGAATGCTATGACAAGCACATTGAGACCACATCTCTTTGATGCATTTTTTTGAATAGTTCACTGCCTTGTCTCCTAGCGTTGGAATACCATCACAATCCACAGCAATTTTCTTGTCATGGCATTTTCTTGTAATAGCCCTCATGAGCTTGGAGATGTATCCCCTCCCTATTATATATGAACATATATGCATACTAAACCCAGCTTTACTGATCCACCTACACCCAAAGTAGCTTAAGTGTTGACTTAGTGGAAAAATTGTAATGTTCAAGATGTCAACTAACAAAATGACCATAGACAGGCATTTTATCAAAACACATAAAGCTCATGTGAATTATGATATATAAAATATCAAAAAACAATAGCAGAACTCTTTTTTCTGATTGGTTTGGAGGGTCCATTTCTTTTAGCATCATGCATAAGAGACTTTTTAAGACAACTTTTAAAATAATATTTTCAAACCTTAACTAATACCATGATATGTGAATTTATCATTTTTGATCCCCCAAGTAAATATTCTCATAAAATTAAGCTTATCACATGAACATCATGAAACAATAGAAAAATGAAAAATGAATATGATAGACAGAGAGTGTTTAGGAGTTGATTTACTTTACATTAGGAGGATCAAACTTGGCACGGAGGTTACTAAGTTTTGCATGAGCCTTTGCATAGTCCTTGAAAAATGCATCCTGCTCAACCACATATTTCTCAGCATATACCTGTAAAAGAATTTAAAATCCAATCAGCACTTTCCTTATTATTGAAAGGAAATCAACTATAGGCATCCTCTAAAACTTTATTTTAGATGCATATATCCTTCACTGAGTTGAATTATCTAGTAAAATGTTTCTCAATTTTTTCAAAAAGGAGAAAAAGATTTCTTACAAGACTTAAGATATTGGATTAGCATTATTAGTATGTTATGTCAATGGAAAGATTGATTCTTTTGACATATTTCATCAATATTCTTTAGCTTCTTTGAACTTGCATAAGTTGCAATCAAGCTTTGTTGGAGTTCAAGATGGATTTTAAAATGCCCAATTTTGCAAAAATAAGGGCAATTTAAAATGGAGTATTCTTTTTGAGTTTGAAGAACCAGAAAGAAAGAAGAAAATTACATTAACCACCACAAATGACCAGAGTAGGTCCATGGGGACTCTAAATATAACCAATTAAAGAATCACCTTGAATCTAGGATCTTTAAAAAGAACAGCATCAGTCGACAATACCAGAAGATCTAGGCCCCTCCTCTCTTTTATGTCCTTCACAAAATCAAGAAAAAAAACTTTTTCTCATTCATGATCAAGGTAAATTCTAGTACATGAGGTTCAATTCAGCTCTACTCTGTACCTTGATATAAGAATTATCAAATTTAAGCCACACTACTGTCCATGATTGACCTCCTGGTGCCCCAAGACCATCTTTCTGCACCAAAAATAATCACATGGTTATTCAAATTTACACTTTTCTAGACTACAACACTCCAGGAAGTTTCCGTATTACTTAATTGTCTTATTATGGAACCCTATAATTAAAAGTTAGGTGCCAACATGTTAACATTCACCATATATGTTGAAACTTTATACCCAAATGTCAACCTTTTTTACAAGTGTAGAAGTAAGCAGACTACCCCAATCAACCTACACCCAAAGTACTATATTCATTTATATTTACCTACTAAGGGTTATATCAAAATTCCCTAGGAGCATAGCAAGTGGTATCAGTCTATCAGAGCATCTACTAATTTCTTGGCCTATATTTGCCTTCCAATGCAATAATGTGTGGCCATAATTATTTGATTTCTCAGACCTGTGGCTATCCTATTATTGAATTGTATCAGTGAGAGCCATTTCTCTATTTGTCTGAGTTTGACATTATATATGGCCACTGGTTTTATCAGTAACACATAATAGTTTAGTTATTTATCAAAGTATTATAGCCAGTCATATGGAAATATGCCATATGAAGATAGGGGTGTCATTTTAAAATAGGATATAGGAATATATGAATAATGGTACAGGTCATATCCCATTTAAATATAAGACTCCATAGCTATAGGTAGAGGTATAGGGGCAGAACTAAAGTTTCCCGGTGACTATGCTTTAGAAGATTTGTTAAAATAGATAATAACTGCCCTGGAATATTTATCCAGGAACTTCATCATTAATTTCCAACACCAGGATTAACTTTGAAAGAAAAAATGCTCTAGATTTATTAGGTTACCATGATAAAGATTAAAGCAAAGACTGAGATCTATTTAAAAGCCACTGTCATGAAGATATTAAAGATGTCACATGTAAAACCCTAGCAGCTGGAGTAATGAAAATAGTGCCAAAGAGGACAATGAGTTGGGGTAGATTTAGGAGATCTCCACATTATCTAATCACATGCAAATACATCATTTATTTATTTTTTAAATTAAAAGAAATCATTCTAAACCCTATATAGGATACATTAATACTTCAAAAGCATATAAAGGAATTTGAAATTATGCAAATATATGTCAATTAAATACCTGGATTACAAATAGTAGCACGAACAATGTAACCCTTGTTGAGCAGAGCAGGAATGAGATAAGCAGCAATGAATCCTATGCCTCCTGTCATGCACATCTCCTTACCATTCTATGTCATTCTTTACTGAAGCACTTCTCCATTTTGGCAGGATACGCCTAAAAATAAGGTTTCGACCAAGGTTTTAGAGTATGTTTATTAAAATGAAAACTCCATTTTGGTGGACTACACCTAAAAATAAGATTTGGATGAAAGTTTTAGAGTATGTTTATTAAAGTTTTAGAGTATTTTGGCGGGCTATTGATTCTTGATTCCTTAAATGATTTATTCAAATGGATTCTGACTAAGTAAATGACTAACTATTTTGTCATTTTTATGTGTGACTAAATAAGTTTTTAGTCAATGACCAAATTAGTCATTTATTTACTCATTTATAGCTAAGTTGCAAAAAATTAGTAGAATTTAGTCATTTTTAGTTGTTGTGACTAAAAGTTTTAGTCACATATTCATTTATTTGCCAAAATTCTACTAGTGGTTTTCAGAGTCACCTTAGGAAAGCTCCTTGGCTACATTGTGTCAAGATGAGGCATCGAAGTGGACCCAACAAAGGTAAAAGCAATAGTTGAAATGCCTCCACCAAATAACTTGAAACATCTACGTAGCCTTCAAGGGAAACTCCAATCTATTAGATGCTTTATAGCCCAACTAGCTGATAAATGTCGGCCATTCCAACATCTCCTCTATAAAGACGTGGCATTTATATGGGATGAAAATTGTCAAAAGGTCTTTGACCAATTGAAGGAGTATCTCACTACACAGGTCTAGTTCTCATACCACCAAAGCAAGGACAACCCCTGTTACTCTGCATTTCAATAATGAAGACAACAATAGGATAATTGTTAGCACAACATGATGATCAAGGAAAGGAAAGAGTTATCTACTATATCAGTCTTACCTTAGTGGCATATGAGCTCAATTACACACCTATTGAAAGGGAATGCCTTGTAGTCATCTTCACATCTCATAAATTAAGACACTACATGCTCAACCATAAGACAAAACTCATAGCAAAGATTGATCTACTAAAGTACTTATTATCCCGAGCATCTCTTACAACATGTATGGCTAAGTAGTTGATGATCTTTAGTGAGTTTGATATTGAGTACACAAAAAGAAAGGCCATCAAAGGATAGGTAATATCCGATCATCTAGCAGACGCACCAATCCCAACAAAGTATCTACTTCTCTCTAAATTCCTAGATGAGTCCATCCTCATAGTGCCACCTACAGTAGAATGGAAAATGTATTTTGACAGATCTTACACACACTGTGGCTTGGGGGTAGGAATCCTCTTTATCACACCTCAAGGATATTGCATCCCAAAATCCTACAAAATCACATTTCCTTGTACAAATAATGTAGCAAAATACGAGGCACTCATCATAGGACTTCGCATGGCCATATAATGGAAAATCAAGAAGCTCATGGTGTATGGTGATTCCCAATTGGTTATCAAACAGGTCATTAATGAGTATAAAACAAAAGACAATAATCTCCTACCCTACAAATGGATGGTAGATGACTTCAAATAATATTTTCATAAAATTCACTTTGAGCAAGTCCCAAGGCTCAACAACAAAGTAGCAGATGCCATGGCCACTATAGGATCTTTGGTCGACATGCAGAAGAACAACTAGAGATGTGAGTTCCTCATTGAAGAGCTACAAATGTCATCTTATGATGTTCCACAATCTAAATTAGTGTGCAACATTGTTGGTCCGCTATCCCCAGTGGTATCAAGATATCTACCATGATAACATCCTTCCACCTGATCTATCATCCAACCAACGTCAAACATTCACTTGTTGAGCCTCTTGTTTCACCCTTATTAGTAACACATTGTATCGAAAGAGTCTTAATGGTACCCTTCTAAGGTCTAAGGTGTCTTTAGTCTCAAGAAGTTCAAATGGCCTTGCAAGAGGTACATGAAGGTATCTATGGGGCACACTCTAGTGGACCTACCCTCGCCAAGAAGATTCTAAGAATAGGGTATCACTGGCCAACATTGGATAATGATGCACACAAATTTGTGAAGAAATGTCTTCCTTGTCAGCAACACAGAGATCTAATCCATGTTGTCATAAGAATTGCAACCCATCACAACTTTGTGGCCCTTTTCATAGTGGGCACTCGACCTCATTGGAAAAATCCATCTGCCATCATCTAATAGACATACGTTCATTATCATAGCCACTAAATACTTCACCAAGTGGGTGGAAGCCATTCCACTCACCTACACTACTGATATCCAAATAGCTAAAGTCATCCTCCACTACATTATATGTCATTACGGTATCCCCCTCGCCATCATCACTGACAATGGTAAACTATTTAAGAATCAAGATATTCGCACCCTTTATCAGAAATTCCATATCCAACATTACTTTTCCACTCTGTATTACCCTCAAGGTAATAGTCAAGCCGAAGCTTCAAACAAAAGCATCCTGAGAATCTTGAAAAAGATAGTAAATGAAGCTAGCCATGACTGGCACCTGCTGCTTAACCCAGCCCTTTGGTCTTATCACACTAGCATCTGTACCCCATAGGAGCCACCCCATATTCACTTTTATTCAGCTCCAAATCTATCCTAACCATCGAGACCTCAAGCTCCCCTCTCTCAGAATTTTATTACAAAATCTCATTGATGAGGAGTATCAAGTTGCATGACTAAATGAGCTAGAACTTCTATATGAGTAGCACCTCAATGCTCTTAGACATTCACAAGCCTATCAGAATCACCTCTAAAGAAACTATAACAAGAAAATCAAGACCCACCGATTTGAAATAAGCAACCTTGTCCTTATGGAAAATTAGAGAAATTTGTAGGAGCGATAAAAGAAAGGAAAGTTTGAACCCAATTGGTTGGGACCCTTTGTCATAACCACCAGTTATAGATCTAGAGCATACCAATTAGCAACACATGAGGGGCAGCCTCTGGAGGAGCCAATGAACATCATGTATCTAAAGAAGTTCTACGCTTAACCCATTAGATATCCCAATCAAAAAAATTTTAAAAAAATTTTTAAAAAAAAGAAAAAAATCTAAAACAAAATCAAAAAATCAAGAAAAAACTGAGTGTAATAAAGTTGTCCAATGGTAAAAACCACTTCGATGGAGCCTTGGATAAGTACCACGATGAAAACCTATTTCAAGTGTCATGTGTAGTGGCCACTTCCACCATCTAATAAGTCCTCGCCTACACCATCACTCAATACCACTTCCATCCCATGGCTTGGTATTGCAAACATTCAATGTCAAACATCCCACCCTTCGTCACCCACCCAAGGAAGATTCTCGAATAAGTGGATCCTTGTGTGCCCTCCTTGTACAGTAGAAAATCACAAAATCCAAAAAATTAGAAAAATTAGAAAACCCAAAAAAATCAAAATATTAAAAAAATCACACAAAAATTAGAAAGTACATCAACATCAAACCATTTCATCATACATCAACATCCAACATCCTAAACCATCCCATATCATCATCACAAATTAGAACTACATATCATCACCACCCACATCTTAATATGCCTTGATCCTGTGGATACAAGGTATGTAGGTAGTTTGAATACAAAGGAAGTATCCACTACACATGTACATAAGATGCACCCATCCAACTCACTTGGATGGTCCCTATCCCCTAAGCTTACACTTGACCTAAACTCAATACACTCACTAGGTATACTATCAAAAGTATTATCACTTCACTTAAAAATCATCAATCATCAAATCAACTTCAACCACAACTTATGGCCTATATCCTTTTGCCCATCTTTCGACATTATCCTAATCATCCAATCAATCCTAGCCTTAACGAATATATCATTCCTATGTAATAGACAGAATCAATCAAATCCACACCTATCTTGGAAAGAGATACATTGTTTGTTTGATTAGTTGGTCTTTTTTATTATTGATTTTATATTTTGTCCTATTCAAGGATCATTTCAAAACTACCTTCATCTCACTATATCATGGTATGTGGTGAAACACCTAAAATGGGGCATGGTCATTTCTTTTGTATGTTATGCTTGTGGGTTGTTCTCATTACTCCAATTTAGTATTCATATCTTGTGAATTGTAGGGTTGGTTCTAGCATATTGATCTCCTTTTGCATCTAAGGTTCATCATACATTTTGTGTACTAAGGGCTTATGCTATGAATTCCCCTCATTATCTAGACAAGGTTGTACTATCTTGGGCATGCATGGGATCATCCTAAATTTTATAGGTCTAGTCCATGCAAAAGATGGATATACAACATCACCTTAGTCCTTCATACCTTTGTGAAAATATCATCTTTGCTATAATAAATCTAGGATTTCTCTAAAAATATCAGCACAATACTACTATCCAGATATGCCACCTGAAGATCAGAACACTATTGAGAAGGTTGTTGTTATGTATATGCTTAAGTTCAATGTTTCTTTGAATGATATTATTGAACAAGGTTCAATTCAAGCCTTGTTGATGTTTTAAGAGAAACAAGTGAAAAAATAGTAAAATTAGATGATGAAATGAGACAGAGTGCACTTGACAAGGCCAAATCTGCAATGACTCAAGAAGAGAAGGATGAATTAGCTTAAAGGCAAGCCCAGGAACCGAGGATAAAGCAAATGGTGGATGCCCTTATGAGCATGGAGAAGGAAGATCATGAGAAAATTCAAAAGGAAACTAATGAAGTAACATATAAAATACTTGAAAGCATAAGGATTGTTGAGAATGTGGAGTAGTCACAAGTCTCTCCACCACACAATGTAGTACCTTCTCCACATAAATCACAACAACAAGACATTGATGAGGAGAAAGAAGAACCTTCAGTACAAAGTGAAGGAAATGTGCATGATAACACTAAGCAACAAGAACAACATGAGGAATAAGACAAAGTTAATATAGGAGAGGGTCCTAAAAAGGTACAAGATGTCTCTTCCTCCTCTTCCCTAGTTGATTCATTAAAGTAATTTTTAGTTCAGCGGGTGCAAATACAACTGGTTGTCACTCCGCAACTATTAAAAAACTGCTCATGTTGGATGGACAAGTTAACTTATCTGGAATATCTCCCCTTCAAAGTTATAATTGGGATACATACTACAGTCTACCGCAAGACAAGAGCTCCTACAGAAACAAGTGGAAGGAGCTGAAATTTTGGAAGAAGCAATTAAAATCATACAAGAAGTACCTAAGTAAAAAAGAGATCCATCCTTTCCTCCCACTCAGGAAATGAAACTCATGTTGGAATCCTTCAAGGCCCATTCTTCTTACCTTACAAAGAAAGCTGGGTTGAAAATACTAGAGCAAGTACATAATAAAAGATTAGCTGATGCATCAGAGAAGTGTGCTAAGGTACATAATGATTTTCAAGAGAATTTGAAAAATGTTCTGAAATATATAGAAGAGGCCAAAGTTATATATCAATTTTGCCTAAACTGCCTAGCTACAACTAAGAGCATAAAAGACCAAGTTGACTCTATTGAGTCACAACTAATACAAGAAGCCAAAGTATATGATCCATTAAAAGATAAAGATGGGATCACTGGAGCTCAAATAGAAAATCTCCATTCCCTGCTAAAGCAACTCTTGGATCAAAGGGAATAGATAAAGAATGAATTTGGACAGCTAAGAGAGGTTGTGAGTATGAGACTAGCAGTTTTAACCGGCATCTCGAGTGAAGTTGAAAAAGTTGCACAAAAGGTGAAGGTACCAGCCACACTGGAGGAAGAAGAAGAGCTATATATTCTGATTAAGAGCCAATTGCACATTTTGTCATCTACAAAGAAGATATGGGATACAACTCTTACCCAGTTACAGGTAATCTATAAGAATGTTCTACCTTCGAAGTAAATTACAGATTTGTTGGAGGTAAAACAAATTTTGATGACTGTATAGACATGTAGGAAAGAGAACAAGAACATCCAGTGTTGTTTTGGTGTATATAAGGCACATTCTACATAATATCTTGAAGGACAATTTTGCTACACCAATTTTGAAGAGATAAAAGCCACTATTCAGGGGGAGTTGATTAGGATAAGGAATAGTTCAAACAGGGGGAGCCTTCCTATTTTTTTTGAGAACAAAAGACCACTAGCCCTTTGCCATTGATGTCAAAGGAGGAGAAATATATGCATATTAGGTCAAGTGTTGCCATCAATGACCAAGGGGGAGATTGTTACATATAGGTTGTCATTGATGTCAACAGTGGTATGAAGTGTTGCGGCATGAAAGAGTGGTCCATGAAATGACAAGGAGATTGCAGCAGTATGATGACCAACGAAGATAATTGAATAAGCATTATGATTCATACATGTAAAGACATGAATATGTGTGAAGGAACTCAAAGGAGCATACTGAGAATGATAATTGTAAAATAAAGAAAATGGATCAGCACCATCTATACACTGTCATACCTTATCTGTTGAAGCACATATGTAAGTTGACATTCCTAATATTCTTATGTTTGAAGACCATGATTAGATATAGTGGTGTTTGATGCATGATGATAACATGAACACATGATGATTGACACCTGATGGATAAAGTTGTAAAAACTTGAAGAAGAATTGGTTAAGTATAGTGTATGTCAAGAAAGATGTTACAGGCTTGGAAGAATGTACAACACTTTACCGCATCTGGAGATATGAGCCTACGAATAGGACAGATGGATAGGTATTACTCTTAGGTATCTATATTTCAATTTTGAGGTCATAATGATTACCACAAAGTATTTTGGAGAATGAAGAATGGAGACAGTTAAGAAATAGGGTAAGTACAGTCAGAGTGTAACAAGAGAATGCTCTGCACTCCTCTGTGGATGAAGATATGAGCTTACAACTTGGAGGACAGGTAGATATGAGTCTTAGGTATGCATGTTTCAAGATTCAAGAAATAATGTGTACCACAGTTGCCTCTTCGGAGTCAGTTGTATGAAGACATGCCTTAATGCTAATTGAAGTAAGCAAAGGGAGATTGTTGTGGCCATTGTAGATCACCACACAATGGTATTTTGGCCCTGCTATTTGAAATATAAGCTCATATGGCTGGTCGGTATGTGTTATTCATGTCTCAGATGATTATGTTGACCGCAAGTGTGTTTTTCATTGTTTTATCCTAAGACTGAATAAGTAGAGTTAGTTATGGACACTGGCATCTAAGTTCAAGTGTCTACACCAGCATATAACTACTTGGCTTGGTAAGAGAGGTGTTTAGAAATGTTTTACAAGTCACATAATGATCAGCATGTGGTCTGCATGATGTAATTTTATCTCCTCTGGTACTGCTTTTGGTCTGGAGTTAAATGTAAGGAAGAGGATGGGATAACTGTATCGACCTAATGTTTACTAATGGTTATGGCATATATTTTGAAGGATACGCTAGTGTGGAAGAGTATGCCGAGGTAAGATAGGTCCTAATTATGCTTTGTTCTTGAACCTCATTGGAATTATGCTTATCACATATGTTTTTGAGCTGATTGATATGGCCACTACATGCTTCATTCTACATGCTTCATCTTGGCCGACCAAGGAAAGAGTCTTTGATGCTTGTAGAGGATATATATAGAGAGAGAGAGACAGAGAGAGAGAGTAAAATATGTTGAAAGTGTAGAGATTTGGAACAATAAGAAGAGTTAATATTGTGTGAATATACTTGCAGTAGAAGCAGCTATGATGATGAAAAGCCCCAAGGATCACTTCATGTAATATGATATAGATGCAAAAGATATTGTGAGCTCTGCAATGATAAAGAAGAACTCTTGAATGTATTTTGAAGCTGCAGAGATCAGTATTGTTGTTGTTAGGAAGACAGATAGTAGTGCAGAGGCTAAAGTGACCAACATTTTGTAATATGCTTTGTAAATGAGTAAACTGATCAAGGAGTTGTAGCTTCCTTTGGGTTGTAGCCCATAAATAATATTGAAATCATGTTTTATTCTTATTTGTGAAGCTGGATTTGGATAGTAGATCCAAGCAGCTTGCTCACCGAGGTTTTTCCCTTCTTAGGTTTTCCACGTAAATCTGGTGTTATGGTTGTGTGTTATTGTGTTCTTACATCTCTCATGTTTTGAATGGTAACATTAGTTTGAATGCTGCAAAAATAAGGTAATTTGATTAAGTGTTGATTCACCCCCCTCTTAGTACTTATGTTTATTCAACAAGCCTACCTTCCAAGGAGATGTATCTCATCAACACTCCGGCCACCTCTACCTAGATGGGTTTGATTGACTTGTGCTCATAGTTGCCCGAGTGAAACTTCTCCAATTAGTTTCTCTCTTTCCCTTTGAAGAACACCTTGAGGACTTCCTCACCAGCCTTGCGATCCTTGAAAACCTTCTTACCTGCCTCTGAGAGACCAGTAATATGAGCTATAATGTAAAATACCCTACTTGTACTATGCAAATTTTTTTTAATTCTTTATGCAATGTTAACAATCTTTTCCGTCATATAATCAAATTGAAGCAAATGAATTTGAAACACCACACATATCATATAGCAAATCAAACACATAAGTCAACAAATGTCATACTTGGAACCAATACTTCACTTCATTATTTAATTCAATGGCTGATAACAATTTGTCTCTAGCTGTTCCTTATATTAGACTGGACTAATTTCAAATCAGACCTCAAAACAAATACAAAAATAGTAGCAAAGTACTCCAAATCCTAGCCAAATGATGCCAAGGCAATGACAAATATCAAGAAGATGTAGAAGCCTTGTTGTAGTCCTGTAGAAGCCCAAATGACTGTCTGAGATGACTGATATGACTGCTACTATGACTGTTGTACCCAATCAGCTTGCCTAGATTTGCAAATTATGCCAAAAATATGCCAAAGAAGACCTCCAAACCCTTCCAATAGGCACTAAGAATGTAGCAATGGGAGTATAGATGATCTTTGTGATGCCAAAGTCTTCAAATGATGCTCAAACACACTCAGATCTGCAAGTTGTTCATTGTTGTACCCTGTTGTCACAAAATTAGAATATGCAAATTGCCCCAAATTGTCAATTAAACCCTCTCTATGCCAAGCAATTGACTCCAATTGCATGAAATATCAATAATGAATGAAAATGTCTTCAAATGCCAACCAAATATCCTTCAACTCCTCAATGAAAACCTGCAAATAAATACTCATGATGAAATCCATATGATATCATCTCACAATGTGGATGGGATCATCTCCATGCCACCAAAATCAAGGGATCATCTCCTTGACAAATTGAAAAATGCAATTTCTAGCCAAAACACATGAATATGAAAAACTTACCAAGTGATCAATTGTTGCAAAATGAAGCTCAACGCCTCTATTTATGCTTCTCTCACCCTAGGCATCCAAATTGGCTAAAAAAATATGAAATTTCAATTCTACCAATCACTTGCAACTTCCAACTTCACAATTTTAAATGATTTGCATTTGTAAAACCACCAACATTTAAAATAATAAAATAATAATATTTTATTATTTTTCTAGATATCTCCTTGGATGCCAATATTGAAAAAATCTAATATTTTATTATATGATTTCTTCTCCTTTCCAAACGCCAATCATTTATTTTTATTTATTTTCCACTCCTATCCAAATCGTTCATATTTAAAAAACTATATATTTTTAAAAAATTTCCTTCATTTTCCTTGATTGCTGATTTTCCCTTGGGCACACAAATATTAATTTTTAAATATTTTCTTCCTTCATCTTGGACGGCGAACTTGTCTTGGGCAAATAAAAATGACATTTTTAAATATTTTCTCCTCCTTAGATGGCGCTCCTCATGGAAAAGCAATATTTTATTGTTTTATTGAATTTCTCCTTGTGTGTTGGCACATGATCCAATAAAAATAATATTTTATTTTTTTTATTTTTTCTCCTCCAAAGTGGCGTTGGCACAAGCTCCAATATTTTATTTTATTTTTAGCTCTTTTCCTCTAGGCGTTAACCTCTTGGGAGAATAATAGAATATTTGAAAAACACAATTAAATATTACATTTTTCATTTTCCACCTTTTGATCAACATTCATATTTTCCATCCTTGGATAGAAAACATAATATTTTGGCTAGATAGAAAATATCACATGAGAACACTTAGTCAAAATCCCAATAAATCAAGTATTGAGCCAACATTATAAATTTCCATCCTCTAGAACCATGCTCAATCCAAAAATCATGTCTATCTCAAAATGGGGACATTACATATAAATTCCTCGGTGATCTCCATCTCCACCCCATAAACTTTAACCTTCTTGTCTCTCCATCCATTGACAAATAAATTGGTGGTCATCGGATCCGAGCCATGCAATTTGTCCATAAAAGGGACAAGCCCCCTTCCTCCATCACCTTCCACACTTGGGGCTTCCTGCAGACCCCATCACAGGACAGGGGCTCCACTCGGTTCCTTTCTCCGCCCATATCAGTCACGATAACTTTGTCTTTGTTAATCTTCCAACATAGCGATTGCAAAAAGTTAAACACTAACCAACAAGTATTGAAGAGGAAAGTCCTCGAAGCACCTAGAAAGTGTGTGGGCTGGATGGTAATCATGAAAATGGCCTCAACAATAAAAACAAATAACTCATCCTTGTTGGCTCTCATGAGAAATAATAGATTGAGCTTCAAAGCCCAAATTAGAGTACAATTCCCATCATTTAAGAGTATGGGTATTAACCCCCTCATTTTCCATGACGTCAGCAACTCCATTTCCCTCCTGGTATATATGAGATATATGAAAATCATTAAAGGAATTGATCATGGTGATCGAGTCTTTAACAAGAATTTGAATGGTCCAACTAGGAAATTGAAATTCTTAAATAGGCACTTATTTATATTTAGGGAGTCCCCTTCTATCCACACTCTCTTGTACCCTTTGGTATGGGCTAGTTTGATACCATGGTAGGCTGTTGCAACTTTGGCATAGTGGTTAGAATGGTCCAACAAGTATATGATGTTGATGTTAATTGGGTCGAATTATGTGAATATGTTATCCAATTTGCTTTGTTAATGATTTACTTTAGAGTTCTTATTAAATTATCACATGTTGTAATTTACATCTAATTTAACATCATTGAATATTCTAAATTATCTCAACTCTAGTATAAACTATAATAAATCTACTGCAAGTAGTTAAATAACCATGGAGAAAAGTAGTATTACATTTTGGTATCAAATCTTGTTCTAAGGACTACACTATCACCAATGTCCCATCTACTTTATAATAACTCAGAAAAATACAATTGATAAATAAAAGTACAACATGATGTTACAACATCTAAATTAGACTCGATAAATGACAAGATACATATATCTTAGGCACATTATACCTATAGCAATACATCAATATTTCTAGAAGTTTTCTAGATATATGGTTTGAATTGTAAGATGTTTCAATCATTTTTTATAAGGCTATATGAGCCCTAAACAATCTGGTGCTTATTAGAGCGTCCCTTTGAGACTTGTGGTTATGAAATCGCTTTTGGCATCTTGCCCTCGATTATTAAGGACTATGACAAATTTTCTAATTATTTTCCTTTCTTCTTATAACTTATAATTATGAAATTAATCGTTGACATTTTTCCTAATTTATGATAAAAATAAAACCCAATTTTCAAAAAATTTCATAGATATATTTTTTTATTGAAATTCAAAATAATTACCTTTAAACATATTTAATTTTTTAATATATCTATTTATTATTAAAAAAATACTTTATTAATAGTATTTTCAAACTTTATAAATAGTATTTTCCTCTTCTTTTTTTCCTCCAATTCATCCTCTTATACGTTCACCATGTCATGCTCACTTCCCTAACCCATATTCTTTTGTGCTTAAATAATTAGTGCCTTCTCTTTTTTCCCTTCATCATTCAACCTATTTCCATCTTGAACGGTTGCATTCCTATTTTCATAGTCATGTTTGGATTGGCTTTGCAAATCAACGGTTGACAATATCTTATAAGGATACAAGATGATAGAAATAGTTGTGGCCATCGAAATGTTGTTGTTAGTTTATTCACCACTTTGGTCAAATCTACTAAAATGTTTACTATCGAGACACATCACTATTGTTCACACGGGCTACAACATAAAAGACATGCACATGGCACGAAGTCCATCAAGTGATTTCGCCAATTCTGAAGGCTCTGTCTATTAGACAAGATTAAGCAAAACCCAGCCATAAACATTGCATTAGACACACACTTCATACACTAGCTATGAATTCCACAGAAATTAGGGCTTCTACACCACCTAAATGTCTCGCATCAATGAAGATGAAAATGCAAATAAAAGAGGCCAAGTTTGACGTAAGTTTAGAGCAGGAGAAGAATGGATTAAAGAACCACCACAATAAGTTTACAATGGCAGACATTTAGGTGGTGTTTCAGGTCTCTTTGTTGGGATCTCTCATTTCTTCCTCAACTCTCACTTTCGCTCTACATGGTAGAAGTCACATTTTATCTCTTTTTTGCAATGTGTTTATCCACATTAATCACTTTTGTGTTGGTTTTTTCCTTCCAACTCTTATTGTCACTATACATGTGTGAAGGAAGCATTGTGCCATGCAAGAGAAAAAACCCCACTGGTCAGCCATGTGGAGGCGAACGATACGAGGACATTGATAACAGGTTAGCAAGTAGAGGTAGTAATGAATGGTTAAGCCAGTGAGATCATGAGCATAAATTGAAGGGTTGGCAATCAAAAAAATCAAGGGCGACCGACTAAACAATTGGATGCTGATTCATTTTAATAAAAAAAAAAAGAAAGAAAAACCAATAAAATTTGAAAATAACTTTTAAAAAATTGATTCTTAGTTTTAATTCATTTAATAAATTAATTAAAAAAATACTTTTTTAATGGGGATCATCCACAAGTTTATTTTTTCTGCACAAGGATAATTTCTAATTAATTTTAACATTTATATATTTATTCTTAAATATTAAAAATTATTATGATCCACTAATATCGCATTACTAATATACATGTAATCTAATAGTATTGATTGTAAGGGTATGCACTCATATGCTTGTAAGCTCCGAATGTCACACACAAAGCACTTCACCTATTAGTTTTTAGGTAAGAAGTAATGAAACTTTATAACACCAAACTAGTGATATTTAAAGTGTTATCATCCACACAGTGATAAAATGGATCTAATAAGCTATTGTGTTCGAATAATCCAAAGCTACCAAATGTCCATAGAGACCTAGGTTGTGTTGGTGGGTGTTTTTGCACACAACTTAGATGAAATACTTAGTATCTCACCTCTCTTAAAAGGAATCTAATCCCAAAAAAAGACTACCCCAAGGTTAATATTGTCAGGGCTTGACTTGTAGGGTAACTCAGTTGGATATGTTTTGTTGTTCCAATCAAGGGAGCTTATGTATTGGAGTGAATTTACTTAGGGTTTTATGAATGATGACAGTCGTTGGTATGCAGAAGCCCTAGGCAGCTAAGACTTCAAATTCTAAAAAAAAAACTTCATACATGTGAGTTTATCAATGGTGTGATGCTTTAACCTAATCTACTAACTTCTTCAAAGAAATTTCAAAGATAAGGTATAGGAAGAGAAAGAAAAAAAACTATGCACAAATCACAGTGGATAGGACTGCTTCAAATAGACAAATACCCTAAAAGGCTAAAACTAATTTCCACTTAATCAGGTTTCCCACAATGCTGTAGAAATAGTGAAATCTTCAAAGGTGATAAAGGTTTCCAAATCAAATACATCCATTAAACACCTAATAAATGGCGCAGCTTAATCAATATTATGCAACCGAACTTAACTCATTAAAATAAGTTCAGACTAACCACACAAAGTAACTCACAATCAACAAGATACAAATGGTATGAACCAAAGCACTCATTAGATATTCAAACCATACATCCAAACTGTAACTAAACTTCATCTAAATTTAGGTAGGAAACGAACCATGAATCCAAAACTCAATAACACAATAACACAAGATGATGCAGCAACACCTATAGATATATTTGTATTAATTCAAAATTTTGGTAGAGTCTCAATAATTCATTGTTACAACCTTCTAAAATAGAGAGAATGATTGTCTTTATATAAAGAGATAGGCATATCGAGTTTTACAATGGATGGTGAGAATTAAGCCAACACCAAAGTTCTAGATTCATCAACATTAAATATCGACAACTAGGTAGTTACAATCCTGGAATTACTTTTGTCCTCTAGGAAAAAGACAAAAATACAACTTTTGAGTACAAGGGAAGAAGAAAAACAGCAACTTTTTGAAATGTCTAATAAGACAAATCGCTTTTACAATTAGTTGACAAGTTAAAAAAGAGTATAAGGCACGTTTTAGATGGAGGATGTCAACTGGATTTGGCATTTGATCACTGAACTGCTAACACTGCACAATGATGCTCTTCAGGATGCAGGAACATCTTCATCTACAACCACTTTATTCTTTTCCTTCTCCTTCCTTCTATATGCCATCAAAGATTTGAGTGCAGGATTAATCTCCTATAGAGAGAAGGATCCTTTACAAAATTATCCCAGAATTTGAGGGTGTCCACTATCTTGGATAGATTGTGATAAATCACAAACTTAGCTCTCGCACTCCTCTTAAATTCCTTGATCTGTACTTTTAAATTGTTGGCCTTATTCATAGCTACTACACTAAAGGAGAAAGAATCATCAGTTGGATTACCTTGCAGTGATAGACTCAGTTATTTTTTACATTCTTGCACATCTATGGCCATTGTATCATCTAAATATAATCATGTTAGGGCACAGATGAGATCATTTAAGCCATATATATCTTCCAAAAGTTGGGCCTTAGTAGATATACTGTCATTCTTTGCCTTGTCAAAATTTTCCCTTCTGAGCTTTAACATTTCGAGCTAGTGGAAGGTCATATTTATTTTATCCTTTGTCAAAATATTCTCCTAGATGAGGACCTCTAGAGACAATTTATACATTCCCTAGACCTTGGGATGTATATGTGAGTAGTAATCATCATACCCTTCACCATCTTCAACTATCTTATCCCATTCTTCTTTTTAGGGAACAAAAATCCTTATGCATTTCACTCATCTCATCAATTACTTCACAGCCTTCTATATAAATTTTTATTAGCCAACATTTTGTTACTGAGGTAATTTGCCTCATCTTGTCAAAATTTTCCAATTCTTCCTTCAAAAGAATGGATGGATCTATTTCCATCCCATCTTCATTGTGCATGGGCTTTACCAAATATCTAATGTAGGCACGCAGTTCCTCATTTTTCTACCTTATTTGCTTCTTTGTAATCTCATCTTTATCCATTCTGTGTATGATATTGGAGATAGAGTCCTTGAACTCTTCAATCTCCTATAGCCTAGAGGTAGGTCTGAGGTTCAATGTAGAGATGTTGTAGTCTCCTAGCCTAACCTCTTCTTTGTAAGCCTGAATTGGTGGTACTGCAACTTCTGTGATCCTAGATCCTGAGGCATCCTTGTATATTTTGCAATGGACCTTCACCCGCTTTTGCTTCTTAGGCTTTTCAAGCCAAGAAAGGAAGTTGCCTAGGTCTAAGTCAACAACTTCAATTTGATGTTGTTTATCTTGTAACCTTTTTTGCAGCCAGTTAGGGGATGTCAAAGAATCTATAGGGGGCTTCATTTGTCCTCCCTCTTTATTCAAAGAATCGTTGTCCCCTGATGCCAGCTCCTTTCCCATATTATCTGCCTTGGTAGAGTCTATATCAATTTACTAAGGTGACCCAATCTATTTCAATTAATCCCTTGTGTCCTATTGTACCTTATCAAATATAGCCTACTAGTTTGGTTGATCTTGTGGAGGACTATTGTCAAGATCTTCTATCTCTACAGTACTCATATTGATAGGAGGACTATCATGGGCATCTTGGATGTGGACCTCCTCGCTGACAATGTTCATTTCTGCACATACCTTTTCAATTCCTTATAGTAGGGGAACCTTTGGGGATGATGGCTTAGGATTTGCTTCAGTGGTTCAGAATGGCTGGGACAAACTGTTGTTTATTGAAAACAATGAACTAACTACTGCCTCACGTAGTTGCACTTTGGAAAGATTTGCAAATGTTGCAAACCTAGGGAAGGTAGGATGGATGTATGAAGGAGAATGAAAGGAATGACAATTGGTGTGGACAAACTGAGTTGAGCCAAGGAGAAAGATGGAGGTGATAAGATAGAGGAAATGGGTGGTAAAGGGGGAAATGTCAAAGATGCAAGCAGTGGGATAGAAGACATTTGAAGTGAGGTGGAAAGAGAGGATTAAGACAAAGAAGAAATGGAAATGTCAATGGAAGAGAGTGGAGGAGAAGATGGTGGAGAGATGGGGGAAGTGGTAGTGGGTGGACAATAGATAGGAGTAGAAGAAGATGTAGAAGGAGAGGGCATGGAGGCAGAACGTATAGTAGAGGTAGTAGTGTCAGAGACTGACATAGTGAGAGGTATAGGGGTAGTAGAGATAGCTAGTGTATCAATGGTAGATGAAGGAAATTAAGCAGGAGGAGATTGTACATCCAAGGTTGTAGAGGTGGGGATAATTGGCAGTGAAATGGATGTAGTAGTGGTTGCAGCTGGAGGAGCTTGTGTAACTTTGAGACTTGAAGCCTTCTTGGTGGTTTTGGCCTTCTTTGGTTTTGACCCCTCAGCTTCCCCAATCTATGTAGGCTTTCTCTTGGATGTTCTTGTTTTAACTAGGGATATGCTACCCCTCATAGCCTTCTTCTTATGCTCTTTCACTACTTTTCCCTTTTTTTTCCTGTCTACTAGAGGTATTTCATCCTCATTTTCTTCACTATCAGATTTGCTCCTTGTACTAACTATTCTAGATTGGGAACCTCTGTAGGTTCATCCTTTTCATCATCACTATCCCTTTCTTGTAGGTTGGTGTATGTTAAGGGCACACCAACATCTTTAAGCTATGCAACTTGTGCATCTACCCAAGCTCTGCTATATCTGATTAGATTCCTCATGATCTCTTCGATGGAACAATCCTCTACCTTTGCCCAGTTTGGAGGGGGAATTGGGTGATCAAAGACCCTTCTCCACTCAACTTCCTATACCACAACCCCATCTTCAACAACTTGGTCTAGTACTAGGGTTATCTATAATTTCCTGATAAAGTCCAAGGATAATCTTAAACACTTTTTCTTCTTTACCTTGTGTGCATCATCACAACTTGCCCATAAATCTTCTAACTCTACAACATGAAAGAGCTTCATGCTAACATGTTGTTCCAAATTTCCAAATGGATCAAAGTGGTATCGTGCTTTGTAGGTTGTTGCGGCTCTACATCTGAAGCCTCTGCAACGCCTATGGTAATACATGTGAATAGTCCCCTCCCCAAAATAATTGGGAACTTAATGGCAGCTCTGTGTAAGTCCTTTAACAAATTATGGCAGATGCACAACTATCTTGCTAGCTCCAATAGAACTACCTTGTCAGTAGGATATTTAGGCAGTCTATATGGTGCTCCTTTAAATCTCTATACCCTAAGGTAAGTAAATTTTAGGAATTGGATGAACCAATAACCATAGTTTTGCACTACATTGGCAGCCTCCAAAGATATCCTCCTACACATGTCTCCTTGTAACATCATGGTGATGTGCATTGTGAATGCATCATTCACTCTCTTATAATGAACCAGTGAGTTAAAAAGCTACAACTAAGGGTAGCAATCATAAACTTTGAATTCTCCAGCTACATTACCAATTGTAGACACCTAAAAATGACCATTACATTACTCACTCTACATACATCAATTTCTTCTAACGCACCTTCATCCAACATTAATTAAATAACTTAATTATTTAATTAATTTCCTTAATTTCATCAATTTCCTCTAATTCATCAAAATCCAACATTAATTGAATGAATCCTATTTATTTAATTAATTTCATTAAATCACCACTTTATTCTTCTATTTTCACATTAATTAACTAAATCAATTATTTAATTAATTCCACATCTTAATTCCTCTCATCCACAAAAAATTAAATAATTTAATTATTTAGTTGATAATTATTCCTCCAAAATAAAATAAATTATTCAAATATATTTAAGTTGACTTTTCGAATATCTTCTAAATAAATAAAATCAATATTTTATTTATTTCTTATTTTCTTCCATCATGCACAACAAATAAATATATTTATTTATTTAATTTATAATTATCTTCTCAGTCTTCCAAAAATATCTATTTCTTCCATGCACACAAAATAAATAATTTATTATTTAATTTTATTCATAGCATGTCAAAAAGTAAAACAAAAGTTGAGTTCACTTGGCTTTTAAATCTTTGTTTTTATCAATCAATTCATAAAATAGAAAAAAAATTCTATTTTTTATGAAAATCAATCATATCTTTAGTCAACAAAGTATTAACTCAATAAAACAACTTTTTGCATGGACACTTGTCATGTGCATGTTCCTTCATGTCTTCTCAATTTATCTCAACCATTGATTTCATTCAATTTCCTCCACCATTGATTATTTTTTCTTGAAAGCTATATATACGTCCATTCACCCCTTCACAAACCCTTCACAAATTTTGAGCATTGGCATCTATATATTCCAGTGCTTTGAGCATTCGTAGAAGCATCTCGCACCTTGCATCATTGAGCTATCATTCATCCTTTTGTAATCATGGTTATGTTACATTTAAAACAATCCACATATCAATACACCAAGGAATAAAGATCATAGTGTGGTAACTTTGCTTTATTGTTTGCTTTGGATTTTGTTATTTGTTATTGCAATTATTTATTGAGTTATGTAGACTTTGGAATAGGGTCTCTTTTATTCTTGTTTGCATTCTGATCTCTAGCATACACATTCTGGCATGCCCAGTGGGACCCACTCCCTAATTTAACATTCATTTTCTTGAGAAAATTGGTTTTTTAAGCTACAGGTACAAATTTGTGCTTCTGGAAAATACAATTGCACTTCTAGTCAATAGAACAATGCTTCTAGTCGACAGAACAATACTTTTGGTTTTCACTATTTATCTTGAGATTCTGACTTTGCAGGGTTTTCTGGCATCTAATTTACTTGTTTTTACATACAAGCCAAAGTATTTGTAGGCATCCATCCTTATTTGTTCACAAGATGATGTATTTGTGGACATGTTTTTGCCTTTTGACCTAATTGATCACTAATCTCATTGTTTGTTGTATGATTTTTGGTGCAGGATAACAAATCCACACTTCCAATCAACCTCCTAGCCCATCAGAAGCTCACTTATTTACCTTTTGATGACATGATTGACATTTATTTTTTGATTTTGTAGGACTAAGATAAAGTTGCGCTTATGGCAGGTAGAATTGCGCTTACGATAGACAGAAGTTTGCTTACAGCAGATAGAGTTGCACCTTTGGTCAGTAGAAATTCACTTCTAGTCAATAGAGATTCACTTCAGGTATATCTCTATGTGCCTTTGGTTAAGGTTACTTCACTTTTGGTTAATAGAGCATTCGCTTTTGGTCAATATTACTATGCTTCTGCTCCATAGAAGTGCACTTTTGGTCATTGTATCTGTGCTTTTGGTTTTGACAATCCTGATTATTGCTTTTTATATAATAAGTGGCTTTCTTAGAAACAAATAACATTTGTGTAGCCTCTTATCACTTGACAAAGAAGCAAAGTGAAACTACTAATGAGTTTGATGCAGGATGCTTGACAAAGGATTCATTTTTATCACTAATCTAGTAGCACACTTCATTTTCTTAAGGGAATTTACAAACTTGTATGCTATGTCTTGAATATCTGTGTATGTATGCTCTCTCCTTGCACCAAAAAGTGATCTTGGAGATCATAAATACTAGATCATTCACTTTATTTCTTTATTTGCTTTATTCCCAGGGACTCGAGAGTCATACGTATGCTCTTCTCTCACATTGCAAAATGATCTTGAGAATTAAAAGTACTTGATATCCTCTATAGAAGGCATGCTAAGGGATTTCATCACCCTTAAGGATGACCTTAACTGCATGTTCTAGAATGGGATATAAACACTATGAGAATCAAAAGACTCGCTTCAAAGGAAGGATCCCTTCTTTCGTAGCAAAAGTCTCAATATCCTTGGTCCGCCAAAACTTGGTTTGGTTTGTGCAAGATCAGAATTTGGGACACCCCTGTTCATAGAATTGAACCCCACCATACCTCATGTATAGTTGGGGGCTCCCTAGACACCTTGTAAACCTAGATAAGACCTTTGACCATCATATCCTTCAGTGCATTGTAGCTACATGGAGGAGAAGAGCTCACGCTATTACCTTCATTTTTTGAGATAGAATACACTTTGGGCAAGACTTTGTCTCCAAAGTAAAGGGTGTAAGGTGGTACATGACCTTGCATTCCTTACCTATCCAAGCAATGATAAATTATATCAAGGGGATGGAAACCACCATTATCTAATAGTGGGGATTGAAGTTGCACTTGAGTGAGTCCATGGGATATGACACTCATACTTGAATAATTTTTAGTCTTGTACAAGAGTGTTTGGTGTGTTTTCTTGGTATCTACCAGTATTTACCATTTGTTATCCATGAAGGTTTATATCCTTGCACACCCCATTCCAAAGTGTCAACAGTCATTGTGTCTTACTTTTTTTATTTTCTTGCCAAAGAACTCAAAACTATCTTCCAAACAAACAACAGTCACAGAATCCTACTTTTGAGCTACAGAATTGTGCTTCTGGCACACATAACTGTGCCTCTGGTACACAAAAGTTTGCTTCTAGTTGACATATTTGCACCTCTAGTCAACAGAGCTACACCTTTGGTAAACAGTGTTGTGCCTTTAGTTCTGTCAGTTTTTCCCACTAATTTCATAGAGATGCGCTTTTGCACTATCCTAATACCACTTCTGCCATACAATATTGTGCCTCTAGTTACTAGTATTACACTTTTCTTTCACAGAACTATGCTTCTGGGTTATCCTGCTACTGCTTTTCCATTATCCTAGTACCGCTTTTGGCAGACAGTCATGCGCTTCTAGTTTTTCACAATCTCCAATCATAATTTTCACCCAAAATCAGAGCCTAGTCACTTTTAGTTAATTTTGTCATCAGACTCGATATCATTCAGACCATCCACCCTTAGTATTTCAGTCATCAAGTCATCCTCATTCACCCTCACATAAAAATTTGGACTTTTTGAGCTTTTTATCTTCTTGAGACTATAGAGACTTTATCAATCATCATTTATCAAATAGCCCAGACATTATCCATCTTTTAGCTTCAGTTTGGTTATCATCCTAGGGTCTAGATCACATCTCCTAGTTTATCTTTGATTTGAGAAGTTCCCTCTCTTAGATCCATAGATAAATTAGCATTTATCAAACTAGTGAAATTAGCTAGCTTAGGAGAGTGGCTTCTCTTGAGTTGATAAAACTCACTACCCCATCTTGTCTCTCCTTGAGTTCATTAGTCTATCTCTTGGAAGATAATCATAATCCCAATCATATCAGTAATTGATCTAGATTTTATCTTTTATCCAATCAAACAAACAGCAATCATCCTAAGAGTCTCAACTTTGTCACAAAAGTCTAAACAACACTCCATCCATCATCCATCTTTATCATATCAAGTTTGAAACATCATATGCCTCTTACTATAAATCAACATCGATTAGTCATGGTAGTCAATCAAAACAACCCTCAAGATAACCCTACCTCACTCATTGATGCAACACAATTCACCACGGGGATGAACCCTCATCATTTTCTTCCAAAGAGGTGCACACTAGGTCCTTCATGATCTAATTAATTTGTACCACAATCAAAAGAGGTGTCACAAGACCATACCAAGGAGTTCTCAAACCCTGATATCCTAGACACTATAGATAGTGGTGCAGGAGCACCTAATCCACAGTGGCCTCCACGAGGCATTTAATTGTTTGATGTATATTTTGTTGTTTCCAATAAGGTCCTATAAGACCATTCAATGTAATAAGGTCTGTTTGACCAATGCATGTTAATTTAGTTTGTATCTAGGTTCAATTGTCAGTCCCAAGGACACTTGGCAAATCTGTAAGCACAAGGTTGTTAGACAGTTAGAGGTTGTTAGGCGGTTGTGATCTCCCAGCCCCTTGGAGTCAATTCAATACTACTCATGGTGAGTAGATAAATACCCCAAGATCAGATCGATTGAGATCATATGGTAGATAGATTGAATTGTATTGAGTTGTGCAACAGTGAAAACAGAGCGTCTATATACATTTCTGAAAGCATAATAAACAATGTCCTATTTGTGTTGTACATCTTTCTGGCATTCGAGTTCATTTCTTTCTCTATGCAAATTGATTTTCTGTTCTGAGGCCGAGATGGGTTCTTAGCCCATTCCACTAGTTAGATTTCTTTGAAATCGGTGGAATGGTTGTACAATGCTTTCGATTTGTGTTTTCTATTTTGTTCAATTTCATGTTTACAGGATCGCATGTAGGATGTAGATAGATCCTAGTGCCATCATGTGCTAGGTTGGCAGGGTGAAAGATCTGTGTTAGGTTGGCAGAGGAACAGATCTGTGCAATTGTGGAGTTACAAGGGTTCAAATTGGTGTAAGATTCACATTGTTTCACTGAGTATGCATTTTGTGTGTATATCGCAAATGCATGTTGTGGTTGTATGAAGTGAATATACATTGTGGTTATACATTAAGTTAAGATACAAAGGAGAGAGAAAAGATTCTGATCAGCATACAAAGGAGTCAATGGTTTGGTCAAACCCATCAAATGCATATTTAACTTGCATGTTGTGAATGTACATCGCGAATGTACATCGGGTTCAGATACAAGGAAGTCAATGGTCAAATGCATGTTCTACAAAGCATATTGTGAATGCATCTTGCAAATGTATCTTGAAATATACATTGCGCATGTACTTTGGGTTAGGTGCAAAGTGTGACCGGTAGCAGCGGTAAGGGAAACTAGCAACAACAAATCAAGCCTTGCATGTATAAGGATAGTCATCGACACATCAGCGAAGGGTTTTAGGTGTCTACTGATGAGGTGAGTCTCATCGATGGTTGCGGGGAGTAAAGGCTTCATCGGGGAGAGATATGTTATCGGTCGAACAGTTTACAAAGCGGCCAATGGAAGTCAATCATGCCGACAGTGAAGAGTTCAGAGTGAGGAATGCCATCGGAGGAAGGACATTTTGGTCGGCCGATAGTGCATAATCTTGCCGATAGGCAAGTAAAACATAGACATACAAGGGGTAATGCAGGTCAGGGTGTTTTGGCTCTGCATCATAGTGGTATCAGAGCCAGTGAAAGGTCTGTAGAAGTGTTGGTGTTGTCTGTGAATGTTTATGTCAGACAAAGAAAGTGAGGAAGGGGCTAGTGATATGCCTCCAAATGGAATGACCACCGAAGTGGTCAAGAAATTCAAGGAGATGGAGGATCTGATCAAGACTAGAGTCAAGGAAGCACTCCAGGCTGAGTTGAAGACCTTGGGAAAAGGCAGGAAACCAGACGAGGAGTCGGATGGTAGAGAGGATCAAGGCTTAGTTCCTACCAGTGGATTATGAGGTGCAGATATATAGGAAAATGCAAAACCTCAAGAAGAAGGATATGGATGTATCCACCTACACAGAGGAATTCCACAAATTGTCTCTAAGGTGTGGACATGCTGAAGATGAGAAAGGAAGAGTTGCCAGGTATATTAATGGCCTGAAATATAGTATACAAGATGAGATTACCATCTTGACACCAGAAATTGTGGACAAATGTTTCCAGATGGCAGATGCTCTGAGCAGAAGAGTGTGCACTATATAGGAAATCTAGTTGCAAAGTGTGGGAGTGGATTCCCTCAAGAATATGTACCAAGATGATGAGGACATATCGCCAAGACAAAAGTCACACTCTCGCCGATACAGTCTATTGTTAAGTTTTTGAAGCTTCCACTATGTGCTCTGCATCAGATAGGCTCTTAGCATTGGATCCTAATAGATTATTTCTTCTCCTTGCTAAGCAAGGAGCTAGTTGCCTAGTAATTTTGACACATCAACTATCAAAGAGCAAGACCCAATCAATATCATTATTGCTGCTATGGGTGGATCACATCCCACTCCTATTCAAACAATATCTACTTTAGCACCCACAATTTCAACAACACCCATGCATAACATTCCTCTATCACCATTCACCAATCAATTTGTCAATCCACTATATCAACCCCCCACATCACTTGGTCCAATTCTTTCTAGTATTCTTGCATATATTCCTCTAATCACACCATCCATGTCATCCATGACTCAAACTAATCCCTTTAACATCTCATACACACCTCAATCATCTCATACCCCAACATCCATAAGATCACTGGTAGAGTTGGCTATGATTGGAGCCACCCAAGATCTTGGACTTCATGAAAGCACAAAAGACATCAAACGAGAGAATAATTCCATTCTATTAATGAATTCAAAAGATTGTTAAAAGATTATTACAATGTACATGATATGCCTTGCTTATAAAGACAAGGATGAAATGTAGGATGTTGTAGTCATGTGACAAGTGTCTTAATACTATGACATGTGACAACTATAGGATAAGATGACAACTATCAATAATTATCAACAACTAGACACAACTAGAAACATCTAGTAGACTTGCTAAGTCAACTTAACATGTGAATTATGTGTGATATGTGAATATTATTTAACTAATAAATAGTTAAATAATATGAATTGTTCACACAATGGGTAAATCAGATAGGTAATAACCCTATTCACACCAACAATCAAAACCCCAATCATCTATTCCTCATGTCTCTTATATCAATCCACCACAAGTCTCCCAACCACAATCTTCTATTCCTCATGTCTCTTACATCAATCCCCCACAAGTATCACAAGCCCAATCTTCTATATCATATATCACTCCACCACATGTGTCACAACCTCCAACCTCTTACACATTACCTAATAATCAACCACATGTCTACTCATACATATCCAACACAAATCCCCATCAAACATAACAATCACCATCATCTTCTATTCAACAAATTCTTGCTCCACAACAATAGCCCACATTTGTAATCAATCTTAAAATTTCACATCTTCAAAAACAAATTTCAAATCTTAACCTAGGACGTACCAAAAAAACTTTCTCTTTAGAGGAAGTTTATCCTTATCCCTTTGATAGGTCACTACCTATGATCCCTTTTCCTCCAAACTTTGAAATACTAAAATTTGACAAATACAAAGGAAAAGGTGATCCCAAAGAACATCTTAGGGAATTTTATATTTCTTTCTTAGAGGTTGTCCACAATGATACATATCTCTTATGCCTCTTCCCTCATAGTCTTGGAGGGAAAGCAATAGATTGGTTTTCTCATCCACCCCCAGGTATTAAAACTTTTAATGAATTGGCTGAAAAGTTTGTTACACACTTTTCCTTCAATATCAAACATGAGATCTCCATGACAGACCCATGTAACAATAAACAACAAAACGAGGAAACTTTAATCTCATTCTTACAAATATAGTGAAACATGGCTGGCAAATTTCCATGGTCTATCCCTAAAAAGCAATTAGTTAGCATATTTGTTTAAAACCTCAATCCTGAACTAGGATTTCATTTACAAATACAATGTGCTAACTCTTTTGACAAAATTATTTCTAAAGGGACAAGCATTAAAAAGGCCCTTATTGCAAAAGGACTAGTCAAGATTTTCAAAGAAACAAAAGATAATCCCCAAACATCAAATGAAAAACCTTGATTTTGGTCCAAAAACAAAAATGTTATCAATGATGGTGTGGTGGATGCAAAACATGTTCAAACTATCCAAACACTAGTTAATCTTCAAACACCAACAAAAAATATCCCATCTACTCCTAGGGAGCAACCCAAACAAGACTTCACACCTAGACGCAAATTCACTCCACTGGGAGAACCTATTGAGTTTGTCCTAAAGAAACTTGTCCAAAATGGTCTCATCATGTTACCTGAAGCTCTCCAATATGATGAACTTGTATTCAAACCCTCTTGGTATAAGGACAATGAATATTGTGAATACCATAAAGTCAAAGGGCATAAGACACCTGGCTGTATGAAACTGAAAAACCTTATCCAGAACCTTATTGATCAAGGAGAAATTATTCTTGATGATCCTCCTAAACAAACTTCAAAAAATGATCTTGACATCTACAATGATCCATTCCCACCACATGGTAAAGGAAATACTGTAGAAAAAGGTAAAAATGTTAATAATGCCTCAACTTCCTATAATTCCATTTTCGGTCAAATAGAAGAAAGTTATGTGTCTACTTTCTCCATCAAGGGAAAAGTTCTTGATTGTGCTATTACAACTCATCATGGTCATGTCATCCTTCATGGAGCGACACCAAATGTTCATATAAATTTTGAGTACAACAATCTAGATCATCTAGGGAAAACCCTAGCTCCAATATCCATCCTAGATCTTCTTCGAGCATCACCCGCACATAAAGCTATACTCGAGAAAGCCTTCAAGAGTCATCAGTCCCGAATAACATTGATGTTATACAATTCCAAGCTATGATAGGTCATATTGCTTCACCACACCATCTGGTTTTCACTGAAAGAGACCTTCCATCACAAGATCCTTTCCATAATGACACTCTGCATATTGAAGTCTATATCAATCAACGCAAGGTCAAACACATTCTTATAGATGGTGGTGCTGGCCTAAACATTTGTTCTCTAAAATTGCTAAAAAAATTGGGATACTCTAAGGACGTTATTGATTCTAACTGAAGTATAACCATAAAAGCCTATGATGATGCAAAAAAATAGTCAGAAGGTGTTATCCATCTACCTACTCAAGTTGGTCCTGCCATAGTAGAGACTCTCTATCAAGTACTGGACCTTGATCTTCCTTATAACATCATCCTAGGTCACCCATGGATCCATACCATGAGGTTGTGCCTTCCACATACCATCAATGCCTAAAGTTTCCTTTTAATGGTACATAAATTACTATCCTTGGAGACCCCAATCCTTTTGAATTTTGTCAATCCATGCAAGGGCAATACCAAAATACCAATCAAATCCCTAACAACATTGTAGCTCAACCATCTCCATCATATATTGATCTAGATACTTTGATCAAATCCAAAGCTAATACCCATATCCTTGAAATCAAGGTTTAGTACAAAGACACATGATTTGGTGAGTATGACCTCTGCAAGTCTTGCTATGTGGGGAATTTGCCTCAATCACCTAGATCATATGGAAAACCACCTATAACCAAGGAAAGAAAAAAGGTAGTCATACAAGCTAACACAACATTATTTATTCATTCGAGAATGTTAGAAGATGATTCTATTGAGGACATCTCCTCTTGGATATTCCAAGAATACACAGACCCTATCACATTACCAGCTGAGAAATATAGTAGAGGTCTTCATATTGTTAAGAATATGGGTTACAAAGGCCAAGGTGGGCTTGGCATTGGTGCAGAAGCACCTCGAGACATTGAGGATCTAGAGGATCCCTCGTATTTTCTGTTATGTCCAAAGTGTAATATTGTAAGGCCTTCGTGCCCCATGGAGTCATACATGGCCAAGTAACGGCATAATGTTGAGTAGCTTGTATACGTGTCATTACCATTTGTAACCGAACTGAATGTCTGAAAGGTTTGTAACCGATTGGCAGGGTGGTTATAGGTGATTCACCTTCCACCGTGTGTAACTGTCAATTGAGCGTCTTTATATTGTTGGTTTATGTTCGTGTAGGGAGAGGGAACGAACAGAGTCAAGAGAAATTGCATTTTATTCTGAAGTAGAAGGAATAAAGAAATTCTGTGTTTTCTGGTCAAACTACAGTGATACCGATTGGAGTCATTCCACTGGTGGATTTCTTTGAAATCAGTGGAATGACCTCCATGTAGGTAGATTCATTTCTGTTCTGTAGGTTTGTAGTTTTCTGTGTGTGTTGTGTTCGGTTACAATGGCAACAGAGGAGGGATCGTGCATTTTATGAGTATGGTGAATATTTTATGCATGTCCTGCATTAGTGTGAGAGTCTGGTTGTAGAAGGTCAAAGAATAAATGTACGAAGTCATCAGCTTAAGACAACCCATCGGAGAAGAAGAAGCAAGTCCTACCGATGACGAAGTTGCTATGTAAAAGCCATCGGTGTGAGGAAAGCACATCGGGCGAAGCCTTGGAAGTTATGCCGATCGACAGAGTCACACCGATAGAAGGAGCATCGTGGAGAGCAAGACATTCGTCTCACCGAAGGAAAAGTTTGGTGTTTATTGGTTCGGCATAAGGTCATCGGACTGACTACGTCTATCGGGTAGATAAAGGTGCATTAAATCGATAACATTAATCTTGCCGATCGTGTTTGTGTCGGTGGAAGAGTCTCGTCAGTGCATCGGCAAGAGAGACCACATCGGGAGATTCACTAAAAGTTAGGCCGACAGTATCGGTCTAGCCGATGGTTCTAACCATCAGGGAGAGGAGACTTATTGGCGAAGGAATTTACGAAGTGGCCGATGATTTATGTCAAGCCGATCGGGGTGAGATTTGAGAAGTTTCGCCGATGGATGGTTCATCGGTGAAAGATGTGTTGTCGGGGGATGCGGAAAATATATTTTCGATGGTTCAAGTCTTACCGACAGATAGAATGCTCATCGGAGTGAGAGTTGCGGGATCTGGCCGATGGTAGACTCGTCGGGGAGAAATATGTATCGGCGAAAGTCTTTTTTGTTTGAGCGATGGTGTACAGTCTTGCCGATAGGCAAGAATATGGACATTTCGGTGTGACATTTAAATTGTCTTGCCGATATGCTCTATAAAGGCTATTTTGCAGACCTTTCAAGGATTCCACAACTTGTTTCGTATGTTCAACTGGGTCGCTCTGCATCAGATTGGTATCAGAGCTAGCAAAAGCTCTGGGAAGTTTTGTGTTGAATTATATCTGAGATGGGGATAAGTGAGAAATTGGTGTTTTGGTTTGCTAATATTTGTAGTTGCAGATGTATGTCCACAAGCTGCAAGTAGGCAGATAGGAGATCTGTCATGGGCCTGAGAAGGAGGTCCAGTTGGTGTCGCCAAAAGTCTTGGGGAGGGAGGTGAGAAAGGACTCCCAGGTGAGGGACAAGAGTGTTGGTGCAGCATTGAGGGTGGACTTATGTTTGGAGCAGCATCTGGAGGAGCAGCCAGTCAAACTCCATTGATAGAAGGCACAGTTGAGGATGAAGAGGAAGCAGCAGAGGCATCCAGTTAGCATTGCAGACATCGAGAAAGTCAAAAGATATTGCAGGCTTTTCACTGGGCATTTCCATGGGACATGGAAAATTTTCAAGTCTGGGAGTATGGTGCAGAAGCACCTTGAGACATTGAGGATCTAGAGGATCCCTCATATTTTCTGTTATGTCCAAAGTGTAATATTGTAAGGCCTTCGTGCCCCATGGAGTCATACATGGCCAAGTAACGACATAATGTTGAGTAGCTTGTATACGTGTCATTACCATTTGTAACCGAACTGAATGTCTGAAAGGTTTGTAACTGATTGGCAGGGTGGTTATAGGTGATTCACCTTCCACTGTGTGTAACTGTCAATTGAGCGTCTTTATATTGTTGGTTTCTATTCATGTAGAGGAGAGGGAACGAACAGAGTCGAGAGAAATTGTATTTTATTCTGAAGTAGAAGGAATAAAGAAATTCTGTGTTTTCTGGTCAAACTACAGTGATACCGATTGGAGTCATTCCACTGGTGGATTTCTTTGAAATCAGTGGAATGACCTCCATGTAGGTAGATTCATTTCTGTTCTGTAGGTTTGTAGTTTTCTGTGTGTGTTGTGTTCGGTTACAATGGCGACAGAGGAGGGATCGTGCATTTTATGAGTATGGTGAATATTTTATGCATGTCCTGCATTAGTGTGAGAGTCTGGCTGTAGAAGGTCAAAGAATAAATGTACGAAGTCATCGGCTTAAGACAACCCATCGGAGAAGAAGAAGCAAGTCCTACCGATGACGAAGTTGCTATGTAAAAGCCATTGGTGTGAGGAAAGCACATTGGGCAAAGCCTTGGAAGTTATGCCGATCGACGGAGTCACGCCAATAGAAGGAGCATCGTGGAGAGCAAGACATTCATCTCACCGAAGGAAAAGTTTGGTGTTTATTGGTTTGGCATAAGGTCATCGGACTGACTACGTCTATCGGGTAGATAAAGGTGCATTAAACTGATAACATTAATCTTGCCGATCGTGTTTGTGTCGGTGGAAGAGTCTCCTCAGTGCATCGGCAAGAGAGACCACATCAGGAGATTCACTAAAAGTTAGGCGACAGTATCGGTCTAGCCGATGGTTCTAACCATCGGGGAGAGGAGACTTATCGGCGAAGGAATTTACGAAGTGGCCGATGATTTATGTCAAGCCGATCGGGGTGAGATTTGAGAAGTTTCGCCAATGGATGGTTCATTGGTGAAAGATGTGTTGTCGGGGGATGTGAAAAATATATTTCCGATGGTTCAAGTCTTACCGACAGATAGAATGCTCATCGGAGTGAGAGTTGCGGGATCTAGCCGATGGTAGACTCGTCGGGGAGAAATATGTATCGGCGAAAGTCTTTTTCATTTGACCGATGGTGTACAGTCTTGCCGATAGGCAAGAATATGGACATTTCGGTGTGACATTTAAATTGTCTTGCCGATATGCTCTATAAAGGCTATTTTGCGGACCTTTCAAGGATTCCACAACCTGTTTCGTATGTTCAACTGGGTCGCTCTGCATCAGGCATGCATGGACAAGGAAACTTAGAACCCATCTTTTTGAATAAGAAAAACAATAAGCATGGTTTAGGATACTGAAAGGAGGTACCACAATCCTCGGACATTGAATTTATTCTTGATGAAGTAGCGAAAGCTTTTCCTGCAGTTGTGATTTCTAACGAGGATACCATCGATGACTCCTACTTACACCTCACCAACCTATTTCAAGAGACTTCCATATTCATGATATCCTCCATATCCCTCACATCCAAAACAAAAACCAAGATCCTTTCACTTGTATACCTTGAACTTATCAATTGGGATCAACAAGAGGCCCCCGTTCTCTATATCTTTCAGAATGATGAGGCTATTGCAAAATTTATGGGACTCCAAGATGGTATTCCACTTGGTGACCACAAAGTAGGTTTTTTATGGACCTAGATCATGCAACATACTTTGGTGAGAATGCCAAATCCTCTAGATGCAAAAAATAGAAATAAAAATATCAGATTGTCTGGTGAAAACCACACTATGGCACCTTCGGATCATAAAAATTAAAAATAAAAGACGTATCCAAGGGTGAAAACCTCTCTGAGGTGCTTGACGATGGAGGATTTGAATTCCCTTATCTTTGGAGTACCAAGAAAAGTATTCACTTTTGGTCAAAAAATCACAAGAGATTAATCTAGGAACAACACAAAACCTGAAGATTACATTTCTAGTAGCTTCTCTTTCAGAGCAAGAGAGAAAGGATTTCATATCTTTTTATGAAAAGGATAGTCAACTTTGTTGGTCATATACAAACATGCCTAGGTTGGACCCTTCATTTGTGGTTCATCACTTAGCATTATTTTGAAATGCCAAGCCGGTCAAATAGAAGCATCGGAAAATGCACCCCTAGATAGCATTCCTAGTAAGAGAAAAACTTTTGAAGTTGCTAGATGTAAAGTTCATACATCCTATTGACTATCTAGAGAGGGTTTCTAATTTACTACATGTATCCAAAGTCATTAGGGGCATCTGTATCTACACTGATTTCAGAAATCTTAACAAGGTGTGTCCAAAAGATGACTTTCCTCTGCCAAATAGCTGGTCATAAAATGCTTTCCTTAATGGATGGTTTTTCCAAGTATAACTAGATTATCATAGCACTTGAAGATCAACATGAGACAACTTTCACATGTCCATGGGGTACCTATTGTTGGCAAGTCATGCCTTTCAGCTTGAAGAATGCAAGAGCAACATACCAGAGAGCGATGACAGTTATATTTCATGACCTTTTTCATACCATTATGGAAGATTATGTTGATGATCTATTGGGAAAATCAACTACTAGAGAAGGCCACTTACAGGTTCTAGAGCATATCTTTGACAGGTTAGAGTAGTACCAAGTTGGACTCAACCCTAAGAAATGTGTCTTTGGAGTTACTTTAGGGAAACTATTGGGATTCATAGTGTCTCACAAAGGAATTGAAGTAGATCCTACCAAAGTCAAGGCTATAGTTGAGATGGCTTCTCCTTCAAATCTAAAATAACTATGAAGCCTTTAAGGAAAATTGCAATTTATCAGGTGTTTCATCTCACAACTTGCTGACAAATGTCAACCTTTCCTACAATTACTCTGTAAAGATATATCATTCAGATGGGATAGTAAGTGTTAGCATGCATTTGATCAACTAAAAGAATATCTTGCTACACCTCCAGTTTTGGTTCCACTAGTTTTAGAGAGACCTTTGTTGTTATAAATTTCTACTACATCAGTTGCACTAGGTGCTCTCTTAGCATAACATGATGATTATGGTAAAGAACAAGCAATCTATTACATCAGTTGCACCTTGGTAGGATATGAGCTTAACTATACTCCTATAGAGTGGGTATTCCTAGATGTGGTGTTTGCTTCCCAAAAGTTGTGATACATGTTAAATCAACAAACCAAGCTCATATAAAAGATAGATCACTTGAAATATCTTTTATCCAAGGCAGCTCTAATAGGCAAATTAACAAAATGGGTCATGATTCTTAGTGAGTTTGATATTGAATATGTTGATTGTAAAGCCCAAAGAGGACAATTCATCGCTGATCAACTAATGGAGGCTCCTCTTATAGATACACACCTATGCTTTCTAATTTTCCAAATGAAGGGATATTCAATCTCTCTACCTCAGTTGAGTGGAAGCTATATTTTGATGGTTCATATACCTAGCATGGTTTAGGAGCTAGAATTCTCTTCATCACAACATAGGGTGAATGCATTCCTAAGTCATATAAACTATCTTTTCCTTGCACAAACAACATTACCAAATATGAATCTTTACTTACAGGGCTCCACATGGTAGTTTAGTGGAATATCAAATAGTTACAGGTCTATGGAGACTCCCAACTAGTCATTCGACAAGTCATAGATGAATACCAAACCAAAGATGACAAATTGTTGCCTTACAAAAGGATGGTCGATGACTTCAAGTGACCCTTTTCCACTATCTACTTTGAACAGATTCCTAGATTGAACAATAAGGCTATTGATGCTATGGAAACAATTGGATCTCTCCTGGATATGCCTTCTAATACTTAGCATTGTGAATTCTTGGTTGAACAACTATTGATACTAGCTGTCGATGTTCTATCTACTATAACAATCTATGAACTTGTTGGTCCCAATTCTCCCTAGCACCAAGACATTTATGAGTACCTTTATAATAAGACCCTTCCACCAAACCTTACCAATACCCAAAAGAAAACCTTCATCATATGAGCCTCTCAATTTAATATCCTTGGTGACACATTATACCAAAGGAGTCTTGATAGTATCCTACTTAGATGTCTCAACTCGAAAGAGGCTAATGTTACTTTACGAGACGATCATGAAGGTGTGTGTGGATCACATTCCAATGGTCCTAACCTTGCTAAGAAGCTTCACACACAAGATACTACTAGCCTACCATGGAACAAGATGCACATCATTTTGACAAGAAATGCCTTCAATTTTAGCAGCACAAAGACTTGATTCATGCACTAGCACACAGTTGCAACCTATTACTACTCCATGGTCATTTTCATAGTGGGGACTCAACCTCATAGGTAAATCCATCCATCCTCATCCAACAACCAAAAGTTCATTGTCACCACCACTGAGTATTTCACGAAGTGGGTAGAATCCATTCCTATGACCTATATATAATTGACAACCAAATAGCTAAGTTTATCTTGCACTACATTATTTTCTGGTATGGTATTTACCCTTTCTATAGTAACTGATAATGGCATACCCTTTAAGAACCAATATGTATGTGCCTTGTGTACCCATACCATATACAACATCACTTCTCAACCCCTTACTATCCACAAAGTAATGACCAAACTGAGGCTTCAAATAAGACCATAATGAAAATCCTAAAGAAGACAGTCAATGAAGCTAGTCATGATTGGCATTTGCAGCTTAATCTGGCCTTATGGACATATCGCACTAGTATCAGAACCCCAACTGGTGCTACTCCATATGCTTTAGTCTATGGCACCAAAGTCATTTTACCTATCAAGGTTGATATCCCATCTCTTAGAGTTTCCATGCAGCATCTTATTAATGGAAAAGAGTATAGAATTTCTAGATTGCATAAGCTAGAGTTACTAGATGAGAGACACCTCATAGCACTAAATCACCTTCAGGTATATCAAAATTGCCCTCATCATAACTATAACAAGAAGATCAAGGAAAGATGGTTTCAAGTAGGTGATCTTGTCCTTAAGTAAAATTAGAGAAACCAGAAGGATCGAGAAAAGAAAGGCAAGTTTGAGCCTAATTGGTTGGGATCCTGTATTGTTACAGTAGTCTATAGACATGAGCTTATACATTGTCAACACCTGAAGGAACTCCTCTAGATGAACCCATCAACAATGTTCATCTTAAGAAGTTTAATGCCTAATCCTCAGAGTATCCCTAATAAAAAAATACAAAAAAATCAAAAAATGCAAAAATCCAAAAAAAATCAAAAAATAGAAAAGTACAAAAAATCAAAAATACAAAAAAATCCAAAAATGAAATAATTCATCCTCTAGAGAAAAACTGGTAAACTGGCACCTTGGATAAGTACCATAGTGAAAACTTGGAAAATAGGCACTATGTGTAAGAGTCAGCATCCACCATCTACTAAGTTTGTCATCCATTCCATCCATTTCATTCCATAATAAAACCCCATCCATCCATAATAAAACTATTGACTTTTTCATTTCCACATACCCATTTATCATGGCTTGGAAATTTTTAGTGTTAGTTGTTACCCCTTAGCATCATTCATAGTCAGTTCATCCATCCATCATTCTCCATAATTAAACCTCTACCTGAATGGGGGCATGTTTCCTTAACCTAGGTCTAGGAATGGATCCTTGTTTTTATTCAAGAGGAATTGTCACACTTTCACTCACTTTCTGTAAACACTTTCATCCATCATAATCCATAATAAATTCAAACTTTCACTTCATCCATCTATCACAATCCATCCTATTCACCTATCACTCTGACTTGACTAACTCAAGTAGAAAATGAATGTGCATTCCTTTGAAATCTCAAGTACTTATAAAATTAGAAGCAAAAGACTACTCCTGAACAATACACTTGTTTGCATACCACTTGCCACATCTACTAAATCCATCTATCCTAATCCAAAGCCTTTAATGGATATATCTTTCCTACAATAAGGCTCAATCTACCATGAGCACCCTCTTTGGCAAGAGAATATGATGGTTGTGTATTTTTTTATCAGTTGGTCGATTTATTTTTTATTTATCTTTTGTTCCTTTCTAATACCTACTCAAGACTACCTTAGTCTTTCTATATCTTGGTATGTTGCAATATAGTATGGATTGGGGCATGGTCATTGCTTTCATATTTTGTGTTTGTGGGATGATCTTATTACCCTAATATGGCTAATATTTATCTTGTGTGTGTTGGAATTAACATCTTGCATATCAATATCTTTTACATCTAAGATTCTTAAAAGTCCTTAAGTGTATTAAGATTATTCTATGCTAAGACTATTTTCCATTCACATATCCAACAAGGTTCTATTACATATAGTAGAAATAAGTTCAAACCATTTATTTGTAAAGTCAATGTCCTACGCATTGGATACATCGTCACCTTGATCTTACATACCCTGGTGCATAATATCCATATGTTATATCAAAAATAAGGATCAGCCTTTACATTTTTAGCATAACCAATGCAAAACCTATCCATATATCCTAATAAAAAACCATAGCTTTCATAAATATCGATCAATTATTGTATCATTCTCTCTTTTCTAAAAACATCATTTCTTCTATCCATGCTAACATCATCTTCATCTTCTTGTCTCTCATCCATTTAGAAGTCCTGCAAAACATGCATGTTAGACAAGGCATCTATAAGCATATCATCACATAAACCCATAATCATAGTATATATCATCATATCTGTAACATCTATAAGAATAAATCCATAATCATAGTATATGTCATCACATGCATAACATCTACAATACATCATCATCATCACATATATCCATCATCATAACATGTCATTACATAAACATAAGCATCCATAACATATATAAGCAAATCATCATCTAGGTCCATAACATATAAACATCCATACCATATATAAGCATGTCATCATAAAACATTCATAGAACATTATGTGCATCATACATCTCATATAGGTCATCAAAATAATCGTGTCTCATCATATATATATCAAAATTGGATCATAGTCTCAATAATACAATATATAAAAACTATCAACTATGTGAACTACCCTCAGAGGGCTCGGCTCTGGCACTAGATGCTAAAGGTCTTGTGACAGAGGAAGTTACTGAGGTCTTGTAGGTCTAGGCGGAGGAGGTCCCATGACTGATGCCCCAAATCTCTTGGAAGATGTGGCCCCTAATCTGCTCCTCTCTCTGAAGCTAGGTTGCCTCTACTCTATCAGTACGACATTGTGGTATAGGCCCCCTATAGTACTCTGCCTCTTGAATCACTCAGTTCAACTCATGTTGAACCTGAGTCAACTCTGCTAGCAATGTTAAAGTAGCCTAGTCTATGCCTACCATATCTCAAGTTGTGTCTCTCTCCAGGGTCATCCTCTGTAAGGATGACTCTTCCCTTAGCCTCATTGCCACTGTGGCATCACACTCTACCATGATGCGTGTTAGCTTTGCTAAATCAAGAATCTATCCATGTCCCTGTACCTATCCCTATCCTTGAGAGCCTACTCTAGCCTACCTTAGCTCTACCCTCATGGCGTCTCTCTCTTATCTAACCCAAATGAATCATAGCTCTAACCAAGTCCATCTAGTAGTCTCTACAGTCTCTATGTCTCCATCTCTGCTACTGGGATATCCTGCTACTCTACCTCACCCATCTCCACGTCCTACTGCCGAGAACTCCCAGGTACATTCTATCGGCCCACATCTTGCTATGCCGCCTCTACAACCATCATCGCTCTCTGTTGTCTAACCCTATGGGGTCTCTCGTCCAATCTTCTGCCTCCAAGCTCCCTTACCTATCTATCATGTCCTCCATTCACTCTTAGGATGGTCAGTCATGTTGGCTTGTGTGTCAACTAGTAAGCATCGTACTCAGGAGTAGTCCTTAGATCTGTGCCTCCACCTATAAGATCCCAAGACACTAGATCTAGTGCATCAAACTCTTCTAGTGCTATAACCACCACTACCTCAGGACCCTAATCATGGATGTCTCATCAAGCTCTCATAAAAATGGCCTCTCCTATAGGAATACGCTATGACTGGTCGAACTGTCACAAAACCTTCTCTGGCAGGTATTTCTCAATAGCATATACGCTCCAACCAAAATGATATTGCCCCTATTAGCAGTATGTTAGATGCTTCACATCATCCTCCCATATCTCATTGTCCCTCCAAGGATGCCAAATCATTGTGTCCAGCTTGTCAAATGTGTGCCGCCAATAAGTAAGCTCTCCAAGTTGCCTCTGTGTAATAGTGTCATCGTACAAATGAACAAATGGATACCCAATCCGTCACTGCTAAGGGGAAATCAACCTAGTGACTGTAATGTGCTCCCAGGCCCATACATGTAATGGTGTCACACCTGCTACAAGGCTAGAGCCAGATTTGTACACCATCTGATGAATGTCATTATACAACTAACCCAACACACAGGGCCCCCATGCATACCTCATGCCATATGTGAACATCCCCTCCAAAAAGGGTCCCCAACCAATAGAAAATCCTCATGATCATATGTCAGGTACTTATTGTGATGTTCACAACATGCCCCATTTTACTCCTTAGCAAAATGAGGACCCCTGCTGTGGATTTTTGCTTTTTGCTTGTGTGTGTCATTTTGCTTGGTGGTAAAGGGAAAAAGGAGTTAAAATTGCAAACCTTGTTAAAAATGGAGAAGAAATGCATTTCAATATCAGTGCATAGTATGGTTGGATTCCTTGTCAAAAATGAGCTAGGGTTGCTTTTTGAACCATGTTAAAATTCGTCATATTTTGCAAGTTATGAGCATTTTGGTAAAATGTACAAGGGAAGGGTTTGCTATTTGCACATACAAGTCTCTTTGTATATCGGGTTGCATATACAAGGCCCTTTGTATGCGAGTTCGCTTGTATACAAAGACCTTTGTATATCGCTTTCCATATACAAAGTCGTTGGTATATGCAAAGGTCATTTTATACTTGGTTGCATGAGTAGTCGGGTTCATATACAAAATCATTTGTATGTCTTTTTTGCCTTGTATACATTTGGTAGAGTTTATGCATACATACAAGATGGACCCGAGGTGGTTTTAGGTTAAAATGAATTGATGTTTTAAATCTACTTTGTATCTCACGTTTGTATGTTTGGCAAGTAAAATATACAAGGCACTTCATACATGGCGGACCTGAAAAGGTTATTAAATAGTGTTAAATCATTGTATCTTCGCAACTTGTATATTTCGGTGATATGCATTGCAAATATACATCACACAGACTTGAAGTTTATTAAAAGTGGTTAATTCATTGTTTGTATCCGCAATATATATATCTTACATACATTGCCAAGATACAAACACTTCATACATTGTTCGAACCTGAAAGTCTATAAAAAAAGCTTAAATCCTTGTATATTTCTGGCTTTGTATGGACATACATTCAAACGTTTATGCAAGCGCGGACTCAAAAAGTTATTGAGTATGGTTAAGTCCTTGCATATTTTGTGTTTTGTATATTAAGGATATACAAAGACTTTATACAAGCCGCGGACTTAAAAGAAAGTTGAAATAGCGTTAGATCATTGTACATTCCGTGGCTTGTATGTTCCGAAACATACATCACTGATATACAAGCCAGAATCCAAAAGGGATTAAGATCAGATTAAACCAATGTATCATGTCCAGGGAGTTATACAAGTCAAAATATACAATGAAACATACATTCCGCAGACCTGAAGGGAGTTATGAAAATTGGTTAATTCCTTGTACATTTCGGACTTGTATATTTAAACATTCAAAGCAAACATACATCAAAATATACAAGGGGCGGACCTGAAATGGCTATGAAATAACGAAAAGTCCTTGTATATTTCGTGCCTTGTATATCATTACATGCATTTTAATACATACAATGTGGGATCAAAAAGAAAGTAAAATATGATTAAATGCTTGTATCATGTCCGAGTTGAATATCTAAAAGATACAAGTGTTCTTATACATTGCGCGGACGCAAAAAGGAAATGATAGGGAGTTAAATCGTTGTATAATTCCAGCTTGTATATCAAAGATGCATTATTATACATACAAGTTGGATTTCAAATAGTTTGAAATCTGATTAATTTGATGTATGCGTCCGACTTGTATATTGCGATATACAAGGAAATTTTGAGTGGGAAGCGAAGCGATTGGATTTTTGAATCCATTTTTGGAGCCCGAGTGCATGTTTTGGTCAACGATGGTTGACCCGACTATTTTTAACGCTGTATAGGCATTTTGATGTGCATTTTCCATGGTTTTTGAGCCCGATGGTTGTGTTTATACATTTGGAGCCTGATTTAATGTAGATGTTCATTTTTCATGCTAATTTATTAAACGATGGTGCTAATTCCTGCTTGTTTATTGTAGATTGTTGGAGTAGCTGGGAAGAAGCAGAGTTGCCAACACAGTAATGGTGTGCAAGTGAACGAAAAGGTGGGGTTTTAAATGATGATGATGTCCCAGGTGGCGGGCCAGATCCCGAGAAGCCAAACACACCAGAAGGAGACGAAGCTTTCAATGCGGGGGAGTTTACAGATGGAAACATTATTGAAGGAGCGGCACCTTGTTTGCGTATGCTGCTCAAATTCTTGGAGGGATTCATTTCTCACCATTGGATGATGCATTTCAAGATGCTGACCGTTGATCTCCTAGGGTTTTTGGGCGCCAGATTGGGGAAAAACCAAAGATATATATATTGGGCCCATTTTTATTCTAAAAAGAGGAGGAAGAAGAGGAGGTCAATCATAAAAAATATCAAACCTGTAATAGTTTTAGGAGAGATCGGATTACTGAGACTAGTGAGGACTGGATTGTTGAAATAATCAAGGTCCCTTCCTCAGATCATTGTAAATGTACCTGTTTTATGAACATACTGTATGGAGATGAAGTTTCAAACTATACCCTGATTGTAAACCTTAAGTAATCTTCAAGTTGATTTCTAGATATGTACTGGTGAATGTTGTGTTCTATAGAAGTGCTTTCATTTCATTGCATGTTGTTGTCAACTTTTCCCCTGAAGATTTGCACTGAATCATGTGGATTTGTGGACTATCCTGGTGAAGTATGATTTTAGTTTTCTTCTCTCCATTGCTGTATGGGAACATGTATGTGGATCAATGATCTCAGTCAAGTAATTTTAGGAATCTCACTCTCTAACCCTTTTTCTCATTTTAATTTCATTGAAATCACTTTCATAACTGCACATCATGATAATTCAGAAGAAAAACAGAAAAATATGCTAACATCCCGAAGACAACTGAATATCATTAGCATATTTTGAGCTAAATGCATGTAGTATTGAAAATGTCATGCAGAGACTCACAAATAAGGGTAGAACTCATGCAAATATCAACTTAGACACATCATTTGGAGATATATGTTGTGTAGAGTAACTTCCCTGTATAGCATAGTTGCAGAAACAGAATCTACTAATCTATGTAAGGCCCCAAAATGGAAAACAGCAATACACATCAACCACATAGTAACATCAGCAGATTATGAACTAATCGACGGGGACTTGGGATCATGAATTCTTGGAATTCATTGTATCTTTTAGGATAAACAAGGGTTGTTGTGTGACTTTTGTTTTGTGTGCTTGGTTGTGACTGACATCACAAACCAATCAACAGGAAACTGGCGCTAGAAGGAGGGCCTGGACAAAGAATCTGTAGATTTCTGCAAATATTATATAAACATTTTCTGAACTTTCAAGTTTTATTCTGAGATATGATAGATCTCTTTAAAATTTCAAAAAAAAATAGAAAGTAGGGTCTCATTTCAATGGATGCATATGAGGACAATTATCAAGTTAACATTCCTTTATTTCAGGAAGCTTTGACTAAGCAGCTTTATCCTCAAGTTTGTATAGCTTTGGTTTGTCCACTTGTTGCAGGATACACCAGACTGTAGAGCACAGTGAAATTAATTGTCTAACTCTTCTCACAAGGTTGGATTTATATTTGAAGGGACTGATATTTTTTACAGATGTGCTCAGGGCTGAAGTCTGGCAGGAAAATGAAAGAGTTCTAGAGCAACAGGACAATACATCTTCAAAGGCTAGGAGACATACAAAAGAGGTACCGGTTGAATCAGTTCCAGAAGAGCGTAGGTATGAACCTTTTGAAAATAGTAAAGAGGATATTACTCCCTTTTTTCATTCATTAGACAATCAGCAAGGAGGGTTTGATGAGGGGGAAGATAAAAGTGAGATTCATCTTGATACATTTGGTAGATACATGGAATTACTAAGGAATACTTGTCAAGAGGAAATCTCTAGATTTGACCTGAAAAGTCTTAACGAAAATGATTTGGCAAAGAAATGTAGACTAGCATTGGCAAAATTAAGGTGCACTAAAATTAATGAGGTTCCTATTATAGCAACTAGTGGAGTCACAGAAAAAGAAATAAATATTGATTTCATATTTGACTCCTTTAAATTGAGTGATCAAATGCAAGAATGTTGCAGGTCAATGGAACCAGATGCCTTACTGGATGGCAGAAGTGAGATGCTTGATGAACCATTCATGAAAGTTGAAGATGCAAAAAAATTTGGAGCTGTTGTGCACGATCGGATGCCAATCCAATGTTGTGAAACAGGGGAGTATTCCTATCAATTGGAATTTGTTTCACCTTTACAGTCAAATGATTTAGAAATGATAAATTTCTATATATCAGGGTATGATGATGAAGATACTCATTTAGATACTGATGTGCAGGGAATTAAAGAAAATGTTGAGGTGTTTCCTAGAGTCAAAAGTCATATAAGTTTGCAAAATGAAGAGATGAAATTGGATAATGATGAGGAAGATCGCTTCAGGAATTTTGAATCATACTTGTCTAGAAATATACAGTGTAGTCGAATATTAGGTTTACCCACTGATGACATATTGATTGAAAATTGGTGCAGATTACATGAAGAAGCACATTTAGAAAGGAATTGTGATGCCTGCTTAAGCATGATGAAATTAAAAATTAATGAAAGCCTTGAGGTGCTTCCTGAGGTCAAGAACCAGATGAACATCCATAATGAAGGAACAAAACTGGATAAAGATAAGGAATATTACATCAAGAGTCATACATCCTTCAGTTTGAAGTGAGACTTGACATTGAGCCGAGAAATGAAAATATAAAGCCAAATGGGAGGCTAGCTGTCAATGAATAAGCATGTCCAACAGAACCAGAGATACACCAGGTTGTATCTTTCCTTTCCACAATGAATACTGTTGATTATTATTTTGATTATAGAAATTCGGGAAATAGGACATGCATATGGGTTAATCATGAACATGATGAGATTCCTCAGTTGCTGATAATCAGAGATTATTCTGTTAAACACAATGAGTTTAGAATACAAAAATATTTTTTAGAATATAAAGATGAATTTGCTAGGGTCAGAACCACAACTAGTGCCCTAATGCTCCTGCACAATCTAAGGAAGTATGCAAATACATGTGTCTTTGGGTCTTTTCTTGGGTTTTATTTACCTTGTAGGGTTTGTATGTAGTTTGGTAGGATAGTTGTTTTGTTTCTTTTCTTTGCTTTCTTGTCTTGCTTTTTGTTGTTTGCTTTCTTTGTATAGTTGTTTGTACAGTGGCTTTGTTTTGCTTGTTTTGTTTTGGTTGCTTTGTTTCCTCAGCAAGGATCTTTCTTTTGATTTAGAGTATAAAGGGGCAAATTAACAACCACTGAAAACAATGGAAAATTGAGATCATTAAGGTTAATTATTTGAAATCTATGCATAACTTGTTGTGACTGTCATGAATTTAGAAAGTTGTTTAACTTGTGAAATTTTGTATTCAATAAGAATGGGTTGAGTATTCAAGGAATGTTTCTCACAATGACACACCTAAAATCCTTGGGTTTGTTGAACTTACCAGTGTAGATATTAGGTGAAAAATCAAAGGTCACCCTTGCTACCATTACAATTCTCAGCTTAATTTCAGCAAGTGACCGCTCCTTGCATCATGAAGTTACAAATGCAATACCTTATGAAATCTCTATGAAATACAAAAATAAATAAAATAAATAAATAAAATGGATTATACTGAAAATCCATATTAAGCCATCTAAGTAATTCTATCGGGGCTATAGACACTCACTGGCAGTGGGGCTCTACTTAGGAGAATTGTAACGATAACCTTGCCGGGGCTATGGATGCTCACTGGCAGCAAGGCTCTATCTGGTTGGCTATGAGGGAATGTCCTCACCTACATAGTCTAATATCAGTCACTGGTTTGTTCAACTGATCTTCAAGATGAGGCTTATTAACCACGTGCACCCACATAAACTGAAATGAAAATTCATGCACCTTATTGAATATATTGAGTCTCAAGTTGGATAATAATTTGTAGAAAAGATAGTTGGAAGTTATGAATTTATCTCATTCAATTTTCTTTAATGGGTTCAATTTAATTATTTTGTTTGGTTGCTAGTTGTTGTGATGTTCACAACACGCCCCATTTTACTCCTTAGCAAAATGAGGACCCCTGCTGTGGCTTTTTGTTTTTTGCTTGTGTGTGTCATTTTGCTTGGTGGTAAAGGGAAAAAGGAGTTAAAATTACAAACTTTGTTAAAAATGGAGAAGAAATGCATTTCAGTATTAGTGCATAGTATGGTTGGATTCCTTGTCAAAAATGAGCTAGGGTTGCTTTTTGAACCATGTTAAAATTTGCCATATTTTGCAAGTTATGAGCATTTTGGTAAAATGTACAAGGGAAGGGTTTGCTGTTTGCACATACAAGTCTCTTTGTATATCGGGTTGCATATACAAGGCCCTTTGTATGCGAGTTCACTTGTATACAAAGACCTTTGTATATCGCTTTCCATATACAAAGTCGTTTGTATATGCAAAGGTCATTTTATACTTGGTCGCATGAGTAGTCAGGTTCATATACAAAATCATTTGTATGTCTTTTTTGCCATGTATACATTTGGTAGAGTTTATGCATACATACAAGATGGACCCAAGGTGGTTTTAGGTTAAAATGAATTGATGTTTTAAATCTGCTTTGTATCTTACATTTGTATGTTTGGCAGGTAAAATATACAAGACACTTCATACATGGCAGACCTGAAAAGGTTATTAAACAGTGTTAAATCATTGTATCTTCGCAACTTGTATATTTCGGTAATATGCATTGCAAATATACATCGTACGGACTTGAATTTTATTAAAAGTGGTTGATTCATTGTTTGTATCCGCAATATATATATCTTACATACATTGCCAAGATACAAACACTTCATAAATTGTCCAGACCCGAAAGTCTATAAAAAAAGCTTAATTCCTTGTATATTTCTGGCTTTATATGGACATACATTCAAATGTTTATGCAAGCGCAGACTCGAAAAGTTATTGAGTATAGTTAAGTCCTTGCATATTTTGTGTTTTGTATATTAAGGATATACAAAGACTATACAAGCTACGGACTTAAAAGAAAGTTGAAATAGCGTTAGATCATTGTACATTCTGTGGCTTGTATGTTCCGAAACATACATCGCTGATATACAAGCCGGAATCCAAAAGGGATTAAGATCGGGTTAAACCAATGTATCACATCCAGGGAGTTATACAAGTCAAAATATACAACGAAACATACATTCCGCAGACCTGAAGGGAGTTATGAAAATTGGTTAATTCCTTATACATTTCAGACTTGTATATTTAAACATTCAAAGCAAACATACATCGAAATATACAAGGGGCGGACCTGAAATGGCTATGAAATAATGAAAAGTCCTTGTATATTTCGCGCCTTGTATATCATTACATGCATTTTAATACATAAAACGCGAGATCAAAAAGAAAGTAAAATATGATTAAATGCTTGTATCACATCCGAGTTGAATATCTAAAAGATACAAGCGTTCTTATACATTACGCGGACGCGAAAAGGAAATGATAGGGAGTTAAATCGTTGTATAATTCTAGCTTGTATATCAAAGATGCATTGTTATACATACAAGCCGGATTTCAAACAGTTTGAAATTTGATTGATTCGATGTATGCGTCCAACTTGTATATTGCGATATACAAGGAAATTTTGAGCGGGAAGCGAAGCGATTGGATTTTTGAATCCATTTTTGGAGCTCGAGTGCATGTTTTGGTCAACGATGGTTGACCCGACTAGTTTTAATGTTGTATAGGCATTTTGATGCGCATTTTCCATGGTTTTTGAGCCCGATGGTTGTGTTTATGCATTTGGAGCCTAATTTAATGTAGATGTTCATTTTTCCCATTGATTTATTAAATGATGGTGCTAATTCCTGCTTGTTTATTGCAGATTGTTGGAGTAGCTAGGAAGAAGCAGAGTTGTCGACACAGTAACGGCATGCAGGGGAATGCAAAGGCAGGGTTTTAAATGACGATGATGTCCTAGGTGGTGGGCTAGATCTCGAGAAGCCAAACACACCAGAAGGAGACGAAGCTTTCAATGCAGGGAGTTTGCAGATAGAAACATTATTGAAGGAGCGGCGCCCTGTCTGGGTATGCTGCCTCGAATTCTTGGCGGGATTCATTTCTCACCGTTGGATGATGCATTTCAAGATGCTGACCATTGATCTCCTAAGGTTTTTGGGTGCCAGATTGGGGAAAAACCAAAGATATATATATATATATATATATATATATATATATATATATATATATATATATATATATATATATATATATTGGGCCCATTTTTATTTTAAAAAGAGGAGGAAGAAGAGGAGGTCAATCATACAAAATATCAGACCTGTAATAGTTTTAGGAGAGATTGGATTACTGAGACTAGTGAGGACTAGATTGTTGAAATAATCAAGGTCCCTTCCTTAGATTATTGTAAATGTACCTATTTTTTGAACATACTGTATGGAGATGAAGTTTCAGACTATACCCTGATTGTAAACCTTAAGTAGTCTTCAAGTTGATTTCTGGATATGTACTGGTGAATGCTATGTTCTATAGAAGTGCTTTCATTTCATTGCATGTTGTTGTCAACTCTTCCCCTGAAGATTTGCACTGAATCATGCGGATTTGTGGATTGTCCTGGTGAAGTATGATTTTAGTTTTCTTCTCTCCATTGCTATATAGGAACATGTATGTGAATCAATGATCTCAGTCAAGTAATTTTAGGAATCTCACTCTCTAACCCTTTTTCTCATTTTAATTTCATTGAAATCACTTTCATAACTGCACATCATGATAAATCAGAAGCAGAACAAAAAAATATGCTAACATCCCGAAGACAACTGAATATCATTAGCATATTTTGAGCTAAATGAATGTAGCATTAAAAATGTCATGCAGAGAATCACAAATAAGGGTAGAACTCATGCAAATATCAACTTAGATACATCATTTGGAGATATATGCTGTGTAGAGTAACTTCCCTATATAGCATAGTTGCAGAAATAGAATCTACTAATCTACGTAAGGCCCCAAAATGGAAAACAACAATACACATCAACCACATAGTAACATCAGTAAATTATGAACTAATCGATGGGGACTTGGGATCATGAATTCTTGGAATTGATCATATCTTTCAAGATAAACAAGGGTTGTTGTGTGACTTTTGTTTTGTGTGCTTGGTTGTAACTGACATCACAAACCAATCAACAGGAAACTGGCGCTAGAAGGAGAGCCTAGACAAAGAATTTGTAGATTTCTGCAAATATTGTATAAACATTTTCTGAACTTTCAAGTTTTATTCTGAGATATGATAGATCTCTTTAAAATTTCAAAAAAAAATAGAAAGTAGGGTCTCATTTCAATGGATGCATATGAGGACAATTATCAAGTTAACATTCCTTCATTTCAGGAAGCTTTGACTAAGCAGCTTTATCCTCAAAGTTTGTATAGCTTTGGTTTGTCCACTTGTTGTAGGATACACCAGACTGTAGAGCACAGTGAAATTAATTGTCTAACTTTTCTCACAAGGTTGGATTTATATTTGAAGGGACTGATATTTTTTACAGATGTGCTCAGGGCTGAAGTCTGGCAAGAAAATGAAAGAGTTTTGGAGCAACAGGACAATACATCTTCAAAGGCTAGGAGACATACAAAAGAGGTACCAGTTGAATCAGTTCCAGAAGAGCATAGGTATGAACCTTTTGAAAATAGTAAAGAGGAAATTACTCCCTTTTTTCAGTCATCAGATAATCAACAAGGAGGGTTTGATGAGGGGGAAGATAAAAGTGAGATTCATCTTGATACATTTGGTAGATACATGGAATTACTAAGGAATACTTGTCAAGAGGAAATCTCTAGATTTGACCTGAAAGTCTTAACGAAAATGATTTGGCAAAGAAATGTAGACTAGCATTGGCAAAATTAAGGTGCACTAAAATTAATGAGGTTCCTATTATAGCAACTAGTGGAGTCACAGAAAAAGAAATAAATATTGATTTCATATCTGACTCCTTTAAATTGAGTGATCAAATGCAAGAATGTTGCAGGTCAATGGAACCAGATGCCATACTGGATGGTAGAAGTGAGATGCTTGATGAACCATTCATGAAATTTGAAGATGTAGAAAAATTTGGAGCTGTTGTGCATGATCAAATGCCAATCCATTGTCGTGAAACAGGGGAGTATTCCTATCAATCGAAAGTTGTTTCACCTTTACAGTCAAATGATTTAGAAATGATAATTTCTATATATTAGGTTATGATGATGAAGATACTCGGGAATTAAAGAAAACGTTGAGGTGTTTCCTAGAGTCAAAAGTTGCAAAATGAAGAGATGAAATTGGATAATGATGTGGAAGATCACTTCATGAATTTTGAATCATACTTGTCTAGAAATATACAGTGTAGTCGAATATTAGGTTTACCCACTGATGACATATTGATTGACAATTGGTGCAGATTACATGAAGAAGCACATTCAGAAAGGAATTGTGATGCTTGCTTAGACATGATGAAATTAAAAATTAATGAAAGCCTTGAGGTGCTTCCTGAGGTCAAGAACTAGATGAACATCCAAAATGAAGGAACAAAGCTAGATAAAGATGAAGGAATAATACATCAGGAGTCATACATCCTTCAGTTTGAAGTGAGACTTGACATTGAGCCGAGAAATGAAAATATAAAGCCAAATGGGAGGACAGCTGTCAATGAACAAGCATGTCCAACAGAACCAGAGATACACCAGGTTGTATGCACCTTCATCTAACATTAATTAAATAACTTAATTATTTAATTAATTTCCTTAATTTCATCAATTTCCTCTAATTCATCAAAATCCAACATTAATTGAATAAATCCTATTTATTTAATTAATTTCATTAAATCACCACTTTATTCTTCTATTTTCACATTAATTAAATAAATCAATTATTTAATTAATTCCACATCTTAATTCCTCTCATCCACAAACAATTAAATAATTTAAATTATTTAATTGACTAATTATTCCTCCAAAATTAAATAAATTATTCAAATTTATTAAAGTTAACTTTTCGAATATCTTCTAAATAAATAAAATATCAATATTTTATTTATTTTTTATTTTCTTCCATCATGCACAACAAATTAAATAAATTTATTTATTTAATTTTTAATTATCTTCTCAATCTTCTAAAAATATCTCTTTCTTCCATGCACACAAATTAAATAATTTATTATTTAATTTTATTCATAGCATGTCAAAAAGAAAAAGAAAATTTGTGTTCACTTGGCTTTTAAATCTTTGTTTTTATCAATCAACTCATAAAATAGAAAAAAAACATTCTATTTTTTATGAAAATCAATCCTATATTTAGTCAACAAAGCAATTAACTCAATAAAACAACTTTTTACATGGACAATTATCGTGTGCACATTCCTTCATGTCTTCTCAATTTATCTCAACCATTGATCGATCTTCCCTGAAAGCTATATATACGTCCATTCACCTCTTCACAAACCCTTCATGATTTTTTAGCATTGGCATCCAGATCTTCTAGTGCTTTGAGCATTCGTTAAGCATCTCGCACCTTGCATCATTGAGCTATCATCCATCCATTTGCAATCATGGTTATGCTACATTTAGAACAATCCACATATAAATACACCAAGGAATAACATCGTAGTGTGGTAACTTTGCTTTATTGTTTTCTTTGGATTATGCTATTTGTTATTGTGATTATTTATTGAGTTATGTAGACATTGTAATAGGTCTCTTTTTTTCTTGTTTGCATTCTAATTTCTAGCATACATAGCAACTATTCCCAATCTAGTTAGCCCAAGGTAGACAAAGTTCCTAGCTAACATGTACATGACATAAGAAGATAGGTGAAAAATCCAAGTCTCTTTCAAAGCTAAGAAGCCTTCATGAATATTATCACTTATAATCCAATCCCAATACACCTTCCTATCTCCATTCAACACTTCTTCAACATACCCAAACATCCAAGGTTCAAATTTTGAGGCAATGGGTAATCCCATGATTCTACTAAGGAGAGTCACCATATCCCCTACTTCTAGGTTAAAGTCACTTCTATAAAGCACCTGGGGTACCTTGGACATAGCAGTCCTTTTGGCCTTCATCCAAGTGTCATTAATAACTTTCCTACACCTCTTTGGGTTTTGATCATACAAATGTTGTTTATCTCTTTGGTGATCATGGTCATCGTGGGAAAGACTAGGATGTCAAAAACTTCTGTGATGGCCTCTATTGTAAGGTTGGAAATTATCCTTCCATCTTGGATCACCATGGATTTGGTTGGTGGGTGGTACCTTTTTGCACAGGCCATAATCAATTTTGAGCATTGGACTATAGTAGGAAATCCTATTTTTTGGGCTATACCATTCTCTCCTATTCTCTTCGCCTAGTGTATGGGGTTGTCACAAAATACCCTTAACTTGAAGTCATTCATGTCCACATGGCCAATATTAGTATCAATTATATTGTTCCAGTTAGAATTTATCTTAGACATAGGGGGACTCCTTTGAACTCGTACTTCATGGTGTTAGCTTGAGAAGACATTTACCCTACATAAATTACCTCAATAAATGCCCTTCTTTGATAACTTTCAACATGTTTAATCTACCGATTTGATTATAAATTTCTTGAAGTGATTGAAATAAAGTATCTACATGAATTCCTAACAAACATCTTTCATCTAGATATCAAATTTGACCAATTCTAACAGAAAGTGGGTATTTCCACCCTTATAGGATATAAGCATGCTATACAATTAAATTCAAACTTTGCATTAATAAAAAAAATGGGATCTTTACATTCACAAGATTATTCAATGTAATTCACTTGGAGTAGACAAATTAGCCTATATGGGATAAATGAATGATTGGTGCTTAAAAGCAAGTCTGGAGGTCCTGACTAGATGAGAGGGTTCTTCATACTTCACTAGATAAGCAAGGTTTTTAAGTTCAATGGGATATGCAGGCTTTCTCAGTTCAACAGGATATATCTTGTGTTAGGTGATACTACCACAACAAGGTCTCTTGTTCAAAGTGGATAAAAGTTAGGACACTAGAGAGTTGGGCCCATGCTGATGCAAGGACTTCTAGAGGTCATAACTTTTGACTCAGATGTGGGTTTTCTATGAAATTTTACAGGTGGATGTGTTATGAGGTGGCATGTGGTTTCCCAACCTACCCTAGTTGGTTGTGTTGCAAGTATGGGCCTAACCAATGTTGTCATTGATGTCAACATACTCATGTTGAATTAATGATAAGAATTGGATGAGCTGTGTGCTGAGGATATTGAGAAAATTAGTCTCAATCAGGAACAGTGAAGATCAGTGATGACAATAAAGTAAAAGTCCAAGATAGGATGAGTATCAAAGGATGCAGTTTAAAGGGTTTGTAGATATGTGTCTTAAGGTGGTCTAGTAGAGATTTCAGAGGTCCGCATGAAGATCTAAAGAAGTTGTGGCTGCTCAAGTAAAACCGGTTCCGACAGATGTTCAGTGGTAACAGAGTGTTATAGATAGGTCCAGTGAGATCCAGAATTGCATTGTCCTGTTCTGCAGATTTGAGGGAGTGTTGAGGAAGTCTTTGTGGAGTGTCAAATAGATTGGTTTGTGGTTTGAAGGTCCGCAAGCATCTATTCCTTTGTGACAGTAATGACAGACTGTGTTCTTGGGGTTCTAGATAAAGGGGAGATGGATTTTAGTAAGCATATGAAGTGTGGATGTTCTTGGTGATTTAGGAAAGCTTGTGGAGGTCTTTGGATCATGTCCAGTTCAAGTTGGTGATCCGCATTGAAGTTGGAGCTCGCAATTGAAGATTATCTTCCGGATGATAGTGTTCTTCTAGAGATTAGCCGACCAGATCAGTTACACATCCTGCGGATGTTCTTGTTGATGTTTGTCGACTTAGATGACCATTCCTAAGTTGATGTATTGTATAAATAAGGGATTGCGAATTCATTTCAAAGATGTCCTTGTTGAGATGAGAGTGTGGTAGCAGGGAGGAGAGCGAAAGGTAGAGTAGAAGTATTGAGCTTCAATAGAACTGATTCAAGCATGATGAAGATGCTATTTTCCAGTTCAAGTATGTGATACTTATTCTTTTGTAGACAGTGTGTCTCTTGTTGGCAGTGAGCCTCTTGTGAGCAGTGTGCTCGGGTAGTGAGCCCTAATTGGCATGTGCCATTTTGTTCTTTCTATTCTTCTAACAGAGAATACAATCTCGGGTTAATCACTCCATGGTTTTTCCCTTAATTGGGTTTTCCACGTCAAAATCTTAGTGTCTTATGTGTTGATGTGTTTCTGCTTTTGATTTAAGTGCATTATGTTTCATGATTAATATACTGCTAATCACTAAGAGGATTTAAGTGTGTAACTGGGAGAAAGTTTTGGACAACTGATTCACCCCCCCTCCCCTCTCAGTTGTGTGCCCTAAGTCTAACAGGTTGGACATTGTCTTGGTAGTTTTTCGGGGCTTGAAACTTTCATCTTGGCCCTCAAAATGGCAATTTAGTGTTTTTTCCTAATTTTTTAAAAGTTACTTTTTTTAATAACTCGGAACTCGTGTTTCAAATTTAGGATGTTAGTTGGCTTTTCATCCTACCTTAGTTTTAGGAAGTTTTTGGGAAAAAACTGGATTCTCGAGATATGAATGTAAAATTACCTAAAATGGCAAAATCTGACAATTGTCAAAATCTGCCAAAAAAGGTAATTTTTTTATTTTTTTGTTTTCTTGGGTATAAGAGAGTTTTCTCTCATTGTAGCAGCAGAGTTGGTGAATAAACATTTTTTTTCCCGTTTCCAAATCTTTGGCCCTCATACATGATTAATGGCACAATTTTATTGAGTGTATGTTGTTGGCTACATCATTTGGTATCAGAGCATGAAGATGGCTGGGAGAGGAAGAGGAAGAGGTGGTCTTGCCCAGATGCATATAGAAATGCAAAATCTACAAAGGCAAATAGAAAAACTTACAACATGGATGGAAAACCAAAGACTGGTTAGAGGAGGAGACGAATCTAATGAAGAGATAGGTCAAGAAGGTGCAGATCAAGATACAAAACATGAAGAAGAAGAATTAGAAGGCATGAGTTTTGAAAAGAGGATGCTCAGGGCCTTAAAAGGGAAAAATGAAGGGGTCAAGGTAGATGTTTCAGATTATGCAGGTAGTCTCAAACTAGAGGAGTTGATAGACTGGTTGAATGACATGAGAAATTTTTTTGAATGGAAATCCATGACAGAGGAAAAGAAGGTGAAATTCTCATGCACCAAATTAAAGGGTCATGCAATGATTTGGTGGGATCATCTTCAAAGGGAACAAACAAGAAATGACAAGGATAAGATCAGGACATGGAATAAAATGGAGAAGAATTTGAGAGAAATTTTTTTTCCCATAGATTATGTGCAAACCCTTTTTCGTAGGTTTCAAAATTTAAAGCAGAACCTCTCTTCTATGCAAGATTATACAAATGAGTTTTATATGTTGTCTATACGTATAGAGCATCAAGAAACTAATGAACAGATGGCTACTAGATATGTGAATGGCCTAAAATTCTCTATTCAAGATGAAATGAGCATGCATCAACTCAACAGTATGGAAGAGGCTTACCAATTGGCTCTAAACGCTGAAGAAAAATAAAACAAATAGTACCATCAGAGGAATAGAGGAGGAAGAAGGGGTACATCAACCCCATTTTAAGGAGGTTTGAATTATGGCAGGGGAGACTAATCCCATGGATTGGAAAAACAAGTAGACACTTGACAAGATCCTCTGAATCAAGAATGAGGAATGGAATTTCAAAGAGGTAGAGATTATGGTAGCGGTAGAGGATGGGAAAACCAAAGAAGGCCTTTCACTTGTTTCAGATGTGGAGAAGAAGGTCATAGGGCATTTGAATGCTCAAATTATAACATGCAATAAAGAAATCAAGGAGGACAACCTAGGGTGAACCTGATTCAAACGTAGCATGAAGTGGAAGGGACAGAACTAGAGGTTCCACCAAATGTGGGAGAAAGTCTCATGATGAGAAGAGCAATGGTGATTCCAGAGAAGGAGAAAACACAAACCAAAAGTTCTGATGGTTCATGGCTTCGAACCAATATCTTCAAAACCAGATGCACTTTGGGTGGCAAGGTATGTCAAGTTATTGTTGATGGAGGTAGTTGTGAAAATATGGTTTCTAAAGAAATGGTAGAAAAATTAAATTTACATTGTGAAAAACATCCTCATCCATACCGTATTGCATGGTTTAAAAAGGGAAATGAAGTCACTATTGATAAAAGATGCCTAATTAAGTTTAGCATAGGGAAGATCTATCAGGATGAGATATGGTGTGATGTTGTCCCAATGGATGCCTGCCATATGTTATTGGGAAGGCCATGGCAGTATGATAGAAAAGTTATGCATTATGGAGAGAAAAACACATACACCTTTTGGAAAGATGGCTCTAAGGTGATTTTATTGCCTCTCAAGGATGAAGGAAAAGGTGAGACTATGTTGTCTGAAAGAGATCTTGTTAAAGAAATGAAGGTGATAGGGTGTTGCTATGCATTAGTAGTGAAAAAAGGTGAAGAGGAAGACATTTCAGTTCCCCCAGAAATAGCAAAGCTATTGAAAGAATTTGTTGATGTTTTGCCTGATGAATTGCCTGATGGTCTACCACCAAAGAGAGATATTTAGCATCATATTGATTTGATTCTAGGAGTAACTCTACCCAACCAAGCAACTTATAGGATGAATCCAACACAACATGTAGAGTTGAATAAGCAAGTAACATAACTCATAAGTAAAGGTGTGGTGAGAGAGAGCATGAGCCCATGTGCTGTACCTGCATTGTTGACTCCAAAAAAAGATGGAACATAGAGGATGTGCACTGATAGTAGAGCAATTAATAAGATTACCATCAAGTATTGGTTTCCTATACCTTGTATGGAGGACATGATGGATGTCCTTATAGGGGCCAAATATTTCAGCAAGATCAACCTACAAAGTGGCTACCACCAAATCTGGATCCGAGAAGGGGATGAGTGGAAGACAACCTTTAAGACTGGAGATGGATTATATGAGTGGATGGTTATACCATTCGGGTTATCAAATGCACCTAGCACATTTATGAGAATTATGAACACTATACTAAAACCTTATATTGGTAAGTTTGTGGTAGTTTATTTTGATGATATTTTGGTATTTAGTAATAGCAAAGAAGAGCACCTACAACACTTGAGGATCATCTTTGGTGTATTAAGGAAGGAGAAGCTCTATGCCAATTTGAAGAAGTGTAGGTTCATGCAGGACAGTTTAGTTTTTTTAGGCTTTGTCATTTCTAAAGATGGTGTCAGAATGGATCCAGAAAAGGTCAAGGCAATTCTAGAATGGCCTAGTCCAAGCAGCATCACAAAGGTAAAAAGTTTTCATATCTTGGTGACTTTCTATCAAAAGTTCATTCAAAATTTTAGTAGTATTGTAGCTCCTATAACAGATTGCACCAAAGGAAGGGAGTTTGTATGGACCAAGGATACTGAGGAGAGCTTTAAGTACTTGAAGCAAAAGGTAACAGAAGCACCTATACTTGCATTGCCAAATTTTGGTAAGGTATTTGAAGTAGAATGTGATGCCTCCCATGTGGGAATAGGTGTTGTGCTTAGCCAAGATGGAAAACCTATAGCTTTCTTTAGTGAAAAGCTGAATGAAGTGAGAAAGAATTATTCTACTTATGATTTGGAATTTTATACAATTGTTCAAGCATTGAGGCATTGGAGACATTATCTAGTTCCCGAGGAGTTTGTATTGTTTATAGATCATATTTCACTGAGATACTTGAACACACAGAAAAAGTTGAATAGTAGACATGCCAAGTGGGTCTCTTTCTTGCAAGGTTACAATTTTGTGTTGAAGCATAAGTCTAGAAAACAAAATCAGGTTGCAGATGCATTAAGTAGGCATGTTGCACTTTTGACCACAATGGAAACTGAGGTAATTGGTTTTGATACCATCAAAAATTTGTATGAGTCCGATGATGATTTTTGGGAGATTGTGGAACAATTGAAGGCACCAGTATATGGTAACTTGGATCACTTTAGGGGTGAATATTTTATGCAAGATGGGTTTCTATTTAAACGAAAACAACTATGCATACTAGCTGGCTCTATGAGGGAAAACATTATCAGAGAATTTCATAGTAATGGGTTGGCTGGACATTTTGGCAAGGACAAGGCAATAGCCTTGATAGAAGATAAATAGTACTGGCCAAAGATGAATAGGGATATAACTAAGTATGTAACAAGGTGTAGAATCTGCCAAGTGGCTAAGGGACATTCACAGAATACAAAGTTGTATATGCCATTACCAGTACCAATTGCACCATGGATAGATTTGAGCATGGACTTTGTGTTGGGACTTAAAATCATGAAAAATTGACATGAAGTAAATGATAAGAAATGCAAATCAAATGAATGCAAACCTCATATCGACTCACAATCCATTGATAGGGTTGAGAATGCCGCACCCAAGAACATTCTAGCTTTACCCAAAGGGATGAATGTTGATTGCTCGATTCTGTAGCATAACGATAGGATAGGGAGATTGATAGATGAATGGATGGATGATGATATATGCAAAATAGATGGATTATGGATTGAGAGGAAAATTTGGAAAAGTAAGGATGCCAGAAGAAGATTCATTTCTAATGGCTCAAGAGAGGCTACCTTTATAGAAAAAGGCAAATTCGAATGGATGGTTGTGATTGAGAGTTATGTTGGAGGATATGGACAGTCAAGATTGATTAGGGTTGGATTAGGGTTTCCCACTCAAAGAGGGATTGTAGTCACATGACAAGTGTGCGATGGAGAATAAAGGGAATCTAATTCAAATATTATATTTGAATTAGTTTGACATGTGAAGGCATTAAGTGGATGATGGAGACATGCGACATGTGTCACAATGTTATGAGAGGTGAGGGAATAATTCAAATTTTTAATTTGAATTATGTGAGACATGTGAAGGGGGATTATTAACTAAACAAATGGGATTTATTTAGTTAATTGGAATGTGATCAAGTGGGATTAATTAAATAAAGTGGGTTTATTTAATCAATCAAGAAGATGATTAAGTTGGACAAATGGGATGGGGAATTAATTAAATAATTATGATTTATTTAATTAATTGGCTAAGTGATTAAGATGAACTAGGACCTAGGGATAAATGGGATTAAGTGGGATGAGGTTAGATGAACTAGGACCTAGGGGAACATATACAAGGTCATGTTGATAATGTGTTGTGTAACTAGGACCTAGGGCAAAGACATACAAGGTCATGTGTAAACAAGACCTAGATAATTTTTAGTGTCTACATTTACCCCTCTTTGAATGATGTTGCAAGATGATAGGATTTATGTCGAGTAACATCATTTCAAAGAAGTTAAGGAAATGGATAAAGGAAAAGGATACGGTGATGATGCCCCCTCGAGAGGATAGGTGGGTTGAACAAACACGGGTGGGCTCTCGAAATGAAAGCGATTGGTCAAAGGAAGAAAGGTAAAGGAAAGGATAGAAGAAGGGATGGATGCGTTATGCTGCAATGAAGGTGAGCAACCATGATGTTTGATATAGCACGAGACGTTATGCACCAAGGTATAAGGACCAAGGTGATGATGTGTCTCATGCCCCAGCATAATACAACCTTGTCTAGATACAAGATATGAATATTAGCTAGGTTGGATCATGATTTGAAAGAATTGCAAGATAAAATGATAACACACACAAGAAAGCAAGCAAGCATGCACAAATGATACAAAAACAAACAAGGTATTGCCCCTGTCAAGCTATAAACCAATGATTAAGTGATTGATTGATGATGATAGTGTTGTCATTGCGGGGAACGATATATCCCTAGATCAACACAAGGATGTGGGAACGATATATCCCATTGATGATGATGATTGATTGATTGATTTGGCTTACAACAAGATTAGGATCAAGACCAAGGATGTGATTGGATAATTTGACACAATTGATTAGCTTGATTGGTATGGATAAAGGATAACTTGCGTTTGGATTATTGCTTGGATTGATTTGATAAGGATGAATGGAAGATTGGATTTGATGGAGATTGATGAAATGATTGATGAAGTGATGAAGATAGTTGATAGAAGAATGATGAAAGAAGAAAGAGGAATATTGTCTTGTGCCTGAATCTAGGCACTTCTTTCATGCTCTAGATTGCCTACATACTCGTGTCCACGGGATCAAGGCACTTAACGATAGAAATGAGATGTAGTTCTGATTTGTGTTTTATTGATGGGATGATATGGATTGGATTGATTTGAAGAAGTGATGAATTGATTTATTTTGATGATGTGATTGGATTTGTTTTGATTTGATGTGATGGATTGATTGATTGGGATTGATTTGATTGGAAGAATGTGATTTTAATGATTTGATGTGGAATGGTTTTATTGCTTGGAGGAATGGTTTTATTGCTTGGATTTTGTTGAATTTTTAATTTTTTTGGATTTTTGACATGTTTTGATTTTTTTGTGTTTTTTTGAAATGTTTTGATTTTTTTGTGTTTTGAAATGTTTTGATTTTTTTGGGTTTTGGGATATATTTTGATTTTTTTGTATTTTTGAAACATTGTCATTGGATGATCATTTTGATAGCCTTTATGCTAGGTACCAATGACAAGGGGGAAACCAAGTCTAGGTGCAAGGGAATGAACGGGATTGGACAAAAGGATGGACAATAGTGGATGGATGAAAGGATCATGATAAATGGATGGATAAAGGGATGTGCAATAGTGGATAGGATGAAAAACTCACAATGGATGTATGCATAAGGATGTGATCTCCAAAAGCTATGTCGCATAGGATTAACATGCCCCATTCTAGATAGTAGACTTAGGCTTTTTCATGACAATGCTTAGGACAATGGGACGATAGGATGGATTGGATAAGATGGATAAATGGGTAATGACTAGAGGATAATGATAGGATTGGATTGGAAAGGACCATATGATAATGTCAACATAAGGTATGTCAAGAGATACCCAAAAAAAATGTCAACATTGTGCCCCCAATCTTTATCAAGATCAAAAGAGGAAGGGAGCATGGATGGGTTTGATATGATAGGAATGTGTATGTAATGGATAGGCTATGAAAATGATATGTAGGATGAGACAAGGTGCCCCCAAGTGTAAGTGGGATAGAAGATCAACCTACACATGATGCCTGTTTGCCAGGTTTTCATCATGGTACTTATCCAAGGTGCCTGTTTGCCAGGTTTTCACTGTTGGACGAAGGGATTTATCTTTACTTTTTTGTTTTGTTTTGTTTTTTGACTTTTTTGACTTTTTGGATGGAAGAAGGTGGATATGGATGAGAGGGACTCAAGTGTCTAGTGCCATGAAAGGTGATAGTCCCATTGGAGAAGAATGCCATCACAAATGGACCATGTCAAGTCATTATGCTCATAGATGTTGGGAAAGGGGATTGCATGAGAAGGAGATGGATAATGTAGATAGTGGATTATGATGTGGATTATGGAGGGATCGAAAGTGGATTATGGAGGGATCAATAGTGGATTATGATGTGGATTATGTAGGGATCGAAAGTGGATTATGATGTGGATTATGGAGGGATCAAAAGTGGATTATGATGTGGATTATGTAGGGGTGAAAGTGGATTATGATGTGGATTATAATGGACTTATGCAAAAGCATGGACCATAGGAAGGTGATGGGGGAGACATGTAGGATAATGAGTTAATGATGGAATGATGGAGGTATGGAAAGGAATCATGACCAACGGCTGCACACACCCTGTTAAACATGGAAGCTTTTGATTGGATGGTGGTGTAGGAAGCAATGGCGATGTTTGCTTAGTGGATGGATGATGTAAGCATTTAGGGACCCACATAGACTTAGTATTTTTATGGTTTTTTCTTTGCATGTGGGATGGAGGAATTTGAAACTTTGGAATGGAATGGCATTTTTGAATGGAAGAGGATGGTTGGGATTTTTAGGATGTGGATGCCTCATTTGATTTGCTTGATTTTTGTTTAGGGACCCATATCATTTTAGTTTTTGACTTTGCTTTTGGAGGTATGGGCTTGGATGGATTTTTGAATGTACCTTTCTTTGAATTTTTATATTGATTTCCTAAGGCATTAGGACCCTTAGGATTTGTGGCTTTTTGAACGGAGGCATCCAAATGTTTATTTTGGAATCCCATGGGTTTGGTGGAATGAGTGGAAGCTTTATGTTTACGTGATGTGTGCATTTGTTGGTCAAGATTAGGAATGTGAGGGAATTTATGGATGGTAGGTATGTTAGGTGTTGGAAGCAATGGTGGCAAAGTGGATGGAGGGATATTAGGAGTTGGAAGAAGTGGAAGTAAAGTGGATGGCGGGAGGTGTATGGTCACATACTTTTGACATTTGTAGGATGATGGAGGTGGAATGGCAACATATGTTTTAGCAATATGATGGGGTTTATGATGGAAGGAAGTGGATTTAGGAAGTGTGGAGGAAGTACGAACATTGTTAGATTGTTGACCTTGGGGTGTGTATCCAAGGCCAAACGAGTGAGGAGGTACCTTGACATGGATTGGCCCCAACATGCCTTGTTCATGTAGGCCTAAACCTTTGCCTTGGTAGTTCATGTTTTAGAGCATGCGATTGACTATAGGACTAGGTGTAGTTTGGACACTAGACTTGAGTTGATTATTTGATGGAGAAGGTAAAGTGGATAATGGTTGTTGGTGTTCTAAGGAGGCACACTCATTAATGAATGTGGATAGACTAGTAGGATATGGTGGATTTGAAATGGGATCAATGGTGGATGTGGAAGGATCATTAGGATCTTTCTTATGTTCATTGGGGTCCAAATTATTTGTTCAATCTTCTATTTTTCCTTTGGAGGCACATGTCTCATCATGACAAGTGGAAGGTGTAGGATCATGAATTAGGCTTAGATGGAGGATAACTAGGAGCAATTTGGATGTCTTGCTCATGGATTATAGGATTATGGATAGGATCAAGGTGCTCATGGATAGCTTCTTCATAGGTATCATCTTGATCATAAATAAGGTACATGTTATGGATAGATTGGATGGGGATGATTTGATCTTGATTAGATTTAAGGGCTATTGTTTCTTTATGCTTAGGATCATGCTCTTGACATAACTCTTGTTTTTCTTGAATGGAAGAGGAAGGTTCTTTAATAAGCTTGATAGCTCATAGATCACATGATGGGGTTAAAAGACTAGACAAAGTGTTTAAGGACTCATGGGGAGGCTCAAGAATAGGTGTTTGATCGCATAGTAATGTTTTATTCCTTGCTAGTAGCCAATGGATCACATCCTTTGCAAGGGTATGGGTGAATGGGCAATATAGTGGATGGATGATAATAGTGGAAGTTGAAGGCTTAGGATTAGGATTTGTTGGATGGATCATGGGATTAGGATTTGGGCTAGATGGAAAGATAATGGAATTAGAGGGATTAGTTTTATCCAAGATGATCTTACCACAATCTTCTAGGTTCTTGACCAATTTTTGAAATTGGACACAAGTGGATATGGTATGGCCCCTATACCTATGGTATGCACAATATGCATCTTCGTTATACCAATGAGGTTTAAACATAGATGGAGAATATTCTTTGAACAGGTATAGCTCAATCAAATTTGTTTGGACCAATTGCTCTAAAAGTATCTCCATGGAATCTTTTAATAAAGGATTAGTGGAACATGGGGATGAAGATGATGAAGGTGATGACGGGCTTGATAAAGGTGTTAGGATAGGACTAGTTGGCTCATGTGTTGGCATATGATTGGATGGTGAAGGTGACTCAAAGGAGGCACTTGCTAGGTTGGTTTCTCCCTTGTCAAAGGATTTTAGGTCTTGCATAAGATAACTTGGACTTTCTTGATTTATGTACATAGGGCCATTTGGACTTGCATGTTGTTCTTATAAGGACATTTGGTTGCCATGTGGATAGGTTTGGTGATGAGGTGGCATGATAGGATTTGTAGGTGAAAGGTTTTGTGAGGTGGATGGTCGTGGAGTTTGGTTGATGTTGAAAGAAGTAGGGTATGGTGATGTGGCATTGTTATGGAAAGATGTTGGATAAGGTGATGTGGAATGGCCTTGATAGGATGATGAAGTGGGATTAGATGATATGGCATGAACGTGATAAGTGGGTGGATTAGATTGGTATGAAGTGGGATAGGTTGATGTGGAATTGATTTGATGTGTGGATGAATTGGATTTTGGGTTTGGAGGAGAGGCTCCTTTAATTGTGATCTTTGGTCTTGGACTGTCTTCATGACTTGGATTTGGAGGATAGCCACCTTTAATTGTGATAATGGGTCTTGGTTTGTCCTCATGATTTGGATTAGGAGGGGCTCCTCTAATTGTGATTATAGGCTTAGATCTTGTCTCATGATTATAGGGATAACCCCCTTGAATTGTCACATTGGCTTGGGATTTGTCTCATGATTAGAGGGATAGCCCCCTTTAATGATTACGACCATCTTGACAAGTGTTGACTAGGACTAGGTTGATGATGATGTGGAGATGATTTGGAATGAGGATAAGATTAGAGTTTGATATGGAATGATTAGGGATGAAGTGGTTAAAAATGGGTGATTAGGATGAATGTGATTGGATTTGAATGTGTTGGCAGAATGAGTTGAATGACTTGTCTTGATGTACTTGGTGTTTAGCTTGATTTGGCAATGTTCAATCAAATGATCACACATGTACAATCATGAATCACTCGCAAAAGACACATAAGCAATTTTGAATTTGACTTTGAATGAATGTAATGATGATTAAACAAGAACACATGGAAGACACATCAACAAACCTAATGTCTAGTTTGAAATAGGGTATGGCCAATTAGGTTTTCAACTGTGTTTACACGAGGTTGACTAAGGAATTGAAAGTGAAATCCTACCACACAGTCAGGAGAAAGGGTTAACCCACCCTTCACCTTCACTTCCCAAAGGTATAACGTTCTTTGGGGCTTAGCCAAGAGTGACAAGATTCCAACCCCCAATGAGGGTGTCTTTCAATTCAGCCTCGAATGAGGTCATCCCTTGGAGTGGTGTGTCTCCAAGCAGGCCTCCTAAGAAGGGTAAACAAATGAAAACCAAGTATGGTGTTTTTGATCTCTAATATCACCTTGTGGTGTGAGGAGAGAGCATACACACACACTTTCAGACTCACACTCACACTTGTAAATTAACCCTTAGAAATTGAAATGTGAGGAAGACAATTCAAGCACTTGTTTATTTTAGACCCAAATCCAAATGTGTGATTGAAGACAATGGTTAATTTTAGCCCAATTTTTTTGATGTGATTGCTAAAGCAATACTCATTTTAAGCCCAAATTGAAATGTGTGATGTAAACAATGATTCATTTTATGTCCCAAATTGAAGTGTGTTTGCAAACAAGATTATGATAAAATAAGAAATAGAATGAGTGTACCTGATTATTTCACTATCCAAATTGCTATAGATGATGATTCCAATGCTGTTCTAACTCTGTAAAGTCACCTGCAAGCCAAAAAAAATTGAGAAAGAAGCAAGCAGACTAGCCAAGGAGACTGTTATGCCAAAAAAAAGAATCTGATAAAATCTAATGAAAAAATAACTGATACAGAAAAATAAGTTGGATAAATAGATTCTTCAGGAAATTCCATGTAATTTAAAAAAAATAATCACTGAAAAACAATAAAAAATGCTCAAGATATGCTCGATTGAAGTTTAAAAGCAAGTTTGACTTTGACTGATAAAAAAGGCTAGAAAAAAGTATAGTCACCTAAAAATTCCTTCACCACTGTGTAGTTTGCCTCATCAGCTTTCTGGCAAGTCCTTGTTTGCAAATTTTTGACTCTGTACACGAAAGTTATGATAAAATGAAAAAAATCAGCCTCCTTTGGCATGTAGGAGGCACAAGAGGTCTGCTAACTATCTGCATAAACTGCTAACTGTTAGCAAAATTCTAGTCACATGAAGTTGTTGGGCACTTGCAGTTAAGGTTTACGTTGGCAATTAATGTTTGGTGATTAAGTTTAGATCAGCCCTTGATCTATGATACGACTAGGGACTAAAATTGTGTAAAAAACAAAAAACAAAAGGCAAATAGGAGGTTGTCGATCTATCTCCTAGTCACCACCGTGACCACACCCTAAGCAATAGTCTTCATTATTAAAGATAAGACCAACACAGTTTAACCTAAATTTTTAACCTAAGACGCTGACCAACATAAGATACAGACCTGCTAACACTTTTTGAGGTCTTGCTAAGCCAACTGATGGCGCCAGAGTTTTCAAATGGTTAAGGGGGATCTTTAATGGTGGTGATGAAAGTAATGGAAGTGGTGACTAGTTTCTGTGAGCGTAGATTTGGATTGAGGTCAGGAGGATGAAATGGGACCGGATGGAGCAGAGCTTTGGAGTAAGATTGACGGGCGATGGATGGTATTACCAGGAGTGGTGGAGAATCCACACATAGACAGTTAGGATTAGGGTTTCTATGGGAAGCGACCGACCTTGGGTAGGTGGTGATGGGACTATCTACAAGTGGAGGAAGGATTTTAAGGTGTCGACGAAGGTGGTGGTAGGGAAGCCAAGTAGACAATGTGAGCAAATAATGGAAGGGTAAAGGTTTTGAGGGAGGTGGAAGACTGCGAAAGTGGTGGAGGGGAGTGGCTTACGCCCAATGGTGGTAGCGAGGTTGCAAATGAGTGATGACCTTAATGGATGAGGCAGGGAATGGGTGGCAAGTTGCTAAATGGAGATCTTGACTTTGGTTACGGATGAGGAAGCGATCAAAAGAGAAGCGATTGCAGTTAGACCAAGGGCAGCAGTGAGTAACGACAATGTATGCATATGGAGGTGAAGATTGTGGTAATAGCGATGGGTAGAAAGAGATCGATGATGGAGCTGATAAAGTGGTGATAGTGGCGACTGAGGAATGTAGTGCCAATGTTTAGGAGGTGGCTGGGAATCTCGACTATGTTTAGTAGTGTCCACTGGCAAGTAGAAGAAATAAGGGACAGAGACTAAGGTCGACGTCCAAGTTAGGGTTACATTTTAGAGATGGTGATTCAGGTTACGAATGGGACAAGTTGCTAATTAGTGGTGACCAAAACTACAACATGCAATGACTATGATCTCAACAAGCAATAGAGGTGAAAGGTTTAGTAGTCTTCAGCAACAGAGAACTTCAAGAAATGGGTGGTGGAGGGATGGTTTAATGATAGCAACAACTAGTGGTAAGCAGAGATCGCGGAGGAGATAGTGACGTTTACAGAGGGTGCATGAGGATCTGACAAGCAATGGGGGCTATGAAGAAAGAGGCCAAGCGATGGTGGTGAGGAGATGATATTGCAAGAGAGGTGACAGGGAATCTCGACAGTGGCTGGGATTATTGGGAGGAAAAGTGATAAGGATTTAGGGTTTCAAGGGCGGTAGAGAACGTACAACGGTGACTGGTTTAGGATTTACAATGGTGGCAGACTGAAAGAAGTTAGGGTTTCCTTAAGGCAATCTACGGGGAGTTCGTCATAGCAGGAGATTTGGGATTTAGGATGGTGACAAGAGGGTGATGACCACTAATGGTGTCAACTAAATCAAGGTAGCAAATGAGGTTGAAATTTTTTTGAGGACTGAGCTGGAGAGTGGATTAGGATTCCACTAAGTTTTAAACCTACCAATCACATTAATCCTGCAACGACGAAGATTAAACCTGCAACTGAATTTGACCAAACACCCTCTGACATAGACTGATACAACAAACTGAGCTATTAGCTATCAATGCAAGAGAGAGAAACTGTGCAGGCCGTACAGATTCATACGGTACACCCTGCAAAACTAAAAAAAATTGATTTTTTTCAAAAATTTTGCAGTCACAAAACATAGGTAAATTTATACTAAAAATTGATGGAAATGACCACCTGATTGCAATGGTGAGGTTATTTTCTACCTAGGATGCAACCTGCAATAGTTCACTCCCAAATTTTGCAAAACTTAATAGAACTAGGGTTAGAAAATAAAAAAATTTGACAACAAAACCCTAGAAAAATGATTGATTAGATCTAAGGAACTGGGCGTACCAAATGAAATCATGAAAAATTGACATGAAGTAAATGATAACAAATGCAAACAAAACAAATACAAACCTCATATCAACTCACAATCCATTGATAAGGTGGAGAGTGCCGCACCCAAAACACTCTAGCTTTACCCAAAGAGATTAATGTTGATTGCTTGATTCAGCAGCATAACAATGATATGGAGATTGATAGATGATGGATGAAAAGATGGAAGATAGAAGATTGTAGAGAAATTTCGGTAGAGTAAGGATGCTAGAAGAAGATTCATTTCTAATGGCTCAAGAGAGGCTACCTTTATAGAAAAAGGCAAATTCGAATGGATGGTTGTGATTGAGATTTATGTTGGAGGATATGAACAGTCAAGATCGATTAGGGTTGGATTAGGGTTTCCCACTCAAAGAGGGATTGTAGTCACATGACAAGTGTGTGATGGAGAATAAAGGGAATCTAATTCAAATATTATATTTGAATTAGTTTGACATGTGAAGGCATTAAGTGGATGATGGAGACATGTGACATGTGTCACAATGTTATGAGAGGTGAGGGAATAATTCAAATTTTTAATTTGAATTATGTGAGACATGTGAAGGGGGATTATTAACTAAACAAATGGGATTTATTTAGTTAATTGGAATGTGATCAAGTGGGATTAATTAAATAAAGTGGGTTTATTTAATCAATCAGGAAGATGATTAAGTTGGACAAATGGGATGGGGAATTCTAACCTCATCCCACTTAATCCCATTTATCCCTAGGTCCTAGTTCATCTTAATCACTTAGCCAATTAATTAAATAATTGTGATTTATTTAATTAATTGGCTAAGTGATTAAGATGAACTAGGACCTAGGGATAAATGGGATTAAGTGGGATGAGGTTAGATGAACTAGGATGAACTAGGACCTAGGGGAACATATACAAGGTCATGTTGACAATGTGTTGTGTAACTAGGGCCTAGGGCAAAGACATACAAGGTCATGTGTAAACAAGACCTAGACAATTTTTAGTGTCTACAGGACTTCCACATAATCAATGAGGTAATGACTCCATTTTTGTCATTGTTGACAGGTTCTCCAAGATGGTTCATTTTATTGCCTGTAAGAAAACTAATGATGCAACGAGGGTAGAAGAGTTTTTTTTTCAGAAGTTGTTTGACTACATGGTGTTCCAAAGACTATTACCTCTGATAGGGATACCAAATTCCTCAGTCATTTCTAGAGGACTTTATGGAAGAAGATGGGGACTAAGTTATAGTTTAGTAGTGCTTATCATCCTCAAATAGATGGGCAAACAGAGGTAGTCAATCAGAGTTTGGGAAATTTCTTGAGGTGTATTGTTGGAGAAAAGACAAAACAATGGGACGTGGCATTACCCCAGGCTGAATTTGCCTATAATAGTTCTGTTAACACATCAATAGGAAACTTCCCTTTCTAGATTATGTATGGTAGTAATCCTCAGGGTGTTCTAGATTTGGTATAGCTACCAATGAAAGATAGGGTCAGTGATGATGGGGAAGCTTTTGCAGAACACTTTCAACAGTTGCAGAAAGATGTGAGATAGAAGTTGTAGGATAGTAATGAGAGGTAAAAGAATATGGTGGATACTAGTAGGTGACATCAAGCATTCAATGAAGGTGACTTAGTGATGGTATATTTGAGAAAAGAGTGGTTTCCTACTAGAACATACCACAAGTTGAAGTACAGAAAAATTGGTCCTTGCAAAATTACAAAGAAGATCAATGATAATGATTATGAGGTCAGTTTACCAAATGATCTCGATATTTCTCCTGTGTTTAATATTCCTGATTTATATACATTCCATGGTGAGGATGATGCTGAAGATAGTCAACCAGAAGTGGCATGGCACCACCACATTCCCCATAAGAAGGAAAAGATTGCACAGGTTCTTGATAAGAAAACTATCTACACTCGGCAAGGGCATTACAACAAGTATTTAGTACAGTGGGAAGGATTGTCACCAACAGATAGCATGTGGATTATAGAGTGGGAAGTGCAGAGGTTAGATCCAGTCAAATGGCAGTAGTTCGAAGACACTCACTTGCAAGAGCTGCATTCTTTTCAACCAGAGGAGAATGATATAGGGACTTCCAAAGGTCATAACTTTTGACTCAGATGTGGGTTTTCTATGAAACTTTATAGGTGGATGCGTTATGAGGTGGCATGTGGTTTCCCAATCGACCCTAGTTGGTTGGACCTCATCTTGGCACTTTTTCGGGGCTTGAAACTTTCATCTTAGCCCTCAAAATGGCAATTTATTATTTTTTCCTAGTTTTTTAAAAGTTGCTTTTTTTAATAACTCGAAACTCATGTTTTGAATTTAGGATGTTAGTTGGCTTTTCGTCCTACCTTAGTTTTAGGAAGTTTTTGGGAAAAAACTGGATTCTCAAGATATGAATGTAAAATTACCTAAAATGGCAAAATATGACAATTGTCAAAATCTGCCAAAAAAGGTAATTTTTTTATTTTTTTGTTTTCTTGGGTATAAGAGAGTTTTCTCTCATTGTAGCAGCAGATTTGGTGAATAGAATTTTTTTTTTCAATTTCCAAATCTTTGGCCCTCATACATGATTAATGGCACAATTTTATTGAGTGTATGTTGTTGGCTACATCACATGCCCTCTTACCAGATAAGCATGACAAATACCTCCAATAGGACAATATCTATTATCTCCTAAAATTCCCGCAAAAGCTAAATGAATTGGTGGGAAAAGGATTAATCGGGCCTAGGCAGTTGTATCGAACATGCAAGGGAAATGGCCTCTAGTGGCTAATATCCACTATCGTATGAAACATCGACTCAAAACAAAGAGTCATGTGGACCAACAGTTTTGGTGGGCTTATGAAAAGGAACCAGATAAGCGGGCCTTCGAGCCCTCGGTGGATAATATCCACTAAATCTCAAATTTGTCACAAACATGGATTTCTCGCCTTAGGGTAACTTCATAAAATTTCTTCAAAGGCTTACTTGGGAGGGGGAATCTAACCCTAAAGGATATTATCCCCTCCCTCATAATTTTCTCACAAACAAGTTTTATTACCAATCTAATACATGACTTATGTTAAACTAAATGAAATTGCAAAGTTTAAACCTCAAAACTAAATTACCATGCAAATCCTCCATAAGGGAAATCCCACAAATCAAAATAATTCAAACCTACAGAAATTAAAATAGTGAACATACTAGGGTTTTGCGGTGAATACCTAACATGCTGGCTAAATCAATCCATCACACTCATCTTAAGCAAAGAACACAAATTAAAATAGGGTTTAAATGCAAACAAAATATGAAGGATAACATAGCTGACCTAGTTTTCTTCAAAAAATGTGAACCGAACCTTGGGAGCTGATGCAGGAGATGATCACGCAACGCTGTGGATATTTTGAGGATGGAGCAAAGTTGCCTTGAGTTTGACAAAAATCATAAAGAGATTCAAGAAAATCAAGAGATATAAGTGCAAATGGCAAAAATAGAATAAAATCAAGCTTAAATACCTCTGATCTACTAGCCATAAATGCCTCGTACCCTCAACAGGGTGTTCAACACCCACTACGCTCAAAGTAGGTATTTTAGGATGCACCAGACATGCGGGTAAAAGGCACCCAAGTGGATAATATCTACTACCTAACAAAAACTCCATGATGTTTGATACCTATATAAATCTATGCTTTTCCTCTGAAGACAATAGCTTATGTTTATGCGAGACTTTCAAGGCATGTAGGATATATCTTGTGACACTAAGATTTAGCCTAATGTCTGGTTGGAGACAAATCACCTGCTTCTTATGAAAGAGGAATGTGAGGATACAATTTCTCTTAAATCTCTATCCTCCTTTGATCAGTTTAACCATTATTTTTTATTGGATTGTGGTGTTGTTGTGTTTGTCTTCTTTCACCATTGTTGTGTCCTCATTGTGTCTATTACCTAGTTCTTAGCTAGGTTGTTCATTTTTTGGTATTTCTTTTTTTTTCTATTTATTTTGGATGTAGAAGGATTTGGGGTCCTTTCAAAAACATTCTTTTACCCTTAATCAACAAAAATTCTGCATAATGACTAAACTAACCACAACTTGCAAGTCAACTACAATTTGACTATTCTATTTATTCAATAAATAGAATAAACAATAATGAATTTCAACCTTATTATAATTAATCAAAAAAATTAATTTAATACTTGATTAAATAAGAAAATATAATTAATTAATAGTTCTAAATGTATTTAATTTATTCAAACAAGGTTATTGCTTTATAACCTTGCATTAAGTACTTATCATACTTCACAAACCAAACCAAGTTCCACCTTCCCTAGTACCTATTCTTGAAATTAACACAAACTCGACATACCCCACTAGTATTTGTTAGATAATAATGATCCATATTGTCCATGTAATTTGTATAATATAAATATATAAATCAATTACAAACACATCACTTGATAACCATCAACACAGAAGAATTTATCAACCACAAATGTCAATCACATAGATTAATATTCAATCCTACCATAAAATAATTGTAACACTTATCTAAAGTAAAAATCACTATTTAATAAGCATAATATTAAATAAAAAGTATCAATCCATGTCCAAATTATAAGGGATAATTGAAAAATAATAGTAAGTCAAATGAATCAATGATGCAATAAATACAAAACCTCCTTTTGCAACAAATAATTTCTCCACCTACAAAAAGATTGAATAATTACATAAAGTTATTGATCATAAACTAAATACTGTTACATCCCTCTTTCTTGACCCTTTTAAATAAAAATATTTCAATAAGTATTTATGATGATTTAAAATGTTGATTAAAAAAATTCTAATTATTTTTCTAACAATGCTACTAAGGTATGTGTCGAGGTGTGTTGCTTGGCAAGAATACGTACTTGGGAAGATGAACTAGGTTTGTTTCGTGAAGATGATAAACCCAAAAGTAATATGTGTTTGAATTAATTAATTAAGATAATTTAATTAACAAGATTAGATAAATTAATAATACTTCTTAATTAATTGATTCATAGATTAGTCTTTATTTAAACTAATTAATTATGATGGTAAATATTAATATTTATTTTAGAAATAGTAATTTAAAATTGAAATTTATTTATTTTATTCAAATAACTAGTGTGCAAACTTTAATTTTATAATTTAGAATATTTATGTAAATCAAATTCCTTATTTGATTTAAAGATAAGATTTCTCTAAACTTAGTTTTCAATGGAGTTTAATATTACAATTTATTTGTAATTCTTATTTTAGATTATTCATGGTGCAAAATTTAAAATTAGAATTAAAAATTAAAGAAAGGGTATATAGATAATTTTTTATTTAAATTAAATGAAAAGGTTTGTTATAAATTAGTTTTGGGAGGAATTTAGAAATTAAGATTAAAAATTTATCAATAAAAAAGTGGTAGAAAGCCACTTATATTATATTAATATAAAGAAAGATAATACATATAACAAAAACTAGACTTTCATCATCTACAACCATATAATCATCACTTCATACATAGCATAGAAGAAATAAAATCTACATATTATTGTAAGATAGAAACAACTAAAGAAACAATTTCAACCATCACAACTACCACTAGAACTAGCCACATATATATGAGGTAGAAGAAGCCATCTATGGAGTAAAACACCTCCCATGGTAATCATTAACAACATGCCTTAACAAAATATGGAGAGATTCAAAGAGTTTTATAACATGAAAATAATTTTGACCACCAATATCCTTATGGTGAAACTCTAGTATAGATAGAGTAGCCTTTGGGTTATCAAAAGTTATACCAACTCTCATTGCTTGAAGACAATAATGTAACATTGGAGAGTTCTACGAGAACACTTTTAAGAAAAGTAATTTCAACCTTATTATAATTTATCAAACAAATTTAATTTAATACTTGATTAAATAGGAAAATATAATTAATTACTAATTCTAAATGTATTTAATTTACTCAAACAAAGTTATTGCTTTACAACCTTGCATTAAGTACTTATCATACTTCACAAACCAAACCTAGTTCCACCTTCCCTAGTACATATTCTTGAAATTAACACAAACCTGGCATACCTTAGTACTATTTGTTAGATAATAATAATCCATATTATCCTTCTAATTTGTATAATATAAATATATAAATCAATTACAAACACATCACTTGATAATCATCAACTCAAAAGCATTTATAAATCACAAATGTAAATCACATAGATTAATATTCAATCATACCATAAAATAATTGTAACACTTTTCTAAAGTAACAATAACTATTTAATAAGCATAATATTAAATAAAAAGTATCAATCCATGTCTAAATTATAAGGGATAATTGAAAAATAATAGTAAGTCAAATGGGTTAATGATGCAATATATTACATATATCATCTCTATGCTTGATAATAAAGAATAACCCTATATTCCACCCACCTCATATGCCTTTGGTTTAACTTGCTTGGCTATTAATGAATCTCAATTCTTGATGATGAATATATAACAAAACATCCATTTGCAACAAATAATTTCTCCACTTACACAAAGCTTGAATAATTACATAAAGTTATTGATCATAAACTAAATACTATTACATTCCTCATTCTTGACCCTTTTAAATAAAAATATTTCAATAAGTATTTATGATGATTTAAAATGTTGATTAAAAAACATGTAATTATTTTTCTAACAATGCTACTAAGGTATGTGTCAAGGTGTGGTGCTTGGTTAGAATAGGTACTTGGGAAGATGAACTAGGTTTGGTTCGTGAAGATGATAAACCCAAAGGTAATATGTGTTTGAATTAATTAATTAAGATAATTTAATTAAAAAGATTAGATAAATTAATAAGACTTCTTAATTAATCGATTCATAGATTAGTCTTTATTTGAACTAATTAATTATGATGGTAAAAATTAATATTTATTTTAGAAACAATAATTTAAAATTGAACTTAAATTTTTTATTCAAATAACTAGTGTGCAAACTTTAATTTTAAAATTTAGAATATTTATCTAAATCAAATTCCTTATTTGATTTAAATAAAAGATTTCTCTAAAATTAGTTTTGAGGGGAGTTTAATATTACAATTTATTTGCAATTCTTATTTTAGATTATTTATGGTCCAAAATTTAAAATTAGAATCGAGAATTAAAGAAAGGGTGTAAAGCTAATTTTTTATTTTTAATTAAATGAAAAGGTTTGTTATTAAATTATCTTTGGAAGGAATTTAAAAATTAAGATTAAAAATTTATTGATAAAAAAGTGGTAGAATGCCACTTATATTATATTAATTTAAAGGAAGATATTACATATTACAAAAACTAGACTTTCATCATCTACAACCATATCATAATCACTTCATACATAACATAGAAGAAAAAAAAATATATATTATTATAAGATAGAACCAACTAAAGAAACAAATTTCAATCATCACAGCTACCACTAGAGCTAGCCACATCTACAGGTGAGGTAGAAGAAGCAATCTATGGAGGAAAACACCTCCCATGGTAATCATTAACAGCATGCCTTAACAAAAAATGGAGAGATTTAAAGAGTTTTATAGAATGAAAATAGTTGTCACCACCAATATCCTTATGGTGAAACTCTAGTATAGATAGAGTAGCCTTTGGGTTATCAAAAGTTATACCAGCTCTCATTTCTTGAAGAGAATAATGTAACAGTAGAGAGTTCTACGAGAACACTTTTTGAGAAAATTAATTTCAACCTTATTATAATTTATCAAACAATTTTAATTTAATACTTGATTAAATAAGAAAATATAATTAATTACTAATTCTAAATGTATTTAATTTATTCAAACAAGGTTATTGCTTTACAACCTTGCATTAAGTACTTACCATACTTCACAAATTAAACCTAGTTCCACCTTCCCTAGTACCTATATTCTTGAAATTAACACAAACTCGACATAACTTAATAGTATTTTTTTTATAATAATAATCCATATTATCCTTCTAATTTTTATAATATAAATATATAAATCGATTACAAACACATCACTTGATAATCATCAACACATCTAAGCATTTATCAACCACAAATGTCAATCACATAGATTAATATTCAATCATACCATAAAATAATTGCAACGCTTTTCTAAAGTAATGATAACTATTTAATAACCATAATATTAAATAAAAACTATCAATCCATGTCCAAATTATAAGGGATAATTGAAAAATAATAGTAAGTCAAGTGGGTCAATGATGCAATATATTACATATATCATCTCTATGCTTGATAATAAAGAACAACCCTATATTTATTCCACCCACCTCATATGCCTTTGGTTCAACTTGCTTAGCTATTATTGAATCTCAATTCTTGATGATGAATATAACCTTCCTTTGCCACAAATAATTTCTCCACTTACACATAGCTTGAATAATTACATAAACTTATTAATCATAAACTAAATGCTATTACATCTCTCATTCATGACTCTTTTAAATAAAAATATTTCAATAAGTATTTATGATGATTTAAAATGTTGATTAAAAAACTTGTAATTATTTTTCTAACAATGCTACTAAGGTATGTGTCGAGGTGTGTTGCTTTGCAAGAATAAGTACTTGGGAAGATGAACTAGGTTTGGTTCGTGAAGATGATAAACCCAAAAGTGATATGTGTTTGAATTAATTAATTAAGATAATTTAATTAGTTCAAGATTAGATAAATTAATAGTACTTCTTAATTAATTGATTCATAGATTAGTCTTTATTTGAACTAATTAATTATGATGGTAAAAATTAATATTTATTTTAGAAATAGTAATTTAAAATTGAAATTTAATTATTTTATTCAAATAACTAGTGTGCAAACATTAATTTAAAATTTAGAATATTTATCTAAATCAAATTCCTTATTTGATTTAAATAAAAGATTTCTCTAAAATTAGTTTTGGGGGGAGTTAAATATTACAATTTATTTGTAATTCTTATTTTAGATTATTCATGATGTAAAATTTAAAATTAGAATTGAGAATTAAAGAAAGGGTATAAAGTTTTTTATTTAAATTAAATGAAAAGGTTTGTTATAAATTAGATTTGGAAGGAATTTAGAAATTAAGATTAAAAAATTATCGATAAAAAAGTGGTAGATTGCCACTTATATTATATTAATATAATGCAAGATATATTACATATTACAAAAACTAGACTTTCATCATCTACAAGCATATCATAATCACTTCATACATAGCATATAAGAAATAAAATCTACATATTATTATAAGATAGAACCAACTAAATAAACAAATTTCAACCATCACAACTACCACTAGAACTAGCCACATCTACAGACAAGGTAGAAGAAGCAATCTATGGAGGAAAACACCTCCGATGGTAATCATTAATAACATGCCTTCACAAAAGATGGAGAGATTTAAAGAGTTTTATAGCATGAAAATAGTTGTCACCACCAATATCCTTATGGTGAAACTCTAGTATAGATAGAGTAGCCTTTAGGTTATCAAAAGTTATACCAACTCTCATTGCTTGAAGAGAATAATGTAACATTGGAGAGTTCTACGGGAACACTTTTGAGAAAATTAATTTCAACCTTATTATAATTTATCAAACAATTTTAATTTAATACTTGATTAAATAAGAAAATATAATTAATTACTAATTCTAAATGTATTTAATTTATTCAAACAAGGTTATTGCTTTACGACCTTGTATTAAGTACTTACCATACTTCACAAACCAAACCTAGTTCCACCTTCCCTAGTACCTATTCTTGAAATTAATGCAAATTCAACATACCTTAGTAGTATTTATTAGATAATAATAATCCATATGATCCTTCTAATTTGTATAATATAAATATATAAATCAATTACAAACACATCACTTGATAATCATCAACACAGAAGTATTTATCAACCACAAATGTCAATCACATAGATTAATATTCAATCATATCATAAAATAATTGTAACACTTATCTAAAGTAACAATAACTATTTAATAAGCATAATATTAAATAAAAAGTATCAATCCATGTCCAAATTATAAGGGATAATTGAAAAATAATAGTAAGTCAAGTGGGTCAATGATGCAATATATTACATATATCATCTCTATGCTTGATAATAAAGAACAACCCTATATATATTCCACCCACCTCATATGCCTTTGTTCATCTTGCTTGTCTATTAATGAATCTCAATTCTCGATGATGAATATATAACAAAACCTCCTTTTGCAACAAATAATTTCTCCACTTACACAAAGCTTGAAAAATTACATAAAGTTATTTATCACAAACTAAATACTATTACATCCCTCATTCTTGACCCTTTTCAATAAAAATATTTCAATAAGTATTTATGATGATTTAAAATGTTGATTAAAAAATATGTAATTATGTTTCTAACAATGCTACTAAGGTATGTGTCGAGGTGTGTTGCTTTGCAAGAATAAGTCCTTGGGAAAATGAATTAGGTTTGGTTCGTGAAGATGATAAACCCAAAAGTAATATGTGTTTGAATTAATTAATTAAGATAATTTAATTAACAAGATTAGATAAATTAATAATACTTCTTAATTAATTGATTCATAGATTAGTCTTTATTTGAACTAATTAATTATGATGGTAAAAATTAATATTTATTTTAGAAATAGTAATTTAAAATTGAAATTTAATTATTTAATTCAAATAACTAGTGTGCAAAACATTAATTTAAAATTTAGAATATTTATCTAAATTAAATTCCTTATTTGATTTAAATAAAAGATTTCTCTAAAATTAGTTTTGAAGGGAGTTCAATATTACAATTTATTTGTAATTCTTATTTTAGATTATTCATGGTGTAAAATTTAAAATTAGAATTAAAAATTAAAGAAAGGGTATAAAGATAATTTTTATTTAAATTAAATGAAAAGGTTTGTTATAAAATTACTTTTGTAAGGAATTTAGAAACTAATATTAAATAATTATCGATAAAAAAGTGGTAGAATGCCACTTATATTATATTAATATAAAGAAAGATATTACATATTACAAAAACTAGACTTTCATTATCTACAACCATATCATAATCACTTCATACATAGCATAGAAGAAATAAAATCTACATATTATTGTAAGATAGAACCAGCTAAAGAAACAAATTTCAACCATCACAACTACCACTAGAGCTAGCCACATCTACAGATGAGGTAGAAGAAGCAATCTATGGAGGAAAACACCTCCCATGGTAATCATTAACATCATGCCTTAAAAAAATTGATTCTTCCATCTAAACAACAATTAACTGATGTGCTCTGCTAGGGTTTTTGAATCTTCTAGGGTTTTGCTCTTCTGCTTTCTATGTGCTACTTGGGGATGGAGGGTGCTGCAGGAGGCAATACCTCTATTCCCCTACCCGTTTCAGACACTGCCAGGCCTACAAACTAGAAATTAGTTCTAACGAGACAGGTGGAATCTCCTAAGAATGGACAGACAATGGTTTGTCACCATAAAGAGACAGATGAAGGGTCTTCCCTTGTGGTTCCTAACAATCTAGTGGATATGATTGTTGCTTCAATGGATCTTGCCCTGGTCAACAAGTTTTTCGCCCTTCGTCCCAGCATTGAGATGGTTTGTAAATGGGAATCCAATCGTTGGCATGTTAAAGGCAGTGTGATTGTGGTGGGTATGGCACAAGGGCTATTCCTTTTTCACTTTACTAGCAAAGAAGACATGCTAGCTATCTTATCTGGAGGACCATGGCATTACGGTACACATTTGCTTTCTTTGGGCTGTTGGAAACTAGGGTTTGACCCTAGTACTGATCTCAATAAAACTACCCTAGTTTGGGTACGTCTGCCTGGCTTTCCCTTAGAATACTAGGATGAATTTATTTTTAGTTCTATTGCTAATACCTTTGGTAATTTTGTTACCCTTGATAACTCCACACGCACCAAATCTTGCTTTGTTTATGCAAGATTCTGTGTTAATATGGAAATCAATAAGACTCTGCCCATGTTTATTGACATTAGCTCAAAATTTGGTGTCTGGAGACAACCCATTTCATATGAGAATTCCACAACTTACTGTCAAAAATGTAAGAGGAAGGGGCATCTCATCTCGCATTGTAAGTTCAAGAAAGCTAAGGAAAATATGAATAAGGAAATCACTATGGAGAATAAGGAGCCGACCTTGGTTAATGCTGAGCACTCAAAACAAGATTCTGCTCTTATTACTGATCAGGAGAAGGATTAGAACCTCCACTCTCAAGAGATTCCACAACCAACCCTAGAAGAAGGTGAGATTTTGAATCAAAAGAATATTCAATTAGAGGTTGGTAACTTAGAAGAGCCCCAGATTGAAACTAATAAAATTAAGGAGTCCTAGATGGGTTTTGATAGGGTTGAGAAGGCATAGATGGAACATGACCAAGTTGAGGAGACCTAGTAGGGATTTGACAGAGTTAAGGGGACCCATATGGGATATGACAGAGTTGAGGAGACCAGATGGGTTTTGACAGATCTGAGGAGACCCAAATAGGAGATGACAATATTAAGGTAACTCAAGTGAGTTTTGAAGGAGAGGTAGAGTCACAGGAGGGATTTGAACAAATGAAAGAGACCCATCTGGGTCTTGATAGAGTGATGGAGACTCAGGATAATGAGGTAAAGTTTGTGCCTTTAGATCAAAACAAGCTTCACCCTTCTCCTGGGAAACTCACATCGGGTTTTCTCAAAGAAGGGCTTTTTCCTTCTTCTCCAAAGAAGCATTCTAATCAATCTATAGCTCCTCTGGGAGTAGCTAATGCTCCAATGAGTGACCATGAAGAGTGGACATCTCAAAAGAAAAAGAGTCGTAAACCAAAAAAGTTGGCTGATGTTGGTTTAGATCCTTTGAAGGGTAGACCTTCATTGCAAGAAACCAGGAAAAGAGAAGCAGCTAGGGAGATTGCCAGTGGAAAGTAGAAGACATTGGAGAATCACTCTAGAAATTTATTTAAATGAAAATTCTTTCATGGAACATGAGGGGTCTTAATAATCCCTTAAAACAATTTGAGGTCAAAAACTATATTTTTGACCACAAAGTGGATATTCTTTTACTTCAGGAAGTTAAAATGTCTGATGTAGGTTTCAAAAAGATTGTTGATAGGATTTGGCCTAATGCTTCCTTCTACATAAGTCCTATTGTTGGTGCCTCTAGGGGAATTGTGACTATGTGGAATGCTTCCAAATTTCCTAGTAAACTTTCTTTCTTTAGTAAAAAATGCTTGGTGATTGATTTCTCTTTGCCTTCATTTTGATGGAGTCTGGTTAATGTTTATGCCCCTAACACTAGGGTCTTAAGGAAAAATCTTTGGGAAGATTTGTCTAACCAACTCTCTTCTTATCCTGATTCATATTGGATGTTGGTGGGTGATTTTAATACCCCTCTTTACCCTTCTAAAAAGTCTGAGGGAATTTTGGACTACTCTGATAGTATGTTAGACTTTGCTAAGTTGATTAACACTTTTGGGCTTATTGATATTGATTTGATGAACCAAAATTTTACTTGGACTAATAGGAGGAAAGGAGACCAAATGATTCAAGTGAAACTTGATCATTTTCTTATCTCCAATAATTGGCCAAACATTACTGCCCTTAAATTGGTTTCTCTGCCTTGAACTATTTCTGATCATAATCCTCTCATTTTGGAATGGGCTAATCAAAAGAGAAAGGGTTCTTTTCCTTTTAGATTTGAGGCTATGTGGACTAAACATCATGATTTCAGGACTCTTCTTTCTGGATGGTGGAAACTTCAAGTTGTGGGTGCTCCTATGTTCAGACTTTATAAAAAGTTGATGCATGTCAAGAGAGAAGTTTATGGTTGGAATAAATACAGTTTTGGTAACATTTTTTCTTAGAAAAAGATCTTATCCAATAAGCTGGCAGATATTCAATTTAGGATTGCTCAAGGTGATACTTCTGATATTTCCCTCTAATTGGAAAATGACTTAATCAGAGATTAGAAGAATTTAATGAGTAGAGAAGAGTTATTTTGGAAGCAAAAATCTAGAGTTCAATGACTTAAAGAAGGTGACTGTAATACTGCCTTCTTCCATGTCTCTACTTTAAGGCATAGAAAATCTAACTCTATTTCTCAAATAATATCGGAGAATGGTAATATGATTACTAATGAGGAGGAGATTGGAGATCATGATGTCAGCTTCTTTCACAATTTGTTGTCTGAACAAGGACCGAGTGCTGATAATTCACATGTTGTGAATCAGCTTCTAAATAATATCCCTTCTTTGATTTCAGAGGAAGATAATACTGTAATTTTAAAGCCTATTTCTGAGGAAGAGGTTCATACAGTGGTCTTTTCTATGGGGCCTTTTAAAGCTCTGGGGCCGGATGGCTTTCCTCCCTTTTTCTTCCAAGAGTTCTGGGACATTATTGGATATGATGTCACTGCTGCTGTCAGAGACTTTTTTAGAACTAGTAAACTTTGAAACAACTCAAAAACTCAACAATAACTTCATTGCCCTTGTTCCTAAGAAGCCCAACCCAGAGATGCTCATTGACTTCAGGCCTATCAGCCTTTGTAATACTATTTACAAAATTTGTACCAAGCTTCTGGTGGTCAGAATCCAACCTCTTCTTGACAAAATTATTTCACCCGCACAAAAGGGTTTTGTTCCTGGGAGACAGATATTAGATGCTATGATTACTACTCATGAAACTATTCATTCAATGGAAAAGAGTCATATACCAGGTATGGTTTTCAAACTTGATATCTCTAGAGCTTATGCTAGGGTGTCATGGCAGTTTTTATTTAAAATCATTCAAAAGCTTAGGTTCAATGACAAAGTTTCTCTTCTCTTCAAGGAAGCTATTACTACTGCTAAATACTCAGTCTTGGTTAATGGAGTTCCAAGAAGTTTCTTTTCTCCTTCTAGGGGGTTAAGACAGGGAGATCCCTTGTCCCCCTATCTTTTTATTATGATAGCTGAAGAACTTGGTAAACCTGTTCACAATAAGACCAACTCTAAAGTTTTAACTGGGATTAAACCTGCTTCCACTCCGTCTCCTATGTCTATCCAATAGTTTGTGGATGATACCATTCTTTTTGGCATCTCCTCTGTCTTGAAAGCCTCTAGATGGAAATCTTTACTGGATGATTATGCTATGGCTTCTGGTCAGCATATTAATTTTCAAAAAAGCAATGTTTTCTTTTTCAATACCCCAGGGGATCTCCAAAGAAAAATTGTTAATATCCTTGGTTGTGTGGTTGCTGACCTTCCCTCAGTCTATCTTGGTCTCCCTTTGACTACTAAGGAAGTCTCTCTAGGTTTTTGGCATAATATCCTTGAGAGAACTCAAAAGAAATTATTGGGCTAGAAAGGAAAACTCCTAAGCAGTGCGGGAAAATTGTAGCTTCTAAGGGCCTCTCTTCATGGCATTCCTACCTACTTTTTATCCCTATTTAAAATTCCCAGATATTTGGCTGATAAACTGGAGCAAATTCAGAGAACTTTCTTGTGGACGAGAATAGAAGGAAAAAAAGAGAATTTCTTTAGTTAAATGGGATAAGATCTGCCTACCTAAGTCTCATGGTGGACTTACATTAGAACAATTCACAATATGAATAAGGCTCTACTGTCAAAGATTGTTTGGAACTTCTTAAACAGAGATACGGACTAGGGTATTATTATTAAGGCCAAGTACTTAAGGGATACTGACAAATACTCGTTCCTTAATCAAGAGGGCCTTCCTCAAGGATCTGTTATTTGGAATAAAATTATAAAAGCCAGAAGTCTTGTTAACAAGGGTATCAAATGCAAACTTGGTGATGGATTGCTTATAAATTTTTGGGAAGATCCTTGGTTGGCTGATGGGCCTCTTTAAAACAGATGGGTAATGAAGCTATTAGTGTTCTTGCTAAACAATCTTTTGGCAACAAAGTTAGTCACTACATTCAACAAGATCATGGTGTTAGAATTTGGAAAAATCTTCTAGAATGTTGTAATAATAATCTGAATCTCCTCCACAGGGCTAATAAAATATAGCAAATTCTTCTAAATACCAGGATTCCTCTTTTCTCTAGAAGTGATCAATTTTTTTGGTCTGCTAACAGGAAGGGGTTTTTTTCAGTTAAATCTGCTTACCATTTATTGATCGAGGAACCCAAAGATGATGTCTGGAGGAACGTCTGGAATTGTAAACTCCTTCCTAAGGTTAACTTTTTCTAGTGGATTGTTGTTCATAATAAAATTCTGGCACAGGACAATCTTCAACGAAGGGGTATGCAACTGGTTAATAGATGTGTTTTGTGTTTGAAAGAGGAAGAATATGTCTCCCATCTTATCCTGCATTGTGAATTTGCAACCAAGATATGAAGTAAAGTCTTTCTGAATTTTGGGTTACAATGGGTCTGCAACAAAGAAATAAAAGATCTCATTCTTAATTGGATCCCTCCTCTAATCCATCCTTGGTTAGTTGAATTATGGACTCAAACCCTTCCTTTCGTTGCTTGGTTCCTCTAGAAAGAAAGAAATAATAGAATTTTTAGAGAAACTGTCAGAAATTCTTCACAGGTTTTTAGTTCTTTTTCTAAGGCTCTCTTGGAAAATGTGTCAAATTCAAACATCAAAATTGCTAATAAACCTCTTACTCAGCATGAAGCCCTTGTGGCTTCTAACTGGGGGATTGGGAATCAAATTCCTGCTTTTGATGATTCTAAACACATTAAAAGACTTAACACCATTTGGACTCCCCCTGATAAAGGTTGGTCCAAATTAAATTTTAATGGAGCTGCTAAGTTTAACAGTAAGGCTAGTGTTGGAGGAGTTATAAGGAATGACAAAGGAGCTCTTATTATTGCTTATGCTAGAGGAATTGGTAACCAAACTAATAATTTTACTGAAGCTTTTGCTCTTTTATGGGGTCTTAAGTTGGCCATTTCTCTTGGCATCCATCAGCTTCATGTTCAGGGTGATTCAAAAATTATCATTGAGGTTGTTTCTAAAGTTTCAGAGTGTGGATGGCAACTTAAGGATATTGTGCTTGATATTCAAATTCTCTCTTAGGCTATTCTTGTCATTTCTTTCTCTCACATTTACAAGGAGGGCAACACTATTACTGACGACCTGGCTAATTTAGGCCAACAATTTTAAAACTGGCGATGTTGGCGCCAACTTCATAATATCCCACGTCAGATTCAGGATATCATACAAAAAGAACAAATGCTTATATGATGATTACTCATCATTTCACCTGGCTTACCTATGTGGCTAGTTCTTTAATTCAGGGCATGCTGATTAGACACTCTAATAATGATGGGAGTGAGCCTAGACAGTCTTGCATGCGTGTGAAAGATAGCTGATTAATTTGGAAAGATTATATTAGGACCTCAGGTTATCATTTTAATGATTGCCCTAATTATGATCGTGTCTTCTTTATTGCCATTTATACTCATTACACCGTGTTCAAAGTCTCTTGAGTTTCTCACAGTATTGATAGAAGTTTCCTAGAATACAATTCTATCTACTCCTTTCCTAGGCTCATTCAGCTTCACTGGTGTTTTTATCATGGGTGGCGACAGGATTTGAACTGAACCCAATAACTATGGAGAATTTAGAGAGAATGCCTTGGTCTGGCATTACTGTAAGGAAGGAGGAGTGACCCCTTTCCTTGAATGTTTGAATGGACATGATGAAAATCTATCTATTCAATTTGCTCAGTCTTGGGATAACTGCAAGGTGCAAATTGGGAATGTCAGCTTTGTGGTATCTGAGAATGACATTTCTATGGCTACAGGTCTCTCTCCAAAGGGAACAAAGATGCAAAAAAAGTCTAGGGTTTCAGATGTTCAGAATCAAAAATTGTTTCTTAGCGAAGGAGAGGAGTTGGTGCCTTACCAAGGTGGTTTTGAAAGAGCTCGTCTTCCTGAACCGTGGGCCGACATGTGTTATATGGTGATGAAGTATTTCACCCTTGAGGGTCATTTCACCAAGTTCTATCACTACCATCTCCCTTTATTGAATCATTTTAGAAGGAATGCCACAATTAGTTTCCCTTTCTACTTGCTTTCTTCTCTTGAACACTCTGTGCAACATGTTAAAAAGACTTTGCTAAAGAAACCTGATGAAAAGCCTATTCCATTACACCAAGGGCTCATTCATTGTTTATACTAGTTTCACTTAGCCCTGTCTCCTCCATCTTCTCTTCAGTCCTCTGGTCAGGATGCCCCTGCCTCTGTGAAATCGAGTCTTGCTACTCCTAGTCAACTCCCTGTTGGTGATCCTTGCTCTAGTTTTTCTAAGTCTTCGACTAAGAGTGTTCAAAACCCTCCCTCCAGATTTAAATTGAAAACTAAGAGACGTCTCTCAAATGTGGACACGGAGGCTAACCTTTTGAAGGATGATATTGGGGTTTCTGGGACCCAGATTGAGCAGAGTCAGGGTGGGGAGAGACCCTTAAGGAACCTTAGAAAATCTAAAATGAAGGGTAAATTTGTTGTCATTAGGCGGTCAGGTAGAATTGCTAGCAAACGGGCTCCCAAACTGAAACTGATTAACTATTCTGAAAGCAATTCAGAAGCCTCTACCCATGAGGAGGAAGATCCCAAGACTATTGTTCATGAAATTGCTATTGAAGATTCTGGTGGTGAAGAAGAAATTGATGGGTAGGGCATTCCTATGGAGGTCTTTGAAACTGAGGATAATGTTGGGGTTCATAATCCTATCCCCATTGGTGACTATGTGGATGTTGGTGATATTACTACCCTGGCGAAAATAACTGATATTGATGAGGACATTGAGAAAGATATCTACTCTATTCCCACTTCTGTTCCTATTGATCTTGATAATACTACTCAAGATGGTAGGGAAGCAGACAATACTAAGGAAATTAATGATGCTGATGATCTGTCTCAGTTAAAGGAACAGGTGGAGTTCCTAGAACATAAGGTCTCTTCTCTTGGTAATTTCATTTCTAACATGTTATGTAAGACTACTATGGACAATCTCTCTCTTCTTTAGGAGTAGGAGGCTCTCATTCATGGAGTTGATAATGACAGGGTTAAAGAACTGGACAAAATGTTGGAGTTTCTTTTGAAGGGAGAGGAGGACATCTCTTCCTAGTTTTTCTTTGCTTTCTATTTGCTGGTTTTTTACTGTTAGTAACTTTTTGCTGTCTATCAGTCGTATGTAAGCTGTTGGTGGTTTTTTTGGCTCTTTTTGTTTTCTGAGCCTTTTCTACCCTTCTTGGGTTCTATTTTGTAATATGGGATCGGCCTCTAGTTTGCCACCTTATAATATCAAAAACAACATGCCTTAACAAAAGATGGAGAAATTTAAAGAGTTTTATAGCATGAAAATAGTTATCACCACCAATATCCTTATGGTGAAACTCCAGTATAGATAGAGTAGCCTTTGGGCTATCAAAAGTTATACCAACTCTCATTGCTTGAAGAGAATAATGTAACAGTGGAGAGTTCTACGGGAACACTTTTGAGAAAATTAATTTCAACCTTATTATAATTTATCAAACAATTTTAATTTAATACTTGATTAAATAAGAAAATATAATTAATTACTAATCCTAAATGTATTTAATTTATTCAAACAAGGTTATTGATTTACAACCTTGCATTAAGTACTTACCATACTTCACAAACCAAACCTAGTTCCACCTTCCCTAGTACCTATTCTTGAAATTAACACAAACTCTGCATACCTTAGTAGTATTTGTTAGATAATAATAATCCATATTATCCTTCTAATTTTTATAATATAAATATATAAATCAATTACAAACACATCACTTGATAATCATCAGTTCACAAAAGCATTTATCAACCACAAATGTCAATCACATAGATTAATATTCAATCATACCATAAAATAATTGTAACACTTATCTAAAGTAACAATAACTATTTAATAAGAATAATATTAAATAAAAAGTATCAATCCATGTCCAAATTATAAGGGATAATTGAAAAATAATAGTAAGTCAAGTGGGTCAATGATGTAATATATTACATATATCATATCTATGCTTGATAATAAAGAACAACCCTATATATATTCCACCCACCTCATATGCCTTTGGTTCAACTTGCTTGCCTATTAATGAATCTCAATTCTTGATGATGAATATATAACAAAACCTCCTTTTGCAACAAATAATTTCTCCACAGTCTCTCATTTATTCCTCCACTATGATTTTCCCAGGAAATTTGGAATTCTATCTTAAGGAATTTTGGCATTCAATGGGTTTGTAATTCTGATGTTAAGGAAGTCATTGCCAACTGGTGCTCTGCTTTCTCTCATCCCTGGCTTGTTGAGCTTTGGAATCAAACTCTACCTTGTCTTGGCTGGACTTTATGGAAGGAGCGTAATAATAGAACTTTTAGGGAGACTGCTAGGGATACCTCTCAAGTCCTTCAGTCTTTTTCCAAGATCCTTATGGAAAATGTGATCAATTCCCACATCAAAACTATGGAAAAACCTCTTTCTCAAGAAGAAGAGAAAATTGCAACCAATTGGAGAATTCTAAACCAAATTCTGGCTCATGATAATTCCAAACAGTTGTAGAGATTAAATTGATGGATTCCCCCGAAGCCCCATTGGCTCAAATTAAACTTTGATGGGGCATCTAAGTTTGATGGTAAAGCTAGTGGTGGTGGGATTATAAGAGATGACAAAGGATGGCTGATTGCTGCCTATGCTGGTGGGATAGGTTTTCAAAGCAATAATTTTGTTGAAGCTGTTGCTCTTTTATGGGGTGTGAAGTTGGCTATTTCTCTAGATATCCAGCAATTGTATATTCAGGGGGATTCTAAATTGATTATAGATGTTGTTACTAACGCGTCGCTTGTGGCTAGAAACTAAAAGATATCATAGTTGATATCTAGATCCTTATGCAGCGGATCTCTAGAGTCGATATCTCTCATATATAGAGAGAGGGAAATGGGGTTGCTGATGCCCTTGCTGGCTATGGCCAGCAATTTTCAAACTGGTGATGTTGGCACCAAGTTAAAAACATCCCTTTAAACATAAGGGATTTAATTCAAAAGGAGCTGACGTGTCAAGGATGACTCATCATACTAAGAGAGATAGTTTGTTCTGTCAGTTTTGTTGGAAGATGTTGATGTGTATCTCAAAGTACATGCTTTTATGTACTTCGTTGCTCAATGTCCCTTCAATATTATTACTCCCTTGTGATAAGGTGAGTTGCTTATTTGCTAATAATAGCAAATTCCTGATTATTATGTTCGAGCATGGGAAGGGTAGGCTTCGATTGGTTTCTCGAAAGGAGGCTCTAATTAATGATAATTCGTGCAAACCTATTATCATAATTCCTTATCAAGCTGATACTTTTACCTTTCACATTTACTCTGTGAATTTCTGGTTTTGGGGGTTGTGTTACTGTTTGGAAAGCTAAAGTGGGAGGTGATCTGATTTGAACGGAGCCTATTTCCTATTGCGAATTCAAAGACAATGTTGTGATCTGGCACTACTACAAGGAAGGTGGTGTTAGTGCTCATTTTGCCCTGGAGATTGAGCTAGCGTGTGGAGGGTTTCTTCATTCAAACCCTAGGTTTTCCTCTTCATCGGCGTGAGCTTGGCCTATCGGTTGGAGTTTTTTCAGTTCCACCGATGCGGTGGGTCTCCCCAATGGAGTATGTTTTATCCCTTCATCGATGTGACATGAAGTATCGGCCCGTGTTTTTTCTATTGTTCCGATGATGTATGTCTGGCCAATGGTAATTTGAGGTATGTTTGTGTTCATCAGTATGATGTTGTTCATCAGCGGGCTTCATTTCTGTTCGGCTGATATGTAATGTTTGGCTGATGAGGTGTCATCGACGTGGGTCTCACCGATAGAGGGTGTGTTTTGTTTGACCATTGGCGAGACTATTGTGATCGGCAGAAGAGCTTTTTGTTGCTCTGATGGTCTTTGTCTCGGCAACGAGGAGATTTGTGGAGCTGGTATCGGGGTGACGGGGAGGATTGTCTTGGCGATAGCAGTAGGCATCGACGTGAGCGGTGTTATCTGCCAAGGAGTTTCTTGTTGCTCTGATGGGTAAATGTCTTGTCGAGGGAACGACTTGACGATGTTTTGGATGGCCATCGGCATAACCTTTGCGGTCGGCAGGAGATTTGTGGAGCTGGCCGATGTAGAAGTTAGATGCTTTCAGGAGGTGTTTATCGGTGTGACTAAGGGTGTCGGCGGGAGGATTTTTAGGTTGGCCAATAGTGTTGGTCTTACCGACAGGGGAATGTAATGTAGCGGTCGGGGAGACTTCTGACGTTGGTGAGAGATTTTTGGGTCGGGCCGACAGTGTTAGTCTTGGCGATGGGCTCTCGGGCGAAGGCTTGTGTGTCGAGCGCGGCAAAAGCGCTCGACGCTTAGTATGTTTGCAGCCTCATTTATAAACTAATAAAGTGATCTCTTCACCGTGCATGTGGGATTATTCCCCTGTGTATTTTCAACCTGCGAAGAAGCATGTTTTGGCGGGAAATCCTTTTTGAATGCAGCGACGGTTTTTAAGTGGCTGCAGGTGGTTGAGGCCCTTAATGGCGATGATACAGAGATATGGACATTGGTACACATGATCAGGTTGCCCGATTTTTGAGTGAAGACTCTAGATAATGGCACATGGCTTGAGGCCCCCCTTTGTCTGCTACATTAATATTTTCTGAGCGCCATTCCTTCTGAGACTGTATCTGACATTTTTTGATGTCCATCATGTAATTAATTCCTGTGAGTACACCTTCTGGCTGTTTTAAGCAGGAAGTGTTACTCATTTTGAGGTTGTTGAAAGTTGAACATTTTGGCTCTGTGATACAATACAGTTGGTTTTGGCTGCTCTGTCCATAAAAACTTGTGAGTCTATGTATCTCTTGTTGTATGTTTTTGCATGAATCCACTGATTTCATGGTTAATTTTATATGAGAAATGCTATGTTGGCATGTGTTATGTTAATTCTGTCTCCAGTATTGCATGTATCTTTCTTCTGATTCTAGATATTTAAGGAATGGTGAGACTCTAGAACATAGAATTCCTATGTTGAATGTCTGATCTTTTGACTTTTGCTCAACTGGTAGATTAAACTGTTTTCAGATTGAACATTGAGAAGGGTGTACTACAGTAGGGATGCCATAAGTATAGATAGCTTAACACTTTGTATTGGGAGATATCTGTAAGGCAGGTATCATATGTATCCCCCTGAAATCCAGTTTTAGTTGTTCATGCATATCATTCACAGGTGTATGTCTACTGACTCCAGGCCCTGGATAGGCACCAATCTTGCTTTGTGTTTGTGTTACAGCCATGTCCAGCTTTGCATCCAAACTTAAAATCAAAATCAAAATCTAAAATAATCTTTAGGACATTAGAATTAGTTTTAGGATCCTCAGTCCTCTGTCTATAACTGCAAATAGGCCCAAAGCTAGCCCCTTTTCTCTCATCTTTCAGTTTTGGTCTACTTACAGGAGGACTTATCTGCTTTCTGTCAGCATCCCAGCCTTTGTATGTATATCCTCATGGATGTTGAGTAGGGAATACCCCCTAGGTTTTGTAGAGCCTGAAGAAGAAGAGGAGATAAAATATAGAGTCTATCTCCTACACTGTTGGCCCCTGGCCCAGAGATCCTGTTGATCACTGATGGCTACCTTGTAGGGAAATCTAGGAATAAGCATCCAGTCTAGGAAAAAACCAACAGAAATTGGTGACTCTGTTGGGGACTTTGTGAAAGAACCCTGATTTTCAAAAGAAAATAGTTCCTAGTAATAGGTGGTGACTCCGAAGTAATCTCCCAATCGGTCAAAGTAAAATTTATATGCAGGGGAGAAGATCCCAACAAAATCTTTTATTTGAAGAGTTACCAGTAACAAGAAGAATGATGTACAGAAGAAAGGGAGCTGTCTCAGTCAGTCATGAGGGTTCCCCCAGGAAAAATGATGATATGCGAGATAACCCTAGGCCATCAGGACAGCATGTGCCTTACTTTTCAAATGCAGAAGCTGATATTCAGGTTGCATATGAGAGGCAACAGGGTGGTAGCGTGAGAATGAGGTTAGAGGTGTTCCAAGAACGCCCATTTCTAGACCCTAGTGAAAGGTTTGAAGAGGCAGAGTCTCTGAGGGATGATGAAGATGAAGATCAGAATATGGTAAAACCATCCTCCTCTAGGCCTAACGAGGAAGAACTAGCTAATGAAATTAGGAGCTTAAGGGCCGAGTTCGAATATCAGCAGGCAATAACAATCAGAGATGACCTGAGGAAGAAAGTGCAAGCTTTAAGGGCTGCCCAAAATAATTCAATTCCTACCCTTGAGAATGCAAATGTGCAGAGACATCAACAGAGAAATGATGTGCAACATCAACATAATGATGAGAGACAAAATGTGAATGATGCTAGGATACCACTGAACAATGTAAGAAACCAGAATGCAAACAGAAATATTAATATTAATCAGTTTGACAGACAGCCCATGCAGTTAGATAGATTTAGACAGCTGGTATTTGATGGTATTCCTGGGTATCCTAACCCCATTGACAAGCATCTAAGGCTGCAGGTGCCTAAATTTTTAGGAAACAACACTGTGTCAGGAGAAGATCATCTAAAAGCTTTTCAAAATGTCATGGATAACTTTGAGGTTGAACATGAGGATGTTTTCATGAAGTCATTCATGCAATCTTTAGTAGATGAGGCAAGGGAATGGTATAAGAATCTGCCTGACCGGAGTATTTCATCATGGCATGATTTTAAAAGGATGTTCAAGGAACAGTATGGTGACAAAACTGACCCTAGCTTTTTCGTAAATGAGTTTACCAGTATCACTAAAGCATCAAATGAGTAGGTTGCAGATTTTAATGCAAGATTTACTAAAGTGTTAAACAAATTGCCACATCACATGAGGCCAAATGAACCAATGTGCATAATATTCTATATCAACGCCTTTGATGCAAAAACTACATATGGATTAAGAGATAAAAGTCTTGCTACTGTCAGGGATGCTTTCAGAATTGCAGTAAATATTGAGAACAATAGGAAAGCATCAGGCAAGACTAACAGAAGGGATGATGTGAAAATTCTACAGAATCCAAACAAGCCTCAGAACACTCAAGGTAATACATCTGCCCCTGAAGATAAGATAGACAAATTGGAAAATGTTGTTAAGGACTTAAGTTACAGACTAGCTAGAAGTGAAAAAGGGATAGGTCCTGATAGGCAAGTCTATCAAAGGCAGGAAAAGAGGCCATCATTGCATGATATGCCTTATAATACCAATTGGCATAATGGTAAGCCTATATTCCCACATAACAACACAAATCAGAGGACTCAACATGTCAAAGAAAATCCTGCTCCTCTAAAGAAAGCTGTAAATATTGTTGATGATACTCCATGGTGTATAATTTGTCAGATGCCACATTCACAGTCACAGTGTATGATTGCCCAGTCCTTGTGTGATAATGCTACATCTTGTAATGAATGCAATGAGCCACATTATGCGCAAGATGATGATGTTAATATGATGACCACAAACAATGGATACCCTCTTTATGATGCTGATGAGAGTACAGATGATGGAATTCGGGCCTGTCAATAGGACTTTTATGATGAAGGTAATGAAGAGAGCTATGTGTATGCTCAGAGCTCGCATAATTTTCTGAGTAACTTACAATGACCTTCTGATGAGGAAATTAGGGCCTTCACAGCTGCAGTAGTTGCTCAAGTCAAGAGCAACTACAATCTCAGAGGTAAAGCTCAGATAGGCAGCTTGCGTCAACCAGAAGATGTTTCTGCAAGTCAGCCAGTGCATGGTCATAAAGGAATTGAACCACAAAAAAGGCAGTGGGGTAATAATAAACAGAATTTTAGACATAGAACAGGTCATGAATCCTAAGGACCAGAAAACAGAATCCCTCAGGCTAAAGATCAAAGTAAAGGTTCCCAAGACAGAATGATGATCAGGGAACTATGAAAATAAAAGCTAAATCAGTTCAGGATAAAAACAAGATTGTGGAGCAAGCTACAACTGTTATACAAAATTATGCTCCATTTGATATAGCTCAAGTCCTCTCCCAGGTAAAAGTCTCTATTTCACTTATGGAACTGATGAAGGTTGAAGAGATCAAGAATAGGACAATATCCCTAATTTCAGGGGTGCCTTTTCAAGCTAAACAAAATGTTCAGATTCAGGGTGAGAAACATGTCATGTGCAATGAAGAAGATGAGGCTCCTGAGGTTTATTTAGGAGTGACTATGACAAAGTGTCCTTCACAAGTGGAACCATTTTATGTATCCCTAGTCATAAATGGAAAAATAATCAGAAATTGTATGCTTGACTCTGGAGCATCTACAAATATCATGCCTTTAGCCGTCATGCAACAAGCTGGATTGAAAATTGACAAGGCATGTGGGAAATGTTATGCTATGGATCCCAGAGATGTACCAGTTATTGGAATCATGAAGGATGTAGATTTCAAACTGGTAGCATTTTCTGAAAAGAGATATAAAATGAATATAACAGTGGTTGACATCAAGCCACAGTATGGTATGTTGCTGTCAAGAAGATGGGCAGCACTAATTGGTGGAAGTATGCAGCTGGACCTGTCATATGCCATGATTCCAATGAATGGCAGGGATGTTAAGTTAATCAGAGAACAAAGATCATCAGAGACAGTGGAAGACCAAAAAGCAGAGGAACAAATATGCTTTGTAAACACTGACTGTGATAACTTCAAGGTTGTCTCAGATGATAGAGAAGATAAAGAGAAAAATGTCTGCAGTAAAGAGCTGGACCAGCAGGGTCTGTGGACCATGTATTTTGATGGAGCTTGTGCAAAAGAAGGCTCTGGAGCTAGAGTTGTTTTCCTGTCTCCAACTGGTAAGCTCCTCAAATTTTCTTTCTTGCTAAGGTTTGTTTGTACAAACAACATTGCAGAATATGAGGCTTTAATCTTAGGCCTAAATATAGCTCTCAAACATGGAATCAAAATGCTAAGAGTATTTGGGGATTCTGAGCTGATTGTATCCCAAATTAGAGATAGGTATGCTTCAAAAAACAAAAGATTGAAACAATACAAGCATGCTGTTTGGGATACCATTGAACTATTTGATGCATTTTCAATAGGATGTGTAGAGAGATCAAAGAATGTTATGGCTGATTTCTTAGCTAATGTTGCAATAAGGCCAGATGACATCACTCTGTCAGATGTTACAAATGTAGAAGTTAAAATCAAGCCTGCAATACCAGAAAATATATGCAGTTGGCAAGTGTTTAATGATGACAGGGACTTGTTAAAATTTTTGCACTGCATAGATGAATATGAGAATCAAGAAATTGATTTCCAAGCTTTTGTAGAGACTATAGATGGAAAAGAAACTCTTGTGGGAAAGGAGATAATTCAATTGAAGACTAATAAAATCCCTAGAGGGTTAGTAGCTTTGGAAAGAGCTTTTGACAGTAGAGACAAATTGGTCACAAGGACATCTCCCACAAATAAGGAAGATTTAGAAGAGATAAATTTGGGGACATCTCAGGCCCCCAAGAAGGTATACATTGGTAAACAACTCAAACCACACATCAGGAATATGCTAATTGCATTACTGAAAAGGTATAAACATGTTTTTGCTTGGTCATATGAGGACCTAAAAGCCTATAGGGAAGATCTATTCCAGCATGAGATCCCATTGAAGCTTGGAGCTAAGCCATTCAGACAAAGGCAAAGACCTATTAATCCTACCTTAGCTCCAAAGATGCAGGAAGAACTTAAAAAGCTTAGGGAAGCTGGAATAATTGTGCCGATCGACATTCAACTTGGGTGTCTAATCTTGTCCCAGTCAGGAAAAAGAATGGTGATATTAGGCTTTGTGTTGACTTCAGAAACTTGAATGTATCCTCTTTAAAGGATAATTATCCACTGCCTAATATGGAAGCTATGTTGCAGAGAGTGACTGGTTGTGAACTCTTGTCCATGATGGATGGATTTTCAGGTTATAATCAGGTGAAGGTAAAGGAATCAGAATAGTATAAGACTGCCTTCACCACTCCATGGGGAACTTATGTATATGTTAGAATGCCATTTGGACTAACAAATGCAGGTGCTACATTTCAAAGGGCAATGGATGTTGCTTTTGCAGGGTTGATTGATTCAATCCTGGCTATGTATCAAGATGATCTGACTGCTTATTCAAAGAAAGAAGAGCAGCATTGTTTGCGTCTAGAGCAGATTTTCATAAGAGCACTAGAGTATGGTATTTCTTTAAATCCAAAGAAGTGTGCCTTTGGGGTAGTTGAAGGAAAGCTCCTGGGACACATTGTTTCCAAGGATGGAGTTAGGATAGATCCAGAGAGAGTGGCTGCTATTGACAGAATTCAAATGCCAAAAATTGTAAAAGGAGTTCAGTCCTTCTTTGGACAAATAAATTTTGTTAGGAGATTTGTTCCCAACTTTGCAGAAACTACAAGGAACATTTCTAAGATGATGAAGAAGGATGCAACTGTCAACTGGGAAAGTGAAGCAATTGAATCATTTCAGAGTATCAAAGAGGCAATCAAGATGGCCCCTGTTCTTAAATCTCCTGATTTTTCTAGGCCATTCCAATTGTTTTCATTTGCTTCCTTTCACACTGTTGCTGCATGTTTGTTACAGAAAAATGAAGATGGTTTTGAGCAGCCCATAGCTTTCTTCAGTATGTCCTTGCAGGCTTCTGAGTTGAAGTATGATATTATGGAAAAACAGGCATATGCACTAGTTAGAGCCATCAAAAGTTTCAGACCATACCTGGTAGGATCACATATAATTGCATATGTACCCCATGCAGCAGTCAAAGACATACTCACTCAACAGGAGGTGACTGGAAGAAGGTGCAGATGGATAAACAAACTGCAGGAGTTCAACATAGACATACAAGTTACCAAGTTGGTAAGAGGACAAGGATTAGCCAAGATGATGGCACAGTCAAGCTTGGAAGCATGCCAAGTTAATGCAGTTCAAAATGAGAATGTAAATGTATCAAAATCTGAATGGTACAAGGACATTATATAGTACTTGCAAAATTTGAATTGTCCTTCCCATTTCAGTGACAGTCAAAAGAGGACTTTAAAGTTACATGCAATCAGGTATTTTATTGTTCAAGGTGAGCTATACTGGAAAAACCCTGATGGTGTGCTGCTAAGGTGTGTGGATGAAGATGTGGCTAACAATGTTTTGAATGACATGCATAAAGGATTGTGTGGTGGACATTATACTACCCAAACAATAGCTCATAAGATTCTCAGAGCAGGATAAGTGTGGCCCACTCTCTTTTCAGATGCACAAAGGTTAGTGAGGAAGTGTGACTCTTGCCAGAGATTCTCAGGAAAGTTGAGATATGATGGTGCTCTACCCCTCAGAACTGTAACTGTGGATGCTCCATTTCAGCAATGGGGAATTGACTTCATAGGTGAAATTGCAGACAAGTCAAGTGGGGGACACAGTTGGATTTTGGTGGCAACTGACTACTTTACCAAATGGATCGAGGCCATTCCAGCTAAGAGAGCTACAAGTAAGGTGGTGATGGATTTCATACTGGAAAATGTTATCATTAGGTTTGGAGTACCATTCAAGATAGTCACTGATAATGCTATGTGTTTCAGATCAGGTGAATTTGTTGATTTTTGCAACAAATATGGGATAAATTTATCATATGCATCACCATACCACCCACAAGGAAATGGTCAAGCAGAATCAAGCAATAAAAGCATCATGAAAATTATCAAGAGGATACTGGACAAGAACAAGAGAGCTTGGGACTCAAAATTAAAATTGGCAATATGGGCTGACAGGGTGACAGTAAAAAAGGCTATTGGAATGTCACCCTTTGAGCTGGTATATGGTGCATTAGCCAGATTGCCTATAAACAATCTCCTGCCAGTTTACAAATTCATCCAGGAACATGATGAGGAGATTGAAGACTCCATGACAGAAAGAGTGAATCAGCTGGTTGCACTGGATGAGAACAGAAGGAAAGCACACCAGATCAATCTCAAGAGACAACAAGATGTGAAATATCTGTTTGATAGGAGAGCTACAAAAAGGAAGTTTCAGGTCAATGATCTGGTGCTCATTTGGAATGCAAAAAATCAGGACAAGGGTAAACATGGTAAATTTGAACCCTTATGGATGGGCCCATATCAGATTTGCAGTACTCATGGGGAGGACTCTTATTTCCTCCAAGCCCTAGATGGTGAAATTCTGGAATTGCCTGTGCATGGCCAATTTCTTAAGTTCTATTTTGCATAGATGGCTTGTCTCTGTGCACATGTGTAAAAATATGTATATATTGTAAGTGCCTTGTCCAGTTCGTGCTTTTTGGCTTTTTGCCTGGTCTGCCCGAAGATCTGGTTCTCGCTGCAGGTTTTCACCTGCACGTCCCCATTCGGAGCCAGTGTTAGTGCTCATTTTGGCCTGGAGATTGAGCTAGCGTGTGGAGGGTTTCTTATTCAAACCCTAGGTTTTCCTCTTCATCGGCGTGAGCTTGGCCTATCGGTTGGAGTTTTTTCAGTTCCACCGATGCGGTGGGTCTCCCTGACGGAGTATGTTTTATCCCTTCATCGATGTGACATGAAGTATCGGCCCGTGTTTTTTCTATTGTTCCGATGATGTATGTCTGGCCGATGGTAATTTGAGGTATGTTTGTGTTCATTGGTATGATGTTGTTCATCGGCGGACTTCATTTCTGTTCGGCCGATATGTAATGTTTGGCCAATGACGTGTCATCGGCGTGGGTCTCACCGACAGAGGGTGTGTTTTGTTTGACCATCGGCGAGACTATTGTGATTGGCGGAAGAGCTTTTTGTTGCTCCTATGGTCTTTGTCTTGGCGACGAGGAGATTTGTGGAGCTGGTATCGGGGTGACGGGGAGGATTGTCTTGGCAACAGCAGTAGGCATCGGCATGAGCGGTGTTATCGGCCAAGGAGTTTCTTGTTGCTCCAATGGGTAAATGTCTCGCCGGGGGGAATGACTTGATGATGTTTTGGATGGCCATCGGCGTAACCTTTGCGGTCGGTAGGAGATTTGTGGAGCTGGCTGATGTAGAAGTTAGATGCTTTCAGGAGGTGTTTGTCGGTGTGACTAAGGGTGTCGGCAGGAGGATTTTCAGGTTGGCCGATAGTGTTGGTCTTACCGACAGGGGAATGTAATGTAGCGGTCGGAGAGACTTCTGAGGTCAGTGAGAGATTTTTGGGTCAGGCCGATGGTGTTAGTCTTGGCGATGGGCTCTCGGGCGAAGGCTTGTGTGTCGAGCGCGGCAAAAGCGCTCGACGCTTAGTATGTTTGCGGCCCCGTTTATAAACTAATAAAGTGATCTCTTCACCGTGCATGTGGGATTATTCCCCTGTGTATTTTCAACCTGCAAAGAAGCATGTTTTGGCAGGAAATCTTTTTTGAATGCAGCAACAGTTTTCAAGTGGCTGCGGGTGGTTGAGGCCCTTAATGGCGACGATACAGAGATATGGACATTGGTACACATGATCAGGTTGCCCAATTTTTGAGTGAAGACTCCAGATAATGGCACATGGCTCGAGGCCCCCCTTTGTCTGCTGCATTAATATTTTCTGAGCGCCATTCCTTCTGAGGACTGTATCTGACATTTTTTGATGTCCATCATGTAATTAATTCCTGTGAGTACACCTTCTGGCTATTTTAAGCAGGAAGTGTTACTCATTTTGAGGTTGTTGAAAGTTGAACATTTTGGCTCTGTGATACAATACAATTGGTTTTGGCTGCTCTGTCCATAAAAACTTGTGAGTCTATGTATCTCTTGTTGTATGTTTTTGCATGAATCCACTGATTTCATGGTTAATTTTATATGAGAAATGCTATGTTGGCATGTGTTATGTTAATTCTGTCTCCAGTATTGCATGTATCTTTCTTCTGAGTCTGGATATTTAAGGAATGTTGAGAATCTAGAACATAGAATTCCTATGTTGAATGTCTGATCTTTTGACTTCTGCTCAAGTGGTAGATTAAACTGTTTTCAGATTGAACATTGAGAAGGGTATACTGCAGTAGGGATGCCATAAGTATAGATAGCTTAACACTTTGTATTGGGAGATATCTGTAAGGCAGGTATCATATGTATCCCCTTGAAATCTAGTTTTAGTTGTTCATGCATATCATTCACAGGTGTATGTCTACTGACTCCAGGCCCTGGATAGTCACCAATCTTGCTTTGTGTTTGTGTTACAACCATGTCCAGCTTTGCATCCAAACTTAAAATCAAAATCAAAATCTAAAACAATCTTTAGGACATTAGAATTAGTTTTAGGATCCTCAGTCCTCTGTCTACAACTGCAAATAGGCCCAAAGCTAGCCCCTTTGCTCTTATCTTTCAATTTTGGTCTACTTACAGGAGGACTTATCTACTTTCTGTCAGCATCACAGCCTTTGTATGTATATCCTCATGGATGTTGAGTAGGGAATACCCCCCTTGGTTTTGCAGAGCCTAAAGAAGAAAAGGAGATAAACTATAGAGTCTATCTCCTACACTGTTGGCCCCTGGCCCAGAGATCCTGTTGATCACTGATGGCTACCTTGTAGGGAAATCTGGGAATAAGCATCCAGTCTGGGAAAAAACCAACAGGTGGTATCAGCCCATTTCTAGAATGACTTAAGGGTTATGATGAGAATCTATCTGAACAATTCGCTCATACCTGGCAAAACTGTAAAGTCACTGTTGGGAGAATTGGATTTGAGATTTCTGAGAAAGTTATTGCTATGGCGACAGGTCTTTCTACCAAGGGGACCAAACTACAAAGGAAAGCGAAAGTGGTGGACCATTCTAACCAAAAGTTGTTGCTTAGGGAAGGTGAAGAACTTGTTCCCTACCAAGGAGGGTTTGAAAGGGCCAAGCTGCCAGAGCCATGGGATGAAATGTGTTTCCTCCTCATGAAATACTTCACCCTGGAGGGTCAGTTTACCAGGTTTTACAATTACCACCTTCCTTTGCTCAATCATTTTAGATGTAATGCTCACATTAGTTTTCCGTTCTATTTATTGTCTTCTCTTGAGCATTCAGTCTTTCGGGTTACTGCTAAGTCGGCTAAGAAACCCTCTAAGAAACTCATGCCCCTGCATCAAGGTCTTATCCTATACTTATACAATTTTCATCTTTCTTTGGAGCCGGATAAGCCTATCTAGACCCATAGTGGTGAAATCTCTACTAATCCTGATGATATTGCCATCTCTGAAGAGCCTATGCCTTGCCCTTCCCTTGCTTCTCTTAAATTGAAAGGGGTTTCTTTTTCGCTATCCAATGAGGATACTACCATGGTGACCGTTACTCACACTCCGACCTCCAAAGGGAGTGTGAAAAGTAAGAAGAGGAAAACTAGGGAGATTGAAGAGCATACTGTGGGGGATGCTGTGGGGACCCCTATAAATCTTAGCAATACTCCTGTGGGACCTGGCAGTAAATCTACTCTGTCTGCTAAAGAAAAGAAGGGGGGTTTATCTTCTATGGTTAGGAGGTCGAGTAGGATTGTTGGAAAACCTACGCCTAAAGCTAAAATTATTGATTATTCTAAGAGTGCTTCTAAAGCCTCCACTCAGGGGGATGATACTAAGGACTTTGAAGTCCAAGAGATTTCTGAAGATGCTGAGGGCAAGAATGTGGATAAACCGACTGATGTTTCAAGAGGTGTTGTCACTGACTCTAAGGACAATGCTGATGAAGGGGGAAAGATGTTTGTGGAGGAAGCTGCTGATGAGACTGAGGAAGGTGATGGCCACGGGCATGACATTGCTATCTTGAGGGATTGGGTGGAGAAGCTGGAACAGTTAATTAGCAATGTGCTTAGGCAAACTGTGTTACTTAATCTTTTTGTGTTGTAGGACATTGGGACTACTGCTGCTGATGACAAAGAGGAGAATTTCAAAAAGTTGGATGAATTTATTGAAACTTTGGCTAAAAGATGGGAGAATGTTTCTCCCTAGTTCTTTTTTTATTATGTTGTATGTTCTCTGCTACTATATTTCTACTGTCTTTAGTCTGGTTATGCTGTCTTTGTTGTTTATGTTGGTTAAGCGGGTTATGTTGTAGCTATTTTGAGGCTCTTTTGTTCTATTGCCTCTAGGGTTTCTTTTTGCTGTACTAAAAGGGTTCAGCCCCTTATTTTAGCCACCTTATTATATCAAAAACAAATAATTTCTCCACTTACACAAAGCTTGAATAATTACATAAAGTTATGGTCATAAAATAAATACTATTACATCCCTCATTCTTGACCTTTTAAATAAAAATATTTCAATAAGTATTTATGATGATTAAAAATGTTGATTAAAAAACTTGTAATTATTTTTCTAACAATGCTACTAAGGTATGTGTCAAGGTGTGTTGCTTGGCAAAAATAGGCACTTGGGAAGATGAACTAGGTTTGGTTCATGAAGGTGATAAACCCAAAAGTAATATGTTTTTGAATTAATTAATTAACGTAATTTAATTAACAAGATTAGATTAATGCTTTTGAAGAGAAAATATTGATATGTAAAATGGCTTCCTCCCGCATCCGTTCCCCTCCCCAAATTCAAAATTTAATCTCTCGCTCATTGGACAGGGTAGGGTTTCCTGTTGCAATGAGGGAAGATTTGTTGTGGATGTGGCTCCGTCAGGTGAGGCACCTGGTTCTCATTCTTCAAAGAGGTCTATGATAGTTTTGCTTCCTAAGGTGCAACAGGGCACGGTGCCTGGTGGCGTGATTACTGGTGTTCTCTTGGCTAGTGTGAATGGAGACAATGATGGTGGAGGTCCCCCTAAGTCCCCTGACGCCAGATCTAGTTCTTATGCAAATGTTGTTTGCAATGGTTCTCCTGGTAAGCATGTAGAGTTTGCTAATGATGTTGTAGCTTTGAGATTAGTTTATCTGTCTGTTTCACCTCCCCTATTATGGTCTTAGGAGATGAGGTTTTAAAAAATGAGGATTATTTTTCTAAGTAGGGTTTGATTTGTAGATTTGACTGATTGTGGCCTCGGCTTGGCAATTTAATCCTTTGGATCTTGAAGCATTGGCGCCCTATTACAAAGGGGAAAATAGAAATTTACCCTTGTGTAAAGGGTTTATTTGTGGTTGTTTTTGATTCAATTTCTGATCAGAATGTTGTTCTTGATGCTCATTCTTGGTTCTGGGGCCAGCATGCCCTCCTTCTCAAGCCTTGGGTTCAGGCTCCTTCAACCCTTTGATTGAGCCCTTCAACAAAATGCCTGTTTGGATTCACCTCCCAAATCTACCTCTGCATTTTTGGTGTAAATCTTATTATGCTGGTATTGGTAATTCATTGGACACTTTTATTATGGAGGACCAAGCAGTAACTCATTCCACTTATGCTCATGTTCTTGTGGATCTGGATCTTTCTAAGCCTCTCCCAGCGGAGATTGTTTTGCAGGTTGCTGATAGTTCTTGGAGTCATATTTTAGATTATGAAGGTATTCCCTTCCAGTGTCAAAGGTGTTTTACAACAGGACATCTTGCTTCTGGGTGCCCTCGTTCAAAGATCCCATGTCTTTGCTCCTGGTGGAAGGATGCTTTGACTGAACAGTTCTCAGTAAATGCGGCTAGGGATATTTCTAGTTTTGAGGCATCTAAATATTCTTCTGATGATGGTGGGACTATCCCTAATGATGTGGTGGTTCCTAATATGGCAGTCCCTATTGATACGATGGTTCCCATTTCGGTGGTCCTTATTAAGGTAGTGGTTCCTCATCCCAATACAGATGTTCCTCTTCCTTTAGCTCCCACCCCTATTCTTGTGGGTGTCACTGGTGTGTCTTCTCTGATTAGACATGCCTCTTCTGGTTTGCTATCCCATGCTGGGATAACTGAGAGGGTTCCTCCTCCTCCCTCTCCTGGTTTGGATTTGGAAAATGAGATGTCATGGACTATTGTCCATAGAAAAAAGAAAGGTCTCATGAAACATGTGTCTACCTCTCACCCCCGGGTCAAGGGTGTTAGGTTTTCCCGCTCAAGAAATCATGTTTTGTAAGTTGACCCTTTGGGTTGTGGGCGTGTTTTCCCCACTGGAAGCTTGATGTTGTTTTTATTTGTTTGAGTATTGTTAGTGCATTTTTTCTGATCTATTTGGGGGTTGTTTGCTTGCCCTGTGGTCTATTTTGTATAGGGTTCAGCACCCTTGTTTGATGCTTACCTTAACAAAAACAAGATTAGATTAATTAATAATACTTCTTAATCAATTGATTCATTGATTAGTCTATATTTGAACTAATTAATTATGATGGTAAAAATTAATATTTATTTTAGAAATAGTAATTTAAAATTAAAATTTAATTATTTTATTCAAATAAATAGTGTGCAAACTCTATTTTTAAAGTTTAGAATATTTATCTAAATCAAATTCCTTATTTGATTTAAATAAAAGATTTCTCTAAAATTAGTTTTGAGGGGAGTTTAATATTACAATTTATTTGTAATTCTTATTTTAGATTATTCATGGTGTAAAATTTAAAATTAGAATTGAGAATTAAAGAAAGAGTATAAAGCTAATTCTTTATTTAAATTAAATGAAAAGGTTTGTTATAAATTAGTTTTGGAAGGAATTTAGAAATTAAGATTAAAAAATTATCGATAAAAAAGTGGTAGAATGCTACTTATATTATATTAATATAAAGGAAGATATTACATATTAAACAAAAACTAGACTTTCATCATCTACAACCCTATCATATTCACTTCGTACATAGCATATAAGAAATAAAATCTACATATTATTGTAAGATAAAACTGTTGATGCTCAGAATTGCGCTGTTTCCAACACCAACATGGGAAACTTTGAAACGTGGGAATGCTTTTCAGAGTGACCTCCAGATTTTAAAGAAGCTGGCTCTTCTTTATCTCAAAATGTGTTTGGGAAAAAGGATAAAATGAAATAGAATCACAAATGCAACTAACAAGGAAGCTAAAACTATGGCGATGCGCCTGAATGTGATTTTGTATCTCAACACTTAAGTACAGTGAAACTATTTTAAGATTCAGTCACATTAAAGAGCAAAATTGCATGATCAATGTAACAGATTAAACAAATAGAATCAAAGACTCACAAACCAGAATGCTTTATAATAACATAGAAAATATCAGCAAGGGCACAGAGCTCTGTCTTTATTAATGTTCAAGCTACATAAAAGGCACATAATCATGCACAGTTATACCAACTTTTTGAATCAAGAAATAGAACAAAGGCAAATGATATTACTGGCCACTACAAAAGATCCTCAAACTTCTCCAACAATCTGTGTTGCAGAAAATCTCTATCTCCAATATTGTATATCTATCCCTGGCACGGTGATCTGAACTTGTACTTATAGCATGCAACTGGCCCAAAGATTGCCTGCATGATCAAAAATCTCAATGGCCTAACCGAACTGGCAGTTAACTGAAGGTATCTGACAGAGGATCTCCTTCGAATCAGAAATGGTTAGCCACTCTGTAAATTCATTGGCTGCAACAGATACATGTAACCCCACATACTTGAATCGGAGAGAGACGCGTGGCAGCTTTTTGATAGTCTTTGCGACTATAAACCCTTGAAACGGCTGGCACTCATACGCGCCTCTTTCCTGAAACTCCTTCATCTTTCCAGATCAATTAGAAACAAACACCTGGCATCCTCCACGTGACTTACTTAAGAAACCGCTTCTTCCTCAGGAAATACCAGAATCTGACACTTGGCAGCATCCGTGGCCCTTCCAAAAACACATGGCATTTTCTGCTTTATTCTAAGTCTTTACTGTGGCTTATACTAAGAGTGCTCGGGCTCCGCCACCTGTCACGGTCCGCCAAACTTTGAAACTCAAGAAATATTAAAATTGGGACCCACCATACTTCTGTGCCTGAGCAGCCTCAAAAAGAAAAGGGACAGATGGCGCCTTCCGCTTACACAAGAGACTGTGGACGTGGCGGCTTCCGCCACTCTTGAGAAACTTTAGAAACTTTAACAAAACCTCCGCGGACGTTGCCACTTGGCGCTCTCCGCGCAACTCCAAGAAACTTAATAGAAACATTACGGACTTATAAGGATCACGCGGATGGTGACAAATGGCACACTCCGCTGAAGTTACACGAATACTAGCAGGGCCCTCCATACAGTCTTTTACTTAGCGCTGAAAACAAAAGGATCCTGCGGAAGACAACACTTGGAGCTTTCCGCTGTAACTTTATGGGACACGCGGCACCTTCCGTGAAACTTCAGGAAACTTTAGTAACACCCTCCGCTTCTGCCACTTGGCGCCTTCCACGCTCACCAAAACTCAAAAAAGGGGCCCGCTTCATTATAAGAAACATTCAACAGGAACGTTTGAAACTTTGACGAAACTTGAAAGGGTGCCGACACCTGGCAGCTTCCACCTTACTGCAAAAGATACGTGGCACTCTCCACTGCTACTCTGAGAAACTTTATAAAGTATCACAGCTGCTGACACATGGTGGTTTCCGCTACACTAAGAGAAACGTAAAAGGGGCCCGGCCAAACTTACTTAAGAAACTTATAAAACAGATCCTCGGATGCTGACACTTGGCGACTTCCGCAGGATTCAAAAGGAACGTGTGGCTTCATCCGCGGAACCTTTAGCAACTGTATAATATATCTCGGGTACTGACACTTGGCAACTTCCGCTAAACTCTGGGACTTAGCAAAATTTTCAAAATGAAAAACCCTCGCGCCTGTGCTTTATGCCCGCACTGTGTGTCAAAACCGTTGCTGCAAAACTGAAGCACTCCGAAACAAAACTGGACCCACACTACTGAAACTCAAAATCAAAAAATGTAGAGTATTTTACTCTACAGTTCATGGCGACCCAGAGGACTTTTGAGCCTGCTCAAAAAGAATCCCAAAACATGTATCTATACAGCAAAACCTACAAATTCTGTAAAGCTGTTTGATATACAGACCACTCAGCATCAGATAAACCTTATTTATTCTGCAAGTCCTGGAAAGCCAAATCCAGGTTGATCATGTCTTTATGTGAAAATCTTTGCAAAACATGAACCGCTGCTTTCAACTAGAAATCAAGCTGGGCCATAGGAATCAAAACAGCTTCCACTTCTGATACCAATGAGGCATCTGTTAGGCCCTGGAAAACTGATTGATCATTCTGTTTGGCCAGCAACAGAGGCTTGATCTCATCAACCATTAGGACTGTGTTGCTATCAGGAAAAGGAGAAGGAAGGCCCAACTACACCAAGTCTTCTATATGTTTCTTCATATCCTTTACTCCCTCCTTTACCACATCTAGGAGCTCCTGGCATGTAATTGCAGCAGAATTACAACTCAGAACCTCATTCACCCTTTTGGCAGCAATCATTCTGTCATTGATCCTTGTTGCCGACAAAGTTTCATCAGATGTGTCATAAAGTTTCCCCAGCAGCAATTGAGAATCAGAAACTCTCATGGACACAATGGACAGAGTGGCCTGAACTGAGGTCTCCACCTTTTCACATAGTTGCTGAGCATGTAGCAGGAAGGTTAAAGAGGGTCTGAGCTGGATCATCTCCTCAGAGATTCTTGCCCATACAGATGCATATAACTCTTTGACCAAATTTAACACTCCCGCATTTTGTGGCCTATTTGCCAACTCAAGGGTCAATTGCTTGGCTGTTTGTTGCTCGGCCTGTAGTTGAGCCTGAATAGTAGCAACATTATTTTGTTCCTTCAAAAGTTGCTGTTGCAACTATGTGGCTTGTTGAGAAGAATCCTGATGCCTCTTTTGCAATGTGGCCTTTTCCTGCTTCAAGGTAGACAGAATAGACTTCACCTGGGTCAGGTCTTCCTTTAATGAAGTATTTTGGCTTTGTGTAGCCTGATGGATCTGACATAAAACAGTATTTTGCAACTATTTATTAAGATCCTCAATCTCATCATTCTTTGATTTGAGCTTAGTAGCCAGAGCCTCACTATGTGTCTTTTCCTGAGTCAGACTAGCCTCCAACTTCTGCAACTTCCTCGATAACTTCAGATAATCAGTGGCTACAGCAGAAGTGGTTTCATTTAGCAGCTCAACCCTATCTTGTGGCCTGAAGAGTGACATATCCATTGCCACTGCACTCATTGTAAAATCTTGGGGCTGCATCTGCTCATTTGGTTTTGCTACATTTGGTGACAAATGGGTCACAGTTAGCTGCTGCTGAATTGGGTCAAATAGTGACCTCATATGTGGGACAGCCTGAGCTTTATTATCCTTCTTTCTCTTCTTGTCCATCCGGGCCTCCCTAGCCTTCTTGGCAGTGTCTGCTTGAGCTTGGAAGGTAGGGGGAGAGGCAATGTACCCGCCCGCAAAAGGATGACCTTGTGGCAGGCCATAAGGAATAGCCAAATGTTGGCTAGGAGGAAACTGAGGAGGTACCCTCCTGGGAAAAGTGGGGGAAAAAGGAGGTAATGAAGTGGCCTGCAATGACATGGCCTGTGTAGTGACAGGTGGGGAAAATTGAGAAATTGGCACAACAGAGGTGGCAGGGAATAATACTTGGCCAACTGGGATTGCCACCCCTATTGAAGAAGAAACAGATGGAGAAGAAGAGGGAGAAGAAGCACATACCTGAGGGGCAACTGAGACACTTGGTGGTGGCTGCGACAAAGGTTCTACCTCCTCATCTGAATCAGGCTGAAGTTTCAGCCTCTTATGTTTCCTTCGCCTCTCTTCTGCTTGCTCTGTTTCTTTCTCCTCAACATTTACCACTGTTACCAGTGGTGTTTGCAAAAAACCAGAAGCCCCACTTACTGAAACTGATGGGGTCCCTCTAGGTGGTGATGACACCACACTCTTTTACTTCTCTATAGTGCTGAGGGATTGGGGCCAGGTAGTTACTGCAGTTGCAGATGATGTTTGTCCTGAGACCTACACTGGGTGGGTGGATTCAGGTTCCTCTTCAGCTTCTTCACCCTTTTTTCTGATTTTGTTTGTATCAGGGCTCGAGACAGGGGAAGGATGCCATTCGTCCCAAATAGATTCCCACTTCTCATCTGTATCTACTTTGCCAAAAGAATGGGTTATTTCATAAATTTCCTGCCTATATTTCCAATAGGCTTCTATCTTCTCAGCCTTCCATTCCCTATCTCTCAATAAATTCTTCTTTAATCTAGCGCCCATTTTGAGTTTAGGGTCATAGGCCTTCTCCTTTCTGTAAAACACATCCCATGGTCTGGGTCCCTCAAAAGGCAAGTCTGACAGCTCTACATATAGATCAGGGGTGTCTTCCTTAGGGTTTCTTCTGTCATCCCAGAAAGGATGGCCCTCGTGCACAACGTTGGCACCAATCTTATTATTCCTGACCCACGAGGCAACGAAACTGATAGGGTCGTATCTCCATTTGTCCTCAACTAAAAGAAAACCTAAGACAGCTAGCTTTCTTAGCAATAAATGCTCTGCATCCTTAACCAATAGGGTCATGTTCTTCTTCACCCAGGGGAGATCATACATCTTTTTCTTCTTCTTCCCAGCCCCATACTCATTATCAACCACAGACACCTGCCGGGTGACCTCTAAAAAGGCTAGCCTAGGAGTCAAAACCTTAGGTAGTAATATTGGTTCCCCATTAAACCCATGGACCCTGATAATAGTGTGGTGAGACCCAAAGAAATAATCACAGGGAATGGGGGAATTTGCCATAAGGCCTCTGACACTCAAAGTCAATCTATTCTCAACTGGCTCTGGGCTTAGGTGAGTAAAAGTAGGGGCGACAAAAAGTTCCCAAAACTCATCAGGGTCAGATGATTCAGACAAAACATGAGTCCATGTAGACACAGGGATGGTTCTGTTTGGATCAAAACTTGTCATACATGTCTAAATGCATATACTGGGAAAAGAGGGCATAATTTTGATATAACATAAGGTGGAACAAATAGGAGGAATACCTGAAAACCCCTATTGATTTGAAATTGGCGAGTTGTTCGGCCATGGAGTAGCCAATCTGCTCAGAGAAATCTAGCCAAAACTCCTGGGACCTATCAACAGTCTTCATTCTAAAAAGAATGGCCAGCTGCCAATCATAAACAGTTATATCTTCCTTCAACCCGAAGATAAAAGCTATCATAGATAGCGCCTCCTGGCTGGCTTGTGTAAATTGTGCCCTTCCTGTGGGTAACGTTGGTATTTGGGTATTGTCGTCTCCTAACTGCATCTCTGCATTGAGAAACCTCAATTGAAACTTGACGTTTGCCCACGTCTTCTACATTTTGGCAACTGTGGGAAACGTGGCTGTGCTGTCATAGTGTAGGGCCAACATGTCCCTGATGGCCTTTGGCGTTATTTGCACCATGAAGGGTCCCTTTTGAATGGTGCTCAAAGGTGCATGAAACAATTCAGTGCATACCTCAATTAGGTCCGGGCATAAATGCACACTCAGGACAATGAATTTCGCCAATTGAGAGGTCCAAATTCACATGCCGAATGTTTTGAATTGTTTAGCTTTGGCCTTCAAGAGGCATCTTTGGTGTGCTCCTTCTCGCAGAGCTTTGCAAGACTTTTGTAGGGCCGGTTCCACAATACCATCTGCAAAATCTAGAACCTTTGCTGGGTCAACTGCATAACCAACCTCAGGAACCCTAGTCCTTGGATAGGTCCTCAATGGTTGTGAAGGTGCCGAAGCGTATGATTTACTGGCAAGGAGACTGTCAACAGACTCGTAAATCCCAAGCCCTTGAGAAGACTATGCTTCCGCCATCTCTGTGCTTGCTGGAAACTGTATAACTTTCAAAAGCTGTTGGACTTGCTGTGAATGAGTATGAAAGCTTGTAACAAGGACAAAAATTTTGCAACAGGGAAGACACACTTAGGAAGCGGTTTTTTGCAATGAAAAGCAGCAACAGGGAAAACACTTAGCAAAAGTAGCAGCAAATGAAACTCAGTTTAAGCCTTAACTCGTGCTATTGGGATATCTTAATGACGCATCAAGTGTCATAAATGGCATTTAAAACGGAAACTGTTATAAAATCTCAAGCGATCTGAGTGGGACAGAGTGTCAGACACATCATAAAAAGTGGCTGCGCTAGGTACCTTTTAGGAATTTTGGGGATTTGGGAGTTTCAATGAATACGAAAGTTTTGAGACTTTTAAGAGTCTTATGCCATGGCCACGTGTTTATAAAACACTTATTCAAACAAAAAGCGGGAAAAAACAAAGCGGGAAAACAAAGCAACGACAAAAGAAACTATCTAACTATAATACACAGGAAAGGCGATGCCTAATTGAAATGCTTCAAGTAGATCCCATTGACAGGAATCTCCTCAGGCTCACCCTCCATTTGTTTCAAGCTCAAAAGAATTCTGCTGTTTACAGGAACGAATCTTATAGGGGCCAGTCCATAATGATTCAAATTTACTATGTCGACCCGGCTTGGCAGCTCTCTCATCCCATTTCAGAACAACTGATCCAACTTCAAAATGAGGGTTCGAAGTTTTCCTATCAAAATAGTCTTTTATTATTTTCTGATGTTTCAATAATGATTCATGTACTGAATCCCTTTTTTCTTGAACCTCCAGGAGCTCAGCAAGCCTGACCTGCATGGGGCCATTTTCCTCAATCTCAATTTGTTTCAATAACTGGAGAGCTGGAATCTCCAAACTCAGGGGCATCACGGCAGGTTTACCATAGACTAATTCATAGGGGGACATTTTTGTCACTTGCTTTGGTGTAATTTTGTCTGCCCACAGTGCTATATTAAGCACTTTATGCCATTCTTTGTGATGGTCAACCCCAATTCTTTTAATAAGTCTGATCAGATTCTTATTAGTTGATTTTGCTAAACCATTACCCTGAGGATAATAATTTGAAGAGGTCTTCAAGTAGATTCCATACTTTAGTGCAAAATCAGATATCTTTGCCCCCAAAAATGCCTTAGCATTATCTGAAATTAGAGTGCGAGGAGGCCCAAAGCGAGTAGTGATACTTTCCAGAAAATCTAGAATCACTTTCTCTGTTGCTTCTTTCAGTGGGACTGCCTCACTCCATCTGGTAAAATAATCTGTGGCAGTTAGGATCCATTTGTACCCCATACTTGATACTGGATTGATCATTCCAATGAAGTCTAGATCCTATTGGGCAAATGGTTCATCAACAATTATAGGACTAAGGGGCATCGCTGCATTCCCTCTCTTCCCTACATAGTACTGGCAAGATTGGCATTCTTTAACCAATTGATAACAGTCTACAAATAAAGTGGGCCAGAAGTAACCTGCCTGACTTATCTTTATAGCTGTGGTTCTTGCAGAAAAATGTCCACCTGACACTCCATGGTGCATCTCATGTAGTATTCTTTGGGTTTCATCCTTTTCTATGCATCTTAAAAGTATGCCATCAGTGTTTCTTCTGAAAAGAACTTGGTCAATTAAAACAAAATGAATTCCCTGTTACCTATAGTACCTCTTCTTGTCCTGAGAGAGCTCCTTTGGGAAAATTCCATGTTTCATAAACTGAATCCTATTTGTGACCCAAGAATTCTGATCAACCTCTTGTATCCTCAATACATTTTCTTCCTCTGTTTCTTCAATTATCATTTTTTCCATATCTTGAACCATATACTGGCACAAACCCTTGCCTCTGACAAGTTTAGTTGGTCTGACCTCCACATCATATTCAAGAATTTTTGTAATCCAGTTTGCTCTTTTCTCAGTGATTTCTCCTTCCATAATATATTCTCTGACACTTGGATGCGCCACTAGTATCAGAATCTTATTACCTGTGACCATGTGTCTGAATTTCTTGAGGGCTTTTACCATAGCATATGCCTGTTTCTCTACAAAGTTATACCTGGCTTCATACTCTCTAAGAGTCCTTGAGAAAAAGGCTATAGGATGCTCTACCTCTTGTTGGTTATCTTTCTGTGTTAGGACAGCAGCAACACTGAATTCTCCTCCATAAACATACATTATAAAAGACTTAGAGAAGTCAGGGTTCCTTAGTACTGGGGTTGTTGAAATTGCTTTCTTGACCTCTTCAAAAGCTTGTCTCCCTTCTGTAGTCCATTTGAAAACTAGGTCTTTCTTCAGTAGCAGTGTAATTGGTCTTATTAGGCCTGCAAAGTCTGATATGAATCTACTGACAAAGTTAATCTTTCCTAAGAAGGACTGAACTACTTTCTTATTGACAGGTAGAGAAAGGTTCATTATAGCAGTGACTCTTTCTGGATCTAAGAGACTCCTTCTTTAGAAACTATATGCCCTAATAATTTACCTTGAGGTACTACAAAAATGCATTTCTTAGGATTTAGAGATATTCCAAATTCTTGGCATTTCTTAAAAACTGCTTCTAAATGGTCAAAATGGTCCGCAACATTTTTAGAGAAAACAGTGAGGTCATCTAGGTAGATTAGAATGATTTTATTGATAATCTCTCCAAATGCTAAATCCATTGCTCTCTGAAATGTGGCTCCAGCATTTGAAAGACCAAAAGGCATCTTTGCATAGGCGAATGTTCCCCATTTTGTGGTGAAAGCAGTCTTATGTTGATCTTCATTAGCCAACCAAATCTGGTTGTACCCAGAGAAACCATCTAGTAGAGAAAATCTCTCTGATCCAGCCACAGTATGTAAAATTTGTTCCATAGAGGGCAAGGGGTAATGATCCTTTAAGGAAGCCCTATTTAGGTCCCTGAAATCCACACAGAGCCTTATGTCTCCATTCTTTTTCTTGACTGGTACTAAATTGGACACCCAAGTTGAGTGTTTGATTGGGAAAATGATCTTTGATTCTAATAGTTTCTGTAACTCATCCACCATCAGAGGTTCGATCCTAGGGTTTACTGGCCTCTGCTTCTGTCTAACTGGTTTAGATCCTTTCGTCAGCTCTATGGTGTGTTGAATGATACTTCTATCATAACCATGGAGATCTTCATAGGTCCAGGCTATGACCCTATCATATTTCTCACATAAATCAACTAATCTCTTTCTTTCCTGTTGAGTGGCAGAATTTCCAACTTTCAGTCTTCTTCCCTCACTAACATGAATCTCAGAGTAGTCCTCTTTGTTTGCTTGGAATCTCTTCTTTTCTAGGCTAGCATCCTCATGATCAAACAAGTTTTCTAGTGTAATCAGTCCCTTAGGGAGCTTGTTTGATTTCAGTTGAATGATCTGATCACCATATGCTTCTTCAATTTTTGGTTGTAACTGATCAGCAAATTCCCCTGACTGTTGCAAAAATGAGAGTACTTGAAAATCATTCTCAAAAACCTGCCAATTTTCATCATTGTCTGGAATGGTTGGTCTCACAATAACTTTGACTGACTCATTATTGACCATTAGATCAGTTATTGGATCAAACTGTGAACCAATCTGTGCCATTCTATCTACCTCAGAATTTTGGGTTCTAGGGACTACCTCTATATTGAAGGCTTTAAAATTTTCTATCAAATCCCAAATTCTGTGTCTATAAGATCTCATCCTTACATTTTTGGCTGTTGCCTTCTCTCTTATGTGTTTCACCACTAGTTCTGAATCTCCTTTGACTATCAGTTTCTTAACTCCTTTCTTTTTTGCCAATATAAGTCCATGCACTAAAGATTCATACTCAGCATCATTATTGGTACAGGCAAAATGGAAGCGAATGGCTCTCAAAATCTTTTCACCATTAGGGGTAGTAAGACAAATCCCTGCTCCAGCTCCATTTTTGCTTCTGGCCCCATCAAAGTTTAAGGTCCAGATTCCTGAGTCATTTATAGATTCTTGGGTCTGGGAGGACTCTTTCCTTAAGACATTAGGGATCTCCTGATCTTCCTCAAATATAACATAAGTACCCAACCCTGTTGAGTCATAGTTCCCAAAAGGATCACTCTGCATCATGGTTAACAACTGATTATCCTCCACTTGCTGATCATATTTAGTCCAATCCCCTATTTCTTCAACAAAAGCCCTTTCCTCTTTATTTAACATGGCATGGGCTGCTTCTAACTTTGGGGTTGGTTCATTAGTGATATGGTCCTTTGACAATGGTTCTGACAGTACCTTCATCTTAGTCCCATATTTGGTCCTTATGATGAGATGAGACCAATCAAGTGACATATAACCTCCTATCTTAGCTGTGAAATCTTTGGATAGGCATAAGCCAAAAACGGGAGGAATATCTATGACTACAACATCTTGATTAACAATTATATTGGGACAAGTATACAGTTGTAGTGGAAGTTGTTTAATTTTCCCTATTGTTTGTACAGACTTCCCATCTAACTGCATAACTCCTTTTGCAAGTGGTTCATATTTTATCTTCAAAGCATCTGCTATTTGCTTTGGCATCACTGTGGTACTAGCCCGAGAGTCTATCATTGCATTGTGTAATAGCTTCTTCCCAACTATCAAAGTCAAATAAAAGGGATCTGGCTTGGATTTACTTACCTCTGGTGCATTGTTCAGAAGTGCTGTTGTCTGTAGAGAAACAGTGTCCCTGAGCTTTTCTTTATCAGTAGGTCTTCCTTTGGCAACAGTCTGTTTAGGCACATCTTGGCCCTGTAAAGCTTCTTGCAACAGTGTTTTTTGCTCAGGGATAGCTAACATGTCCCATATTGACACATGTGCTGGAGTCCTCTTCAACTGATCCACCACATTCACAGGTCCTATTGCTTGTGCTCTGGGATAATAAGGGTATCTTGCTTTTTCTTGGAGTTGTCCAGAAACTACTTGATTCTACACTAGATGAGGTATTTCTTACCTAGTAACTGTATTTTGATGATCTTGAAATGGTGGAACTCCCATAATTTCATTATTTGTAACTCCAGGTTGTTCCATCATCCTCCTCTTGGCTCTAGTATAGTAATCTGATTGTACCAATGGCTTCTTAGAAGTTGAAGCTTCATTCAAGAACACTGACTCTTCATCTTCAATCCAAGAGAAAAGAGCATGCTCAGGGGCTATTTCTTCCTCTTGTTGTAAGGACATTCCTTGCATCTGAGCCACTAGAACTGAATTTTGCATGCCAGGGGATTGATAGGGCTGAGTGTTAGAAGTATTTGCAAATTGTCCATCCACTCTTCTTTGCTCTGCTATCTTTTGCTGTAGATTACCCCTAGGACAATCTCTGGGCATGTGTGCATTATTACAAGGAAAACACCAGGCATTGGTGCTATCTGCATAATTATTCTGCCCTGGGACAATCTCCCTGTTTGCATTAGGAGGAACAGTCTGCAAGGGTGTAGGGACTGCAACTAGTTGGTTTGACGGCTGAGGGTTATTTTGTCTTTGGGGGCCCTGATATTGGTTTGGCTGTGGAGGAGGTCTATTTCCCTGATAGCCTTGATATTGGGGTCTGGGATAAGGATTCTGTTGTCTCTTTAGGTTAATTATTTCATTTGAAAATGTTCTCAGGATGTTCTTGACATCATCCATCTCTGAAGATTGGGTAGGGGCAGCAGCTTTAGCAGGTTGTTGGGGAAACGTATACATGGACACAGGTGAGGTTATGGGATTAGGAGCTTCTTGAGGAAATGGTAGGGTAATCTCTGGAAACATAGGCATAGGAGGCCTTGGGGGAAACTTTCCAGCATCTATCAAATTATTTTCGGCTCTGACTGCATAGTCATAGGCTTCTGGCAGGGTCTGACCTCCAAGTGACTGAATCATTACTGCAATATCTGAATTGAGGGCTTTAAGATAAAATACTATGGCCATACCTGGTAATGGTCTTGCTGTAGCAGGAATCCTTTCCCAAGTCTTCTGAAATCTGGAATTGAAATCAGTCATTGCCTCTTGCGGTGCCCTTTTGATGGTGATCAGTTGTTGTAACAGAGAAGATTTATCACCCTTTTCTTTGAATCTTGCAAAGAAAGCGTCTCCAAGTTGATCCCATGTAGAAATTGAATTTGGGGTCAAAGATCTGTACCAGTCCAGAGCCTTTCCCTTAAAAGAAGCTGCTAAGAGTCTTATAGCCACATTTTACTGTGTGATCACATGTATCGCACAGACATCAGACACATCTTGTAGATGTTCTTCAGGTGTTTTGAAATCCTCCCCACTGAATTTGGGCAGAGCTTTCAGGGCATTTGCTGGAATAGGATCCCAAGTGGCTGGAGGTACTGGAAGAATCAAGGCACTGCCAGTATTCCAATTTGCATAATTCCTTGGGGCTACAGGTGCTCCCATGTTTGCACTTGAGGTTGCTGTAAACTGATTGACCCTTCTTCTTGAATTATTTATCAATGGTGATAAAAGAATACCTGGGTTCACAGCTGATTGAGCTCTTGTCACAGGTCCACAGCTCTGACTCCTCGTGACTCTCTGGCTCATGCAGTCTTGAAAGAAACTTCAAGAAATGGTCCCACCGGGCGTGCCAAAAACTGTTGATGCTCAGAATTGCGCTGTTTCCAACACCAACATGGAAAACTCTGAAACGTGGGAATGCTTTTCAGAGTGACCTCCAGATTTTAAAGAAGCTGGCTCTTCTTTATCTCAAAATGTGTTTGGGAAAAAGGATAAAATGAAACAGAATCACAAATGCAACTAACAAGGAAGCTAAAACTATGGCGATGTGCCTGAATGTGATTTTGTATCTCAACACTTAAGTACAGTGAAACTATTTTAAGATTCAGTCACATTAAAGAGCAAAATTACATGATCAATGTAACAAATTAAACAAATAGAATCAAAGACTCACAAACCAGAATGCTTTATAATAACACAGAAAATATCAGTAAGGGCACAGAACTCTGTCTTTATTAATGTTCAAGCTACATAAAAGGCACAGAATCATGCACAGTTATACCAACTTTCTGAATCAAGAAACAGAACAAAGGCAAATGATATTACTGGCCACTACAAAAGATCCTCAAACTTCTCCAGCAATCTGTGTTACAGAAAATCTCTATCTCTAATATTGTATATCTATCCCTGGCACGGTGATCTAAACCTGTACTTATAGCATGCAACTGGCCCAAAGATCGCCCGCATGATCAAAAATCTCAACCGCCTAACCGAACTGGCAGTTAACTGAAGGTATCTGACAGAGGATCTCCTTCGAATCAGAAACGGTTAGCCACTCTGTAAATTCATTGGCTGCAACAGATACATGTAACCCCACATACTTGAATCAGAGAGAGACGCGTGGCAACTTTTTGATAGTCTTTGCAACTATAAACCCTTGAAACGGCTAGCACTCATAGGCGCCTCTTTCCTGAAACTCCTTCATCTTTCCAGATCAATTAGAAACAAACACCTGTCATCCTCCACGTGACTTACTTAAGAAACTGCTTCTTCCTCAGGAAATACTAGAATCTGACACTTGGCAGCGTCCACAGACCTTCCAAAAACACATGGCATTTTCTGCTTTATTCTGAGTCTTTACTGTGGCTTATACTAAGAGTGCTCGGGCTCCGCCACCTGTCACAGTTCGCCAAACTTTGAAACTCAAGAAATATTAAAATTGGGACCCACCATACTTCTGTGCCTGAGTAGCCTCAAAAAGAAAAGGGACAGATGGCGCCTTCCGCTTACACAAGAGACTGTGGACGTGGCGGCTTCCGCCGCTCTTGAGAAACTTTAGAAACTTTAACAAAACCTCCGCAGACGTTGCCACTTGGCGCTCTCCGCGCAACTCCAAGAAACTTAATAGAAACATTATGAACTTATAAGGATCACGCGGATGGTGACAGATGGCACACTCCGCTGAAGTTACAGGAATACTAGCGGGGTCCTCCATACAGTCTTTTACTTAGCGCTAAAAATAAAAGGATCTTGCGGAAGACGACACTTGGAGCTTTCCACTGTAACTTTATGGGACACGCGGCACCTTCCGTGAAACTTCAGGAAACTTTAGTAACACCCTCCGCTTCTGCCACTTGGCGCCTTCTGCGCTCACCAAAACTCAAAAAAGGGGCCCGCTTCATTATAAGAAACATTCAATAGGAACGTTTGAAACTTTGATGAAACTTGAAAGGGTGCCGACACCTAGCGGCTTCCGCCTTACTGCAAAAGATACGTGGCACTCTCCGCTGCTACTCTGAGAAACTTTATAAAGTATCATGACTACTGACACGTGGTGGTTTCTGCTGCACCGGGAGAAATGTAAAAGGGGGCCCACCAGACTTAAGAAACTTATAAAATGGATCCTTGAATGCTGACACTTGGCGACTTCCGCAGGATTCAAAAGGAACGCATGGCTTCATCCGTAGAACCTTTAGCAACTGTATAATATATCTCGGGTACTGACACTTGGCAACTTCCGCTGAACTCTAGGACTTAGCAAAATTTTCAAAATGAAAAACCCTCGTGCCCGCGCTTTGTGCCCACGCTGTGTGTCAAAACCGTTGCTGCAAAATTGAAGCACTCCGAAACAAAACTGGACCCGCACTGCTGAAACTCAAAATCAAAAAATGTAGAGTATTTTACTCTACAAGAACCAACTAAATAAACAAATTTCAACCATCACAACTACCACTAGAGCTAGCCACATCTACAGACGAGGTAGAAGAAGCAATCTATGGAGGAAAACACCTCCCATGGTAATCATTAACAACATGCCATAACAAAAGATGGTGAGATTTAAAGAGTTTTATAACATGAAAATAGTTGTCACCACCAATATCCTTATGGTGAAACTCTAGTATAGATAGAGTAGCCTTTGGGTTATCAAATTTTATAGCAACTCTCACTACTTGAAGAGAATAATGTAAAAATGGAGAGTTCTATAGGAACAATTTTGAGAAAATGCCACCAACATCCACACCTCCAAATCTAAGTCATAACTAACTAGAGCATTATCTAAATTATGAGCAATGAAGATGAAGGGATGAATGTAAGAGTTTTCTAGATAGCACAACATCCCCATATAATTAATAATATCCATCAAATTTGAAAGGAAAATAGAAGTAGCGTCATTGTATAGAAGTAATTAAGGTTGTATCATCGATATGTTATTACCAACAACATAGCAAATAACATCATCAACAAGATCATAGCCCAAAATAAATACCCTATTCAATTTTTCTTTGTAAAAATCTTGTATATCTAATTTCTCCCAATAACATTAGGAAATGGAAACCATTCTATTAATACACCTCAAAGCCATTCTAAAAGCAATACCAGAATAGAAGAAGTATATGGAATAAATAATTACCAAGATGACGTCTATGAGCATGTGTAATCTCTCCATATCCAAAATTTGTGTAAGACCACATATGACAAAAGAAAGGAGAATTGATCATGAGATCCCATACAAGAGTGAACAATGAATGAAAAATATATCTTAAATGACAATTGTTGTAAGGTACAATGAAGAACAACCTGCACTAAAAATAATGCAACATATATTATAAAATTATAAGAGAGACACAACAAATCAGTTGATTTAAAAGAATCTCTCCAACTAGATGATCTTAAATAATCTTTCTAGAAGTACTTTTGGACACTCCAAGTGAACTAAATGTCACATCACTCCAACTTTCCAGCTTGGAACTTTCAAATTAATCATAGTATTGTCAATTACCAAGTTGGCAAGTATGTCCACTATACGATTAGCCTCACAAAAATAGTGAAGGCATTCAAAATATTCAAGTTGAGACAACAAATTAAAAAAAGAAATCTTTGCTCAAAAATAGTTAAAGAGGAAAATTATTAAATTAGAATTAGATATTATTTTATTATTCTCTATTACTTAAGTTGAGAGATAGGCATGAATTAGAAATATATTATTAAATATTAGATTTCTTGAGTTAAAGGATTGTGCTTGACTTTATTTAGAATATTAGATTATATTTTTAGAAGAAATTTTTTATTTTATATATAGGGAATTTTAAATATAGGGAAAATCTTTAGGAAATATTTCTATAAATCCTAGGATAGTTTATAAGAGAGTACAAACTACTACTACGTTTGTTTTATCATTCACATAATCATAGGGTTTGAAGAGCTTTGGAGATTTTATGTTCTTTTGGATTCAAGAGTTTTTTACACTAAGAGTTTAGCATCTTCTTGGATTTTACAAGTTTAGCTTTGAAGAGATTAGATTCTTGTGCATGAAAATTCTTTAAAGAATATTTCATTTTGGATAATTAATTAGATTATGATTTATTATGAATTCGTGTTGAGTTTTGAATGAATTTTATGTATGACATAGTGAAACTTGTAGGTGAAAACCTATTGAAGGGAATATGAATCTATGATAGGGTTTGATCAATTTGAGACTTAAAAAATCTTTCTATGATGGATTTATGAATATTATTAATGTAAATTTTTTGATATAGAATGGTGTGTTTGCAATTTTATGTTAGTTTATTTAATTAAGAATTTGGGAAAATTATGAATTAGGGAACTAAGAACTAGTTGTGCTGAAAAGCAACAATCTGTATTATTTTAGCCATGTATCTTAAATGGTGATCTAGGTATTTTTAATTTTTTGATATGTGGATTCAAACTACCTCTAATTTTAAAATTTTTATCTTGTATGGTTTGTCTTTAGTGATTAAAATAAGTTGACTATTTTTTCTAAAAAAATAGTAAAAATATATCATAGGATAGCATATACTTCCCTTAGTGGAATTTGAGATGTGAATGCATGGGTTTTATGTTTAGATGGTAATCTAATTATCCATCAAAATGGAATGTTGATATTATCTTTCATTTATGATTTATTAATAGTTTTATGTATACTAGGTGGTCAGTGAGTAAGCCTAATGGGAACTCAATTCCTTTCTTCTACTACACCTAAGTATCTTGTGGATTTTTATTTGATTTTAAAGTGAATCTATGGTTATAGAAGTGATTTATGCAATTTAGATAGAATTTCTATCTTGAAATTCATGTTTGGTTTATGTGATCTCCCAACATGGTTTGGTGAGTTTATAATTGTTAGTATGTATTATGTGTGTTCAGGATTGGTGAGTAGGTACAAGTTGAGTTCACTCCTTGTACAAACCCCATGCCTAAATATTATTTATGTTGTGAGTTATAATATGGGTGTGTAGGCATGGGTTGAGTTTACTCCTCGAGCATACCCTATGTTAGAACACTATTTGTATTGTGACACCTATTAGGTCATTATTCTACTTGAAATAATAAGGTTCTTTATGAAATGATAGGGTGGATGAGAGGTATATCTCATGGGTTCTATTTGAAATAATGGAATGGCTATCAAAACATAATTTTTTTCTACTCAAAAGAGTAGGGGTTATATTTGAAATAATATAATGGCTATCAAAGATAGTATTTCTACTCAAAAGAGTATGGGTTCTATTTGAAATAATAGAATGGCTATTGCAAAGTAATGTGTCTACTAAAAGGTATGGATTCTATTTGAAAGAATAGAATGGCTATGAAAAGATAGAGGTTCCATTAAAAAAAGGAATGGCTATAGAAAGATAGTGTGTCTAATGAAAGGTAGGGGTTCTATTTGAAAGAATAGAATGGATTATTGAAAGTTAAAAATGTTACTTTTCTATTCCAAGGGGTAGGATGTTTTGTGGAATGTTAAGTTTATCTTGTACTTTATGAAGTACCTAGTTGGCTATTCTTTGTGAGTGTGTCAATTGGAAACTTCCTAGAGGGTTGTGTTAGTATGGCTGCATTGTCTTTTTTATACTCTTAAGTCTTATCAGTGTCTTGCTACCTTCTAGTTTTGTAGTTTTCTTTATATGTGATTTAGAATTTATCTTTTCTATTTCATAATTTTCTTGTCATGTACTTTTTATGTCATGTTTGTTTAATTTTCTTGGTGTGTATTCCATGTTCATGTTTGTTGTGTTGTAGACTAGTAAGTTGATTCTATGTGAGGTGAGAGACTTTTCAGCTAAGGTATTTTAAAACATGTAGTATGGGATGCATGTTATTCTACCTTAAACTAGTTTGACTTATTAAGATGTATGGCCTGAAGGATGAGTGCTCTCATAGTATAGAATGTGAGTAGTAATCAATTAGAAGTATTGCATATGGTCTTGACTATATGGAATTATTTGTACTTGATTATTTATGTCTTATATGAGATTTTTATGCTATGGATGATTTTGTTAGGATTAAGGTGCCATCAACCTTGTAAATCCTATGTAATTTATTATTCCTATTATTATTTGTAAATCACCCATAACGGATGAAAGGTTTCACCAGCATCGATCTTGTTTCAGCCACGTGTTTATATCTGGTACTTGACCCTAATTCAACTGTGATGGGGGGTCACATGGGGGTTTCCCCCTTGCAATGGGTCTTGGGGGATCATCCCCCCAGTGGGGGGTCCAGGGACCGCGTGCCCCCGAAACCACATTTTATTTATATTTTATCATTGTGAAATCTGGACTGTTCATCATTAGGTCACAAATCTGACAATCGATATTATGTCAATTTTCTTGCCCTAGAAGGAAACCCCCTTTTATAAGGATATTTGTACTACATTTTTAGCAGAGTTGAGAGTAACAAGTGCTGATGGATTGAAGATTGAAGAAGAAGAGGAAGTGCATGTATTGTAATCTCATATTTCAAGATAATACAAGTTGGAGCCTCTTTTCTTGGTGGAGTTTTTTACCCAAAAAGGTTTTCTCCATGTTACATATTGTGTTATGTGTTCAGTTCTTAATGCATGTTATTTCTATGTAGTGAGTTTTGTTTTTGTTGTAATCTCCATTAATTCTACATTATTTAGAGGACGTTAATAAGGTTTGAATCAAATTTCTATTGTGTCGTTCGCACCTTCATTTATAACATTTAGTATCAGAGCCTAGCCAATTTTGATTCATGGGTGGTAGTGTGAAGGTTTTTTAGTTGCAGTGGGAGATTTAGTTTTTTTTGTTTGCACATCATGTGTAGATATAATGAATGCATCCACTATTGCTTCTACCTCTCAGTTGGACTTTGAAAAGTTCAATGGCATTGGGTATATTGAATTGTGGAAGTTGAAGATGGAGGATTTGCTTGAGGAAAGAAATTAGTGGTTGGTTGTTATGAAAGAGAAGAAACCCAATGATGTTTCTCAAGATGAGTGGGATAGACTGGATAAAAAGGTATGAGATACAATCTAGTTGTATCTTGCAGATTTTGTTCTACTGAATGTTGCAAGTGAGAAGTCTACACATAGCTTGTAGGAGCATCTGGGTGAGATCTACCAAGACAAGAGTATGGTAAACAAGCTTTATTTAAAGCATAAATTATTTTCCATGAAAATGAAAGAGGGTGAATCAATTGCAGAGCATTTGAATGCATTCAATTTTTTATTGAGTCAACTAGCATCTGTAGATGTTGATGTGAATGAGAAAGATAAATGTATATTTATTCTCTATTCTTTACCTAAAAAATAGGAGAATGTTATTTTGGCTATCACTGCTAACCTCATAGATCTAAAGTTGAATGTTCTTGTTTCAGTTTTGTTGTAATAGGAATTGAGGAAGAAAAGTCCAAATAGTTCAAGGGATACTCTCAGTGTCAGGATAAGGTCTCTCGAAAGAGGATCAAAAGGAGAATAGAAGGGGTCTAAAGACAAGTCTAAGGGTCGTTCTAAGACTCTTCGAAAGAAGAACAGAGTCAAGTGTTGGAACTGCGAAAAGAGCGGACATGTGAAAAAGGAATGTGGAAACCCAAAGAAACAATGAGATTCTGCTACTGATAAGTCTTTGAATGTAGGTGATGAGCTTTTACTTTCTACATGTAATGTTGTTTCTCATGATCATTGGTTGGTTTACTCAAGATGCGCGTACCACATGATTTCACATAAAAAATGGTTTTCCACACACAAAGAGTATGATGGAGGAAATGTGTACCTCAGGGACAACTCTACATATCCTATTGTTGGATGAGGGAAGGTAATGTTGTGTTTTAGTGATGGGAGAATTAAAACCCTCCCTAGTGTTTTGCATGTTCTTAGATTGGCTAGAAATTTGATTTTTGTTTCAAAGTTGAATATTTTGGGAATGCATGTGACATTTGATAAGCATGGTTGCACATTGGTGAGAGGAAACTTGGTGGTAGCGAAGGGGAAAAGATTGGGAACTCTATTTAAGCTAGAAGCAACTACTGTTTGTAATACCTCTTATGCATCTGAGGCTAATACTAAAAATACTTGTATGTTGTGGAACCATAGATTGGGCCACATAAGTCAGTTAGTTTAAAGACTCTTAAATAAAAAATTATTAGATGGTTTATCTTATTCTAATGAGAGTTTAAAATTATGTGAACATTGTGTGTTTGGAAAAAAGAATAGATCTCCATTTCCTTCAGGAAGTAATAAATCTAATAATAAATTGGAACTTATTCATTTAGATGTTTTTGGTCCAGTGGATGTTGAATCAATTGGACAATCTAGATATTTTGTTTCCTTCATTGATGATGTCTCAAGGTTTACCTGGATTTATTTATGCATCACAAATTTGAAGTTTTCACTAAATTTAAGGAATTTAAAGTTTTAGTTGAAAAGAAATCAAATCATAAGATAAAGGTTTTGAGATTTAACAATGGAGGAGAATACTATTCTAAGGAATTTGATGAATTTTGTAAGCATGCAGGTATTGTTAGACAGAAGACAACTCCATATATACCATAGCAGAATGGAGTGGCAACAAGGATGAATTGGACAATAATGGAAAGAGCCAAAAGTATGTTGAGTGAATCATAGTTGAACAAATGCTTTTGGACAGAAGTTGTGTGTAGTATGAACTACTTGGTTAACAAATCTCTATGCAAAGCTCTTGTTTCAACTCCTTATGAAATGTGGACAGGTAAGAAACCTTTTGTTTCACATTTAAGGGTATTTTCCTGTGAGGCTTATGTTCATGTGCCTAAAGAAAAATGAACTAAATTGGATCCAAAAGCTAAAAATTGTACTTTCGTTAGATGTGGTGATAATGTAAAAGGTTATAAGCTTTGGAATCCACTAACCCAAAAGATTATATATTCTAGAAATGTTATTTTTAGGGAACTTGGTGTTATTTCAAAATCTGAATAGCCAAAGGAAAAAGAAGAAAAGGTGAAGGGAGTGCACTTTGAATTAGAGCATGAAGATGCACCTCAAGAAGAACATAATGATGGATTGGGGGGTGAAGCAGAGGAAGACTCAAGTGAAAGTTATGATGAGGAAGAATATGTTGTGACAGAAGAAGTTTGTACAGATGAGCATGCAAAAGAACCTAAAGAGTCTATTACTCAACTCTAAGAAGATCCACAAGACAATGGAACCCTGTTGACAAGTATAGCCTACCAGATTTTTGTTGTGTATTTTCTTTATTGAGTACTGATGATGAGACTAGATCCTATAGGGAAGCTATTCTTGCAGATGATAGTGAGTCTTGGCAGTTATCCATGCAGGAGGAGATGATGGCTTTGGAGTCTTGCAACACCTAGGATCTTGTTTGTTTTCCCAAAGGAAGAAAGGCTATAGGATGCAAGTGGGTCTTCAAGAAGAAGTTTGGAGTAGATGGTTCATTGGAGAAGTACAAGTCTAGATTGGTAGACAAGGGCTACTCCCAGAGAGAGGGAGTTGATTTCAATGAAATATTCTCTCCTGTTACTTAATTAACTTCTATTAGATTTCTCTTATCCATTGTTTTAGCTTTTGATTGGGAAATGGATAAAATGGATGTTAAGAATGCATTTTTACATGGAGATCTTGAGGAAGAAATTTACATGCAACAACCTACATGTTTTGAGGTAAAATGGAAAGAACATTGGGTTTGCAACCCCCAGAATGTTGTACCATAAATTTGATTCATTTGTGTTGAAATCAGGTTTTGTTAGAAGTGAGGAGGATCACTGTGTTTACATTCATTATATTGATGATTCTATTCTGATAATTGCATTGTATGTTGATGACATGTTATTTTTAGCAATACTAAGGATATGATCAGTGAGTTGAAAGTCCAACTTTCAAGTGCATTCAAAATGAAGGATCTTGGAGCTACCAGGTATATTTTAGGGATGGAGATCAAAAGGGATAGAGGTAACAAAAAGCTTTGGTTATCACAAAGTATGTGAATACCATTTTGCACAGATTTAGTATGCAAGATTGTAACCCGGTTAGAGTTCCTTTATCCATTGGTACTAAGCTTTCATTAGATATGTGTCCAAAGAATGAGGATGATTTAGAGGATATGTCTAATGTGTCATATGCTAGTGTTGTAGGGAGTTTGATGTATGCAAAGGTTTTAACTAGACTAGATATTGCCCAAGCAGTGGGAGTTTTGAGCAGATTTATCTCTAACCCTAGTAAACAACATTAGAATTATGTGAACAGGATGTTTAGATATCTAGTAGGTACTTCTAATTATTGGTTGGTTTATTTTGGTATGACAGTGCTGACAAAACTTTGGACATATAGGGATTTGTTGATACAGATTGGGTAGGTGACTTGGATAGTTGAAGGTCCACCAGTGGCTCTGTGTTTACTTTGTTTGGCAGAGCAGTGAGTTGGATGAGCAAAAGTTATCCCACGGTTGCTTTGTCCACCACTGGAAAAGAGTATATGGCTTCTACCCATGTCTCTAAGGAGGTAGTTTGGTTGAGGATATTGTGTACAAACAATGGTTTTGATTACAAGATCATTCAAATTGGTTGTGATAGCCAGAGTGCTATTTTTTTGGCCAAGAATCCTATGTATCATGCTCTAACTAAGCATGTTGATGTAGAGTATCACTTTGTTTGAAAAATGGTTGCAAATAGACAGATTAAGCTAAAGAAGGTAGACAATCAGGAGAATGTTGCAGATGCTTTGACCAAGCCTATGAGCACAGAGAAATTTGTTTGGTGCAGAGAGGCCATGGGCCTTGTTTCTAGTACATGATTATCTTGTTGTTTTCCTATGGGTATTTACAATGTATGATGTCAAGTGTGAGAATGTTAGGATTAAGGTTCCATCAACTTTGTAAATCCTATGTAATTTATTATTCCTATTATTGTTTGTAAATCACCCATAAGGGATGAAAGGTTTCACTAGCAACGATCTTGTTTCAGCTGCATGTTTATATCCAATACCTGATGCTAATTTGTCTACAATAGGGGGGTTACAGGGGGGTTTCCCCCTTGAAAGGGGTCTAGGGGGATCATCCCCCTGGTGGGGGGTCCGAGGGCCTCTCGCCCCAATGGGGGTTCAGGGGTAGAACCCCTGAAACCATATTTTATTTATATTTTATCATTGTGAAATCTAGACCATTCATCATTAGGTCATAGATCTGACGGTTGATATTATGTTGGTTTTCTTGCCTTAGAAGGCAACCCCCTTTTATAAGGATATTTGTACTACATTTTTAGCAGAGTTGAGAGTAGCAGGCACTACTAGATTGAAGACTAAAGAAGAAGAGGAAGTGCACGTATTGTAATCTCATATTTGAAGATAATACAACTTGGAGCCTCTTTACTTTGTGGATTTTTTTACTCGAAAGGGTTTTCTCCACGTTACATACTATGCTATGTGTTCAGTTCTTAATGCATGTTTTTTCTGTGTAGTGGTTTTATTTTTGTTGCAATCTTCATTGATTCTACATTATTCAGAAGACATTAATAAGGTTTGAATCAGATTTCCATTGTGTGGTTTGCACCTTCATTTCTAATAGATTTGTATTACTTATGCTTATATATGTATCTAGGCATGAATATGAAAAATATATATATAAGGTACACATGATATATTATTTTGGTTGCTTCATAATTTTTGAGTTATTGGTTTATCACTTCAAGCCAAGATGATGGTTGGGAAGGAAAGGGATTCCTTTGAATAGTGGGTTCAAAAACCTTTTCCATACACATTAGGAGCTTGGAGGGATTTATTCATTCCTAGAGAGCATTTATCTTGGAGTTTACATTACTATATTGTATATATTTAGATATTTCACCACTAGTGTTGTGTGGTGGTTGGGGCATGTTGCCTTTGTGTATTGTGTATATTTGATGGGTTGTAGTTGTGGCCCTATATATTGTTGGAACATGTATTTGTGGTTTTGTTGTATTATATGAAATGGTCTTTGGATGCATTTATTAAGCATGAATTATCATGGAAGTTAATGGAATTTGTTTGAGTTGGTCTTATACATTCTTGATAATACCATTAGGTTGCTTGTTGTGGTTAATGTTTATGTTAGAACATAATGTTATTAGGGTTCATACCCTTATAACATTTATATATTATTCTAATGTAAGGTTATAAAACCTTATGCATATTATATGCTTTATAAAGCATATAGCATTTAATAATTTATAATCGAAGTCAATTAACCTTATATATTAAACACTTATAAAGCATTATTTAAACACCATCTAATAATTAGTAATTGAATAACTATAAAATATTTATTAAATTATTAATTATAACAAAGGTGGTTTTGAAAAGGTGTGACAACTACCCATTTGGGTATTTTACCTTCCCTTTTGGCTATATTTAAGGGATGATTCTCTCCATGAAAAATATTGGAGAAGGTGAGTTGGGAAATTTGTACTAAAAGTATATAATAGGCCATTGGAAGTGAGGAGAAGTCAATCCCCAAGTCCTATCTATTTTTTAAATAGATATTTATTATGGATGGCTTTGCATATCTCCATAATAAAAAAAGGTGCACATGCTATGTGGAAACAACTATTATGTAAGGAAAATCGGGATAAAGGCAAAATTTATGGTTAGAAACCTATGGGACATCATCGAAGGTAAGGAAAAGAAACCTATAGAATCTATGCATGAAGGATCTATACTCTCCAAAACCATTAAATTATATTATAACTTTTTACAACTCTCATGAAAGGAGATGAAAAAGTGATCAACTACCTTGCTAAAATTAAGAACATCAAATCTCAACTCAATGGTTGCAAATGTGACCTAATAAAGATAAACTTATATATTTTATAGTACAAATGAGCATCAATTAATGACTTAGAAACTTTATTTCCATATTGAATTCTAAGTATCAAAATGAAGATATTCTCCTTGATATATCGACAATCTCTACTCTTCTTATTCTTGAGAAGAGCAAGTAATGTCAAATTTTGAGTCTAAAGAAAAGGTGACAAAATACTTACTAAGCCAACATAAAACTAATCATATTAGGAAAAAATGGATATAAAAACCATTCTGATCCATCTAATCACTCTAAAAAAAATTCTAAAATATTTAAAAGAAAACCTACAATTAAATGCAATGACTATGGAAAAGTAGGACATGAAGACTTAAAATCTATTACGAAAAGAAAAGTAATGGAATATTTTTTAGAAACAAAAACCCTAACCATAATAAAAAATAAACTCAAACTAAAATCAAAATCAAATTAAAATCATTTCTCTCTATATTACTCTTTCTGCATCAATAGACAATAAATGAATCCAAGATAGGGGTACCTCTAGACATGTGACCTATATGTATAATAAAGATAACATATAGAGAGTAGTTCTGTTTACCATTTCCCTTTTATATTCCCAAAAATATGAAATAAATTTAGCTTCTACCTTTAAAATAATCATGGTCTTAGCTATCATTCAATCAAGTTTAAACAAAGCAAGTTTTCAAACCCATAGTACCCTATGGAAGCTAACAAGTAGGTCTTCCCAATTCTCCTCAACAAGAGCGAAGTCTTAGAAGTTAGTTACCTTTTTTTGTGCCTATCCCCTTACTCACATATCCAAAAATGTTAGGGAGGTCAAAACTCCAAAAGCAATACAAAAGAAAAGAGAAATTAAAAGCAAAAAGAAAATAGTCAAAAGAAGAAAAAGAAAAAAAATACTAATGTTTGTAATCTTGGGTGGAGAATAGTCTAATCTTAAAGTTGTTATGGTGACATCCAACAAAAAAAGGAATAAGAGAAAATAAAATATTGAGAAAATAAACAAAGTACACACATGCACAAGTTAGACAAAACCAAGAGTCTAGCTTGCTTTCTAAGGCCATTCTTGCTGAGAGACAAATCCTTTACCCCATATCTAACTTGTTGGCCATCTCTTTTGATCTAAGTCTAAAATGTACCAATAAAATTTGTTACTTGTCTACATAAAAATATAATCTAAGTGTTCAGTCTAGATAAGGATCACTTTAGCCTTTTGTGCAGCTTAATCAAAAATTGTTTCATCACCTTCCTCATTCCCACTTGATTCCATAATAAATCTTATCTCAAAAGTTCAATAAGTCACCCTATGCTAGTCAATCTACAATCTCCTAGGTGAAAAACCCTACTAAAGATCAACTGGATTATTAATTCTAGAATCCATATGCATATCATTTAGAAAAAAAGTAATAAATCCTTTCATACAAATTTGCATCTATCAAAAAGTATCAAAAATATCATTACATTTACATCATTTCATATATCCATAGAAAAGTTCATTTTGCACCTATTGGTTCGCAAAAACATAGGTCCAAAACCCTGGGGTATATTCTTCACCATCCAGGCTAGGGGTGTCATCAAGATGGTGGAACAGAGGCTCATCAACAGGTTGAGGATGATTAAGGGCTAATTGACATGAGTGGGTATGCTCTCCTACACTTTAGGCTTAGATAGAACCAAGAGGGTATTCGTAGAGGTATCAAATGAGACACAAGTCAATAACCAAAACCATACCCAATGTACACTTGACCCCTATATTTTGAAAGGAAGCAAGGTATGTGGAAACGCTTCCTACACTGATCTAATGAGGAAATATTTATGTAAATTTTAAATTTTATAGTTATAGATTAAGATGCACATTAATAGAAAGGTAATAATGACATTCAAATGCAAATACAAAACTCACAACACAAGATGTGCATGGGTAAAACCCTTTCGGGTGAAAAACCCCACACTCCAAAACCTATACAATGTATTGTCAAATCAAAAGATGATTACAACACACTTACAATGCAAGCTCTTTCAAGAGTACACAATGTTGATTCTCATTCGCATCCCATAACCTTTCACATTATCTAGCCAGTTATTTATCAAGCCTCTTTGGTAGTTATCCAATGTCATTTTTTCCATGTTGGCCAATAACAAACTAACTGTCAATGCCTTTATTAAATATAGGCCAATTTTTATCTTCGGGGGCACTACCTCCAGACCCCTACTATGGGTTTCACCCCCCTACATTGCCCCATTAATTATCTTGGGGGGAAACTGTGGCTAACAAAGTCACCAAAATTTATCTTGTTGCATGTACACAAGGTACTGACACATGGCAAAACTATGCCAAGTCAAAATGGGATGCCTACCTCCTTAATTCCTAACATGCTCCCACTTGTCTAACACCTTTAAAGAGCCAATAGAATGACAAGACTTAACTACTAGGGGCCAAGAGCCCCATAGACTCTGAACACCATCTGAACTTCTCCATGCTCACAGATTTTATCAAGGCATTTGCAATATTCATCAAAGTGTCAACTTTCTCCAAATTCACCTTCCCGTCCTCTACCATGTCAAGAACAAAATGGTACTAGACATCAATGGGCTTCATCATCATGTGGAAACTAGGATTCTTTGCCAAACATATGGCACTCTGACTGTCACAACAAATTGTAATCTTCCAAGCATCAAACCCAATATCAGAACATAATCTCTTAATACAAATGGCTTCTTTACAAGCATGATTTTTTTCCATGTCTCTGCTTTAGTAGTGGACAAAGTGACCATAGGTTTCCGCTTACTCATCCAACTAATAGCACTACCAAACATAGAGAACACATAAGCACTGGTGGATCTCCTATTGTCAATGTCACCTGCCCAATCTAAATTCACAAATCCTTGAATACAAAGTGAATACCAATCCCTTGTAGGATAACCATGATAACATAAGGAATACTTGGAAGTACCCCACAAGTATCTAAACACTTTCTTCACTACATCCCAATGTACCCATCCAAGATTAGCCATAAATCAACTAAGGACTCCCACTGCTTGGGCAATGTCTAGTCTTTTATAGACCATATCATAAATCAAGCTGTCAACCACACTAACATAAGGAAATCTACTCACATCCTCCATCTCAGAAGGAGACTTTAGAGATTCTGTAATAGATAACTTTGTCTCCATCATAACAGGAATAGTCAACAGCCTACAAGTTGCCACGCTGAATCTTTCCAACATAGTGTTCACATACTTACTGATGAGCCAAATGATCGACTCATTTAATTATCAATATTTTCATGCTTTGATAAACTTTTAAAAACATATTGGCATATAAATACATATTATTATAATTATATTTGTCTTGAGAATTGATTATGCTTATGTTTTGTTTCCATTACACCTTGATGAAATCTCTTTAATATTGATGCTTGAATGACATTTTCTATGTGCATATCTCATAATTTGTGGTATAAGTTGTGGATGTTCAATAAAGGTTGCAATAGTTGAACTCCAGATAGCTCCAAAGGACAATACTTCCTAAGCGTCATCCTCCCCTGAGTCAATGATTTCCAGCAAATGCTCCTAAAGACCCTCTAAGCCCTACAACATGTCCAATCAACACCCCAAATCCTTACCATAGCTTTTAATTACACCGCCATATCACTGAACTTAGTGACCCATATATCTGATGGTAAACGACTACTCTAGCTATCATTGTCGCCTGGGTGCACCACTATTTTTGGGGAACTCATGGAGTTTGCCCAACTAATTGCTTTACTCAAATCGTGGATCTAGAGTTTTCTGCAACTGATTGTGTAGTTAAGCAAATCATACAGCTGACTGTTATAGCTCCAGTTCATAGGAAATTAGTTAGTAGTTAGATTTACTTTTCAATAAGCATGCAACTGGCTGTTTCAGTTCGCTGCAGTTAGACTCGCAATTAGCATTCCTTTTTCAATAAGGATTGATTGTATAGGTAGAGGAGCCATTACACCTTATTGGAGTTAGTTCATGTTTTCCATCAATTAGTTGTTCATCGTAGTTTGTTTTCAGTAGAGGAAAACTTCTGAGTTTAGGCATGTATGATCTTTAAATATGAAGAAACTACCAATGAAGGGAGATTTCTTTTGAAAGAAGTTGTTGAGCAAAGAGGATCATCTCCAGCTGGGAAAGTAGGGCCCGCTTCCCCATCTTGGAGGAGATCTCTTGGTATTTTATCTATATCATTTTACTTATGTTAATTTCTTTACAGCAAAGTGTTATATGTGTTGTTTTTCTGTTATGTGTTCTCACCTGTAGGTTTATTCTTCCAAAAATAGAAAATTATAAAAATCAGATTTGTTATCTCCTTAAGCATTGTGATGTTCAGAGTATTGCATGTCTGAGAAGAATCAATAGGTTTCCTTTCTGTTCATCTCTTATTTTTCGCAAGTGTGTTCATTTTGAGCAATTAGACTAAACTCCCATTTCAGCATGTGTGTTTGTTTCAAAGAAATTAGATTAATGTTTATTTCAGCAAATGTTAGAATAGTTTCTTTTTCAAGAAAGAGTGTTTCTTTTCAAGAAAAGTAAGGTAGTTGTTTTATGGGAAAGAAGATCAGAACTACAACTGTGCGAGGATCACCAAATCAATCTCTGGTCCTCAACCATCCCGTAAAGAAAACCCCCCAACAAATAGTCTTATCGCAAATCACTCCAGACACCTCCGGATTGATAAAGAGTAAGTGATGATGTATTAACAAAGCCTACTCTGACCTCATCATTTTTGGCACCATTTCCGGGGACATAATCTACAAATCATTATAGGTTTAGGTGTTGATAGGACTTTCCATCCATTAGTTTATGAGAAGACCTAGGGATGCCTTAGGTCGATTCATTAGACATCCTATAGCAGATATACCTTTGGAGGCCAATTGGGAAGAACCTCCAGAGGATCTGATCAATCAAGGATTACCAGTTTTATCAGAGTCTTCCAACTCATCTGCACATCCTCAACCATGGGTGATCAGGAGGATCTGCCTATTAACAAAACTTTTTCTTACCCTATAGCCATAGTTCCTGGGGTAAATGAGCCTCCTATGAAAAACATATCACATGCTTTTCTACCTACTTTTAGGGGAAAAACATCTGAAGATCCAGACCAATTCCTATTCAATTTCAAAGTTCTCTGTCAAACTTATGACTATGCTACTAATAACCAGAAGCTAAAGCTTTTTCCTTCCACTCTCAAGGAGTCAGCTTTAAGATGGTTCATGGGCTTGGTAGCAGACTCTATCACCACATGGGATAATATGGAAATAGTTTTTCTTGATAAATATCAAGATTACTGTAGAGTCAGGGATCAGAAAGATGAACTCTTTCGCATGAAACAAATGGAGGAGGAGAACTTAGAAGACTATGTGGATAGATTCTTATTTGTCCATAGGAGGTGTGGAAACAATCTAGATGAGGAACTAAGTAAGACCATCTTTCTAAGAGGGATTGATGATGATAGCAGAGAAGTATTAAATCTGATGGGTAAGGGAGACATTAATAAGCAAACTTTTGAAGAAATTATAGAAGTCTACAGAAACTATTCTCGTACAAGAGTAGGCAAAATAATTCTAAAAAGGGGTAGTAACAATGATGTTACGAAAGTGATGGAGGAACTAGCAAATCTTAAAACTAACATCCTACTTCATTTGAACACCACTTTGGATGGCATGCAGGCTAGTATAAAGAATACTAAACCCTTAGCTATTTATTGCCCTCGTTGTAGAGAAAAACATCCACTTAGGGAATGCCCTTTAAATAGGACTGAGTTGTGTAAAATCTATGAGAAAAATCATTCCACCAACGAATGTGGCCTACACCCTGAGATTAAAAATGGATTGAAAAAGGTTCCAGCAGATGAGGAAGAGCTGAATTTTATTGTTCAGAAACAACCCACTTATGGATTTAATCAGTTTCAAAACCAATATGCTCCAAGAGGGAACTCTTATAATGAACCTTGGGGAATGCAGATGCCAATGCAGATGCAAATGCAAATGCCAATGCAAATACCAATGCAGTGGGGTTCATGGCCTCAGCAAGATTGGACAAATCAATCTTGGTCCAATCCACAATGGTCAAATCAAAAATAGTATCAACAGTAATGGGCTCCTCAATACAACCAAGGGATGAGAAGATTTGGAAACCAACCTTAGGCCTTACTTCTAGGACCTTCACAGCCTACGAATACAAATCCCAATGAGCAAGTAAACCAACCATAAATGCCTGCACAACCAGTTCTGAACCCCAAGAACAATAGACCATAACAACAGGTGTACAATACCGATCCAAACACAAGAACCCTAAATGTGGTAGAGTTAAATGATATCCAACTCCGATCCAAAAATGTGCATGTAACTATACATATTGAGGAAGTCATCGAAGAAGAAGAAGTGAATCCTAAAGATGATACACAATAGTCCAATAAAAAGGCTAAGGCAAAAGAAACAGAAGAAATTTTGAATGAGACCCCTGTTCCATTCCCAAAATGGTTGAAACAGACCCCTCCACAATCTAAGGAAAACCAACCTTCACCTGATGACTCCCAATTAATTAGGGAACTTAGGAAAATGCACATTGAAGTTCCTTTGTTACAAATGATAAAAGAGATCCCTAAGATAAATCAGACTATTAAAAGTTTGTGTCTAAAACTTCTAGGCAAAAAAAGGAAATTGCCCAACACTATCCAAGTTGAAGGAAAACTTGCGTATGTTCTATCAGGCAAGTTGATTCCTCAAAAATATGGGGATCCTGGGAGCCTGGTCATAACAGTGGACATAAAAGGGGTGTCTGTTTCAAATGTTTTAATAGATTTGGGTACTGCTATCAATGTAATGACATTAGAAACTATAGAAGCTTTGGCATTAAAACACATCTAGCCAACTTCAACTATTTTACAACTTACAGACCTATCTATTATCAAACTCAAAGCAATTTTAGAGGACATCATAGTCACCAATGACACTTGGGATTATTTAGTTGATTTCCTTATCCTACAAACAAGAAAAAAATGATCAGTTTACCCAATAATCCTGGGAAGACCTTGGCTAGCTACAGCAACAACACTTATTGACTGTAGATCTAGAAGTATGACCATTTCAAATGGAAAAAGACTTAAAGAACTTTCTATCTATCCTACAGCCAAACCATTTCTGCAATATGAAAATAAACCATGGATAGATGATTTGATAGATTCTGATGAACAGGATGCCTCCTTGATGGCAATGGTAACAATAGTAGAACACTTTGAAGAATGTAATAAGGAATATGAAGAAATAGAACCAAACATCAAAAACTCTTTATACAATGCTACTCAACAAGAGGTCTCTGGATGGCTCCAGAGAGACCCGAAAGGGTCCCTCAAAGCTTTTAATTGCCCATACTTTGAAAAGATTGCCTCTCATGTAAGTTACCAACAAGTGAAAACTCTCTACCAAGTCATACCTCACCATTGTCCTTTAAACACGTTGTTAACTCTATATAGAGAACTTCTTTCTATTCATACTGGCACAAAACAAATCCCAATTCAAACCAATAAAGAACTTTTTATTAGCAGTTGGTTAACAAAAGGGGAAGAGATTCAATTGGAAAAATTGTTACAAAACCACACCCTTGCTTTTGCTTGGGAATACAAAGACATGAAGGGAATCCATCCCAGCATTTGCATGCACCATATTTACACTGAGGATGCCTAACCTGTTAGGCAACCACAACAAAGAATCAACTCAGCTCTGAAAGACATAGTGAAGGAAGAGATTGAGAAATTATTACAGGTAGGGTTCATTTATCCCATCTCTGACAGTCAATGGGTATCGCCATTAGTAATAGTGCCCAAAAAGAATGGAAAATGGTGAGTCTGCATAGATTATAGGGAGATGAACAGAGCTACAAAGAAGGATTGTTTTCCACTCCATTTCATTGACCAAGTCCTAGACAACCTAGCTGGAAGTCACTATTTCTCCTTCTTGGATAGTTTTAGTGGCTATAACCAGATCTAGGTAGCTCTAGAAGATTGGGATAAGACAACCTTCACCTTTCCATGGGGGACATTTTCCTACAGAGTCTTGCCATTTGGGTTATGTAATGTGCCAACCACGTTTCAACGTGTTGTTTTAGCAATATTTGCTGATCTAGCGAATACATGTGTTAAAGTCTATATGGACGACTTTATGGTGCATGGTAAAACCTTTGATGAAGCCCTGAATAGTTTAAACAAGGTACTTGAAAGATGCAAAGAACACCAGTTGTCTTTAAACCATGAAAAATACTTTCTCATGATGACTGAGGGAATTGTACTTGGTCATATCTCGCAGGAGGGATTCAAAGTGGACCCCAAGAAGATCGAAATCATAGCACAAATTCCTCCTCCTGAAACTCAAACTAAGGTGAGGAGATTTCTGGGACATGCTAGCTATTACAGAAGGTTCATTGAAAATTTCAGTCGAAAAGCTGACCCTATGTTCACTTTGCTGAAGAAGGATTCTAAATTTAAGTGGACACAAGAATGCCAGCAGTCATTTGAGACCATCAAAAGTGCCCTCATAACCGCTCTAGTGATAAAAGGACCAAACTGGGGAGAACCATTTCACATCCACACATATGCTTCCAATCAGGCCATTGGGGCAGTCTTAGGACAATTGAATGAGTCTAGAGGTATGCATGCAATATACTACATCAGCAAGAACTTGAACCCAGCTGAGAAAAATTACACAACAACTGAAAAAGAATTTTTGGCAGTAGTCTATGCTATTAACAAATTTTGCCACTACATCACAGGCTATAAAATCTTCATACACACTGATCATGCAGCCATAAGGTATCTAATGAACAAAGCTGTAGTTGGTGGTAGAATTATTAGATGGTTATTATTATTGCAAGAATTTGACATTACTATTATTGATAAACCAGGCAAAGATAATGTTGTTGTTGACTTCTTGTCTAGATTGAATGTGAAGGGAAATAATGAACTAGTGGATGATACATTTCCTGATGAACATTTGTTTGCCATCTCTATACAATCTCCATGGTTTGCTGATCTGGCTAATTATCTGGTTTCAATAAAATGTCCACAACATTTCAACACGAAAAAAATCAGACGGCTAGTTCGGGAGAGCTCCAGATACAAGTGGGTAAACGGTTTTTTGTTTAAAAATTGTCCTGATCATGTATTACGTCGGTGTGTGCAGGAAACAAAGGTGTATGACATAATCTGTGCATGTCATGATGAACCTTCTAGAGGACACTTTTCAGCCATCAGAACGGGGCACCAATATGTCAAGCGATGTGATCAGTGTCAACGAATGGGACATCCAACTTTCGCCACAGAGATGCCCCTCCATCCCCAAGTGGCTTTAGAGCCATTTGAAAAATGGGGGATAGACTTTGTTGGACCAATTGACCCACCATCCAGAGGAAATCACTATAGACTGGTCTGCACAGATTATGCCACCAAATGGGTTGAAGTAAAAACACTACTGGCAGCAAAAGAGGAGAAAGTTGCAGATTTCCTGTACAAACATATCTTGCAGCGGTATGGAGCATCCAGAACTCTTGTCTCTGATCAGGGACCATAGTTTATGTCTACCATGATCCAAGCATTCCTGGAAAGATATCAGATCACTCACAGCAAATATTCCCCATATCATCCACAGAGCAATGGTCAGGTTGAAGTCACAAATAGAGAATTGGAGAATATTCTCACCAAAACTATCTCAAGTAGAAGGATAGATTGGGCCGATAGAATGACAAAATCTGTTTGGGCTTATAATACTAGCTAGAGATCAACAACTAACTTCACTCCATATGAGTTAGTTTATGGAAAGCACCCAGTGCTACCCATCGAATATGAGATAGAAGCATTAAGGATAGCACTTGAAGTCGGCATTGATTTAACTGAGGCTCAGCAACAAAGGGTGCTACAGTTAAATAGGCTGGATGAGATGAGAATGGAAGCACTTTAGCATACTGAATTGATCCAACAACAAAGGAAGGAATAGCATGACGAGCACATCATCAGCAAGCACTTCAAACACGGAGATTGGGCCCTATTGTATGATTCTAAATATTAGGATCTAAAAGGAAAACTACATACCAGATGGTTGGGGCCTTATGAAATTCAAGAAACCTTCAGCAATGGAGCTGTCTAGTTAGTTCCAATTGATGGAGATCGCAGAGTTTTTCTAGTCAATGGACATAGATTGAAGTTGTACCATAAACCAGCCTCCAAAGAAGAATTCTCTGCCAAAATTCAGTCTCAAATCAAACATTTCTCTGTGGAAGACCTTTCTTCCATGGGAATTGTGCTCTAAATAACGATTCTTCAATGAATAAAATAGTTGAGGTTGAAAAATAGAAATGGCGGCCTTTCCTGTATAGAAAAAAAATCGGGCAAATGTTGAAAACTAGTAATGGCGGCTTTGCCTAGAGGGAAGACTGAAAACCAGTAATGGTGGTCTTTTCTTTGAAACTCCCTCCTTTTCTAATAAAAATCTTTTGCAGACTCTATAGATCTTTTTATGATATAGCATGCTCCAGATGGCTCCGGATAGATCCAAATGGCTCCAGATGAAGACCAGGTGTATAACACCAACTCAAATACCCACGGGTGCTATGTATGAGGAAAATTGATTAAATTAAAACTAAATAAACCAAAAGCCCATAACATAAAGAGAACTAATCTAAATAAAAGCTATTATCAATAAATCAATGAAATACGAAAGCTTTTACCGAGACTTGTATTGTTCCCTTTGGATGAATGTGGATTGCTTAATAGTGCTGCGAAACCATATTTGCAACAAGCAAGTAAAGTGCCCAAAGATCAATGTCAAAAGATCGTAAGAGTGCTCAAGAAGATCAATGTCAAAAGATTGTAGGTTGCTCAAGAAGATCAATGTCAAAAGATCGTAAAGTTGCTCAATCGATGCGATGTATGCTCAAAGCGCTGTTAAGTATGCCTAAGAATAAGTGATCGAAGAGGCTTTGTGAAGGAGATGAGGGGGGTTTATATAGGTTTCAACAAAGATCGATCAATGGTCTAGATAATTCAGAAGAATCAATGGAGGAGATAAATTAAATAACCATGATGAATGTGCACACGACATGTGTCAATCCATAAGGATGTTTTTATTAAGATATGATGAAAACAAGATTGATTGAATAGATAACTCAACTTGTAATTTTGCCTTTTTTAGAGTTCTAAAAATAAGATTGATTGTGCACATGAGTTAACAAGATATTTTAAGAGGAATTGGAAAGATAACTGAAATTAAATAAATAAATTTATTTAGTTGTTTGTGCATGATTGAGGAATAGAAGATTATAAATAAAATATTTGATTTTATTTATTTTTAGGGGATTGAGATAATTTAAATAAATTTGCATGATTTATTTAAATTTAGATTTAATTAAATAATGTAAAATATTTAATTGTAGATAAGGAAATTTGTGATGAATTAATTAAATAATTGAATTTATTTAATTGATGTAGACTTGCAATTCGAAAGTGGATAATGATTTAATTAAATAATAATTTATTTAATTAATGGAGACTTTAAATTTGAAAGAGGATAATGATTTAATTAAATAATAATTTATTTAATTAATGGAGACTTAAAATTTGAAAGAGGATAATGATTTAATTAAATAATATAAATTATTTAATTAATGGAAGAATAAGGTTGAATTTGCTGAAATTAATTAAATAAAGGGGATTTATTTAATTAATGTTGAAATCCAGGTGATGCTATAGATTAGACGAAATGCAAGTGATTCGAAGACATGGTCATTTTAGGATGTCTACATTTTGCCCCTCTTTGATGCAATGCAGTTTACAACGTTGCTTCAAATAAATCGATAGTTGAAGACATGATACAATTTTTGATGCCCCAGTGTAGCTAGTTGCCCCAATGTAGCTGGCGTATGGTGCCTCCTCGAGAGGAAAGATAGGGAAGCGACAGAAGAACTGTGTTGACGCTCGACTAGAAGATTTGTTGGAGATAGGCGAGGTTGAATAGAAGAAAGTGGAGATAGAAAAGAACATAAGAGAAAGACTGTTTATTGATCTTTGCTGGAAAACTATATAAGGCCATGGAAAAATGGATGGTGTAAATGGATGAGCTTGTTGCAATGGTTTCACATTTGTTTATAAAGAGCAATCCTTATTTTTTATATAGCATGTGGATAGTTTGCTACCAAGGTATAAAAGACCAAGGTGCTATAATATCCAAGTGCATGGCCGTTGACTCTGCAAGCAAGCGGTTTGAACTTAGATCCCTTAGACATAATATGACCTTGTTGGAACATGTGCCTGAGCCATAGTCTTGAACATAAAATAAACTTCAATACATGCAAATGCAAGAAGAGTATTAAATATGTAAGATGCTAGGTCATAACACACACAAGATAAATAGAATGCTAAGAAAGATGCTAAAGATCATTCCTCAAACACGGCACACAAAAGCAATGACTATGCCCCCAATCCGTACTACATCGTAACATACCAAGATTATAGATAAATCAAGGTAGCCTTAAATAGGTAATGGAAAAGGAACAAAAGATAAACCAAAAAGTAAATTGATTGACTTACAAAGTAAACATACACCCAACATATTCTCTTGCCAAAGAGGTTACTCAGGATAGATTGGATAGGAAAGATAATAGCCTTATTGTAGGAACTCTGTGTCCGTTAAAGGGGGCTATCTACCTAAAAAGACAATATCACGCTGCGGGAGATGCCACATTTTTGCAGGAGACGCGTGTGTTGGTCTCGACAATGGAACATTCTGCAGAAGACAAGCCTGTGGATTTGGTGCTTTGGTTAAGATGGATTTAGCTGATGTTGGCAATCAGAATAGTACTATAGTAGTTGACTCTGGAAGGAAACTACTTTGCTTCAGGTTTGTTAAGAACTTTTGCTTGGAAAGGATGCGCTAGCTTGTTATTTTGTGACTTAAGTTAGTCAAGTCAAGGTGAATGGATTTTGATAAATGAAAGACTAGAAAGATGGAATGTCAATGGATTGGAACGGGTGGAGAATGATGAATTGTATGTGTCTGAGTACTGGATACATCCTTCGTATTCCAGACTGCCTACATACCCTGTATCCACGGGATCAAGACACATTATGAGGAAAGATGAAAAATGATAAATATGTAGTTCTAGATAGAGTGATGAGATGGGTCAAGGTGGTGAGGGGGAGATCTTATGTACCTGAGTACTGGATACTTCCTTCATATTCCAAACTGCCTACATACCCATATCCATGGGATCAAGGTACCTTAAGATTGAGAAGAGATAATATGTAGTTTTGGTTGTGTGATGATGTAGGAAAAGTGTTGAGAAGATAACAGCCTTATCGTAGGAGTGATGTGTCTGTTAAAGGGTGCTATCTGTGGAAAGGAGAAAAGATCGAAGAGCACGTTGCAAACCACGAACAAGGCACCAATTCTAGACCTAAGTTAAGGAAAGAGTTGCCCCCATTCTAGTGGAGAAATTTGCATGGATGACTGATGAAGAAGACCTAGAAAGTTGTGACCCAGGACTAGACAGTGCAAACTATTGACATAGATCAAGATGTGGGATGACGACGAGGGACATTGACAAATTTCCAAGCTATACTAGATAGGGAGATGGAAATGCAAACAAAGTCAATGGTTTTATTATGGTGTTATGGATGAAAAGGCATGCTTTGTGCACTAGACATGGAGTGGACAGGACTCGATAGAAGATGGATGCTGACTCTACACATAGCGCTTGTTTGCCAGGCTTTCACTATGGTACTTATCCAAGGTGCCTGTTTACCAGGTTTTCACCATAGGATGGATTATTTGTTTGGATTTTTTTTATTTTTTTATTTTTATTTTTACTCTAAGGATCAGGCATAGAACTTCTTGAGATGGACATTGTTAAGTGGCTCATCCAGAGGAATGCCATCAGGTGTAGCTAAAGTATAAGCTCCTGATCCATATGTTGCTATGACAATAAAGGGACCTAACTAGTTAGGCTCAACCTTGCCCTTCTTTTCTCGATCTGCTTGATTTCTCTGATTCTCTTTGAGTACAAGATCACCAACTTGAAACCGTCTTTCTTTGATCTTTTTGTTGTAATTACACCAGAGGCAGTTTTGATAGACATGGAGATGGTTAAGCGCTACAAGGCGCCTCTCATCTAGTAGTTCAAGCTCAGCTAATCTGGAAGTGAGATACTCATCTCCGCCGATCAGGTCCTGCATAGATACTCTAAGGGATGGGATCTCGACCTCTATAGGTAGGATGGCTTCAGAGCCATAGACCAAGGCATATGGTGTGGCACCAGTTGGCATTCTAATGCTAGTGCGGTAGGCCCATAGGGCGGGATTGAGCTGTAAGTGCCAATCACAACCAGCATCATTGACCGTTTTCTTGAGGATTTTGAGAATGGTTTTATTGGAAGCCTCAGCTTGGCTATTACTCTGCGGATAGTAGGGAGTTGAAAAGCGATGCTAGATATTGTATTGTGTGCACAAGGCACAGACATCTTGATTATTGAATGGTCTTCCATTATCAGTGATAATGGCTTGGGGAACACCATACCGACATATGAGGTAGTTAAGGATAAATTTGGCTATTTGCTTACCGGTGATATAGGTTAGGGGAATGGCTTCGACCCACTTTGTGAAGTACTTAGTGGCAGTAATGATGAACTTGTGGCCATTGGATGAGGATGGGTGGATTTTTTCTATGAGGTTGAGACCCCATTGAGAAAAAGGCCAAGGAGTTGTCACAGGTTGTAGTTCGTGAGCTGGTGCGTGAATCAAATCTCCATGCTGCTAGCATTGTAGACACTTCTTAGCAAACTATGCAGCATCTTGCTCTATTGTAGGCCAGTAGTATCCTGTTCTCAGTATCTTCTTAGTGAGATTAGGACCGGTAGAATGTGTGCCATAGACACCTTCATGTATGTCTCGTAAGGTAGCGTTGGCCTCTTCCGCGCTAAGACATCGTAAGAGGATACCATCGAGACTCTGATGATATAGTGTATCACCCAGAATGGTGTAATGGGAGGATCGACGGATAAAGGTTTTGCGTTGGATGGATGATAGGTCAGAGGGCAAGGTATTGTGTTTAAGGTATTCATAGATATCTTCATACCATGGGGAATTGGGACCAACAAGTTTGTAGATGATTTCAGTAACGGGAACATCGACGGCTGGTATCAATAACTGCTCGATCAAGAATTCACATTTCTGTGTGTTTGCTGGCATGTCTATAAGTGACCCCACAGAAGCCATAGAATCTGCAGCCTTGTTATGCTCTCTTGGAATTTGCTTGAATGTGATACTAGCAAAGTGTGGTTTATAGGCATCCACTAGTTGCTTGTAGGGGACCAACTTTTCATCTTTGTTTTGGTACTCATCTGTGACTTGGCGAATGACTTGCTGTGATTCTCCATATACTTGTAATTCTGTGATGTCCCATTGAACTTCTGTATTGAGACCTATGAGGAGTGCTTCATACTCGGCTATGTTGTTGGTGCAAGGAAATGCAAGCCGATATGACTTAGGAATATAGTCATTTTGAGGTGTGATGGATAAGATGCCGGCCCCTGATCCATGTTGTGTGTAGGAACCATCAAAGTACAACTTCCACATTATTGAGTTAGAAAGAGTAAATAGATTCTCATCTGAAAAGTCTGCTACCATAGGGTGTGTATCTATCATGGGTGCTTTTGCTAGTTGATCTGCTAGAGCTTGTCCTTTGATTGTTTTACAATCTGTATATTCAATGTCAAACTCACTAAGGATCATGACCCATTTAGCTAGTCTGCCTATAAGAGCTGCTTTTGCTAGTAGATACTTCAATGGATCAATTTTGGCTATAAGATTTGTGTGTTGGTTCAACATATAATGCCACAGCTTTTGAGAAGTGAACACTACTGCTAAACAAGCCCTTTCCATTGGTGAATAATTGAGCTCATATCCCACCAAGGTTCTACTGATATAATAAATTGCATGCTCTTTTCTTGTTTCATCATGTTGTGCTAACAAGGCCCCTAGGGCCGAAGTTGTAGTTGAGATGTATAATATCAAAGGTTTATCAGCAACTGGTGGAACCAACACAGGGGGTGTAGCTAGATACTCTTTAAGCTGATCAAATACTGCTTGACACTTATCGTCCCACCGAAATGAGACATCCTTGTGGACTAAGTGTGGAAATGGTTGACATTTATCTGTTAGCTGTGAGATGAAACACCTGATGGATTGCAACCTTCCCTGAAGGCTCCTTAATGCTTTGAGGTTCTTTGGTGGAGGCATCTCCACTATAGCCTTGACTTTTGCGGGGTCTACTTCGATACCTCTGCGAGATACAATGTATCCCAATAGCTTTCCTAATGTTACACCAAAGACACACTTCTTTGGATTGAGTCTTACTTCGTATTTCTCGAGCCTATCAAAGATCTATCCTAGAACCTATATGTGATCTTCCCTAGAAGATTTAGCTAGTATGTCATCAACATAGTTCTCCATGATATGATGAAAGAGGTCGTGGAATATCACTGTCATTGCTCTTTGATAAGTTGCCCCTGCATTCTTTAGACCAAACAGCATGACACACCAAAAATAGTTGCCCCACGGATAAGTAAAGGTTGTTTTATGTTGATCTTCTTCTGCTATCCTTATCTGATTATAGCCAGAGAATCCATCCATGAGAGAAAGCATTTCGTGACCTGCTGTCAAGTCTACTATAATATCAATGTTTGGTAATGGAAAATCATCTTTGGGACATGCCTTGTTAAGATCTCTAAAATCATTGCACATGCAGATGCGCCCATTGGGTTTAGACACAGGTACAATGTTTGATACCCAGTCTGAATAGTCAATAGGTCATATGAACTTTGCATCTAACAGCTTCTATATTTCCACTTTTACTAAGAGAGCTATCTATGGGTGCATCTTCCTCAGCTTTTGCTTGATTGGTTTTACTTTTGGATCAACTGTGAGATAGTGAAGAACTAGCTTAGGGTCTAGCCCTGGCATATCAGCATAAGTCCATGCAAAGTTGATGGTTCTCTGTAAGAAGAATGTGTTAAGATTCTTGTGCTCTGTTTCTGATAATGATGCTGCTAGGAATGTGGTCTTTGGATTTTGCTCTGTGCCAAGGTTTATCTCTGTAGAATCTTCCACTAGGAGAGCTGACTTCTCTTGATACTTAGATGGTAGGGGAAGGTCAAATCCTCCATCCTCAGGTGCCACAGTTGGGTTTTCACCTTTGGATACATCCTTTGTTTTTAGTATTTTGTGATCGGGAGGTGCCACAGTGTGGTTTTCACCTAGAGATCTTTCTTTATTTTTACTTTTATGACTAGAGGATTTGGCATTCTCACCAAAATAAGCCGTTGGCTCTAGTTCCATTACAAAAACTTCTTTATGATCACCAAGAGGGATACCTTCCTGAAGTCTCATGAACTCAACTAGAGCTTCGTCATTCTGAAATACATCTATAACGGGGGACCCTTGTTGGTCCCAATCGATAAGTTCAGGATAGACAAGTGTTACATTCTGGGTGTTTGTGGTGGATGTTAGGGATACAGTGGATAGCATAAAGATGGAGGTTTCTATAAATAGGTCAATCGTATGGAGGGAAGAGTCATCGATGGTATCTTCATTAGATGTCAAACCGGCAGGAAAAGTTTCAGCCACCTCGTCGAGGATATACTCGATGTCCAAGGCGTGCGGTACCTTTCTACCAAATCCTAACCCCTTCTTGTCTAGTTTCTTTGTCACAGGGATTGGTTACATTGGTCCCTAATTCTGTTTCCCAAGGCCACCTTTGCCTTTATAGCCCATATTTTTTACTATCCTTAAGCCATTGCCATATTGTGTGACTGGTATTGTGACTGGTTCTTTCTCTTTGTAGAGCCAAGAAGAGATGTCCTCAATAGTTTCCTCTTCCAATAATTTTCCCTGTTGGAATTGGGTTAAGAATGCTAGGGGAGGGATAACTACTTTTTTAGTTACTTTGGCAATGGGCGGTTGGCCATAAGATTTAGGGGATAAAGGCATCTGCCCTACACAACAAGATTTGGAGATATCATATGTTCCAAAGCCTATGTCACAGATGTGAGCTTTGATTTCAGGAAGAGGATTAGGTTCAATTGTAGAGGCCTTTGTCAGATTTTTAGGATTGACATATAGTGGGGATTCAAGGGCTTTATCATTTTGAGGCACTTGGTTGTAATTTTTATAACTGCCTTGCAAGACACGACCGAATTCAAAAGGATCAAGGTCTCCTGGGATAGTGATCTATGTACCATTGAATGGGAATTTGAGGGACTGGTGGTACATGGAGGGAACAACTTTCATTGCATGGATCCATGGGCGGCCTAGGATAATGTTGTAAGGTAGCTCAATGTCAAGGACTTGGCACCTGGTTTCCAACATGACAGGGCCCAGTTGTATAGGCAGGTGGATAATACCTTCTGAACGGTGTTCAGCATCATCATATCCCTTGATTGTAATACTTTGATCAGTGTTGACATGATCCTCAGAGTATCCTAGTTGCTTAAGTAACTTTAAAGAATAGATGTTGAGACCAGCACCACCATCTATGAGTATATGTTTGATTTTGCGCTTATGGATGAGAACCTCAATATGAAGGGCATCATTGTGACACGAACCATGGGATGGGAGGTCCTTTTCAGAGAAGACCACATTATAGGGTGAAGCAATGCTACCTACTATAGCTTGGAAATCTGTGACCACTATGTTGTTAGGAACCGAAGACTCTTGGAGGGCTTTTTCTAGCACTACTCTATGTGCAGGTGATGACCGTAGAAGGTCCAAGATAGAGATCTATGCTGGTGTTTTCCCTAGATGTTTGACAAGATTATAATTATATTGAGCCGGAAGACTGGGTGTAGGACCATTAATGGTGACACTACCACGACGAGTTGTAACAGTGCAATCCATAGATTTGCCTTTGATTGTGAGGGTAGACACTCGACTCTCTTCAAAATGACCTACAATGGAATCAAAGGAAGTGGAGGCATGATTGATACCTTTACCTCTATCCTGATGAGGAGGTGGACCATGATGAGGGAATGGTTCCTTGTACATATCAAGATCTTTGTTCATGTGCTAAGCTGGTGGATCTTCTTGTAGAGATATTTGATTACCTTTGATGAGATTTTGGATTAGGTGCTTGAGTTTCATGCATGATGCAGTTCTATGTCCTTTGCTCCTATGGAATTCACAGTATTCATTTTCTCTGTACTGCGCAGTTTTGTAAACAGGTTCCCCATACGGGGGAGCATCGGGTAAGGTGATGAGACCTTTGTGTAAAATCTTCTATAAGACTATCTCTATGGGCTCTCCCAAGGGAGTGAATTGATGCTGCGGAGGGTAATCTTGTTGAGGCCGCTCTTGTTGTCGTTGTTGTTGGTTTTGATAAGGTTGCCTTTGTTGTTGCTGTTGTTGAGATGGAGCTTGACTTGGTTTGGAAAGCTACAGCAGTGTTTGCAAAGTTTGGACATGTTTAGAATCGACCACCCCATTGTTGACCACGTTTTTGTTTTTGTTCCAATAGTTGGGCTTATCGCTCAATTGTTGATGAGGAGCATTGTCTTTTGTCTCTTTGAAGATTTTGACCACACCCTTAGCAATGAGGGCCTTTTCAATGTTGATTCCCTTGTATGTGATTTCATCGAAGGTTGTAGCACTAAGAATTTGCAAATGAAAACCTAACTCTTGGTTGAGGTTCTACACAAATATGCTAACAAGCTGTTTCTCTAGAATCTTGAAAGGGAATTTGCTAGCCATTTGTCTCCATCATTGAAGGAAAGAAATGAAAGTTTCACCATTTTTCTGTTTATTGTTGCATAGATCAGTCATGGAAATCTCATGCTCTACGTTGTAAGAAAAATGGGTGGCAAATTTCTCTGCTAGTTCGTTAAAAGACTTGATACCCATAGGCAAGTGTGAGAACCATTCTATTGCTTGACCTCCAAGACTACGAGGAAAGAGACGCATAAGCTATGTGTCGTTATGTGAAACCTTGAAGCAAGCAAGATAGAATTCCCTAAAATGGTCTTTGGGGTCCCCTTTTCCTTTGTATTTATCAAATTTAGGAATAGTAAAAATTTGAGGAAAAGGGATCATAGGTAATGACCGATCAAAAAGATAAGGACACACTTCTTCTAAAGAGAAGGTCTTCTTGGTATGGCCAAATGTAAGATCAGATAGCTATTGTTGAACTTCCGTGATCTTTAGCTCCATTGTTGTGGGAGGGGTTGGAAACATCTCCTATTGTCCTAGAAGTGGTTGTTGCTGCCCATATGGAAGATTGTAGTGTAAGCCATGAGTATTGGTATTATAAGGGTCATAAGATTGGTTGGGGTCATAGGCATTCTACGTTGGGTTCAGATTGGGTTAGAATTGGATGTTTTGATTTGGAAGAGGTGGAGATGGCATTAGGTAAGAATGTTGGTTTTGTGATTGTTGAAGAAAAGCATTGGTTGGAGGAAAGATAAAGTGCGTAGGATTAGGTTGCGATGGCGGCACTTAGCTTTGGGAAACTTGATGTTGGGGAAGTTGAGGGTGGCTAGGCAACGTGTGAAAGAAATTTAGCGAGGATGAATGTAGCGGAGGAGGGACATAGGTAGAAGTGATTTGCGATGGTTGATTGGGGATGAGTGTAGAAGAATTTTGTGGGGGGGACTGCATGACTCTAATTGGTTGAGAGACATGAAGGTTTGATGATATGGGAGGTGGTATGTGTTGAGACCCTTGTTGCATGGCTACATAGTTGTTCCCCGGATTGTAATTGGGTAGGAAACCTATTCACGATGGGGTAACCAAAATTCCACTTGTGGTTGGTGTGGACACTTTAGGAGTTTGTTGTATATTTGATTGAGCTAAGGTGGCTTGCTTAGCTAGCTCCACTTGGCATTGGAGAAATTCTTGTTGATTCTTGTAAATATCCATAGGAGTCAAAAGTGGTGATACGGCCCTCTTTCCTGTTGGGTTTTGAAAAAGGGGATTCTTATATTGTACCATTGTTTTCCCTTGTAAGCCTTGTTCGGGTAAAGGCATGGTCACTGTGGACATGGTTTGCACCGCTTGTATGGTGTCTAGGGTGTTGTTTGTCTCCTTGAGATTGGATAGATCAAAATCTTGAGGTAATTTGGCTCCTTGCTTCTTTAGCAACCGAAAGAAATGATCTTGGTTCTCGCTAAGGATTTTGTCAAAGGCAGCTACAGCTCTAGGATCTTGTATGAATTCATCAAGATCTTTCCCATCTTCTTGAGAGGATTGACCCATTTCAAAGTGTCACTCTTCATGAGGTGGGGCTAGATCTGTAGTATAACCTTGGGGGACAAAATCCAGAGGCATGTCAGTGGTATAGTGAGGTGTGCTTACCAAAGGGGCCCTACCTTCTTGAGGAGTGACTTGATCAATAGTATATCCTTGTGGCACAAAATCTGGAGGCATGCCAGTGGTATAGTGAGGTGTACTTACCAAAGGGACCCTACCCTCATGAGGAGTGCTAGGGTGGTCAAGGTGTGGTACGTTGGGAGAATTGGTAGATCTTTCTGCGGGTGTTCTAGGAGTAACCTTGGGAGTAATGTTGAGACGACCTGATTGCGGTGTGTGAGGAGGCGATTTGCGCTTCCTAGGGACAACTTGCTTGGACTTCATAGTTTGTTGCAGCCTAGTGGTTACCATGGAATACACTAGGACAAACGGTAATGCTAAGATTCTGCTTGTGTTTTGAGAAAGACAAACTCTGATGCACAAGTGACTGGACCAAAGGCGCTATACTGTTTGACCAGAGGCACAGGACTATGTAACTAAAAGCATGGTATTGTAATACCAAAGGTGATGGACTAAGCTACCAAAGGCGAGGTACTGCTATACCAAAGGCAAGCTAATGTGACCAAAAGCAAACTACTGTACCACCAAGGGCGAGCTACTGTAATACCAGAGGCACTGAAGTAGTGTCTGATGTTTTTAAAGGCAATTTTGATAGATTTGGTTATGGTTCTGATTGGATTTATCTTTGGCAAGAGAAAACATAGCAAACAAGTGGTCAAAAAAGGACTGACACAATAGATAGTGTATGTTCGAGGCTCACAAAAAAAGCCCAATGTTTCCATAGGTATAAGACAATTGCAATCAATAACAAGCACTTTTTATCCCTAGAGACAAGGTTTCATTGTAGTAGATCAGCTCACAGCTTAATACTCCGTCGATAAAAATATCATTCCATAAAGGTGTCAGATATTTTGTATCTTTGCGAGAGACGATAGGAAGGGATATCTTACCCTCCCCTTGGAAAGCTCAAGTAGGTCACAAGAGTTTTTTGACCAAGGGAATACTATCTCTTCTCAAGGGAGCCAATGGTGAGTATCTTAAGGGCTTAAATCGATTCCCCTTGCACTGATGATTACCGCAATGTTTGGAGGTAGATCAGGTAGTCTCTATCTAGAATGGTTCTTAGTAACTTTGAGAGACCAACGCCTTACGAGAAATGTGACAAGCTAATAAAAGCTTTAACCAATCCTACTAAGAGTATCAAACACTTCGCTCAATGTGAAAATTATTTCCTCAAAGAGCTAGTACACCTCTTTTTAGTTTAGCACCACAAGGTAAGGCTGACATCGGTTAGGACTTGACTTTCACCTTATCCCTCTTATATAGTGGTTCAAAGGAAAACTCCACTTAGGGTCATCCATTTTGGATGAAACACAATCCAAAAGCAGGCCCTTCTAAAGGAAGTACTAAAATATAAGAGCAAGCACGTCAAACAAAGGTTCAATTGTCCCGTTATAAGAAAAAATAAGGTGCAACTAAATTAGGCACACACACATTTGTAGTTGTCAATTGTCCCTTATGAAATTGAAGTGTTTGGCATTCATGTCCATTGTCCCTTAGAAAATTGAGGTGTTTTCGCATACATGTCCATTGTCCCTTAAGAAAAGCAGTATGTTCCTAAGACTTAGATTGTCGAAATGATTTGTTCAATTATCCCTTAAGAAGGCAATATGTTTATAAGACTTAGTGAGATAAATCAAGATTTCTTCAATACTCATCCTGCATGAACATATTAGAAAAATCTATTTGCTCTGTGTGAGTGATAAGAAGCTGCAACAAGTTAAATAGTTCCAAAAAAACCCACAAATTAGCAAAATAAATCAAATTGACTAAAAGCGCTTAACTTGTTAGGTGAAGAAATGAGAAATATGAAAAAAATAATAATAATGATTAGGTATAGTAGATTGAATATTATGATCAGATTCTATATGAAATTCTATGCAATTTCAAAAAATAGTTTGTGAAAATTGAGTAATTTTTACACAAGTTATGACCGTTTGAAGTTTGCAAAGAAGGGTTGACTTTGACTGAGTGTACCTGATAAATATGATAAAATTACCTCAAAATTATTTCACCACAGAAAATTTGGGAGAACCATCTTTCCAATGCCACTAGTTTCGTAAAAATCTGAATTTGTATCCAAAAGATATGCTTGATTTCATGAAACTGCTAAAAATAGGTCAAAAAAAAGTATGGGCTAAAAATAGGGATACGGATTGGAATCTATTTTTCTCAAAATTTGTCCACTTCCTACAAAAAAATAAGAGATACCCAGATAGAATTTTGATGTTTTTGACAAAACTTAGAAATCTTTTGAGCTAAAGTTACACAGATATTCCTGATTTTATGAAATTTCTAAAAATAGGCCAAAAAAACAAAAAAAAAACATAGGCTAAAAATAAGGACACGGATTGGGATCTATTTTTCTCAAAATTCGTACACTTCCTGCAAAAAATAAGAGATACCCAAATAGGATTTTGATGTTTTTGACAAAACCCAGAAATATTTTGAGCTAAAGTTACCCCATTTGAATGCTCAATGCCTATTTTCTCAAACTAGTGAATAAGAATCTTCAAATCTTCTACATTGTGATTGTGCTTTTTCGTACCTAGCTTCAAAAAAATCAGCTTTTTCTATAAAAAAGAAAAGTTAGTGGGTCCCACCGGGCGTGCCAGAATGTGTATGAGAAATTGATTAAATTAAAACTAAATAAACCAAAAGCCCATAACATAAAGAGAACTAATCTAAATAAAAGCCATTATCAATAAATCAATGAAATACGAAAGCTTTTACCGAGACTTATATTGTTCCCTTTGGATGAATGTGGATTGCTTAATAGTGCTGTGAAACCATGTTTGCAACAAGCAAGTAAAGTGCCCAAAGATCAATGTCAAAAAATTGTAAGAGTGCTCAAAAAGATCAATGTCAAAAGATCGTAGGTTGCTCAAAAAGATCAATGTCAAAAGATCGTAAAGTTGCTCAATCGATGCAATGTATGCTCAAAGCACTGTTAAGTATGCCTGAGAATAAGTGATCGAAGAGGTTTTGTGAAGGAGATGAGGGGGGTTTATATAGGTTTCAACAAAGATCGATCAACGGTCCAGATAATTTAGAAGAATCAATGGAGGAGATAAATCAAATAGACATGATGAATGTGCACACGACATGTGTCAATCCATAAGGATATTTTTATTAAGATATGATGAAAACAAGATTGATTGAATAGATAACTCAACTTGTAATTTTATTTTTTTTAGAGTTCTAAAAATAAGACTGATTGTGCACATGAGTTAACAAGATATTTTAAGAGGAATTGGAAAGATAACTGAAATTAAATAAATAAATTTATTTAATTGTTTGTGCATGATTGAGGAACAGAAGATTATAAATAAAATATTTAATTTTATTTATTTTTAGGGGATTGAGATAATTTAAATAAATTTGCATGATTTATTTAAATTTAGAAGAACCAGTGATTTAATTAAATAATGTAAAATATTTAATTGTAGATAAGGGAATTTGTGATGAATTAATTAAATAATTGAATTTATTTAATTAATGTAGACTTGAAATTCGAAAGTGGATAATGAAATTAATAAAATATGAAAGCTTTTACCGAGATTTGTATTGTTCCCTTTGGATGAATGTAGGTTGCTCAATAGTATTGCAAAACCATGGTTGCAACAAGCAAGTAGTGTGTTCAAAGATCAATGTCAAAAGATCGAAGTTGCTCAATCGATGCAATGTATGCTCAAAGCGTTGTTAAGTATGCCTAAGAATAAGTGGTCGAAGAGGAATTGTGAAGGAGATGAGGAGGGTTTATATAGGTTTCAATAGAGATCGATCAACAGTTTAAATAATTCAGAAGAATCAATGCAGGAGAACAGTTGAGGAACGTGCAACGAATAAGAAGAAGACAAGTGTCACACAAAAGCTATTTTATTTGAGTTAAACAATTTCTTTTCTAAATATAAGACATGCTTTTCATAAATTAGAAAAAAAATTTCTAATTTAAGAGAAATTGATAAAAACAAGGTTGAGTGAATAGATAACTCAACTTAAGATTTGCTTTTGCATGATTTGAGAGAAATTAAATAATAAATTATTTAATTTTGTGAGTGCATGGAGAAGAAGACTTATTTTTAGAAGATTTGAAAGATATTTATAGATAAGAAAGTAAATTAAATAAATAAATTTATTTAATTGTTGTGCATGATTTGAAAGAATAAATAAAATATTTGATTTATCTTATTTTTAGAGATTTGAGAAAATTTAAATAAATTTGATTTCATTTATTTAAATTTAGAAGAATGAATTTGATTTAATTAAATAATTAGGAATTATTTAATTGTTTGGATAAGATAGAATTTGTGGTGAATTAATTAAATAATGGAATTTATTTAATTAATGGAGACTTGAGATTTAGAAAGAAGATAATGATTTAATTAAATAATTAAAATTATTTAATTGAGACTTGAAATTTGAAAGAGGATAATGATTTAATTAAATAATATAAATTATTTAATGGAGACTTGAAATTTGAAAGAGGATAATGATTTAATTAAATAATAATTTGTTTAATTAATGGAGACTTGAAATTTGAAAAAGGATAATGATTTAATTAAATAATATAAATTATTTAATTAATGGAAGAATAAGGTTGAATTTGCTGAAATTAATTAAATAAAGGGGATTTATTTAATTAATGTTAAATTTTGAAGTTTTCGAAGAATTTGATAAAATTAATTAAATAATTAGATTATTTAATTAATGTTGAAATGCAGGTGATGCTATAGATTAGACGAAATGCAAGTGATTCGAAGACATGGTCATTTTAGGGTATCTACAGGCGCAAGACCAATGTGCAGTGGAAATTAATTCGGTGGAAAGATTGAAGTGATATAATCAAGGTCATGGGTACCTTACCTAGGTATACTCTTTCCTCAAAACTTATATAATTATTTTAATGTGTATAGCTATGCCACGTGTTTCAAAAAAGTAACATCATGCAGCTTCAACTTTTGGTGCACAAAGATCGCAGTCACAATGTGGCAAGTTGATACTTGAATGCAGATCCTACATATTCCCTAAGAAAATCGTAGTACTTGGTCATTAAGATGGGTGAGCTTTAAATCATTGCCAAAAATGGAATAAAAGCCCAGTTTGTAATATCATAATGAAGGTAATGATGACCAATTAAGGGGGAAGTACATCTGAATGAACATAAATCCGTAGTGGAATGGCGTCAACTCTGGAAATGCATAGAAGGCAATTAAGAGGGCGGCTCTGAAGAAAAATTTTGCACGCGCCACCCTTCAGAAACACTCTGAAGTATCCACCATGAGTACCGAAAAGACAACAGGAACTAGTGCCAACCTGCATGCAATTAATTCCTCTAGTGAATCTATAGATGGAAACTCATACTTAATAGCTTCCTTCTTCGTCAGACTGAAATAAAGATAAACTTCAATAAACCAAGTTGCAATATAGACCCCCCTTGCTTCGGATTGAATTCCTTCAAACCAGAGTGGCAGCCAGAGAAAATAATTACCAGATATGGGGCATAAACAGAAGGCAAACTAGAGAATGCAATCATCAATGACGCCAGTGCTCAAATTTTTCAGCAGATGGGATGGCTTGAGTTCTTGCGGAAGTTTGAGGGTTTCGAGGAGGAAATAGTCCAAGAATTTGTCAAGAATTTCCACAGAACATTCACAATTGTATGAGGGGTAAGGATTCCAATCAACTCTACTATTGTTAGTCAAATTTATGGAATAGCTACAGTAGGAGTTGATTTATTTGCCACAAAACCCTCGTATGAGGAGTTAATTCAGAACTTTCATGTCACTCCCAAGCCCTTGCCTAGATACATTGTTAACAAAGGTGCCACAAAAGGCATCAACATGAATAGTCTTCCAGGTCCTTGGAAGACTGTAGTCCTATGGGTTATGAAGTTCTTTACCTGTGATGGCCAATATGGGACTGTACTTGACCCTGGAATGAGATTAATTATGTACCTCAGGCATGGTGCCTATAATCCACAGTTTCTGATAAACATTCCTACCTTTTTGCACACTACATTGGTAAATATGCTGACAAAACAAAAAAGAAGAGAGGGGTTGGTTAGCCATGCAAGATTAATTCATTTGATTATGAAACACCATTTCATACAGCAAGAAGATGGGTAGAGAAAATGGGAGGACTTTTTAGCTTTGATGCCAAAGAAGAAAAGAACAAAGCACTCTTCTGTTGTGTCTATATCTGGCGAAGCCGTTGCCATGTCTTCAAATCCTTCCAAGGTCCACTTCAAAAGGCTCCGCAAAGGTGCAGAGCATCCGCTCCAACAAGGTGAAGTAGCATCCTCCAGACTTGCACAAATTATACACTCTCGCACTTTTGTTATTTCTTCGGATGAGGAAGATGTTGAAGCAGTCTCCATTGCTTCGGCAAGTCAGCAAGGCAGTCCACAAGAAACGCGAGAAACAGCCAAGGAGAGTGGCGAAGATGATATTCCACAAAAGGTACATGAAACAATTGAGGAAGGTGGTAGTAGTGGCATTCCAACAGTAGATGAGCATAATGCCTCGGAAGCTCCGGAGAACAAACCATTTCAACATGGGTGCAGGCAAGGCAAATAGGTCATGACAGAGAGCTCCAGCTCTGAGGATACCATGGCATAGGATACCCGACATGCCCTTGACCTTTCAAAGATTGAATTTGAGCTAAGGAAATGTAAAGCACAGTTGGCAGATTTGTCCCAGCAAGCAAAGGCAAAAGATGAGGAGCTAGTGATAGAAAGGGTAAAGGCCACTGGGGAAAAAGAAGAAAAGGAAAAAGAAATTGCTTCTTTAAAAAAGGAGATGGATAATCAGGTAGACATGATTACCCAAAAGGACAAGCAAATTTACAGGTTGAGACAGATTGTTGCCCAGTAAACCCTTGCCACCACATCCTTAAACGTTCATGAACAAAATCTGTAGTTAACTGGAGATAATAGACAACAAAGAGTTGAAATTACAGAGCTTTGGAGAGCGATGGAGACCTTGAGGTAGGAGAAAGTAAAGGTAGAGCAAAATCTAGCTCTCGCCTGTGAAACAGGGGAAACTCTGTTAGCACAACGGGTACCCTCAGGTGTGTATGCTCTTTTTCTAAGAGAACAATTTTTGAGATGGAAACTACTGCGCATTAGCTGTAATTTGCCCTTTGATTTTGAAAATGAAAAAGAATTTGTTGAATGTTACCTTCAAAATCCTCTAGATCAGAATAACCTTCTCTATGAGTTTTTCCAACATGGCCACATTCTGGGCCATGCAGATACTTCCATGCTAAATCTTTATATAGGGGAACTCCAAATCCAGAGTTATTTGTCCCTATTAAGAAATAACAGATTATGGGAAGATAGAATGGAGGAGTATGAAACTGCTGCTGGGTCAGTTGGCCTACTAATGAGGCATGAATGCCCAAAAACTACATGGTTTAGAAATACTTTCAGGGCAAATGTGTATAGGCAGGGTATCATGGGCCAATATATACAAAATCTGAACTCTTGTATTGCAGATTTCTTTGCTGTTGTAGATCACCTTCCCAATGCCACTACGTCAAGATGCAGAGCATGGTTTGAAACACTTCCCAATGTGCTAAAAAGAAGGGAACTAGTTTCCCCTACTAACATATGATGCATGACCACAAGAGTCAGGAGCCTCATTCTGATTATTCAACAAAAACAACAAAATTGGATTGGAATGAGATTTAGACCCCCACTGTTTCTCATGCCAGCACCTAGGCTCAGCCATCCTCAAGGTGAACCAATGCCACCGAAAAAATTTAGCAAACGACACAGCAGGGTTTAGGAAAATGATGGGTTCCATCCTAAGGGCAGATAGTTGTTCCAGTACGGCAATGATGACTATTACTGTAGCACAATTATGGAAGGGAAAAACATTCTGGATGGGGCAGGACAATAATGGCCATGAGGGCATGGCAAAAGCTAAGCAGGGAGGAAATGATGAGCCAAATGATTGACTCATTTAATTATCAATATTTTCATGCTTTGATAAACTTTTAAAAATATATTGGCATATAAATACATATTATTATAATTATATTTGTCTTGAGAATTGATTATGCTTATGTTTTGTTTCCATTACACCTTGATGAAATCTTTTTAACATTGATGCTTGAATGACATTTTCTATGTGCATATCTCATAATTTGTGGTATAAGTTGTGGATGTTCAATAAAGGTTGCAGCAGTTGAACTTTAGCTGAACTCCAGATAGCTCTGAAGGACAATACTTCCTAAGCGTCATCCTCCCCTAAGTCAATGATTTCCAGCAAACACTCTTGAAGACCATCTAAGCCCTACAACATGCCCAATCAGTACCCCAAATCCTTGCCACAGATTTTAATTACACCGTCATATCACTGAACTTAGTGACCCATATATCCGATGGCAAACGACAGCTCTAGCTATCATTGTCGCCTGGGCGCACCACTATTTTTGGGGAACTCATGGAGTTCGCTTGACTAATTGCTTTACTTAGATTGCGGATCTGGAGTTTTCTGTAACTAATCGTGTAGTTAAGAAAATAATATAGTTGGTTGTTCCAGCTCCGATTCATAGGAAATTAGTTAGTAGTTAGATTTACTTTTCAATAAGCATGCAACTGGTTGTTCCAGTTCGTTGTAGTTAGACTCGCAATTAGCATTCCTTTTTCAATAAGGCTTGATTGTATAAGTAGAGGAGCCATTGCACCTTATTGGAGTTAGTTCATGTTTTCCATCAATTAGTTATTCATTGCAGTTTGTTTTCAGCAAAGCAAAACTTCTGAGTTTAGGCATGTATGATCTTTAAATATGAATAAAATACCAATGAAGAAGATCATCTCCAGCTGGGAAAGTAGGGCCCGCTTCCCCATCTTGGAGGAGATCTCTTAGTATTCTGTCTGTATCATTTTACTTCTATTAATTTCTTTACAACAAAGTGTTATATGTGTTGTTTTTCTGTTATGTGTTCTCACTTGCAGGTTTATTCTTCCAAAAATAGAAAATTATAAAAATTAGATTTGTTATCTCCTTAAGCATTGTGATGTTTAGAGTATTGCATGCCTGAGAAGAAACAATAGGTTTCCTTTCTATTCATCTCTTATTTTTCGCAAGTGTGTTCATTTCCAACAATTAGACTAAACTCTCATTTCAGCACTTGTGTTTGTTTTAAAGCAATTAGATTAATGTTTATTTCAGCAAATGTTAGAATAGTTTATTTTTCAAGCAAAAGTGTTTCTTTTCAAGAAAAGTAAGGTAGTTGTTTTATGGGCAAGAAGATCAGAACTACAACCGTGCGAGGATCACCAAATCAATCTCTAGTCCTCAAAGATCCCGTAAAGAAAACTCCCCAACAAACAGTCTTATCACAGATCGCTCCAGACACCTCCAGATTGATAAAGAGTAAATGATGATGTATTAACAAATCCTACTCCAACCTCATCACTTACTCTGGCCTAACCACAATTTTTTTTAGCTCTGTCTCTTCTGATTTCCATTCCCAAGATGTATCTGGTTGCTCCTAAATCTTTCATCTGAAACTATGCTGACAACTAAGACTTCAAATCACAAATCAAATTTTTACCATTCCCAATGAATAACATATAATGCAATAATGAGAATTTGAACATTATCCATCTTAAAATAAACACAATGATCTGATTTCAATCTCTAAAATTCTAAACTCAACACAAAGCCATCAAATTTTTGGTACCACATCCTAGGAGATTGTTTCAAACCATACAAAGACTTTTTCAACTTGCAAACTAGATTTTATTTACATTTTACCATGTAGTACTCTAGCTATGACATATAGATTTCTTCCTCCAAGTCACCATGAAGGAAATTTGTCTTCACATCCATCTGTTCAACTTCTAAATCATACGTTGTAGCAAGTGATAACAAGAATATAATATATGGTAGCTTTACAACAAGAGAAAAATCTCACCATAATCTATTCCCTCAACCTAGGAGTAACCCTTCTCAACCAACCTTGCCTTAAACTTCTCAACACTACCATCTAATTATATACATGATATTTCCACAATCCATGATGTAAGAATGTATAGAGCTTCTGGAAGAGACTGTGTTTCTTTTTTTTGGATCCAAAAAGCAACACACAGTCTCTTCCAGAAGCTCTATACATTCTTACTACCATCTAAACAATTTTTTTTAACACCCATTTACATCCAATAGGTTTACGTCCATCAGGTAAGGGCATTAGATCACAAGTATTGTTTTTCTTCAAGGAAGCCATCTCTTCTTCCATGGACTCTTTCCAGGAATCTATATTACTCATACCCATATGTTGGAGTACAAGACCATTGAGAGGGGGGTGAATTAGTGGTCTATAAACTTTCAACTTTCAAGACTTAACTCACTAGTATTATGCAAAGAAACCCATTGAAAACATAGTCACAGTTATATGCAAATTAGAACATAAAACTTGAACAAAGATGACCAAACAAGTACAATATAACAAACCATCAAGAGGAGACATAACACAATTTTTATGAGTGGAAAACCCTAAAAGGGTGAAAAACCACTCTAAAACATTCACTTCATTAAGCCTCACTGGCAAGATAAAACCTCACTGGTTACATTTAGAGTCTCACTGGCAAATGTCTCACTGACAATATGATGTCTTACTGACAAAAAAATATGCCTTACTGGCTATAAGATTGTCTCACTGACATAAACATCAAAGATTTGAATGGAATAGGAAACTACAAAGGGACACTCTATTTCACTGTAGCACAATACACCTTATGTCTCTCTTTGTATGACCATCTTACACATCATCATAAAAGGACATTATAATGAAAGTGATACATGAACTTCTTATCATAATGATAACATGAAATAATTTGAAACCAACTGTAACCTATATACACTCAAGAACATTCTTCTTTTCTTGAATCAACACTTTCCTACCACATAACTATTCTATCAAATTCAAAACACTCAAAGAATGTATAAAGTCATTATAGAGCAAACATCGACAAGATGTTTATGAATATTACCATACTTTGCTCCTTTCATTATACCTTCCAATTATATGATTCCACCACAATGTTTTGCCACTGTCTTTGCAATACACATTTCCATCAAGCACCTGAATGACTTTGTTTCCTCCTTCTAAACTATAAAGAAATCTGCTAACATTCCGCCTCTACATCACATACACAAATAAACCCTTAACTAATAATTTTTTTTCAATCACTTATACATTCTCTGTATCTCAATTCTCTACATGACTAAAACATAGATATAAATATCTCTGATGATCTAATCTGATACATTGACCTTTGTATTCATCATTCTCCAACTAAACTTCAACCCCATAACTTCTAGGGTTTTTATCTTTCAAAGGAGAGTCGGTTATGCAACAGTTTTCAAAACTGTTTGAATGAGGAACCCATCAAAAATAACTTACTTGAATGTCCGTTGGAATTCAAACTTAGTTTAAACTGTGGCTTTCGATCTACCTTATCCCTCCAATTCAACTTTAAAAGATAACTAATGATATTAAAATTGTTGGAAATTAAGGTGTCTCAACCTTTGCAAATTCCTAGCATTATTTATTTATTTGTATATTTATTTATTGCCTAATGTTGTAATTACTTGCACATTCAGTTTGGTCACTTAGTTGAGGTGGCATGGTGACATGTCATCTTACTTGGAATGTGACTTGAATGGTCAAGTCAAACCAACATGGATTTGGGCATCCCATTTGAGGTGGCACTAATATGCCATGTGGCAACATCTTGTGGTATGTGGAAGGCAATATTCCATATGACAGAATCTATGATGCGTAAGAGCCAAGTTTGAAGATTCCTATGACAAGTGGTGACAAGTGTCGTTGAGCATCTTTGCATGAGAGAAAGGCATCTTTGGGCACCCAAGTTGGGCTATGACATGTTGTAAGAGGAATATGTTATATTTAGTCTTGTTTGACCAATTCTCTTACAACATGCAAGATTGTCATGTTGCAAAAATTTATGACAGTTGTAAGATGTGTAAGAGCATCTGTCATAGTCTATTTTTAGTAGTGGAGCGCTCTATCTTAGGAAGTCAAATCTGCCATGTTATGACAGATGTAAGAGGAGTATTTGTAGCTTGGACAAGTGTCCTTTGATGCGGGAAAGTGGCCATGTGGCCAAGGTGGACACCTATCCCAAGATGCTTCTAGAATTTGCCTTCTATCTCTATAAAATGTGAGGATTTGGAGTTGTAGTTGCATAGTGTTTATACAGGTACTGTTATGTTGTTGGAATCACTCCAAAAATGATATTTGAAGACTCTTGGAAGAACTTGCATTGCAAGTGCATTCTAAACTATAATTGTTTTGATAATACATTGTGCAGGTTTTAGAGTGTGGGGTTTTTTACTTGAAAAGGTTTTCCCCATGATATATCTTCTCTCTCTCTCTCTCTCTTCTATCTACATTCTGTGTGTATGTGTATTATTGCAATATCTCTGTTGTTGGGTTAATAACACTGTAACTATAAAGGATAAAAATAATTTGCACTCTACTTCCCTCATTAGATTAGTGTAGGAAGCGATTTCCGCACACCTAGCTTCCTTTCAGTTAGTATCAAAGCTTGATCACCTTTGGTCCTAGTTGTTGGGTAGGGGTTTTTTGAGCTGATCTTAGTTTGAGTGAGAGTCTGTATAGAGTATTCTATAATCTTGTTGCAAGAAAGAGATGGAAAGTACATCCAGAAGAGTAGAGGTGGAGAAGTTTAACGACACCAATTTTAATTTATGGAAACTTAATATGGAAGACATGCTTGTTGATAGAGACCTATGGGAAGCAATTTCTAGTGTAAAACTAGTGGCAATGTCTCAAGCTGATTGGGATCTCAAGGATCAGAAGGTTAAGGGTCTTGTGAGACTCTATTTGGCTAACTCTATCTTGCTAAATGTCCATGAAGAGAAGACCTTGAAAGAACTATGGAAGAAGCTTGGAGATTTTTATCAGGCTAAATCCCTGGTGAATAAGTTATTCCTAAGGAAGAAGCTTTATTCTCTAAGGATGGAAGATGGAGGATCCATTGTAGACCACCTGAATGATTTTAACATCCTAGTTGCACAGTTGACATCCATTGGTGTGAAGATGGAGGAGGATTGTTGCATGAACCTACTTTGTTCCTTGCCAGACTCATGTATCATCTTGTTATGGCCATCAAGAGTACCACATCCACTTTCAAAATGGATGATGTGGTGTCTTCGTTGTTATCTGAAGAGATGTGGAGAAAGTCTTCTAAATCAGCCAAAGAAGCTCTTACAGTTTGTGGAAGACCCAAGGAGAAAGGGAAGAAAAAGAAGGACAAGAAATATGAAAAGGGTAGATCCAAATTTTGTGAGAGATCCAAATCTCCTGGAAAGTCCAAGGCTCTTTGTTGGAACTGTGGTAAATCTGGGCACTTCCCAAAGGAGTGCAAAGAAGAGAAAAAGAAAAAGAAGAAGAATCCCTCAGATTCATATTCTTACAAGTCACACGATGATGGTGATGCTTTCATCACAACCTTGGCCACCCATGCATCAGATGATGTGTGGTTGATTGATTCTGGTGCTTCTTTCCACATGACCTCGCATTGAGACTAGTTTACAAAGTATGAAGAGTTCGATGGTGGAAGAGTGTACCTAGGTGACGATTCACATCTAAAGATAGTTGGTCATGGAAGAGTCACAATCTGATTCCCTAATGGATGAGTGAAGGGGATCTCTAGGGTTATGCACATCCCAGGCTTGGCATGGAACCTACTTTCTGTAAGTAAATTGAATGATGCAGGTGTGTAGGTGGTCTTCTAGAATAGAGGATGCAAGATGACAAGAGGTGCTATGGTGTTTGCAAAGGGTACTCGGAGAGGTACTCTATTTTAGCTGGATGCATGCACTACTTAGTACAATAGTGCTTCTGTTTCAAAGAAAAGATTTTCAATCACTTCTTCTCCACAATTGGAACCCACAAAGAAAAGATCTATTGTATCAAATTATGATGGTAGTGCATTTTGGGTACCTAAGGGTGCTCATGCTTTGGAAGTTAAGCTTCCTATTGAGAAGACAATGTTATGGCATAAGAGACTTGGCCACATTGGTGAGAAGGGTCTTAGAGCCCTAAAAAATAAAAACCTTATTAAGGGGTTAAATGATTGTAATCTTGAGTTCAACTTTTGCGAACATTGTATATATGGAAAACAAAACCATGTTTAGTTTTACTCGAGTTCTCATAAGTCTTCTGGTGTATTAGATCTTATTCATTCTAATGTGTTTGGTCTTGTAAATGTTCCTTTGATCTCTAAATCTGTATATTTTGTTTCATTCATTGATGACTACAGTAGAAGGACATGTGTTTATTTTCTCATAAACAAATCTAAAGTCTTTAGTTGGTCCAAAGAGTTTAAAGCTTTTCTTGAGAATCAGACTAGTAAAAAGATTAAGTGTTTGAGAAATGATAACAGTGCTGAGTTTTGTTCCACAAAGTTTGACAAGATCTGTAAAGAACATGGGATTGAAAGATATAAGACAACTCCTTACACTGCCTAGGAAAATGGAGTTGAAGAGAGGATGAATAGAACGTTGATGGAGAGGGCTAGGAGTATGCTTAGTGGTGCTAGCCTTGAACAAAAGTTTTGGGCTAAAGCTGTAGCCACTACTTGTTATCTAATTAATAGATCTCCTAACTCAGCGCTTGTTGATAAGACACCCATGGAAGTGTGGTCTGGTAAAAAGCCCTCATTGAGACATCTTCATGTTTTTGGTTGTGAGGCATATGCACATGTGCCTAAGGAGAAGAGGTCAAAATTGGAGAACAAGGCAGTTAAATGTATTTTCATTGGCTATGGTGTCGGTGTGAAAGGGTACAAGCTTTGGGATCCTATGGTTGAAAAAATGTTGTATAACAGAAGTGTTATCTTCAGAGAGCTAACACCTTCTCTTGTTGTTCTATAGCTAGAAGAAAAATAAAAGAAAGAAGATGTGGTTCAATTTCCTTCTACCCCTAAGAAGACTGAACCAACAGACCCTATGAGACCTGATGATGAGGAGAGCTCTAGCAGCTCTAAAATCTCAGAAGAAGAAGTAAAACCTCAACCTCAGCCTTTGAGGAGGTCTACACAAATAAGGAAGCAACCTGATAGGTTTGGTTATTCATTGATTGATTCTAGTTGTGCTTATGCCTTGATTACTAACACTGATGAGCCTAGAAGTGTGAGAGAATCTATGGGCATGAAAGATGTAGGTTTCTGGAAGGAGGCCATGGAAGATGAGATGGCTTCTTTAGAAAAGAATAAAACTTGGGACTTGGTGCCTTTGCCTAATGGATAAAAACATGTTGGATGCAAATGGGTGTTCAAGAAGAAAATTTGGATCAAATAGCAGTGTTGAAAAGTATAAGGCCAAATTGGTTGCGAAGGGGTATTCATAAGTGGAAGGAATTGATTATGGTGAAATTTTCTCTCCCATTGCAAAGCTGACATCTATTTAGTTCCTATTATCTCTTGCAGCAGCTTATGACTTAGAAGTGGAACAAATGGATGTGAAGACAACTTTCCTTCATGGTGACTTGGAGGAAGAAATCTATATGTCACAACCTGAGCACTACATGGTGAAAGGTAAAGAAAATTTGGTCTGTAAGTTAAAGAAGTCTTTGTATGGTTTGAAGCAATCTCCTAGGATGTGGTACTTGAAGTTTGATGCCTTTGTGTTGTCCATTGGATTTCTGAGATCGAAATCGGATCATTGTGTGTATTACAAGTTTGATAATGATTGTATTCTCATTATTGCACTGTATGTTGATGATATGTTGCTAATTGGGAAGGGTAAGAATATGATTTCAGATTTGAAGTCTTAGTTGTCAACACAGTTTGAAATGAAATACTTAGGGGCAACTAGGTACATTTTGGGGATGGAGATCAGAAGAGACAAAGCAAACAAAAAACTTTGGTTAAGCCAGAGTAAGTATGTGAAGACCATGTTAGATAGAATCAGCATGGCAGATTGCAGACCATTGTGTGTTTCTGTTTCATTGGGGACAAAGTTATCTATTAATGATTGTCCAAAATCTCCTTCTAAGGTGGAGGACATGAGCAGAGTACCTTATGTTAGTGTTGTTGGCAGTTTGATGTATGCTATGGTCTGCACAAGACCAGACATTGTCCAAGCAGTGGGAGTCCATGGTCAATTTATGGCTAATCTTAGATGGGTACATTGGGATGCAATAAAGAGTGTTTAGATATTTGTGGGGTACTTCCAAGTATTCCCTATGTCATCATGGTTATCCTACAGGACCTCTGCATTTTGTTAGTATTCGTGGATTTGTGGATTCTGATTAGGCAGGTGACATTGATAGCAGGAGATCCACCAGTGCTTATGTGTTTACTATGTTTAGTGGTGCTATTAGTTGGATGAGTAAGCGACAACCTGTGGTTGCTTTGTCCATGACAGAAGTTGAGTACATGGCAGAAACTCATGCTTGTAAGGAAGCCATTTGGCTTAAGAGATTGTGATCAGATATTGGTGTTGATGCAGGATAGATTACTATCTGTTGTGACAGTCAGAGTGTGATTTTCTTAGCAAAGAATCCTACCTTCCATGCCAGAACAAAGCATATTGATGTTTAGTTTCATTTTGTTCAAGATATGGTAGAGGATGGGAAGGTGATATTGGAGAAGGTAGACACTTTCAAGAATGTTGCAGATGCATTGACGAAACTAGTGGGCACATAGAAGTTCAGATGGTGTTTGGAGTCTATGGGCCTTTTGGCCCCTAGCAATTAAAATCTTGTCATTTATTTTGGCTCTTGCAAGGTGTTTGAAAAGTGGGAGAATGTTGGGAATTAAGGTGTCTCAACCTTTACATATTCCTAGCATTATTTATTTATTTGTATATTTATTTATTGCCTAATGTTGTAATTACTTGCACATTCAGTTTGGTCACTTAGTTGAGGTGGCACAATGACATGTCATCTTACTTGGAATGTGACTTGAATGGTCAAGTCAAACCTACATGGATTTGGGCATCCCATTTGAGGTGGCACTAATATGTCATGTGTTCACATCTTGTGGTAGGTGGAAGGTAATATTCCATATGACAGAATCTATGACGCGTAAGAGCCAAGTTTGAAGATTCCTATGACAAGTGGTGACAAGTGTCATTGAGCATCTTTGCATGAGAGAAAGGCATCTTTGGGTGCCTAAGTTGGGCTATGACATGTTGTAAGAGGAATATGCTATATTTAGTCTTGTTTGACCAATTCTCTTACAACATGCAAGATTGTCATGTTGCAGAAATTTATGACAGTTGTAAGATGCGTGAGAGCATCTGTCATAGTCTATTTTTAGTAGTGGAGCACTCTATCTTGGGAAGTCAAATCTGCCATGTTATGACAGATGTAAGAGGAGTGTTTATAGCTTGGACAAGTGTCCTTTGATGCAGGAAAGTGGCCATGTGGCCAAGGTGGACGCCTATCCCAAGATGCTTCTAGAATTTGCCTTCTATCTCTATAAAATGTGAGGATTTGGAGTTGTAGTTGTATAGTGTTTATACAGGTACTGTTATGCTACTGGAATCACTCCAGAAATAACATTTGAAGACTCTTAGAAGAACTTGCATTGCAAGTGCATTGTAAACTGTAATTGTTTTGATAATACATTGTGCAGGTTTTAGAGTGTGGGGTTTTTTACCTGAAAAGGTTTTTCCCACAATATAGCTTCTCTCTCTCTCTCTCTCTTCTGTTTACATTCTGTGTGTATATGTATTGCTGCAATATCTCTATTGTTGGGCTAATAACACTGTAACTGTAAAGGATAAAAAGAATTTGCACTCTACTTCCCTCATTAGATCAATGTAGGAAGTGATTTCTGCACACCTGGCCTCCTTTCAAAAATGCTCCCTGATAGGTTTGGAAGGGCTGGTGACTACAAAAGGGGGCCGGTCAAAACTATGTATTGAGAATCCTTTAGTAAGTCACTTTAAGTGACTTTACCTATAATAGGAGGTCAACGTTAAAATAGAACAAAAGTGACTTACCGTCATCAAATGTGCATGAAACTTTGTAGTCTAGGGTTTATATTAGTAGGTCTTAGGGTTTTGACAAAGAAATTTAGGTTTTCTAGGACCTCTTATCTAAATAGAACATTTGTATCTGAGACAAATAGTCAAACCTCCAAACTCAATTCATTTTAACTTTGCATGCAGCATAAAATACAATGAACCAAGAATCATGAAGCACAATGAATGAAGACCCAACTCCTAAAAGCACCAAACACCTTACATGAAGCATACGAAGGATATTATGAAGCAACCTCCTAAACATGAAGGCATCAAACAAGAAACATACAACACACATCCTAAACATCTTGTTTCATGATCAACAAGAGAAATATAACATCTCAAGCATAATGACAAGCAACACCTTTGATGCCTTTGATCCTTTGGTGATCCTGTAGTCCTTTAGTGATCATGTGAATATTTGAAATGCCTATATTCACATGAACAACATAAACATCCTAGCATGAATACCAAACACAACTCTACCAACATCTCAATCTTTGACATCAATGACAAACAATGCCAATGCCAGCACCATAGCCTTGCTTACAGTCTTTGGCTCATCATTGTTATAAATCAAAGCAAAAATACAACTAGAATTATCCAATAAATAACCAAACTTATTAGGTTTCCACCTTATCCATGTGGACTTCCTCAAAGGTTGAGGTTGATGTTCTTCATCTTCTTCTAAACTTTTAGAGCTACTAGATCTATCCTCATTATCAGGTCCAATAGATGTCTTCGATTCAAATTTCTCACGGGTGGAAGGAAGATAAACCACATCATCTTTCTCTTCTTCTTTCTCTCATTGTAGAACAATAGAAGAAGGATTGATCTCTCTGAAGATCACATTTTTTCTATACAAAACTATCTCAGCCACCAGATCCCAAAGCTTGTACCCTTTCACACTGATGCCATAACTAACGAAGATACACTTCACAACCTTGTTCTCCAACTTAGACCTCTTCTCCTTAGGCACATGTGTGTATGCCTCACAACCAAGTACTCAAATATGTCTCAATGAAGGATTTTCACTAGACCACACCTCCATAGGTGTCTTATCAAAAAGAATTGATGTAGCAAACCTACTAACTAGGGAACAAGTTGTAGCAATAGCTTTAGCCCATAACTTTTGTTCAAGGACAGCTCCACTTAGCATACTCCTTGCCCTCTCCATCAATGTTTTATTCATCCTCTCTGCAACTCCATTCTACTAAGAGGTATATGGAGTTATCTTATGCCTCTCAATCCCATGTTCTTTAAAAAACTTGTCAAAATATGCTGAACAAAACTTGCCACCGTTATCAGTCCTCAGACACTTAATCTTTCTATCCTTCTAATTCTATACAAGAGCTTTGAACTCTTTGAATCTACTAAACACTTTAGATTTTCTTCTAAGGAAGTACACCCATGTCCTTCTACTATAATCATCAATGAATGAAACAAAGTAAATAAATTTTGAAATCGAAGGAATATTAACTGGACTAAACACATCAGAATGAATCAAGTCCAACGCCTCAGAAGATTTGTGAGAACTAAAATAAAATTGAACATGATTTTGTTTACCATGTAGATGCAACAATTCATACCCTCAATGAGGTTTTTATTTTTCAAGGTCCTCAAGCCCTTTTCACCAATGGGACCAAGCCTTTGATGCCATAACATTGTCTTAGCTGGAAGTTTCATCTCAATAGAATGAGCACCCTTAGGTACCCAGAAAGCATGACCATCAGAAGTAGATGCAATAGTCCTCTTTGTTGTTGGTTCCAATGGTGATGATGAAGGCTCTAAAGTTCTTCTCTTTTAAATAGAGGCACTATTGTACTATATCGCACATGCATCAAGCTGAAACAGAGTGCCAATCCGAACACCCTTAGCTACCACCATAGATCCTCTAGTCATCTTGCATCCTCCATTTGAAAAAACAACCTACACACTCACATCATTCAACTTACTTATAGATAATAGGTTCCATGCCAAACCATGGATATGTAGAACATGATTGATCCCCTTCACACAACCATCAAGGAATCAAATTAGGACCATTCTATGGCCAACAATCTTCAGGTGAGAGTCATCACCCAAGTACACCTTCCCGTCATCATATTCTTCATACTTTAAAAACCAACCCTGATGAGAGGTCATGTGAAAAGATGCACCAGCATCAATAATCCAAACATCCTCAGATGCATGTGTTTCCAAGGCAGTGACAAATGCTTCTCCATCATCTTGTGAGGACTTGTCACAATCTCAATCATAGTTCTGTTGGAAAGTTGGTGCTTTTGTCTCCTGAAAGGTTGGTACCGTGTTCAGCGTAGCCTTGCGATTTGTGACATGGACTAACCACCTCCCGTGGATTTATTAACTCTGGCACTTGTATTGGAAATTGGCAGGTCAAGCTTTTGGTTTAATGGCATTTGTGGGCCAACAATTGGTATCAGAGCGAAAGGTCACAGGTTTGAATCCCCTCGGGCTGGCGATGGGTGGGAGATTGTTGGAAAGTTGGTATTTTCATCTCCCAAAAGGTTGGTGCCATGTTCAGCGTAGCCTTGGTATTCGTGACATGGACTAATTGCCTATTAAGGATTCATTAACTTTGGCACTTGTATCAGAAATTGACAGGTTGACCTTTTGGTTTAACGGCAATCGTGGGCCAACAAGTTCTTCTTTTTCTTCTTCTCCTCCTTTCACTCCTTGTGGAAATGACTAGGTTTCCCACAGTTCCAACATACAGCCTTGGGCTTTACAAGAGACTTGGATCTCCCATGGGATTTGGATCTTCTTGTTTCTTCTTTTTCCTTATCCTTTTTCTTCCCTCTCTTTAGATCTACCATGAACTGGAAGAGCCTCCTTAGCCATCTCAAAAGATTTTCTCTGCATCTCTTCAGACAACAATGAAGAGAGCACTTCATCCATCTTGAAGGTGGTAGTGGTACTCCCAATGGTCGTAGCAAGGTGGTCCCATGAATCTAGTAAGGGACACAGTAATGTCATAAACCAATCTTCACATCAACAGAGGTCAACTAAGCAACAAACATATTGAAAGTATTCAGGTGATCAATGACATATCCTCCATCTTCCATCCTCAGACAATACAATTTATTTCACAATAATAAATTGTTCACCAGGGATTTAGCCTGATAAAGATCTCCAAGTTTCTTCCAAAGATCTTTTGCAGTCTTCTCTTCATGGATATTCAGGACTACTGAATCAGCCAAATAGAGTATTATTAGACCCTTAGCCTTCTGATCCATTAGATACCAATCTTCTTGCTTCATGCCCGATGGCTTGGTTCCAAATACTATGAGCCATAGATCTCTATCCACCAATAAGTCCTCCATCTTGAGTTTCCACAACTCAAATTTGCCTCCATTAAACTTCTATATCTCAAACCTCCCATATGTGCTCACCATCTCTTTCCTACAACAAAGATTTCAGAATCCTCTACACAATCTACCACTCAAAATGAAGATCAACTCAAAAAACCCTCTACCCAACAACTAGAACCAAAGGTGATCAGGCTCTGATACCAACTTAAAGGAAGCAAGGTATGCAGAAACACTTCCTACCCTGATCTACTGAGGAAAGATTTATGCAAATTTTAACTTTTACAATTATAGATTAAGATGCACATTAACAGAAAGGTAATAACAACATCCAAATGCAAATACAAAACTCACAACACAAGATATACATGGGGAAAACCCTTTCAAGTGAAAAACCCCACACTCCAAAACCTGGAAAATGTATTATCAAATCAAAAGATGATTACAACACACTTGCAATGCAAGCTCTTTTAGGAGTACATAATGTTGATTCTAATTCACATCCCATGACCTTTCACATTCTCTAGACGCTTATTTATCAAGCCTCTTTGGTGGTTATCCAATGTCATTTTTTCCATGTTGGCCAATAACAAACTAGCTTCTAACACCTTTATTAAATATAGGCCATTTTTTTCTTCGGGGGTGCTACCCCTAAGCCTCCGGTCAAGGGTGTTAACCCTAGAAACCCCCCTAGGGGTGTTGCCCCCAAACCCCTGCCATGGGCTCCACCACTGGGCCCCACAGGAGGAGCTCCACCCCCTACACTCCCCCAATAATTATCTTAGGGCGAAATTATGGCTGACAAAGTCACCAAAATTTATCTTGTTGCATGTACACAAGGTGCTGACACATGGAAAAACTATGCCAAGTCAACATGGGATGCCTACCTCCTCATATGAGGACAAAATTTACATAGAAAATTAAAATAGTAGGCATGAATAAGTAAATACAACATTAGGAACTTGCAAAGGTTGAGACACCTTATTTCCTAACATATTTGTCACTAGGACAAGACAAAATCTCTATATAAGACCCCTTACAAAGTTGATTACGGCACCCTATAAATGCACCAACAAATGATAACAACATTATATCCCTTAATATGAATCCATTTTATTTCCCTTACACAATTTACAAGGTGCGAACATGCAAGATCATGATTCACAAATGATTTGAACAACTTTAGGTTTCTTAAGATTAATCCTTGGTTGTAACACTAAATCATGAATAACATGAGAAACCCAATCTACTCCTAATCCTACTCATACAACTACTCATACAACTACCCAAGACAACAAATGATTAAAAGAGAGTGTTGGCCCTTCACTAATATAGACTTAGGCCTACTCCATTGGGAAATAAAGTCATGAACAAGAGGGAGGAGATACATCCAACAAAACATCAAAAAAACCAAATATGTATTCACATACAAAATAAAGATTACATCCCATACAATGTCCACATACTTAATAATCTAGAAAATAACTACAATAACCCATGTGAAATGAATAAGAGACCATTAAAAAATATTTCCAATGCATTAGATGTTGTTACTCATACATCAAATCCTCATTGCACTCATACTAGCAAATGTGGTAATTGAAAATACATAACTACAATTATATATTCTATTGAATCATTACAAACTCCCATGTAGACATACCATTACATGCAGATGTGCTTTATAAATCCTTCCTATGCTCTACCAGATGCATTCCTTCATTTACAACCCAAACTAGATTTTCTTGATGTCCTAAAATCACCTAAGGCACTTGCAAACCCAAATTGGCTCAATGACCAACCCCTATTACCTTTTCTTTCAAGAATATATAGCATTTCATTTCTACTACTATAATTTGGGTAGGAATCATCTACCCCACCTACCTTTGTACTTACCACATTAAACCATACCTACCTCCCACTTGCATGCTCTAGGTGTTTAATGGAATTTTAGGTCATAAGAAGACATTCAAACTGGAGAACACGTTAAAAACACATTTAAAGCATGTTATTGGTACTAAAAAATGCCTTCTCGAGGAATTGGTAGCCATTTAAATCTTTTTGTTGGTATTTCAACACTTTGGCAAACTAGTGAACCATTTTTCCTTTTTGGAAAGTTCACAAACTTGTGAAATTTCCAAAAGCCATTTTCTCATTCATTCTCTTCTTTTCCTTATTTCCTTTCTTTCTTCATTTTCAAATTTTCATCCATTTTGGAAACTGGTGAATTCTTTTGACATTTCAACATTTGCAAACTAGTGAACTCTTTCAACATTTTACCAAGTTTGTGAACCTACAAACTTGCCAAAACATATTCTTCTTTCTTATCCTTTTTGGTGATTTGATGAGTTTGTGAACCTATGAACTCACTAAAACCTTTATTTCTTTTTCTTCTTCATTTGTCTTCCTCATTTTTCCTCTTCGGTGACTCAACAAGTTCACGAACCTGCAAACTTTTTGAAACATATAAATTTTCTTAATATTTTCCTTTCTTTCATCCTTTTGGGCCTTTTGAGAACCTGTGAACCTTTTCTACATGTTCACCAATTTACAAACTAGCCAAAAAGATGAAACTTATCATTTCCTTGGCCATCTTTCTCCTGTCATTCCTTCTTTCTTCTTCTTCTTCAGTGTTTCATGCCGAACACGAACCCACAAACCTTTTTGGTATGTTCTATTGGAAAGAGACACTACTTTGCATTGATAGGTGTTGTCATTGATAGCAACTAAGATCATCCCAATCATCTTCATAACACAATTTGTTCACACCAGAAGTTAGAATGAGAATTTGTCTAAGTCCGGGCAGCTAGGAATAGAGTAGGTGACAGGGTCCAGTATCTTGGTCCGGAGCTCCCTGGTGGAAAGGCATGGTTTGCTATGGATCTGAAGTAGTTGTAATCATTGTCAAGACACTCTAAATCTAGAGTTTTGTCCTCTGGTGATGGACTCAAAAGATATTAGCCTTTGAGTATAGGGTTTCAATTTGACAGGATAGATAGAAGAAGAACAGGCCGACCTTCTGAATGATCTTAATTCCAGATGTATAGAAGTTGTTAATTGGGAAACTGGTGATGATAAGTGTTAGTGGCCGACATAATTGATGATTTGCAAGTACAAGTTCTGGTTCACATCTCAAGTTATGCATAGATCTAGCCGACAAAGTAGAGTATTTAATAAAGTTCCAAGTGTTCTTGAAGTCGACTGGAAAGTAACTAAAGATCAGGATGCGCATATATATAGTTGATGGTTATGGATGATTTTGGTGTGTGTGTGTGCGAAAAAGATGTAAATGTGAGAAGAGCAGAAAATCTAAGGTGTGAATGAAGGCAGAGTAGTAAGAAGAAGCAGAGTAAAGATGAAATGTGTAAGATCAATTTTTGTACTTAACTGGAACTAAAACTCTTACATGGGTAGATGTTATTTATTAGTTCAAAATCTCTATTATTCTCTTGTAATCTTTCTGTAGGCAGTGAGCCTCCTTTTGAGCAGTGAGCTCTGGGTAGTGAGCTCGAATGCATGTGCATTCCCATTTATAAAAATACTTTTAACAGGGTATTAATTTTTGTGGGCTAACCCCCACCATGGTTTTTCCCTTAACTGAGTTTCCACATTAAAAATCTTGGTGTCAAGTGTGTTATTTATGTTTCTGCTCATGTGTTATTGATTGATGCTGAAATGTTTATATCATTAATTTGATCATAAGTTGTAAAGGAAGATTAAAGGTAGAAAAGATTAAAATGTGTGACAACTGATTCACCCCCCCCCCCCTCTCAGTTGTCCAGACCTAAACCAACAATTGGTATCAGAGCGAGGAACCTTTGAGAATCCTAACAGCTTGAGGAAAAGATCTTGGAAGAAGTTTTAAATGGGTTCACTCAAAGATCAACTTCAATTGGCCTTAGAAGAGCTTGTTCAGTCTCAAACAAAAATTAGTAATTTGAGAGGTGAACATAAAGATGTTGATGATACCATTGAAATGTTAAAAGATAAATTAAAGAAATCTATGCAAACGAAAAAGGAGCTACTTCTACAACCATCTAGTTTACCTGAAGAAAATGGCATGAATGAAGCTTTGGAAGAAAAGGCAAAGGAATGTGAGAAGTTGTCAAAAGAAGTTGTTGTTCTGAAAATTGAAATGGAATTTGGGGTGATGAGGCAAACCAAAGAAAGTGAAGATAGAAAGAAAATTGAAGAAGATCTGAATCAAAAACTAAAAGAAAGAACTGAAGAATGTTGCAAATTGGATAGAATAGCTAGCCATCTAGAGTCTGATCTACAAGAAAGTAGAGACAATGAGAGAGATCTTGAAAGGTAAATTGTCATTCTCAGACATGACCTAGAAGTTGCAAATGAATATAAGGAGAAGTTCAAGATAAGCTCAGAAAAACTTGAAGCACTGCTCGAAGGACAAAAAAGGGCTGATGACAAGCATGGTCTTGGATATGAGAAAGGTGAAAGCTTCAGATCTCGACAAAGAAATTTTCAACCCAAGAATGGGAGAAACAGAACTAGAAAACCTCCAGTAAGACAGCCTAATGCTCAAAGATATCCATATTCAATGGAAATTGTTTCAATTGCAACAAATTTGGTCATAGAGCTACTCAGTGCAGAAGTAGAGTAAATCAAAATGGTCCATCCTTCTCCAGTCAATGCTTCAAGTGTAAGAGGTATGGTCATAGATCAAATGAATGCAGAAGTATGATAATGAATAATGCTAACAATAGAGGAATTGGCAATTCCTTCAATGGTTATTGTTTTACTTGCAATGGGTTTGGACATATGTCTAATCAGTACAAATCAAGAGGAAATCAAGTTTATAAGAAAGGAAATGTTGTGTTCTTTAATTGCAATAAATCTGGTCATATTGCAAGATTCTGCAGAAGTAGGAACAATGAAAGAAGAGGTCTGGTAAACAGAAAACCAGATGAGCAGAGACAAGAAAAAGGCAAAGAAAAAATTGATGCGAATAAGACTCAGAATGAAATAAACAAAACATGGGTCAAGAAAACAATTATGAATGACAATAATGGATCTACACTGGAATCCAATCCTAAAAATTCCTCTGGGAATTAATTTGGGAGCCTTGGTTCAGGGGGAGCAGCATTGTAAATTAAATTCCCCCAGCCAGTAAGTGAGTGCCTGGATCTGGCACAATGAGAAAAGGTACCTTGAATTGATTCAGATCATTTGGAAGGATTTTTGGAAGAAAGGAAGTGATTATGGCAAATTGCAGAGTGGTTCATGAAAGACTACTCAAAAATAGAGAAACCAGATGTGCTAGGGCAGAGCATTTATTACAAAGAAAAAATAGGTGTTGTAGAGCTTAAAAAGGTCATTCATTCCTCATTTGGAACACTTTCCATCAAAAGAAAACAAGAAGAAAGAAGTGGATGAGCTTAGAGCTGAGAATTCTCAAGATTTGGAAGCGAGAAAAGGATTTCCAAGAAAAAACCCTAATCTGCGTAACAAGGTATTTTTTGTTTTCTATGAAATCTCTTAAATTCTCAATTTTTGCAAATGGCTACACCTCTAGTTGTTGATGTAACTGAAAGGCCCTAACCAATATTTAAGAAGCATCCATACAAATCAGTTGAAGTCGAACCATTAGGCACATTCTCTGGAGTTCCACATGGCGTACTGCATGTTGAGGATATTAGGGCATAAGTCCACTGTAACATGGATGAATTTAGAAACTTGAAACTCTTTGATTTTCTTAACAACTACTTAACAAATGATAGCCATAAATTGAAACCAGAATACAAAGTCCTAGAAAGCAAACACTTTCTGCAAGTCATTAGGTTTCTGATATTTGATGAAAATGAATGGGTTCGATACATTTTAAGCTAAATACATGATGAGTTCATATGGCTATTGAAACCATTTAAGATTACAAAGGATGTTATCAAGATTGTAACTGGGTTAAATTCCTCCGGTGGATTACCCATGCTGAAAGCCATGAAAAACTAGACAGTGACTGATTCTACCACTGCCAAGTTTGACAAAAGGACAATGACCATCAATGATATCATAGAATTGGATGTTAAATTTGCCTCCATGGTGATTGGGTACAAGATTTACCACTCCAGCAGAGAAAATTATGTCTCCAGAACTGCACTATATACAGCCTATCAAATGTTAAAGGAAACGGAAGAAATTTTAAGAAAAGCCCTTAACAAAGATAAATACTATATTGTTTCAGAGGAACAAGTTGAGGAAGTCAATCCTTTAGTTCCGGAACAAGAAGCTCCAGAAGAAGAGGTGGAAAAGGAAGTAATGACCAAGGTAATTACTCTAGATCCTCTAGAGTTAACCTATGAGGAGACTAATATTGGATTTGATTCATCAAATCTGAATGTTGGAGAAGTTTAGGAAGAGGAACAAGTCAATCAGGAGGACATAGAAATGATAGAAAAAATAGTTGATGCAAGAGTAACTCCTCCACCTGATCATTCTAGAAAAGAAGAGGATATTGCTACTTCATAGAGCCCTCTGGATCAAGTAGCAAGTGGTCAACAAACAGGAAAGAGTCCCTCTGCAGAGAACATGGAGAAAAGAAAAGCAAAGAAAGAATAAGAAAAAGAAAAGAAAGGTAAAGCAGAAGATGGTGCAAATATTGAAGCACCTAAAGCAGATATTGAGAAATCTGATGAACTAAAGGATGGTTCAGAAATTGTTCCAAGAGACACTACAGATGCAATAAAAAGTCTTCTTGGAATAGATATTATTGAGCTTGATGAGCTTGAACTACTCCAAGGTCTAGCCAATCCAGATGCTCTCTCTCTTCAATTCAATTGATGAAAATAGCATCATTCACCCAAGTAAAGGCAAGAGAAAAGATGTTAAAGTTCCACATGGAGGACAATGACGTACTGGGGCTTGCAACTGGGATTTTGGAAAATTTAACACCTTCCTACCAGAAGAATCCATCTGATTCCCCCTCCGGACATTTGAAAAATCTTGTAAGTTCTGTAAATACTCATTTTGAGTCCTTTGAGAAGTTTGCAGAGACAAAATTTAGAAATGAGTTTTTGATTAAGAGATTTAGTGAAATTAATAGTCTAATAGGGTATGATATGACTATACTTGTTATCAATATAAAGAGTGTTCAAAATGCTCTAAGTGATGGAAGTGATATATATAAATTTTGTCTATCCTGGCTGAAAGTAAGTGAGGATATTGAGAAAAAGATAAAACAAGAACTGAAATTGTCAAATCTATCCAATAATTTTGATCCTCTAACTATTTCACCCATAAGTCAGGAATGTCAAGTAATCAGCTTGACAAATGAGATAAAGAGACTTGTTAAACAAAAGGTAACATTATGAAAAGAATGTGTGAGCTCTGGAGATTGATTGCCCCCAAGTTAGAAGCCATGTTTAATGCCCTTTCAGAAGCTTAGACTACACTTCAGACAAGTAATCCTCCAGATCTAACAAAGGTAGAAGCATATTCTTTTTTGTTGAGTGGGCACATCTCAATTTTGGATGGAATGAAGGGAACTTGGGCCTCTGAACTTGTGCAATTGAAAAATAGTTTTACAGACATTCTCAAGTTCATGTAAATAAAACTTAATGATTATTTGTACATACGCGGCATTATACACAGAGTTTTCAGAGAATTTTGGCTTGCGGACTCCATCCTTTTCCATTGATGTCAAAGGGGGAGTGAAGAGAAGTGAAAAATGAGGATCCAGCAAAGGGGAGCATTGGAAAGAAGTATGGACAATAGTATGGAGCACAAGCAAAGGGGGAGTTATTCTGTCACTTAGTCATTTTTCACTAAGTGTTTCCATCAATGCCAAAGAGGGAGATTGTTGGCAAGAGACACTACTTCACATTGATAGGTGTTGTCAGTAATGGCAACTAAAATCATCCCAATCATCCGTATAACACAATTTGTTCACACCGGAAGTCAGAATCAGAATTTGTCTAAGTCTGGGCAGCTAGGAACAGAGTAGATGACAAGGTCTGGTATCTTGGTCTAGACCTCTCCAGTGGAATGGCATGGTTTTTTGTGGATCTAAGGTAGTTGTAAGCATTGTCAAGACACTCTAAATCTAGAGTTTTGTCCTCTGGTGATGAAGGACTCAAAAGATATTAGCCTCTGAGTATTAGGTTTCAGTTTGACAAAACATACAAAAGAAGAATAGGCCGACCTTGTGAATGATCTTAATTATGGATGTATGGAAGTTGTTAATTGGGCAATTGGTGATTATTAGTGTTAGTGGTTGACATAATTGATGATTTGCAAGTGCAAGTTCTGGTCCACACCTCAAGTTATGCATGGATCTAGCTGACAAAGCAGAGTATTTAATAAAGTTCCAAGTGTTCTTGAAGCTGACTAGAAAGTAATTAAATATTAGGATGTGCATATATATAGCTGATGGTTATGGATGATTTTGGTGTGTGTGTGTGAAAAATATGTAAATGTGAAAAGAGCAGAAAATCTAAGGTACGGATGAAGGCAGAGCAGTAAGAAGAAGCAGAGTAAAGATGAAATGTGTAAGATCAGTTTTTGTACTTAACCAGAACTGAAACTCTTGCATGGGTAGATGCTATTTATCAATTCAAAACCTCTATTATTCTTGTGTAATCTTTCTATAGGCAGTGAGCCTCCTTTTGAGTAGTGACCTCTAGGTAGTGAGCCCGAATGCATGTGCATTCCCATTTATAAAAATAGTTTTAACAGGGTATTAATTTTTGTGGGCTAACCCCCACCGTGGTTTTTCCCTTAACCGGGTTTCCAGATTAAAAATATTGGTGTCAAGTGTGTTATTTATGTTTCTGCTCATGTGTTATTGATTGATGCTGAAATGTTTATATCATTAATTTGATTATAAGTTGTAAAGGAAGATTAAAGGTAGAAAAGATTAAAATGTTTGACAACTGATACACCCCCCCTCTCAGTTGTCTGGACCTAAACCAACATGTTCATGAGTTTGCAAACCTATCAAAAAGATGAAACACAATGCCTTTTAGGCTTTCAACAAGTTTGTGAACGTGTAAACCTACCGAAAGGCAAACACTTAAAGAATTTATATGGACTAAGAGGATTTTTAGGGGTTTTCACACATAGGAAAACAACTAAAGGATAGAGGGGAAAAATAGAGTCCCAAAACTTAATATTTTTGGCAAATTTAGGAATGAAAAACATGGGCACCAACAACACCCGTCACATACATATATGTTAGAAATCATAGGACAACTAAGAGGGGGGGTGAATTAGTTGTTTATTAAAACATTAAACCCTCATAGCAATTCCAAACAACAACCTCCTATTATGCATTAGCAGAATGTAAACATATGAAGCATCAATGCAAACACATCCAAATACATAAGAACTCCAGATTTATGTGGAAAACCCAAGAAGGGAAAAACCATGGTGAGGATTAGCTCACATATATATGAATAACAACACCAAAATCAAATAGGCCCACTACCAAGGGCTCACTACCCAAAAGGACTCACTATCCAGAAGAGAGAAGAATAGAAGAAAACTATTATAGAGAGATTCACTATCTCAGAGCAATAGGAGAGATCCACCACTGCAACTTCTTTCTATTCGTGACCTTTGGCTCACTACCTCCAGCAACTTCAAGCACACTGAAATGTAGACACCTTTTGTTCACTGTATTTTAGAGTCATAAGCATATAAGCTCACACACAACTCACTACCCTTGATTCACATTCATAACATTTTCTCTACATTGCTCCACACAACTTTATCTTGCATTTATACTATTCACAACCAAGACCTATCCAATTAGGTTGGTCCTAATGAAGCATGTACACCTCAAACGTGCAACACCAATTAGGTCGGCACTAAACACTTCCGCGATGGAAAGAAGTGAAAGTGGGCCATGCCAAGGGTTAAATAGGACTCAAATCTATATCACCAAGATACTCATCACATCTACAATCCATGAGGCACCTCTACAAATGGCGCCAACAAGCCAGGTCGACCAAACCTGAGCTAAAGCCACATCCACGCTTCTCCAAGTCCAAACACATCATGCGAACCACAGAGAGACACTCCACAACATCCAAACACCTTTCCACAACACTCAACATCATTAGAAACCTCTGCAACATTGTCGCAACCATCTAACACAAAGAATGTCTTCATTATGCACATCATGATCCACTACCATTAAACACCAACACAAGAATTAATCTTGCAGAGAAACCTAACACTGGAAACTTCAAGGAAAGGTAGATATAGACTGTATAAGTACATCCCCAGATCCACAAGACAAGAAACCTCAATGCGAAGAAATGTGGAGCAATGTCATTTCTCCCAGATAGTCTTCTACACAGGCAAACACTCTGTCAAACACATCTTCCACTGTTGCATGATCTAGAACCCCAAATTCTAGATATAACATCTCTAATCAACACTTCCAAACCACACAAGCATATATTCTACTAGGAAGAAATGTGGAGCACAATACTGAACACAACTATGTCACACTGCACATCTTCTTATTCAAATTTTTTCAAAAGCACTAGAATGTTGAGGATATTGAGAAAATTAATAAAGATCAATGTATACGGACTAGATGGCTATGTAGAGGATTGTCTAAAGAAGCTCCAGTTAATATTTGAGAGGTCTACATGAAGATTTGAAGAAGCTATGGCCATCTGAGTAGAACTGGGTTTCACAATATCTAGAAGAGAAAGAGTGCTAGTAAATTGGTCCAGGTTGCTCCGCATTGAAATATTATGATCTATGGATCTAGAGGCATGTTTGGGAAGTCAGTATGTATCATCAACTCAAGTGGTTCGTGGTTTGGAGGTCCACAAGCAATCTTTCTAGTGTGACAGTCATGGCAGACAGTGTTCTTGAGGTTTCAGATGAAGATGCAAGTGATTCTGATGAATTGGAGTAGTGCAGATGTTATTGTTGAATTCAATGTGCTTTTGGAGGTCTCTGGATCGTGTACCTTCTATGTTGGAGGTCCACATTGAAGATTGAGATCGTTGTTGAAGATTTCTTCCTTGGTGTTGTTGTTTTTCCCAGTCTTGGCCGACCGGATGATTCAAGCGTATTGCAGATGATCTAAAAGCAATTCTATGGAGCGTGGCATGTTGATTGAGGAAGATTTAAGTCCTAGTTATGTTTGGCCAACAACTTGGTGATTCGCATTAAGTTAGATGCTTGTTAGTTCCAACCTTGATGCTCATTCCAAGGTTGATGAAGCGTATAAATACTTGTTGATGACTTGTGGAAAATCATCCTTGTGTGAATTAATCAAATCTTAAGAAAGGATCAGAGGTAGAGCAGAGAAGAGGAGGAGCAGACAAACAAGAGTAGTAAAGGATGAAGAGATAGTGAAGAAGTGTTTAAGGGTAGAGCATAAGTTTTTTATTTAGCATTCAATGAGACTGAACCAGGCATGAAGAAGATGCTATTTCTCAGTTAATTCTTTCTATATTAAATATAAATTTCTGTAGGCAGTGAGCTCTGGGCAGTGCACCCAAAGGCAAGTGCCTTCCCATTTTTAAGTACTTTTTATAGGGTACGAATCTTGTGGGTTAACTCCCACCATGGTTTTCTCTTAACTGGGTTTCCATGTTAAAATCTTGGTGTCAAGTGTGTTAATTGTGTTTCTGCTCATGTGTTATTATTTCATGCTTTAAATGTTTACGTCATTAATCTATTTTTAAGTTGTGAAATAATATTAAAGGAAGAAAAGGTTATATTGGTGGGACAACTGATTCACCCCCCCTCTCAGTTGTCTGACCTAATTCCAATAATTGGTATCAGAGTTGGTTCCTCTAGAAGAAACTTGACCTCTTGAGGAGATCCAAGATGTCATCTTACAAGAAGGAAAGTCCAAGATTTGACGGAACCAATTACTCTCTTTGGAAGGTGTGCATGCAGTGTCACTTGCAATGTATGGGTGATGCCTTTTTGTTGATAACTAAGGATGAGTATAAAGTTTTGAAGAATGGTCCTACAACTCTAGATGAACTTAGGGATGCTAAACACAACATTCGAGCCAAAGAAGCCTTGTTGAGTGCCCTAACTTATACAGAGTTGACAAATGTCCTAGAATTGAAAATTGCTCATGAAATCTGGAAAAAGTTGGAAACTCTGTATGAAGGTGATAAATATGTCAAATGTGCCAAGCTACAAAGCCTAAAGGGTAAATACGAAAGATTAATGATGAGTGAAGATGAAAACATTACTTCCTACATGCATAAAGTGAATAAACTTGTGACTGGTATTAGGAGTGTTGGTGGAGTATTAGAAGAATCAGAAATTGTTGCCAAAGTGCTCAAATCCTTACCTTCGGCATATAAACATAAAGTTGTTGCCATTGAAGAGATCAGGACTATGACAACTGTTACAATGGATCAGTTGGTTGGTAAGCTTTCATCATTTGAAATGAGTGAGCTTGGTGATTCTCTTCCTAAGTTTGAATCTGCATTTAGAGCCAGTATTCATGGAAAGCAAAGGTATATTCTGGGTGAAAGCTCTTCAAGAAGATCAATCAAATTTGAGAAAGCAAGGAAGGATCTTGAAGATGATGAAATTGAGGTTGTAGAACTTGAAGCTCTTTTTGCCAAAAGACTACCAAGAGGATTTGGTAAGTATGAAGGAAAGTTGCCATTCAAATGTTTTGCTTGTAATAAGATTTTGGTCATTTTGCCTCAAGGTGTCCAGAGAGGGTTTCAAAGCCAAACCCTAACAAATACAAAGGTTAAAAGAAATGTTAATATGTCCAAGATGCTAGAGAAGAAGAAGTCACATATGATGAATCTAATCATGGAGATTCCACTTAAAGTGATTGGGTATTCATTGCTATCAAAGAAGAAGATCTGATGTCTATTGAATCTGCTAGTTGTGCAAATGTGGAAAGTTCCTTGGTTGCTCAAGTTGTTGAAAAAGATGAATGGGTAATTTACAATGGATGTTCTTACCATATGACTGGTGATAAAAGTAAGTTTGTAAGCTTTGAAAATTATGAAGGTGAAATTGTAAAATTTGGAGACAACTTAGCTGGTAGAATCCGTGGCAGAGGATCCATCTCTTTTGATGGTAAGAATAACACTAATGATGTTCTGTATGTGGAAGGACTGAAGCATAATCTTCTCAGTGTTGGACAATTGGTTGACAAAGGTTATGATCTCTATTTCAAGGATGGAAAATACAGAATCTTGGAAAGCTATAGAACTGGAATTGCATCTGGTACTCAGACTAGAGGTAACATCTTTCATTTAAGTAGTTCTAGTAAGAGTTGCTTGATTGCTCAGATTGATCAGAGTTGGCTATGGCATAGGAGAATGTGTCATGTGAATTTTGATAACATTGTCAAGATAAGTTCTACTCATTTTGTGAGAGATCTTCCAAAACTTGTGAAACCTAATAGCATGTGTAGAGAATGTCAATTGGGTAAACAAAACAAAACTTCATTCAAGAGTAAAGAATAGTCTTCAAGTGAATTGTTGGAACTTGTGCATACTGATCTTTGTGGTCCTGCTAGAATTAGGAGTGTGCAAGGAGACAGATATTTTATGTTGTTGATTAATGATTACTCCCAGATGATGTGGATAACATTCTTGAAAGAAAAATCAGAAGCTCTTGACAAATTCAAAGTGTTCAAGGTTATGGTGGAGAATGAGACTAGTGTGAAGATAAAGTGTCTGAGATCCAACAGAGGTGGAGAAATTACCTCCGGTGAGTTTGATACATTCTATGAAAAGTAAGGAATAAAAAGACAATTATCTGCTCCTAGGACTCCTCAGCAGAATGGAGTTGTGGAAAGAAAGAACAAATCCATCCAAGAAGCTACTAGGACCATGATGATGGAAGAAAATGTTCCACAAGTCTATTGGAGAGAAGCTATGAGTACTGATGTCTACACTCTTAACCGGGTGTAGATCAAAGGCAATTCTGGTAAGACTCCTTATGAACTATGGTTTGGTCATCCTCCTACTATGAGATATTTTAGAGTTTTTGGTAGTAAATGCTATATCAAAAGAGATGAGGATCTAGGCAAGTTTGATGCAAGAAGTGATGAAGGAATATTTTTGGGTTACTCTACTCAGAGCAAGGCATATCGGTGCTTTAACAAGAGATTGAAAAAGATTGTTGAAAGTGCTAATGTCAGAGCTGATGAGAGAAAAGAAAATCTTTTAGGTCTTATGGATATGATTCAGATGATTAAGATGAAAGTAAAAATCAAGGAAAGCAAGTTCAATCTCAGACTCATATCTAGATTGATCTAGAATATCCAGTAACTCAAGAAGTTAGTGTAGATGTTGAGGAACAAGCTCAAAAATTAGAAGTTCAAGCAAATCCCAAAACACCCAGGTATGTAAGGTTGAATCATTCTAAAGATTAGATCATAGGAGATAGAAATAAAGGTGTTCAAACTAGAAGAATAATTGTTGAAGATCAAGAGGAGATTTGTTTGAATTCAAAGATTGAACCAAAATTAGTATGTGAAGCTTGCAATGATGAAAATTGGGTAAAAGTAATGGAAGAAGAATTAATGCAAATTGAAAAGAATCATACTTGGGATCTTGTTCCTAGACCTGAAGAAAAAAATGTGATTGGAACTAAATGGGTCTTCCAAAATAAACTAAATGAGGATGGTGAAGTTGTGAGAAACAAAGCAAGGTTGGTGTGCAAAGGATACTCTCAAGTGGAACGAATTGATTTTGAAGAAACTTTTGCTCCGATGGCAAAAATAGAAGTAGTCAGATTATTTCTTGCATTTGCTGCTTTTAAAGATTTCAAAGTTTACCAGATGGATGTCAACTCAACATTCCTAAATGGAGAGTTAGAGGAAGAAGTCTACATTGAGCAACCAGAAGGATTCCAGTTGTCTAATCAAGGAGATATGGTCTGCAGATTGAGGAAAGCATTGTATGGACTCAAACAAGCCCCAAGAGCCTAGTATGCAAGATTAGATAAGTATCTGCTAAAGCTAGGATTTAGCAAAGGCACATCTGATAGTAATCTTTATTTCAAGATTGATCATGAGCACATCTTGATTGTTGAGGTATTTGTTGTTGATATCATTTTTAGTGGAAATGGAAGCATGTGTAAGAAATTTGCTGATTAGATGCAAAGTGAATTTGAAATGTCCATGTTTGGTGAGATGAATTTCTCCTTAGGTCTGCAAATCACTTAGTCAGATAAATGTATCTTCATATTTTAGTCTAAGTATGTGAGAAAATTGTTGAAAAAGTTTGGAATGGAAGATTTAAAGCTAGTGAGTACACCCATGGTAACTGGATGTAAGTTGAGTAAAGATGATGACTTCCCTAAGGCAAATCAAAAAAGATATAGATTAATGATTGGAGGACTACTCTATCTGACTCAAACTAGACCTGATATCATGAATGCAATTGGACTTGTTGCTAGATTTCAAGTTGATCCTAGAGAATCCCATGTTGTAGCAGTCAAAAGAATTTTTAGATATCTCAAAGGGACACTTGATTATGGTTTGTGGTATCCAAAGTATAATGACTTCACTCTTCAAGCATATACAAATGTTGATTGGACAGGAGATGTAGATGACAGGAAAAGTACTAGTGGTGGTGTATTCTTCTTGGGAAGGAGATTGGTTTCTTGGTTGAGCAAGAAGCAAGAGGCAATATCTCTATCTACTGCGGAGGTAGAGTATATAGCAGCAGCAGGTAACTTCAATCAAGTCTTATGGATGAAGCAAATGTTGAAGGACATCAAAATTGTGTTTGAGGAGCCTATTACAATCTTCTGTGATAATTCAAGTGTAATTAACATCTCCAAGAATCCGGTGTTGCATTCAAAAAAAAGCATATATCCATTAAGTTCCACTTTTTGAGAGAGAAGGTTAATGAGAATGAAACCATATTGGAGTTTGTTTCTTCAAAGGATTAGATTGCGGACATATTTACCAAGCCTCTACCTAAGGATACTTTTGAGTATCTTAGAGAGAAGCTAGGGGTTATTACCCCTCCTTATCAAAACTAAGATGCACTAGGGTGCATTAGTCTGGTGGAATTCACAGTCATATCTTGTGATTTGGATTGATGTTAAGAAGATACTACCCAGGGGAAGTAGTCAGTATGCAAATTTTGGAGATCAGTCTAAAATAAAAAGGGGGAGAAAAGATTGCAAATATGTTCCCTTTACCATTAATGTCAAAGGGGGAGAGAAGTCATGTGAAAAACTAGTTGCAGATGAAAGGGGGAGCAGTAAAGAAAGTGGTTGCAGAAGTGATAAGAGAAAGGGGGAGAAGTTCATGTCTTGATGGTTGAATCATTTTTTCACATTATATGTTGCCATAAATGACAAAGGGGGAGATTGTTGCAAATATGTGCCTAAGCCGTGTTGTCATTGATGTCAACATATCCTTGTTGTCATTGGTGTCAACTGTATCCTATTTTATTGCGTGATTAGAAGACTGGAATGTTGAGGATATTGAGAAAATTAATAAAGATCAATGTATATGGACTAGATGGATGTGTAGAGGATTGTCTGAAGAAGTTCCAGTTAAGATTTGAGAGGTCCGCATGAAGATTTGAAGAAGATATGGCCATCTAAGTAGAACTGGGTTTTGCAATATCCAGAAGAGACAGAGTGATAGTAAATTGGTTTAGATTGCTTCGCATTGAAATCTTATGATCTGTGGATCTAGAGGCATGTTTGGGAAGTCAGTATGTATCATCAACTCAAGTGGTTCATGGTTTGGAGTTCCACAAGCAATCTTTCTAGTGTGACAGTCATGGCAAACAGTGTTCTTGAGGTTCCGGATGAAGATGCAAGTGATTCTGATGAATTAGAGTAGTGCAGATATTATTGTTGAATTCAATGTGCTTGTGGAGGTCTCTGGATCATGTGCCTACTATGTTGGAGGTCCGCATTGAAGAATGAGCTCATTGTTGAAGATTTCTTCCTTGGTGTTGTTTTTCCCAGTCTTGGCCAACCGGATGATTCAAGTGTATTGCGGATGATCTAAAAGTAATTCTATGGAGCGTAGCATGTTGATCAAGGAATATTTGAGTCCTAGTTATGTTTGGTCAATAGCTTGGTGATTCGCATTAAGTCAGATGCTTGTTAGTGCCGACCTTAATGCTCATTCCAAGGTTGATGAAGCATATAAATACTTGTTGATGACTTGTGGAAAATCATCCTTGTGTGAATTAATCAAATCTTAAGAAAGGCTTAGAGGCATAGCAAAGAAGAGGAGTAGACAAACAAGAGAAGTAAAGGATGAAGAGATAGTGAAGAAGTGTCTGAGGGTAGAGCAGAAGTTTTTTTAGCATTCAATGAGACTAAACCATGCATGAAGAAGATGCTATTTCTTAGTTCTTTCTGTATTAAATATAAATTTCTATAGGCAATGAGCCTCTTTGAGCAGTGAGCTCTGGGCAGTGCACTCAAAGGTAAGTGCCTTCCCATTTTTAAGTACGTTTAATAGGCTACTAATCTTGTGGGTTAACCCCCACCATGGTTTTCCCTTAACCAGGTTTCCACGTTAAAAATCTTTGTGTCAAGTGTGTTAATTGTGTTTCTGCTCATGTGTTATTGTTTCATGCTTTAAATGTTTACATCATTAATCTATTTTTAAGTTGTGAAAGAAGATTAAAGGAATAAAAGGTTATATTAGTGGGAAAACTGATTCACCCCCCCCTCAGTTGTCTAGCCTAATTCGAACAGGTTGAGTCTCTCTCATAATAGTTGCCCAAGCTAGCATCTCTCACTCTAACTCTCTTTTTGGTAGTGTAAGTTGTTCCCCAAAAACAAGGATAGAAAGAATGTAGTAGAAGTTATAGAGAGTGATCATATTCTCTCCTAAAATGAAAGGGAATAGAAAAGTTATATGATTATCATCTAAGTAGGTAAGAATGTTGCAAAATATTTAGGACAATGGACAAACAATCGATATTGTGCTACTCAAGCTAGTCCAACTCTCTAGAGGGTAGCATGGTTCTCTACAAATAATGACTCAAAGGTCTCCATAGACCAGGCCTCAGGGGTGGAATTATAGCATAATTAACTATCCTCCAAGGAGAAAAATGTTTAATTAAACCTTCTTTTGCTCTCTTCTCTTGCTATTTCTCCTGATGATGGATCATGGAGTTTGATCTGAAATGTTGAGATAAAAACTTGCACACAGTTATTCCTGAAATATTGAATTATAACATTATGGACTATGGAAATTTAATGTCTCTTAATTAAACCTTCGTTAAAAATTATTAAACAATAAAATTTGAAAAAATGAAAAATCATAAAAAGTTGCAAAATATTCTAAAATCCTTAAAAAATTGAATAAATTATTTATAAAATCAGCAATAAACTATCTTAAGCAATAGATTAGAAAAAAATATCAAATTAGACCTCAAAATAGTCAAATTTATTAACGATCCCGTTGATAGAAACAATCAAGATGGTCTCTCAAGTGACCTATAGGGTAGCTTGGGTGACCCAAGTTCAAGTAGCAGGGTCACCCATGTGACTTTCCCTAGTAAAAGGGGTGACCTAAGGCTATTCCCTAGTGTGCCCTAGTAAGCCTATTCAAATCTAGTGAAAATATTTAAGATTAATAAACATTTAAATCTAGATTAACAAAAAAGAATAGCTAGGGTTTTGAAAGAGGTTTTTCTCATTTTTTAAACCAGGATCTATAGGAGGCTAAATGGAAGACATGCTCTTGATCCCCTCATCATAATATTTCCATCAGCTAAACACCCGTGCTATTTTCATTATCATTTTGTCATTTTTCCTCTTTTCCCTCTTTCTCCTTTCCTCTCTTCTTCACCCTTTCTTGTGAAAATGACTCTTGTTTTATAGTGTAGATTTTATCCTTGTTTTGCATTTTCATCATTTTGACAGGTCATCAAGATGAGGTAAGGTGACATAGGTAAACACAAACTCATGCATAAAAGGTATGTCCTCTCATCTTTATTTTATACTTTGAGCTAATCATTTATCAAACTTACACTTAAATCAACTTGTAGATCTCTAGGTCTAAATGCAGGACAATAACAAAGGTAAGTGCAAGTAAGTGTGGGTCCCAAAATACCATTTTTGGGAATAGTACCTACCTATTATGTATACTACCATCTTCGAGGGGTGAAATATGTAAGTATTTAAAATTCTTAGGCCAAGATGGTAGTATCAGGATGATTTGGTGATCCAAATCATGACCCTCAAAGGCATGAATTGCATCCTCTTGGTAACATTCAAGCTCAATGACATCACCCCTCAACCTATTTAGCCCCTTGTCCATATTTTTTATCCCTTGGACTAAGTTTCAAGTCTTCGTGCACACCAAAACCCCTTTTGCAAATACTCAAATGGAAGGGTACCTAAGAGACTTAGGGTCACCCAAGCAACCTTCTTTGGAAAAAGGGGCAACCCTATTCATGAAAGGGTGACCTTATCATCTTTTGGCATGCATGATTTTTTAGTTCTAGTTAGTTTGCTTCCATTTTGATCATGATTGAGAGTCTTCTCTAGTCCTATCACTACTCCCCTTGATTGATTCTCCTCTCTTTTTGACTCTCAATCAACTTCTAATCAATCTTTTGTTATCTCTCCATCAATCCTCTGTGATCTCCTAATCGATCCCTCGATTAACTTCCAATAATTTCCCATTTGGTGTTGATTCTATCCTATAAATAAATCCTCTCTATTTAATTTTAGAGGAGGTTGTGTACTACTAAAACTTGGATTTCTTCTACAAAAGTATGTCATTCTCTAGAATCACCCTTACGATTTTATGCTACAATTCTCCCCAAGCATCTTATTCTTTGACAAGACTATGTGTGCTTCTTTTATTCTATTCAAAAGTATCAAATCTTCTCTAATCTTTCTTACAGATCCCAATTTACCTTAAGATGCCAATTCATTCCTTGTCATCAAGTGGAGGTTCCAATTGTTGTAGAGGAAGAGACTAAAAAAGTTAGATCCTTGAGGACACAAGCTAGCACCGACACAATTGATTATTCACAGGCTTTTTAAAGTTTCTTGTAGATTTAGTAATTAGAAAATTATCTTTCCCTTGAGTAAGTAAATTCATTATTTCTTCTTGGTTAGTTTAAGAATTTCCTATTTTACTAGATTTAGATCTTAGTTTAGAATTTCCTTCTGTTCATTAGATTCAAATCTTAGATTAATACTTTTCATCTTCTTAGATTAATTTACATCCAAGTAATCAACATACAAAACATATAAAATTGCATTCTTGTAGAAAAATCCATATAGATCTGCATTAATTTTAAAAAGTTCATTTCAAGCAAGTAGTAATTACATAATCTTTGAATTTTGGGATAATATGAAAAACATAGATTAATTTGATTATTGCATTAATGCATTTAAAAACTTAGAAAATAAAATATGCCAATAGAAATATCTTAATCTCAACATGAGGCATTCAAGAATTCAACACTCAAACAACTTGCAAACATTGAAAACACAAACACAATCATCCCTCTTCCTCATTCAACATTTGCACTCAATGTGCCCTAGAGTAAGATAAAATTGGATCAAATCAAATCTTAGATGAGATTTGGGAGAACCTGCTCATTCAAGAGGCTTCTGTTGAATAGGTATCCCAAGAACAAATTGAATCTTGAATCTAATTTAAGAAAAAAATAAACAAAGGAGATAGAGAATAAATTTGAGTGAGAGAGCTTAGACTTCTCAAAGAATTAATTATCAAACTCAAAAAGTGGAGGTTAAACATGTTTTTCCTTTTCACTGCCAATGAATTGAACTAAATTAGAGCAAGTAACCATCTAGGTCATATAAGAATAACAAATACAACACCATTACAACATAATCACATTTACACCAATCCAAATAACATGATAAAAAATGCAACCAACCATCAACATCACATACAATAGACCACAACAACTTAATTATCACTCATAACATTCTACTTCTGTGTGAATAGGATACCCATCAGTTTTGTACTTGCTTGACTAACTCTTTTCATGAGAGAATGAGTGACTAGGCGGCTGCCTTTTAGCAAGGGTTTAGTGAGTGTGTTGTCTAGAGTCTAACTCATTCATAGGCTTGGGTCAATTCTAAGTGAGCTAGTTCATGTTTTGGTGAACTCAACATGGACCTAAATATCATTCTGGGTGAGCTAGTTCATGTTTTCATGCTTCTTCCATTCTTTATTGCTTCATTCATCTCTGTTTTTACCTCCATTCCATTATTTTGTGCCATATCTAATACCCATAGAATATGTTAGAATTGGAAAAAATTTAGGGGTTGATCCCCTCTAATGATCCTTTTACTCCCATCGTTGATAGGTGGTGCAGGAGCACCTTGCCAAATTGATACTTCCATAAGAGTTTGATTAACTTTTAATGGTTCAACATTGTAATGAGGTTAATCAAGTCACTATTAGGTGTTTAGGTCATTAGGAGGTTCAAATATGCAAAATATTGCATAGAATGTAAAGGTTGTCATGTAAAATTGAAAAAAAGATGCAAACTTGGAAGTTGAAGGGTCATTTGGCTCTTAGTTCATTCCAAGGAAGTTAGAAACTGAAAGGTCATGTTGTAATGCCTTTAAAAGGCCTTGTAACCTTCAAAGAAGTCATGGGTGATTGTAGCTTTGAGATTGAATCAATAAAGGCACTGTTTTATGTGTTTTCCTATAGAAATTTACTATTTTCTGATGTTGTACGGCCCTGTACGGGCAAGGATTCATGCCAAGTTGATTGTAAGTGGTAGTTTAATCAATCACCTTCCATTTGTTTTTTTTTTGGTGCAAATTGGTGAGCATTTGATAGAGATATGCCAATTCTTGTGAAAATAGTTAAAACCCTCTGTTAGGGTAAACAAGAAACATTAAAAATTGCATTACTTCTAATTTACCTAATGGAATAAGATAAAAATTGGCAAAATGATAGTTCTATGTGTGTATTCACTGATTCCAAGAGTACAGAGTTTTTGAACGAAGTGTGGCCCTATTTCTATCAAGCCCTAGTGTTGTCCTGCTCTGTTTCAGACTGGTAGAAGGGAAGAAGCTTATGGTTTTGATGATTTTAGTATGGTTGAACATTCTTTATGATGGTTTTGTTGTGATAAAAGGAGTAAGTGAGATGATTCCATATTCCATATGTTGAATTTGGCAAATGGATTGAGGTTTATACCCTTAGGAAAGTTTGTCCTGTCAGGACTGAGTGTAACAGTCACTGTCATGACTAAGTATGAGACAATAGTATGTCTCAATGATATTTGGAAACCCTAGGAGGGGGTTAAATAAGAAGTTTTTAGTGTTTTTAATCCATGGTAAAGGTTGCAGGATCCATGTATTGGAAGAACACCAAGAAGGACACAAGAGTGACAGTCTAAGAAGCCTATCTAGGCCTAATCGGAGCAATACAGTCATTAGTTTAGAATGTTGTTACAAAACAAAGGTAACTCTATTTTGGATAAGTTTTAAAATGACATAAAGGGTGTCCAAATATGCCTTTATAGTCTTGGGGTGAATTTTAACCTGAAAGATATCAATGACAGTTATGATAGGCAGGGCTACAAGGAACAAGCCTTTCTCAAACACTGTCATAGTGCAGTCAAACTATCATTTGTTGTCCTCTATCCTTGCAAGTACAAAACATAGTTATTTGGTCAGAGACCATGTGTTGGTTGGTTATAGTATGAGTGCCATAATTGCACATTAAGAATAGTCTATGAAGGCATGAGATTGAGAGACTGAGTTTTTTTTCCTTTACCTCTGCATCATATTGGTATCAGAGCTAGTAAAAGCTCTGGGAGGAGATGTTATGTATTTGATTTATGAGATGAAGAGTTGAAACAATATGTTTGGTTGGTGACCATTATTTTGTTTGCTAAGTTGTTTGGTTACAGGTGCTTGGTCCATCTAGCTGTAGAAGGATGTTTTCTGAGGTTGTGTGTGGGCAGACAAGATGAGGTATGTCATGACCATTCTCCAATGGAGATTAGGCTGGATAAGGGTGCAGAGAGAAACCACTGAGGAGAGAGTGGTAGGTGCATCACCAGGATCTGTTGTTGGGTGAGATGGATGGTTTGGTGAGTTGGTGTTGTGAAGCAGTGAGAGAGATGGATACCTGACTGAAGAAGCACTTGATGTTGCATCCTGAAGAGTACTCCACTTATGGGAGTAGAAGGAGCTTGAAGAAACTCTAAAGTTGATGGTAGTTTGATTTTGTTGGTTGGTTGGTCACTAGCCATTGATGTAAAAATTAGAAATCTAAAGCTAAAGATGAAGAGACAGACAGAGATGTAGGAAAATGTAGTTTTGTTTTGCAAATCTTTGTTGGTTGGTTGTATAGTGCAGAAGCACCTTGACAAATTGATACTTCCATAGGATTTTGATTAACTTTTAATGGTTCAACATTGTAATGAGGTTAATCAAGTCACTATTAGGTGTTTAGGTCATTAGGAGGTTCAAATATGCAAAATATTGCATACAATGTAAAGGTTGTCATGTAAAATTGAAAAAAAGATGCAAACTTGGAAGTTGAAGGGTCATTTGGCTCTTAGTTCATTCCAAGGAAGTCAGAAATTGAAAGGTCATGTTGTAATGCCTTTAAAAGGCCTTGTAACCTTCAAAGAAGTCATGGGTGATTGTAGGTTTGAGATTGAATCAATAAAGGCACTGTTTTATGTGTTTTCCTACAGAAATTTAGTGTTTTCTGATGTTGTACGGCCCTATACGGGCAAGGATTTGTGCCAAGTTGATTTTAAGTGGTAATTTAATCAATCACCTTCCATTTGTTTTTTGTTCGGTGCAAATTGTTGAGCATTTGATAGAGATATGCCAATTCTTGTGAAAACAGTTAAAACCCTCTGTTAGGGTAAACAGCAAACATTCAAAATTGCATTACTTCTAATTTACCTAATGGAATAAGATAAAAATTGGGAAAATGATAGTTCTATGTGTGTGTTCACTAATTCCAAGAGTGCAGAGTTTTTGAACGAAGTGTGGCCCTATTTCTATCAAGCCCTAGTGTTGTCTTGCTCTGTTTCAGACTGGTAGAAGGGCAAAAGCTTATGGTTTTGATGATTTTAGTATGGTTGAACATTCTTTATGATGGTTTTGGTGTGATAAAGGGAGTAAGTGAGATAATTCCATATTCCATATGTTGAATTTGGAAAATGGATTGAGGTTTATACCCTTAGGAAAGTCTATCCTATCAGGACTGAGTGTAACAGTCACTGTCATGACTGAGTATGAGACAATAGTGTGTCTTAATGATATTTGGAAACCCTAGGAGGGGGTTAAATAAGAAGTTTTTAGTGTTTTTAATCCATGGTATAGGTTGCAGGATCCATGTATTGGAAGAACACCAAGAAGGACACAAGAGTGACAGTCTAAGAAGCCTATCTAGGCCTAATCGGAGCAGTACAGTCATTAGTTTAGAATGTTGTTACAAAACAAAGGTAACTCTATTTTGGATAAGTTTTAAAATGACATAAAGGGTGTCCAAATATGCCTTTACAATCTTGGGGTGAAGTTTAACTTGAAAGATATCAATGACAGTTATGATAGGCAGGGCTACAAGGAACAAGCCTTTCTCAAACGTTGTCATAGTGCAGTCAAACTATCATTTGTTGTCCTCTATCCTTGCAAGTACAGAACATAGTTATTTGGTCAGAGACCATGTGTTAGTTATGTGTTGAACAAGTTTGTGTTGGTTGGTTATAGTATGAGTGCCATAATTGCACATTAAGAACAATCTATGAAGGCATGAGATTGAGAGACTGAGTTTTTTTTCCTTTACCTCAGCATCAATAGGTATCTTCTTCCAAATCCATTGGCACTTATTTTAAATCATTATTACTATAAGGATTCTTACTTAGAAGGTGGTCATCAAGAATCCAATAGATTTCTAACCTTTAATAATCCAACCTAGACTCAAGAAACCATACTCCAACCTAATCCCAACCAAGGTAGAGAAAACTATGTGCTCATTTGGTTTGAAATTCATCAACAAGACTAACTTGTCACTAATTATTGAGACATAGCCACCCAAATGGACAATGAGGTGAGTCATCTAGAAATAAACTTAGAGGAGGCATGAGTGGCTCATGAATACATCCATGTCACCTATCAAGCTAAACAATCTAAGGCACACTGAACAATGCTAGAAAATATTTTGAAAGAAAGGACCAATGTGGACACTCAACCCCCACTCCATGATAATCTACCTCAGGGTAGTGAAACCCAAGAAAAAATAATAAAGGCAGTAATCCCTCAAAACATCATATCTAGTCTAACAAATTAGGATGCTCACAATCAGAGGTCCTAAATGTTGGGAATTAAGGTGTCTCAACCTTTACAAGTTCCTAATGTTGTATTTATTTATTATTGCCTACTATTGTAATTTTCTATGTAAATTTTATGAGGAGGTAGGCGTCCCATGTTGACTTGGCATAGTTTTTCCATGTGTCATCACCTTGTGGGTACATGCAGAAAGATAAATTTTGGTGACTTTGTTAGCCACGGTTACCCCCAAAATAATTAATGGGGGAGTGCAAGGACAGTTAGTTTGTTATTGGCCGACATGAAAAATTGACATTGGATAACCACCAAAGAAGCTTGATAAATAAGCAGCTAGAGAATGTGAAAGGTCATGGGATGTGAATGAGAATCGACATTGTGTACTCCTAAAAGATCTTGTATTGCAAGTGTGTTGTAATCATCTTTTGATTTGATAATACATTGTACAAGTTTTGGAGTGTGGGGTTGTTTACCCAAAATGGTTTTCTTAATGTATATCTTGTGTTGTGAGAATTGTACTTGTTGTTGATGTGTCATTGTCTTTCTATTGATGTGCATCTAATAACTTGTAACTAGTAAAGATTGAAATTTGCATAACTTTCCTCATTAGCTCGGTGTAGGAAGTTGTTTCTGCCACCATGTTTCCTTTCACTAAACAACCTCTTCATGAGAAACCTAAGGAAAGGCCTAGTTCTCCAAGGTGGTGATCACATGCTAACCCCTTCACTATCACTAAAATGACCAAAGCTAGGGGATAACTCAAATGCCCCCTTACATCATTTTTTATTCTAGAAATAGTAGAAGTGAGGCTTTTGTACCTCCCTTACCCTCGTCATGCAATATGGCAACATTGAACCAACCAAGAGGGAAAACCTCCTTTCAAAATCCAAACCCGACAAGTGGGATACCCACAATTCAAAATTTCAACCAAGAAATCCCATTTGTTCTTCAAAATTTAAACATGACATCATCCAACTATCCAATTTTCCCTAAATATCAACAACCCAAGATGGTTTCAATCACAACAAACATAGTAGGCTCCACCTACAGGGACCATGTTTGGAGGAACTACTCCCTCCATGTACAACCCCTTCTCAAGAACATACCTTTAGTATCTCAAGGAGCCTCTATATCACATAATTTGCAATGTCATGTCATCGTGGCCTCTTCCTAAACTTCCTAAATTCAAGGGGACACAAGACCTTTACTCACACATAAAGGCCTAGATAACTATGGTATGAGAACTTCTCCCAAAGGATGGGGTGGTCACTAGAATATTTTGAAGACTTTGGAAGGAATTATCTTGGGCTAGCATTATTGACTTCCCAAGGAATTAATCCATTCTTTCTAATAGCTCATTGGTGAGTTTGTTACAATATTTAATACAAACTTAAGCTAATCAAATAAGGAATGATTGAATTCCTAAGTGTAAAAAAATACATGAATGAGTCAGTGGTCCATTTCAGCATGAGGTGGAGGCAAGTCCTATACTCTTTAACAAGCATGCCAAATCTGGACCATAAGGAATTGTGTAATTTTTTACATAACCTCAATAGGAACATGTGATAGGAGGTTTAGAAGCTTCCTTATAAATCATACAAAGAAGCTCTTGAGAGCACTTTAAGGATATACCAAGCTTCCATTGATAGAAAAAGGAAATATTATAATGCCAATAGAAGACTAACCACACAAGACAATGGGAATAACAATCCCTCAAACACCAAATATTCTAAAAAACAACCATAGTACTACTACTGATGTGATAACAAATACCCCATCATCAAAATAACAAAAATCCTAATTACAACTATGGTGGAAATGATTATTACCCAAACAACCAAAATATGAACATCATTTCTTGAGAAATAATTATAAGCAAAGAGGCATACCAAATGAGAGGTCATACAATAATCATTATGATCCCTACCAAAAACCTTGAGAAACTAGTCCTAAAAAGAATTTCTCATTCCACAAGAGAACAGGGAATGATACTGAATCATGTTGGGAATAATATTGCTTCATATATGACATCCCATAAGAGAAAAAATGTTTATTTATGGACACATTCCACCACCCTCAAGACAAAATTATTTGCACCATGGATATAAACATAATCAACCCGCTCCAACCAAGACAATATAGTAGTATACAAAGTTATAAAAAAAAAGTAAATCACCATGTGGCTACACTCCTATGAGTTACTATATGTTTCACTAGAATAGGGTACACAATACTTCAATATGTACACGATATAATAGAATCATCAAATGCCTCCCATAAAGTCAACAACAACTATTCATGAACACATTCCTACACCTATTAACTAATTTTAGTTTTCTAAACTCAAATAGTCTTATGAGTCTTTGTAAGGGTCTAAAATAGTCTTTCAAATATTTTGAAGGGGTTTTCTAATGTTAAAAATGAAAAATATGTTAGTTTTGGTCATCACTAGTTGTCTTTTAGAAGTCAAAAGGGGTCCATAAACCCTAAAATTTCTGAAAAATCCATGTACATTCATTGGAGGGAGTCTTTTTCAAATAATGGTTAAGTCTTTGAGAAGAGTCTTGAGTTTAGGGTTAGGTTTCTCTAAGTTTGGTCAATGTTTAGGGTTTTGAGCTTCATGGGAGAACCATAATAAGTGGTTTTGGATGATGAAACTTGGCAAGAATGGAGAGAAGACTTCTTGGGTCTTCTAGAAATGCATATATCATTATGTAATTGTTCATTTGTTCATAAACTCTGTATGGTTATGTTGAAACTTCATTTATGTTCTCAAAAGAGCCTATTCCGTGAAAACAAGAGTCTAAACAGCGGTATGCAAAGCTTTAAATTGGTATGAGAGATGGGGTAAGAACCCAAACCAATGTGTATTCCTAAAGTTTTTGTGATAACACAAGAAGTCATGTCAAGTAGTGATGAAATCTATATATTAGTGTAGTGGTTTTGAAGACCTTATAAAGGGTCATATAGTTGTATGAAATCATTTAGGTATGTCTAAGTGATGAAGGAAAAAAGAGAGAATGTCCAGGGCTTGCAAGAATGAAGTCTAGAGAAGCACACATAAGTTTCAAAAAGCCTAATGATATTCAAGGAGTATGGAATGTCCTAATAAACCTTAGATTCTTATTGCCTCCTACAGAAGGTATTAAATAAGTCCAATATGTCCACACAGTTGTTATGACCCTACACACGTTTGAAGAACCTATCAATCATTAAAAGGTCTCTAACAGGTTAAGACAACATTATCACACTATTTTGGAGTCATGATGAAGAGAAAGGATCTTTGAGGTTTTCATATGGCATTCTAAGGAACCATACAAGAGACCACATCAAGTATCCAAGATCATCTAAGTCTTATGAGGATAAAGGTAGGGTATACATAAACTATGAAGATATCAACAAGGTCTACAAATGTGTATGTCTCCTATATTGTTTAAGAGGTTAAGGGTTTATCAAGATTCCTTAAGGATTTATGGTATGTCTTCAATGGTATTAAGTTCTCACTATTAGCAAGAGAAATTGGGCTTGGTACAATCTAGAGATCTGTATCATGATCCTTCTTGTGTAGTCTTATTTATACGTTGGAAGACAGTATTAGAACAAGTCTGATCAGTGAGAATGAACAATTATATATCACATGTATTAGAAGATAATCATACTCACACATACACTCCAGAATTTATTTGCTAATTTAAGCATCTTGTATATAACTATAGATGTATATTCAGAATATCAATTGGGTAGTTCTAACTTCTGATCCGTTCATATCCTTATCATTACTACTTATTCATAGTCTATCTCATAGGTTTATATACATGTATCCTTTGAAGTGTCATGTCTTTTCCTTTTTGTCTCATGCCTTTTCCGAAAGTGAAGTCTTCCTCCAGTTTCTTTCGGCACCCCTATTCCGATGTGTTCTGATATTTGTTCTAGTATTGGTTCCAGTATCTGTTTTGGTATCTTTTCTGGTAACATCATCCCCCCTTTTAAAATGATGTCTTGTCCTCAAGACATTGGACTTAGTTTGCTAGTATGTTGAGATATTTTCATGATTTGCATACTGGACTCATTATGGAATTATTGTATTCTTTGCAGGTTGTGTCATATTCCTTGTAAGTAGTAAATATTGTTAAGACATCAATGGGTTTGTTCATTCTTTCTTTGTAATTTTTTTGCAGGGGTTGTGGTGGGTTCTATTCTTTTCTTTTTATTCTTTGAATATTATCTTGATTAGTTGTTTGGTAAGTTACTACCTTGTGTTGGATCTTATAGACTTCTTTATCAGTGGTGTGTGAGCTACATGCAATCTTCCATAGATCTATAATTCTTTTCCACACTTTTCACAAAAAACATCCTGTTATATTAATTCATACTTTTTCTATTACAAAATTGCCCCCTTGTTAGTGTAGGGTTCTAGTACTTTTCTTCCTTTACACGATATATGAAACATATATTTTCCAAAAAAACTTCTAACATTCTTTAAAACATCATCACAATTCATCAGTCCAACATACTAACATCCTTCGCTCACACTAGGTTATGAAATTCATGTATCCATTCCACTCCGAAGATGGGTTCCAGGTTGGAGTATTTCTTTAGGAATGCACATCCCATGGTTGCTTTGACCCGGTGGTCTTGAAGGGTCATTGTAGAGAAATTAGCAAGAAAAGGTAGTAGCAACACATTTTGGTCTCCATTACAGCGTTGATTGTAGACTCTGGGTCAAGGAATCCCCACACCCAGTGTCGCCATCTCCACCACTTCTTCTAGTCCCCCCAGATAGTCTGCGTTGACCATTGCCAATGCCTCTCTTTTGGTGGTAGTGTAGTTTTTCTCAGCTATTGATAGCTTCCTACTAGAAAATGCTCTTGGATGATCCTTATTTCCTTTTGGTTCAGTTAGAACTACCCCTACGGCTCAAAAGCGTCCACATGCATGTGAAATGAATTATTCCAATCTAAGAAGATAAGTATAGGTGCTTCTACAATTTTCTATTTTATTATATCAAAATCTTATTGGGCCTCTGTTATTCATTCAATGTTTTGTCCCACCTTTTTTTTCAATAGCTCTTCTAAGGGGGCTATTATTCCGGCATATCCTTTGATAAATTTCCTATGATATCTGGTATACCCTAAAAATGTCTTGATTTCCAAAGCATTTCTTAGCAGTGGTAAGTTTTGAATCAAGGTTATCTTCATAGGGTCCACCATTAATCCTTATTTACATATGTTATGTCCCAACAGAGTTCCATAGGGTACTGCAAATGTGCACTTCTTCAGGTTTAATGAAATTTCCATGCTTCTGCATCAGCTTACATCATTCAAAGGACCTGAATGTGATCTTTTATTAACCCATGAACCATCCAATCATCTAAGTATACTTCCAAGAAATCATGGATGAAATATTTAAATGTATTAATCATTATCCAGTTGAATACTGCCAGTGCATTCTTCAACCCAAATAGCATAACCGTACACATATATGATCCCCATTCAATTGCAAAAATGGTTTTAGGTTGATCTTCTTCACGTATTTTTACCTGATGGTACTCGAAGAACCCATCTGTGAATGAATAAATTTCTCTTCCAGCCACTGATTCTAGTGTTTCTTCTATAAACGGGGTAGGGAATGAATTGTGTAGGCATGCTTTATTCAATTCCCTAAAGTTGACACACACCCATATTTCTCTTGTTTTCTTGTTCTGAACCACCATTGGACTTATCCATTCTATGTCTTCTACCAGTTTGATGATCCATGTGGCCAACATTTTGTCTATTTCTATTTTCAATTTATTTTCAATGTTTGGGTTAATTTGTATGGCCTTTTCCAAACTGGTTTGGTACCTTCCTTTAGTTGTATTTTCATTATGCCTACTTCTTCTTTAATTCATTTCATTTCTATAAAAATTTGGGGAAAAAGGTCTTGGAACTCTATTAGAGTTTTAGTTGTTTGTGCTACTACTTTCTCATCCCAGTAATCTCCTATCTTTGCTAACTTGGGATCACCCTCGAATGCAATGTTGTCTTCTTTGATTTTGAGAGATTCATTATAGTATTTTTCTTTTGGTTCTTTAATCTCTTCTATTTGTCTTTCTCCTTGATTAATCTTAATATCCAGTATTGGTTCTTCTTCCTCATCTTGTATTTTGTAGCATTGCTTCTTTAATCTAGAATCCTCCCATTTCATCTAATCCTTAAATGTATATACATCCTCTTCCTCCAGTGGTGTGGAATAGGACTTTGCTATCAATATGTCTTGTTATATAATAGAGCTAAAAATGATTTGTTTTATTCTTCCTAATGCAATTTGTATTTATAGATTCTTACTGAAGAATGAGAAAGTCTAGATCAAATCCTTAGTTAATTCTTCCTATGTGCTGGTTTCTGTTTGCTTTTCTTGATCTATGTACCAAGTTCTGGCTACCAAACATAAGGTCCAGTATAATAATTGGATATACAACTGGTCATCATATTCGTAATTCTCCTCCCAGTAGTATCGGCATATCTCCAAGTGTTTCTTGGGTGGGATATCACCTTCATAAGGGGGGTGTCTTCATATTCTCCTACTTCCAGTATGAATCTTGCTAATATCAGAGTTTTGAATATTTCCCACTTTCTTATAGTTTGTTTATGAGTGTTATACCAACATGTTGTAGTGCAGGTAAGGGTATGCGATATTTTGGCCATTCTATCTACTTCATCTAGAATTGATTTAGATATGTTGTAACTCCCCTATTCCAAAATATTTGGCAAGTTTGGTCTAGGGATTTTGAGAAACTAGACCGACTATTCAACAGTCTTTTGTGTTGTTTTTCCCCACTATTCCTGTTGGGCCGCACATGTCTTGTCCTACACTATTTTGTTCTTGTTTTGTTTTCTTAATCATGAAGATCCTCTAGGAGTCAAAAAGTCTTTGGGAGTACAATTCTTGTGTGTTTTGTATCCAAGCTTCCAGCACTCCCTCTCTATCTGTACTATCATTAGTAATTTATATTTCCAGTTCCCCTTCTAAGTTGGGTTCTTCCAGAATTTCTTCTTCCAGTATAATGATAGTGTTGATTGTTCAGTCCTTATCTTCATAATCCTCTAGATTAACTTCTTCCACATAGGCTTCTCCTGCCTTCCTCCCTATAGGTATATGAACCACCCTTTTATTATTGGCAAATGAAATCTCTTCCTTTCTGGCATCAATGATCCCTTTAGAGTCCACAAACCATCTTTGTCCTAGGAGGGCATCAAATGAATCAAAGGTTTCTTTCAAAGTTACTACCTCAAAGTCAACTGATTGTTTTACTCCTTTCACATTTACCTCCACATTTTTCCACATTCCAAGAGTCTTCATTCCGGTACCATCTTCTAGACTAATGCTATAAGGAGTTGGTTCTAGTGGGGGTTTTCCCATCTGCTCAGGACATATTCTTTTAGGAATTAGATTGACATCTGATCCTAACTCGATCATAACCGTGGGGATTTTCTTTTGTAAGATCTAGAGTTCAATCATGATTGGTCTTAACTTCCAATGCCTCCCTACTATCCTTACTTGAGGTAAAGTTCTTTTATTCCAGTATTTACTAAGTTGGATGAGTTTAGTGAGGAGATCTTGTTGACCTACCTTTCTTGCAAATTGTTTAAGGATTCTTACCTCTTGTTCTATAAAGTATCTTTGTTCTAGTTTCTCCCTTTCCTCTTCTTGTTCTAGGATCTGCTTGGTTTGTTCAACAATCTAATCATGTTGTTCCTTGGTAGGATAAAATTCATCCTCTTTGGAACTATTCTCCTCTTCTGAGGTTTCCCAAGTTGGTTTCCTTGTATCTGTGCCCTTCCAGAATACTACCACAGCCTTACTCTAGATCTTAGTTCTTGAGTCGGTATGGTAGTTACTTCTGGTAATATCTTCTTCTATTATGTATCTGTCAATTTTCCTAGTTTTCCAGCATTGTTTCCTCCCTTCTTCTGACTCCTTGGATGTCTTTTGAAGGAGCCTAGCCCCTCTTGTGGTTCCAAAATCAGTCTGTTTGTTTTTCTGGTTTTGTGAACTATAGTGTTGTCAAGATTTTTCACAATTAAATGCATCATGGTCTTCTTCACCACAGAATATGCATTGTGTCTTCTTTTCACCCCAGCATTCTCTGGCGAAGTATCCCAATTTCCTGTAATTGAAGTAAGGTGCATCTTCCCACCTACCTCTTCCTCTTCCATGACCTCTTCCTCCTCAAAAGGGTCCATTATCATTGTAGCTTCTTGGTCCCTGAATAGTATTGGCACTTCTTTTCCATGATGGGGCCCAATATCCATGATCTAGTGCATGCAGCAGCCTTTCCGCCAAGCCTTTTACATAGGCCATCTCTCAGTCATGAACCAGTTCTTCATTTATTCAAAACTTATTGGATGGGCATTCAAAAGTTTCATGTCTATCCCATTCTCTACATATCCCACAATATACTAAATTTGGTTTTTTTATGGCATGGAGATCCACCCTTAAGGCATTTGTTCTCTTTTCTCCTACTTCCATTGGACACTCATGCATACAACGGTCTTTCCACCAAGCCTTTTACATAGGCCATCTCTTAGTCATGATCTGATTCTTCATTTATTCAAAACTTACTGGATGGGAATTCCAAAGTTTCATGTCTATCCCATTCTCTGCATATCCCACAATATAATGAATTTGGTTTTTTTACGGCATGGAGATCCACCCTTAAGGCATTTTCTCTCTTTTCTCCTACTTCCATTGGACACTTGTTCTAGAGCTAGCCTTCTCTGCCACAATAGGATCACCAAATACTAGGCCTTTGTGGGCCAATCTCCTTTTTCATTAGTTCTTACCTCAACCGCAATTGGTCCATTTCTAGTTGCAATTTCTCCATTTTCCTATTTTCCTCTTCTCTTTTTGGTTTTCTCTAGGATTGTGCCTCTATCTGACATGCTAACACAACTAGGTTTGAATATGAATTGAAACTTCTACCATTTAAAGTCATCCTCAACTCTGAGACTATGGCTGATAGGAACCATTCTCTCTTTTGTTTATCATTTATTGGTTCATCTAATCACCTAACCACTTAAATATTTTATCAAATTCTAAAATAGACACATTGTCTCTCTGAGATAATTCCCTTAGTTTACTTACTCCCTCTATCAGAAGAGTTGGGCTATCAAAATTTTTTAGGAATGCTACTTTTACCTCATCTCAAGTTTTATTGTTCTAGGGGTATGTCTTCTGCTACCACTTTAGCAGTTCTTCCCTTAGTGAGATACTAAAGTCAAATAATCTTATACTATCTCTTTGCTCATTTTGACTCTACTAGATAGTTTCTAACAAAAAGACATGTTCTGCAGCATTTTTGGTGTCTCTTTCGAAGACTAGCATTTTCTCTGATGTGGCCATATCTTCTTTGCCTGGTAATTTTTTCTTCCAAACTTGTAGTATTGCTACCTTCATCTCTAGATATATGACTACTCATTGTTCCTTCATTTTCTCTTCTTCTTCTGATGGTCTCCCACTCGATTGAATGATCTCTATTTAAAATATCCCAATTGACTGTATACATTGTCCAGAATTCCCTTTTCTTTCTTCCTTCTATATCTTCATCGATTCCTATATATGATATGACTAGCTTAAGGGGTGACTCCTGGTCTAGGAGTGATGTCTATTCTTTATATTGTTTTGATCTTAATTGTGTCTCTTCATTACTAATGAAGTTTAGTTTATTTAACAAATCCTTAGGGTCCGGTTCTGGTGATTCTTCCTTCTGTTCATTTGTGGTACTATTGGCTTCTAGTTTTAGTCCTCCTTCTTTCTTATTTCTAGCTACACCCACACTGGAGTGCTCAGTAGCACCCTTCCTGGTGCACTCCCCTCATTTCTTTAATATATCATTTTCCATTCTTCTCTCTTGTTCATTTTCTTTTCTTTCTGTCTCTCTTTGCCGGTATATTTTCTCCCTTTCCTAAGTTTGCTTTCATCTCCTTTCCTCCATATTCATTTCTATTCCTAATTGAATAATTTATGATATCTCTCTTCTTAATTTATATCCCCTTATCCTCATCTATGCATTTGTTTTGTATTTCTTATCTTCCTATAACATCTTTTTAAAAAGAATTTTCTGAACAGTCACATCTTTGCAAGGACCTCTGAGGTCCTCTCCCTTTCCATTCATCATCCCCTAGTGCCCTACCCCCTCTCATATAGGTGACTCTAGGCTCTAACGAAGGATTTGTTCTGTCATTCTCTCCTATCTTCCAAACTTATAATTTCTTTTACTATTCTTTCCAAGTTCCCAGCAATGGAACCAATGTTAGCAAGAGAATTGGGCTTGATACACTCTAGAGATCTATATCCTGATCCTTCTTGTGTAGTCTTATTTATACCCTGGAAGACACAGTATCAGAACAAGTCTAATCAACAAGAACGAATAATTATATATCACATGTATTAGAAGATAATCATACTCACACATACACTACAGAATTTATTTGCTAATTTAAGCATCTTTTATATATCTATAAATGTATATTCAGAATATTAGTTGGGTAATTATAACTTCTACTCCGGTCAAATCATTATCATTACTACTTATTCATATTCTATCTCATAGGTTGATATACATGTATCCTTCGAAGTGTCATGACTTTTCTTTTGTCTCATGCCTTTTCCAGAAGTGAAGTCTTCCTCTGGTGCCCCTATTCCAGCATGTTTCGGTATCCGTTTCGATATCAGTTTCAGTATATGTTTTGGTATCTCTTCTGCTAACACTCACTAACCATGCAGGGTATTTGAGAGCATATGAATCTTTAAACCCTGTGTAAACTTTGAATAATGATCAAGACCCATAAAATCTCCTAACAAATTTTTGAGGTAATTTAGGTCCCTATCAAGAGTGCTCAGAGCCCATGGAGTCTAGGGTTTAGATCATGGATAAGTTTACCTTAGAGTAATTACAAGAGGCTTTTCATCAATATGTGAATAGTCTTAATGACTCTATAGAGGTATTAACTTGGGTAAATCCAAATATGTAAACCCTAGAATGTCTACACAATAGAATCAGAGGTCTACATATCATGTAAGAAATCTGTCATATCTCTCATAGTGCTACAATCTTTTCATTAGTCCATCATAACCCTACATATCCTTCTTAGGATCCTATCAAGCATTAAAAAGTCTTTTAGGGGTCTGGAAGTTTTTTTTAAGCATTAGCAAAGACTATCAAGTCACATAGGCCCTACATTACCTTCTAAAGGTCTGCACCACCATCTTAAACCTATGAAGATCCTGAATACTCCTTATGATTGTTGTCACTAAGATTCCACCCTGGCTAAGTGTAAACTGTAGCTACCTTGTGAAACATGGGATCATCCTCAAGCTATGGGTAGATTATGGTGAAGATGAACCTCCAGAGAGGGTTGGTTCCCTTGATGGATCTTCTATATACTACTTCTTTGACAAGGAAAAGAGATAGAAGATAACTATAGCTAAAAATATTGATCCTAAGAGGTGATGCACCAAATTTTATAAGACCTATATTTGTTGTTTCAAATCACAATTTCTTTCAACAAAAGGTTTTATTCTATGCACAACTCAGGTTTTAACAAGATCACACAATAGTGTTTCATTTGAAGGTTAGATTTCATGTTTTTTGAAGGAAAACTAGGTGTCTTCACAACTACAAACTGCTGAAAATAGTCACACAACCTATGACCTATATGAGTTTTGTTTGTTTCTTTATAATAATGCTTTTAAATGAGACATAATTCAAGGATTGATATAGAATAATCACAAAAATCAGATCAAATCATTTGCAATAACATTCAACACATGAAATTTGAGAAGGCCAAAATGTTGTTTTTATTGAAAAAATAGGAGTTTTCCTTTGTTACAAGTCTGAAATGCTTTGAAAAACTACATAAAAATTATTGTTATAACTGAAACTATCTTTGGTTTTTGAGTTACAATATTGTTTTCTTGCTAAGAGCAATGAAAAATTAGAAAGAACTGAGGAAAAAGCAACCTAGGTGCTTGGTTTTGATCAAAAGCAACCTTTTTGCATAACTGAAACTTGACTCCAAAGAAGAGACTAAGTCTACATGATTGAACTAGGTGCTTGGGTGTGGAACTCCATCTTTGGACTGCTTGAAATCATGCAAATCATGCAAAGTTCATTGGAGGTCAGTTTTCTTTGACTTCTTGACTTCATTTCCTTTACATGCTCCTTGTTTTCTGCTCCAATTGATTGCATGGTGTTATAACTCATTGAGTTCCTCCCGGTTCCACTAAAGTATTCAAAACTTACTTGATGCTATATAGGATAGTTGTACCTTCTTTTATTTACATGATTTTAGGTTCCTTGGGCGTACAAAATGAAAAATCCTTCTTTTTAGGGCTCAAAATTGCACCTAAATGCATGCTTATCCCTTCAAAACTTCTCTTAACTCACATAGTATCCATGTGGGGTCCTAATCAGGCTTGAAATTGGTTGTAGGTGCCTCTAAACTAAACTTTTATCCTTCTTATGTGATTGATCTAACTGAAAATCCCTTGCATGACATTAAGGAGGCATGTGAGACTTGTTTTCCCTATAAAACTACTTCTTCACTCCTCTAGAGACCGTACAGGAACCTTGGAAAGCCTCTAAATGTGTTTGGTGAAGAGTTTTAGCCTTGAGACTGCAAGCTTGTTTACTGATCACTATTCTTCCTTATCATGATCTCTACAACCTCTTGGAATCTCTTCTCTCCAAATACACTACCATTTAGATCTTTGCATGAAGACCTTTGCATGCCTTTGGAGATAAATTGTGCATGTTTCAACAACATCTATCATGTTTATCTTTGAACCCTATAATGTCCAAATGAGATTATACTCATTGATTTGTAGAATTTATCAAGGTTTATGAGACAATGCAGGCCTCTAATTCTTTTAATAGTCCTATCTGTGGTCTTTACTTTGTGTTTATATCTCTTATGTCCTTATTCTGAAAGAAACAACTTTTTCATTTTGTAAGGCCAATAAACTTCAAGAATATTTAATACTTCCACTTTTTGGTTGTTGGGGCTTCTAAATCTTCAATTCTTCTTGACTTTTGTCAACCCTACCTACACTGATGTTACCATCCTTAAAGTTTTCTTACTTTTGCATTGATCTTAGAGGCTCAGATTGAGGGCTTTTGATTGTTGCCACCTCGTCTTGAAAATCCAAATTCTCACATACAACTTTTCCATGTTTCTTCACATAACTTTTTAATGGTCATTTCTTTCTCCCTCTGTCCACTGTAAGGTCTCCCTTGTTCTATATGATGAACCATCTCAGAGCATGGCAAACAAAACTCTATCTCTATACAAGCTAACTATCCTCTTACTAGAATTATGAAGATCAAGCACTCATTCATAAATTAGTATACAGTTTATGGAATGCTTGATAAGTCACCAGGGTTTGTGCATCTGTAGATTTCTCATATGCCATTTAGTTTCCAAGACATTTAAATGTTGTATGAATGATTTTTTATATTCCTTGATAATGATTTCAAAGGGCTTCATAGGATAGTACATGGATTGTCAAGTTTAATGTTGTTTAATGGTGTTCTCTCAAGCCTTTTGTTAAGGTCTTTCATGCACCTTTTTACATTTCACATACCTCTTGTAAAGTTTAAGAAACTTGTATGACTCACTATCTTAATGTCTCTTCAGATACTATCAAGGTCTTCTAATCCTTCTCATTGTCATACTCACCTATGACTTAAACTGTCAATGTTCCTTATCTTTCCATAGAGTTTGGATGGGTAGTTAGACCATGTCAAGAAAACTATAGATATAGATATAGTTCTTCATAGTTATTGATAGGTTTTAGGTTTGTTTGGAAAGACATAGACACTTTACCTCACAAAATGTTGTGCAGGTCCTTTATGACAGCATGCAGCCTTGTGAAGGCTTTTCTCTACATAAACACAACTTCTACATACCTTCAAGCTTCAAACAGTGATTAATGCTAAGAATGTTATCAAAGAACCCTCATGAAAGTATACAGTGTGTCTTTATTATTCACATACCTCTAGCAAAGACCTGTAGTTGTTTACAACATTTAATGTAGGCTTCACAAGATCGTCCACTATCACATTGTTCCTTTGGTATAGTGATGTGCCTTAAATAAGATAAATCTTGTTTTTCCACCAAGAGTCTCCATTGGTTATGATGGTGCAGGAGTGCATAGAGGTTTATACAGGTTTATAGGAACCTTAATAGGTTCATAATTAAATCAGATAGGTTGAGATCCCTTTTTCCTTTGTCCTCCCATAATGATTCCTTCATAGTGTTCATTCATTTAATCTCCCTACGCAGGCTTAAGAATACTAAAAGATTAAATGAATACCTTACAACATCCTTTAATCTACCACTTCCCCCTTATGTTGATAGGGTTTGGTAAATAAAAACTTAGTCAACAAGGTTGAACTCTTGCAACTTTTATAATGTCCTGCAAATTAGGTTTCTATCTATTGTTTGCTAACTATCTTGGATGATTCTTCAAGTGATAGACCTTTATTGATGATCTGCTCTTTCTAAGTTTAGATTGTCTCCTACACTATTAGACCCCTGCATATATCTTAATCTCCTTAAGCACCTTACTGACCTATACCCCACATATACTATCTTCATTTTTCTCTTAATGAGCACTATAGATCTCTACAACACTATTCCATTATAAGCTACATGATCAATCCAAGACTCTACCCTATTGTCACTGTTATAGACCTGCATAGTCTTACTACAGACCTTTGTGATCTAAATTTTCCTTGTTGTCTTTTGACTGACCCTATACAGTAGGTATAGGATTTGGAAGGGATCTTAAAATGGACTGAAACCTTTGTTAGAGCTTCTTGTTGTGGTCTTTTGACCCTGCCTTCATTCAAAATTCCTTCCCCAAGATCTTGATGGAGCTAAGGAGGATTCCTTAGGTGCATGACCTTGCATGGAATCAAACCATCTTCTCATAGCTCTGTAAACTCCATCTCAGCTCCTTCTTTGACAGTATGACAGTCCTCACCACTATATCTTTACTTTGTAGATCTTTATCTTTATGTACAACAACAGTTGGCACTCCTCAATCTTGAGAGATCTTTGATATGATATAGTAATATTTCCTTCATTGTTCATGCATATTGTGAGCTCTCAAGACTCCAAAAAGCTTGGAAAACTTCATCTGCTAGATGGAGAACTTTGAGAGTCTTCAAACAATATGCCACTATCTTGGTAGAGACTGTGATATCTCTCAAACTAACCCGTCTATCATTGCACACTTCAAATGTTTAGGATAATCAAACAAGATACCATGTATTATATTCTTTATCAAACCCAGATGTATTTCATCTGCAAGAGTCATATCAAACTCTAGAGATGGCATGAGGAGAGACTCAACATAAAAAATGTGTAACCTTAACCAAGACTGAGATTAAAGCTAACCCAAACTAGGACTTTAAATTCAACCCAACTCAACCTAACCCTTCCATAAATGACCTAAACTTTATATCAAATAAAACTTTCATTTGAAAACTCCTTCCCTCCACACTATATAAGGTTTTTCGAGAGATTAAGGTTATCTTTACATCGAAAAACTTTCATAGTTTTAACTTTTGGTTTAGTAAGAATCTTCATGCATGGATCTATACATGGAGAGGAGGATTTTTGGATGTAGTAAAATCTCTTTGGATTCCTATTGACTATTTTTGAACCCAAGGAACCATCTCAAACCTTTCCAATGATATTTTGAAGACTATAAAAGACTTTTAATGACTCAACTAACTCTTGAAACAACCTATAAAACCTTTTGTAATACATGCTTTGACATAAAATGTCAAAATATACTAACAATTACACCATAAGGAGGGTGTGAAATGGTGGGCGAGTCTATGCAAGAGTGAGGGAGCACTATCAAGACAACAAGATGTATCAAGGAATGCTTGAAAGGACTGAGAATACAGTTTGGGGAACACCATGAAGACTTTGAATAGAGGTACAAGGATTGGCAAAGACTCCACCAAGTTGTATGGAGATATATTATCAAGGTTAGTGAATGTGTAGGAGAAGACCTTAAGAGGATACCGTTGAGATCCTTTAAAGCTTTAAGTAGTTTGTCAAATTCATAAGGGTCTATTCATAACTTTGAGATATGGTTGTGTAAGGAAGTCTGAAGCGGTACAGAGGTCTATGAAGAGAACAGAGAACATTGAAAGATTTGTTTTAGCCCTAAAAGCCTATCATTTCAATCTAAATCATGACTCATTTGTATTTGAAGTTGTTACAGATATAACATCATTGAGTCTTCTATCAAATGCAAACCTCATTAGGTCTAAATAGTGATGAAGAATCTAAGAACAATATGGAGAAGTGTCAAGTCCTTGAGATGAGAGAATAAGATGAAGTGTGTATCATAGTTGAGTGAACATGAAAGGTATGCATGACCTTTAGAGGAGTCTCAAGCCTGTGAGGTTTTAAAGCCTACATAAAGATTGAAATTTCTGCCACATAGTTTTGACCTCTATCAAGGGGTATTGAGCTCTGGCTACAACTAAGGTTGAAGCCTATTTGAAACTGAGTGAAGATATCCTCATATGATCACACTCAAGGGGTATTTGATAGTATGTACAGGAAAACTAAGAGGGGGTGAATCAATTGTGTATTAAAACTTTAAACCCTCAAAGCAATTCCAAACATCAACCTCTTATCATGCATTAGCAGAATGTAAACATATGGAGCATTAATGCAAACACATCCAAACACATAAGAACACCAGATTTACATGGAAAACCTAAGAAGGGAAAAACCATGGTGAGGATTAACTCACATATATATGAATAGTAACACCAAATACAAGTAGGCTCATTGCCAAGGGCTCACTGCTAAGGGCTTACTACCCAAAAGAAAGGTTCACTACTAAAAGGACTCACTGTCTAGAAGAGAGAAGAATAGAAGAGGACTATTACAGAGAGATTCACTATCTCAAAGAAATAGAAGAAATCCACCACTGTAACATCTTTCCATCTGCAACCTTTGGCTCACTGCCTCCAGCAACTTCAAGCATACTGAAATGTAGACACCTTCTGCTCACTGCATCCGAGAGTCATAAGCATTTAATCTCGTACTCAATTCACCACCCTTGATTCAAATTTGCATTATCTTCTCTACCTTGCTCCACTCAACTTCATCTTGCATATATACCATCCATGACCTAAAACAATCTCAATTAGGTCAGTCCTAATGAAACTTGTGCAACATCGAAATAGGTCGGCACCAAACACTTCTGCAGTGGAAAGAAGTGAAGATAGACCACATCAAGGGTTAACTAGGACTCAAATCTATATCACCATGCTACTCATCACATCCATAATCCACAAAGTACCTTTGCAAATAGTGCTAGTAGGTCAGGTTGGCCAAACCTGAACTAACACAACAAGCGATCACCTCCATGCCTCTCCAAGTCCAAAAACATCATGCAAACCACAAAGAACCACTCTATAACATTCACACACCTTTGCATAATATTCAACATCATCAGAATCTTCTCCAACACTACTACAACCACCTAAAAGAAAGAATGTCTTCATTATGCACATTAGGATGCATTATCACTGATCTTCAACATAAAAATTGATCTTTGCATAAAAATCTAGCACTTGAATCTTCCAAGGAAGGTAGATACATACAATTTAAGAACGTTCCCAGATCTGCAAAAGAAGAAACCTCAATTTGGAGAAATGCAGAGCAATCTCATTTCTCCTAGACAGTCTTCTACACAGGAAAACACTTTGTCAAACACATATTCCACTGTTGCACGGTCCAGAACCTGAAACTATGGATATAACACCTCTAATCAACACTTCTAAATCGCACAAGCATATCTTCAACTAGGAAGAAATACTGAGCACAATACTGAGCACACCTCTACCACACTGCACACCTTTTTATTCAAATTTTCTCAAAAACACTTGGAAACCAAGTGAACTACCTACTAGAGGTTGACATCAATGACAACACCAGAAATTTTCCAACAATCTCCCCCTTTTTCATTGATGGCAATGCCAACTTTCTGAAAAACCATCAAGACTAAAAGTAATCAAACAGCATCTTAGTAGTACTCCCCCTGACGGAACAATTGTTACTCTTCACACACTTTCACACAGAGGTTTTTCAGCCACTTTAACTTTCTCCCCCTTTAACATCAATGGAAAAGGACAACACTTGTAACACCAACAAGCACTTTCTTTCTCTCCACTACTTTCACTTTTTTGCACTCTCCCCCTTAGGGTCATAAGATATGCTCTATTTGACTGCTCCAACCAATAGTATCACTACCTACTCCCCTTGAGAGGTAGCCTTCAACATCAGTCTAGGACTAAGAATGTATCTTGAAATGCTTCTTGGATAGATGCACACACTTATGCATCTAATTAAAAAGGAGGGGCAATGACTCCTAACTTATGTTGGAGATACTCAAAAGTATCTTTAGGAAGAGTCTTTGTAAAGATATCTACAATTTGATCTTCGGTAGGCACATACTCCAATTTCACCTCATTCTCTGCAACCTTCTCTCTTAGAAAGTGATACCGGATTGAAATATGCTTTGTTCTTGAGTGCATTATTTGATTCTTTGAAATGTTGATAGCACTTGTATTATCACATAAGATAGGAATAGGTTCATCACATGATACTTTGATATCCTCCAATGTCTACTTCATCCATAACACATGTGTGCAATAAGATGTTGCTGCAATATACTCTACCTCTATAGTAGATAATGACATTGAATCCTACTTCTTACTCAACCATGAGACTAGTCTACTTCCAAGAAAGAAAGCACCACCACTTGTACTCCTTCTATCATATGTACATCCTGCCTAATTTGCATTTGTATATGCACTCAAAGAGAAATCAGTATCCTTCAGATACCATAAGCCAAAGTCTAGAGTGCCTTTCAAGTATCTAAATATCCTTTTTACTATTGAAACATGTGACTCTCTTGGATATACTTGAAATCTAGCCACAAGGAAAACTACATGCATGATATCTGGTCTAGTAGTAGTTAGGTATAATAGTTCATCAATCATTGATCTGTACTTGCTCTGATCAACCTTAGGAGATTCATCATCTTTGCTTAACTTACAACCAGTAGTCATGAGAGTACATACCAGTTTGGAGTCTTCCATTCCAAACTTCTTCAGCGTTTCCTTAACATACTTTGACTATGAAATGAAAATACCTTTTTTCTGATTGACTAATTTGTAACCAAGGAAGAAATTCATTTCTCTACACATGGACATTTCAAACTCTTTTTGCATCTCTTCTACAAATCTCTTGCACATACATTCATTTCCTCCAAAGATTATATCATCAACATATACCTCCACAATCAAAATTTGATCTTCTTCAACTTTGAAGTATAGATTGCTATCTACAGTGCCCTTTATGAATCCTTACTGTAGGAGGTATCTATCCAATCTTGCATACCAAGCTCTAGGAGCATGTTTGAGTCCATATAATGCCTTCTTCAATTTACAGACCATATTTGGATCCTCTGATGACTGAAAGCCTTTTGATTGCTCAATGTATACCTCTTCTTCCAACTCTCCATTCAAGAATGTATATTTCACATCCATCTGATAAACTTTGAAGTCCTTATGCGCGACAAAGGCCAAGAACATTCTAATGGCCTCCATTCTTGCCATCGGAGCATATGTTTCCTCATAATCTATTCCTTCCACTTGTGAGTAGACTTTACACACAAGCATAGCCTTATTTCTGACTACTTCTCCATTCTCGTTCAATTTATTCTGGAATACCCATTTAGTTCCTATTACATTTTTGTTTTCTAGTCTTGGGAAAATTTTCCTAGTTTGATTTTTCTCAATCTGCATCAATTCTTCTTCCATAACTTTGATCCAGTGTTCATCTTTACATGCTTTAGTCACTGTTTTGGGTTCTATTTTAGACAATAAGCACAAATTTACCTATTCATCTACAATAGCAATTTTCCTTCTTATTAATACACCTTTGTTCTTATCTCCAATGATTTGATCTTCAGAATGATTCTTTTGCACATACTTGGGAGTCTTAGGAACACTTTTTGAAGCATCTTCTTCATCAACTTGCATCTCCTTTTCCTTTTGTTCTTCTCTTTCTTCTTCTCTGTAAGGGGGCTCATCATATTCATATCCTTCTATCAACACTAAGCTTTGATGTGGATCTTCATCCACTTTGACATTTGCACTTTCAACTAACTTCTTTAGCCTCTTGTTGTAGCACATGTAAGCCTTGCTCTTTGTAGAATATCCAAGAAAGATTCCTTCATCCAATCTTGTATCAAACTTTCCCAAATTTTCTTCATCTCTCCAAATGTAGTACTTTCTTCCAAACACTCCAAAATATTTTATAGTAGGTGTTCTTCCATACCATAGTTCATATGGAATCTTTGAATTGTTGACACTTGCTTGTACTCTATTTTGTATGTAGACTGCAGTATGAATAGCTTCTCTCCAATAGATATCTGATAGACTTCCTTCTTTCAACATTGTTCTTGCTGCTTCATGAACTATCATATTCTTCCTTTTCTACAACTCCACTCTATTGAGGAGTCCCAGGAGTTGAAAAATGCTTTTTTATTCCATGATCTTCACAAAAATAGTTAAACTCATTAGAGGATAACTCACCACCTCTGTCAGACCTCAAACACTTGATTTTAGATCAATTTCATTTTCAACCATAACCTTAAATGCTTTAAACTTATCTAGAGCTTTTGATTTTTCTTTGAGAAAGGTGTGATGGTAGTAATTTGAATGCAATAATGAACACAGATGAACTGAAAAGCAATAGTAAAACAATACAAATTACCTCAAAGCAATCAAACAAACCATACTTGATGAAGCGTACTAAGGTTGCACCCAAACCTCAAGTGGATTGCTCTTTGCTCTTTGCTAATGTGGATTGCTCTATCAACAAGCATAACGTGATCTCTTGAGGAATGATAATCACAACATAAGTTTACTAAAATGATAAATGTTGAAGAATGGAGAATGAGGCTCAATTTATAGACCTATGAGACATTAGATCAATGGTTGAGGAACATCAAAAAGATCAATGGTTGTGGATGGTTGAGAGAATGTGCACAAATCAGAGAAGGACAAGTGTTCTAGCTTTCTCATGAGTCAAGGGAGTTAGTAGACTTCATTAGAGAGTTGATTGAATACATTGATCAGATGACGGGGTTGATTAATCAAAAGACTAAATTGATTGATCAGAGGACTGATTAGATGATTGAATTGATTGATGAGTCAGCTCTTTTGATTGATCTGTTAACTAATTTTGATTGGAGGAATTTATGGTGGGTGAGGATAATTGAGAAATTAAATAAATAATTATTTAATTTCATGAGCATATGTGATAATTGAATTAAATATTAAATTTAATTCATTTTGGAGCAAATATATTATTTAAATAAATATTTTGAATTTATTTAAAGTGGAGGGAAATTTGATTATTTAAATAAATAATTTTGATTTTATTTATTTAAAGTTGGAGGAATAATGATTTAATTAAATAATTTGGATTATTTAATTAAATTAGAGGAATATGATGACATTTTTGAATTTAATTAATTAGTGTGGAATGATGATAATTAGGTGATTTGATGTGAATTAGTGTAAATGCAGTACGATGACATGAATTATGCGTTGGTGAATTTCAGGTGTCTACAAAAGGTTACCCAAGTCATTCTAGAGTAATCATCAATTAACAACATGAAATACATGTCACCTTGAAGACTTCCTACTCTTGTAGGTCCACACATATCTATATGAACCAACTCCAGAGGTCCTGTGTTAGAATTCTTTGATTTTGAAGTTCTTCCTTGTTTTCTTACCAATCTGACATTCCTTGCAAGTTGCATTGATGGGCTTTGTGATTCTTGGCAGATCTCTCATAGCTTGAGTAGAGAGGATCCTTACTAGGCTATCAAATTTGATGACATGTTCTTCTATGCCATAGCTAACTTTCATTAATTTGAGTCATAAAGAATATACCATTAGTATCTTTGAGCTGATATACATTTCCTTTTGTCCTTATTCTTGTAGCAACCAGAGTTCCAGAGATTTCTTTTCTAATTTCACAACTACCATCCTGAAACACAAGTTTATATCATCTACTACACATTTGTCCTACACTTAGAATATTATGTTGGAAACCCTTGACATAAAGAACATCATCTGTATTATGCTTGCCATCAAAACTGATTGAACCTTTTCCATAGATCTTAGCAAATGCATCATCTCCAAACTTAACAAAACCTCCATCAAACTTCTCAAGCTTAACAAACTTATTCTTATCACCTATCATGTTATTTTAACACCGACTATCAATTAGCCAATAGTTCTCCTCTTCTCTTGCATGAAAAGTAGTTACCAAAGCTCCCTTGATATTGTGCTCTATTTCTAGAGTAATTTCCTTCATACATCTTTTAGAATTAGTAGAATTAGTTATAACATTCAAAGCCATGAATAAGAATTCATCACTTTCATCATCCAGTTAGTCAGGCTCACCATCAGATATGTTGTCATCTTCTTTAACATAATAACTCCTCTTGAATGATTTTCCTTTGTTATCCTTGTATTTTTCATTAGAGATTTTGACCAGACATTTTGAAGCATAATGACCTATCTTTCCATAGATAAAACATTTGAAGGGTAACTTACCTCTGTATTTTCTAAATCCCCTTTTCAATCTACTTACAAAATTTTCTCCTACTTCATCAAAATCATCTAGATCTGACTTGTCATTCTTTTATGTCTTGCTAGCCTTAAAGGCAGTTTCTTTTCTTGAATCATTTGACCAAATTCTCTTATCTCAAAATTAGTTAAAGTACCAAACATTTGATCCCTAGAATAATAATCCAAATTTTGAGTCTCTTCAATAGCAAAAACTTTAGCACTATAAGATTTTGGAAGAATTCTTAATACCTTCTTTACCACTTCACTTTCCTCTAGCATCCCACCTAAACCATTGATGGAATTGACAACCTCATCCACTCTCTGCATGTAGCTTGCAATATTTTCATCCTCTGGCATCCTCAGGGTTTCAAACTTGGCCTTCACATTCTACATCTTTGCTTTCTTGACCTTGGCATTCCTTCATAGATACCTTCCAGCTTCTTCCAGATCTCATGAGCATTTTTGTCGCTCATTACCTTCACTAACTTAGAATTAGAAAGATTGTTCAGAAGAGCACTCCTTGCCTTGCCATTTTTGTAGCTCATTATCTTCATCCTTTGGACCATTAGTAGGTATAGTATATTTCTTCTCAATTAACCTCCGTACACCATATCCTAATGAGACAAGAAAGCTTTCCATCCTGGTCTTCCAAAAAGCATAATTTATTCCATCAAACACTAGAGCCTCAATACCCTTCGTGTGCACATTCCGGATCTACCCCTAGTGGTTAAGCTTCTTCAAGGGACCATTCTCTGATACCAATTGTTAGTATGCATAGGACAACTGAGAGGGGGGGTGAATTAGTTGTGTATTAAAACTTTAAAACCTCAAAGCAATTCCAAACATCAACCTCTTATCATGCATTAGTAGAATGTAAACATATGGACCATTAATGCAAACACATCCAAACACATAAGAACACTAGATTTACATGGAAAACCCAAGAAGAGAAAAACCACGATGAAGATTTAAGGTATGCTTTTGCATAGAACCTATTTCGGGTTAAGGAAACAATAGAAAAACCTGTCAAAATGATGATATCAGAGGATGAGTAGATAGAGTTAGAGGTCAGCAAGATGCAAAAAGCTAGAAATAGGAGAAAATTCAAATGAAATAGCCCTAAATCTGCAAAAACATAAACACCGTGTCAGACAACAAAAGCACACTTTTATGGTGCAAAGGCATGTCATTTCTCGATAAAGGTGCACTGATTCTTTGCAAAGGCACACTTTTACAGTTGAAGGCACGTTTTCAATCCTGTATCACAAAATGTATGGAATTTCTTCCTACAAACATTAGATTTTAGGGATGTGGGTCCCACCAGGAGTACCAAAATATAATGGTCAAAATATGATAATGCAATAAAGGTGAAAGCAACACATAAACAATGCAAATTACCTTCCAATCACACAAACAAACCACATTGATGGAGCATACCGAGGTAGCACCCAAACCTCAAGTTGATTGCTCTTTTATCAGTGTAAGTTCATGATCTCCAAAATGGATGACAATAATAATAGCATAAGTTTACTTGGATGAGAGATGATCAGAAATGGAGAATGAGGTTTAATTTATAGACTTGTTGAAATGCAGATCAACGGTGGAGGAAGACCAGAAAGATCAATGGCTAAGAATAGTTGAGAGAATGTGTACGAATGATAGAGGGACAAGTGTCCTTGTCCTCTCATGAATCATGGAGGCTAATAGACTTGATTGAGAAGTTGACTAGATTGATTGATTCATTAACTGGGTTGATTGATATATTAACAAAATTGATTGATGTGTTAATTGATAGAATTGATTTGTTAACTAAATTGATTGATGAGTCAACTCAATTTATTGATCTGTTAACTGATTTGACCAAAGGGAATTATGGTGGGTGAGGATAATTGGGAAATTAAATAAATAATTTATTTAATTTCATGAGAATATGTGATAAATGAATAAAATATTAAATTTTATTCATTTGGAGGGAAATAGAATATTTAAATAAATAATTTGAATTTGTTTATTTAAAGTGGAGAGAAATTTGATTAATTAAATAAATAATTTTGATTTTGTTTATTAAAGTGGAGGAAAGATGATTTAATTAAATCATTTGGATTATTTAATTAAAATAGAGGAATATGACGATTATTGATGAATCAATTGAATTAGTGTGGAATGATAGGAATTAGGTGATTACATGAGAAATGATGCGAGTGTGGTGTAATGAGATGAATAATGCATTGGCAAATTTCAGGTGTCTACAAAATGATAATAATGTTTTTGTTATATTTTCTATTTATGATGTGTGCAGTGTAGATGCATTTGATTCACATATGGAAATGCAAAGTACTATGTTTACTTCTGATGCTATGAATGTCGAGATATAATGGCATGTTTTATTACTTTGTATTTTGAAATGTATTCAAATGGAACAAACACTATGAATGCTCTTTAGTATGATTTTTGACCTAGGGTATTGTGCATTGTCATAAGATAGGGTGACCTACTAAACTATTTGAGACGTGATTAAAGAGAATCAAGTGGGAATGGGAAGGAGATGGAAGAACTTTGAAAGTTAGCTATGAAGAACGTTAAACATTGATCCATATCTAGACCAAATATTTTGACTTGTTTTCAACTTAGACAAGCAACAAAATTTATTAATACCTTCTAGACTTAAATCTAAAGATGGCTAGCAAATTAGACCTAGGGTAAAGGAAAGGCTCCAAAGCAAGGATGGCCCAACAAGATAGCTAAACTCTTGGCTTTTCCCAACTGGTGTGTGTGTGTGTGTGTGCTTTGTACCTATCTTTTTTATTTTCTCTAATGGATACCACCCTCATATCTTTGAGCTTAGATTTATCTAAACTTGAGTGTATGGACATCAATAATCCTCTATTTTCTTTTTCTTTTTCTTTTCTTCTCTTTTTTTCTTTTTTTGTAGTAATTTTTTTATTTTTTCTTTTTGATTTTTTTTGCTTTGCAAAGTTTTGATCCCACTAACATTTCTAGCTAGGTGAATAAGGGGTTGTGTGCCACCAAAAGCATAACTAGCTCCTAAGACTTCCCTCTTTCTATGAAGGATTAGGGAAGGTCAACTTGTGAGCTTCTATTCGGTATTGTAAATTTGAATTCTTGCTTTTTTTAGACTTGACAAAATGATTGTTAAGATCAAGATCAGTATGAATCTAAAAGCTTGACTTTGTTTAAAATTGTTGGTAAAGGGGAAATGGATAGTGGTGTTTTTGAGGAATCTCTAAGGTTCAATAAGAATAACCTATATTAGACAACCTTTAGACTCATTGCTAAGATAAAAATTAAACAAGAGCGTGTCACAAATAGATGTAGAGGTGAACAGAATGAAAATGTATGTGTTTTTTATATTTTTAGATGAATGTTTTGTAGTTTTTTATGAGTATTTTAACTTTTTTTTGTATTTTCATGTTTTTATGATTTTTATGAAATTTTCAAATGTAGTATTTCTTCAAGTGAAAAGTGTTAAACATTTCGCTGAAGTCTTCATCTTCCATTATGCTCGAGAGGTAAGCATCATTTTCAACATCTTCCTTAATTACATATGGACCTTTCCAATCCTCCTAAAATTTCCTTTTCTTCCTTCATCTTTTGTTTTTTTGTGCTACCCTTTCTAAACAACATTTCTCTAATTCTAAATGGTCTGGTAGGTTCTTATTGTTTTATAGGGATACTTGTGCTTTCTTGCGAGGGTTGGACTATTATGAGATGAGATACACATTGATATGCTTGTTGATGGGATGGAGTCTAGTATAGGGTTCCATCATTTGATAACAACTTATTAATATTGTCAAACTCATCTTGCATATAGACCCTAACCTCGACTCTTTCTTGAATACTCTACATAAATTGTAATAACTCAAAGGGATTTTAGGGCTCCCTATGTTCTTATGGGGGAATGAAACTTATACTTTTTTCCATTAGGAACTAGTCTTATATCCATAGAATATCTAATATAGGTCTCTAGTAATTCAAGAATGGTTGGATGTTCTTCCCTAATGATTATTAATAATTTATTTTCTTTCCTAAACCTTCTTTCACTCACCTCGTCTTCATCAGGTAATCTTTCAATAATTTTGATCTAGACTTTAGGTGGTTCCCAAGTGTTATTTAATTACACAGAGGTAGTAGGTGAAAGTTGGTTTTGGTCATCACAGGCTCTAAAAGCTCTAGATAATACTTTTGGATCATTTGTGGATTCATCATCAATAGAATTATCATAGATGATCATTAGAGTCCATCTATGTTGGAAGTGTCAAAGGAGTTTGTGATTTACTAGGTGGTATGAGTAATGTGTAAGAATTACCTAGTATTAATGGCTTGTAAGATTCACTCAACATAGTCTCCCTAGGTGGCATTAAAGGAGTGTATCCTTTTGACATGTCTTCATCTGAATCAATGAAGATGCTAGGGTTTATCCCTATTAGGTAAATTATTTTCAATTTGATTAAAGGAAGATCTTATCTTGGTTGATCTAGTTGGCTTGGTTACATTACTCGTTGCTCCTTTTCTTCTGTTATCATGTTGATGGTAAAAATGTCCAGAGGGAATCGTAAGGGACTATCTTGTTGAAGATGTTTCTTGATTTTTTCTAATGTTTCTTTTGAAACTATCAAATTATATTTGTTGGTATAAGTTGTAATTAAATTTGTAATCCTAACCATTTTCATGTGTCTCCAAAGTTCTTGGAAAGTGTTCTTGAACACATAGAGACTTGAGAGATAAATTATTATTAATTATGTCACTTGGCATGTTATAGTTGTATTCTATGTGGTGGAACCCAATAGGGGCATTCACTTTGGAAGTGGATCCTATGGAGACTTGGATTTGACTTCTTGAAGTCCACGATGACTTGGAGATACTTCCTAGGAGGTGGGACCCATTTTGGGTACCAACTTTGGAGGAGAATCCAATATGGACTTGGAGTTATCTTTTTTGTTTGCATGAGTGGATAATGTTGATATACTTTGCATGAGTATGATGTGGGAGTTAACATTGGAGTTAGAGATGCATGATACTTGCATGAGCTTGTATGAGCTTGCATGGACTTGCATGTTATTGCTTGTTACTTTCATGGACTTGCATGTTGTTGCATGCCACTTGTATGAGCTTGCATGGACTTGCATGTTGTTTCATGTCACTTGTATGAACTTGCATGGACTTGCATGTTGTGACATGTACTTGCATTTTGTTGCATGTAATTTGCATGTACTTGCATGTGCTTGCATGTTGTTGCATTTCAGTTGCATATACTTGCATGTTAGTTGCATGTACTTATATGGAGTTGCATGTGTTTGCATGTCACTCTAACTTGGGTTCAGCTTTGCATGACTCTTGCATGATGCTACAGGTTTTTGCATGACTCTAGCATGATACAAATAGGTTTTTACATATTCACATTAGAGACGCCAAGTAATGCATGTCACTTGCATGACATTGGTGTGAGGTGGAGCACTTCAGTTGATAGAGTTAATTAGGAGTTACTAGGTACTCATGAAGAGACATTCAGTTCAACTTTATTGTTGTCACATAACACTTCAGTTGACTGAGTCTAATTTTGACTTCTTGGGTGCCCATGTTGAGACTTTCAATTGTACCTTGTTGTTGTCACATAACACTTAAGTTGACTAAGTTTTATTGGGAGTTCTTAGGCGCCCATGTTTGAGACTTGTAGTTAACAGGTGATTTCTACTATACAACTTTGGAGTTCACTATATTGGGTGCTTGGTTTTTGCATGAGGATTCTTATCATGTTATTAGATATAATTGATTATATTTTGAGATCCATGGCTTCTATATAATGATTCCTTTAGTTGGTATAAATTAATGACAGATTTTGGAAGTTGGACTAATGAAGTGCTATCAAAATTTAGAGAGTATTTAGTGTTAAATGTAAACTTGATTACAAGATTTAATACAAGCATAATATCTCTTTAGGTGTGGAGTTTTTCCTATAAGGGTTTCTCCACATAAATTTTGTGTCAACTTATTTGATTAATTTCCTTCTCTACTACATTGATTGAATGTGCAAATCACTTACACATAAAATTGAAACTCATTAATCTAATTTTCAGATTTGAACATACATAATGAAAGTTTTATAGAAGTAGTTTCACCTTGATTTTTCAATATTTGGTATCAGAGCTAATGATTCTATTGAAAGAGGGATGCCTTTCTCTTAAAGTGTTGAAGGTTTTTTGGTTGCAATGGTAGCTTTTACTTTGTGGGTTTTGCAAATCTGTGAAGTAGATTGTCTACAATGGGTTCTACCTCTCATCTAGATAAAGAGATGTTCAATGGATCTGGATACGAGATGTGGAAATTGAAGATGGAAGATCTCCTTGAAGAAAGAGATTAGTGGTTAGTGGTTTCCAATTAAAATCAGCCATCCACAACAATGTCTGATGCAGATTGGTTAAAACTTGACAATAAGGTACGAGGAACCATAAGGTTGTGTCTTACAGATGCCATCCTCTTGAATGTTTCTAATGAACCTACTGCATACAAGTTGTGGAAGAGGATAGGTGATATTTACCAAACCAAAAGTCTTACTAATAAATTGTATCTCAAGAGACATTTATATTCATTAAATATGAAGGATGGTGATTATGTTACAAATCATTTAAATTCTTTTAATCTAATTTTAAGTCAAATTGCATCTGTAGATGTTAAGTTAGAAGATGAAGATAAATGCATCTTGGTGTTTTGTTCTTTACCAAAATCTTGGGAAAATTTAACTATTGCTATTAGTGGTAGTGTTGCAGATCCAAAGATGGACAATATCATTGCTACTATTCTTTCAAAAGAAATGAGAAGAAAGTCCAAAAATGGTGGATCCCAAGATGCGTTGCATGTGAGAGGAAGGTCCAAAGAAAAAGGACCTAAAGGGGATAAGAAGAAAGGTAAGTCTAAAGGACATTCTAAAACCCTTGGAAAGAATAGAGTAAAGTGTTGGAACTGTGGGAAATGGGGACATGTGAAGAGGGATTGTAGAAACAAGAAAAAGTGTTCAGATTCCTCCACAAAAAAATCCTCAGATGATGGTGATAATGATGCTTCGATTATTTCAGCTAACACTATAAGTAATGATGCTTGGCTTATTGATTCAGGTTGCTCTTATCATATAACTCCCAACAAGGAGTGGTTTACCAAATATTTATCATATGATGGAGAAGTTTTCCTTGGTGATAATAGTACTAAACATATAGTTGGAAAGGGAAAGGTAAAGTTGTGTTTCAGTGATGGAAGGATTAAAACCCTTAATGATGTTTTACATATTCCATGACTTGCAAGAAATTTACTTTCTATATCCAAGTTAAATGATTTTAGAATGCATGTGACATTTGACAAGTCTAGTTACAGGCTGGTAAGAGTGAATTGGGTGGTTGCTAAAGGATCTCGGATTGGAACTTTGTTTAGGCTTAATGCCTCCACTTTGAATAATTTAGCTAATGTAACTAACACTAAAAATGCATGTATGTTGTGGCACCATAGATTGGGTCACATAAGTGAAAAAGGTCTTAGGACCATTATTAATTAAAAAATTGGTCGAAGGTCTTTCTGATTATTCTGTTAGCAAAAATGATTCTGTGAACATTGTATGTTTGGAAAACAGAATGGATCATCATTTCTTGTTGGAACTAATAAATCTAAGAGTTTATTAGAGATTATTCATTCAAATGTGTTTGGACCAATGGATATTGACTCTTTTAGAAAATCTTGATATTATGTTACATTCATTAATGATGTCTCATGATACACTTGGATTTGTTTTATGAATGCTAAATCTGAAGTCTTCACTAAGTTTAAGGAATTTAAAGCCTTAGTTGAGAAATAAACAAATTATAAGATAAGGGTGTAGAGATCAGATAGTGGTGGTGAATATTGTTCTAAGGAATTTGATGAATTTTGTAAGCATGCAGGTATTGTTCAGCAGAAGACTAGTCCTTATACTCCCCAACAAAATGGGCTAGCTAAAAGAATGAACTGAACCTTAATAGAAAGAGCTAGGAGCATGTTGAGTAATGCTAAGATAGATCGATACTTTTGGGCTGAGGCTATAAGTACTTCTTGTTATTTGATTAATGGATCTCCTTGTTTAGCTCTTAAAGATAAAACTCCTTATGAAATGTGGCTAGGTAGAAAGCCTTTTGTTTCACATTAAAGGATCTTTAGTTGTGAGGCTTATGTTTATGTGATTAATAAAGAAAAGTGTACTAAACTAGATCTAAAATCTCATAAATGCATCTTTGTAGGTTATGGTGAGAATGTAAAAGGTTACAAGCTTTGGAATCCTCTAACCTGAAAAATGATTTTATCTAGAGATGTGATTTTCAGGGAGTTTAGAGCTTATTCAAGTGAAGAACAACCAAAGGAGAAAGAAAAGACTAAAATAATGCACTTTGAGACACATACAAAAAGCGGGAAGATGCACATGTGGAAGAACAATTAGATGGATTTGAGGATGGAGAAGAAGAAGAGGATTCAAATAATGATGTGCAGGATGAGCATATAGAAGAACATAAAGAGCCCCTTACTCCTACCTTGAGAAGATCCACAAGACAATGAAATCTTGTTAACAGGTATAGCCCTCTTGATTTCCATATTCTTGAAATCATTACCCTCCATCTCGTACAAGTATTGAAGTGAGGTCACTTCCAAATTTTAGTTGGGGAGGAGATAGTATATGTTTGAAACAAAAATATTGTTTCCACCAAAATGCAGACATATACAACCTTTTTCCTTTGGCCCTCCTGCATCTATAACCTTTTGTCTTATTAACTTCCTAAATCCTGAGTCAGTTTAGGCTAGTTCAAGCTTAGTGCATGCAAGTATAACTAGGGGTTGAGCAAAGGGTTGTTGAATTTGAAGTGCATGCAAGTATAACAGGAGGTTAAGCAAGTTGTTAAAAATTTGAACATTGAGTTAAATTGGTAGAATAGGAGGTGACCTTATTAGAAGGGAACCAGCAGTACACTAGCCACTATTAGAAGACCATTTAGCCTTGCCAATGTTTTTAAGAGTAGGATGGCTTGATTATTTTTTGAAGCTCACAAAATATAATGAAGGCATGACAAGGTAATTTGCAGCCACATTACAACATGATGAAGCCACTACCAGGGTTTGAAAGTGGATGCTTCACAGGTTGCAATCACAGAAGTGTCTGGTCTACCTAGGGATGGAGAAGTGTTCCCTGTCAAGGCAAATGCAGTAGCTGCTAGGGATGAGTTCAACGAGGTATTGGAGCACCTGGACTCAATGTCACAAGGTACTAAGAGATTATCACTTCCACGAGTATGGGCTTCTTGTGTTGTTCATATTATTAAGTACATTATGTGTGATGGTAGACATTCCCTTCTATATACTGTGCATCTTAAGCTATTGAGTCACCTTCACCATAACAGAATAGTCAATGTACCCAATTTTTTGTATAATTTGTTAAAAAGAATGGGGTATGAACATCAACAGAATTGAAATAATCCAGCTTTATCACATGATTGTTTGATTACCCTGTAAGTGAAAAGGAGCCTTAGGGTTCATTACCCACAAGTACCTTGGGAAAGATTTTTGAAATGTAGAAACATTAATGATATTCTTGAGGAGCCAGCAGTACTAGGGAATATAAAATCACCTGCTGCTTCTTTGAGGGGAACTCCTCCTATTGCTTCACCCACCCATAGCAAGGGAGAAACAGGAGAGCAAGATGTGCCAAATTCACCACATGCAACATTTGATCAACCTGTAGCAGAATAGGTACATCAAACCCCATCTTCTAATAAAACACCAAAAACCAGAAAGGAAAGAGGTGGTTCTTCTTCTGCATCTTCAAAAAGGCCAAAGAAGAAACCCACACAACTAAGGTGTTCACACTACCTAAAGAGGAAAGGTGTTATGAGGGGTGGTATTGAGAAACAAGGAGAAGAAAAAGATGTTGTGACAGTGGAAACTGACCCTGAACAAGAGGCAAATGTGACTGAAAATGTGCAAGTTCCCATAAAAAGGAAATGGTATATATCTATCACCTCTGAAATAGAATTAGAGGATATTTTTGTTGCCAAGAAAACTAAAAAGAAAACCCCAATTAACCCTGACAGTGAGGGTTATGAATCCACAGGGGGTGGTGTTGACTAGTCTTTAAGAGATGAATTATTGCTAGAAGAAAGAAATGTCAGGAAAGAATTACAAGAAGATTTTGAAAGGATCAAGAAGCTAGTAGAGGAACTAGTCAAAACATATGAGAAAAGGGACAAGGAAAGAGAGGCAAAGATTCATGAATCGGAGGAAAAATTCAATACTTATGGGCAAGGGTCAAAATAGGATATACTTGCAGGACTAGCAATAGTTTTAGCAGGAAATAAGGAATTGGTAGCTAAGGAAAAGAGACCCCCTATCACAAAAACCCCAACCTATCATACAATTATGTCCTTAGGATATCAACTGTGGAAAGTTACTCAAAACTTTTCTAAACAAAGAGAGGAGTGTAAGAAAGAAAAAGAGGTAATGATTGTAGAACATACTCAGGCATTAGAGAGAAAGGATATTGAATTAAGAAGATTAATAGTTAGGATGGAAGAGGTAGCAAATAAAGTTGCCTGAATTTTTAAATGCAGACCTTTAGCCAGAACATATGCTTTGTTTTTACAGGAAAATTTTTTAATTTTTCAATTTAGTAAGTTGATTAGTAACAAACTAGTTGCTATGAGTGGAAAAATGACTTTTCTAAAAGTTTTGTTGATGCCACACCAGAAGAACAGGACCAATTATGTGAGTACTACTTGCATAACTATGTTGTGCTTGATGATATAGAATGGAACCCATTAGGTTTTGTGGTGGATTTACAATTGAGGGCACTAGCATCCTATTTCATAAATGAGAAGTTGAGGGGTGAAATTATGCAAGCATATCTGGAGAGAGAGAAATCAATTGCTCTTCCAATAAGAAGAGAATCTAAAACCCCTAAATTCATCATTAGAGAATGGAAACAACTTTTGGATCATAAGGGTGTAGGTAGAATAATCATGAATTTGAGACTACATGATAATGAAAGAATGTAGCATTTAACTATTGGATTCATCCACCATTGTTATCAGTTTGTGAAAGAAAGATGGAATAGTTTAACCCCTGAGTTGCAGAGAAAAGAACCCCACTCTATTCATAATGTTATGGCCATGTTTGAAAGAGTACATAAATATATGGATGTTGCCAAAGGACAGGGACTTGAATGGGTACCACTTACCTTCTAGCCACCAATGCTTCTGTACCTGGTACCACATTGGACAGGGAAGAAGAATGTCGAGTGTGAGAAGGCAGAGGTTACTAGAATGAGTAGACTAGCATATCATAATGGCTTTTATTTGGAACAAGTTGAAGGAGTAGATTCTATTATAGACTTCAGGGAAATTACTTTGTACTACAACCTCTAGGCCTAGTGATTTGCTTGAGGACAAGCAAATTGTTAGTTGGGGGGAAATGATGAATTTGGTTATTAGCTAGTTTTCTTATGGTTTTATCCAAGTTCATATACATTCTCAAACATTACCTTCTACATATTCCTATATTATGCTATCTCCTGTGTTCATTATGCAAACCTAAACCTGATTATTAAGTACATGGAAATATGGTTACAATATGATGAATATTGAATGATTATGTGTGGCAATGTATGGATTGTAAAGGATATCTATGCTTGACTATGGTTGTTAGTATTGTGTGCATGTTTTGTGGACAAACACTTGCAGCTAGAGGAGATGGACTATAGCCCACAACAACTCTAAGGTGCAACCCGTAGCCAAAGAGTTCCCAAACAGTAGAATAGGGGAGGTTCCAAAATAAAATGAGCATAGCAACTATAGCATGGAGGCACTTGATGAAGATGGTTACACATCGTGATGACAATTAATAAAGATGATTGAAAGAAAAGAATTTTGTTGCAGATAGGAGTCTAACGTGTCTAATTCAACTAGTCCACGTTCCAATTATGTTGCAACAAGAGTCTCAATGTAATGAAATAACATGCACAAGAAGGAATATAATAGGAAATATGCTATAAATACTTGATAATAACTGAAAATAATAAGCCACTTCGAGGGGTAAACCTCCAAATATCTCCAATGAGAACACAATTCACAATATGATGGTGAAATAAGACTCAATACCTCCTATATATACCTATTTATGCCTAGGATATCACCTAGGTTGACTTAGATAGCCCTATATAAGCCTTAAACTGACCTAAACAACTAAATAACAATATAATAATGATAATATGACTTAATTAAGAGTTAAGATAGCCACAAGCCAACTATTCATAACTTGATGTGCAGCAATATTAAGGGCGTAGCATGCCCTTCCTCTTCAAAGAAGTATTGTCCTCAATGCTAATCAAGTGTGGATTCTTCTGAATGAACTCCTCATCCTCCCATGTGGAATCTTCAACTGGTAGATTCTTCCATTAGATGAGATACTCAGTGAGAGTTCTAGTCCTTAGTTTTTGTGTGTGTGTTTGAAGAATGCACTATGGTTCCAATATGATTCTTCCTTCTTCATCGAGCTCTGGTAGTACTGTTTGAGTTGGAATATTATGCCCAATTACCTTCTTCAAACAAGAAACATGAAAAACTAGATGTATCTTTGTTGTTGGTGGCAACTCTCACTTGGAGGCAACACTTCCAATCTTTTGCATGATCTGGTATGGGACATAATATCTTGGAGACAACTTATTGTTCTTTTTATGTTGCTTCTATAAGATTTTCTTATAAGGTTGCAATCTCAAGAAGACCCAATCTCCCACTTCAAAAATTCTTTCACTATGATGTTGGTCCAGCTGCTGCTTCATTCAATTTTGTGCCATGGCTAAATTCTCCTTGAGTCCTGAAAGTACATGTTGTTGATGAAGCAAGTGGTCCTCTACTACCTGAACTCTTGGTGACACCTTCAATGATGATGTGATGGACGGAGGATGATATCCATATAGTGCCAAAAATGGAGACATTTTTTATGAGCTATGAAAAGAAGTTGTTACGAGTAAAACGGGATAATAAAAGAATTATAAAAACACCCAATAACTCAATGAAATGTGCAAGAAACAAATAATAAACTAAATAACCAAACTTACAGTACTTTTATTACCTGGCGGCTTCCATTGTTCACCTATTCCCGTTTGATCTTTGGTGATGAATGCAGCCCTCAGGAAGCTTGCTTCCTCGCTTTGATTCCTCAAGATGACAAAGGAGAAATGGCTTGGATACTTTTTGTGTTGAAGATGAGCTTCAACACAATAATGGGATGAATAGTGAATGGTGTGAGAGTGGGGGTGCCAATAGCACGCTATGGATTCAACAAAGTAATCTTACTTGAAAGCTTTGTTCCCTTTGAAAAGGAAGAATAGAGGGGTATTTATAGGATTGTGTGAGAGAAGATCAATAGTGTAAAAGACATAAGAAGATCAATGGTAGAGGATGTTCGAGAGAATGTGCGCGAATAGAAGGACATGTGTCATTCAAAAGGATGCTTTGTTGAGTTAACTACTTTCTTGATGACGATGAGCTTTTATTTCTTAAATTAGAATATATTTTTCTAATTTAAGAGTTTGTTGATAAAAACAAAGTTGTTTTAAATCAGTTAACTCAGCTTTTGCTTTTGCATGACAAGGAAGATTTATTTTTAGAAGATTTGGAAGATAAGAAAGCAAAATTAAATAAATAAATTTATTTAATTGTTTGTGCAAGATTTAGAAGAATAAATAAAATATTTGATTATATTTTATTTTTGGAGATTGAGGTTTAATTTAAATAAATTTGTATTTTATTTAAATTTGGAAGAATGAATAATTTAATTAAATAATTAAAATTATTTAATTGTTTTAGAAGAATAAAGTTGATATTGATGAAATTAATTAAATAAATGTAATTTATTCAATTAATGTGAGAAAATGAATCAAATAAATAAATCGTTTTATTTATTTATTGATAGAGGAATATTAAGATGAAATAAATATTTAAAATATTTATTTAGGTAGAGTCATGTCATTTTTAGGTGTATATAAAAGTGTTATACCACCATTCTACCAGTGGTAGCCAATCTACCCATTGAGATTGTTTCTTTGAAGTGAAACAAGGTTGATATCCTTCCAAACACTTATTAACAACCTCAGTTTGCCCATCCGATTGAGGGTGGTATGAAGAGCTATGAGCTAATTGAGTACCTAAACATGAGAATAAATATTTCCAAAAGTGACTAGCAAAAATAGGATCATGATCACTGATAATAACCTTAGGTGTACCATGTAGCTTTTGTATATTCTCCAAAAAAAAAATTGCCACTATACTTGTTGTAAAAGGATGTGATAATGCAATGAAATGTGCATATTTAGTGAGGCAATCCACTACTACCATGATGACATTATGACCTTTATATTTGGGTAGTCCTGTAATGAAGTCTATGGATTCCTCTTCCCAACGTTGGCTAGGAATAACTAAGGGTTGCAAGAGACTTGGTGACTTAATTGTCTGCCCTTTATTCCTTTGACAAACCAAATGTTCAGCCACAAATTTTTGAACATCACCTTTTATCCCTTCCCAAAAAAAATCTTGTTTGACTCAATGATATGTCTTCAAAAATATTGAATGACCACCAACTAAAGACTCATGAAGTTCTGTGAGAATCTTTTATTTAAGAGTGGAATTCTTACAGAGATACAATCACTCTTTATACCAAAGAGTATCTCCCTTCCAACAAAACTTATCTGAACTGTTAGGATCACTCTTTAATTGTTGGATGAGATTACTTGTAGCAACATCATTCTGTCATTCTGCTTTGGCTTCTTCCACCCAATTTGCTTGTAATATTGAAAGGGCACACAATAAGGTTTCATCTTTCTCATCCTTCCTAGAAAGTGCATCTGCCACAATATTTTCCTTCCCTTTCTTATATACAATCTCAAAGTCATATCCCAACATCTTAGTGACCCATTTTTGTTGCTCTTCAAAAGATAATCTTTGTTCCAAAAAATATTTTAGGCTATCATGATCTGTCTTAACCTTGAAGTGTCTACCCATTAGATAAGGCCTCCATTGTTTAATTGCATGAAGAATAGATAGCATTTCCTTCTCATAAATAGGTTTGAGTTGATTCTTACCCTTTAATTGACGACTCTCAAAAGCAATTAGTCAACCCTCTTGCTGAGTACTGCTCCTATACCATTTCCTAAAGCATCACATTCCACAATAAATTCCTTGGTGAAGTCTGGAGTGGCCAGCACTGGAGTTGTACACATAGCCTCCTTCAATCTCTCAATGTTGCATTAGCAAACTCATTCCAATGAAAAGAATCCTTCTTCAATAAAGTTGTGAGAGGAGCTACTATACGGCCATAATTCTTCACAAATCTTCTATAGTGTCCTGTCAATCCCAAGAAACCCCTCAATTTCTTATTGGTTTTTGGAATAGGCCATTCCATGATAGCCTTAATCTTGTTAGGATCCACCTTTACTCCCTCATGTGAAACTATGTGTCCCAAATACTCCACCTCATGATTAAGACCAAAAGCACACTTGGAAGGCTTAGCATAGAGTTGATGATCTTCAAGTATTTGTAATGCTTGATCTACATGTTGCAAGTGTTCTTCCCATGTCTTGCTATAAATCAATATATCATCAAAGAATACTAATACAAACTTCCTCAAGAATTTCTTAAAAATGGAATTCATCAAGATTTGAAATGTAGATGGTGAATTGGTAAGACCAAATGGCATCACCAAAAATTCATAATGACCCTCATGAGTCCTAAATGTTGTCTTACAAATATATTCTTAATTTGAATTTGGTGATAACCCAATCTAAGATCTAACTTTGTAAAATACATAGCTCCATTCAATTCATCTGGCAAATCATCAATGACTGGAATAGGAAACTTATCTTTAATGGTGTACATGTTGAGCACTCTATAGTTCGGACACATGCGCCAAGTTTCATCCTAAAGACACCCAAAATTGACCTAATTATCATTAGCATCCAAATATTGCATTATTTACCATCTGCATTTGTCTAACACACTTGAGCTAATATCCCTATCACTTATTTCTTCTATTAATTAAATAAATTTATATTTATTTAATTAATTCATTAGTTATTTCCTCTAAGCTATAATTAAACAATCTTTAATTATTTAATTATCTTATTTCTATCTATTTTAATTAAATAAATTTTATTTATTTAATTAAAATTCCATTCACAAACCCACTTTCCAATTAATTAAATAAATTTTATTTATTTAATTAATTTATCTTATCATTTATCTCATGAGCCAACATGTGTGCCTCTTTCATTTAAAAACATGTGTGGTACTACATCTTTTATTTAATATCTTTCACATGTAGTACTTTTTATGTACACAGTCACACATAAGCCCTATCTTCCCTCCACTTGTCATTTACACATTCACCTATGACTATTCTTTAATCTTAGCCATTCACATAGCCATCAAATCTCCACCGTTGATTGATTTTGGTTGAGTTCTATATAAACACCCTCTCATTCCATACTATAGGGATCTAACATTCATATAGCGTCTACATTATCATCTTGAGCATATTGAGCACTTTAGCATCCATTGAGCATATTATCATTATCATCCATCCATTATGGCAGCTTTGATCTTCATAATTGTTTATTGTTGAAGAAGCAATCCACATCATAAAACAAGGAATCATACAATCTAGGTGATATTGTTCTTGAATTGCATGCTTTTGATTTTATTTAGATTAGATTCTTTGATGATGGTAGGGTTAGGTTTTCATGGCTATGCTTGATCTTATTAACCTGACTTTTACCTATCACATTTTGGCATGCCCGGTGGGACCCACATCCTTGATTAACTTTGTTATTTGAAGTTGTTTTTGTGAAGATCAGATTTTCAAGCGCTTATGGTAAGTTTCAGTCACTTCTAAATGGAAACCAGTCACTATTTGATTATACGTATCACTTTTAAACTGAAACCGCCACTTATAGCATTTTTTAGATCGCTTTTAAACAACAGTCAGTCGCCTTTTTCTTAAACCCAATCACTTTTAAACAACAATTACTCGCCTTTGTCCTGAACTGAGTCACCTGTAATCAACAAAAAATCACTTTTGAATCAAAACTACTCGCCTTTAGAAAACAAGTTTGCTTGTGGCTAATACTGTAACCTGTCATCTGGATTGAAAACTAGATCACTTTTGAGCTATTATTAATTGCTTTTGGCTTTTTTTTGTGTCGCATCTGAGCTATTATCTGCCGCCTCTGGCTAAATATCAGCAAATCCTAGCAACTCAGCCAAATCAGCCATATTTCTAGTTTGCTTAGCCTCAGCATTAGCTTTCAGACTTGCTTCTAATTATTTATAAATACCTAGACTTTGTCTCCTATCTTGAGCATAACAAACAATTGGACTTTGTGGACTTCCCATCTTCTTGAGACCTCAAATCAGCAAACTAAACATCCAACAATCAATCCAACATCAGCAGAACATCATATTTTGGCCTTAGCCTTAGCGATACAATAAATAGTAACATCAACCAGCTTTTTCCCTTTGAGTGTGTGAGCTATCCTCTAGGGAATTCTTGTTGCAAGTATGGGCCTAACTGGTGTTGTCATTGATGTCATCATACTCTTGTTGCATTAATGTCAAGGATTGGATGAGTTGTATGTTGAGGATATTGAGAAAATTAGTCCTATTAGGAACAGAGAAGAACAGTGAAGACAGTGAGGTAAAGATCCAAGATAAGATGAAGATCAGAGGATGCGCATCAAAGGATTTGTAGATATATGTCTTAAGATGATCCAGTTAAGTTTTGAGAGATCCGCATGAAGATCTGAAGAAGTTATGGTCACTTGAGTAAAACTAGTTCTGGTAGTTGTTTAGAGGTGATAGAGTAACACAAATAGGTCCGGTGAGCTCCAGAAATGCAATATCTTGTTCTATGGATTTGGTGGAGTGTTTAGGAAGTTAATGTGAATTGACAACTCAATTGGTTCATAGTCTGGAGGTCCGCAAACATCTATTCCAATATAACAGTGATGACATACTGTGTTCTTTAGGTTCTGGATGAAGGAGAGAATGATTTCAGTAAGCAGAAGTAGTGTGAATATTCTTCATGATTCAGGCAAGCTTGTGGAGGTCTTTATATTGTGTCTAGTTCGTGTTGGTAGTCCGCATTGAAGATTGAGCTCATAATTGAAGAATTACTTCCAGATGATGATTTTCTTCCTAAGTGTGGCTGACCGGATGAGTTACACATCCTACAGATGATCTGTGAGGTATGGCGTGTTCCTCAAAGAAGATTGAAGTCCCAGATCTGTGTGGCCAACAGTGTATTGACCCACGTGAAGTCTTTTTGTAATTAGTCATGTTGTATTTATGTATTTGCTTTGTAATGTATGTCGACTTGGATGATTATCCCAAAGTCAAATGTCTTGTATAAATAAGAAGTTGTGAAGTCATTTCAAATGTATCTTGTAGAGATGAGAGTGTGGTAGAGAGGAGAGGTGCGAAAAGCAGAGCAAAAGTATTGGGCTTAAATGGAACTGACTCAAGCATGGTGAAGATGCTATTCTTTAGTTTGAGTATTTAATACTTAATTATTTTGTAGACAGTGTGTCTCATGTAGGTAGTGGGCCTTTTGTGAGCAGTGTGCTTAGGCAGTGAGCCCTTATTGGCCTGTGCCATTTTGTTCCTTTTATTCTTCTAACAGAGAATACAATCTTGGGTTAGTCACCCCGTGGTTTTTCCCTTAACCAGGTTTTCCACATCAAAATCTTGGTGTCATATGTGTTAATATGTTTCTACTCTTGAATGATTGCATTATGTTTTCATGATTAATTTATGATTATGCTGCTGAATTAACAAGAAGGATTTAAGTGATTAATAAGAGGAGAAAGTTTTGAGACAACTGATTCACCCCCCCCCCTCTCAATTGTCTGCCTTGATTCTAACAATTGGTATTAGAGCTAATTTCCTCTAAAAGAGTTTAACCACTTGAGAAGGATAGCCCAAGGTTTGATGGAACCAATTTCACTCTTTGGAAAAAACACATGGAATGTCACTTGCAATGTATGGGAATGCAATATTGGATCATGGATTCAAAGAAGTATGTTCCTCCACAGAATGGTTTGAGAACTGTAGATGAAATTAGAGATGCTGAAAACAATCTTTGGGCTAAAGAAGCTCTACTAAGTGCCTTATCTGATTCAGAGCTGACAAATGTTATAGATCTAAAAATAGCATATGAGATTTGGGAAAAACTAGAACTTCTGCATGAAGGAGACAAGTATGTTAAATGTGCCAAGCTACAGAGTCTGAAAGGAAATTTTGAAAACCTGAAGATGAGTGAAGATGAGAATATCACCTCCTACATGACAAAAGTTAATGAGCTTGTTTGTGGCATCAAATGTGCTGGTGTTCTGGATGAAAATGAAATTGTTGCTAAGGTTCTCAAATCCTTACCTCCTGCTTATAAACACAAAGCTGCTGCTATCGAGGAAATCATATCTTTAACAACTATCACAAGGGATCAATTGGTTGGTAAGATATCTACATTCAAGTTAGCTGAGTTTGGCGATGCACTTCCCAATACTGAATCAACATTCAAAGCTAGTGCCTCTACAAAAGGTAAACAAAGATATGATCTAGGAGAAAGCTCCTCAAGAAAATCTTCTTGGTATGAGAAAGCAAGAAAAGATTTGGAAGAGGATGAATTAGAAGTTGAACAACTTGAGGCTCTCATTGCAAAAAGACTGCCAAGAGGATCCGGTAAGTATCAAGGAAAATTGCCTTTCAAATGTTTTAATTGCAATAAGATTGGTCATTTTGCCTCAAGGTGTCCGGAAAGATTTTCTAGGCCAAACCCTAACAGACCAAGATTTCAAAAGAAGTACTACTATGTTCATGAAGATGATGATGGAGTAACAGATGATGAATCAGAGACAGGGAACAAATCTGGAAGCGACTGGGTGTTTATTGCCATCAAGGAAGAAGATCCAATGCCCTTTGAATCTGTCAATCATAAAATGGTAGAAAGCACTCTGGTTGCCCAAGTTGAAGAAAAGGATGATTGGTTCATTGACAATGGATGCTCCCACCATATGACAGGTGACAAAAATAAGTTTATAGATTTGGAAAGTTATGAAGGTGGAGTTGTAAAATTTGGTGATAATTCTGCTGGCAAGATCAGAGGTAGAGGAACTATTTCTTTTGATGGAAAGAACAAAACCAACAATGTACTGTATGTTAAAGGTCTGAAGCACAATCTTCTCAGTGTTGGATAGTTGGTGGACAAAGGCCATGATCTCTGATTCAAAAATGGAAAATGTAAGATCTTTGAAAGTTTCAGAATAGAGATTACATCCAGTACTCAAACAAAAGGTAATATCTTCCACTTGGTTGGTACTGGTAAAAGTTGTTTATTTGTTCAAATTGATCAGAGTTGGTTATGGCATAGAAGAATGTGTCATGTGAATTTTGATAATATCATCAAGATAAGAAACACTCAGGCTATAAGAGATCTTCCAAGACTAGTGAAACCCACTAATAGTTTGTGCAAAGAATGTTAGTTGGGTAAGCAAAGTAAAGTCACATTCAAAAGTAAGGAACAGTCTTCTACCAGATTATTGGACTTAGTTCATACTGATCTATGTGGTCTGGCAAGAATCAGGAGTTTGCAAGGTGATAGATACTTCATGTTATTAATTGATGACCACTCCCAAATGATGTGGGTGACTTTTCTGAAAGAGAAATCTGAGGCTCTTGAGAAATTCAAAATATTCAAAGCTATGGTAGAGAATGAAACCGGATTAAACATAAAATGTCTGAGGTCTGATAGAGGTAGACAATTCACATCTAGTGAGTTCATAGAATTCTATGAGAAACATGGGATAAAGAGACAGTTGTCAGCTCCAAGGACTCCACAGCAGAATGGAGTAGTGGAAAGAAAGAACCGGACCATCTAGGAAGTATCTAGAACCATGATGATGGAAGCAAATGTTCCTTAGATCTACTAGAGAGAACCTGTAAGCACTGCTGTCTATACTCTTAATCGAGTACAAATCAGAAGCAATACTGGTAAGACCCCTTATGAACTCTGGTTTGGCATCACTCCCACTATGAAGTATTTCAGAGTCTTTGGTAGCAAATGTTATATTAAAAGAGATGAAGACCTTGGCAAATTTGATACTAGAAGTGATGAGGGAATATTCTTGGGTTATTCTAATCAAAGCAAAGCATACCGGTGCTATAACAAGAGATTGAAAAAGATGATAGAAAGTACAAATGTGAAGGTTGATGAAGGTGTTGAAAACCCTCAAGGTTTTATGAATATGATGAAGATGATCAGAATGATGTTTTGGTCCAAGCTCCTTCTAAAATTCAGATCTAGACTGATCAGAGAATCAAGAAGAAGAGATAAGTTTGAATGAATCAGTTCAAGAAATAGAAGTGCAAGAAACTCCCAAAATTCCTAGGTATGTAAGACTGAATCACTCTAAAGATCAGATCATAGGTGATAAAAGCAAAGATGTTCAAACAAGAAGAAAGATTGCTCAAGACTTAGAAAATTATTGTCTGATCTCAAAGATTGAACCAAAAATAGTGAATGAAGCATGCAATGATGAAAGCTAGACTAAAGCAATGAAGGAAGAACTGATGCAAATTGAGAAAAATCACACTTGGGAACTTGTTCCCAGACCTAGAAACAAAAATGTGATTGGAACCAAATGGGTCTTCTAGAACAAACTAAATCAAGATGGTGAAGTAGTTAGAAACAAAGCTAGATTGGTCTACAAGGGTTATTCCCAAGTAGAAGGAGTTGATTTTCAAGAGACTTTTGCTCTGGTGGAAAGAATTGAAGCAATCAGATTATTTCTTGCCTTTGCTACCTTCAAGGATTTCAAAGTATATCAAATGGATGTCAAGTCATCCTTCTTGAATGGTGACTTGGAAGAAGATGTATACATTGAGCAATCAGATGGATTTCAATTGTCTAATCATGGTGATATGGTTTACAAGTTGAAGAAAGCACTGTATGGACTCAAACAAGCTCCAAGAGCCTGGTATGAAAGACTAGATAAGCATCTTTTAAAGATTGGTTTCAACAAAGGTACTGCTAACAGTAACTTGTACTTCAAAATTAAACATGAAAATATTTTCATTGTTGAAGTATTTGTTGATGATATCATTTTTGGAGGAAGAGATAGTATGTGCAAGACTTTTGTAGATTAAATGAAAAGTGAATTTGAGATGTCTATGTTTGGGGAAATAAATTTCTTCTTGGGTCTGTAAATCACTCAAACAAAGAAAGGAATCTTCATTTCACAAACCAAATATGTGAAAGAATTGTTGAAGAAGTTTGGGATGGAAGACTCAAAAACAATGAGTACTCCCATGGTAACCAGATGTAAATTAAGCAAAGATGATGACTCTCCTAAGGCTGATTAGAAAAAGTATAGGTCAATGATTGGAGGACTATTGTTTCTTACTCAAACTAGACCTGACATTATGAATGTTGTTGTTCTTGTTGCTCGATTCTAAGTTGATCCTAGAGAATCTCATGTCATGGCAATCAAGAGGATTCTCAGATATCTAAAAGGGACAGTTGAGTATGGTTTATGGTATCCTAGAGATCATGATTTCTCACTTCATGCATATACAGATGACCAGAAGAGTACCAGTGGTGGGCATTCTTTTTAGGGAAAAGATTGGTTTCTTGACTAAGCAAGAAATAAGAAGCAATATCTTTGTCCACTGCAGAAGCAGAATATATTGCAGCAGCAGGTAGTTGCACTCAAGTATTATGGATGAAGCAAATGCTAAGGGACATTAGAGTGGAGTATGAGGAACCTATCACAATCTTCTATGACAACTCAAGTGCAATAAACATTTCAAAGAATGTGGTGTTACATTAAAAGACAAAACATATATCCATCAAGTTTCATTTTTTGAGAGAGCAAGTGAACAAAAATGAAGTTAGATTGGAGTTTGTACCCTTCAAGAATCAAATTGTAGACATCTTTATCAAACCTCTACCTAAGGACTCTTTTGAGTATCTCAGGGAGAAGTTAGGGGTTATCACCCCTCTAATTTTGAATTAAGGTGCACTGATGTGCATTAGTCTGGTGGATCTCATAGTCATATCTTGTGGTCCAGATTGATGATGGGAAGCTGCTACTTAGGGGGAGAAGTTGGTATATTGATGCATGTGCCCTTTTCCATTGATGTCAAAGGGGGAGAGAAGACATGTGAAAAACAAAAAGTGATTATTGATCAAAGGAGGAGCAGTAAAGGAAGAGAATACATGTGAATGGTTGTTGTTGATAGGGGAGTTATGTCAGTCAGTAAGGAGAAGTTCTTATCTTGATGGTTAAAATAGTTTTTCACATCATATGTTGCCATCAATGACAAACGGGGAGATTGTTGCAAGTATGGGCCTAACCAGTGTTGTCATTGATGTCAACATACTCTTGTTGCATTAATTTCAAGGATTGGATGAGTTGTATGCTGAGGATATTGAGAAAATTAGTCCTATCAGGAACAGAGAAGAATAGTGAAGATAGTGAGGTAAAGATCCCAGCTAAGATGAAGATCAGAGGATACACATCAAAGGGTTTGTAGATATATGTCTTAAGATGATCCAGTTAAGTTTTGAGAGATCTACATGAAGATCTGAAGAAGTTATGGTCACTTGAGTAAAACTAGTTTTGGCAGTTATTCAGAGGTGACAGAGTAACACAAATAGGTCCGGTGAGCTCCAGAAATGCAATATCTTGTTCTGCGGATTTGGTGGAGTGTTTAGGAAGTCAATGTGAATTGACAACTCAATTGGTTCATGGTCTGGAGGTCCACAAGCATCTATTCCAATATAACAGTGATGAAAGACTATGTTCTTGAGGTTCCAGATGAAGGAGAGAATTATTTTAGTAAGCAGAAGTAGTGAGAATGTTCTTGGTGATTCAGGAAAGCTTGTGGAGGTTTTTATATTGTGTCCAGTAATGGTGAAGCTTTCTCTTCATTTACTCAATGATGGCATAATATAGCTAGTAAATTATCATGGGAAATACCTGAGAAACAATAGCTCGACATCTTTGTTCAAAATCTTCATCTCGAGCTTTCATTCCAACTACAATTGCAAAGTGCTAGTACCTTTGATGAACTTGTTTCCAAAGGAACCATCATTGAACACACTCTAATTGCTAAAGGCACTATCAAGATTTTCAGAGATAACAAAGACAACCCTCAAAACTCCAACAATAAATCTCACTTTTGGAACAAAAACAAGAATGTTGTCTATGACGGTGTTGTAGACGCGAAGAATATACAAACAATGAAAACTCCTATTAACATTCAAGCCGCATCTACAGAAACTCAACCTTTTTCAACGAACTCGACAACGACAAATTTTAAATCCTCGACGACAATTCACACCATTAGCGGAACCTATGGAAGTTATCTTTCGAAAGCTTCTCCAAGCAAGAGATATCATGTTACCTGATGCACCACCCAATGGTGAACTACTCTTCAAAGCTCCTTGGTACAAAGAAAATGAGTATTGTGATTATCATAGAGTCAAGGGACATAAAACAAATGGTTGTATACGCTTAAAGCATGTTATTCAAGATTACATCGATCAAGGTTTAATCAAAATCACACTTCCAACAACACAACCTACACAACAACTGACATCAAATTATGATCTCGATGCTTTCAAGAATCCACTTCCATCTCATGACAAATCAAGTAACCCTCATACTAGGAATGCCATTCAATATAACTATGAATCATCCACTATTGGCCTCATTGACCATGCTCTCATTTTCACTATTACTATCCAAGGCAAAGCACCTGACTGCGCTGTGACTACCCGAAGAGGTCACGTACCATTCAAGGAGCACCTGTCTATCCTCCTTGACCGTCTTCTAGCTATAACATCCTTGATCACCTTGGCAAAACACCTACACATATCTCCATCCTTGAATTTCTTCGCATATCCCCTGCCCACAAAGCTATCCTTGATAAAGCCTTACAAGAATCTCTGGGGCCCAACGATATCAACACCACTCAATTCCAATCTATGGTAGCTAGCATTGCAGCCCCTTGTCATCTCACCTTTTCTGACAAAGATCTTCATCCTTCCATCAACCCATCACATAACAAAGCCCTCCACATAGAAGTGTTTGTCAACTAACGTCGTATCAAATGAATCTTAGTGGATGGTGGAGCTAGTCTTAACATATGTTCTTTAAAATTAATAAAACAATTGGGATATTCTGAGAAAGATGTTGACACTACCAAGGTCATTACAATCAAAGAATATGATGATGTCGAGAGAGATACTGAAGGGATTATTCACTTGCCTATTCAAGTTGGGCCGGTCACTACTAACACCCATTGTCAAGTCCTTGATATTGAGCTTCCTTATAACATCATCCTTGGTCATCCATGGATCCATGCTCTCAAAGCAGTTCCTTCTACATGCCATCAATGCCTCAAGTTTCCACATATCGGTGTTGAGATTACTATCCATGTTGATCCCAATCCATTTGAATTTTGTCATGCTTTTCAAGCTAAATATCAAAGTCCTAACCACATTCCTATCAAAACCAAAGCATATCCATCTTCATCTTATGTGGATCCATCCGCCCTTCTTAAACCATCATCTAGCATAGCCACTTCCAATCTCCGTATCAAGTACACTGAACATGGCCCAGGCGAGTACACATTGCAAGAATCTTGTTGTGTTGGAACTCTTCCCTTGTCTCCCAAATCTCATGGCAAACCTTCTACATCCAAGCCATCTTCATCCGCAGCTGTCATAAAATCCCCACCCATAGTATTCATTAAAGGTGGATTCCTGGATGATGAAGACATTGATGACATCAACTCTTCAATATTCTTTGATGAGAACGACCAAGTCCAACTTGAAGTAGAGAGATATAACAATGGGTTCCGCATCATTAAGAACATGGGCTACAAAGGACATGGCAAAGTGGGATCACAGGAACAAGGACCTATCGAACCCATTATTGTGTCTAAGAAGTTTAATAAACAAGGCCTTGGCTATCAACTGAAGGTACCACTTCCCAAAGACATTAAGTGTATTTCCGATATGGAAGCTAGACCTCCCTTAGTAGGAGAGACTTCTAATACGGATACCATCAATGACTCCTCTATTCATATTACTGACCTTTTTCAAGAAAACTCCATCTTCATGATCTCCACAACTTCATCTAGCTAACACCCTTCGTCCGTTACCCTTTCACTCGTATATCCTAACCTTGTCGATTGGGACCAACAGGGGGCACCAATATTGGATACATTTGAAAATGACGAAACTATTGCTGAATTCATGGGATTATGACAAGGCATTCCATTGGGTGATCACAAAGCAGGCTTCATGATGGATCTCCCTAAACTAGCATATTTTGGCGGAAGTATCAAATCCTTTAGTCACAAAAGTGAAATAAATAAAATCAAAAAAGATAGGTCATTGGGTGAAAATCGAAAGGTGCCTCTTGACCGTGAAAAAGTAAAAATAAAGGATGTATCTGAGGGTGAAAACCTCTCTGAGGCGCCCGAGGATGGGGGATTTGATCTTCCTATTGCCACTGACTATCATGAGAAATCAACAATGCTAGTTGAAAAATCACAAGACATGAACTTGGGCACAGAACAGAATCCAAAGATTACATATTTGGTAGCATCACTATTAGAGCAGGAAAGAAGAGATTTCACAGCATTTTTCATAAAAAGAGCTATCAATTTTGCATGGACCTCTGCTGACATGCCAGGTCTAGATCCTTCACTTGTGGTACAACATTTAGTAGTATCTCCCAATGCAAAACCTATCAAACAAAAATTGTAAAAAATGCATCCGCAAGTAGCTCTATTGGTTAAGGCAGAAATTTAGAAGCTCTTAGAAGCAAAGTTCATAAAGCCTATTGATTATCCAGAGTGGGTTTCAAAATTGGTACCTATAGAAAAACTTGATGGACGAGTTCGTTGTTGCACAGATTTCAGAGATCTTAATAAAGCATGTCCCAAAGATGACTTTCCATTACCAAGCATAGACAACATTGTAGATCTCACAGTTGGACATGAAATGCTATCTTTGATGGATGGATTTTTAGGATACAACCAAATCAGAATAGCAGAGGAAGATCAAGACAAGACATCATTCATTTGTCCATGGGGTACATACTACTAGGTTGTAATGCCTTTTGGTCTCAAGAACGCAGGAGCTACTTATCAACGAGCCATGACAGTGATTTTCCATGACCTTTTTCACACTATCATGGAAGATTATGTTGATGATATTCTAGGAAAATCTAAGACAAGAGAAGGACATCTACAAGTATTAGCACAAATCTTTGATCGACTAGAGAAGTATCAAGTCAGGCTGAACCCAAAGAAATGTGTATTTGGTGTAACATCTGGAAAATTGTTGGGATACATTGTGTCTCGATGAGGAATAGAAGTGGATCTGGGAAAAGTAAAAGCTATCATGGAAATGCATCCCCAAGTAAATCTCAAGCAACTTCGTAGTCTACAAGGAAGGTTGCAATCCATCCGCGGATTTCTCTCACAACTAGCAAATAAGTGTCATCCTTTCCAACATCTTCTTCACAAGGGTGAACCTTTTAAGTGGGATGAAAAGTGTCAATAGGCCTTCACTAAAATAAAAGAATATCTAGCAACACCTCCTGTGTTAGTACCTCATGTACTTGATCGACCACTATTGATCTACATATCTTCAACAACAACAGCATTGGGTGCCTTTCTAACTCAGCATGATGATTCAGGAAAGGAGCAAGCCATTTATTACATTAGCAGAACTCTTATGGGATATGAACTTAATTATTCACCTATGGAAAAAGCATGTTTAGCATTGGTGTTTGCTTCCCAAAAGTTGCAACATTACATGTTGAACCAAACAACAAAGCTCATATCTAATGTTGATCCACTCAAATATCTTCTCTCTAAAGCAATCCTTACGGGAAGACTAGCAAAATGGGTTATGATCCTAAGTGGATTTGACATACAATATGTGGATCACAAGGCCATAAAAGGACAAGTTATTGCTGATCAGTTAGCTGCAGTACCTATCACAGATATTCAACCAATACGTCCAGAGTTTCCTGATGAAGAATTGTTCAATCTAACTTCACCAATACTATGGCAGCTATACTTTGATGGATCTTACACACAACATGGATCAGGAGCAAGGATATTGTTTGTCACCGCTCAAGGAGATTATATCCCGAAATCATACAGAATTGCATTTCCATGTACCAACAACATAGAAGAATATGAAGCTTTAATCATAGGATTATGTATGGTAGTACAATGGGCTATCAAATAGCTATAGGTCTTTGGTGATTCTCAATTGGTTATCAGATAGGTTTAGATGAATATCAAACAAAAGATGAGAAGCTTCTTCCCTATAAACTAATGGTGGATGATTTCAAGAAATATTTTGACACTATCACCTTTGAACAGATTCCAAGGATACAAAACAAAGTAGCAGATGCCATGGCTATGATTGGATCTCTTTTAGATATGTCATCCAATACACATAAGTGTGAGTTTCTGGTTGAACAGCTTTTGATTCCAGCATTTGAAGTACCGCAGTCTAAGCTTATTTGTGAGATTGTTGGTCCCAATTCGCCTTGGTACAAGGACATATATGAGTATCTCTACAATCAAACCTTTCTGTTGCAACTCTCTAATACCCAATGCAAAACCTTCATCCGTCAAGCCTCTCAGTACACTATCTTAGGAGACACCCTATATCACCAGAGTCTTGATGGTATCCTTCTTAAATGTCTTGATTCTGAAGAAGCTAAGGTTGCCTTACGTGAAATACATGAAGGTGTATGCGGATCACATTCTACTAGCCCTAGCCTTGTTAAAAAACTTCTACGAGCTGGATACTATTAGCCAACTATGGAGAAAGATGCACAACAATTTGCAAAAAGGTGTCTACAATGTCAGAAACATGGAGATTTAATACATGCACCAGCATATGAACTTCATCCTATTACCACTCCTTGGCCATTCTCGCAGTGGGGACTTGATCTCATAGGTAAAATCCATCCAACTTCATTAAATGGTCATAAGTTTATCATAACCATCACTGAATAGTTCACAAAGTGGGTGGAAGCAATACCAATGACCTATATTACTGGCAAGAAAGTATCTAAGTTTATCTTACACTATATCATTTGCTGGCATGGAGTTCCTCAAGACATTGTAACTGATAATAGTCGTCCTTTCAAGAACCAAGAGGTCAGAGATCTTTGTAACAAGTTCCATATCCAACATATATTCTCTACACCTTATTATCCCCAAAGTAACGACCAAGCCAAGGCTTCTAACAAAACAATCATCAAAATCCTTAAGAAAATAGTCAATGAAGCTAGTCGTGATTGGCATTTACAACTCAATCCTGGATTGTGAGCTTATCAAACAAGTATCAGAACTCCAACTGGAGCTACACCCTATGCCCTTGTGTATGGTACCGAAGCTATCCTACCTATTGAGGTTGAGATCCCCTCACTATGAGTATCCTTACAGCATACTATTTTAGATGAAGAATATCGAGTATCCAGACTCCATGATCTTGAGCTATTAGATGAACGGTGTCTTTCAGCACTCAACCATCTCCAAGTTTATCAAAACCATCTATGCCGCAGCTACAACAAGAAAATCATAGAACGCAGATTTCAGGTTGGAGACCTTGTCCTTAAAGCAAATCAAAAGAATCAGCAACACCGTGAGAAATAGGGCAAGTTTGAACCTAATTGGCTTGGTCCTTTTGTCATCACGTCAGTTTATGGATTAGGTGCATACACTCTCTCAACACCTGAGGGTATTCCCTTGGATGAACCAGTTAACAGCATTCATCTCAAGAAGTTTTATCCATGAATCTCAGCTATTCCCAAAATAATAATAATAATAGTAAGTACAAGATAAATAATCCGTCCTCTAGTGAAAACCTGGTAAACAGGTGCCTTGGATATGTACCATAGTGAAAACCTAGAAAATAGGTGCTATGTGTACTAACTAGCTCCCATCATCTACTTAGTTTGTTTCGATAATAGATTTTCATAGCATACTTCACCATCTATCATATATAATCCATATCATAATCCACATCTTGCCTTGTAAACCATTATCCCTTATATATCTTTAATAAACAATCTTTCCATCCTCCCCTCTGCCTTGCTAGCTTTCACAGTTTGGATTTTGTTGAGGTAATTTTATCATTTGGCACCCTAGCATCTTGATCGCACGACCGCATCCATCACAACTTCTCCATAATAAAACACCATCCCACACTGAAGGCACTTGTTGAGCCTTATTTGGAAGTGGATACATATAGCTCTAGCTCATAACATGGCAAACATCCAAGCTCATAACACAGCAAACATTCAACTTCAAGCACAACACACATCCAACTTCAAATGTGGCAAACATTTGCAACTAGGATCAAAACACAGTGCAAACATCACCAAAAACATCAAAAACATTTTAAAAAATACAAAAAAATCCAAACATCACAAAAATCTAAGCAATAAAGTTGATCTTTGACATCAACCATTAACGCAATAAGCAAGAACTACATCACCAGCTCTATCGTTAAAGCCTTGACCCCATGGATACAGGGTATGTAGGCAATCTGAGATGCGAAGGAAGCACTTTGATTCAGGCAAAGACGATAGCCCCCTTTTCATCATCCATCTATCATCTTTCTTCTAATCATCCTCCAATCTTTACTCTCACTTTCCTCTATCTTTCATCACTTACATCATTAATAAACCCAAAACTACATATTCATCATGTCTCATCACCATCATAATGTGCTTTGATCCCATGGACACAAGGTATGTAGGCAGTCTAGGCTATGAAGGAAGTATCCAGTACTCAAGCACAGATGATCTACCCCATCTTCTTCATCTTTCATCTTCTTCCCTTTGACCATCTCAAGCAAGACGCAGACTATTTGTATACTGAAAGCTCAAGCACTTTAACCAATCAGGGATAAGCTAGAATCTATTTGTCTGCATGTCCCAAGCCAACATTTTCTATAGCATTTTATCAAACCTCTTTAGCCTTCAATAGGATGCAGCTTTCCTCTCAAACAAGGCGCCAGCTTAAATCCATCCAAGAGCACTTAACTTTGGCAAGAGAATGTGATGACAGTATCTTTTGTTTTATCTTTTGATTTATCTTTTGTCATTTTCCTATGCCTAATCAAGATTACCTTGATCTATCATATCTTGGTACATTGCGATGAAGTAAGGAATGGGGCATGGTCATATTGCTTTCATATGTTGTGTCTGCGGGATGATCTTATTCTCTTCCTATGCGTATTGTTATCTTGTACGTGTTGGGATTAGCATCTTACATATCAATATCTCTAGCATCTGTGAAGCTAAATAGTCTCTTATGTACATGGAACTATTTTATGTCAAGACTGGCTCCATACATATAACCAGCAAGGTATTACTATGTGTAGTGGAGATAAGCTCAAACCTTTGCTTGTAGCATCAAAGTCCATCTCGAAACACTAGCTGCTATTCATATCTTGTGTATGTTGGCTCGACATCTTGACCTCATACGTTCAGGCAAGATTGTAGTATGTTAGTTTTGCATTGGATATCTTGACACCTTGGTCTTCTATACCCTGGTGCATAACATCCACATGCTATATCAAACATAAGGATTGCATTTCTTTTAAATTCTAAGCAATTACTTTAAAAGTTGTCACTTCATGTATCCATTCCATCATACACCTATGTAGTTCTCAACCAAGATCAATCTTTCCCTCCATCATCCTTTTTTGCCTTCCTTATCCTGCAAAACAAGTGTGTTAGACATATCATTATCATTACCATTTATATATAAGCATTAGTCCATATCATATCATTACCATCTATCTATTTGCATTATCATTAGCATAAGACATTTCCATTATTTCCATTTGCATATTCATATCATTTGCATAAACATCCATGTAAACCATGAAAATACAAATACAAAATGCATAACCACCACAACCATAAGTGCATCCATTACAACATCATGTTGATAATCAATGCCATCATATGTGTGTGTGTGTGTCAATATACAAGTGTCCACATGAACAAGCTGAGCCTTCAAAAATGTATGTATAATCGGCTCTACGCCTCATCATGATACAACATAATATACATAAGCAATGTAGGCCTAGTGACTACTAGCAGCTCCCTCGTCCTAACCACCACCACAAGGTCCTGTACCTGGCTCCCTATCTCTCTGTGGCCCCATCACTGATGCTACAGATCAAGACCCACCTGTTCTCTGTGAACTAGAAGATCCTGACATGCTCCTGAAGCTAGACTGCCTCTGCTCTGTTGGCACGGCCCCATAGTATAAGCCTCTATAATACTCAGCCTCACCCTATGCCCTCCTCATCTCTCCCTGTGTCTGTGTCATCTATGTGGCTAGATACATAGTAGCCCCATCTATACCTAATGCCGCCACTGCTCTATCCCACTCGCCAGTCATCGCCTGTAACTGCTGAACAACTGTATCCCTCTCAATCTGCAGACCATCTCTCTCAGCCCTCATCATCTGTATTTGTTGTATGGTAGTGTCTCACTCCAATCTCATCATCTACTCATTCTGCCTAGCTGTATCTCTCTCCCCTATCACTCTGGTAAGTGAACCATCATCCTGCCCATCACCTCCCTGTGCTCTAGCCTGTAGCTATGCCCGGTATGTCTGAGCCTGTGCTCTCGCATGTCATAAGCCTATCACTACCTGATGCATGTCTAACTCCACTCTCCTCAGCCTCATCTAAGCCCACTGTCTCCATCTCCTCTCCTCCATAATCCTCCTCTGCAGCTGCTGAATCCCAACATCATCACCTCCTAATATCTAACCCTGAGGCTGTGCAAGTATCTAAGGCTACCCCTATGCCTGTCCGTATACCTGTATCCCTGGAGCTGTTGGCACAACAGCTTGTCCTGGTGGAGCCTGTCCTCATCTTCTCCTGACTGGTCTCTCCATCCCTATCTCTTCTATCTCTCCAACCCTCGTCAGTCGAGTCGGTCTCGCTGTCACCCAATATACATCATAATCTGGTAGTGTTCCTGGATCTGCATGACCCTATCCCCATTGCCATACAACTAGATGTAGCCCCTCTCTCTCTGCCAAAGCCGTTTCAACCACTACCTCTGGCCCCAAATCAAAAACCTCCTGTCGAGTCCTCCCAAAAATGGCATCTCCAACTGGTACTACCTGTGGCAACCTGAACTGTCTCAAAACTCTCTTAGGCAAATAGTGCTCTATAATATATATCCCACGTCTAAAAATATATCTCACCTTCCTAGCATAGACAAGCTCTCTGTCCTTCTCATCCCATCTCTCGTAACCTAGCCATGGCCTCCATATAAACATATCTACCTTATCCAATATCCGTCGCCAGTACACTAGTCCTCTGCACCGCTGATATGTCAGAGCTCCTCTAGACATCCTCGCATAAGGCTCTCCCACTACTCTAGCCACTCATCCATCTGGCCTCGTCATTGGAATATGCTCATATGCCCATACATGAAAAACTGTAACTCCTGCAGACATACTAGCCCTGAACATATATGCATAGTCATGCAAATAATGATAGAGCTATCCAAGTACACACTCCGCCCATGCATATCTCATCCCATAGGAGACCATCCCCTCCATCATTGTCCCCCATCCGACTGGGAATCCTCTCGCTCGTCTATCGCCCACTAGCCATCTGATAATGGCTACAAATACTCGTTGCGGCCTATCGTATAGCTCCTCCATCCTCACCATTAGAATCTCTGAGCCCTCTAGCCCAATATCTGGAGTCCCAAACAATCATCTAAACATTGTTGGACCTAATTTAGGATCATAATCCAACCTATCTCCATCAATAGGAATGCGCAAAATCTAAAACACATCCTCTAGTGTGATCGTGGCCTCTCCCGTTGGCAACAAGAATGAACTATGATCACTCCTCCATCGCTCCACCATCGACATCATTAGTTCTCGATGCGCCTGCACTAGCTCTAGCCTCAACACATGCTCTAACCCGAGGATCTCTAACACTAGCCGCTCCTCTACATCTAGCAATCTCACCAACCACAAATCCCTAGGATGTGGCTCTCATGATAACAAGGGTGGTAGTACATCCTACATCATTTTGCTCACCATATCAGTCTCTTGCGCTTCACACAACAGACAAAAACTGACTATTTCCTACTCTACTTGCTTATATCTACTCCAAGCAACTCATTTTTCTATATGCGACCATCTGTTGATCCCAAGCGATCCATTTTACTACATGTGCCTATTTCTAGCCTACATGCGACTTGTTTCTCATATGCGCCTGCCTATTGACTAAATGCGAGCTAAACACCTATATGCGCATACCTTTTGACCATAAGCGATCTATTTTCTATACACGAGCCTCTGTTCTTTCTAAGCGAGCTATACTTATATATGTGCCTACTTTTGACCATAAGCAACTTGCTTTTAACTAAATGCGCATTCTGCCTATCTATTTGCCTAGCCGACTGGAAGCGACCTACTTTTCCCATATGTGGTCCCTTCGAGCCTATAAGCAACCTAAACTACCCTAAGCAACCCCTTTTCCTACATACGCAACCAGCATGGCGTATCCTAAAACCTAGTCACTTTTGGTGATGTGTGTGCATTTATTACGCTTTTAACATTAAAAACTCACTCTTTTAGAAAAAGTTTCAAAACATACCGATGTGCCTGCTCCTGTTGGTCGCCTGTGTGTCCTCACTCGCTCAGCACGATGATCACTGTGTGGAATAACCATCCTGAAAGCTCTCAAAACTCCAAACTTTTTCACACTCCTAAGCTCTAGATTTCTACTCTCTGCAAGCACAAATGAGCCTATTTGCCCTTAACAATCCTATTTATAGCCCCGTTCACACCCTAATTCTTCTATACCTCAGCCTATTTTTTTCCTAATCATCCCATTTTTTTCTCCCACCCAACCCATGTTTTGTCCATCTCAACCTTGTTTTCTAGCCTTCATCTTATCACGAACCAACCTAGCCCTTCCTAGTTAGCCTGGTTTACCTCTCGAGGGGGCATCACTACCAGTTACACTGGGGCATAACCTTGTTTATCAAGCGATTATCGTATCTTCTTTGACACAACACTCTAACAAACATTGTATCAAAGAGGGGCAAAATGTAGACACCCAAAATTGACCTAAATATCATTAGCATCCAAATATTGCATTATTTACCATCTGCATTTGTCTAACATACTTGAGCTAATATCCCTATCACCTATTTCTTCTATTAATTAAATAAATTTATATTTATTTAATTAATTCATTAGCTATTTCCTCTAAGCTATAATTAAACAATCTTTAATTATTTAATTATCTTATTTCTATCTATTTTAATTAAATAAATCTTATTTATTTAATTAAAATTCCATTCACAAACCCACTTTCCAATTAATTAAATAAATTTTATTTATTTAATTAATTTCTCTTATCATTTATCTCATGAGCCGACATGTGTGCCTCTTTCATTTAAAAACATGTGTGGTACTACATCTTTTATTTAATATCTTTCACATGTATTTTTTATGTACATGGTCACACATAAGGCCATCTTCCCTCCACTTGTCATTTACACATTCACCTATGACTATTCTTTAATCTTAGCCATTCACATAGCCATCAAATCTCTACCGTTGATTGATTTTGGTTGAGTTTTATATAAACACCCTCTCATTCCATACTACAGGGATCCAGCATTCATTTAACGTCTACATTATCATCTTGAGCATATTGAGCACTTTAGCATCCATTGAGCTTATTATCATTATCATCCATCCATTATGGCAGATTTGATCTTCATAATTGTTCATTGTTGAAGAAGCAGTCCACATCATAAACAAGGAATCATGCAATCTAGGTGATATTGTTCTTGAATTACATGCTTTTGAATTCATTTAGATTAGATTCTTTGATGATGGTAGGGTTAGGTTTTCATGGCTATGCTTGATCTTATTAACCTAATTTTTACCTATCACACATCCTTCTTACGAACCATCACCATGGGCGAGGAGTAAGAACTTTGGCAATGCTTGATAATTCGTACCTCTAGCATCTCCTAAACATTTTTTTCTATCTCACTTTTTGTATATGTGGGTACCTATAAGGCCTGATGTTGGGTGGCTAGCTCCCTAGAACTAGTTGTATGGCATGATCATGATCCCGCTTAGGAAGAAGTCCTTTAGGTATATCTCCAAAAAATACTGAGTGATAATCAATTATTGCTTGTAAATCTGGATGAGTAGGAGCATTAGATTGAGAGACTTATAATGAACATAACTGGGCCACAAATCCATCAACTCCTTTCTTAAAAAAATTTTGCATTTGATGAGAGCTTACCATTTGTGGAGACCTTGCCTTCAATCCTCTTAGCTCTACTACCTATCCTTCTGATTGAAATCTCATGAATAGTTCTTGGAAGTTCTTCTCAATTGTTCCCAATGTAGTAAGCCATTGTACTCCCAAAACAATATCTACTGCACCCATGGAGATAGCATACATTGGGCTATCAAGGTGATAATCTCCCATTGATAACTTAATGCTATGACATTTTCTAGAACAACTAACAGTACCACCATCTATAATCAAAACTTGAAACTCTGGAGCTGGATATATAAAATAATTTAAATGACTAGCCAACTTTTTATTGATGAAATTATGAGTACTACCTGAATCAATCAAAACTGTTACATTCTGCTTCTTTAAGAAACCAACTACCTTGAGAGTTTGTGGAGTATTAAAACCTAAAAGTGCATGACAAGAACTGATTGGTTGGGTATCCTGTGATTCCTCATCTAACTTCCTTCCACCCTTTAATATTTGTTCCTCCTCATCTTCCTCACTCAGACCTTCAATATAGAATAATTTCTTTTCACTACATTTATGCCCTCGACTGTATTTTCCATCACAATTGAAACATAACCCTTTTTCTCTCTTCTCCTCAATTTGTTGGGGGGTCAACCTAGTAGGCTAGGGAAGAGAAGGTGTTAAATACCATTTAACTCTTATCACATTAGCCCCTTGCTTTCTAGGAATCAATTTTTTTTCCTCTACCCTCCGTGCTAAGACAAAAGACTCAGATATAGAGCTAGGACAAAACATGTGTACCTCATGTTGTATGTGATCCTTGAGACCACCCAAGAATAAATCATTCAAGTTCTCCTCTATAATTGTATCCACTCTTAAGGAAAGATTTTGGAATTACTAAATATAATCCTTAACTGATCCTATTTGTTGAAGTTTAGCTAGTTGGAATAAAGGAGTTGTCTATCACACTATTGCTATATTGTGCTTGGAGTTCCTCCATAAAAACTTACCATGAGACATTGAGACCCTTCTTCTTTCGATGAGTACAAATCCAAAAATACCAAATGAATTAATCTAGTTCTAGATATAGGGAAGCCATCGTGAGCTTTTGACCGTTTGGGACTTGATGTACAAAAAAATTATCCATTTGGTTTATCCATGTTAGAGGATCCTTGCTATCAAACTTGCGCATATCCACCTTTGCTATCAAACTCCTAGATCCCATGTGAGTGTGAGCATTTGGATCTATATCAAATGACCTCAATGATCCACCTTGATTGCTTGAAGTATCTGGTTTTGATCCTGAATGATTTTAAATATAAATACTAAGACTAGCCAATGTGGCATTGATGCTAGATATATCTCCTGTAATAGAATCCAACCTTCCTAAAAAAAAAATTATCCACATTTATTAATGAATTCTATTATATGTTCATATTCCTTTTGATCAACATCCTCATTTTCCACCTCCTCCTTGCCTGGAGTTTTTCCAGGTGTGGCAACATTCTTTTTGCCTCTTGTTGAAGGACCCGTCATGATGGAAACCAATAATTTTGCAATAAATCACATAAATGAAATATAAACTATCTAGAATTTTTACTATAACTTACTAGGGCCAAGATACCACTTACCCATAAACAACTCCAAAAAATTAGCAAATTTACAATCTTGAGAGTGAATTTGTTGGAAACCCTAATTTTGCAATAACCAACTTATTTCTGCTTCAATTTCTCCAATTTTTGTACTGTAGGCTTCTCTATTATGTCTTCCAAAACCTGCTAAAAATCAGCTACCAAATCAACAAGATTTGAGAGATATGCACCTTCCAATTAAATTGGAAAAAAAACCCTAATTATGCAATAATTCGCCCAATTCAACTCCAATGTCTTTGAAATCTAGACTGTATCTTCTTTAATATGGTCTTCAACAACCCTTTAAAATTCAAAAAAAAATCTCCAAAATGTGAGAGATATGCGCCTTCTAAAATGACCACCAAAATTGGAAAAAAATCACCTTGTTTTTGTTGATAACTGAGAGGGGGGGGGGTGAATCAGTTATCCTAATTATTTCCCTTATTAAACTTTCCTTTTAATTGAAGCAGCATAAAATCAAACACAAAACATTAACCATGAAATAAGAAACACATGACACAGTATTTTTGACGTGGAAACCCTGTTAAGGGAGAAAACCACGGGGTGATTAACCCAAGAATTATTCTCTGTTAGAAGAATAGGAAATTACAAAAATGGCACTTGCCAATTAGGGCTCACTGCCCGAGCACACTGCTCACAAGAGGCTCACTGCCTACAAGAAGACACACTGTCTTACAAAGTGATAAGAATCACAGTCTTGAACTGATTGGAAGCATCTGCATATGCTGGAGTTCAGTTCCGGTTAGGTTCAGTATACTGATCTGCTGCACTTCATCTTTCCTCTGTTCTTTAGTCTGCTGTCCTTTCACATACCGGATCTTTCTTGCAACTTCTGCTCTACTCTGGACTTGTTCGCATATACTCTCACACACTTCACACTCTTTACAACTAAATCCATCCTATATATATATCCGCACAAGTAATTTCATCACCTTTCTAGTCGGCATCCGGAACAGTCTATTTTCTTACAAACTTAGTTCTGTCGGCTGAATCCTTGCTCACCAAGCAATGCGGATCAAGCATATACTTGTAGACATCATCAATTATGTCGGCCAAACATGATTCATGCCTCCGCAACCTTTATCATCATCTGTAACACATCCGGAAAGTAGTCTGATACTCTATCAGTCAGTTCTTCCTCTGTTTTCACTGTCTCTCAGGAATCCGGTACTCAACTATTCATATCTTTTTCTTTGTCCATCTCCGGAGGCTAAATCCTTGGAATATACTACTCAAGATAGTCCTCTTGACTTCCCCAGATCCGCACTGTGCCAAGACACTTCCTCTGAGAGATCCGGACCAATCTGTCGGACCTTGCCACATGCTCTGTTCTTGTTCACCGGACCACAACAATCTTCAATCTGACTTCCGGTAGAGATATATCATGACTTGCGGATATGTGGGATGACCTTTGTTGCCATCAATGACAACAACCATAAATCCATATAGTGTCTCTTGCCAACAGTTTTTGCCTTCACGGTGCCAAGATCATGCTCTGATACCACTTGTAATGAAATAACTTGCACAAGAAGGAATATAATAGGAAATATTATAAATACTTGATAATAACTGAAAATAACAAGCCACTTTGAGGGGGGAAATCTCCAAATATCTCCAATGAGAATACAAGTCACAATATAATGATGAAATAAGACTCAGTACCTCCTATATATACCTATTTATGCCTATGATATCACCCAGGCTGGCCTAAAAACTAAATAACAATATAATAATGATAATATGACTTAATTAAGAGTTAAGATAGCCACAAGTCAACTATTCATAACCCAATGTACACCAATATTAAGGGCGTAGTACTCAATTTTATTTGGACTCTTCTTTCTTTCTTTTTCAGTTAATAGTTACTTGGCATTTATCACACTCATGTATGCAGAGAGTGATGATTTATGATTTCAGTTAAGAAACCTTGTTCCAATAAACTCCTTCGTGCCTATATGTATGGCTCGATGGTTGATGTAGTTTAAGTTTTGAAGTTAGTTTTTGTTCAATTTGCAAATATAGTTACTAGATGTTTTTCCAGTTAGTTACATAGACAATGTTTATTTGATGATGAGTTCATGAATAAAATCTTCCAGCAGAATCTCATGTGATTTTGAAAAGATTGTGCAATGAATGATTTTTGTTAGTATGATTCTGTCAATCTAAGAAACTAGATTTGAGTTAGATCGGTGGAGACATTCACTTGAGCAAGGGCCACTCAAGGTAATTTTCCCTCACTTCATTTTCTGCATGTTATCATTGATGTAACAATTATTCCATAAATGCATGATCAATTAGATTCTTGAGTTATTCTAGTTTGCTTCAACTTGTACTCTAGAGTGTAGAGTGTATGGTAGATTATCAATATTAAGTTAAACTTTGAGCATTCATTCATTGATAGAAATTAGTTACAACACCTGTAGCAATAGTACCAGCATTAGATTCCTTATTGTTATATAATTTTGAGATTTCCCAGCAAGTGTAACACTGTATTAGGGTAAGTTAGGTAGTCTAAATCTTTGAAAACACATACAGTGCCAATGCCATCACAAGTTTACTAGCCATGGTCGATAATTTAATGAAGGTCTTTCCAAAGGTCCAAGTGGACTGTTTAGTCGGGTTTTTTCTCTGAGTTGTGTGATTATCACCAAGTTTACTAGACATAGTAAGGACACTACAGTTGATATCTAGATATGATTGGATATGTTTGTTGAGATGTAGCTGACATCATATAGTTATGCATTATATTGATACCACTTGGTTGCATGTTATGGACCTAATTTTGAGAAGGTATGAATGCCTCATTTCTTGAGTTACGAGAATTAAAGTTTAAGTAGGGAGTGTTAGGTTACCCCTGGCTTCGTTCAGTCTTATTAGTGAAATTATTTCTTTGTACTCTAGGTCTTTTTGGTGGAGCTTGCTCAGCACCTCCTAATTTAAACATTCTAATCTATTGGACTAGAGTATGTATGAAATCTATAGGAGTGTCTCTTTCAATTCTTTGATTTTCACTACCTTGTAGAAGATTATTTTGCATTTGGGCTTGAGTGGCCTTGTTTGTTCTAAGAATGTTTTCTACCAACATTTTCCATGCTACAGATCTCTATATTTGATAGGCCACATGGAGGGCTTCATGTGCCTCTTATAAATTATTTTTAAGACAACTTACTTCGTCATCCATTTGAATGGTCATTTCTCTATAGGTTTGAATGGGATGAACATTTTAGTGTATCTCTAATTGAATTCAATATGGTTGGCTTTGGCTAGGATAGTTTGGTTGAATGACTATGGCTTGCTCCTAGGATAGATTGCTGAATGGTAAATATCTTCTTGGCTTGTGACGACCACACTTGTAATCAAAGTACTTTCAGTCAAGGGAATTTGTAAACAGTCTTAGTGGATCAATTGGCACATATCTCTCAAATTTTGGAGTGATAGGCTTGCTTGAGGGGAGATTCCCTTGTGGTCTATCTAAATCCATAATGTTTGGGGGTGTTATGAAACACCATCTAGAATAAAATGGAATGGATGCAAAAAATGATGAAAAATTAAAAAAAAGTAGAATGAAAAAGTAGCAAGGAAAAGTAGGATGAAAAAGAAAGATGAAGATAGAAATGGGATTTGAAGAAATGAAAATGCAAAAAGTTCAACTAAAAGGTTTTGATCTTCATGTTGAGCTCACCAAAATATATGTTGTTTACAATATGACTCAAGCACAATGTCAATGAGTCAACACATGGGACCATACCGTCTCAAAGGTGACCTCCAAATCACTCCTACTCTTGTGGAAAAAGCCAGTAAAGCAGCAATGGCACTAAGGGGATATCTTGTTCCCTCGAGAGAAAGACATTAGGATCATAGTCAAGTTGATTGCATCTAGTTTTTGAGCATTTGTGTTATTATTGTGGTGATTGTTATCATTGACCTTATTGTATTAGTGTTGTTGTAATCCCTATATGACCTAGAGGGTTTCTCACTCTAATTAATTTTAATCCATTCTCTCTATGGAGATGAAAGACTTCTAGTCTTCTTTTCTTGAGCTCTAGAAGCTCTTCAAGAAGTTTGATTTCTCAATTCTAAAGTTCTTCTAGTTGCCTTTGTTCATTGTCATGTTTGATTTGTCTTAAGACTTGTCCTTGTTCTTGAACATTTTCTTTAGTTGAGTTTTCTTGTTCAAGGAGGTTCACTCTAATTTCCTCCAAGACTTGTTTTATCCAATCTTCCCTCACACCAAGGCACATCGAGGGCTTAGCAGAGAAGATTGAATGTTTGAAGTTTACGTTGATGTTTTGAATTTTTTATGCCTCAGGATGAAATTGAGGGCTTGTTTTGGAACATTTAAAGTTATATGCCTCATGGTGAAATTGAAGGCTTGAAATTTATTTGTTTTCAATGTTTAAATGAAACTAAAGTTAAATTAATACATGTAATTTTAGTTCCTTTTTGGATTTTTGATGATCTAATTACTATAAAGGGAAATATATGCAAGCTATATATCATTTTCCTAAATGTAGACTTCTATGTTTTTTAAGGTTTGATTTTGTAATGATTTAAACTAATGAAAGTAAACTTGCAATTTAATCTAATTAATTTAATGAAATTTTAATCTAGAACTAGAAAAGGCAATTAAAAATCAAGAGAAAATGAAATAATATTTTACTTCCTCAAGAGCAATGGTGTTTTAAATTAATTATAATCTAAAAAGTGATAAAACAACTTATAGTGGTCCTAGTGTTGGGCATATTTCCTCAAGGGTCCAGTTGTATGCTAACCTTCTCCATAGTAATCAAGTCCTCTACTTGATGACAAGAAAAGGGTGAGGGATTTGAGGAGATTCACAAAATAAAAAGGAAGCACAATGGCTTGTAAGGCATAAAAAGAAAAAGGTTCAAAGGCCTTTTTGAGAAGCTTGGAAGTTTCTATCCTAAACTAAGATTTGAAGAAATTAGAGCTTCTTTCAAATGATATATCTAAGTTATGGATATTTGAAAGAAAAATGCTCAAGGCCTATGAAGAAGCTTGTGAAGAAGCCTATGACTTTGAAGATGTCATTTAGAGATGAAATGACCATTTGAAAATGCTCAACAATGAAGAATGAAGAGTGTTAGTGTATATTGTTTATTCCTTTTCCTAAAAATTTTTCTGACACATATTATTAAGCTTACTTAGGTTAATAAAGTGAGTTTTATTAGGTGAATGGTTTGAGGTGTCACCATCCTACAAGGGAGGTGCATTTGTTATCTTGGGAAGATGTTTTTTCTATCTTTAGACCATTTGTTGGTTAGTCCCTATTGGCTGGCTTTGCCACCTCCACCTAGCTTATATTTGGTATTCCTAGTTTATATAAACTCACTACCTAGCTTGTATTTGGTCTTCTGGTTATAATATTGCAATGCATATTTTGTTGCAATTTCATTTTTTATCTCTTTTGCATCCCTCATTTCAATCTTCTCCTTGTGCTTGTCTTTAGTTTTCTAGATTTAGGGTTGTGATTTCCATTTCAAAATGTAACATGGTATCAGAGTTGGTGAATGCCTAGGGCTAGTCATTTCTAGGATTTGAGATCTTGGTTGCTCTTGAAAGTTGAGTATGCTCTTCTCTTGCATCCGATGATGACCTAGAGAATCAGAAAAACTTGACAAAAATACTAGTTTCTGGGAAGGGTTTTGTATGTGGATTTGTGTTGTAGATAGCTTTGGAAGATTCCTAGAGTAAATCTAAGTTCACCATTAAGTTCAGAGCTGCCAAAAAAGTTAGAATAGCTCTTTGTTTTGTCCAAATTGGATACTAGAAGCCATTTTTATGAGGGTTTGAAATTGAAAGGCGCATGTCAGATCTGGTGGGTACTTGATTGTTTGGAGCAGTTTGAGGCCAAACAGACCCTACCATCGCATCCAGAAGGTCCAAAAACCCTAAGATCACTTGTTTATTCATCAAAATCAGAGAAAGTTGTCTATAGAGGCAAAAACAATTTCCTGGGGACCCATACGGCCCCTGCATGCTCTTCAACATCAAGGTGATTGTGTTGAAATATATATATATATATATATATATAATTTTTCCAGCATTAAAAAAATTCAAAAAAATATATATTTAAAAAAACAATTTTATTGCAGGTTTTTTATTGTAATAAAAAAAAATTTTTAAAATCAAAATATTTTTGGTACTTTGGGTACATGCGCAGATATACTGCGTAGGCCCCATACCTACTGGGCATACTACCCATGTAGGAGCCCATAGTGCTCAGGCCCCGTACCCTCCTCTTGAGGTCATGGCCCATTAAAGGGTCCACGGACCCCTCATGTTGGGGTTTGGGGTGTGGCGTAAGCCCCCCACCCACCATCTTATGCACTTTGGCCTATAAGGCCTGCAATCAAGTTTTAGCCTTTTGGCCTCTGTACTACCAATTCAGCCTTCTATGGCCCTTTTCCAATATTTTTAAACCTTGAAATCTGCCCTTCCTCGGTATTAGTGCCCCTTTGGTTCCTCTGCCAAATTTAGCAGGTAAGTTGGCGGCATTTAACATTTGGCAGTGATTCTGGTTATTCCACCAGTTTTGGCAGGCCCTTAATTTGGTTGGATATTCTCTGAGAGGTGTTCTATTTATGGTGAAACCACTAAAGTTGGCAAAAATTCCACCAAATTTGGCGGAGTAAATTTTTTTTGCATTTTTGGACCCCTCACCATTGCAACTTTCATTTTTGCACCTGAACTTCAGGAGACCCATTCTCAGTCATATAGAGGTATTTTTTAGTGCATTTTTTTTAAAAGGAGTAGAATTTTGTGCTTTTCATAGCGGTGTAACCATTTTTTTCTCAGGTGATCCCGTTTTCCCAAAAATGTAGTTTTCTCATCAGATCTGAAGGACAGTTCTCATTTTTTGAACTTCAAACGGCTGTAACTTTCACATACAATCTTAGATCGAGGTGGTTCTTTTTTTGAAATTTAATATTTTTCTAAGCACTACACATTGGTACTATTTTGAGGCTCTCATTATGAGATATTTCTGTACTTTCAGTATTTGAGTCCCTTTTTGGACATTGTGAAACTCTGGAAAAAAAACTCTAGCATTGTAAACACATTGATCTATAAAGTGCCAAAGCATATTTTGTTGGGGGGATTCTTGATTAAGTGAAAAGGAGGGTCTCTTGGTGTGTTTTTTGATCTAGTTACTTGTGCTCTTCTTTTCCTTCACACATTGATCATTCCAAGGTTTCATTGCTAACACCTTATAATTATGCAACATGGCATAAACACGCATGGAATGCCCTAATGCAACTTGGGTATACTCCATATGTTGAACAAAAGGTAATTGAACCCACAAATGATAAGGAAAAGATAAAATGGATGCTTGAACATACAAAAGCTCTTGGATGTCTTCATAGCCTTATTTCCCTTGATCTTTTGTTTCAATTTAAAGCATGTACAAATTCACATGATGCTTGGGAAAAATTGAAAACATTGTATGGTACAACCGATGAAGTTAGAGGTTATCAAATTGATAATGAACTGATGTTCCTTGATCCTAAGAACTTTGGCAACATCCAGGATTATATAACTAAGGTTAATGATCTGAGAGCATAATGTAAAGCATGTGGTATTGAGAAAAAAGACATTCAGTTACTCTATAATGTACTAAACAAACTTGGTCCTAAATTTGTAGCTTTTGTTTCTAGCTTTCATACTCACATGCTAACTATGGGAGCTGCATACATTATGCCTTCATTTTCATCTTTTTTCTGAGATGTTAATGCATGAACAATAGAAGCTTCTTTCTATGGGTCTCATTAAGCCATAACAAACGTAGGCCTTGTTGGCTAGTCAATCTAAGGGATAGGAAGAGTTAGGCCCTTCTGACAAGAAACAAAAGAAATCTAAGAAAAATCCACACAGAGATCAAGCACAGAACAAATCCTCTTCAAAAGAGGACTCATCTAAGAAGGAGAAGTCTACTTGTGCATATTTCAAGAGGACTAGACATGAAGAACATTCTTGTTATAAGAAGGATATTAATGAATTGAAACATCTTCTTAAGAAAAACAATATCATTCTACCTTCTAGAATGTCTAATTTTGCTTCTTCTTCACATTCTAAACAGTCAAGATCTAATAAGGAAAAAGGTCATGCAAGTTTTACTTATGAGTCATAGAAAAATAAGGGTAAAGCTCTTTGAGCTTCTACAAGTCTTGTATCATGGAGATGGCTTCTCGATTATGGAGCTTCTCACCATATGGCTTCTTCACAGTCCATGTTCTCTTCTTTTGAGCCTTGTGTTATGCCACCTATTTTGCTGGGCAACAACACTTATATGAATGTAATTGGGAGGAGATTTGTTGATATTAAGGATGGCACTTTCAATGATGTTTTGTGTGTACCTCATTTGTCAAACAATCTTCTTTCTATTTATTAGATCACCCACGGTGGAGCAGGGAAGTTTGTGGAATTTACACCTGATTCAGTTGTCATTCAAGACTTGGAGAGTGGAGAGATTGTTGCTACTAGGATGGTTGATCATGCATCTCAGTTATACTCTTTTTCAAACTTTGCACCTGATGATGGCTTTGATCCTTTGGTTGTTGATCACACTCCTTGTGTGACATTTGGCTTTGAGGAGAATTTTGGTTACTTGAACCTAGGTATTCTCACATCTGATCTAGTTATTGGGCCTTGTATTTCTTCTCCTCCTACTTGTTCTGAGCTCAGCATTGCAGTGATGCAGGAGGTTCACATTAGTCTTCCAGAGATAGTTCCTTGTGACACATTCCTACCAAACATCTCATCTTTATTTGTAGAGTCCCACATTTCAGATTTGGGAGACACTATTGATTACATCAATATTCTCCTTGATGGAGTTGCTTCTTCTTCGGATGTTTTAAGGGCACATTCAGACCCTCATGTTCCTTCTTTCCCTACATTTTCTTCTACAATGATAGTTTCTACAGATACTCATGAGTCCACATATCTAACTCATTCATCACTCATGTTGACACTCTCTACAGAAGTACCAGAATCTTTTATGGTACCTAATCCATATCAGTATTTGTCACAGTTTGGTATTGGATTAGAGATCCTTGAGCAACATTTCGAGGAGGCATCCTTGTCTTCATAGGAGATATCTTCATCTTCAGATCTTGTTCTATTTGAATTTCCACTTGGTTCTAATTTGTTACTTTCATCAGTTAGGCCTCAAGCTCCTGATTTGGTTGTGACATATTTCAGCATCAATATGGAGACACATGAGCAATTTTCAAAGATTTCATTCATCTTGAGCTTTCTTCCTTCATATTCCTTTTAGGAATGGGAAGACATTCAACATACACCTTTGATTGTGTTTCTTCCCAAGGGGATAAATGTTGTTCGACGATCATGGACCATCTTCTACATCCATTTTCAAGCATCAATTATTGGCATAGTTGCTTACTTTTAGGGGGGCTTCTTCATCCTTCTCTCTATTTTGGGGGGTGTTCTCTTTTGGGGGACATCTTTGTACATGGGTACCTCATTAGGCTTCATTTTTTAGGACCCATCTTTTCATCCACCTAAGCTACGCTTAAGAGGGTGTTAGTGTAGGTTTTTCATTCCTTTTCATAATTTTTTTTCCTACACATTGTTATGGAGTAAAAAGTGGACATATGCCTTTTTACCTCTTAGTTTAGCTCCTAGGGTCCCCATGATTACATTATACATACAAAATATTCATCCCGATGAGAAATCCCCTGAAACCCCAATTGGGAACTAGCGGCCCATATTGTACCTTACCCCAGACCAAAAAGGCTCCTCGAGACTTGGGTTCCCATCCCCAAGTCCTCCCTAATTGGTTGGGGCAAATTTCAATGCATGTCGGCATAGGACCTTTAAATGGGTCTCTCCTTGGCTCTTTCAATTAATTTTATGAATGTTAGTGGGAAAGCATATATAAGTGTGTTTTTTAATTCATTTGTAACCTAGATGGACATTGCAAACTTATGATATTGGAGCAAAGGGCATTCAAGGCATTCATTGTGTTATTGTTGCAGATTTGTGTTTATATTGTGTGTATTGTTGCAGATTTGGAATCATCATCCATCTCCTTATGAGTTGAAAGATCAGCATTCTCCTAAGGGCTTCACCTTTGAGGTGACATCATTGTGATTTGAATCATTTCATCATTGGTTTATCTTTCTAGACTCTTCCCTGCTAGGGCATGCACTCTCTCTAACAACAGTGTTGGGAAGCTTGAATGCTATCCCAGAATTTGACTGATGCAAGTCCCTAAACACCATAACCCCTGGTGGAACTCTATAAAATTTTCTAGGTTCTGGTAATTTTGCCATGTCTTGTGCCATCAGCTGAAAGTCTTTCTACCTAGGGTTTATGTTCAAAACATTGAAAATTTTCCTAAGGATCTAAAACCCTAAACCCTATGACTTTTATGCAAACGTTCAATTGACCTTTTGTTATATTTTCACATTGACCGTTTGTAGCCCGTGAGGGTCTCTTATGTTTCAAAATGATGCGCCAGTCATCGTTGTTTACCAGTCCCATGCCTTTTGGCTACCGTCTATCACCTAGATTTTAAATATGCCTAAAGTTTAAAGTCGACCCCTTGTGAGTCTCGTGGCCCCCTTTTTCCTAGATGAAGAATGTTGTTTTTTAAAAAATATACGAAAGATCGGCTCCCATTTGTTGACTGGATGACAGGTGGCATATTTTTATTGGTTTCCATTGTTCCACGGATATTAAAATATTGAAGATAAAGGGAACTGCAAAATATCGGAAGGATGCCACATGGCAATTTTCTTTCACCAAGCGTCATAAAAGATTAAAGAGGTGGGTCCCCAATGAACATATAGTAGGTCTTTATGTTTTCTGCCATTCTGCTGATCCTTAGCAATGGGCCCACGGGATGAGTGCAGAATTGTGAGACAGTGCCACATGTCCTCTTTCATAGCAGTTAACTGGTATACATCAGTTCTTATGTAATGTGGTGGGTTTCAAATGGTGCACAGGATATTTTTAGATGGTCACTTCCATGCCACACAATGAGATCTAATGGGTTCTACCATTCCATGGGGCTCTATAAATCTTATCACTACGGAAGCACGAAAAGCCACTTTGCTAGTGCCTTTGACCTTCCTTCTCTGAAGATGTGGCTTAGTTAGTAGTCCAGGTGGCATACTCTCATTAGTCCCTACTCACTTCACACAGATGACGTGGTCTTCTTATCCTATTGACTGCATTTGCACCATTGATTTAGATCATCTATCATAGAGATAATGGTTCATATTCAAATCAAGTAAATGATGCAGTGGCACATAATAAATGATATGTACTAGTGCTGAAATGGCTTCCCAAGCATGTGTTAAGTCTTCATTGCCACCATTGTAAGGGGATAAACATACTGTGGGATTGGTACGATGTAGAATTGACTCTTGGGGATTTGTGCCTAGGCCTAAAATGATCTTTCGATTGCTTCATGGCAAGTTTTGACAGGGTAGATGGCTTAGAGTGGAATTAAACATTGAAACCAAGGAAACTAATTTGGCAGCTCCATTGTAGGATTTGATGTTTTTAGTTATGTGACATTAATGTGATGGTGAAGTGCTATCTTTTTTCCCTCTTCTAGCAGGATTGGTTAATCATTTTAGTATTTCCATTTATGATCAGTACACCATGGAAAAGACTAAAGTTATTGGATTAAGGAATTAACAGAGTGTGTAGGCTCCCACAGTTTTGCTATAAATAGGTTTCATTGATGATATTTCATAGATCATTCTTACTATGCAGATAAGATGGATATTCACCAATCTAGTATGCTCTTTATGTTCCCCTGTGTTGTAGGATTTTCTTCTCTATATTCATGGTTGACAATCTGTCCTTACAAAATTAAGAGACTAGAAGATTTTATTTTATAGAATGGGGGGAATTAGAAAGATTCAAGAATAGTAGCAGCATCTATTGAACTCCTATGAGCTTGTCTCCTTCCTGTCTTTCAATCTGGTTGAGGGATTTGAATCCCAGTCTCTGAACTCTAGTAGTTCCTTATTTCTATGAGTTTGTGGGTAGGGATCTCAGATAGAGAGGTATCATTGCCCTATCTTCCCCTCCCTCACATCTACTTTTCCTAATAGAGCAACAACTCTAGATGTGGGAGTGTTGTCCTCTAGGATGAAATGGGTGGAGATAGAGGAGAGGTTTGTGGTTGTTTCTATTGCCTTCCTAGATGAAATTATGGCAAAACCAAATCTAGCTATGTGTGATTTCCTCTAGTTTTTGAGTGGTTGAGACTGTTAAAATCCTCTTCCCATAGATTGAGGAATCACATCCTTACAAGTAGCATTGAGCATAATGAGGGGGACTCTAGTTTCTGGGGTTTCCTTTTGACGTTGTTCCTTGCAAGTATTCTCACTTTTGCATGCAGGTTTGGAGAGGCAAAGTAGAGGATGCTCATTATTTGAACAATTACATGGATGTGAAGGGTCTCTGACCTCCAACATCATCTGACAAAATGTCACCCATCAACATCATGGACTAACTTCCCACCAAAAGTGAAGAAGCATATAGGACCAAGACAGTTATCTCAGCCTGCTGGAGGAGATAATTTGTTACAAAGGCATCTCTTATCAATTAAGAGATGGTTACATTTGCATTCCACTACTGTAATTGACTATCAAATGAGAATATGACATTTGTTATCTAAGCCTAAAGGTTGTTTGCTCTCTTGATCTTATAAAAGGGAATTCACGACTTTTTAAAGTTCTTTGTTCTAGAGCACACTTTCTAGAATTAGTTTGAAGTGTGGGGATCAAACAAATCTCAAAGAAGCTTTGTATCACAGTACATGGATATAGAGTCAGTTTTCCTAATTTATCTATTATTTTGAGTTCAGAGTTTGATATATTTGCAAGGTCTTTTATGTACCAGTATCAGTTCATAATACAAATATATTGTTAGAGTTTTAGACTATATTGTCTCCTACTCATGTATGATTTACTACATTTATGAATACAATTTGGTTAAGGATGAATTTCTTCATCATCACAATCTTTCTTGTGCATGCATATTCATCTTATGGCATTTACTCAAGTAGTAAAATAATTGCTTTAAGAGAATATTGAATGTTGTAATTATTTACAGGGATAACTAAGTAGAGTTAGTCTTGAGACTGGTGAAATATAATAGTGTAATGCATTATTGTATCATCACAATGAGCTGAGAAAATACTAATCATAGTAAGGTTTTCATTTTATATCTTTTTGACTCTATAGCCTAGGAATTAGACACTGATCTTGTTGATGTGTTACTTGATGCAGCGCCTTGATCTTCCCTATTAAATATCAAACAAATTTCCATTTCAGTCATAGGTTTTAAGCATTTATTTATCCAAATGTTCTCCTATAAAGAATTATGTTAAAGCTTGAGAATCTAGCCCATTGCTCCACTATATCTGTAATTCTTTTAAGTGCCTTAGAGAGAACATATCTGTTTGAGAATAGTATTTTGAGAGAAATAGCAAGAAATCCAAGGTCAAATACTGTTAGGATTACCCTCCTAGGTTTTACAGAGCCTGAAGTGCAGAGGAAGGATTGAAAACCCATTTCATGTTTGTTGGCCAATCCCTCAAGGCAAATCCATTATTAGAATTGGCTATTCTTTAGATTTACTCTTTTTGAGATTGGGTTGGGAAATTAAAACAACCAACAAATTGGCGACTCTACTGGGGACCTCTTTAGAACTAGTATTGTGTCTTATCCTGAGTCATAAAATAATTATTATATCCCCTTGTTATAGGGTGGTGACTCTGCTTGCTTTTGAAATAGTTGATCAAAGGAAGAAATGGCTATGTATGAAAAAATTTGAGTGGCTCTATTATTAAAAAAGACCCAAAATGAAAATAGGATTTAAAGAGCTTTGTGTTGTTTAAAGTTTAATCCTCTGTGCAAGGAGGTGGTGACTATGAAGAAGAACTTGATGAAAGTATTAAGGATATTGCAACATCTTGAGTTTCTGACCAGGAGAAAAAATTTGCAACAGTTATAGCAAACTTCTAGGTATTTTACATATTCATGTGTCTATGAAGGATATTTCTATATTGGAGGGTTGTTTGTGGAAAATATTCTTGTCTTTATCTCATAAAAGATTAAGAATTAAGGGAAATGAGAAAAAGGATAGTGACAACATTGCATATTATAGTCTATATTGTTAAAAGTGAAATATGCATGTTTTTTGTGAAAATAGTCATGTACAAGATTTACGGCAGAATAAGCTAGTAAATGTGTATTTGAAGGCCTTTAAATTTTGTACAAGAAAATACAAATCTACCATAAGAAACTACAAAGTTAAAAAGAGAAGGTTTCTATATCCATAAGGAGGTGGTATCATAAACATATGGATTTAAGTGTAACAATGCATAATGTGCAGCCACATCTATGTTATAAAAGAAGCTTTGGTATGGAAAGATATAAAGCTATTGATTTCAGTAATATTTGTGTTTTTCCGAATCACATCCCACCTAAAATTAGAGATCAAATACCAAAGTTCGGTAATGATAAATCCAAATCAGCTATTAAGCATTTGCAGGATTTTGTGACCTAATGGGAGACTATAAGTTAGATTTTGAGGATGTGGTCATGAAATTATTTGTTCAGTCCCTAAAGGAAGATGCTAGAGATTGGTTCATAGATTTGCCCACTCATTAAATTTCTTCATGGAAAGATTTCAAGATAGCTTTTATGGAACAATTTGGTGAAAGGATTAATGTTAGCCTATTGATTAATAAGCTTATTCATGCTAAAAAGGATAAAGAAGAATCAGTTCCAACTTTTAATCTAAGACTTGCCAAAATGATAAGGGACATCCCTGAAAATACTAGACCAAATGATGCTCTGTGTCTAGTTATATATCTAGGTACATTTAATGAAGAAGATAGTTGGGTAAGTGCACAAAGATGGGGGACCAAAAGGGGGTCTTAAGATGCCACTTTTTTTTTCTAGAATCAGGAAAGACTGATGTTGGATGAGAAATTGAAGATAGTTACACTCAAAATTTGAACATACAACAAAAACAAGAGTCCTAGTGCTCTGAATCTAGTTTCTAAACTACTAATTTTTTCAAAAATGGTTGAGATTAAGGGGTTCAAAAAGGGGGAGCACACAAATTGGTCTTGTTTTTCTCAAAAAAATATAACATAGCATCTGGTGTGCTCCCCCTAAAATGTTAACTTTTTTTTAATATTTCAAAAATCACTTTAGTGAGAAATTAGATAACACCGTGTAGTTTATCCCTAATTTTTCTGATAATTTTTTCATGAATAATTGGTTTTTTACTAATTTTCAAAGTGGACACATCCTGAAAAACTAAAAATTGAGCATGTTCCCCCCTAAAAATTTTGAAAACTAATCGAAAATCAAAAAAAAAATTTGAATCCATGTAGAATGGAGTCTAGTTTCTAAATATGTAACTTATTTGAAATTTTGATGAACGGTTTAAAAAAAGTCAAAAATACAAAACACTAGTTTTGACAAAAAAGGGACACACTAACAAAGGAAATTAAAGATAAAACCCTTAACATACTCAAAACGTGAAAAAAATTATATGGTTAGATAGCTAACAGAGAGCTTAAGATTATGGTGGTTTTTTTTCAAGTTTTCATTGAAAAAAGTGCAATCCTGATGGGGAGCATGCTCCAGATTATGTGAATTTTGTTAGATTCTAGAAAAACATGTCCTTGGATGACCTAAACATAGTCCAAGCCTTTGGGTTGGAAGCCTAAGGCAAATCCAAGCCTAAGCATAACGCGAGCGCGTTATAATACACTCGCATTATGTTGAACTAAAACATTTATTTCCTCCCCTCCTCTCTCCCTCCCCTCCTCTCTCTTTCTCACCTCTACTTCCCTCCTCTCTTTCTCACTCTCTACTTCCCTCCCCTCTCTACATCCTACCTTCTCTTACTCTCTACTTCCCTCCCCTCTCTACCTCCTACCCTCTCACTCTCTACTTCCCTCTACTCTCTACCTCCTACCCTCTCTCACTCTCTTCTTCCCTCCCCTCTCTACCTCCTACCTTCTCTCTCACTCTCTTCTTCCCTCCCCTCTGTACCTCCTACCTTCTCTCTCACTCTCTTCTTCCCTCCCCTCTCTACTTCCTACCCTCTCTCTCACTCTCTACTTCCCTCCCCTCTCTACCTCCTACCTTATCTCTCACTCTCTTCTTCCCTCCCCTCTCTACCTCCTACCATCTCTCTCACTCTCTACTTCTCTCCCCTCTCTACCTCCTACCATCTCTCACTCTCTTCTTCCCTCCCCTCTCTACCTCCTATGCTCTATCTCACTCTCTTCTTCCCTCCCCTCTCTACCTCCTACCTTTGCTCTCACTCTCTTCTTCCCTCCACTCTCTACCTCCTACCCTCTCTCACTCTCTACTTTCCTCCCTTCTCTACCTCCTACCCTCTCGCTCACTATCTTCTTCCCTAGACCCTCTCTACCTCCTACCCTCTCTTGCACTCTCTACTTCCCTCCCCTCTCTACCTCCTACCCTCTATCTCACTCTCTTCTTCCCTCCCCTAATTTTCAAAGTGGACACTTCCCTCCCCTCTCTACCTCCTACCCTCTCTCTCACTCTTTTCTTCCCTCCCCTCTCTACCTCCTACCTTTTCTCTCACTCTCTTCTTCCCTCCACTCTCTACCTCCTACCCTCTCTCACTCTCTACTTCCCTCCCTTCTCTACCTCCTACCCTCTCTCTCACTATCTTCTTCCCTAGACCCTCTCTACCTCCTACCCTCTCTTGCACTCTCTACTTCCCTCCCCTCTCTACCTCCTACCTTCTATCTCACTCTCTTCTTCCCTCCCCTCTCTACCTCCTACCCTCTCTCTCACTCTCTACTTCCCTCCCCTCTCTACCTCCTACCCTATCTCTTACTCTCTTCTTCCCTCCCCTCTCTATCTCCTACCCTCTCTCTGAGTCTCTACTTCCCTCCCCTCTCTACCTTATACCTTCTCTCTCACTCTTCTTCCCTCCCCTCTCTACTTCCTACCCTCTCTCTTACTCTCTACTTCTCTCCCCTCTCTACCTCCTACCCTCTCTCACTCTCTACTTCCCTCCCGTCTCTAATTGGACTACCCTCTCTCTCATTCTCTTCTTCCCTCCCCTCTCTACCTCATACCCTCTCTCGCACTCTCTACTTCCCTCTCCTCTCTACCTCTACCCTGTCTCTCAATCTCTTCTTCCCTCCCCTCTCTACCTCCTACCCTCTCTCTCACTCTCTACTTCCCTCCCCTCTCTACCGCCTACCCTCTCTCCCACTCTCTACTTCCCTCCCCCTCTACCTCCTACCCTCTCTCACTCTCTACTTTCCTCCCCTCCCTACCTCCTACCCTCTCTCTCAAGGCTCTCTTCTTCCCTCCCCTCTCTACCTCCTACCCTCTCTCACTCTCTTCTTCCCTCCCCTCTCTACCTCCTACCTTTTCTCGCACTCTATTCTTCCCTCCCCTCTATACCTCCTATGCTCTCTCTCACTCTCTACTTCCCTCCCCTCTCCACCTCCTACCCTCTCTCTGAAAGGAAGCTAGGTGTGTAGAAAACACTTCCTACACTAATCTATTGAGGGGAGGGCTATGCAAATTCAACTTTATCCTAACTATTATAGAAATTTTAAACCATTAACATGAGATATTGCAACAAAACACAAGAACCAGAAAGTAGACAGAAGAAGAGAGACAAAGATTTACGGTGGGGAAAACCCTTATTGGGTGAAAAAACCCACTCAAAAACCTGCATAATGTATTAACAAATCTGAAAGAATGTTTACAATACACTTGCAATGCAAGCTTCAATGGTCTTCGACACTTGTGTCTAGAGTCAATCCGGTAGTATAACAGTACCTGTAAACCTGTGATTATAAACTCCATCTCCAAGCACCTGTATATAAAGGAAATACAAGGCAATATTGGACCTATCTTGGAATGGGTGTCCAACATGGCATCTTGGACCAAAACCCATGCCTAGGGACACTTGGTCAACATTGTTGAATGTGTCTAACACTTGTCCATAGCTCCCATCCCAAAGAGGTCGCCTATTTCCAAAATGGGCTATGACAGATGCTCTTACGACACTTACGACCGTCATAGAATCTGTCATAGCGGTTACAACTTACAACTGTAAGAGAATCTATCATACACATGCTATAAATAGTATATTCTCTTATTGTAGACACCCTAAAATGACCATGTCATTGCATGACTTGCATTTCATCTAATTCTTCTAATCACCTACATTTGAACGTTAATTGAATAATCTAATTATTTAATTAATTTCATCAAATTCTTCTAAATCACATACTTTCGACATTAATTAAATAAATCCTCATTATTTAATTAATTAAATCAAGTTCCTCTATATTCTTCCACAATTAAATAATTTCAATTATTTAATTAGATCATTATCTTCTTTCTAAATTTCAAATCCACATTAATTAAATAAATCCAATTATTTAATTAATTCATCACAAATTCCCTCTTATCCAAATAATTAAATAATTCCCAATTATTTAATTAAATCAAATTCATTCTTCCAAATTTGAATAAATCAAATCAAATTTATTTAAATTCTCTCAATCTCCAAAAATAAAATAAATCAAATATTTTATTTATTCTTCCAAATCATGCACAACAATTAAATAAATTTATTTATTTAATTTGCTTTCTTATCTACAAATATCTTTCAAATCTTCTAAAAATAAGTCTTCTTCTCCATGCACACAAAATTAAATAATTTATTATTTAATTTCTCTCAAATTATGCAAAAGCAAATCTTAAGTTGAGTTATCTATTCACTCAACCTTGTTTTTATCAATTTCTCTTAAATTAGAAAAAAGCTTTCTAATTTATGAAAATCATGTCTTATCTTTAGAAAAGAAAGTGTTTAACTTAAATAAAACAACTTTTGTGTGACACTTGTCTTCTTCTTATTCGATGCACATTCCTCAACTGTTCTCCTCTGTTGATTCTTCTGAATTATCTGGACCATTGATCGATCTTTGTTGAAACCTATATATACCCCCCTCATCTCCTTCATTACCCCTCTCTTCGATCACTTATTCTCAGGCATCCTTTACAGCGCTTTGAGCATACATCGCATCGATTGAGCAACTTTACGATCTCTTAACATTAATCTTTGAGCACACTACTTGCTTGTTGCAACTATGGTTTCGTAGCAATATTGAGCAATCCACATTCAATCCAAAGGGAACAATACAAATCTCGGTAAAAGCTTTCGTGTTTCATTGATTATTAATGGCTTTTATTTAGATCGGTTCTCTTTATGTTATTGGATTTTTGATTTGTTTAGTTTAATTTAGTCAATTTTCCTCATACACATTCTGGCACACCCGGTGGGACACACTAATCCCTCTTTTTCTTTAAGAAATTGATTTTTTTTAAGTTACAGTATGGAACAGTGTAAAAGACACAGAAAAGTGCTTTTGGCAGTATCCTTAAGAGCTTCTGGAGGAATAGTACAGCACCCTCGGGTGGTATTGCGGCACTTCTGGTAGCACAGGGTGGCACTTTTGGCAACACAGAACGGCGCTGTTGGTAGTATCGTTCAGCGCTTCCGGTAAAATAGGTTTTCTGACTTTATTTGGTGTTTTTGCAGGGTTTATTCATATACATATCTTTGATTTGTCTGACAAGCTATTGTATTTGTCATTCAATTGTTTGTTGATACTTCCTAAGCTGACTTATTTAGGAGTATTTTCAATATTTGAGTTAACCTATTTATTCGCAACACCTTTTTGAGTTTGATTGATTGCAGGATCCAGATTTAGCAGATATTACTTCTTAGAACATTAGATCAATCATGAAATCCTATATGAACCTAGTTATTTTGACAAAGTATAACCTTTTCTTGATTTGAGACAAAACAGCGCTTTTGGTCACATAGTACAGCACTTCTTGTAGCACAGTACAGCACTTTTGGTTCTATTACAGCGCTTCGGGTAATACAGTAAGGCGCTTTGGATCTGCATCACCGCACTTTTGGTAGCATAGTGAGGCGCTATTGGTAGCACAGTAGGTCACTTTTGGTAAGACAGTAACGTGCTTTTGGTCAAAATTATTTATTTTTGCTAACTTGTGGGTTTTTGTGGAACTAATTGACTTGTTGCAGCTTCTTATCACTCACACAGAGAAAAAAAGTTTTTCTAACATGTTCATGCAGGACGAGAATTGAAGAAATCTTGATTTATCTCACTAAGTCTTAGAAAACACATTGCCTTCTTAAGGGATAATTGAACAAATCATTTTTTTGACAATCTAAGTCTTAGGAACATACTACTTTTCTTAAGGGACAATGGACATGTATGCGAAAACACCTCAATTTTCTAAGGGACAATGGACATGAATGCGAAAACACTTCAATTTCATAAGGGACAATTGATAACTACAAACGTGTGTATGCCTAATCTAGTTGCACCTTATTTTTCTTATAATGGGACAATTAAACCTTTGTTTGACGTGCTTGCTCTTACATTTTAGTATTTCCTTTAGAAGGGCCTGCTTTTGAATTACATTTTATCCAAAAGGGACAACCCTAAGCTGAGTTTTCCTTTGAACCGCTATATAAGAGGGATAAGGTGAAAGCCAAGTCCTAACCGACGTCAGCCTTACCTTGTGCCAAACTAAAAAGAGGTGTACTAGCTCTTTGTGGAAACGATTTTCACATTGAGCGAAGTGTTTGATACTCTTAGTAGGATTGGTTAAAGCTTTTAGTAGCTTGTCGCATTGCTCGTAAGGTGTTGGTCCCTCAAAGTTACTAAGAACCATTCTAGATAGAGACTACTCGATCTACCTCTGAACATTGCGGTAATCATCAGTGCAAGGGGAATCGATTTAAGCCCTTAAGATACTCACCATTGGCTCTGTTGAGAAGAGATAGTATTCCCTTGGCCATAAAGCTCTTGTGACCTACTTGAGCTTTCAAAGGGGAGGGTGAGATATCCCTACCTATCGTCTGTCGCAAAGATACAAAATATCTGACACCTTTATGGAATGATATTTTTATCGATGGAGTATTAAGCTGTGAGCTGATCTACTGCAATGAAACCTTGTCTCTAGGGATAAAAAGTGCTTGTTATTGATTGCAATCATCTTATACTTGTGGAAACATTGGTATTTTTTGTGAGCCTCAAACATACACTATATGTTGTGTCAGTCCTTTTTTTGACCACTTGTTTGCTGTGTTTTCTCTTGCCAAAAATAAATCCAATCAGAACCATAACCAAATCTATCAAAATTGCCTTTAAAAACATCAGACACTACTTGAGTGCCTCTGGTATTACAGCAGCTCGCCCTTGGTGGTACAGTAGCTCGCTTTTGGTCACCGTAGCTCACCTTTGGCATAGCAGTACCTCACCTTTGGTAGCTCAGTCCATCGCCTTTGGTATCACAGTAGCATGCTTTTGGTTGCACAGTCCTACGCCTCTGGTCAAACAGTATAGCGCATTTGGTCTAGTCACTTGTGCATCAGAGTTTGTCTTTCTCAAAACACAAACAGAATCTCAGCATTACCTATTGTCCTAGTGTATTCCATGGTAACCACTAGGCTCCAGGAAACTATGAAGTCCAAGCAAGTTGTCCCTAGGAAGCGCAAATCGCATCCTCACACACCGCAATCAGGTCGTCTCAACATTACTCCCAAGGTTACTCCTAGAACACCCACGGAAAGATCTACCAATTCTCCCAACATGCCGCACCTTGACCACCCTAGCACTCCTCATGAGGGTAGGGTCCCTTTGGTAAGTACACCCCACTATACCACTGGCTTGCCTCTGAATTTTGTACCACAAGGATATACTATTGATCAAGTCACTCCTCAAGGAGATAGGGTCCCTTTGGTAAGTACACCTCATTACACCACTGGCATGCCTCCAGATTTTGTCACACAAGGTTATACTGCAGATCTAGCCCCATCTCAAGAAGAGCGACACTTTGAAATAGGTCAATCCTCTCAAGAAGATGGGCAAGATCTTGATGAATTCATACAAGAGCCTAGAGTCGTGGCCACCTTTGACAAAATCCTTACCGAGAACCAAGATGATTTATTTCGCTTGCTAGCAGAGCAAGGAGATAAATTACCTCAAAATTTTGATTTATCCAATCTCAAGGAGACAAACAACACCCTAGACACCATACAAGCAGTGCAAACCATGTCAACAGTGACCACACCTTTACCTGAACAAAGCTTACAAGGAAGAATGATTAAGAATCCCCTTTATCAAAACCCAACAGGAAAGATGGTTGTATCACCGCTTCTGACTCCTATGGAAATCTACAAACACCAACAAGAGACTCTACAACGTCAAGCGGAGCTAGCTAAGCAAGCCACCTTAGCTCAAGCAAATATACAACAAACTCCTAAAGTGTCCACACCAACCGCAAGTGGAATTTTGGTTACTCCTTCACGAATAGGTTTCCCACCCAATTACAATCTGGGGAACAACTATGTAGCCATGCAACAAGGATCTCAACACATACCACCTCCCATATCATCAAACCTCCATGTCTCTCAACCAATTAGAGTCATGCAGTCCCCCCCACAAATTTCTTCTACACTCATCCTCAATCAACCATCGCAAATCACTTCTACCTATGTCCCTCCTCCACTACGTTCATCCATGCTAAATTTCTTTCACACATTGCATAGCCATCCTCAACATTCCCAACATCAAGTCTCCCAAAGCTATGTGCTGCCATCTCAACCTAATCAAACGCACTTTAGCTTTCCTCCACCTAATTCTTTTCTTCAACCATCACAAAGCCAACATTCTTACCTAGCGCCACCTCCACCTCTTCCAAATCAAAGCATCCAATTCCAAACCAATCTGAACCCAACGTACAATGCATACAACCCCAACCAATCTTATGACCCTTATAATACCAACGCTCATGGCTTACACTACAATCTTTTGTATGGGCAGCAACAACCACTTCTAAGACAACAGGAGATGTTTCCAACCCCTCCCACGGCAATGGAGCTAAAAATCGTAGAAGTTCAACAACATCTATTTGATCTTATGTTTGGCCACACCAAGAAGACCTTCTCTTTAGAAGAAGTGTGTCCTTATCCTTTTGATCGGTCATTACCCATGATCCCTTTTCCTCAAAATTTTACTATTCCTAAGTTCGATAAATACAAAGGAAAAGGTAACCCAAAAGACCATCTCAGGGAATTCTATCGTGCTTTCTTCAAGGTTTCACATAACAACACATACCTTATGCGTCTCTTTCCTCGCAGTCTTAGAGGTCAGGCAATAGAATGGTTCTCACACTTGCCTACGGGTATCAAATCTTTTAATGAGATAGCAGAGAAATTTGCCACCCATTTCTCCTACAATGCAGAGCATGAAATCTCCATGACTGATCTATGCAACAATAAACAGAAAAATGGTGAAACTTTCATTTCTTTCCTTCAACGATGGAGACAAATGGCTAGCAAATTCCCTTTCAAGATTCCAGAGAAACAACTTGTTAGCATATTTGTGCAGAACCTCAACCAAGAGTTAGGTTTTCATTTGCAAATACTTAGTGCTACAACCTTCGATGAAATCACATACAAGGGAATCAATATCGAAAAGGCCCTCATTGCTAAAGGTGTGGTCAAAATCTTCAAAGAAACAAAAGACAATACTACTCATCAACAATCGAACGATAAACCCAAATATTGGAACAAAAACAAAAACGTGGTCAACGATGGTGTGGTTGATACTAAACATGTCCAAACATTGCAAACTTTGCTATAACTTTCCAAACCAAGTCAAGCTCTGCAACGGCAACCTTATCAAAACCAACAGTAACAACAACAAGAGCGGCCCCAACAAGATTACCCTCCGCAGCGTCAATTCACTCCCTTGGGAGAGCCCATAGAGATAGTCTTACAAAAGATTTTACAGAAAGGACTCATCACCCTACCTGATGCTCCCCCATATGGTGAACCTGTTTAGAAAACTATGCGGTATAGAGAAAATGAATACTATGAATTCCATAGGAGCAAAGGGCATAGAACCGCATCGTGCATGAAACTCAAGCACCTAATCCAAAATCTCATCGAAGGCAATCAAATATCTCTACAAGAAGATCAACTAGCTCAGCACACGAACAAAGATCTCGATATGTACAAGGAACCATTCCCTCATCATGGTCCACCTCCTCCTCAGGATAGAGGTAAAGGTATCAATCATGCTTCCACTTCCTTTGATTCTATTGTAGGTCATTTTGAAGAGAGTCGAGTGTCTACCCTCACAATCAAAGGCAAATCTATGGATTGTGCTGTTACAACTCGTCAAGGTCATCTCACCATTCATGGTCCTACACCCAGTCTTCTAGCTCAATCTGATTATAATCTTATCGAACATCTAGGGAAAACGCAAGCATAAATCTCTATCTTGGACCTTCTACGGTCATCACCTGCACATAGAGTAGTGCTAGAAAAATCCCTCCAAGAGTCTTCGATTCCTAACAACATAGCGATCGTGGATTTCCAAGCTATAGTAGGTAACATTGCTTCACCATACAATGTGGTCTTCTCTGAGAAAGACCTCCCATCCCATGATCCATGTCACAATGATGTCCTTCATATTGAGGTTCTCATCCATAAGTGCAAAATCAAATGTATACTCATAGATGGTGGTGTTGGTCTCAACATCTGTTCTTTAAAGTTACTTAAGCAACTGGGATACTCTGAGGATCATGTCAACACTAATCAAAGTATTACAATCAAGAGATATGATGATGCTGAATGTCGTTCAGAAGGTATTATCCATCTGCCTATACAACTGGGTCCTGTCATGCTTGAAACTAGATGTCAAGTCCTTGATATTGAGCTGCCTTACAACATTATCCTAGGCCGCCCTTAGATCCATGCAATGAAAGTTGTTCCCTCCACGTACCATCAGTCTCTAAAGTTCCCATACAATGGTACAGAGATCACTATCCCAGGAGACCCCAATCCTTTTCAATTATGCCGTGTCTTGCAAGGAAGTTATAAGAATTGCAACCAAGTGCCTAACAATGCAAAAGCCCTTGAATTCCCACTATATGTCGATCTTGAAACTCTGACACCAGCCTCTACAAGTGAACCTAATCCTATTCCTGCAATCAAAGTGCACATCTGTGATATAGGCTTTGGCACTTATGATATCTCCAACTCTTGCTGTGTAGGGCGGATGCCTTTGTCTCCAAAATATTACGACCAACCACCCATTGCCAAAGTAACTAAAAAAGTAGTTGTTCCTCCCCCAACATTCCTAACCCAATTCCAATAGGGACAGTTATTGGAGGAAGAAACTATTGAGGACGTTTCTTCTTTTCTCTATAAGGAGAAAGAACCGGTCACAATACCAGTCAAGCAATATGGCAATGGCTTAAGGATAGTAAAAAACATGGGCTATAAAGGCAAAGGTGGCCTTGGAAAATAGAATCAAGGAACTATGGAACCCATTGTTGTGACAAAGAAACTAGACAAGAAGGGTTTAGGATTTGGTAAGAAGGTACCGCGCGCCTTGGACATCGAGTATATTCTCGACGAGATAGCCAAAACTTTTCCTGCCGATTCGATGTCTACAGAGGATATCATCGATGACTCTTCCCTCCATATGACCAACCTATTTGCAAAATCCTCCATTTTTATGCTATCCTCCATATCCTTAACCTCCACCACAAACACCCAGAATGTAACACTTGTCTACCCTAAACTTATCGATTGGGACCAACAAGGATCCCCCATTATAGATGTATTTCAGAATGACGAAGCACTAGCTGAGTTCATGGGACTTCGGGAAGGTATCCCTCTTAGCGATCATAAAGCAGGTTTTGTAATGGAACTAGAGCCAACAGCTTATTTTGGTGAGAATGCCAAATCCTCCAGTCATAAAAGTAAAAATAAAGAAAGATCTCTAGGTGAAAACCACACTGTGGCACCTCCCGATCACAAAATAGTAAAAATAAAGGACGTATCCAAAGGTGAAAACCCAACTGTGGCACCTAAGGATGGAGGATTTGACCTTCCCCTACCATCTAAGTATCAAGAGAAGTCAGCCCTCCTAGTGGAAGATTCTACAGAGATAAACCTTGGCGCAGAGAAAAATCTAAAAACCACATTCCTAGCAGCATCATTATCAAAGACAGAGCACAAGAATCTTAACACATTCTTCTTACAAAGAACCATCAACTTTGCTTGGACCTACGCTGATATGCCAGGGCTAGACCCTAAGCTAGTAGTTCATTATCTCACAGTTGATCCAAAAGTTAAACCAGTAAAGCAAAAGTTGAGGAAGATGCACCCACAGATAGCTCTCTTGGTGAAAGTGGAAATACAGAAGCTATTAGATGCAAAGTTCATATGACCTATTGACTATTTAGACTAGGTATCAAACATTATACCTGTGTCTAAACCTAATGGGTGCATCCGCATGTGTAATGACTTTAGAGATCTTAATAAAGCATGTCCCAAAGATGACTTTCCATTACCAAACATTGATATTATAATAGACTTGACTGCGGGTCATGAAATGCTTTCTCTCATGGATGGATTCTCTGGCTACAATTAGATAAGGATAGCAGAAGAAGATCAACATAAAATAACTTTTACTTGTCCTTGGGGTAATTATTGTTGGTGTGTCATGCCGTTTGGTCTAAAGAATGCAGGAGCAACTTATAAAAGAGCAATGTCAATAATATTCCATGACCTCTTTCATCATATCATGGAGGACTATATTGATGACATACTAGCTAAATCTTCTAGGGAAGATCACATACAAGTTCTAGGACAGATCTTTGACATGCTCGAGAAATACCAAGTAAGACTCAATCCAAAGAAGTGTGTCTTCAGTGTAACATCAAGGAAACTATTGGAATATATTGTATCTCATAGAGGCATCGAAGTAGACCCAGCAAAAGTAAAGACTATAGTGGAGATGCCTCCACCTAAGAACCTCAAAGCATTAAGGAGCCTTCAGGGAAGGTTGCAATCCATTAGGCGTTTCATCTCATAGCTAGCAAATAAATGTCAACCATTTCAACACTTACTCCGAAAGGATGTCTCATTTTGATGGGACGATAAGTGTCAAGCAGCATTTGATTAGCTTAAAGAGTACCTGGCTACACCTCATGTATTGGTTCCACCAGTTGCTGATAAACCTTTGATATTATACATCTCAACTACAACTTCGGCCCTAGGGGCCTTGCTAGCACAACATGATGAATCAGGAAAAGAGCATGCAATTTATTATATCAGTAGAACCTTGGTGGGATATGAACTCAATTATTCACCAATGGAAAAGGCTTATTTAGCAGTAATGTTTTCTTCCCAAAAGCTGCGGCATTACATGTTGAACCAACACACAAATCTTATAGCCAAAATTGATCCCTTGAAGTATCTACTAGCAAAAGTAGCTCTTACAGGTAGACTAGCTAAATGGGTCATGATCCTTAGTGAGTTTGACATTGAGTATATGGATCACAAAGCAATCAAAGGACAAGCCCTAGCAGATCAACTAGCAGAAGCACCCATGACAGATACACACCCTATGGTAGCAGACTTTCCAGATGAGAATCTATTCACTCTTGCTACCTCAATAATGTGGAAGTTATACTTTGATGGTTCCTACACACAGCATGGATCAGGGGCCGGTATCTTATTCATCACACCTCAGAATGACTATATTCCTAAGTCATATCGGCTTGCATTTCCTTGCACCAACAACATAGCTGAGTATGAAGCACTCCATAGGTCTCAATACAGCAGTTCAATGGGACATCACAGAATTACAGGTATATGGAGACTCACAACTAGTCATTCGACAAGTCACAGATGAGTACCAAACAAAGCATGAAAAGTTGGTCCCCTACAAGCAACTAGTGGATGCATATAAACCACACTTTTCTAGCATCACATTTGAGCAAATTCCAAGAGAGCATAACAAAGCTGCAAATTCTATGACTTCTGTAGGGTCACTAATTGACATGCCTGCAAATACACAAAAATGTGAATTCTTGATCAAGCAATTGTTGATACCAGCCATCGATGTTCCCATTACTGAAATCATCTATGAACTTGTTGGTCCCAATTCCCCATGCTATTAAGATATCTATGAATACCTTAAACACAACACCTTGCCCTCTGACCTATCATCCACCCAACGTAAAACCTTTATCCGTCGATCCTCTCGTTACATCATTCTGGGTGATACACTATATCGCCAGAGTCTCGATGGTATCCTCTTACGATGTCTTAACGCGGAAGAAGCTGAAGCTACCTTACGAGACATACACGAAGGTGTATGTGGCACACATTCTACCAGTCCTAATCTCGCTAAGAAGATACTCAGAATAGGTTACTACTGGCCTACAATAGAGCAAGATGCTGCACAATTTGCTAAGAAGTGTCTACAATGCCAGCAGCATGGAGATTTGATTCACGCACCAGCTCATGAACTACTACCTGCGACAACTCCTTGGCCTTTTTCTCAATGGGGTCTCGACCTTGTAGGACAAATCCACCCATCTTCTTCCAATGGCCACAAATTTATCATTACCGCCACTGAGTATTTCACGAAGTGGGTTGAAGCCATTCCCATGACCTCTATCACCAGTAAGCAAATAGCCAAGTTTATCCTTAACTACCTCATATGCCAGTATGGTATTCCCCAAGCCATTGTCACTGATAATGGGAGACCATTCAAGAATCCAGATGTCTGTGCCTTGTGCACACAATACAATATCCAACATCGCTTCTCCACTCCCTACTATCCGCAGAATAATGGCCAAGCTGAGGCTTCCAATAAAACCATTCTCAAGATCCTCAAGAAAATAGTCAATGAAGCTAGTCGTGATTGGCACTTGTAACTCAATCCCGCCCTATGGGCCTACCACACTAGTATCAGAACACCAACTGGTGCCACACCATATGCCTTGGTCTATGGTTCTGAAGCAATCCTACCTATAGAGGTCGAGATCCCATCCCTCAGAGTATCCTCACAAGACCTGATTGGCAGAGAAGAGTATCGCACTTCCAGATTAGCTGAGCTTAAACTCCTAGATGAGAGGCACCTTGCCGTGCTTAATCATCTCCATGTCTATCAAAACTGCCTCCGGCGTAATTACAAAAAAAAGATCAAAGAAAGACGATTTCAAGTTAGTGATCTTGTACTCAAAGAGAATCAGAGAAATCAAGCAGATCGAGAAAAGAAGGGCAAGTTTGAGCCTAATTGGTTAGGTCCCTTTATTGTGACAGCAGCATATGGATCAGGAGCTTATACTTTAGCTACACCTGACGGCATTCCTCTAGATGAGCCACTTAACAGTGTCCATCTCAAGAAGTTTTATGCCTGATCCTCAGAGTATTCAAAAAAAAACAAAAAAAACAAAAAACAACAAAAAAATCTGTCCTCTGGTGAAAACCTGGTAAACAAGCGCCTTGGATAAGTACCATAGTGAAAACCTGACAAATAAGCGCTATGTGTAGAGTTAGCGCCCATCGTCTATCGAGTCCTGTCCACTCCATGTCTAGTTCACAACGCACTTCATCGATCCATCCATAATAAAACCATTGACCTTGTTTGCATTTCCATCACCCTATCTAGTATAGCTTGGAAATTTGGCAATGTCCATCATCGTCACCCCACATCTTGATCTATGTCTATAGTTAACACTGTCTTGTCCTAGGTCAAGTCTTTCTGTGTCTTCTTCGTTGGTCACCCATGTAGTTTCCTCTACCGGAATGGGGCAACTCTTTCCTTAACTTAGGTCTAGGATTGGTTCCTTATTCGTGGTTCACAACGCACTCTTCAATCTTTCTCCTTTCCGTAGATAACACTCTTTAATGGACATCGCTCCTATGATAGCGCTGTTATCTTCTCAACACTTTTCCTACATCATCACATCCACCAGAACTACATATTATCATCTTCTCAATCTTAAGGTACCTTGATCCCATGGATATGGGTATGTAGGCAATCTGGAATATGAAGGAAGTATCCAGTACTCAGGTACATAAGATCCCCTCCTCTCCACCTTGATCCATCTCATCACTCTATCCAGAACTACATATTTATCATTTTGATCTTTCATCATAATGTGCCTTGATCCCGTGGATATAGGGTATGTAGGCAGTCTGGAATACGAAGGATGTATCCAGTACTCAGGCACACATGATCCATCATTCTCCACCCACCCCAATCCATTAGCGTTGTCATCCTTCAAGTGTTCCATTTTTCAAAATCCATTCGCCTCAACTTGACTAACTCAAGTAGCAAGCTAGCGCATCCTTTCAAAGCAAAAGTCCTTAACAAATCTAAAGCAAAGAGACCTACTTCTAGAGTCATCTACTGTCCTGCATACCGATTGCCAACATCAACTAAGTCCCGCTTAACCAAAGCCCTAGATCAACAAGCTTGTCTTTTGCAAAGTGTTCCATTGTCAAGACCAACACATGCATCTCCTGCAACATGTGGCATTTCTTGCAGCAAGACATTATCTTTTAGGCAGATAGCCCCCTTTAACGGACACAAAGTTCCTACGATAAGGCTGTTATCTTTCCTATCCAGTCTATCCTGAGCAACTTCTTTGGCAAGAGAATATGTTGGTTGTATGTTTACTTTGTAAGTCAGTCAATTTGTTTTATGGTTATCTTTTGTTCCTTTTCCAATACCTACTCAAGGCTACCTTGGTTTATCTATAATCTTGGTATGTTGCGATGTAGTACAGATTGGGGGCATAGTCATTGGTTTTTGTGTGCCGTGTTTGAGGAATGATCTTTAGCATCTTTCTTAGCATTCTATTTATCTTGTGTGTGTTATGACCTGGCATCTTACATATTAATAATTCTTCTTGCATTTAAATGTATTGAAGTTTATTTTATGTTCAAGACTATGGCTCATTCACATGTTCCAACAAGGTTATATTATGTCTAAAGGATCTAAGTTCAAACCGCTTGCTTGCAGAGTCAACGTCCATGCACTCGGATATTACTGCACCTTGGACTGTCATACCTTGGTGGTGAACTATCCACCTGCTATATCAAAAATAAGGATCGCTCTTTATATAAAAAATGTGAAACCTTTGCAACAAGCTCATTCACCCATTTGTTCACCCATGGCCTTATATCATTTTCAGAACAAAGATCGATCAACAGTCCATGTCTTCCGTCTCCTCCTTTTCTTCTCTCTGGTGCTATTTGCAAAACCCACATGTTAGATATCACTAGTCATAACATCTATATCATCATACATCTCTATCATCATACATCTATAAGCATCATATACACAATATACATCATCACATAAGTCCATAATCCTACATATATATCATCACATCCATGACATCAAGAAGTGCATATATACAGGCATGAACAATAGTGAGCTGAATAGATCATCATATATCTCATATAAAGGTCATCATAAAATACAAAATGTATGTGTCTACATCAATAAGCCATCTGTATACATCAATATAGTACATTAAGGCTATCAAGAGCCCGTAAAATATACATCAGGATGCACGCAGGCATCTGTCCAAAATGATACAATATACAAATATACATGCTCTAGTGGGTAGACCTGCCCTCCTGCTGTGGCCCCTATCCTCCACCTGTACTTGGTGTAGGTCCCCCGGATGGTCCCCCTGCTAGTCATCCTCCTCCTCCCCCTGGTGGCATAAATGGTCCTCTCACTAAGGACAATGACTGCCCTGTCCTGCAAGACCCTGATTGTCTGGACCTACTCCTGTCTCTATAGCTCACTATATAGGGTCCTCTGATTTGCACCCAGTGCACAATGTGCCTCATCTCTCTCTCACCTCACTCTATGGAGTGTGGCCTCTGCTGACAGCCATAGTTGTACCTCCGCGTCTCTCTCCCTCATCACCTAGGCTAGCTACCCGTCATCTGCTGCTGGTGCGACTAGCAGCTGTATCTATACCTATGCCTGTGCTTGTGCCTAGACCTGTGCCTGTGCCTATGCCTAGACCTATAGTTGTGCCTGTGCATGTGCCAGGGCTGTCTGTGTTGCTGCTGCTACCTGTGTCTGTGCCTGGGCTAAAGCCTCAGCCTATCTCACCTCAACCCTCGCAGCATCCCTATCCCTCCTCAACCATACCATCCAAAGCTCTAGTCGAGTCCTCCGAGATGTCTCCTCCTATAACAACCGCTCAGCCCTCTCCAAATCAGTCTCTACGGCTGGCTCCCCCTCCTCTGCCATCTCTACATCAGCCTACTAGCCACTGGCCTCTCCCACTGCCTGCTATCTGGCCGCTCTAGCCTGTCATCTGATCCAGGCCTCTACACCTGGGACTAGTACCTCCCCCACTACCTCTGTCACACCTGGTATAGTCAATCTCACCAGCCTGTGTGTCTTCTAGTACCTGTCATACTCTGGCAGTGTACCTGGATCTGCCAGTCCTGTGTCCCAATCCCATCTCACAGCGACAAGTCCCCGTACCTCTGCCAATGCTGTAGCCACTGGAATCTCTGCATCCCAGTCTCCAACCTCTCTCCGTGTCTGGGCATGTGTCACCTCTCCAACTGGTAGCCCCTGTGGTAGCCCAAACTATCTCAATACCCGCTCTGGCAGGTATCTCTCTATCGCATCTATCCGTCTCCCAAATAGATACCGAGCCTATCTGCAATACATCAGTTGCTTATGCTCGTCCTCCCACTCCTCACATAGTAACTATGGCCTCCAAATAAATAGGTCCATCTCATCGATCTGCCGCCTCCAGTGGCTAACAGATCCCAGCCTCCAATGTGTAATCACTCCCTCATATAGGAATGCGTATGGCTCTCCCCTATCCCGATGGCACTGTGTCATGGGTCGGATCACTGGTATATGCTCCCACGCCCACACCTGTAGAAGTGTCACCCCTGCTGAGAGACTCCTGCCTCTCCTGTACACGCAGTGGTGCATATGATGGTACAACTGTCCTAGCACACATGGGCCTCATGCAAACTGAATGCCATGTGTAAACATCCTAGATAGTACAGTACCCCAGCCAACCGATAATCCTCTAGATCTCCTGTCTGGGCAAAGGAAACCACCAATCAATGAAGATACGATCCACGTGATCCTATTGCAGAGTCTTGAGATGTCTGCCCACCGAATCTCTCCATCGTCTATCTACAAATCATCGGTGCAAAATACCTCTACCATGCCTGCCTCTCCCTACGCCAGGTCAAAGTCCACTATCTCCCCATCAATCTGAATCCTCAGGATGCAATATACATCCTCCAAGGTCACTGTCGCCTCCCCTGTCGGAAAGTGAAACGAGCTTGTCTCACTGCGAAACATCTCCACCACTGCTGTCACTAGGGCGAGATTCACCCTAATGTGTGTCAAGTGTGCAACATGCCATAATCCCGCATGCTCTAGGAACGTGTCCTCCTCCCATGTCAGTTGTACTACCTTGTGTGCTATCAGGTGGTGTCGCTCTCTCGACATCAATGGCAGCATAATCCTCTGCATCCATAAACAAACCACTTGTCAGTTCTTTATATCATATCCCCCAACTCCTATCTACTTCTATTCTATCCCGTGAGCCCTTAGACCAATTCTCCCCTTTTCTAAACTAGGGTAGTTAACCCTTCGGTCAACCCTGCCTATCCCATTCCCCTTTCCAAGCCAAAGGCACCTTGATTTCCTCAAGGGCGCTACACTGTGGTACCAGACGTGCCTTCCTAACCCAACAAAGGCGCTTTGTTTTCTGTACCAAGCGCAACTTGTTTTTAACAAGGGTGCTTCCTTTTACCTACAACCGCGCCACGATGTGCTACCAAATGCGACTCATTTTTCCACATGCATTTCCAACCGTGCCTTACTTCCCTGCCAATCGCGCCGCACTGCACTACCAGAAGCATTGCGACTTTATACCAAAAGCATTGTGGCGCGGAACCCTAAAACCAAAAGCACTCTGATTTTGCCAATAGCGCTGAGCTTCCCTACCAGACGCGCTGCAGCACGCCAAAAGTGCCCTAACCGACTACCAATAGCGCCGCTCTAGCCTAAAGCACTTTTGGCTGACCTAATTGACCTCCCTAAACCTAGCCCTAAACTGCCTTACAACGTCAAATTAACATGAGGTTTTTGGACACTTACCGCTGCCAGAGCTCCTACTGGCCTCCTGTATGTTTGAACTAGCTCTGCTCGATGCTGGTGCACTAGAATCGGCATCTCTCCTCGCTGTCTGCTCCTTCCACTCAACCTAAGTTTGGAGACTCTACTCTCTAAATTTAGACTCTCCTAGGGTGCAAATGAGGATTGTGGTCCCCATGGGACCTATTTATAGCATCCTTTCCCTCTTTTCCTCTGAGTTTCCTACCCCTGCTACTTTTCCTTCTAAACCTGCTCGCACACTCTTCTAGTCGAGCGTCAACCCAGTCCTTCTGTCGCTTCCCCATCTTTCCACTCGAGGGGGCATACGCTGGAGCAACTACCTACACTGGGGCATCAAAAAAAAAATTGTATCATATCTTCAACTATCATTTTCTTTGACATAATGCTATAAACTACATTGCATCAAAGAGGGGCAAAATGTAGACATCCTAAAATGACCATGTCGTCACACGACTTGCATTTCATCTAATTCTTCTAATCACCTACATTTGAACGTTAATTGAATAATCTAATTATTTAATTAATTTCATCAAATTCTTCTAAATCACATACTTTCGACATTAATTAAATAAATCCTCGTTATTTAATTAATTAAATCAAGTTTCTCTATATTCTTCCACAATTAAATAATTTTAATTATTTAATTAGATCATTATCTTCTTTCTAAATTTTAAATCCACATTAATTAAATAAATCCAATTATTTAATTGATTCATCACAAATTCCCTCATATCCAAACAATTAAATAATTCCCAATTATTTAATTAAATCAAATTCATTCTTCCAAATTTGAATAAATCAAATCAAATTTATTTAAATTCTCTCAATCTCCAAAAATAAAATAAATCAAATATTTTATTTATTCTTCCAAATCATGCACAACAATTAAATAAATTTATTTATTTAATTTACTTTTTTATCTACAAATATCTTTCAAATCTTCTAAAAATAAGTCTTCTTCTCCATGCACACAAAATTAAATAATTTATTATTTAATTTCTCTCAAATTATGCAAAAGCAAATCTTAAGTTGAGTTATCTATTCACTCAACCTTGTTTTTATCAATTTCTCTTAAATTAGAAAAAAGCTTTCTAATTTATGAAAATCATGTCTTATCTTTAGAAAAGAAAGTGTTTAACTCAAATAAAATAACTTTTGTGTGACACTTGTCTTCTTCTTATTCGATGCATATTCCTCAACTGTTCTCCTCTGTTGATTCTTCTGAATTATCTGGACCATTGATCGATCTTGTTGAAACCTATACATACCCCCCTCATCTCCTTCATTACCCCTCTCTTCGATCACTTATTCTCGGGCATCCTTTACAATGCTTTGAGCATACATCACATCGATTGAGCAACTTTATGATCTCTTAACATTGATCTTTGAGCACACTACTTGCTTGTTGCAACTATGGTTTCGTAGCCATATTGAGCAATCCACATTCAATCCAAAGGGAACAATAAAAATCTCGGTAAAAGCTTTCATGTTTCATTGATTATTGTTAATGGCTTTTATTTAGATCGGTTCTCTTTATGTTATTGGGTTTTTGATTTGTTTAGTTTAATTTAGTCAATTTTCCTCATACACACTTACAACATGTCATATTCCACCTTGGGGCACCCAAATATGCCTTATTCAAAGATGCTTCATGACACATGTCATCACCTGTCTTATAACCTTCTATTTACGACTCTTACATGTCATAGATTCGTCATAGGAATCCGTCATAACCGTTTCGGTCAAACATTCCTTACACACCTTGGAGGATGCCGACACATGGCAGAATATTCCTACCACTAAGTGGGACGCCTATCTCCTCATGTGAGGACAAAATAACAAGTTGTCATAATCCATGTAGGATTGACACATCACCATGCCACATCCCACAATATGACAAAGTAGAATTTCCAATTATTTACAACATAGGCAATTGAATAATAAATACAAACATTACAAATGCAGAGAATTACCAAGGTTGAGACACCTTAATTCCCAACATTCTCCCACTTGTCAAACACCTTGTAAGAGCCAATAGAAAAATAGGATTTAACTGCTATAGGCCAAGTGGCCCATAGACTCCGAACACCATCTGAACTTCTTTGTGCCCACTGGTTTCGTCAATGCATCTGCAACATTCTTCAAAGTATCTACCTTCTCCAAATCTACCTTTCCATCCTCAACCATGTCCCTCACGAAGTGAAACTAAACATCAATGTGCTTGGTTCTAGCATGGAAAGTTGGATTCTTTGCAAGGCAAATTGCACTCTGACTGTCACAATTGATTGTGATCTGACCTGCATCAACACCAATATCGAAACACAATCTCTTAAGCTAAATGGCTTCCTTACAAGCATGAGTTGCTGCCATATACTTAGCTTCTGTCATGGACAAAGCAACAACTAGTTGTCGCTTACTCATCCAACTAGTAGCACCACCAAACAGTGTAAAAACATAAGCACTGGTGGATCTCCTACTGTCAATGTGACCTACCCAATTTGAATCCATAAATCCATGAATATCAACAGAATGCGGAGGTCCTGAAACATTACCATGATAGCAAATGGAATACTCAGAAGTACCCCTCAAATATCTGAGCACTCGCTTAACTGCATCCCAATGAACCCATCCAGGATTAGCCATAAATCGACTAAGGACTCCCACTATTTGGGCAATGTCTGGTCTTGTGTAGACCATAGCATACATCAAATTGCCAACAGCACTAACATAAGGTACTCTACTCATGTCCTCCACCTCACTAGGAGATTTTGGACAATCCTCAATAGACAACTTTGTCCCCAAAGAAATGGGAACACACAATGGTCTACAATCTGCCATGCTGAATCTATCCAACACGGACTTCACATACTTACTCTAGCTTAACCAAAGTTTTCTGTTGGTTCTGTCTCTTCTGATTTCCATTCATAGAATGTACCTGGCTGCCCCTAAATCTTTCATTTCAAACTAAGTTGACAACTAAGATTTAAAATCAGAAATCATATTTTTACCCTTCCCAATGAGCAACATATCATCAACATATAGTGCAACAATGAGAATACGATCACCATCAAATTTATAATACACACAGTGATCTGATTTCGATCTCACAAATCCAATTGATAACACAATGGCATCAAACTCCAAGTACCATCTCCTAAGGGATTGCTTCAAACCATACAAAGGCTACTTAAGTTTGCAAACCAAATTTTCTTTACCTTTCACCATGTAATGCTTTGGTTGTGACATGTAGATCTCTTCCTCCAAGTCACCATGAAGGAAAGTTGTCTTCACATCCATCTATCCTACCTCCAAGTCATAAGCTGCTGCGAGTGACAATAGGAATCAAATGGATGTCATCTTTGTAATGGGAGAGAAGATCTCACCATAATCTATACCCTCCACTTGTCAATACCCCTTCGCAACCAATTTGGCCTTATACTTCTCAATACTGCCATCTGTACCAATCTTCCTATTGAACACACATTTGCATCCAACGGGTTTCCATCCAAGAGGCAAAGGCACCAAGTCCCAAGTTTGATTCTTTTCCAAAGAAGCCATTTCATCCTCCATGGCCTCCTTCTAGGAACCTGCATCCTTCATATCCAAAGCCTATGATACAGTTCTAGGTTCATCACTGTTAGTGATTAAAGCATAAGCACAAGTAGAATCAAGCAATGTAAAACCACACCTTTCAGGTTGCTTTCTTATTCGTGTAGACCTCCTCAAGAGCTGAGGTTGAGGTTCAACTTCTTCCTCTAAGCTTTCAGAGCTGCTAGAGCTCTCCTCATCATCAAGTCCAACATTGTCTTGATGTTCAGTCTTCTCAGGGGTGAGAGGAAACTGAACAACATCCTCTTTCTTTTCTTTTTCTTCTGGCTGCAAGATAGTGGAAGAAGGTGTAATCTCTCTAAAAATGACACTTATGCTATACAACACTTTTTCATCCATGGGGTCCCAAAGCTTGTATCCTTTCACACCAACACCATAGCTGATGAAGATACACTTAACAACTTTGTTCTCCAACTTTGACCGCTTCTCCCTAGGCACATGTGCATATGCCTCACAACCAAAAACACGAAGATGCCTAACTGAAGCCTTTCTACCAGACCACACCTCCATGGGTGTCTTTCTAACAAGAGCTAATGTAGGAGATCTGTTTACCAGATAGCAAGCAGTGGCAACAATTTTAGCCCAAAACTTTTGTTCTAGACCAGCTCCACTAAGCATACTCCTAGCCTTCTCCATCAGTGTCCTGTTCATCCTCTCTGCAACTCCATTTTGCTGCGGGGTGTATGGAGTTGTCTTGTGCCTTTCAATCCCAAGTTCCTTGCAATACTTATCAAATTCTATAGCACAAAACTCACCACCATTGTCAGTTCTCAAACATTTAATCTTTTTGCCAGTCTAATTTTTAGCAAAGGCTCTAAACTCCTTAAACTTGCTATAGACTTCAGATTTTCTTCTGAGAAAATAAATCCATGTCCTTCTACTGTAATCATCTATAAAAGATACAAAGTATACAAATTTTGATAATGAAGGAATATTAACAGGACCAAACACATCAGAATGAATAAGGTCCAACACACCAGAAGACTTATGAGAACTCAAGTAAAACTGAACATAGTTTTATTTTCCATAAATACAATGTTCGCAAAAGTCAAACTCAAGATTACAATCATCTAACCCCTCAACGAAGTTCTTATTTTTCAGGGTACGCAGACCCTTCTCACCAATGTGGCCAAATCTCTTATGCCATAACATTGTCTTTTCTATAGGAAGTTTAACTTCCAATGCACGATTACAACCATCAAGACTAGAAACAACAAATTTTTTCATTGCTCGTTCAGATGGTGGCCATGAAGTGACTGCTGCCCTCTTCCTTGAGTCAGAAGAACTATTGCATTGTACAATGCATGCTTCCAGCTGAAATAGAGTACCTCTCCAAGTACCCTTAGCAAGCACCATAGATCCTCTAGTCATCCTGCATCCTTCTTTCAAAAAGACTGTTGATAACTGAGAGGGAGGGGGTGAATCAGTTATCCTAATATTTCAACTTTTTGTGCTTTCTTAACAGTTAATGCAACATCAGATCAAATAAGCAAGCATAATCATGAAATGGAAATAACACCAATACATATGACACAATGATTTTGACGTGGAAACCCTGTTAAGGGAAAAACCATGGGGTGATTAACCCAAGATATTATTCTCTGTTAGAAGAATACAAGATACAAAATGGCACTTGCCAATTAGGGCTCACTGCCCAAGCACACTGCTCACAAGAGGCTCACTACCTACAAAAGACTTACTGTATACACAAAGAAATCTTGAACTGATGAGAAGCATCCACACATGCTGAAGTTCAGTTCCGGTTAAGCTCAATAGACTGATCTGCTGCACTTCATTCTTACTCTCCTTAAGTGTTGTTGTCCTTTTACATTCCAAACCTATTTTTCTACCTTTTGTACTATTATGCTTTTATTTGCACTTCAATTCTTACACAACACACACATTCACATCTAAATCCATCTTGTATATATATCCGCACAAGTGATTTCAACACTTTTCTAGTCGGCATCCGGAATAGTCAATATTATCTCAAACTCTGGTTTGTTCGGCTGAGTCCTTGCATACTAAGTAATGCAGATCAAGAATATGCTTGTAGAAGTCTTTAATCATGTCGGCAAATCATGAATGATACCTCAAGAAACTTAATCAATAGCAATCTCTCTTTCGGATTCGAGTCTAACACTCTGCCGGTACAGTTCTTCCTCTGTCTACTCTGTCAAACAGGAACCCAACACTCAAGTGTTCATATCTCTTCACCCTTCCATCACCAGAGGCTAAATCCTTGGAATCTATTAGTCAAGGTACTCCTCTTGACTTCACCAAATCCACACTTCACTGAAATACTTCCTCTAAGAGATCCGGACTTGACTTTCGGACCTTGCTGACTGCTCTGTTCTTGCTTACCGGATCATAACACTTCTTCAATCTAACTTCTGATAGAGACTCATCATGTCTTGCGGATGTGTGGGATAACCTTTGTTGCCATCAATGACAACATTCATGAATCCATATAGTGTCTCTTGCCAACAATCTCCCCCTTTGGCATTGATGGCAACACTTAGTGAAAAATGACTAAGTGTCACACTATACTCCCCCTTAGCTGATGCTCTGTCTCTATGTACATTTTCCAGAGCTCCCCCTTAGCTGGATTCATCATTTTTCACTGCTCATCACTCCCCCTTTGACATCAATGGCAAAGGGTGGGGTCCGCACACCAAAATTTTCAAAAGTTAACTTAGTCGCATAAGTATATCATCCGGTTGCACTCTACATATACTTTAGTATGTCTGCAAAAGTGTTTTTCAATTGTACAACATCGGTTGCCCAACTCAGCTTCATCCTGTCCAAAATTGATATGTGACCACTCAACAGGATGCAAAAGCTTTTGCCTTCTTCAGATCTATCAGATCATTTGTCTTGGCGGTGGTTTGAGCATCACTTAGGGCCTCATGCATGGCCTCCAACTTAGGAATGATTATTATTCTAATCTCATTTAACCTGCCGATTCTATTTTTCTTTTCTTTCTCTAGCTTCTTAATTTCATCCAAGACTGCAATAGTTTGACATTCTTGATTTACTATGGATGAGGTAAATGGATCAAAATTTTGAGAAAGTTTTGTTAGTTTGATCTCTTGTTCTTTCATTTTCTTCTCAATCTCCATTGTTGCTTTGGACCATGATAGACAAAATTTATATATTTCGCCGCCATCTTTAAGAGCATTTTCTAAGCTCTTTATCCCTATATCCATATTTCTTCTATCATTTGATATTAGACTTAGTACTTCAGAGAATCTTTTATCCAAAAACTCTTTCCAGACCTTTTCCTCAGCTGATTTCTCTAAGGACTCAAAATGAGCGCTGACTGAACTAACAAGAGATTTAAGATTACCTGATGAGGAAGCTGATGAATCCTTCATAAAGGATGGCATGATCTTTTCAAGCACACCAGATGCAGTTTCTATTAGCTCATAGTCTTCCATGTGAGACTTTAGGAGTTTTTCTTTTGCCTTTGCATTAGCAAATGAAGCTATCTTCATTGTTTGTACCGAGGAAAGAGAATCAAAATCAAATGGTCCTAGTAGAAGTTCTGGTTCATCAATTTCCATTGTCTCTTTGTTTAGGAAATCTTTGACAATTTCTGCAGTGTCTCTTGCCAGAGACAAAGTTTTCTTTTCTTCTGCAGTCTTAGAGTTGTCATCTTATTTTCCCTTTACTTCTTTTTCTTTCTCCTTTATTCTTTCTTCTCCTTTAGATCCGGAGTTAACAGGAGAAACCGAAGGAGTAATGTTTGTTTGTTCATGAGCCACCTCTTCCAGAGTAGAGGATTCCAAGCCCTTGTCTTTACCTTCACCAGAGTCCATTACTTCTTCTGTCATTGCCTCAGTAGATTATTTTTCAACACTTGTAGCCGAGGGATCAACACCCAAGTCCTCTATAATAGGAATGTTGAATCTTGAGTATGCCTTCCGCAGGATTTCTTCTGTTTCTTTTGCCACTTTATCAATTTCTCCAAGCATGAGCTGATTCATTCTAGTCTTACTCCGGAACTCATCCTTGCAATCTTTGAAGATCATATCCATTTATTTTGGAGTAATTGAAGGGTAGAGCTAAATAGCTATCTTTTCTCTGATTTCTAAGTCCTTAGCCTTAGCATTTTCTTTTCTCATTTCAAGTTCCTTTTCCAAACTTTTAGGAATTAGAGAAATTATTTCAATCAAGGCTTTATTGTATATGTTCAAGTACTTAACTGTGGCTTCCTCCAAGATTTTTCTATCTACATCATTATATGCATCATAGAATTCTATTATTGGTTGCAGGTTTCCATCCATAGTAACAGCTTTGACTACATCATCTGGGGACAGAATAGGCTTTTCAACAAATTCTTCTGCCTCTGCCACCTTATTTGCACTGGATACTTTCTTCTTCATCATCATCTTCTTGATTTCTTCATCAGATTCTGTCTCTTCTTCATCTTTCTGACTGATATAAAACCTTGTGGCCTTTGTCTTAGTTCTTTTCTCTGCTTTACCGGATGATTTTTCTTCCAGTTTTGATGTCTTTGAGCTCTTGTCAGTGGTAGGAGCAGACCTCTTAGAGGATCTTGTCTAGGTGGGGGCTTCTACTGGACCACTTTCCTTTTCAACACCTTCCTTCTCTTTCTCTGCTCTTTCCATCTTCTCCCTATTGGCATCAAGTGCCTCTTTTGAGATGCCAAAGCTTTTGGCAATGTTTTCTACTTCTTTTCTTACCTTTCTTTTTATCTTTGGTTTCCTTAGCTCAATATGGATCTTCACACTCAATTCTTCAAAAGTTCCAAACCTTTTAGCCTTGGGATCCTTTGGTTTACTAAGCATGTGCTGAACATGCAGCTCTACGATTTTCTCATCCACCTCATACCCCATTGGCATGATCCACACTATTGTTGGTTCCACTGCCTCCATTAGGCATTGATCAGTCTCTACCATAAAGCATATTGTGTCTTTGTATTTCTCAACTAGAGATTGGGGAATTCTCTCTCTAGCTTGCATCATGTTTTGAAAGTTTTTAAAGAAACCCCAGAGAGCTGTGTTTTGTGCTTTGTCATCACCAAGTCCATGCAAATAATCCCTGATTTGTATGGCAACCGGTCTGTCATTCTGCCATACCCATCCACTGGATCCGGGTAGCTCATTCATAAAGTAGAAGAATAGACACACTATTAGGCCACCAAATTTGAAGGAATTCTTCTTGTCCTTCTTTATCTTCTGTAGGTTCTCCAAGAGTTGGTTTAGAAGGAGCTCACAAAGGTCATAGTCTACATTTTTCCTCAACATTTCATAGGCAGTGTAGATAGCAGTTCCAAGTACTGAATTCTCCTTGCTAGAATGATATATCTTGTAGTCAATGATCATGGATGCAAACTTGACATCCGGATCAGTGATGTCATCTACTGTCATTACTCTTTTATCAAACCTAGATCCGGTAGCCTCACTTACAGTCAGATTCTTGATCAATTTGAGAATAGGTATACCACCAGATGAGTGCAAACCGGTAACTGCCCTAATGGCATCTTTTGTGATCTTGAATGGTCCATTCAACCACATGAAGTTGTTATGTATTCTGCTCAAGACATACCGGATCCATTCGTCCTCAGCAAAGCAGGGGAAATGTATACATTATGCAAAGTGCTTCTCCCGGAGGGCCTTGTATTAGGGTTTGAGCTCAAATGAATCATCTATTAGTTGTTTGTGGTAGATATCCCTCAATTTGGACTCTCTAAATTCTTCAATGTTTGTGTGAATGTAAACCCTAATATATTCTGTATGCAAGACACCATGCGGAACACTGGAAAAAGCTCCTAGGGGATCTACTTCCGAGAATTTGTAGGGATGTTTCTTGAATTTGGAGTGAGGCCTATCAGTGATCTTCACAATATTTAGAGTAGACATCTTTTAAAAAGATTTGCAGAGAGATATTTTAAGAACGGAAAATACCTTTTGCGCCTTTAGGTTCACGGAGTTAGCCGGATCGATTTCTGGATGAATTAACTTCTGCAAATGATCTTTGATGGGCTTGAGGAAATTTGTTGCAGAGCTTCTCTTTTCTTCTTCTTAAATGTAAAATGAGCAAATGTTTAATAGGAAGAACCCTTATATTACTCCGCAAACCCTAATACCAAGTTGCAATAAATGCTCGACCTAAGTCATTCCGGTTTGCTTATTCGGATGACTTGAAGAACCAGATCGATCTTGATCTTAAACATCTTGCGGACCTTCCAAATCTTAGCCATAGTTTATTTAGATGTTTCTCTTATGAACCCTTTAATCCGCAACTCTCCTTGTGCCAATTCTGGCACCAATTGACTGGCTGGGGGAACAAGGTTTTCTTTGTGTCTCCCCCTGAGCCAGAGCTCACTTTTTAATTTTCGGAAGGAATATCAACACCAGAGTCTGGTGCAAATCCATCCCCTACATTCTCTGTACTTTTCTTCACCCAAATCTTATTCATCTCACTTTGAAATTCATCCACATTCACTTTTTGTTTTCCCTTATCTTGATTCTGATTATGATGTACCAGACCTCTTTTGTCCTGATTCTTGCTTCTACAGAATTTTGCATTATGACCGGATCTATTGCAAATTTGGCAAACAACATTTTTTTGCATATTTGATTGATATCCTCCCGATCTACATTGATTAGACATATGACCCATTCTATTGCATGCAAAGCATCTACCATTGAATGAATTGTTCATTTGCATATTTCTGCATTCATGAGATTTGTGACCATACCTTTTGCAGTTGAAACACTGTCCGAAGAAGGATGTATTAGACTGATTCATTCTCTTTCTGCACTAATTAGCTTTATGACCAAAGTTATTGCAGTTGTGGCAGTATCCATTGAAGGATGGATATCTTTGATCATTAGGCTGCCTTACGGGGGGTCTTCTAGGCTTGTTCCTTGGATTTTCTGATCTAAAATTCTTCTAACCGGATCCAAAGATTTTACCTTTTTCATACCCCAGGCCACACTTGTCATCTACCCTCTTTTGGCTTTCAAGAAGAACTTCAAGTTGAGTAGAGCTTATCTTGAATTTCTCTTTGTATTCATTTGCTGTTTGAAGATCCCTTTTAAGATAGACAATTTGATCCTCAAGTTTTTCTTTATTATCTTTAGCATCTTCAAGATTAGATTCAAGATGTCTGATTATTCTATCCATCTTGTAGTAGTCTTCTGATTTTTCCTTGAGAGATTGTCTTAGATCATCTTCAGATTTTCTTTTTTCTTCAACTTCTTGGGTGAACTTCATAACTCCTAATTCCATTTCATGTCTTACCATGATGATTTATTTTGATAACTTTTCACATAACTTGGTTTTCTCTTTCAGATCTCCATTTGTATCATTGGCTTCACCTTGACTTGTCAATTGTTGAAGTAGCTCCTTTCTCTTTTTCATAGAGAGACTCAGTTTCTCTTTTAGTTCTTTTATGAAATCATCAGCCTGTTGGAGTCTTTCCTTCAATTCATTGACTTCAGAGTTTGACTGCTCAAGATCATCAAGGGCAGACTTGAGTTGCTCCCTTAGACCATATACATCCATTTGAATTCCCAAATCTTCCTCAAGTTGTTAGGCTCTGTTGGGAGGAACTTGGCTCTGATACCAATTGTTGATAACTGAGAGGGGGGGTGAATCAGTTATCCTAATATTTCAACTTTCTGTGCTTGCTTAATAGTTAATGCAACATCAGATCAAATAAGCAAGCATAATCATGAAATGGAAATAACACCAATAAATATGACACAATGATTTTGACGTGGAAACCCTGTTAAGGGAAAAACCATGGGGTGATTAACCCAAGATATTATTCTCTATTAGAAGAATACAAGATACAAAATGGCACTTGCCAATTAGGGCTCACTGCCCGAGCACACTGCTCACAAGAGGCTCACTACCTACAAAAGACTTACTGTATACACGAAGAAAACTTGAACTGATGAGAAGCATCCACACATGCTGAAGTTCAGTTCTGGTTAAGCTTAATAGACTGATCTGTTGCACTTCATTCTTACTCTCCTTAAGTGCTATTGTCCTTTTACATTCTAAACCTATTTTTCTGCCTTTTGTACTATTCTACTTTTATTCGCACTTTGATTCTTGCACAACACACACCTTCACATCTAAATCCATCTTGTATATATATCCACACAAGTGATTTCAACACTTTTCTAGTCGGCATCTGGAATAGTCAACATTATCTCAAACTCTGGTCTGTTCGGCTGAGTCCTTGCATACTAAGTAATGCAGATCAAGAATATGCTTGTAGAAGTCTTCAATCATGTCGGCCAATCATGAATGATACCTCAAGAAACTTAATCAATAGCAATCTCTCTTCCAGATTCAAGTCTGACACTCTGCCGATATAGTTCTTCCTCTATCTACTCTGTTAAATAGGAACCCAACACTCAAGTGTTCATATCTCTTCACCCTTCCATCACCGGAGGCTAAATCCTTGGAATCTATTAGTCAAGGTACTCCTCTTGACTTCACCATCTACACTTCACTGAAATACTTCTTCTGAGAGATTCGGATCTGACTGTCGGACCTTACTGACTGCTCTGTTCTTGCTTACCAGATCATAACACTTCTTCAATCTGACTTCCGGTAGAGACTCATCATGTCTTGCGGATGTGTGGGATAACCTTTGTTGCCATCAATGACAACATTCATGAATCCATATAGTGTCTCTTGCCAACAAAGACAACCTGCACACCTGCATGATTCAAACTACTTACAGAAAGTAGGTTCCGTGCTAAGCCTGGGATGTGCATAACCCCAAAGATCCCCTTCACTCGACCATCAGGGAATCGGATAGAGACTCTTCCACGACCAATGATCTTCAGATGAGAGTCATCACCCAGATACACCTTTCCACCATCAAACTCTTCATACTTAGTGAACTAGTCTCGATGCGAGGTCATGTGGAATGATGCACCAGAGTTGATTAGCCACACATCATCAGATGCATGGGTTGCCAAGGCTGCAATGAAAGCATCACCGTCATCTTGTGATTTGTCAGAATCTGAATCAGGAGCTTTCTTCTTTTTCTTCTTCTCCTCTTTGCATTCCTTTCATAAATGCCTGGTCTTGCCACAATTCTAATAAAGAGCCTTGGACTTTCTAGGAGATTTAGATCTCCCATGAGATTTGGATCTACCCTTCTCAACTTTCTTTTCCTTCTTCTTCCCTTTCTCCTTGGGTCTTCCACAAACTGCAAGGGCCTCTTTGGTTGCCTCAGAAGACTTTCTTTGTATCTCTTCAGACAACAGCGAAGAAACCACTTCTTCCATTTTGAATGTGGATGTGGTGCTTCTGATTGCCATGACAAGATGATCCCATGAGTCCGATAGAGAACAAAGCAGGGTCATACATCGATCCTCCTCCTCCATCTTTACACCAATAGATGTTAATTGTGCAACCAACATATTAAAGGCATTCATATGTTCAGCCATGGATCCTCCATCCTCCATTCGAAGAGAATACAACTTCTTTCTCAGGAAAAGTTTATTGACTAGGGATTTGGCTTGATACACATCCCCCAACTTCTTCCAAAGGAGTTTTGCAGTAGTCTCCTCATGGACATTTAACAACATAGAATCAACAAGACTAAGTCTTATAAGACCCTTAGCCTTTTGATCCTTGAGATCCCAATCAGCTTGTGTCATTGTAGCTGGTTTAGTTCCGTTCACACTTTCCCAAAGGTCTAGGCCAACTAACATGTCTTCCATTTTGAGCTTCCACAGCTCGAAACTACTGCCGTTGAACTTCTCTACTTCAAACCTTCCTGATGTGCCTGCCATCTCCTTGCTGTAACAAGATATAGAATGCTCTGCACAGACTCCCACTCAACCTAAGATTAGCTCAAAAACCGCTACCCTACAACTAGGACCAAAGGTGATCAAGTTCTGATACCAACTGAAAGGAAGCTAGGTGTGCGAAAAATGCTTCCTACACTAATCTATTGAGGGGAGAGCTATACAAATTCAACTTTATCCTAACTATTATAGCAATGTTAAACCATTAATATGAGATATTGTAGCAAAACACAAGAACCAAAAGGTAGACAGAAGAAGAGAGACAAAGATTTACGGTGGGGAAAACCCTTATCGGGTGAAAAACCCCACTCAGAAACTTGCACAATTTATTAACAAAAATGAAAGAATGTTTACAATACACTTGCAATGAAAGCTTCAATGGTCTTCAACACTCATGTCTAGAGTTAATCCGGAAGCATAATAGTACCTGTAAACCTTTGATTACAAACTCCATCTCCAAGCACCTGTATATAAAGGAAATACAAGGCAATATTGGACCTATCTTGGAATGGGCATCCAACATGGCATCTTGGACCAAAACCCATGCCTAGGGACACTTGGTCAACATTGTAGAATGTGTCTGACACTTGTCCATAGCTCCCATCCCAAATAGGTTGCCTATTTCCAAAATGGGCTATGACAGATGCTCTTACGACACTTATGATCGTCATAGAATCTGTCATAGCAATTACAACTTACAGCTGTAAGAGAATCTGTCGTACACATGCTATAAATAGCATATTCTCTTACAACATGTCATATTCCACCTTAGGGCACTCAAATATGCCTTATTCAAAGATGCTTCATGACACATGTCATCACCTGTCTTATAACCTTCTATTTACGACTCTTACATGTCATAGATTCGTCATAGGAATTCGTCATAACCGTTTCGGTCAAACATTCCTTACACACCTTGGAGGATGTCGACACATGGTAGAATATTCCTACCACTAAGTGGGATGTCTATCTCCTCATGTGAGGACAAAATAACAAGTTGTCATAATCCATGTAGGATTGACACATCACCATGCCACATCCCACAATATGACAAAGTGAAATTTTCAATTATTTACAACATAGGCAATTGAATAATAAATACAAACATTACAAATGCATAGAATTACCAAGGTTGAGACACCTTAATTCCCAACACTCTCACTCTCTACTTCCCTCCCCTCTCTACCTCCTATTGTGCCTTGCACACACACCCCATTTTGCCAAATGGAGACCCCCTCTTTTGCTTTGGCTTGGAGTCTCAACCTCTCTTGCTTATGATGATGAGAAAGTGAATTTGTGCTTAGAGTGTAGGATTTGTTCCAGATTTGAGTATTTCTCATGTGTGGAGTCAGTTGATGTCTTTCACGATTATTTGGAGGTGTCTTGGGTGTTCTTGTGCCCAAGAAATATCCATTTTTTACTTTCTGCATTGAAATTGGATGTTACTGCACTTTTCTCATAAGCCCTATGTCACTAGATATTGCCCTTGAAATTGCTTTTGCAGGATGTGTCATGTTGATATTCCTAGTTTCCAGGTCTTAGAGTTACAAAATCATGTCAAATTCCACAATATTTCATTAAGGGGTTCATATACTTTCATCCTGTCGCATGATCCTGGAGCCTTGATTTGGCTAAGTCTGAAACCCTGAAAATCTTGAAAAATGGCTAAGTCTGAAATTTGGTGGAACCTCAAAATTATAGAATCAGCATGTGAAATCTTATGGATCTGGAACCTATCTCAAACATTATACTTAAATATATTTTTAAATATACTTTCACCCTAGACATTTTCAAATCTAGCACCAAAAATGACCCCAACTGCAAAAAGCGCTAAAACTATCTCCTACCGACCTTTGCGCTAAATTGCCTTGTACTGACTTGCGCTGAAATGGCCTTCCACTGACTTAAGTCACGCAGGTTGGTCAGTGCTAAAACCCACACAGGTCAATCACTTTGAAAAACCCTACCAACAAACTTTGCGCTAAAAACAGACCCAACGGACCTATGCTAAAAATGGAACCAACTGACCTCATGAAGCATCATTTTAGTCAGTTGGACCTAAAATCCCTGCTAAGGTCGGATGAACCCAAAATCCGCGCTAAGGTCAAATGAACCTAAAATCTGCACTAAAGTTAGATGAATCCAAAATCTACGCTAAGGTTGGATGAACTCAAAATCCCCGCTAGGTCGATTGGAAGCAAAATCAGCTCTAAGTCAGTGACCCCCAAAATCAATGCTTTTTGGTACTTTGGGCCAAAATTGAAGTTTTCAAGGGGCAAACTAGATTTTATTGATGGATTTGAATTACATATCTATTTGTCATATCATGATGAACATTTTACGAAGTTTTGTGTGGATTTTTGGCACGATTTACGATAATTAATGCTACTACATATAAAAGGTCGGTGACCCCCAAAAATCCCTCTTTTTGCAAAAAATGCTAGAAAAACATGAAATAAAAGTTTCCAAATGGATCCTAATGACTGCAAAAACTTCTTAGATCAATATATTGGCCAAATGGGTACTTGAAAATGGTACAAAATGCAGAAAATCATGCAAAAATCACTAGATTTATGAAGTTGTCTATAAAGAAGACAACATTGACAATGAGTTGTCCTAGACTAATCTGTGACTGCAAATGGGCATATTTTGATTCAAAATGATGAAAAATGACTTGTTAAGATGAAATTGATGCTTTGCATTGTGAATTGCAAGTCTTGGAGGACATAGGAGCTTGTCGGAGCCGTCTTGGAAGGATGTATACACAGATATGCAGTGCTGACCTAGAAATGCAGAAACTTCATTTTATCAACCAAATTGCTGCTGCACCTGCAAGAGGAAGTCAGTATGATATCCAAGATGATGGAGATGAGATACAGGAGCTAAATACATACAAGATCAAATCTATTTCATTGTTGTTCCTGCAATTCCAGTCCAATGTCCAAGACATACATATAGTTGTCCCAGCAGTCCAGTCATGCAATGATGATCCAGCAAGCATCCAATTGGATATGTCTTCATCCAAGAATGTGCCACATACTTCCCTTGGTACACTCAGCACTTGGAATCCCATGAATTTAGATTAGCTCAAGTTTTCAAGTGCCATGTGACTCTATTTTGGCTTTATTAGGCCTTGAAAATTGACTTTTCATCATGTACAACCAAATGGGTATCAAAATGTCTAGATTCAATGTATCTAGGGGCTATTTTTCATCTTTTTCATAAAAGAACAAAATGTAATCCAGGATTTGTTATGAGCTGTTGTGAATGCATTTAATGATGTAAATCTGGACCGTTGGTGTTGAGTTAATCTTCACCGTCCATTCAAAAACTTAGTATGCCACTTCTCCTTTATAAAGAGCTGTCATTTCCATTATTTGAGAGAGATTTTTTGATGTCAAATTGTTGACATTCTGCCATTTGAAGTAATACAAAGTAAGTTTCTATAGTTATTTTGAGAATTTGTGTGTTGTATTGGCTTATTTCATTTCATGGTTCGCTTCTTGATATCCAATAGTTAATTAGTTGTGCTTTTGCAATGTTCATGGTTTGCTGAAAGTATCTAATGAATGATTTTAGTCCATACTTTTAGTTATTTGATGATGGTAGGTAACTGTGCAAAGTTAGTCTGGGCTGATTAGTTAAGCTTAAGTTTGATTGTGTTTCATAAATTAAATTTCGCCATTCATTGGGTATTTGACAAATGAATGCAATTTGAAAATTTTTCGATTTCCATTGAAGATAGAATCATTTTCTGCAGTGCTGTAACAATCATTTTTAGTTTGGTAACTCAGAAAATTGGTTAAATTTTAGAGCATTTGTCTACTTTCAATAATCCACATATTGTGAATGTCACTTAGGATTCCCTTAAACCCTATCTCCCTTTTCCATTTTCTTTGAAAACAGTTGATTATTTTAGGAATTTCAGCAACATTTCATATTGTCTTATCAGCTAAAATTGTAAAGGGTTTGCATGAATTACTGCTCTAATTGTCAAAATTTGTAGATTGCATGTAAGACCCCTTGTAGGAACAGCTAGAACATTCCAACTAAGAGATTCCAAGAAAGCTAAGACCTAGCTATAGAAACCTTGGAGTAGTCTTACCTAGGGTAGGATAATTTTCAAGAGAGGTGTGAAACCAGCAATCACACCTGCGTTGTTGTGTGCTAAAACACCTATCAACACCTCCTACCCTCTCTCTCACTCTCTTCTTCCCTCCCCTCTCTACCTCCTACCTTTTCTCGCACTCTCTTCTTCCCTCCCCTCTATACCTCCTATGCTCTCTCTCACTCTCTACTTCCCTCCCCTCTCTACCTCCAATGCTCTCTCACTCTCTACTTACCTCCCCTCTCTAGCTCCTACCCTCTCTCTCACTCTCTTCTTCCCTCCCCTATCTACCTCCTACCTGCTCTCTCACTCTCTTATTCCCTCCCCTCTCTACCTCCTACACTCTCTCACTCTATACTTCCCTCCCCTCTCTACCTCATGCAGTCCTCTCTCACTCTCTACTTCCCTCGGGTAGAGAGTTGCTCAAGTTTATGGTTTATGGTTTAGGGGATAGGGTTTAGGGGAATTAGTTAGGGTTTAGGGTTTCTCAGGTTTAAGGTTTATGGTTAGGGGTTAGGATTTAGGGGCATTATTTAGGGTTTTGGGGTTTTGGGAGAGAGAGAGAGGGAGAGAGATTTAGGGGCATTATTTAGGGTTTAAGAGTTTAGGGTTGTTCAAGTTTAGGGTTTAGGGGTTAGGGTTAAAGGGGAATTATTTATGGTTTAAGGGTTTAGCCTGTTGCTCAAGTTTAGGGTTTAGGGGTCAGGGGCATTATTTGAGGTTTATGAGTTAAGGATTGCTCAAGTTTAGGGCTTAAGGTTTAGGGGTTAGGGTTTAGGGGTTTAGTGTTGCTCAAGTTTAGGGTTTAGGGTTGGTTGGGTTTAGGGGTTAGGGGTTAGGGTTTAGAGAGATTGAGACAGGGGACTGATAGAGATTGGGAGAGATAGGGAGATAGAGGTTCAGGGTTGCTTCCAGGGTTTATGGTTTAGGGGTTTAGGGTTTCTTAATTTTAGGGTTTAGGGGTATTATTTAGGGTTTAGGGTTCATGGTTTAGGGGTTAGGGGTTAAGGATTAGAGGTTTAGGTTAGGGTTTAGAGAGAGAGGACCAATAGGGAGATAGAGGATCAGGGACATGGCCAAGACATAGGTAGAGAGATTGAGAGGTAGAGGAATGATAGAGACAAGGAGATAACGGTTTAGGGGTTAGGAGTTTAGAGAGGGAGAGATAGGGAGATAAAGGTTTAGGGGCATTATTTAGGGTTTAGGGGTTTAGAGAGAGAGGGAGATAGAGAGATAAATATATACTTATACATAAAGGTTTGCATAGATATATACTTATAGATATATACTTATAAATATATACTTATACATAGAGAGAAAACACTAAATTTACTTGTTTGCATGCATGAAAGTTTAAAGATTTCATGCTTCCCAAAACGCACTTGCATTATGGGAAGCAAAAAAATAAGAAAAAACCATGTGGGATCCGTGATTCAGACCCCACATGTCTATTATTCCCTACTTTTCATGCGTGCTATAGGACAAGAAAACACTTTTTCATTGTGTTTGACATATTAAGAATCATTGTTTGATCAATCCACCACCTTTTTTATTTTTTCAACGTAGAAGAACTAATTTTGCATGTTTTTGGACAAAATTTGATTATTTAAACTAAAAGTTTCATGTTTCATATTGTTTCAAAGCTAATTACCATTGATATAGATTGAATTTGATGATATATGTTTTTTTTCCATAAATTTCACTAATCCTATTCTAGAGTTATATAGAATTCATAATCAAACTTGCGAAAAAGAACAATTTGAGGATTTTGACGCCAAATTTTGGAGGATTGGTCAAATTGAATATCAAATTCTAAGGTATGTTCTTTATGTCCAATTTAATTCACTTTATGTTCTTTAGAACACTCAGAATCACTAAATGTGGAACTATCTAAGTTAAAAAAAGTCATCATTAAGTGTATTAATAGAATTAGAATCATTAAAATATGATATATACATGATATTGTTGTATCTTGAATCATTAATAGAATTTGTTGTATCTTGAATTTGAACTATGTCATCGATACCTCCCTATAACAAAGTATTATCACCATTCTCTCTAATGTAACCAGTTGTATTAACATTTAAAATATAGTCCTATTGATGCTGCAAATATGATATATATTTGGTTCTCATATAGTAATGAGTTGTCATTATCATCCTCTTGGCCATTCAACTCATGCTCATCATTGGGACTAGGTGTGCCATCATACTCAATGTCTTCTTTACTGTGAATTGACTAATTTGTATTGATTGATTGTGATAATTCAACACTTTCAGTGCTTACAAGGGTACACCATACTTAGCTTGTTTGTCATACTTGTCTTCATACTTAGTTAAAAGTTGTTGACCAAAACACACGAACCATGTATGTATGTCTTCCTACACTGTAACAAAAATCAAACTATGGCTTGCGATAACAAAGACAAAATCTCAATTGCTTCTTATCACTTGTGATACCTCAAAACATTCTTTAGAACATATACATGTTCTCAATTTTCACTACATGGACTCAAACACTGCCACATGTGCCCTTGCACTACCATATATGCTCTAGAAATTCACTTAGCTCATGATGCAATAGCGAGTTCTTCACCAAGCGTCTTGCAATTGCTACCATAGAAACACTTGGTTTTAATAAATATCCATGTCATAGCACAATGTCCAACTCTCAATGCATGGTTACCACATAGGCTTCTATCACTATCTTATCAATTTATGATCAAACTCTTCAACAAGATCTTGAACAATCCACAAATCTTAGTATGTAACAAGTTCAAGTCCTTAAAGGTCAATTGACTATACTGACCACAGGGCATAACCAATTTGTATCCTCAAGATTTGCTTTTAGAGCATCTATTTTTAATAAACACATTTTCAATAGAAACATTCTATTTGTTGTCATGAGAACTTTTGCTACAACTTTTTCCACCATGATTTTTATCAAAACATTTAGAAGTAGGTCATCATGAAACAAAACTCTAAATTATTTTAAATAAGATACAAGCATACAATTATTCATAAATAAACCATTTTCAATAAAAAATATCAAATCTATCATCTCATGCATGAAATCAATCATATTTGTAATTTATCAAATTGTTGCAACGTTGTCAAATTTGTTACAATTTTGCAACTTCACAAATTGGTTGTTTCTATTTATCCCTCTTAGATATTCATTAGATCTTCTTCCTTCTCATATTCTCATCATTATATTCTTATTTAATAACCTATCTCACCATTTATCCTTCAATGATCTTGTGATTTCCCTTGTAATGCCAATTTACTTATGAAAGTCCTAGGGTTTGATCATTTCTATTTTGGACTACTGCTTGAACAATGTCATGTGATATTCCTAAGGTTACAATGATTGTCCTATACATTTATGATTCCTAGAAAACCCCTGCTTTACACCTTGACAAGATATTAAATTATCTTCATAGGGTTTTATGTTCCTATTGACTGTCATGATAGTCCTAGTTGTGTTGACAGTCCATTTAAGGTGCTTGACAATTCTAATCTATATGTAATTAGTCATTTTCATCATTGTCATCTCTATGATTTCCTTTTCTATAAGTATGTCAACACTTATTGTAACAAGATGCAAATTTGTGTGATCTAGCTAAGCCAACATTGTGTATATTGATGATTTAGTTTGTCTTCACAATATAGAGTGGCTGAAATTTTTTATTTCAATTTCTAAAATTTGAAACAATTTTTGTTTCTAGAAATCTTGTTTCAATGATCATAATAATAATAGACACACAAAGAGGTCATTACCATTCTAACTCATGTAGATAACCATAGCAACACTGCAAAAGATGCATCGGGGTGATTCCAGGGCATTCCCATTATATGCAAAATACCTAGTGACCTAAGAACACCTAGAAACAAACTACTTGCTAGTCTATCATGCCTAGGTTTATGGATAGTTATTTTTCTACTAATTTTGGATGATTATGAGGATATCAATGCATGGTCACCTATATTGTATGGTACTTCTTAGGATTTGATACAATCTATGAGATATTTATTCTTTTTGTTATCTTTTCATGATACATAACAAACAATATCAAATGAGGAGAACTCAACATGACAGTTATTGATAATGTGCATTTGTTCAACTTACAAACTATGATTGTCTTCTCCCAAAGTGCCAATACCTTTGCATTTGATGTAGTAATATTTCATGTGAATAGGGTAGTGAGAGCCTATTGCATATTTTGAATATCTAACCTTAATAATGATCTAGGGTTTCATGATAGTCTTCTATGTTTACGATGTGACAGTCTATGCGGTTGTTTGTAATAGTCATAGCGCAATTTGATAGTCTTTTCCCTCAACATCACCTCCATAAGAAATTTGTCTATCATTGTATGATAATGTTCACATATGGGATATACTCAAAATATAGTTTAGGACAACTTGTTTTACATGAAATGATGATCTTCAGTCAAGTATATCATGATAATCCTAAATACCTCCAATAATTTGTATGATAGTGGTGGCTATCTTTTCATCATGGGACAATACCTTTGCATCTTAGGGTGATGGTTATGTATTATTTGTGATAATTTATCTTGGAAACCTTGCACTAATGATCTACCTTCACCTTATTGATACCTATGGAAAAATATCAAAGATATTTGGACAAGGAATTATAAACAACTTCATGACAGTAATGGTTGATAGGATAGTGCTAAAACTCACAAAAGATCCTCCTTTTTCATGTTTGGTCTCCATCATAACTCTTTTGGTGATCCATTTACACCCTAATATTTTTTTTATCCTTTCTTTTGTGATGTTTTGATGAGTAATAAGCTTCATGTAAAATGGTGATAGTCCAACATGACTATCACAACTGTAAGATCTTGAAATCCTCTTTCAAACTGATCTCTTCCTTCTCATTTGGAACTTCATTAACCTATAATTGTCTTGATAAAACTTAATATAGCATTATCATATATCCCTTAAGGCCATCCCCTATACTCATGATAGATATAACCAATTTGTAGGCATGATAGAACCATACCAAGACAGTTGATAAATGATAGGCTCTGTTGTTATGAATCAGCTATTATGAATCAGGATATGTTGTTATGAACCAGATTATATATATAAGGATAGGCTTTATTGTTATGAATCAGTTGTTATGAATATACTGTTATGAACCAAATTACATATATAAGGATCTGTTTTTATAAATCAGCACATGTACATGTACCAAATTATGCAAGGATAGGCTCCAATGAGGGTTGATAAAGGAAGAATAAGTCTGTTGTTACAATCTGCCCAAACTCCTCTATCTAAAAAGAATTGTCTACCATTTTCATTATTGGAAATTGTCAAGAGTCATCGCTTCCTTCTCCAATAATGGCTTTTGTTGCAAAAGCCCCCACAAAGTTCTAATTATCATTGTCTTATTCATAATTCTTATAGAAATCATCATCATGCCGAGGAAATGAGCAAAGACTCTAACACTAGAAGAGCATGAAGCTAAGAATGAGAGGAAAAGAGAAATAATGAGGCAAATTCATGAAAGTAGGAAATTATCAACCATACAAGAAGACATTCCACCATTGCCAATTGAAGAGGAACATGACACATCTAATGAAGCTCAGAAAGAGATGGAATTGGCAGCATAAAGGGAACAAATGCAAAACCTCCGTTCAATGAGGAAACTAAATCTCCAAGTTGGAGGCACTCCATCGTCCATAGGTCAAGTTGAAGGAATACCATCATTATCTTCTCAAATTAGAGGCACTCCATCTTTCACAGGTGAAGTTGAAGGTACATCTTCATTTTCTTCTCAAGTTGGTGGCATGCCATCATTCACACATCAAGTTGAAGGTACACCATCTTCTCCATCTCAACTTCAAGTCTTTTCATCTTTTTCATCTCCAATTGAAGGTACGTCATCTATCTCATCTCAAGTAAATGTTGAAGAAATTCCTAATGTTGAGTCAATTTTACCAATGAAATGCCTCCTAGAATTTTGCATAGGAAGCCTAAGTTTCTAATTGATATCGATGAGAATGTGTTGAAGCCCATGCAGGATAAGATTCCCAAGTGCACTTGTCAAAGATATACAAATAAGATATGGAAATCATTCTTTGATAAATTAAATTAAACTGGAAGATGTCAACTATTTGTTGAATTGATGAGAAATTTAAAATTTAGGCCCATTATGAAGATTCTTGGCCTAAGAACATTGGATGCCTCAAGTGAAAAATCAATTGTAAAGAATCTAATGAGTGCATATGAGAGTGTGGGTTCCACCTCACACACAAAGGATAGTAATGTCACATGATGTGTCATTACATCAACAATAGTAAGCCAACAAACAAAGAAATATCACCTCATTAGAAAGACAAGTCAAGCATTGAAAATAAGTAGAAAAAGTCTAATGAGAGCCATTGGAAGATGTGAAAGAGTTGAGGACCCAAACACCAATGAATTATGGGCATTCTTTGGGAGACTCCCACGGAAAGAAAAAGTTGTTGTTGAAGCCTTGAGATCCCTCATCGAAGAATTTTGGAAAAATAACACAAGGGTTTCTCCTAATGCAAGGGATGTTGTAAGAAGGAGAATTGGTTGTCGAAACCGTGAGCCACATCCAACGCATTTTTTGGATGTGACTCAAACACAATTTTTCAAGAAATTTCGAGAGATGTATCCTCAAGTCAAAATTAGTCAAAGGTATTTTGAAATGGTAAATCCTTTTTATGTCAAAATAAATCACACATGCACAAATTGTTGTTGTAGAGTACATATTGAGTTTTCTAATCATTATGATGTTTATATATATATATGTGTGTGTGTGTGTGTGTAGATTTGCATACTAACGATGTTTTACAGGAGTGTAATATAAAGTGTCCACCTAGATCTTCAAGAGATTTCATATCAAGCATCTTATGCCAGAGAGTGGATGGTCAATTATTCCACAATAGCTTATGTTTGGATGACACGTGTGATCATTGTGGTGGGTTGCAACATTTGCCCCTTTGTCAACATATGGACAACACACATGCAATTGGAAATGAGCTAATAAGTTTTGGTAAATACAAGACAATGGCATATAGTCTGAAAGATGGCAAAGAAGCAAAAAGGTGTGAATTGGTCATTGAAAAGACTCCAGTGTATTAGTTTATCTCTATTTTTTGAGATAATATAGTTTGCGAGTATGCAAGGCATACCCATAGAGCTCGATGGTTGGACTTGCAATTCAAGTTATGCAAGGACACATTTCCACTTGGTACCATCATTTCAGTTGTTGACTTTGCAGAGAACTACACACTATAGCCACAGAATGAGGTGTAATTGTAGTATTACAACTCTACGTAGGTTGTTATATTTGTGCAAATAGCATTCATTCATGTAGAAGATAGTATAAAGGACGGCAAGAAGATCTTGAGGGAATATCATTTTTATATTAGTGATGATCGCACACATTCTACAGAGTTTGTGCAAGGTTGCTTTCAGATGTTCTACAGTGATTTGGCCAGCAGGAGCATATTATTTTGTCAGCATATCATATGGTTAGATAATTGTGCATCACAATTCAAGAATGTACGAATGTTCTATTGGTTAAGCAGGATGCATATGATAAATGGTGTTCAACATATGTGGAATTTTTGTGAGGCTGGGCATGGAAAGGGGGAGCATGATGGTGTAGGAGCATGTATCAAAAGTGCATTAGCATGAGAAGAGTTGAAGTACAAAGACAATACAAAGTTGATAGATGCGAGATCTATTATCGAATGGTGTAACACTACAATGGGTCCATGTAATGAAGGTAAGTCTATAGTTCGTAGATATTTTTGGTTGGTTGATGATACTAAGATTACAAAATATGAGGACTATTATACATTAACAGGATCGAGTGAGCTACACTCTTTTAGAAGCTCTAATGTAGGTTCATGGAGTATTCATACGCAATCGATGGTATTTTTTTGTTCTTCATGTACATATGAAGCTTGGTATGATTGTGAGTCAAAGGAGTGGGTCAATGATTGGTGTATAAGAGGCCCAAGCTCGATTGACATGTATTGACTACGGATAACACTACAACTGACAGAGATGGAATCATCAATTGATTTTGACCATGTTTTAGATCTAGTTCAACCATGCATTATCAGCATTCAAATTTAATAAAATTCAATATACCATCTTATTTTGTAGTTTTTCTTGTATTGTTGACTATATTCATTGAACTGAATACACATATCAATGCAGGGCATGTTTATGCAGTTATTGCAACTGAAGACAATGAAGAAGGAACGGATTATTATTTGTGTCATTGTGTTGAGGCAAAAAAGAAATTAGATTCCCTTGTTATAGATGGAGAAAACATCGAGTACCCTACAGGATCAGTGGTTGTTACTGGAACATGGCTTAGAAGGTACCCAGTGAAGAAGTCTGATGTGTGGTTGTTCGAGGACTTTGACCCACACAGGAAGATTCTTCATTATTCTAACCTTGTTATGGCATTAAACATTCATTTGATCAAATATGGGGGTAGACCATTGAACAAGATGTTGTGGAAGGTTCGTGAGTCTGATCATGAGGCAATACTCAAAACAATAAAGAGTTGAGCAGACCCAAATGGTTCATTGGATTGAATTAGTGGAATGACAGAAAGGTATGTTATTTTTCTTTTCTATCCTCATTTCACCTTATATATTTTAGCTACTCATTTTAGCTAAATAGTGCAATTGCATTTGCATGTAGGATTTTAATATGATGGAGGTAGGCTAGTCCTTATGAAGTTGCCTTTGGAAGGAAAATAAGGTAGGTTTTCATGATTATTTCATGATGATATGTCCTTTACTTTCTATTTCATAATGAGTTTTAATGATGTTACTATGAGTTTTAATTCATTTTAATGATGTTACTATTTCATAATGAGTCTTAATGAGTTTTAATGAAAAACAATTGATAGCAGCAATAAGGGCAGCCTCAATTGATACCCTACAAGACATTGGATCAAGTGAGAACAACTTTATAATACTGAATTTTCATCTACCAGAAAGGTATTATGACTGAATTTTTACATTCAGCATCTCCTGGGGCCAAATAGATGGTGCCAACACATCTGAGTGGGTGCGTAAATGCTAAGGGAGATATCTTCAGTGGCAAAGCCTCATGGTCGTTCTTGGCTATATAGAAAGCAAATAATCTCTCAAGAGCCCTAAGAAAAAAAAGGTGACAAACTTTGGACCAACTATTCCATAAAATTGTGACACCTAGGAACATCTTCTTTGCAAGTATAGGTGGATGTCAGGTCCACCTACAAACATCTACCTCAATTTTTTTAAAATCAATTTCATTTGTCTATGGTGGCAAGGAACACATTGTTCCAAAATGCTTCAGTTTCATGTAGTGGAAAGGTTGAAGGAGTGAATTTTTTTATTCCATAGCTCATGGGGCCAAACCAATTGTGCCAATGTGTTGGGGTGGGTGGATAAATGCCAAGGAATGTATCGTTTCATGTGCCAAGTGTCCCAGTCATTCGGGGCAGTAGGCTACTGGCAAAGTCTCTTAAGATCCTAAGACCAAAAAATTGCCAAACTTTGAGGGAGCAGTTCTTGGAATTTGTGGTAGCTGTGAACATTTTGTTTGGACCTACAAGTGCACATAGGGTCCATCCACAATCACTCTTTCAGTTGTGGTCAACTCTAGTTCGTTTGACCATTCTGAAATCAAATGCATTCTTGTAAATGCTTCAATTTCTTGCAGTGGACAAGTGCTAGGAGTGACATTTTGCATTCCATAGGTCGTGGGGTCAAACTGACTGTTCCAACGCATTGAGGTGGGTGGGTAATTGCTAGGGGAGGTCTCATTTCATGTGCCAAGCATCCCATTCGTACAGGGCAGCAAGCTACCGGTAAAGTCACTTAAGATCCTAAGAGCAAAAATTGTCAAACTTTGACAAGGTCGTTCTCTGAATTCGTGATAGTTGGGAACATTTTGTTTGTACCTATAGGTACAAACAAAATGTTCCGGTTCACATAGGGTCCATCCACAATAACCTCCCTCTATTTTGGTCAACTCTAGTTTTTTTTACTGTGGCGAAATCAAATGCATTCTTGTAAAATGCTTCAGTTTCATGTAGCACAACCTTGCCAGGTACCATATTTTTTTGTTCTACTCATTGTGGGGCCAAACTGACTATTCCAACACATTAGGGTGAGTGGTTAAATTCCAAGGGATGTCTCATTTTGTGTTCCAATCATCCCAGTTGTTTCGGGCAGCAGGCTACCGGCAAAGTCCCTGAAGATCCCTAAGACCAAAAAACTGCCAAATTTTGACAGAGCAGTTCTTCAAATTCATTGTAGCTGGGAACATTCCATTTGGACCTAGAGGTGTACATGGGTTCCATCCACAATAACCTCTCTTGGTTTTGGTCAACTCCAGTTTGTTTGAATGTGTCGAAATCAAATGCATTCTTGCAAAATGCTTCAATTTCTTGCAGTGGAAAGGTGCTAGGAGTGACATTTTGCATTCCATAGCTCATGGGGATGAACTGACTGTGCCAACATGTTGGGGTGGGTGGGTAAATTTCAAGGGAGGTCTCGTTTCATATGCCAAGCGTCCCAGTCGTTCGGGGTAGCAGGCTACCGGTAAAGTCCCTTAAAATCTTTAAGACCAAAAAATTGCAAAACTTTGATGGAGTAGTTCTCAGAATTCATGGTAGCTGTGAACATTATGTTTGGACCTACAGGTGCATGTAGGGTCCATCCACAATAACCTTTCTCAGTTTTGGTCAACTCCAGTTTGTTTGAACATGCCGAAATCAAATACATTCTTGCAAAATGCTTCAGTTTCTTGCAGTGGAAAGGTCCTAGTTGTATTCCACAGGTCATGGGGTCAAACTGACTGTGCCAATGCAGTAGGGTGGGTGGTTAAATGCCAAGGGAGGTCTCTTTTCATGTGCCAAGCATCCCAGTCGTTTGAGGTAGCAAGCTACCAGCAAAGTCACTTAAGATCCTAAGAGCAAAAACTGCCAAACTTTGATGGGGTAGTTCTCTGAATTCGTGATAGTTGGTGTAATGCTACTTTTCCTTGGAGTTATTTAATTATTTGCAGTGGATTTATTATGGTTAATATTTAGAGTTAAGATAATATAGACTATTAAATAATGTGTAAACAACAAAAGTAAATTACAACATTGATAATTTAATAAGATCTCTAATGTAAGTCATTAACAAGACAAATTGGATAACATAATCACATATATAATATTCCTAATATCTTTATTAACAATAAGTTCAATACTTATCTGTATGAAATTTGCAAGAATCCAAAGATTGGTAGAATGGACCCTGGTTCAGCCTCTTTCGTCTATGAGCAATCTGGGAGAAATAAGCGTACTTTACCGCTCTACATGAGTGTTAATTCCTCTGGGACAATGCTCAGCACCCATGCAATACCCAAGCCCTAGCCAGGACAGTCCTGAGTGCACTTCTATACCCTAGGTTGGACACACACATAAGATGTGCCCCCTTCTCCGTCTTGCTCATAGCCTGCTAACCTGGAATCCTATTCTCACAATATACAATGCTTGCTTTCTTCTTTCTTGTGTGTTTTCTATGCTTCTTCTTTCTTTGAGTGATGCTTTTTTTATGTCCCTTCCAAGTCTCACACAAATTCCTTATATAACCTTTTAAGGGGTGGTTTTTAAACCATCACACCCTTTCACAAAGGTTGTCATTAACAACTAGTTAATAAACTTAATAATTCCTCCCTTTTTAAAAGTGGTTTTCATAATTATTATTTATTTATCTCTTTTTTTAACCAAAGGATCATATTATCCTTTATTTTTCCATCTCCATTTTAATTATAAAGGGTAAATAAACTTTACCCTCTTATAGTTTCAAAGTCTTATTCATAAAATAGTCTTCTTTTCCATTTTGGGGAAAAAGTCTTATAACAATTCTCCCCCTGTAATTTAGCTGATGTCCTCAGTAGCTCAAGTTGAATCTACAATATATTTCAAAAAGAAAACAATTAGCCAAGTAACATAATCAATATCACAATAAATCTACTTCATTTATAATCATATTTCTCAAATTTTAGATCTTCCCAATAACTCTTCTACTGAAACTACTATTAAATCCCATAGAAATACTTTGTTAATCCATAACATGATTAGAACTATAAGCACATTTCACCTGAAATAGATCATGGATTTATACTTGAAAAGCTAATACAAGTGTATACAATAAATCTCCTATTAAATAATCTTTTAAATTTGGTCATTAATGTGCAACCTTATCTTTAAGACAAATATTTAAATCTTTTAGGTGTCACTTTAATATACAAAGGTATTATCATGTAATCACATAGTACTTACCTAATGAATGACATGCATATCCCATACTATGTAGTCAATCATCACTAAGTATCATAAACTCAAAATACATTCAAAGATGATAGTCATGCATTTCAGACTACATGAATATCCTCTTTTCATATACCAACTACAATTGAATAGCAAAAAATACATCAAAACATGTACAAGGTTATTAGGTTGATCAAGCCCAATAACAAAGTACAATAAAATCAAAGATGGTATAAAAAAATCTTACAAGGCAACTTAAGCAACAAAACATCAACAACTATTACCATAATATAGTACTTCATAGAGAACACTAGGTTTAGGATTTCCTTTAAGCAATTAGGTTAATTGAATATCTTTCTTTTTTATCCTCATCTTTTCTATAATGATTGATCTCACAACCATCTAATTATGACTTCCTAAGACATAATTCAAAGTCTATTGATTGACTTTCCAAACCCAATTCTCTAAATAATGTTTAAAACTCAATATTTCAAAAGATGGGTTACCAATATTTCTATGCCCTTGGAGTCTTTAAATTATGGTAGCTATGATCATGGATTTTTCATCTTGTGCCTTGCCTTGGGATTATATTTTATATAGTAAGATCATAGGGTTTTTGATTAAATATCCATATGCCTAGGATGTGAAAGATAATTAGATCTTTTCTCACAACAATGAGCTCAAAAATTTTATTCTTGATGAATTTTACTAACTTTGATGTGTTTCTAGAAGTTCGACCACATAAGAAAATTCACCAAAATTTTCTATAGAACATAAAACATGTTGAAGATTTAAACATTACATGAACTAACTCTTTTCCAAATAACTTCTTAAGGAACTTGCATATCACAAAAAAGCTTTATTTAATATAAGAATGGCTTGAATTTGGGATTGGCTCTCCCCCTATAAATTCCAACATGTCCTCATGACATATGATAAGATAATCATTTTGTTTCTCATATCTTGTAAAAACATCGTTTCATTTCACCTAAACAACACCATATTTCCAAAGTTTTAAATGATTCTGGGACCTGTGAGTTATGGGCCTACTTACGTAAAAAAAAAAATGCTTGGTCTATTATTTCTTTCATGATTATTGTTGGATCCTTTATTGTTATAAGACTTTTGATGATATTGTTTGGATAAGGTCAACTCAACTATAAAGTTTGTTGGTAAATACATTAATAATGATACACTAAAATGGATATATACATTGAGAGATAATGAAATAGAAAATTGAGGATACAATCAAAGACAATGAGGAAAATAAGAGAGGTTAACCAAGTAATTTACAAATTTCTTTGGGATATATCAATATGAGAGTTCATAGAAGATAGGAATGTGAGAAAACCAACTATTTAGAGAGACCATCTAGTTGAAGATTGATTAGCAGAAGTGTCATCTACCTACTCACTTGTCAAGGTATTTTAACTTTATTCAAGATCTCAGTGGTAGAAGAGATTAGAATGATAAATATTTTTCATATGTATAAGGAGAGGCACCATAGAAAAAGATAATTACTTAGACGACTAATGTCATCAAAGGAGTCAATGAAATTACATCCAAATAAAGGACACACTATTAAAGTAAAATAAATAAATCAATCAATCAATAAAATTGATGGAGCAAAGAAAGTACAATGAAAGCTATTGGAGGAAACCAATAATCTACCAAAGCATCAACCTCAATCCTGAATTGAAAACTTGAATTGGAGAGAGCTAAATCTAGGAAGTAGTTTATCATTCATGAAGAACAAGTGACCAAAGAGTAATATACAACTATCCATTCTAAATCAAGAAAATACAGACTTTACTCATTAATCTATTTAAAAACAAATCAAGAATTAATAATGATTCCCCTTGATAAAAATGAAGTCCCCATATTGATATAGAACTCTACAGTGTCATCACGGGTGAAAAGGGAAACACATATATGGATAATGTGAGGCATATTAACTAATCAATGATAAAATGGAGTTTGAGAACTTTTAGAGGTCAAGTTTTTTTTTACATAAGGAATGTTTAAAGATCAACTTGCATAATGGAATGTGACAAGAGAGAATAAGAATGTTCACAACACACATGTAGGAAATGCAAAACCTATTGACCCATATAGAGGAACAAGAAAGTTTAAAAACGATCGCTAATCTATTGAGTCCTAACCAAGAGAGGAGAAGTTATTCATGTTTACTGGTGATGAGTCAAAAGAACCTATTAGACATTGTAGAATGTGAATATCATACAAATCAATGCATATCATTAATTGTAGTAAAATCTAGCTACTCTTATGAGGAATGACAATTCATTGGTATAAGAACAAATCATGAGATGAATGTAACACCTTAGAAAATTACAAAATGACTTTGAAAAAAAAATCAAATTGATTAGAGACAACATGATTGCCACTAAATTTACCCTTTCCAACATAAGTCTATTAGAGCCTTCAATAAAAGATTCAAGGAGTTACTAAGATAGATTAAGAAAGAATCAACCGTTGGACTTAAGAAATGATAGGTCTTTGAAGAAATCAATACCCATTCTAAAGATGAAAAAATGAAGATGTCACCTCCATCTTATGAGAGTGCATACAATGAGCAATCGACATTGAATGTGAGATATTGTTGTTTATGCAATCAAGAATGTAAAGTGATGACCATAATGTCTATAGAAGCTTTTGAGAGTGACATAATGTGAATGTTATGCAAACTTAAGGATAACACAATAAAGGATACAAATAATGGATTATGAACTAATTATAGGAAGACTAGCACTTAACCTTAACCACTAAACTTCCTTACTACATGTAGGTTGCTAAGAACATATCTCGGGATTGGATAGGTCCCTCATAAGCCATATGTAACACCAATACTTAGAGCCAACATGTGTGTAACTGATTTGACAATGAGTAGGGAAACACTAACTTGGTTTGACCAATATATTACAACAAAACTAGTAAACAATGAGAAAATATACATCCACTCTAAGAACTAGGAAATGAATGTATATTTTATAATATTATGGACAATTCATAAATATCTACTTTTTATCATTCTTTACTTCCCATCATTTGAACTATATAATAACATTTAATCTTTAACTTTAGATAACCACATGTGTAATATTATAAAATGAGAGTGAAAAACTTCCATTTATTTTTTTATTAAGAGTAGGCCTCTATCCTTCTATAAAGGATGCTTGCGCCACTACTCATAAAGGTATCGACACTAAAAAATAATAATGACTCTCTCCTTAAAACTTCATTTACTTCAACTTTTATTAGTGATCAACTCTCCTTGATCGACTTTACTTTTACAATATGATTGACTCTCTTCTAAGATTTCCTTATATCGGGTGGTCTTCCTTAGAAACGGTGTGACTATCCTCTAAGGATACGTCGACATGTTCAATTTTTTTACTTAGAGGATGCTTTTGACCATTTACTAAACCGAATAACATCTTTTAAAATAGGAAAATGTAATGTTTAGTAAGGAAAAGCTTAAATCAAAGCTGAAATGATTCGAAGGTAATTGCTTTCGTCTGTTTTATTAAGAGTTAAACCAAATAACATCCTTTGGAATAGGATGCGACCCTTAAAAAAGTAGCGTGATCGAATGGGTATATGGTGTAGGCGGGACATATTATTTTAATGACAAAAGTTCATGGGGGTAACGGAGTATAGGGAGGATATGGAGAGAGAATTAGAGGACAGATAAAAATTAAAAAAATATTATTTGTATACTATAATAAATAGATATAAGGTAGTGTTTAATTTTGTTTTGTATTTCAAAAATAAATATTTATATATTGTATGAAATTGTAAAATTTAGTTATACGTTTTTTTTTTAATTTATATTTTTTTTGAAAATGTTAGGAATCAATTTTATGATTATAGATTATAAGAAGTAAGGCAAATAATTGAGGAATTAGCCACATGCCTTAATACAATTGAGGGTACGATGATATTAATTGATCTCATAACGACAAGGCATAAAATGGCTCTTATAGGTATAAGATTGTTTAAGGGTTATATAGCCTTAGCAAAGTTGACATAAAACATGTTACAGTTTAATTCATATGTCTTGGAAAGTAAAATGTAATGCTAACTATGGACAACATTTCAAACATGGATATGCATACAAATATATAATCCAAGATTTTCAATAATGTAAATGAAGAATCAAAGATTAGTATATGGACAAAGTTTATATGTTATGACTTGTAAAATTGGGTTTGATGTCTTAGAGATTAAGGTGAATGTATAATGTTGGATATATACAAGGAGTATTTTATAGATTGGTTAATATGAAATTTGAAAATATATAGCGCACTTTAGATAGAAAGGCCTGATCATTAGGCTCTGATACCAAATGTAACGCTACTTTTTCCTGGAGTTATTTAATTATTTGCAGCAGATTTATTATGGTTAATATTTAGAGTTAGGATAATATAGAATATTAAATAATGTGTAAACAACAAAAGTAAATTACAACATTGATAATTTAATAAGATCTCTAATGTAAATCATTAACAAGACAAATTGGATAACATAATCACATATATAATATTCCTAATATCTTTATTAAAAATAAGTTCAATACTTATCTGTATGAAATTTGCAAGAATCCAAAGATTGCTAGAATGGACCCTGGTTCAGCCTTTTCCGTCTGTGAGCAATCTGGGAGAAATAAGCGTACTTTGCCACTCTACATGAGTGTCGGTTCCTCTGGAACAATGCTCAACACCCATGCAATACCCAAGCCCTGGCCAGGACAGTCTTGAGTGCACTTCTATACCCCAGGTTGGACACACACATAAGATGTGCCCCCTTCTCCATCTTGCTCACAGCCTGCTAACCTGGAATCCTATTGTCACAATATACAATGCTTGCTTTCTTCTTTCTTGTGTGTTTTCTATGCTTCTTCTTTCTTTAAGTGATGCTTTTTTTTATGCCCCTTCCAAGTCTCACACAAATGCCTTATATAACCTTTTAAGGGGTAGTTTCTAAACCATCACACCCTTTCACAAAGGTTGTCATTAACAACTAGTTAATAAACTTAATAATTCCTCCCTTTTAAAAGTGGTTTTCATAATTATTCTTTAGTTATCTCTTTTTTTAACCAAAGGATCATATTATCCTTTATTTTTCCACTCCATTTTAATTATAAAGGGTAAATAAATTTTATCCTCTTATAATTTCAAAGTCTTATTCATAAAATAGTCTTCTTTTCCATTTTGGGGAAAAAGTCTTATAGTAGTTGAGAACATTATGTTTGTACCTACAGGTGCACATAGGTTCCATCCACAATAACCTCTCTCTATTTTGGTCAACTCTAGTTTGTTTGACTATGCTAAAATTAAATGCATTCTTGTAAAATGTTTCAGTTTCATGCAACACAACCTTGCCAGGTGCCATATTTTTTGTTCTACTCGTCGTGGGGCCACACCAACTATTCCAACATGTCAGGGTGGGTAGTTAAATGCCAAGGGATGTCTCATTTCATGTGCCAAGTGTCCTAGTTGTTCCAGGCAGCAAGCTACCTACAAAGTCCCTTAAGATCCCTAAGACCAAAAAATTGTCAAACTTTGACAGAGTAGCTCTTAAAATTTGTGGTAGCTGGAAATATTTCATTTGGACCTACAGGTGCACGTGGGGTCCATCCACAATAAACTCTCTTAGTTTTGGTCAACTCCAGTTTGTTTGATTGTGCCGAAATCAAATACATTCTTACAAAATGCTTTAATTTCTTGCAGTGGAAAGGTGCTAGGAGTGACATTTTGCATTCCATAGCTCGTGGGGCTGAACTGATTGCACCAATGCATAGAGGTGGGTGGGTAAATGCCAAAGGAGGTCTTGTTTCAAGTGCCAAGCATCTCAGTCGTTTGGAGTAGCAGGCTACCGGCAAAGTCCCTTAAGATCCCTAAGACCAAAAAATTGCCAAACTTTGATGGAGCAGTTCTCAGAATTTGTGGTAGCTGTGAACATTCCATTTGGACTTACAGGTGCATGTGGGGTCCATCCATAATAACCTCTCTCAATGTTTTTCAACTCAAATCTGTTTGACCATGCCGAAATCAAATGCATTCTTACAAAATGCTTCAGTTTCATGCAGCACAACCTTGTCAGGTGCCATATTTTTTGTTCTGCTTGTCATGGGGCTGAATCGAGTATACCAATGCGTCAGGGTGGGTGGATAAATGCCAGGGGAGGTCTCATTTCGTGTGCCAAATGTCCCAGTTGTTCCAGGATATAAGCTACCAACAAAGTCGAAAGGTGCTAGGACTGAAATTTTGCATTCCACGGCTCATGAGGCTATACATATTGTGCCAACATGTAAGGGTGAGTAGGTAAATGCTAGGGGAGGTCTTATTTCATGTGCCAAGCATCCCATTCGTTCTGAGTTGTAAGCTATCGGCAAAGTTGAAAGATGCTAGGAATGAAATTTTGCATTCCATAGGTCATGGGGTCGAACCAACTGTGCCAACACATCAGGGTGGGTGGGTAAATGCTAGGGGAGATCTCATTTCATGTGCCAAGCATTCCAATCGTTCTAGGATGTAAGCTACTGGTAAAGTTGAAAGGTGCTAGGACTAAAATTTTACATTCCACAGGTCGTGGGGTAAAACTGACTACGCCAACATGTTGGGGTGGGTGGGTAAATGCTATGGGAGGTCTCGTTTCGTGTGCCAAGCCTCCCAGTCATTCCAAGTTGTAAGCTACTGGTAAATTCATTTGTCGATAGCTTACAACCCAGAACGATTGGGATGCTTGGCACATGAAATGAGACCTTCCCTAGCATTTACTTGCCCACCCCGATGTGTTGATGCAGTCAGTTTGGCCCCACAACGAGCAGAACAAAAAATATGGCTCCTGGTAAGGTTGTGTTGCATGAAACTAAAGCATTTTGCAAGAATGCATTTGATTTCAGCATAGTCAAAGGGATTTGAGTTGACCAAAACTGAGAGAGGTTATTGTGGATGGACCCCACATGCACCTGTAGATCCAAATGAAACATTTACAGCTACCACGAATTCTAAGAACTGCTCCATCAAAGTTTGGCAAATTTTGCTCTTATGATCTTAAGTGACTTTACCAGTAGCCTCCTGCCCCGAATGACTGGGATGCTTGGCACATGAAATGATACCTCCCCTAGCATTTACCCACCCACCTCAATGTGTTGGCATAGTCAATTCAGCCCCACGAGCTACAAAATGCAAAATGTCACTCCTAGAACCTTTCCACTGCAAGAAATTGAAGCATTTTTTAAGAATACATTTGATTTCGGCATAGTCAAATGAACTAGATTTGATTAAAATTGAGAGAGTTTATTGTGGATGGACCCCATGTGCACTTTAGGTCCAAACGGAATGTTCTCAGCTACCACAAATTTCAAGAACTGCTCCGTCAAAGTTTGGCAGTTTTTTGGTCTTAGGGATCTTAACGGACTTTGTTGGTAGCCTGCTACTCGGAACAACTGAGATGCTTGGCACATGAAATGAGACCTCCCTTGGAATTAACCCACCCACCTTGATGCATTGGTGCAGTCAATTTGGCCCCATGACAAGCAGAACAAAAAATATGGCACCTGGCAAGGTTGTGTTACATGAAACTGAAGCATTTTACAAGAATGCATTTGATTTCGGCACGGTCAAATAGACTGGAGTTGACCAAACCAAGTGAGGTTATTTTGGATGGACCCTACATGCACATGTAGTTCCAAATAGAATGTTTCCAACCACCACAAGTTTGGAGAACTGCTCCGTCAAAGTTTGGCAATTTTTGCTCTTAAGATCTTAAGTGACTTTGTCGGTAGCCTACTGCCCCGAACGACTGTGATGCTTGGCACATGAAACGAGACATCCTCTAGCATTTAACCACCCACCCCAACATATTGGCATAGTCCATTTAACCCCACAACCTGTGGAATACAAAATGTCACTCCTAGCACCTTTCCACTGCGAGAACCTAAAGCATTTTGCAAGAATGCATTTAATTTCAACATGGTCAAACAAACTAGAGTTGATCAAAATTGAGATAGGTTATTGTGGACATACCCCACGTACACTTGTAGGTCCAAACAGAATGTTCCCAACTACCATGAATTCTGAGAGCTGCTCCATCAAAATTTGGTAGTTTTTTGGTCTTAGGGATCTTAAGGGACTTTGCCAATAGCCTGTTCACCCGAATGATTGGGATGCTTGGCACATGAAACAAGACTTCCCCTAGCATTTACTCACCCACCTAGATGCATTGGCATAGTCTGTTCAACCCCATGACAAGCTGAACAAAAAATATGGCACCTAGCAAGGTTGTGCTACACGAAACTGAAGCATTTTACAAGAATGCATTTGATTTCGGCATGGTCAAACAAATTAGAGTTGACTAAAACTAAGAGAGGTTATTGTGGATGGACCCGACATGCACCTATAAGTCCAAATAGAATGTTCGCAACTACCATGAATTTAGAGAACTGCTCCGTCAAAGTTTGGCAGTTTTTGCTCTTAGGATCTTAAATGACTTTATCGGTAGCCTACTACCACGAACGACTGGGATGCTTGGCACATGAAACAAGACCTCCCCTAACATTTACCCACCCACCTCGACGTGTTGGCATAGTCAGTTCAGCCCCACAAGCTATGGAATGCAAAATGTCACTCCTAGTACCTTTCCACTGCATGAAATTGAAGCATTTTGTAAGAATGTATTTGATTTCGGCATGTTCAAATGGACTGGAGTTGTCCAATATTGAGATAGGTTATTGTGGATGCACCCCACATGCACCTATAGGTCCAAACAAAATGTTCACAGCTACCACGAATTCTGAGAACTACTCCATCAAAGTTTGGCAGTTTTTTTTGTCTTAAGGATCTTATGGGACTTTGTCGGTAGCATGCTGCCCCGAACGACTGGGATGCTTGGCACATGAAATGAGACCTCCCCTAGCATTTACCTATCTACCTTGATGCATTGGCTCAGTTAGTTCAGCCCCACTATGAGCAGAACAAAAAATATGGCACCTGGCAAGGTTGTGCTACATGAAACTGAAGCATTTTACAAAAATGCATTTGATTTTGGCATGGTCAAACAAGCTGGAGTTGACCAAAACTGAGAGAGGTTATTGTGGATGGACCCTACATGCACCTATAGGTCTAAATAGAACATTCGCAACTACCACAAATTTTGAGAACTGCACTGTCAAAGTTTGATAGATTTTCTCTTATGATCTTAAATGACTTTGTCGGTAGCCTACTTTCGCGAGTGACTGGGATGCTTGGCACATAAAACAAGACCTCCCCTGGCATTTATCCACCCACCCTGATGCGTTAGCATAGTTAGTTCAGCCCCACAAGCTATGGAATGCAAAATGTCACTCCTAGCACCTTTCCACTACATGAAACTGAAGCATTTTGCAAGAATGCATTTGATTTCAGCATGGTCAAACAGACTGGAGTTGTCCAAAACTGAGAGAGGTTATTATGGATGGACCCCACGTGCACCTGTAGGTCCAAACATAATGTCCCCAGCTTCAATGAATTCTTAGAACTGCTCTGTCAAAGTTTGGCAGTTTTTTGGTCTTAGGGATCTCAAGGGACTTTGCTGGTAGCCTGCTGCCTCGAACGACTGGGATGCTTGGCACATGAAATGAGACCTCCCTTAGTATTTACCTACCCACCCCAATGCATTGGCATAGTTGGTTTGGCCCCATGAGCTATGGAATGCAAAATGTCACTTCTAGCACCTTTCCACTGCATGAAACTGAAGCATTTTGGAACAATGTGTTCCTTGCCACCATAGGAAAATGAAATTGATTTAAAAAATTAGGATCTACACCAAAAAATAAATCACACTCCTGCTTCTAGTTTGTGATTTTTTGTAAGCTACACCTTAGAGCAGTCATCATAGGTATGAAGGGAAAAATGCATAAACATAAGGAGAATACAAAAACAGTGAAGAGACTCAAGAAGACATGATGACAGTTAGGTCCTTGAGAGGCATATATAATGATTGGAGGCCTAATAAGGAGACTACCGGCCATGTTTAACAGTGATATAGGGAGCCTTGGATGTCTTGTCAAGGAGTAGGGCTAAATAGGAGCTCCAACATGAAATGGAGACAGTGGTGAGAATGACAAAGGACAGTAGATAGAGGTCCATAGTCAGCAACTCTTAAGCGACAATCATAAGGTCAAAAGAGCAGTGATAGTAGCAGAGAAGTCTATGAATGTCAAACACAAGCATCATGGGGAGACCTAAGACTACATGCAAGGTTGTAAGCAAATGAGACAAAGGTTGTAAGAAAAAATAGGTCATATGGCTATGTTTCTTTCATGGTGGGATAGCATGTTTCAGTGGCATTTCTCTGAAGGAAACCATTCCCATTTTTGTTGTGATAACAGTCATATGGATTGTTTTAGAAGTAAAAATAAATCATATTGAATGACTGTTATGACTATTGCAGTCACATGAATGATTGTTACAATCATATGGATGACTGAAAAAGTATAAAAACAATCATATTTATGACTGTTATAGTAAAAAAAAAGTGTAAAAAATAGTCATATATATGACTGTTACAGTAAAAAATGTGTAAAAACAATCATATATATGACTGTTACAGTCAAAAAAGTGTTAAAAACAGACATATATGTAAAGTGTGGAAGCATAGACAACGCACATGAATTGTTTGGCATGATGCCTCAAATAAATGTCATCACATGGAATGTAATGATTGTAAGATGAAAAAAATGGATTTTATCAAATCTTGTAGTTGCAACTGTCCTAGTAGACATGTATGCAAATTGTGGAAGCATAAACAAGATACGTGAACTCTTTAACATGATGCCTCAATGAAATGCCATCTCATGGAATGCAATGATTGCAAGAAATGCAAAAAATGGATTTTTTATCTCTTTATAAACTTTCAAGAAAATACAATTGGCGGGTGTAAAGCCAAATTCAACAACCTTAGCTAGTATTCTCCTTGCCTATACCAAAATGGGATCTTTGGAACACAGTATGGACATCCATCAAAGCATAAAAGATATGGAAATTTTGTTAGATGTTGTAGTTGCAACTACCCTCAAAGACATGTATGCAAAGTGTGGAAGCATAGACAACACACGTGAACTGTTTGACATGATGCCTCAAAGAAATGTCATCACATGGAATGTAATGATTGCAAGATATGAAAAAAATGGATTTCTTGATAAGGATTTAGAAACTTTCAAGCAAATGCAATTAGCGGGTGTAAAGACAAATTCCCCAACCTTAGCCAACATCCTCCCTTCATATCACAAAATACGATCTTTGGAACATGGTATGGACATACATCAAAGCATAAAGCATATGGGAATTTTGTCAGATCTTGTAGTTGCAACTATCCTAGTAGACATGTATGCAAATTGTGGAAGCATAAACAAGATATGTGAACTCTTTGACATGATGCTTCAATGAAATGCCATCTCATGGAATGCAATGATTGCAAGATATGCAAAAATGGGATTTTTTTATAACTCTTTATAAATTTTCAAGAAAATACAATTGGCGGGTGTAAAGCCAAATTCCACAACCTTAGCCAGTATCCTCCTTGCCTATGCCAAAATGGACATCCATCAAAGGATAAAAGATACGGGAATTTTGTTAGATGTTGTAGTTGCAACTACCCTCGGAGACATGTATGCAAAGTGTGGAAGCATAAACAAGGCACGTGAACTATTTGGCATGATGCCTAAAAGAAATTTCACCTCATGGAATGCAATGATTGCAAGATATGAACAAAATATTTTTTGATAAGGCTTTAGAAACTTTCAAGCAAATGTAATTGGCGGGTGTAAATCCAAATTCCAAAACCTTAGAAATGGTATCTTTGGAACACGGTATAGACATCCATCAAAGCATAAAGGATATAGGAATTTTGTCAAATGTTGTAGTTGCAACTACCCTGCGAACCTTGTATGCAAAGTGTGGAAATTCCAACACCTCTCCCTATAGTCTTGAAATTCGGTGATTTGTTTTGTCACCAATTCGGTGTGGGAGACAATCACCTCTAATGACTTCGCAAGCACTCTCCTATAATCAGTGCTTGCACTTGGATTGTTTAACATTTGAATAAGGTTTTGAAGATGTCTTTTGTTTTCTTCTATTTGCTCTAAGTAGTTTTCTTGAGTATCTCTTACATTGTGAGGACGTGAAGGTGGGTTTTGAGAGTTTGGAGGGTTTAGGGGGTTGTTTTAACCCTCCTCAGCTGCATTTGTGTTTTCTCCTACCTCATTAAATATAAATGTAATATAAAAAACTAATCAAAATTACAAAAGTTAAAAATTCATTTCAAACTCAAAAAAATAATCAAACCCTACCTTCTTCAGCTGCTAGACCCTTGACATTTGCTTCATGACGTCTTCTGGAGTGGTTCAGCAAGGTGGTATCATGAAAACATCAATTTCTCTCTTGCACCTGCTTGGTTTCACCTTCCTTAAACGTGTGTGGGCTATAATGGTTGTTTTTTTCTACAAAATTAGTCTTTTGGCTGTGGGTAATGAGGGAAATGCTTGTTTTTTGCACTTTTAAGCCAAAACATAATGCGAGCACATTATAATGTGCTCACGTTTTGATGTGCATGGGACCAAAAAGTCACCCAAAAAATCATTTGGTGACTTTTTGGTCCCTCATCTTGGTGCATATACCTAGCTATCTTTTGAGAGGTAAGAGTCCTACTACCATGAGACAAGCATATTCTATGGCTATGGCTATTGAGAATAATTTAAGGCATATGAGTGTGAGAGAATCTAGATCTATAGTTATGAATTTTTCTTCCCTTGATAATAAGTATGGATCAAGTAACACTATTGTTTCCCAAGTTTTTGAAAAACTAGATTCTTCAATAGGAGTTTCAGTTGATTGTTTGAGAACTAGAAATTTGATTACCACATATAAACCCAAGGATAAAATTCACTATTTGAGTGATGGAGTTATGGATGTTGCTTGCAATATTTTGAATGTTGAATATGATAGAATGGGGGCTTGTATGAAGTTCCCCCTTGCTATCAAGAAGTAAGAAGATATACTGATTCCCAACCTAATAGGACAAACCATGGAATAGATAATATTCAAACATATAAGGAATGTGTGATAATGATAGGTGAGGAGCTAGATCATATCCCTGCAATAGATAGATCTATTTATCTTGACAGTTGTGTAAATGATGAAATGAATTCTCCTCTTCAAGAGTGTTCTCTAGAAATAAACATAGTGTCTCCTCATGATATCAATTGTTGTGAAGAATTATACATACCTACGAAAAATAGGACTTCATTTTCTAATAGATCATTTAGTTATGAACATGACTATGAAGTTGAGACAACTGTTATAGATAGTACAAAAAGTGATAGTCATTGGTCTATATACTCTTCCTAGGGTTATGATAACTCTAAGTCTGATAAAGATGTGGGCCATCAGGATAATGAAGAGAAGGAAGATATGATAGAAATAAATAAAGGTATAATCCACTTTATGATGAGTCTCTAGATTTACCAGAGGTAAGGAATAGTAACCCTTATTGGTGCAGAGATAATCCAATTTTTGTAGAGAACACTGAAGATGGAAGATATGAAGAAACTACAGATGGCCCCATTCATTTTGATAAAGACAAGAACAGTGCTAAAATTACTCAGCCATGCAAGGTTGGTAATTTATTTTTGAAGAAGGATGTTTTTACATCAGGATCTGGAGCATGTGATGAAGTTAATTAGCTATCAAAATGGGGGGAAGGTAATTCAATGTCAGATCAGGGGATACTTCTAGGTGAACAGTCTTTGTATGAAAGATACAACTTAGATAATCATCCAGTCAACACATTTCAGTCCTATGCTTTTAATCAGTCTGATTTACTAGACATAAAGCTAGGATGTGACCTCCCAACACCAAAGCAGCATGTTAGGGAAATCCAAGAGGGCACTATGTATGAATGTTTTACATTTGATACAGGTGCAACAGATGATAGGAATAATACTAGCAGAAATCATTTAGTTGATTATGAGTGTTTTCATTTTTCATTTTCATCTGATAAGCATGAGAATAGATAGCAAGATAATCATACAGTTTTTAATAGTTGGCTTGATATGATGGAGACTTTTGTTGCCCTAATAACTAATGAGGGTGCACTTCAGTTAGCATTCCATTATGGAAATCAAAGAAACATAGGGTATCTTGAGGATGATGGACTTTTCAAAGAGAGGTGCAAAGGTCCATATTGATAACACAATGAATATTGGTCAAAATTTCAAATATGTGGGGTTGCAGTCATTGGAAAATAATTTTTTTGATAGAGGCAAATCCTTTTTCATCCTTTGTAGCCTTTGGCTACCGTAGGGTTTTTTTCTAGTTTTTGTTGTGGCCTTTTCTTGTCTATGTTTTGTGGTCTACTTCTCCAGAGTTTTATGTATTCTCACTTTGTTCTAATAGAACAAATGTCCCCAATAACAGACACTGGTGGAACTCTATAAAATTTTCTAGCTTCTTAAAATTTTGCCATGTCTTGTGCCATCAGCTGAAAGTCGTTCTGCCTAGGGTTTATGTTCAAAACATTGAAAATTTTCCTAAGGGTCTAAAACCCTAAACCCTAGAGCTTTTATGCAACCGTTCAATTGACCTTTTGTTATATTTTCATGTTGACCATTTGTAGCTCGTGAGGGTCTCTTATGTTGCAAAATGATGTGTCAGTCATCATTGTTTATCAGTGCCCTGCCTTTCGGCCACCGCCTATCCCCTGTACTTTAAATATGCCTAAAGTTTAAAGTCAACCCCTTGTGAGTCTCGTGGCCCCCTTTTTCCTAGATGAAGAATGTTGTTTTTTAAAAAATATAAGAAAGGTCAGGTCCCATTTGTTGACTGGATGACATCTGGCATATTTTTATTGGTTTCTGTTGTTCCACGGATATTAAAATATTAAAGATAAAGGGAACTGCAAAATAGCAAAAGGACGCCACGTGGCAGTTTTCTTTTGTTAGGCCTCATAAAAGATTAAAGAGGTGGTTCCTCGATGGACATATGGCAAGTCTTTATGTTTTCCACCATTCCACTGATCCTTAGCGGTGGGCCCACGGGATGAGTGTGGAATCATGGGAGAGTGCCACATATCCTCTTTCAAATCAATTAAATGGTATACGTTAGTTCTTATGTAATGTGGTAGATTTAAAATGGTGCACATGATATTTTCAGATGGTCCCTTCTATGCCATGCGGTGAAATCTAACAATTTCTGCCATTCCGCGGGGGCTCCATCTCCTGCCAAATCTTATCACTACAAAAGCATGGAAAGCTTCTTTATTGGTGCCTTTGACCTTTCTTCTCTGAAGACGTGGCTTAGTTGGCAGTCCAGGTGGCATACGCTCATTAGTCCCTACTCACTTCACACAGATGGTGTGGTCTTCTTATCCTATTGATTGCATTTGCACCGTTGATTTGGATCATTTATCATAGAGATTAGCAGCTCATATTCAAATCAGGGAAATGATGTTGTAGCACGTAATAAATGATATACCAGTGCTGAAATGGCTTCCCGAGCATGTGATAAATCTTCATCACTTCCATTGCAAGGGGATAAACATACTAGGGGATTGGCACGATGTAGAATCGACTCTTGGTGATTTGTACTCAGGCCTGAAATGATCTTTCACTTGCTTCATGGTGAGTTTTGATAGGGTAGATGGCTTAAAGTGGAATTAAACACTGAAAAGAAGGAAACTAATTTGGCAACTCCATTCTAAGATTTGATGTTTTTAGTTATGTGACATCAATGTGATAGCAAAGTGCTATCTTTTTTCCCTCTTCTAGCAGGATTGGTTAATCATTTCAGTATTTCCATTTATGATCAGTACGCCATGGAAAAGACTAAAGTTACTAGATTAAGGAATTAACAGAGTGTGTAGGCTCCCACAGTTTTGCTATAAATAGGTGTCGTTGATGATGTTTCATAGATCATTTTTATTGTGCAGATAAGATGGATATTCACCTATCTAGTATGCTCTTTATGTTCCCCTGTGTTGTAGGATTTTCTTCTCTATATTCATGGTTGACAATTTGTCCTTATAGAATTAAGAGACTAGAAGATTTTCTTTTATAGAATGGCAAGAATTGGAAAGATTCAGGAAGAATCGTAGCATCCATTGAACTCCTGTGAGCTTTTCTCCTTCCTATCTTTTCATCTGGTTGAGGGCTTTGAATCCCAGTCTCTGAACTCCAATAGTTCCTTATTTATATGTGAGTTTTCGGGTAGGGATCTCAGGAAGAGAGGCATCATTGCCATCGCTTCCCCTCCCTCACATCTACTTTTCCTACTAGAGCAACAACTCTAGATGTGGGAGTGTTGTCCTCCAAGATGAAATAGGTGGAGACAGAGGAGAGGTTTGTGGTTATTGCTACTACTTTCCTAGCTGGAATTATGGCACAACCATATCCAGCTATGTGTGGTTTCCTCTAGTTTTTGTGTGGTTGAGATTGTTGGAAGCTTCTTCCTATAGATTGAGGAATCACATCCTTGCAAGTAGCACTGACCATAATGAGGGGGACTCTAGTTTCTGGGGTTTCCTTTCAACATTGTTCCTTGCAAGTATTCTCACTTTTGTGTGTAGGGTTGGAGAGGTAGAGCAGAGGATGCTCATTATTTGAACAATTAGATGGATGTGAAGGGTGTCTGAGCTCCAATAGCATCTGACAAAATTTCACCCATCAGCATCATATCCTAACTTCCCGCCAAAAGTGAAGAAGAATATAGGACCAAGACAGTTATCTTAGCCTACTGGAGGAGATAATTTGTTACAAAGGCATCTCTTATCAATTAAGAGACAGTTACATTTGCATTCCACTACTGTAATTGACTATCAAATGAGAATATGACATCTGTCATCTAAGCCTGAAGCTTGTTTGCTCCCTTGATCTTATAAAAGAGAATTCGGGGCTTATTAAAGTTGTTGGTTCTAGAGCACACTTTCTAGACTTAGTCTAAAGTGTGGGGATCAAATAGATCTTAGAGAAGCTTTGTATCACAGTACATGGATATAGAGTCAATTTTCCTAATTTAGTTATTGTTTTGAGTTCAAAGTTTGATATATTTGGAAGGTCATTCATGTACTAGTATCAGTTCATAATACAAATATATTATTATAGTTTCAGACTATACTGTCTCCTACTCATGTATGCTTTACTACATTTATGAATACAATTTGGTTAAGGATGAATTTATTCATCATCACAGTCTTTCCTATGCATGCATATTCGTCTTATGGCATTTACTCAAGTAGTAAAATAATTGCTTTAAGAGAATATTGAATGTTGTAATTATTTATAGGGATAACTAAGTAGAGTTAGTCTTGAGATTGGTGAAATATAAGTGTAATGCATTATTGTATCATCGCAATGAGCTAAGAAAACACAGTAAGGTTTTCATTTTATATCTTTTTGACTCTATAGCCTAGGAATTAGGCACTGATCTTGTTAAAGTGTTACTTGATCTAGCTCATTGATCATCCCTATTAAATATCAAATAAATTTCCATTTCAGTCATAGGTTTTAAGCATTTATTCATCCAAATGTTCTCCTGTAAAGAATTATGTTAAAGCTTAAGAATCTACCCCATTTTTCCACTATATCCGTAATTCTTTAAGCGTCTTAGAGAGAATATATCTATTTGAGAATAATATTTTGAGAGAAATAGAAAGAAATCCAAGGTCAAATACTATTAGGATTACCCTGCTAGGTTTTACAGACCCTAAAGTGCAGAGGAAAAGGATTGAAAACCCATTTCCTATTCATTGACCAATCCCTCAAGGAAAATCCATTATTAGAACTAGCTATTCTTTAGATTTACTCTTTTTGAGATCAAGTTGGGAATTTAAAACAAACGACAACCCTCAAACCCCTTTTATTCTTGTGTGCAGGTTATAGGTGTGAAGTCTCAAGAAGTGAAGGTACAAGAAGGTTGTGAAAGGGAAAGGGTTTCGATATCTAAAAGTAGTTTGTGGAAATTCCTCTGTAAAAGACTTGGGGGCCTACCCTGAAGTCCTCCTTAAATAGACACTGAATTTGGCATCATGACAATCTCTACAACATTTCTCCAATTTCAGGTTTCTGAAGATTCAAACTTTCTAGACTTGGGCACCCACTGTTGAGTGCACAAGACAACTGAAGGGGTGAATCAAATGTATCAAAAACTTTAAACCTTCACAAACATAATAAATTCACTTAAACCTTAATTCTGCTATGAAGATTAAGCATGAAAAATAGATAACAGAAACTTAATCAAATCAACACCATGCACAAGAGAACACCAAAATTTTATGTGAAAAAACCCTAAAAGGGAAAAACCACGGTGAGGATTAGCTCACAATATAAAGTAGTATCAATACCGAATTATAAAGAGGTTCACTGCCAAAGGGCTCACTACCTAAAAGAATGCTCGCTGCAATAGGCTCACTGCCAAAAGGGGTGGCTCACTGCCAAAAGAGGTGGCTCACTGCCATGAACTGATATGATAGCATCTACCACATGCCTGAGTTCAATTCCAATGAAGCACAATACATATCACCTTCGTTGCCTCACAACACAAATACTTTTATCTTCACACACTTCACACAAATGCATGAATTCTTTTCACTTATTTATATTAATCATCAACCTTGGAATATACATCAAGTTCGGTAACACATTCTACAACCTTTGGAACAGTCACCAAGGTCAGAAAACATACATAATTCAAATTAGGTCTAGACCTAAACAATCTTGCAAAGCAAAGGAATGAAAGTAGAATATTTCATATCTTAGTTTAGGCCTAAATACATCTTCACATGATTCAACATGCTTCCACAATCCATGAAACACATCCGCAAAGAGTATAAACAACCAGGTTGCCCAAAACTGGTGTTAACACTAGGATCTTTAGGCACATTCTTCCAAGAACACAACCATAACTTTTAGACCAAGAAAAATCCTTCAACATGATCTGGAGACATCCATGAACAACCTTAAGTCTCCAAAGAATCAACAAAATCATCAGCAACACCTTTCACCTGAAGAAGGTTCACTGTCTACTCACAAACAACATTGTCGAACTCTGCTACACTATAACTTGCTTTTCGGAGCATCAAATCACAAATCCTTTGGAATGAAGATAGCTAAGGACCTTATAAACACATGTCTAGAACCGTACCACCTGAAACCATTCTATGAAGAAATGCGGACCAAAATACTTTCTCCCAAACACCTCTGCACAACCCAAAAACTCTATCAATTACAATCTTCAAACTAGTGAACATAACTTCCACTACACAACAATTTGGACCATCAAATTATGGATTTAGCATCTTCAAGTACTTCTTTGAAACATATCAAAATTTCACACTCTGGTCTTCAACACAGAAGAAATGCAGAGAAAACACTCAGACAGTATCCTGCAAGCTAGAATACTCTGCAACACACTATTTCCTATGGAGGGCAAATTTTCTCAAAAGCACTTGGAAACTCAGCAACAAGAACAATATACCAACATCATCAGTACTTTTATAAGGCATTTAAATCACTTTAACATGACAACTCAATCAAGCAACAATCAACAATATCAGAAGACACAGTTGACACCAATGACAACACAAGCATGTTGACATCAATGACAACACCAGTTAGCACAGACTTGCAACACCCGCCTTGTAGTCCTCCAACTTTCCAACTTTTGAGACACAAGTTTTGATATCTCTCTGATCCCTCTGGTGAAATTAGTTTTTGAATATTTGCTCTGCATCTTCAGTTATAATTAGATCTTTGTAAATCTAGGGTTTTGTGCATTAGTTGACCTAGGGTTTGATAAAAGGCTTGATTCAAGCTGATCTTTCCATAGCAAACAAGAGAACAAGACTTGTAGCTGAGTCTACCTCTATTTGGTAGAGATTTGGCTCGGTCTTGTCCTTGAATGTTATTGTGGAAGAGGGTTTGATTCAGCATGCATGTTAGCTTTCATCAATCACCTTTTTCCTACTTAACATTTTGGTGAACTCATAGCATCAAGCATTTGCATTTTTCTGAGTGTTCAAATATGATCTTGCATTTATTCATAGCATACTTGTCATTATTCATTGAAAAATCTAGCATAAATTTGAAAAAAAGTGAAAAAAATAAAGCATTCTAGGCTTGCATAAAGGCATAGTTTTTCATTATTTTCATTGCATATCATTGAAGCATTTGATTTTCTGATTTTTACATTAGATCTGATCCATATTACAGTAATTAATCATTTCATGATATCACATCTTGCATTTGAAGATCTCATTTGCTAGGGTTTTGTTGAAAACTTGCATTTTTTTTCTATAACCTAGTCATTTCAAAAGCTAGGGTTTGTAGCCAAAATCTTATTTTAGATTTTTTTTCTATCATAAACATTCATTCAAATCTGATTTTGCATTATAGTGTTACATCCTTGCTTTCAAATTTTCAATGTTTGTAATTACACATTGTGTATTTTAACATTAAGGGCTTTAACACTCTCTTCACATGTCTTTGTGCAAAATCTTAAAATCATTCCCATTGCATTGTTTGTACAACACTTTTGACATCATACCCACTTTGTTTGTAGTGAAATTAGTACATTTTTTATTTTCAAAAACCCAATTTCCTCAAACTAGTGACTTGGTGTGCAAAGCTCTCATTACAGATGCTTTTTGTTATTCATCTTTGGAAGCTTTGTTTGCATACATCATAAACTTTGAAAATTTCTCTAAATTTACTAATAGGCATCTTCATGTCTTAAGTCAAATAGCACACATATATGACATTGAAATTTCTATGTGTTCTACATATGAAATTCTTTGTTATATATCTTATTTTGATGTCTTTGTAACTCTCATGGGAATATATCCTTCAATATTAGATCTCACTACATTCATAGATAATAATGAAGAAAGTGATGATGAAGATACTCCTTCTCTTACTAAATTTCATGATGATATCATGGATATCATCTCTAAGACATATGAAACTGATATAACCTTATGTGCCTCATCCAATGATTTGGATCCCTCTCCCAAAATGGTCCCCGCTTGTGAGGAGATAAGAAGAAGAACTCATTGGTACATTCCTTAACACCACCCTTCCATCTCTTCATTTCAATGATCTCCCTGGCCAAGATGAAGCATTAGTGGATTAAAAGTCTCCTCTTGAATAGAGTTCTCAATTGGATGATAATGAATGTTCATGTACTACTCTTAAATCAATTCTCAATAGTCTCTTAAATGAGACTCATACTATGGATTGCTTACCATTGCTTGAACAAACCTTGGATATCTCCAAGGATATGGAGATAAAAAATGGTCCTCCTTTTATTGCATGTTCACCGTCTGTAAACAACAATACTCTACCTTCCCTTTATTCCAATGCTCTCCCTACAAAAGAAGAAGCATTTGTGGATGAAGCAAGGTTTCCTAAATTAAATCCTTTAGGGATGCATGTTAAACTTAATCAAAATACAAATAATGTTTCTAATACTCAAGGTGGCTCAATACCACCTTGACTAACAGAAATGGTAATTTTTAAGGTTTCTCCTCCACCATCCTTACATATAGCAAGAGAGAACCTTCAATAGTGAAGCTTTCCACCAAATCCTATGGCTTCCTCTTCATAAATACTAAAAAATATGGACTGATTGAAAGGGGAAGAAGAACAAAGGACCAAGCCTTAACAGTAAATATAAAGATCAAGATAAAAGATAGCAAGTATTTCTCACCCTTTTGGTCACCTTTGATGTAGCACCTATTTGAGTTGCTCTCATGGGTGGCCTCCTCTTATGTGTTGTGTTGTCTTTCCTTGTGTTGTGTTATATGTTGTTTAGCTATCCTTGGATGACCCTTGATACTCTTGTAAGGTCAAGGATACAAGGAGAATGCCTATGTTGTGACACTTCTTCTATTTGTATCTATATTCTTATGCTCTCTTCTCTCTTATTGTAATTGTTGTGTGTTGTTCCTTGGGGGCATAACGTTGTGGAGGATGTCTTGGGGCCATCTTCCCACATTGTGACCCTAAGTCACTTTTGTCTCCTCTCTCATTTTTACTATTTACTTTATTCAGTGACTCTAATAGTTGGCGGATGACAAAAACATATAAATACTAATAAGGACCATTCATCCCTTCAAAAACAAAGCAAAATTGGGCCTAGTCCATATATGAAGATGGGGTTGATATCATATTGATGCTTGACTAGTAGAATCACTCCATGTTGTGATTCATATTGTGAAATTTTTTGTAAAAAACCTTTGCAATACTCTAAATCTACTTCTATGCACTTTGTATTGTTTTGTATCTCACCTTGTATCTACACTCAGTTCTAAGATATTTACAGTATAACCTCACGACTATACTTAGTTATGAACCCACAAGTATAGCCTTGGTCTTTTATCTGTTGTGATAAATTATTTATGTGTAAGTTTCATGAATTGATTTTGTTTTATCTTAGAGTAGATTTTCTAACCAAAGCTTATATGTTGTTGATTATGTCAGCAAATGATAATGGATGTGTTTGTGGAACATTCAGCGATTGCAAGCACATGTCACCTTAGGGGGCATGGGCTTTACAAAATCTCTTGTTCCCTTGTGTGTTTTAACTTTACCTTGAATGTGTTTGATCAACCACTTTAAGGTGGTGGCATATATCATGGTAACTGCTTGATTATTTCTAGACATTGATAAAGCATGTTTGCATATGCTTCCTTTTCACCGTAAGGCATCTTCGTGATGCAAGTAGGGTTGTGTACTTTATTTTGCATATAACTCCTTTTCACTGTGAGGTGTCTCTGTGATGTAGGTGGGGCTATATACTCTGAGCACATGCTTCCTTTTTATTGTAAGGCATCTATGGATGTGGGTGGGGTTGCATTTTGAAATCCCTTATGCGAAAGGTGGGATGGTGTAACTCTTGAGTTAGTTGCACATCCTTTTAACAAAGTCCTTATCGCGAGGCAGGGTTGGATCTTGAGTTATTCACCCTTAAGCATGTCTTTGGTGATTGTGGTAGCAATTCTCAACCATCAGGTGTGTTTGGTGTGTCTTAGATAGTGGAACGTAGCAATGAGCTCCACTCTATCACTCGTGTTTGTCGTGTATAAGACATATAGTGTGTCGATGACATACTATACATCACTCATGTATTCTGTGTGTTTTCCATGTGTTTTATGTGTCTTCCTTGTGTGTTTTGCATGTTTTTGCGTGGTCTAAAGATGCGTAGTGATGAGTGTTGGCAAGAGACACTGTTTGGCTTCATATGTGTTGTCATTAATGGCAACAAAGTCTATCCCACATATCTACAGTACATAATATGCCTATACCAGAAGTCAAATTGAAGATTGTCTTGGTCCGGTAGACAAGAACAGAGTATGCAACATGATCTGACAATCAGGTCCGGATCTCTCAGATGGTGTAACTCAGTGAGTTGTGGATTTAGACAAGTCAAGAGGGGCATCATAACTATTGTATTCCAAATATTTAGTCTTCGGTGACAAAGCGTGCAAAAGATATGAGCACCTGAGTGTTGGGTTCCAATCAGATAGAGCAGATAGAGGAAGAACTGACCGATAGAGTATCAGACTTCAATCCGGATGTGTAAAAGGTGTTGATCAAGTAATTTGTGACATTGTACATTATTGGCTGACATGATTAATGATTTCTATGCCTAAGTTTTTGATGTGCATCATTAATCAAGTATGGATTCAGCCGACAAAACAGTAACTTGTAGATATCCTAAGTGTTCTTGCTGTCGACTAGGAAATTGTTAGAGATCCTTGAAGCGGATATATATACCCGTCAGATTCGAGCTTGTGAATGTGTGTGTGTAGATCGGTGATGAATTAAGAGCGAATAAAAGAAGAAAGAAGTGTGAAGACAGAGACCTGAACCCAGAATATGACAAAAGAGTGATATTGAGCAGAGGAAGAATGAAATGTGCTAGATTAGTATACAGTGCCTAACCGGAACTGAATTCTTGCATGTATGGATGTTGTTCATCAGTTCAAAGACTTCAGTATCATCTATAAGCACTTGTAGACAGTGAGTCTCTTATAGGCAGTGAGCCTCTTGTGAGCAGTATGCTTGGGCAGTGAGCCCTTATTGGCAAGTGCCATTTTGTACTCTTTTATTCTTTTAACAGAGAATACAATCTTGGGTTAGTCACCCCATGGTTTTTCCCTTAACAGGGTTTCCACCTAAAAATCCTTATGTTGTGTGTTAATTTCACTTATGTTCTTATGGTTGCTTATGCTTTCATGTTTTGATATATCACTGAATATTGAGATAAGAAAAGAAAGTTAAAGTAAGAAAATTTTGAGATAACTGATTCACCCCCCCTCTCAGTTATCTGCCCTTTTTCCAACAATTGGTATTAGAGCCAAGTTCCTCATAATAAGCCTAACAATTTGAGGAAGATCTAGGAATCTCAATGGATGCATATGGTATGAAAGAACAACTTCAGTCTGTCCTAGATGATCTTGAACAATCCCACTCTGAGGTCAATAATTTGAGAGAGCAACTCAAGGAAGCTGATGATTTCATCAATGAGCTGAAAGAAAAACCCAGTAATTCTGTGAAAAAGAGAAAGGAACTACTTCAGAAATTAGCAAATCAGAATGAAGCCAATAATACTGATGAGGATCTAAATGAGAAAACTAAGCTATGTAAGAAGATATCAAAAGAAGTCATTATGATAAGACATGAAATGGAATCAGGGGTTATGAAATTCACCCAAGAAATTGAAGAGAAGAGAAAGACTGAAGATAACCTAAAACAATCCCTTAAGGAGAAAATAGAGGACTACCACAAAATGGATAAAATAATTAGACATCTTGAATCTGATCTTGAAGAAGCCAGATACAATGAAGAACAACTTGAGAGCCAAATTGACACTCTTAAACAAGATCTTCAATCTGCAAATGAATACAAAGAAAAATTCAAGATAAGCTCAACCCAACTTGAAGTTCTTCTTGAAAGTCAAAAGAGGGTAGATGATAAGCGTGGCTTGGGATATGAGAAAGGTGAGAGCTCTAGATCTGGTCAAAAAAACTTTGGATCAAGAAGTCAAAGAAACATGCCTAGAAGACCTCCAATAAGGCAACCAAATGCTCAAAGATATCCATCTTTCAATGGATATTGCTTCAATTGCAACAAATTCGGTCATAAAACAACTCAGTGTAGGAACAGAATGAATCAGAACAATCCATCCTTCTCTGGTCAATGTTTTAGTTGCAAAAGGCATGGTCACAAATCTCATGAATGTAGAAATATGCAAATGAACAATTCTTTCAATGGTAGATGCTTTACATGCATTAGAATGGGGCATATGGCTAATCAGTGCAGATCAAGAGGATATCAATCAAATAAGCAAGGAAATGTTGTGTGTTACAATTGTAATAAATCTGGTCATATAGCTAGTTTCTGCAGGAGCAGAAATTATAATAGAAAAGGTTCGGCGAAACATGATCAGAAACAAGACAAAGGCAAAGGTAAAATGAATGTGGATGAGATTTAGAAGGAGATGAGCAAGACTTGGGTAAAGAAGAGTGTGATGAACATTGGTAATGAGTCCGCACCAGAATCCAATGCTGGTAACCCTTCTAGAAATTAAAAGGTGAGCTCTGGCTCAGGGGGAGTAGCAAAAGAAGATCAAAATTCCCCCAGCCATGTTGTAAGTGCCTAAATTTGGCACATTGAGTGAACATCTAATGTTGCGGATTAAGTGGTTCTTAGAGAATCCTCCAAAGAGCTTTCAGTCAGAATGTGAGAGGTCTGCATGAAGATTCAAAAGGTTTATGACCACCTGAGTAGCTTTGGTTCTGGAAACCATCCAGTGTTAACAGAGCAATACAAATTGATCTGGTATGATCTGCAAATACAATATTTTGATCTGCAGATCTAGAGGCAAGTTTATAAGATAGATATGTGTTATCAACTCACTAAGATACTAGTTTGAAGATCCGCAAGATGATTCATGAAAAGCTCACTTGAGAAATAGTGTAACTAGATGACATAAAAGGTTGTGCATTTATTACAATGGAAAATTAGGTTTTATAGAAGGATAAAAGGGTCTTCATTCGTCATTTATCAATACTTTGCATTCAAAAACAAAGAAGCAAGAAGAGCTCTAAGAAGAGATCCTGCAGAACATTCAAGTAGAATCTGAAGATCGAAATCAATCAGAATTTCACTCCAACAGTTGCAACAAACCCTAAGGCACAAAAAGGTATTTCTTTCTGCAAAATCTCTTCAATTTTTTTCAATTAGAATGGCTACTCCAATGGTTGTTAATATCTCTGAAAGGCTGAGACCAAAATTCAAGAAACACCCTTACAAGTCTCTAGAAGTTGATCCCTTTGGTGCATTTTCTAGTATTCTGTATGGTGTTCTGCATGTAGAAGATATTAGGGTTTATATTCATGCAAACATCAAAGATTTTGGAGACTCAAAATTGATCAACATCTATCACAAACAGTTAATAGATGAGAATTCTAACCTCAAACCTGAATTCAAGACCCTAAAGCACAAGCACTTTGAACATTGCATACATTTCCCGTCCTTTGCAGAAGATAAATGGGTTTGATATGTTCTGAGTAGGATGCATGATAACTTTATGTGGCTAATGATCCCATTCAAGATAACCAAAGATGACATCAAGGTTGTGACCGGATTGCATTCAACTAGTGGGTTGCCTGCACTCAAATCTGTAAAAAACCAAATGGTAACTGAAGCCACCAGATCAAATATGACAAGAGAGAAATGACTATAGATGACATCACAGATCTGGATGTCAAGTTTGCATCAATGATAATTGGTTACAAAATTTACCACTCAAGTAAGGAAAATTCTGTGTCCGGTACAGCAATCTATGTTGCATATCAGATGCTGAAAGAAAATGCAGATTATGATCTGTGTGAGCTTCTATTGAATCAACTGATGGAAAATTTGCAGAAGATCAAGAAAGATAAGAAAAACTCTTTCAAATATGGCAGTCTGATATTGTGTCTGTTCTTCTACTATATGAATGAGCTACCTGGATCAAAAGGTTGGATCTGGAAAAATGATAAACCTATTGCTATTCAAATCAGAGATTACATGTATGGACTTGGTGATGCTCAAGCCCAAAAGACAGCTCTCTGGGGTTACTTCAAGAGTTTCCAAAGCATGATGCATACAAGAGAAAGAATACCAAAGTCAATAGTTGATAAATACAAAGACACAGTTTGCTTCATCGTTGACACAGATCAATGCCTAATGGAGGCAGTTGAGCCAAGAATTGTGTGGGTAATGCCCATGGGATATGAGGCTGATGAAAACATATTGGAGGTACATGTTCAACACTTGCTGAGCCAACCCAAGGATACTAAAGCAAAAAGGTTTGGCACCTTTGATGAGCTAAACATAAAAATACATGTTGAATTAAGGAAGCCTGAGACCACAAGAAAAGTAAGAAAGGAAGTTGAAGAACTTGCCAAAAATTTTGGCATAACAAAGGAGGAAGTAGATGCTAATAGAGAAAAAATAGAGAAAACAAAAAAAGAAAGGCAAGAAGCAAAGAAAGAAAGCATTTCGGTGGAAGCCTCCTCCCAAACAATATCTTCCAAGAGTTTTTCTCCTATTACTCCTAAAAACTCAAGGACCACCAAATCGGAAGTCAAGCCATCTGGTAAAGGAGAAAAGAGAATGAAGACCAAGGCCACAAGAACATATGTGAGACAAAAGGATGATAAAGAGACAGAATTAGATGAGGAAGTTAGGAAAATGAAGAAGAAAAGAATGTCTGAAAAGTCATCTGGTAGCAGAAATGAGGAAGAGAAAACATAAGAATTTGTTGAGAAACCCACTCTCTCAATTGAAGACATCATCAAAGCAATCACTGTGGATGGAAACTTGCAGCCGATGACAGAATTTTATGATGAATACAATGATGCAGACAAGAGAATACTTGAAGAGGCAACTGTTAGGTATTTGAATATCTATAACAAAGCATTCATTGAAATAATTTCATTAATTCCTAAGAGCCTAGAAGAAGTATTGGAGCTAAGAAAAGAGAATGCAAAGGAAAAAGACTTGGAGTTTCGGGAGTAGATAGTGATATAGCTATGTCTTTCTATCACTCCAAAACAAATGAACATGGTTTTCAAGGATAGTAAAGATGATTTCCAGAGCAAGTCCCAAATGAATAAACTCATGCTTGGAGAAACTAACCAAATAGCTGATGAAACAAAAGAAATTCTCCGGAAATCCCTGAATAGGTTTAATCTTCCCATTGTAGAGGAAGCAGATGAAGAGCTTTCTACCATGGATGTTGAAGGATTAAAATAAATCAATGAAGAATTCTCTGACAAGGATGTCAAAGGATTAAAGAAAATTGATGAAGAGCCATCTGAGGCATTAGACTCTTCGGTTCTGGAAGAAGTTCGCAAGGAAAAGAAAACACTGACAGAAGACACCGATAATGTCACTCCTCTGGATCCCACTATTGCCAAGACAAATCTTCTGATCACTGGAGAAGTAGAGGAAGAAAAGAAGAGAAGGAGAATCAAGAGAAAGAAGATAAGGCAAAAAAGGAAGAAGAACAAGCAGAAAAGGATGGTGATTACACATCCAAACCAACCAGTCCGGACACCTCTAAAGGGAAGAAGTCTAAATCACCAGCAAGAGACACTGCAGAGACAATGCAGAATTTCTTGGACAAAGAAATGGTGGAGCTGGATGAACCTGAGTTGATTCAAGGGCCACTGAATTTGGACTCTCTCTCTCTGGTTCAGATAATGAAGATAGCATCTTTTGCTCAGGCCAAAGCAAAAGAAAAACTTCTAAAATCTCATATGGAGGACAGTGAACTGCTGAATATTGCATCCGGAGTACTAGAGAAGATCATGCCCACATATTAGAAGGATGCATCTGCCTCTCCATCTGGTAATTTGAAAAACTTGGTTAATTTTGCAATACACACTTTGAATCTTTAGAAAAATCAGCAAAAACTAAGGTCCGAAAAGAGTTCTTTGGAAAAAGATTCAATGAGGTACAAGGACTAATTGACAATGACAAAAAAACCTAGACATTGGCATAAAGAGCATTGAAAATGCTCTTAAGGATGGAGGAGATTTATATAAATTTTGTTTATCTTGGCCTAGAGTTGCAGAGGACATTGAGAAGAAGATGAAAGAACAAGAAGAAAAATTGACAAACCTATCTTAGAATTTTGATCCTCTTACTATCTCTCTAGTAAACCAAGAATGTCATGCAGTCGTTATCATAAATGAAATAAAGAAACTAGTTAAGAAGAAGAGGCATCTAATGGATAGAATGGGTGAACTTAGGGGAATAATCATCCCTAAGTTAGAAGTATTGCATGATGCTTTAACAAATGCTCTAAGTATAGCCCGGACCAGTGATCCAACAGATTTGAAGAGGGTAAAAGCATATGCATTTTTGTTAAGTGGACACATCTCCATTTTGGATATAATGAAGAGGAGTTGGGCCATAGAGATTGTACAGTTGAAGATAACCTTTGCAGATATACTTAAGTATATGTAAGTATAACATATGAATTGTATGTACATATGCGGCCATGTATATAATGGTTTATACACAATTTTGGTATGTGGATCCCACCCTTTGCCATTGATGTCAAAGGGGGAGTGAAGAGTATTGAAAAATGAGGAATCCAGCAAAGGGGGATCACCGGTAAAACAGTGTAAAGAAACAAAGCACAAGCAAAGGGGGAGTTACTGCGACACTTAGTCATTTTTCACTAAGTGTTGCCATCAATGCCAAAGGGGGAGATTGTTGGCAAGAGACACTATTTGGCTTCATAAGTGTTGTCATTGATGGCAACAAAGTTTATCCTACATATCCGCAACACATAATATGCCTATACCAGAAGTCAGATTGAAGATTGTCTTGGTCTGGTAGACAAGAACAGAGTATGCAACATGATCCAACAATTAGGTCCGAATCTCTCAGATGGTGTAACTCAGTGAGTTGTAGATTTAGACAAGTCAAGAGGGGCATCATAACTATTGTATTCTAGATATTTAGTCTCCGGTGACAAAGCATGCAAAAGATATGAGCATCTGAGTGTTGGGTTCCAGTCAGACAGAGCAGATAGAGGAAGAACTACCCGACAGAGTATCAGACTTCAATCCGGATGTGTAAAAGGTGTTGATCAAGTAATTTGTGACATTGTATATTATTGGCCAACATGATTAATGATTTTTATATCTAAGTTTTTGATGTGCATCATTAATCAAGTATGGATTCAGCCGACAGAACAGTAACTTGCAAATATCCTAAGTGTTCTTGCTGCCGACTAGAAAATTGTTGGAGATCCTTGAAGCAGATATATAAACCCATCAGATTTGAGCTTGTGAATGTGTGTGTAGATTGGTGATGAATGAAGAGTGAATAAAAGCATAAAGAAGTGTGAAGATAGAGACCTGAACCTGGAATATGACAAAAGAGTGATATTGAGCAGAGGAAGAATGAAATGTGCTAGATCAGTAGACAGTGCCTAACCGGAACTAAATTCTTGCATGTATGGATGCTATTCATCAGTTCAAATACTTCAGTATCATTTGTAAGCACTTGAAAATAGTGAGTCTCTTATAGGCAGTGAGCCTCTTGTGAGCAATATGCTCAGGTAGTGAGCCTTAATTGGAAAGTGCCATTTTATACTCTTTTATTCTTTTAACAGAGAATACAATCTTGGGTTAGTCACCCCGTGGTTTTTCCCTTGACAGGGTTTCCACGTAAAAATCCTTGTGTTGTGTGTGTTAATTTCACTTTTGTTCTTATGGTTTCTTATGCTTTCATGTTTTGATAAATCACTAAATATTGAGATAAGAAAAGAAAGTTAAAGTAAGGAAATTTTGAGATAACTGATTCACCCCCCCTTTCAGTTATCTGCCCTATTTCCAACAATGAGCTCCCTCCACGCCATGTGTTTTGTGTATTTTTACATGGTCTAAAGGTGTGTAGTGATGAGCTCCCTCCACGCCATGTATTTTGTGTATTTTTATGTGGTCTAAAGGTGCATAGTGATGAGCTCCCTCCACGTTGTGTGTTAAGTGTTAGAATTATTTATATAATTTATTAATCATGTCTTCTCCATGTATTGCGTGCTTTTATTTTCTTCTCCATGTATTGCATGCTTCCTTACTATATTCATTGTGTCTTGCGTGACTGTCAAGTGATTTTTATGTTTCCATAAGCTTGGGGGCTAGAAATGGTTCTCCAAAGTTAGGGTGTGACCGTGTTCTAGTGTTCGATGTGTTTTATGTGTTTGATATGTTTCGACTGTACTTTAATGAATGTACTAAATCATAAGATAGTACACACATTAAATTTGGGGCTAAATTTTATGAAGTAAAAAGTGGACACATGCCTTTTTAACTCCTAGTTTAGCTCCTAGGTCCCCGTGATTACATTATACATACAAAATATTCATCTCAATGAGAAATCCCTCAAAAATCATGTCAAATGGGAACTAGGGGCCCATATTGTGCCTTACCCCTGACCAAAAAGGCGCCCAAGTCCCCCCTGATTGGTCAAGGCAAATTTTAATACATGTCAACATAGGACCTTTAAATGGGTCTCTCCTTGTTGGCTCTTTCAATTAATTTTATGAATGTTAGTGGGAAAGCATATATAAGTGTGTTTTTGAATTCATTTGTAACCTAGATGGACATTGCAAACTTATGATATCAGAGCAAAGAGAATTCAAGGTATTCATTGTGTTATTGTTGCAGATTTGTGTTTGTATTGTGTGTATTATTGCAGATTTGGGATCATCATCTATCTCCTCATGAGTTGAAAGATCTTCATTCTCCTAAGGGCTTCACCTCTGAGGTGACATCATTGTTATTTGAATCATTTCGTCATTGGTTTATCTTTAGCTTCTACCCTACTAGGGCACACACTCTCTCTAACAACAATGTTGGCAAGCTTGAACTATCCCAAGATTTGACTGAGGCAAGTCCCTAAACACCATAACCCCCAAACCCCTTTTGTTCTTGTGTGCAGATTACAGGTGTGAAGTCTCAAGAAGTAAAGGTACAGGAAGGTTGTGTAAGGGAAAGAGTTTTAGGATCTGAAAGTAGTTTGCAGAAATTCCTCTGCGGAAGACTTGGGCACCCACCCTAAAGTCCTTCTTAAACAGGTACTGAATTCAATATCAAGACACTCTCTACGATGTTTCTCCAGTTTCAGGTTTCTGAAGATTTAGACTTTCTAGACTTGGGCACCTATTCTATAGTCCTCTGACTTTCTAGCTTCCAAGACACAAGTTTTGATATCTCTTTGATCCCTCTGGTGAAGTTAGTTTCTAAATATCTACTCTACGTCTCTTGTTATAATCAGATCTTTGTAAATCTAGGGTTTTGTGCATTAGTTGACCTAGGGTTTGATAAAAGGCCTGATTCAAGATGATCTTTTTGTAGCAAACAAGAGCACAAGACCTGTAGCTAAGTCCACCTCTCTTTGGTTGCAATTTGGCCCAGTCTTGTCCTTGAATGTTATTGTTGAAGAGGGTTTGATTCAACATGCATGTTAGCTTTCATAAATCACCTTTTTCCTACTTAACACACATATTATTAAGCTTGCTTAGGTTAATAAAGTGAGTTTAATAAGGTGAATGGTTTGAGGTGTCGCCATCCTACAAGGGAGGTGTATTTCCTATCTTGGTAAGATTTTTTTTCTATCTTTAGACCGCTTGTTGGTCACTCCCTATTGGTTGGCTTTGCCACCTCCACCCTCTTCCTTATCTATATAAACTCACTACCTAGCTTGTAGTTAGTATTGTAATTATAATATTGCAATGCATATTTTGTTGCAACTTCATTTCTGATCTCTTTTGCATCCTTCATTTCAATCTTTGCTTTGTGCTTGCCTTTAGCTTTCTAGATTTTGGGTTGTGATTTCCATTTCAAAATCTAGCAAAGATGTATTTATAGGTAGAAATGAGAGGGAAGTGAAGAAGAGATAAGATTAAAATAAGTATTTAACTAAAGAAGAAATGGAAAATTTGTCAAGAATAGGCAAAGAGATAAGAAAAAAACTAGAGAAAAATAAAAGAAAACAAGAGTGAACTCAAAGACAAAATGGAAACAATTTAGAAGGGATAATATTTAATCATGAGTTCACAAAGGAAAGAAAACAAGAAGAGGATGAGATGGAATGAAAAATTGTGAGATAAAATGGGCTAAAAATCAAGAAGAAAAGCTAAAACAAAGAGTTATTTCACACATTGCAAAATAACATGATCACCCCTTTCAGAAGTAGCATCACCTATTTTACCAAGGATGGTCACCTGAGCAACCAGAAAAAAAAAAAAAAAAATAGGTCACCCAAGTGACCCAAAAGGTCTAAGGGGTGACCCTATAGAAGAGGTTTGAGAGGCTCAACTAGGAAAAATATGAGGCAAGGAAAGTTAGCTCGGAGGTTAAATAAGGAGGACAAAAAGATAAAAGGTTGTAACATCAAAAATTGCATACCCTTGAAATTTCACACTATGTTTTTCATGCACTTTAGTATCCATTCTCTTAGCATATTTTAGGCTCACTTTTATCCCTTGCCTTATCATTTTTCCACCCACAAGTGTCGTGTTCGTGTTATGTTCTATCATATATACTTATTTTCAAGTAATTATATTTATGTGTTTTATTTTCATTATTGTCCTAAGGTGTTTTGAAGGTTCAAGAACCAAAGTCACCTGGATGCGATCCCAACATGCAGTCTTCCATGTGATGCGCTACTGTCTCATGACCATCCATCACCTAGTGGCCATTTTTTAGCATTTCTCACCACCTTCCATTGCATGCATGATTTTGTGTAACACCTATGTCACATCTGAACAACTTGTTTTTACTCGTCTTTACTCTTCTTTCCCCCAACTTGGTATTTTTTAATCTAATCTTTCTAATCTTGTGTGTCTATTTGGCAACTCCCTTGTCCTCTATTACATTCTCTCACATTCTTGGGCATCCTACAACACTTTTTACAATCTTCCTTGGTAGTCTACAAGATACAATGATATCGTGTTGTTTCTACAAGATCTATGTGATCAATCTTCAAGTGTTTTTCATCTTCATGGGGTTTGTGGGATAGCTATCATCTACTAGGCTCTCACTTGGTCCTCATCCTTGGATTTGTAGCATTCATCTTCATTTTTTGAGGTGCAGGACCAAGTTTGCAATTGCGGACTTGTTGGTTCTTTCTCTCCGAATCGGCAAAGGGTTTGCCAATTCCAATGCACAGGCAGATTCGACCAACAAATATAGGAGGTTGCATGAGTTTCCTCCCCTTCACTTTTGGTTCTGCCACACCAAGGGGGGTATCCCTATAGCTAAATATTTGACTTTGACTCACCCAATGACAGAAAGATTTAGCTTTACAACAATAGGCAGAATACTCTCATGTTTGGACCAAGATTCACATGATAAATCACAAGGTTGGTAGTGTTCTTGGACATATCTAACTGGTTATGAATGAGAGGATGTAGGGGTCCTATTCTACTCCTACAAACTAACAGGTTGGAAATATGAAATGGTTTGTTTTAATGTTTTGGATGCAAGACAGGGGGTTTTGGGTCATAACTACTACACAAGGGCAGATCAGTGCCTATCTCAGGGCAAGGAGTCAACTAGCCGTATACAAGAGAATGATTTGCACTGGCATTCGAGTTTCAAGGGGTTAGGACTGGTATTTGCCTTACAAACACCACCCAAGACTGAGTATTTAGCTGCCTCTACTTACAAATATCCCAGTTGACATACATTCTTCTTCATACTTAATCTAAAATAGTTTAATCCACTCCTTGAATGGAGGTGTAATGTTCTATTTTTGGCACATTGAATATTGTGAGTTTTGTGTTTGTTCCTAGCCTCTTGGAGGCTATTCGACATGTTTGGGAAGAATTCCAATATTTTTGGAGTGGTCTTGATTCGGTCTGCAGAACAATTATTTGGTTTTTCCTTGTGTAAATGGATTATTTCTCATGGCTTTGAGCTCAGTTGATGTTCTGGGTAACAGTGTTAGTTTCTGAAGTTTTATCGGGCTTCTAATTTGCTCTCCAGGATTCTTGGAGGAATTTTCTATTTTTGGAAAGTCATCCAGAAGGCATCGTTGCTCATCCCAAACCTTACAAAACATATTGGTTCAGTTTATTTGGCATTCGGAGGCCGTTTGGGATTTCCCGCAAAATTTAATATTTAATGAGCTATTTTAATTATATTTTTCACTTAAGTTCCTAAGGGTGAAAAATAATTAAATATTATTAAGTGTTATAGCTCTTTTGAAAGGGGAAAACATATTCTTTTATGTAGGCACATAAAAGTGAGCACTTAAGTGGAGGAAAAAAGAAATAAATTAAGTTAGAAGGAAAATGTTATTATTTTCAAGAAATAATTCATTTCCTTTGTAACTCCTCCAGTGCCTTATAAAAGAGAATGAGCTCTCATTTGGAGGGGTTATGTTAGTTTTTTTGGATTTGTTTTGTTTGCAAATGGATTGAACCAAAGAGTTCTTCCATATTCTCTTGAGGACGAAAACCCTCTTGCAGAATGCTCTTGAGGACGAAAACCCTCTTGAGATTAATGGTGGTTTTCATTCAAAAAATCACATGGAGCTGATAAAGATGAACGTTTTGATGAGATTTTGATATGGGAAATCAGTATTTTTCCCTTGAAAGCTATTGTAGATAATTTTGATAGTATTTTTGATCAATTTCTTTGTTATTGGAAGAAGCTTTCTGCTGGTCCGTACATTGCTGGGCCATACTTGCAGATTCAACGTAATTGAAAATAATATCATTGGGACTTTGAATTAATCCAAAATCTTTGCAATTGTTTTTATATTCCCTAGACGCCATCATCCATAATCTTTGTTGTGAGTTTAATGCAAAGTCTGATTTTATAAAGTGCAGTCGTACCTTGTGAGTGCCGTACATTTGCAGCTGAGGGTGATTTTGGAAGTAAATCATTTATTCTTCTTAAATCTTTTTGCTATATGGAAGTTATTTGATATGCCTGGGCACCACTATTGAGAGTCATTTGATGATGTTTGGGTGAGGAAATCTAAAGTACTAAAACATCCGTATCTCCCTATGTCCGTACCATGAACTGGTATGATTTGTGTTGGTGATTGGCACTCAGTCTTTGGGGCAGTTTTGTTATGGTATTATCTTTGTTATGCATTGAGTCTTCTACTGCAGAAATAACTATTTCATCTTTGGGCAAATCTATAGTGTATGGAATTGTCTTGTTGTCATGGAGGGCCGTACAGCTGAGTCTTAGACAGATTGCTTTGTACTTGCAGATTGGGTTTTGATTGTGGGCAGTCATAACCTGTTTTGTAGGCTGAAGAGAATGAGTGATGTGGGTTTGATTGTGGACAGTCTTGTTCATGAATACTTCACATTTGCAAATAAACATGTATGCAGGGCAACTGTACTGTGATGAGTCAGCAATGATATTTTCCAGATTTATTCATCAGTGACTGTATACAGTGAATTTCCAGCTTGAATTATCCATGTTTTATGCATCTTAATCATCTTTATTGGTGCAGGGTATAATGTGTATAGACTTGATGTATGAAATGGGATGGTTTGAGATGATTCGATGGTCTTTCTCAGTGCTGATGTATAAAGTGCAGCTTTGTTATCAGTTATAGCTTTGATATCCATTCAGCAGGGATCTCTCTGCTATCTCTGAGATATAAATCACAGCAGGGTCATCAGTGCTTATTACTCTGTTTGGGCAAATGTATCATGTGAATAATGATGCTAGTTTCTTATGCAGGGAGTTTCATGATGCCAAATCTTCTTGGAACTAATATGATGAACTAGATTGATAATTCTTTATTGATAAGCAACTTGTTATTCATTTGTAAACAAGCAATTGATATTGCACACTCTATAACCCCTGGATGGTTCAACCACCAGTGTGGGCAAAGAATCTTTATCTTTCTTGTTCATTTTACCCGAACAAATGGAGAATACCCACTGAATAAGTGGATGGCTTGTACTTTTCGTTCTTGCTTTCATACCCACTGAAGTGGTGAATTCCCACAGTTTGTGGATGCCTGCATATGCAGATGAATGTTTACTTGTTTGCACAATGTTTTAATTTGTAATCCAAAGCACAGTATGCTCTCACCTCGCCTAGTTGGGATCTTGGTGATCAGAAGTGCGGAGGAGTTTAGTTGTGCTAACACTGTTTATCATTGTTCTATATTTTGGAAAAAATTTTGGAGCTGTATATTACAGTGGTATCAGAGCTGGTATATTCTTGCCAGCCTGTTGGGAAGCTAATTTGTTGCAGATCTTTCAGTTGAGCAAGTTAGTTTTCAGCGTTTCTTGTGAGTGATCAGCACTTGCATGTGTGTTCAGAGTTGAGCAGTTGAAAGATTTTGAGTAGTGTTGAGAGATCATGGCATCTCTTATGCAAAAAAAAAGTGAGACAGAGGTTCTAGATGAATTAGAAAAAGTTGTTCAAGAGAAATTGGATCGAAGGAAGTATCATCATGAGGCCACTAAGATTATTGATGAGTACAAAGGTCTATCAGATAAATGTAAGCAGCAACTCCCTTGGGATGCTTTTTTTAAAATCATCAAAGAGGGGAATCCTAACAAAGAGGGCTTAGTAGAATACATTCAGAAGATAAGGAAGGAAGTGGAGATGAAGAAAAAGTCTCTATGCAAGCCTGAGTTAACTATTCCAATGGCAAGGATCAAGAACTTTTCTAAGTCATCACTGTCCAGCTCACCAAACAAGAAACCTCTCATTTCAAGGAAGAGAGAGGTCAGCAAGAATGAACTCAGGAGAAGAAGTCTATGTTTCCTTTGCAAAAATCCTTGGGATCCTAATCATCATTGCAAGATCAAAGAAGTTGAACCAATAACTTTCATCACATGTCCATTCTTTTAGGATGATGTGGAAACATATAAAAAGGAAGTCCTGATATCTAAAATACATAAGATTGAGCCTTTGTATGATAAAGACAAAGTCATAAATCATGAGACATGCATAGAGGAGTTTGCTGTTTTGGGGAAGGCTACAACAGAAATTTATGAAGTTGAACCTTGCTTTGATGAAGAATATGAGCCTACGGTGTGGGACTTAAAAAGTCATTCATTTGATGAAGAACCTGAAGATGCCACTACTTTTGAGGAGTTGAAGATGATCGATAGATTACTAGATGGTGACTTTACAAATGAGCCTGAGAGCATTGAAGCAAAGTGTCTTGTTGAGGACATGGGAAACAATGAAATTGAAGAAGTTAATGCTGCTGAAAATTTTAGAACAACACTAAATGAGGAGCAATTCCACCATTCCAGTGATGATAGTCCTAATTTTGAGTGGGAAATTCCCATGCCAAGTGAAGAGTTGATTGATTTTTCAAAGATCCAAGATGAAGATTTTAAATCAGTCATTGAGGAATTTGATACTGCCATAACATTTGATCAAAGTGAAGAAGAAGAAGACTCATCTCCCATGCAAATTGAAGAACCAAGTGTCTTTTCAGAAAAGTCATTTGATGAGGAGCTTGTTGAAGAACTTGGATCAGCCTCAAAGGTTGATTTAACATTGGATTTCAGTGACGTTACTTTTTGTAGTCAGAGTGGCCATGAAGAGGAAAACTTAAAAGCAGTTGATTTCAAGGATCATGCCTGTAAGGATATAACAGAAAATTTATTGTGTGCAGCTGATTTGGATTTTAAGAATCAGTTGTTAGTCACTGAAGACAAGGTTGTGCAAGTTCTAACACATTTGGATAGCTCACACAAGTTTGTTGAAGATCACATTTGGAGAGCTCAAGTTGAAAGGAAACAAATGGGCATGGAAAAAGGAGCTTCAGTTGAAGATTGGTGTATAGTTAGGAAGGCATTAGAAACATTGAAATTAGATTATTTGAACTTGTTGTCTGATAGAGATCATGCTCTTGAGTTTGCTGATCGATTAGGGAAAGCATTGAAGGGAAGAGATGTTGAAATTGATAAGCTTACATTTAAGCTTAAAACAACTATGGATTCCTTAGAGAGTACCCAAATGGCTCTCTTAGAAACTGTAAATCAGCGTGTTGATGTACTACAATTCAAGGAGCAAGTTGGAGCTGCTAGAGCAGATGAAGGCAAGCTGATAATTGGAGAGTTTGATTCACTCCAAGGAAGTTATGATTTAGGACATCCTTCTAAGTATGATGATGCAAAGTTGGAGCAAATTAATGAATTGTGTGAACAAAAAGGTAAAAACAACTTCCAATCATTTGATGGTTTTTTTTCTATGACGGAAGTTGAGTTTACACATGATAATCCACTCCTCATGTTGAAAGATGAAGAACAATTGGATGTAAGTAACATGGAGGAGGATAGTAACAGGATATGGGATCCTGGTGCAAAGCATTCATGGAATATTAATATGCACAAAAACTTCTTCAACTGGAAGTTTTCATTAGTTGTTGAAGATGGGCATAAGTTTCAGGTATGCAATGGATTAGGTTCTATGATGGCTCACTTTCATAATGGAGTTTATTTGCAGGATAGTGGTGTTGGTAAGATTGTTTTATGGTTGAATTTGGAGTCAAATTTATGTCATGAAGCTGCTGTCCTTCATCCAATCAGCCATCAAAAATGTTCATTTGCATACATAATGATTGATTGGAGAGAAATTTTGGTCATAACTTTGACATATTTTAATTGTAGATGGCCTAAATTTCTTATTGTTCTCAAACGATTTCAGTTTTATTGTTGCTATCCCATTTTGAGATCACTGAAATCTAATTTTCATGAGATTATCTCAGACTTGTGTAGCCATGAGATTGATCTTTTTGATGCTTTTAGCCTTTTATGGGAAGATGACAGAAGTTTTCAGCTGAAAGGAACAAGTGTTGCAGTTATTAATGCTCTTTTGGAGAGTGAGAATCAGCTGATTCATGGCTGTTCTGAATTGTTTTTAGCTTGTTATCAAGTTGAGTTATGTTCTTCCTCAGAGGGACATTACAATTTTTGGTTCCCAGTAGTTGTTTCGTGTTGGATGATTGTATTGAGGATTGCTAACTCTTTCCTTTATGGAGTTAATGATGTTTGGTATCCAGCAAGTTGTACGATTGGAAGAATGTTTCAGATGATTATACAAAGTGTCTGTTGTGCAGTTCACAGATATATCAGAGAGATGCAGCAGAAGCAATGTGAAGCATTCTTTAGATTGATTTGGGATCCAGGCATATTATTGTTAATCATGCAGATTTCTTGGTTGGATAGCATGAATTGCTTGAGGACAAGCAATCTTGGGCAGAGAGGACTGTAATGTTCTATTTTTGGCACATTGAATATTGTGAGTTTTGTGTTTGTTCCTAGCCTCTTGGAGGCTATTCGACATATTTGGGAAGAATTCCAATATTTTTGGAGTGGTCTTGATTCGGTCTGCAGAACAATTATTTGGTTTTTCCTTGTGTAAATGGATTATTTCTCATGGCTTTGAGCTCAGTTGATGTTCTGGGTAACAGTGTTGGTTTCTGAAGTTTGATCGGGCTTCTAATTTGCTCTCCAGGATTCTTGGAGGAATTTTCTATTTTTGGAAAGTCATCCAGAAGGCATCGTTGCTCATCCCAAACCTTACAAAACATATTGGTTCAGTTTATTTGGCATTCGGAGGCCGTTTGGGATTTCCCGCAAAATTTAATATTTAATGAGCTATTTTAATTATATTTTTCACTTAAGTTCCTAAGGGTGAAAAATAATTAAATATTATTAAGTGTTATAGCTCTTTTGAAAGGGGAAAACATATTCTTTTATGTAGGCACATAAAGTGAGCACTTAAGTGGAGGAAAAAAGAAATAAATTAAGTTAGAAGGAAAATGTTATTATTTTCAAGAAATAATTCATTTCCTTTGTAACTCCTCCAGTGCCTTATAAAAGAGAATGAGCTCTCATTTGGAGGGGTTATGTTAGTTTTTTTGGATTTGTTTTGTTTGCAAATGGATTGAACCAAAGAGTTCTTCCATATTCTCTTGAGGACGAAAACCCTCTTGCAGAATGCTCTTGAGGACGAAAACCCTCTTGAGATTAATGGTGGTTTTCATTTAGAAAATCACATGGAGCTGATAAAGATGAACGTTTTGATGAGATTTTGATATGGGAAATCAGTATTTTTCCCTTGAAAGCTATTGTAGATAATTTTGATAGTGTTTTTGATCAATTTCTTTGTTATTGGAAGAAGCTTTCTGCTGGTACGTACATTGCTGGGCCATACTTGCAGATTCAAAGTAATTGAAAATAATATCATTGGGACTTTGAATTAATCCAAAATCTTTGCAATTGTTTTTATATTCCCTAGACGCCATCATCCATAATCTTTGTTGTGAGTTTAATGCAAAGTCTGATTTTATAAAGTGCAGCCGTACCTTGTGAGTGCCGTACATTTGCAGCTGAGGGTGATTTTGGAAGTAAATCATTTATTCTTCTTAAATCTTTTTGCTATATGGAAGTTATTTGATATGCCTGGGCACCACTATTGAGAGTCATTTGATGATGTTTGGGTGAGGAAATCTAAAGTACTAAAACATCCGTATCTCCCTATGTCCGTACCATGAACTGGTATGATTTGTGTTGGTGATTGGCACTCAGTCTTTGGGGCAATTTTGTTATGGTATTATCTTTGTTATGCATTGAGTCTTCTACTGCAGAAATAACTATTTCATCTTTGGGCAAATCTATAGTGTATGGAATTGTCTTGTTGTCATGGAGGGCCGTACAGCTGAGTCTTAGACAGATTGCTTTGTACTTGCATATTGGGTTTTGATTGTGGGCAGTCATAACCTGTTTTGTAGGCTGAAGAGAATGAGTGATGTGGGTTTGATTGTGGACAGTCTTGTTCATGAATACTTCACATTTGCAAATAAACATGTATGCAGGGCAGCTGTACTGTGATGAGTCAGCAATGATATTTTCCAGATTTATTCATCAGTGACTGTATACAGTGAATTTCCAGCTTGAATTATCCATGTTTTATGCATCTTAATCATCTTTATTGGTGCAGGGTATAATGTGGTATAGACTTGATGTATGAAATGGGATGGTTTGAGATGATTCGATGGTCTTTCTCAGTGCTGATGTATAAAGTGCAGCTTTGTTATCAGTTATAGCTTTGATATCCATTCAGCAGGGATCTCTCTGCTATCTCTGAGATATAAATCACAGCAGGGTCATCAGTGCTTATTACTCTGTTTGGGCAAATGTATCATGTGAATAATGATGCTAGTTTCTTATGCAGGGAGTTTCATGATGCCAAATCTTCTTGGAACTAATATGATGAACTAGATTGATAATTCTTTATTGATAAGCAACTTGTTATTCATTTGTAAACAAGCAATTGATATTGCACACTCTATAACCCCTGGATGGTTCAACCGCCAGTGTGGGCAAAGAATCTTTATCTTTCTTGTTCATTTTACCCATTGAACAAATGGAGAATACCCACTGAATAAGTGGATGGCTTGTACTTTTCGTTCTTGCTTTCATACCCACTGAAGTGGTGAATTCCCACAGTTTGTGGATGCCTGCATATGCAGATGAATGTTTACTTGTTTGCACAATGTTTTAATTTGTAATCCAAAGCACAGTATGCTCTCACCTCGCCTAGTTGGGATCTTGGTGATCAGAAGTGCGGAGGAGTTTAGTTGTGCTAACACTGTTTATCATTGTTCTATATTTTGGAAAAAATTTTAGAGCTGTATATTACAGGAGGTTAGAGATTAAGCATGTGATACAGAAATCTATATCCTAGAATCTTAGTAACCCTTAGCAACCAGATTCAAAAGAAGGGATGCATACAACAAATGGAGACAAACAGCTAAACACATGCAAAGAATGCATTTTTCATATAAAACAATAATGAAATTGAACATATGTGCAAGGTGCATTCAAATGCAACTCATAAACTCTAAAAGAAATAGAACAGCCAAGAAATGCTCTGATCTTTGTTATTTCTCCAAAAAATGCCAAGTCTTCAACAACCGAAAAATGAGTAACACAGTTCGCTCATATAGCAAGAACGTGTACTCAGCAATTAATTACAAGGTCAACTCAAAATGCTGCCAGATACATCGCACCATCAGAATGGCACCTAAAAACATCAAATGCAGTAGGCAAAAAAAGAGGAATGAGCAAGTGAAATCGGGAGATGTGCTGCCGTCTGAAGATTTTCTCATCAAATATGGTAGTTGGTCTGTCATTTAGACCATACCTCTGTAACTTCGTCATTAAAGCCAACCTACCTGTGGGATACAATAGTTGCATGCTCTGGAACTCTTCCCGCCTGAAATGCAGCTGTGAGTACATAGGAAAACCTTCCTATGAAAATTTAAAACAGGGCCATCAATTTCCTCCTTATCGCCAAGATCAACGGCCCCAAATCATGCTAAAAAGTCATCGGCCAATGAGATCACGCCATGCAGGCAGCTTTTTTCCATCATTAAATTTTCCCTCTTTCATTTTGCCATTTTCGCCTTCAAATCATTGTATATGCAAAAGCATATACATACAATCACAACACATACAAGGCGCGGACCCCAAATTTTATAAATCAATTTGAAATTATAGTTGGGTCTGGCCGTGTATCTCCTTCCTTTATATATCGCATATACAAAGCAAAAATACATACCGCGGACCCCAAATCACCATGAAACAAATTTGAAAGCACCATCGGGTCTGGGTGTTGCATCTTCCTTCTTGTATGTCGGCCTTGTACATTACACATATACAATGCACCAAATACAACCAACTGCAGACCCCAACCTGAAATCTGCCAAAATACATTCTTCTTTCACGTCTGGGTTGTATCTCTTCTTCTTTGTATATCTAAACATACAATGCGCTTAATATGTAAACTGCAGACTCAACGCTGAATTTGCCAAATTTGATTTGCCAATCAAGTCCACCCTGTATATCCTCCCTTGTATCTTTGCCTTATATATTGCATACATACAACTACGAATATACAAGCAAAACATACATACAATCAGACTTCTGCCTTTATCAACCAGAATGTATATTCATTTCAGGTCTGGGCCTTACATATTAGGAGTGTATATTTCCTTGTATGCTCAATTGCATGTGCAAACATACAATCGCCTATATACAACTCGTGGACCCCACCCTTTGTATCTCCTCCTTTGCACATTGACTTTACATATTTTCTTTGTATATCGCCGATTGATCTTTTCTTGCATGTGGCGAATGTATAAGACCCTTGCATCTTTTCCTTTGCATGTGCGCTTGTATCTTTGTGATGTACATTCTGCCTTTGTATCTTGGCGATGTATGTTTCCTTTGCATATTGCCATTGTATCTATCCGTTGTATATTAAACGTACATGCAAACCCTTACATACAAGAATGGAATATTCTAGGAATCTGTGACAAAATCTTCAATGCACATCCACTTTTCACGCCTGAAATTGCACATACAAGCCCGATATGCATACAAAGATGCATACAACCAATTTTTTGCACCTTTTGAAGCCAATTTGACTTATTTTTCGAGCCTGCCAATGTACATTTGCGCTTGCACATTCAAATGTACATACAAACAGCAATGCATATACAAAGATACATGCATGAAAAAGTGAAGGCCGACAGACTTAGGAAATTTTAAGGTTTTACAATGAAAATGCCTGTGGATTTTTAGCTCAAAACCTTAACTCCAGGTGCATGCACCAACAGGACTAATGCCAATCCAAACACTGTCTCTATGGCATTATCTTTGTATACTGTCAATATTTAGCCAAAATGACTAAGTCTTCTTCACCAAACCAAAATCTTTGTACCAACCTTGTTCCTTTTCTTGTTGCCATTAATGACAACACCTTCAAACATCAAGCTCAGCCAAATTGCCAACAATCTCCCCCTTTGGCATTGATGACAACACTTGATGTGAAAAACTATTATACTACTCCCCCTTACTCTTTTTACACTGCTCCCCCTAACTTCATGTTTCTCTTTTTATTTTTCAATTATTTTCTTTTTGTGTTTTTCACATGCTTCATTCTCCCCCTTTGACATCAATGGCAAAGGTGTACAATACAGAAATATGTACAAGTTACCAAAACTTTAAAAATTGTTTATATTGTCCACATATTTACAAGTGAAGTCAAATTAATAACTATTTTTTAGGGAGAATATCTTTGTAGATCTTCTTCAAATGTACTACATCTACATCCCATCTATTCTTAGCATGCCTCAAAACTTGTATGTACCCATTGATTAAAGACACCAGTTCTTCTCCTTTTTCAATAGTAGTAGGGGCCTCAATATTTTGCCTCATCTTGTTTGCATCTACTACTAGTGCAGTCATAGAACCAATCTTGAAACTTACTGTCTCCCAAAGTTGTGTCATTCTATGTTTTATGACCTCTTTCTGAGTCTGCAACTTATTTATCACTGAGTGAATGGTCTCAACTTCTACTCTTTGATTGCCAATAGCATCTTTTACCGGGTTATAAGTTATGGAGATTTTCACTATTTGAGCTTCTCATTCATTTATTTTATCTTTCGGATCCTTTGTTTTCTCAGGTCATGTAAGACAAAATTGATATATTTCACTGGCCTCTTTGATAGTAGTCTGAGCATATTCTATACTCTTTTCCAACAGAATTTTGTCTTGAGAAAATTTGTCATTTAGCTCCACTAACCTTTTGTCATCAATCTCTACCCTTACCTTCTTTTCTGTAGCTTGTTCCAGGGACTCAAAATGAGAGTTGACATTTTCAATAAGTTTCTTTAACTGACCAATGGAAGCTAATGATGTATCTCTCTTTATTCTGGGTAAAATCTTTTCTAAAATTGTTGTTGCATCTTCAATCAGCTCACTATCCTCCATATGATATTGATGGTGACTAATTGTCATTGATGCCAAAAGGTGTTGTGTTCTCAGGTTTGATGTCATATTGTTTATGCTTCATTCTTGTTCATCATGCTTTCAGGATATCGTGGTGTTGGTGTTATGATGGTATTGGGAAAGTAAAGAATTAGGTTATATTGTTTCACTTATCTGATACTCATGATGTTCTTCTTAATGATTGATGTTCATGGTATAATGTTCATTTACTTCACTTCAGGAGTTGCATTGTTTTGGTAGAGTATGAAAAAGTTGCTTCTTGTCAGGATGAATACAAAGTTTAGGGTTCAATTAGGTTCATCATGCTTGTTATGTTAGTAAAGGTTTGATATCTATCTAACATATGATGTTGACATTCAGATAGAGGATGATTGTTCTCTCATACTCAATGTTGCATGATATAGTGTCAATGCTTCTACTTCATCTTGGTTTATCGTTGACACTGGTCTCCTCCATATGTGCGGGGCGCCAAAAAGCCATCAATGGCTTAGTTCAAAAATTACAATGAGCAGTGGAGCACCAAAAAGAAAAATTAAACATATAAGTGTTGAGCACCAATTTCATGTGTGATAGTCACATTTAAAAGTATGGTGGGCATGAATTATTTTATATTTGAAGAGATTTATTCTTTAATTAAAAAAAAAAGGCATCGTATGATTTAAGAAGAAAAAGAAATCATGGAATGGTTTAAGAAAAATCCATTGAACATTCTTTATAAGGAAGTGGAGCTCGATTTCCTTGAAGGCTTTATAAGTTTAAAAAGCATTTAAATGCTTTATGAATTATAAGAGAGCCCGATGCTTTGGAGAGTTTAACTAAAGTTTTTTAAAAAGCATCGAATTTAGTGGATTTTTATATTATCCTCTCATCCTAGTAAAGCATTGAATGGGGAGCAAGTTTTTAATAAAAAAAAAGGAGGCATCATTTGAAAAGCTTTTATAAAGCATAAAATACACATTGTGAAAAAGGCATGATTTTATAAGGAGGAGCATATTAAGTATTAAGGGCAAAATGCATTTGTTTTGCTTGTAAAGTTAGAAAGTTTCTTATAAAGCATCAAATGCTTTTATAGCAACATTAGTTGCTTGAATAGGAAAGTCAAATGCTTTTGGAGTTGTTTTTTTCATGAAGATATTTTTTGCTTTTAAATAATAATAATAATAATAAAAGGCATCTTTCTATAAAAGCAAATAATATGAAGGAGATTTATTTTTTCTAAGAATATGTTTGGAAGTTTTTTTTTTCTTTCCTCATATCAAATGAAGGATTATCTCATGGAAAGAAAAGCAAAAGAGGATCTAAATATTTGCAGAGTGATTATATTTTTGAGAAGATATTTGAAGAATAAAATGATTTTTGGAGACATTTTTTATGAGATCTTGGAAAAAGAAATATGAGATGATTTGATTGGAGAAAAGCAAGAGACTATTTTTTTCTTTGCAGGTAAAAGGACATGCAAATGAGCAGATGAAGATTAATAATTTTTTATTAATACAGATGATTTGTTTGAGAAAATGATTGATAATTTTTGCAGAGATGAAATTTGTTTGGTTCAAGATTTCTTGCAAGTTATAAACACGGTGGATATGAAGAGATTTGAGAAATATTTTGTGATTGTTTTAATTTTCTTTAAGAAAAGGATTTGTGGAGATGAAGAGTTTATTTGCAGGGGAAATGAAGAAAAGGAAATTGAAAGGTCTCAAACATAAATCATTTTCTTCAGATCATAGAATATGAAGGGCTATTTTGATGCAACTTCATAATTGGATAGAGATGAAACATACAAGAGATGAAAAGTGAAAAGACATTCAACTTGTATAAAATTGCTTTTCAGGTGCATTGATGGTGTGTCTTGAAAGACAGAGATGAAACATACAAAATGATGCAGTGTTGTTGAGTGGATCAAGATACAGGATTGATTTTGAATATCTAAGTTTGTATATGATTTGGGTTGATGAAAAGAATGGCCATTTGATAGACACATGAGAGAGAAGAAATGTTTTATATTGAAACAAAGAAACCCTCTGAATTCTTGTTTTCAGTTTGTTCTGTATTAGGGGTTGGTGCTCCTTGAAGCTGGTGCTTCTAAACATTGTTGCCAGTGAGGCACAATATGCCAGTGAGGCTTGTAGGTCAGTAAGACCTCTCAATTGTCAGTGAGACATAATATTCAGCCAGTGAGGCTTTGTAAGAAGTTTTTAAAGTTAAGCCAGTGAGGCACTTCATGAGTGGTTTTTCTACCCCTGAGGGTTTTCCACTCGGTAAAAAGCTTGTGTCATGCTTCTCATTGATTTCTTCTATGTGTGCATATTAATAGTTTGATCATGTTTTGTTTACATCTGTTATTATAAGTCTTGTGCATATAAACTCAACAAATCATTAATGTCCTCCTCTCTATTTGTCTTGTAAGATAAAGTTTGCAAAAAGTTAAAAATTCATACAACACTGATTCACCCCCCCTCTCAGTGTTGTCCTTGACTCCTACAGATATTTATGATCTCCTCCTGTGTAGTGGTTTGGAAAATTGTCCCAAGTCTTAATTTCTATAATGGGGACATAGTGGCAAGGTTAATTGGTCCTTGCAATAGCTCAGGTGCAGTCAAAATCTGAGCTTCCTTTTGGTTCTCCAAAAACTCTTTTAAAGAGTCAACAATGTCTCTCTTATCTTCAACATGGGACTCCTCAACATCATTTTTCTCCAGAGGATTTTCTTGAGCAACCTCTTGTTCATTTTCCTCTACAACCTGAGAAGGATTGACACTCATCTATTCAATGGCTTCTTTCCTCTGCTCACTTTGTTCCTTAGAGGCATTTTCTTCAGGTGTTACTTTTTATTCCTCAAACTTCTTTTCTCCCTCAGTCTCTTTCATTTCCTCTTCATTTCCTATGTTTACTGGAGGAGTAACTGCACTTTGTTTCGTGTTCCATTCCACATTTATCTCTGGAATGTCATTATCAACACCAATATTTTGTTCCTCTTTGTCACTGTCAACAATAGTTGGAATTTGTAACTCATGTAACACTTTTAGTGTTATCTCCTCAGTCTCCTTTACCAAATTCTTAGTGTCACCAGACATCAGAGTGTTGACCCTTTTCTTTCTTCTAAACTTTTCATTAAGTATCTTAGTGACTTTGGCCTTTTCATCACTGGTGATATTTGGACACTGTTTTATCCAAACATATTCCCTTAACTCTACATCTTTGGCCATGGCACTTTCTTTTCTTGTTGTCATGATGCTGCCAAGACTATCCGGTAAGTCATCTATGACATCAATTAGGGCTTTATTAAACATATCCAGATATCTTACAATTGTTGTTTTAATTATCACCTTATTTGCATCTGATCTTTCATCATATGTATCAGCAATGGGTTTCAAGTTTCCATGCTGAGCAAATGCATTGACTGTGGCTTCCAAGGATATTGTTGCTTCTTCTTCTCTAATCTCATTCTTTTCTCCTTTCTTCTTCTTGTCTTTACCCTTTCCAGAAGGCTTCTCTTTCTTATTTGTAGTTGTTTCATCTATGTTTTCTTTCTTGGCCTTGACTTCTTCATCTGTTTATGTTTCCTCTTCTTCTTCTTCTTCACCTCCAAGGCTTACATATATTCTCTTTATGGCCTTTGCTTTCTTTCTTTTCTTTTTTCTTCCAATTTCTTCTTAGGCACTTGCTTTTCAATGACTGTAGGTTTTGTCTTTTCTTTCTCAACCTCTATAGTATGAATTTGTTCAGAGTTCTTAGAGGTAATTGTTGCAAAGAAGGAGGCTCTTGTTCTCCTTCCAGAGCTAGAGGTAGGCTTTTCTTTCTCATATTTCTCTTTTTTCTTCTCTGGTGCTCTTGATGTTTTTCCTTCCAGAGTACTTGTAGCCTTGGATTCCTTTGCCTTAGCTTTGGCTTCATTTATTTGTTCATCTATAAATCCTTGGCTTTTAACGAACTCATTTTCCCATTTTCTTGCATTCTTCTTGATTTTAGGTTGTTTTTGTTCCAAATGGACTTTGAGAGATAATTTTTCAAATGTTCCAAATCTTTCCTCCTTAGGATCTTTTGGTTTGCTTAATATTAGATCTACCAAACTAGTTAATACATCCTTTGTAACTTCATATCCCATGGCTGGGACCCATACGGTTCTGGGTTCTAGAGCTTCCATGAGGCATTTATCTTTGTCTACCATAAATACAATGTCCTTTTCATATTTCATAACTTTTTCAAGAATCCTAGCCCTATCCTACATTTTCTTTTGGAAATTCTTAAAATAACCCCATAATGTTGCATTTTGTTTATCAACATTTCCTAAAATTTATAGATGATTTCTAATTTGTATTGCTACTGGTGAATGATCAAGCCAACCAATATTGTCCATACCTGGTAACTCCTTCAGAAAATAGAAAAATAGGCAAATGATTAGAGTTCCATACTTGAAGGGGTATTTTGTGTCCTTTGTCCTTTTTAGATTCTGCATCAATTGTTGCCAGAGCAACTCACATAAGTCATAATCTGCGTTGTTCTTTACCATTTCATATGTTGTGTGTATAGCAGTTGCCGAGACTGAATTCTCCCTGTTGGAGAAGTAGACCTTATAACCAATCACCATTGAGGCAAACCTTACCACTAGATCTTTAATATCATTCACAATCAGTGCCCTTTTGTCAAACTTTGTACCTGTCAACTCCATCATTGTGTTATTCTTTAAAGCCTTCAAAGCCAGAACCTTTCCAGTGGAATGCATGCCAGTGACCACCTTAATGGCATCCTTTGTTATCATATGAGGTACATCAAGCCAAAATAATTCATCATGAATTCTACTCAAAACATACCTAACCTAGACATCATCCAAGAATACTGGAAAATATAACCACGTATCCAAATTCTTCTCATGAAAAGCATTGTATTCTTCTTTCAATTCAAGGTTGTCATTTGTCAGCTCATCCAAGTATAATTACCCTAACTTCATATGACCATATTCTTCTAAGTTTGCATGTATGTATGCCCTAATGTCTTTAGTATGCATAACCCCATGTAGAACCTTAGAAAATGCACCATCCGGATTAGTTTTGAGTGATTTGTATGGATGCTTCTTGAATTTAGGTCGGGGCCTCTCTATAATCTCTACCACTTGAGGAGTAGACATCTTTATTGACTCAACACCAAAAAATTTTCAAAAGAGAGAACAATAAATACCTTTTGCTTTTGTTAGGGTTTCTTCACCATATGCTTGAATTCACCTTAGCTTCACTTCTTAGATCTCTTTAAACACTTGAGGGTTTGAATGCAATGTGATTTCGTTTCAAATGAATCCTCTTTTAACCCCTTTTCATCAAAACCTAATCGTCATAAATGTTGGATCCAAAAAGTTGTCAAACTCTTACTCTGACACCCATAGTTGATCTAAATTATTGTGCAATCCACTGCATTAGATTATTTTCTGTCAAAATCTTCTTCAAAAGATCTGTTATCTTGTTTTCTAGCTTATACCTTCATGTTGAATGTTAGCACCACTTTTCTGGTTGAGGGAACACGATTTTTCATTTAAGCTCCCCCTGAGCTGGAACTCTTAGTTTACTTCCCAAAGGAAGTACCTGCACCAAAATCTAGTGCAGACTCATCCTTGACTTCTTGTACTTCCTTCTTAACCCAAATCTTGTTCATCTCCTTCTTGATCTCTACCAGATCTGCCTTTTGTATCAGTTTCCTCATCTCTGCCTGATTATCCTTCTTCATATTCTTGCTTCTATAGAATCTTACAATATGTCCAAGCCTGTCACAATTGAATCATACACCATTTCTCTGACCATTGTTCCTTCCATTCATCCTTGATCTGCATTGGTTAGCCTTGTGTCCAAATCTATTGCATGTAAAGCAATTCCCATTGAAAGATTGAGCATTCCTTCCATTATTATAGTTGTTCCTTATCTGACTTCTGCATTCATATGACCAAACCTCTTGCATATAAAGTAGTTACCTTTGAAAGTTTGAATATTCCTTCCATTGTTGTAACCATTCCTTATCTGACTTTTGCATTCATTAGCTTTGTAACCTCTTTTATTGCAAGTGAAACACTGACTAGAGAATGATGGAACATCTTGATTCATTTTGCTTCTCCATTGAGTAGCCTTATGACCAAACTTACTGCATGCATTACAATAACCATTGAAAGAACGGTACCTTTGAGCATTTGGTTGCCTGATTGATGGTCTTCTAGGTCTGTTCCTTTGATTTTGGATTTGTTTGGCTTTGTCCTTCTTGATCTCAGCATTCTATTCTTGACCGGCTTTAGAAATTTCACCTTTCTCAAATCCCAAGCCTTCTTTGTCATCGGGATTCTTCTAACTTGCAATTAGTCTATCAAGTTTAGCAACACTTACTTTGAATTTATCTTCTTGAATCCATGCCTATTTCAGATCAGCTTTTAGATCCACAACTTCTTGTTCAAGCCTTCTACATTCTTCAGACTTGCCTTTTATTATTTCATTTAGGTTTTCTTCAGCTTTTGCTCTTTCTACAACTTCCACTTTCAGATCATTCAAGGTTTCATTTGCTGATTTCAATTGTTCACTAACCTCCTTATGCTTTTCTTTGAACCTTTTGACTTTCTCCCTTAATTTTCTTATGCACTCATTTGCTTCCTTGACATTTTCTTTAGATCCATGTTTTCCATTTCAATCTTTTCAAGATCTTCAAGAGCAACCTTAAGTTCTTCACTGACAAGCATGCATTCTTCTTCTATGGTTTCAATTGAATCAATTTATTCAGGAGGAGTAGAATACTTTTTACCTGCCTTGTGTTCAATCTCCAAGATCTTTCTCAAGTTGTTAGACTTCTTCCAAGGAACCAGGCTCTAATACCAATTGTTGAACACCCAGAATACTAAGAGGGGGGGTGAATCAATATTCTATTAAACCTTTTACTTATTAAACCATTAATCCATTTGCCACATTTGATAACAATAAAGTAAATTAAACACAGAAGAAGCAACCACAAAGCATCACACATAAACACTAGGATTTTTACGTAGAAAACCCTAAACAGGGAAAAAACACGGTGAGTGTTAGCTCACAATAATTATGTAATAACAATATCAAATTACAAGGAGGCTCACTACCCAGGGTTCGTTGCCCTACAAGGGACTCACTGTCCAAAGAGATGCTCACTGCAAAAGGCACTACCTAGAAAGAAAGAAAGAGATTGAAAGGATGTCTCACTACCAAAATGAACTACTCTGATTACATCTACACATGCATGGTTACAGCTCCAATGAAGCACATAAATATTGTCTCTAAATTCATCTCTAACTGCTATGTTTCACTGCTTTACTCTTACATGAGAATAAGATCTCTCTTCTTCTGTACTTATCGCCTTTACAAAATCACTTGACTTTGCATGTCTCACACATACTCATTCATGTTCACACCCTCATCACTCAAACACTGAACTTGATCTCATATATATATCCACAAAACTTATAATCTTCTCATTAGGTCAGCAAAATTAGATGAAGCGTATAGTTAATCAACATGTAACTTGTCAGCCAAAATCATTCACCAAAATGCATAACAGACCCAAATAACATCTGAAACACTTTCTCATATGTTGGCTTCAATAATAAAACCACTTAGGATAAAGTTCTAATCAATAGAACTCATCGCATACAAATCAAGTTATCATGTCGGCTTCAACCATAGACTGTTACTGACTGTCAGATCATAACTTTCACTATGGACCACAATACTTGCTCAAAATCATATCAAAGACTCCTTAGACATCACAAATCATACCTCCAAAACCGTAGAACATAATATCAACATTCAGCAAAATGTAGACTGCTAAAACATAGACACTGTCACAGCCGGTGATTGTTAGACCATGTAGCGATACTCAGTGGCTCATAACTATCTTTTCGGTGGACCTCATTTTCTACAACTCTAGATTTAGACACTTCATACAAGTGTTTACAACACCTTAAAACTGTATAACTAAATATCTAACACCGGAGGAATGCGGACCAAAACAAATGAGTATGCTACTCTAGTTGGCACTATATTCTGCTCTGTCAGACTTAAGCTCTTTGAAGATATACTTCTGGAACTAATTAAAGTCTAAAACACTAGATATAAGATCATCTAAGAGTTGGGAACATCATACCAGAACTGCAGAATTGCAATTGCGGACCAATGCCAATCCAAACACTGTCTCTCTGTCACTGTCTCTATATATTGTCAACACTTAGCCAAAATGAACAAGTCTTCTTCATCGGACCAAAGTATTTGTTCCAACTTTGTTCCTTTACTTGTTGCCATCAATGACAACACCTTCAAACATCAAGCTTAGCCAAATTTCCAACAAATCTTTCCAACATAGTGTTCACATACTTACTCTGGCCTAACCATAGTTTTCTATTAGCGCTGTCTCTTCTGATTTCCATTCCCAAGATGTATCTGGTTGCCCCTAAATCTTTCATCTCAAACTGTGCTGACAACTGAGACTTCAAATTAGAAATCAAATTCTTACCATTCCCAATGAACAACATATCATCAACATATAATGCAATAATGAGAATGCAATCATTATCCATCTTAAAGTAAACACAATGATCTGATTTTGATCTTAGAAATCCCAAATGCAACACAAAGCCATCAAATTTCTGGTACCACATCCTAGGAGATTGCTTCAAACCATATAAAGACTTTTTCAACTTGCAAACCATATTTTCTTTACCTTTTACCACGTAGTGCTCTAGTTGTGACATATAGATTTCTTCCTCAAGGTCACCATGAAGGAAAGTTGTCTTCACATCCATCTGTTCAACTTCTAAATTGTATGTTGTAGCAAGTGATAACAAGAATCTGATAGATGTCAACTTTGAATGGGAGAGAAAATCTCACCATAATCTATTCCCTCAACCTAGGAATAACCCTTCGCGACCAAGCTTGCCTTAAACTTCTCAACACTACCATTTGAACCAAATTTCTTCTTGAACACCCATTTGCATCCAATAGGTTTACATTGATCAGGGAAGGGCACTAGATCCCAAGTATTATTTTTCTCTAAGGAAGCCATCTCTTCTTCCATGGCCTCTTTCTAGGAATCTTCATCACTCATACCCATAGCCTCGCTTATGGTCTTAGGCTCATCAGTGTTAGAAACCAAAGCAAAAATACAACTGGAATCATGTAATGAATAACCAAACATATCAGGTTGCTGCCTTATCCACATGGACCTCCTAAAAGGTTGAGGTTGATGTTCTTCATCTTCTTCTAAACTTTTAGAGCTACTAGAGCTCTCATTATCAAGTCCAATATATGTCTTCAATTCAACTTTCTCAGGGATGGAAGGAAGCTGAACCACATCCTCTTTCTCTTCTTCTTTCTCTAGTTGTACAACAATAGAAGAAGGATTGAGCTCTCTGAAGATCACACTTCTACTATACAGAACTCTCTCATCCACTGTATCCTAAAGCTTGTACCCTATCACACTGATGCCATAACCGATGAAGATACACTTCATAGCCTTGTTCTCCAACTTATACCTCCTCTCCTTAGGCACATGTGCATATGCCTCACAACCAAATAATTGAATGTGTCTCAATGAAGGCTTTTTCTAGACCACACCTCCATAAGTGTCTTATCAACAAACATCGATGTAGGAGACCTGTTAACCAGGTAACAAGCAGTAGCAACAGCTTTATCCCAGAACTTTTATTCAAGGCTAGCTCCACTTAGCATACTCCTTGCCCTCTCCATCAACATTTTGTTCATCCTCTCTGTTGGTTTTTCTTCTGAATCAGCATTAGGGTTTGCCACTTCTAATGCACAGGCAGATTCAGCCAACTAAATACAGGAGGTTGCATGAGCTGCCTCCCCTTCATTTCTAGTTCTGCCGCACCAAGGGGGGTATCCCTATAACTCAAGATGTAACCTTGACTAGCTCAAAGATAGAAAGATTTAACTTGACAACAACAGGCAGAATACTTTCATGTATGGACCAAGATCTGTATGATAGATCACAAGGTTGGCAACATTCTTGGACATGATGTCTGGTTGGGTATGAGAGCATGCAGGGGGTTCCTAATCCTACTCCTACAACTAACAGGTGGAAGTATGAAATGGTTTAGTTTGAATTTTGGATGCAAAGCTGGACATGGTGTATAACCTCAACACAGAGCTAGATTGGTGCCTATCCAGGGCCTGGAGTCGGTAGACATACACCTGTGAATGATCAGCATGAATAGCTAAAACTGGATTTCAGGGGGATACACATGATATCTGCCTTACAGATATCTCCCAATAAAGAGTGTTAAGCTGTCTATACTTATGGCATCCCTATTGCAGTAAGAAAGATACATGCAAAACTGGAGACAGAATCAGCATAACACATGCAAACACAACATTATTCATATAAGATTAACCATGAAATCAGTGGAGTCATGCCAAATCGTACAACAGGAGATACATAAACTCACAAGTTTTGCTGCACAGAGCAACCAAATCAGCTTGTTTTGAATTACAGAGCCAAAAATCTTCAACTTTCAACAACCACAAATGAGTAACACTTCCTGCTTATAACAGCCAGGTAGTGTACCACAGTAATTAATTACATGGTTGACCAAAAATCCTGCCAGATATACAGTTTCAGAAAAATGGCGCTCAACGCATTACCAGATTGGCGCCCAAACATGAATGCAGCAGGTAGGGGAGGAGACAGGAAGAAATCTCGAGCCCTGCGCCACTGTCCATTGATGTACACCTTCAATCAGGTACCAGATCCGCCCATACCTCTGCAACCTTCGCCATTAATGGCGCACCAACCTGCGGCCTCGGGAAAACGTCAATTCTGCATCGCAACCATTTCCCGCCAAGATTCATCGTCATGATATTTCAAATATGTAGGATATCAATTATCCCACATGCACCCCGCGGCGACCTTTTCAACACTTTATATACTAGGCCACGAGCACATATAATGTCGGTGCTTTTGCTCCTGACGACACTAGTATAAGACTTCATCATCATCCTCCAACAGCATGATATCCTGTCGCTTGAAATATCACCCTGACGTCAGCATCATATCGCAATATAACCTGCATGATAATCGCCTTCATCGGCACAACCTGATCCATCGGAGGAACATCCTCCTGCTTAGCCGATGAACATCCTGCTGACGTCATCATCATATCCTGCTGACGTCATCATCATATCTGCCTACTGCGCACCTCCTCATATCCGGATGACGTCATCATCATGTTTGCAAATATCGGGGGATCTCCACAAGATGATCAGTGTTAGAAATATGACCCCCCCAGACCTTGATGACGTCATCATCATATCGACATTAGGATGATATTCGGAAGATAACCGAATATTTGGAAATATCATCCTGATGCACAAATATCATGCTGCACTGTAGCTCCACTATAAGATCGGGGCGATAGATGAATATGATGATGCTTGAAAAGATCACCCCCCACTAGATAATGCACGAAGCCGGCAGGCGGATATCTCCTTGATATCAGCATCATCATGACGCTGGAACAAACATACATCCGGGTGATATTCAAAAATGAAAATATCACCCCCTCCTTCGGAAATATCATGATGCAGATAGGCAGAGAAAAAGATATCACCCCGATATAAGAATGACGTCAGCATCATCAGGATGATAAAACAACAAACATGAAGTGATACAACAACATCAGGATGATATTGACTAAGATCATCCTGACGTTCAAAATATGATGACCCCAGTGAATATCGGGTCATACTTAGAACTCTTCAACAACATCATCAGGATGATCATAACCAAGATCACCCGATGATAAAAATATCACCCCGGCGAAATATCATGCAGGCAGAAAATATGATGACCCTCGCAAGCAACACGGTGATAACTGGAAATATGATGATGATGATGACGACCCTTAGGAAAAAACAAGTCAGGTCGAACAACTCAGAGAATAACCCCTTCAGAAGATCGGGGTGACATCATCATCATAAAAGGGCAAGGTGATAATTGGAAGATCACCGGATACTTGAAAAATCACCCCCGCAAGCAAATCAGGGCACACAGTAGCTCGTCAGCAGGATCAGGATGATAACCAAACATCACCCGATATTGAAATATGATGATCCTGATGAGAAACCGGTCGACAGAAAACATGATGATGCTGACCACCATTGTAGCAAACATGATGATGATGACCTCCTCCTCAGGAAAATATGATGATGCAGCTGAAAAATGCTGAGGAGGTCCAACACTTAGAACATTTTTTGGATACTTAGGGAAAGTGCCTGCATGAAAATTGCTCAAAAACTGTCAGTCAATTCAGGCACTAACACTGGCTCTGTCTCGGGACGTGCAGGTGCAAGACTGCAACGAGAACCCCTGATCTCTGGGATGCAGACCAGTCCCTTATCCATTGGGCACAGAGTCAAATAATGCACCGACCTGCATCACCAAACACACTTGATGGCCTAAGGCCACCAAGAAAAGAAAAACATGTATCTCCCTTTGTCAAATATCTTATTTTCATCTGCATGCATGGGTCAAGCTTGGAGATACTACAGACATCCACCCACAAACAAATCTTGTCATCTGCATATTCAACCCTCTGATTTGGCTTGTCATTATCACCCCTGTGCAGATAACTTTCAACATCATGTGACATGTGGGTGCAGAATATATCAGGCAATGCATACTCAAATGGTATAGAACACAGGTTATCATCTGTATCATCATCATGCATTGCAACATGATCTCCTAGCTGGACTGCAAATAGGAAACACTCAGAGTCCACCACACAACTAGGAAGATCAGGGCTCATTGTATTATATGCTGGCACATCAAAAGAAAAGCTTTCAAAATCACAATTGTGCACATCATGTACACAACAATCAGCAGCACCAGGCTGGAAAAGATCAGGCTCTGGCATCTCTTTCAAATCAGGCACATTTTCACAGTCGCTTACCTGATGCATGTTGTTTCCTCTTTCATCAGGATGAGAAACAGAATCCAAGCCAAAAATAGTGTCTAGATCTTCACCATACTCAGACAGATCCTCATCACCATATGTGTCATAAATGGGTGACCCAGGTGCATCAGTTTCATCATAGTATGCCATTTGTTCATGGGCAGCAGAGCACACATCTTCATCACCAATGGATTCACTCTGTGGAGGAGTATCAGCCTGTGTGTCATAAGCAAAACAGCCATCAAATGAAAAACAATCATGCTCTGAACCAGCACTTATTTCAATTTCTGACTGCTCTTCATGATCTCCATGTGTTTGAAGGGTAGGCAATGGGTCACACATAGGACTGCTTCTCTGTTTGCTTATATCTTCTCTGTATTGAGTACAATACTCACAATTGTCTCCACAGGTCCATTCCAAAAATTGCTCATTGCTGTCCACAACCTCGTTATTATTTTCATGGTCAGTTGCCTCATCATTGCAATGGGAATCCTCATTAGTCCTTTCACTGGCATCCTCAACTGGTGAACAATCCAGTTGAGCCGTATTGTTAGCATTATGTGCAAACACAGCAGTCTCAACCTCTATGCTTTTATTTTCATTTTTATCTGCACATGATGCCATAATCATTTGGTCATTTGCAGCTTCATAACCATTTCTCATACCAAGGCCTGGGGACAGGGGTTTCAGCAGGTACACATTTCTGATTTTTTCTATCTTTTCTATGAACCTGTATGCCATCTGCATACTTGTCACCTTGAAATCCCTCAGTATTGCACTAAAGCCCTCCTCAAAAGCTTCAAAGAATATGCCAACACAGGTTGAAATATCAGGTCTGAAGACTTCTGGGATCTGTGAAAGGGCTAATGCAAACCTATGACTGAAATCAACACATGGCTCTTCATCTTGTTTTCTAATTCTCATCAATTCTGCAACAAGATCAGCCGGTTCTTTTGCAAATTCTTCAGTGAAACAGTCAGCAAGCTCATCCCAACAGGCAAAGGATTTCTTTGGAAAGCTCAAATACCAGTCTTTTGCTTTTGCATCAAAGGACCTAACAAAAAACCTCATCCACATATCCTCATCTCTGAATGAATGTTTTCCCATAAAACTGTGAAAATTTTGGATATGTGCATTCCCATCACATACATTGTGACCACTAAATCTAGGCATCTGACAGTATATCGTAGCAGGCATAGTTTCTGCTTTATAATCCACCCATGACAAATCCAGTTGGTCATACAAAGGATCAAAAGGGCTGACAGGAGGTTTAGCTTTCTGACTGGCAGACACAACAGGGTTACTGCTTTTTAACTGGGCCTGCTCAGCCTCTAAGAATATCAACCTATTTCTTATCTCTTCTATTCCTTTATCATTCCCTTCCTGACTGAGTATGGGATAATACATACTTGGATTCATAAAAATCTTACTCTTAGACATCCTTTGTCTGTCTAAGACCTAAGGCTTCCCCTGGCATCTAACCTATGCAGTAGAACAGCAAATAAAGGGGAAGTAACAAGGTACCTTTTCTCATACAGATGCAGAAATCTGAACATCTTTCATCAAATAACATACATCTATCTTTCATGTGCATTTAAATCTTTTGCAGAGTCGCCACCTCTCCAGAGAGGACAAAATTTTCAATAGCTGAAAGCTACTTTTCCAGGTTCATTCCACCAGCAGAGCATCATTTTGTCAGTGACTCAAATGGGCCACAAGATATAACACTTTTTCATCAATTTTCTCCCCAGCGGAGTCGCCAATTTGTTGGTTTTTCTTCTGAATCAGCATTAGGGTTTGCCACTTCTAATGCACAGACAGATTCAGCCAACTAAATACAGGAGGTTGCGTGAGCTACCTCCCCTTCACTTCTGGTTCTGCCGCACCAAGGGGGGTATCCCTATAACTCAAGATGTAACCTTGACTAGCTCAAAGATAGAAAGATTTAACTTGACAACAACAAGCAGAATACTCTCATGTATGGACCAAGATCTGTATGATAGATCACAAGGTTGGCAACATTCTTGGACATGATGTCTGGTTGGGTATGAGAGCATGCAGGGGGTTCCTAATCCTACTCCTACAACTAACAGGTGGAAGTATGAAATGGTTTAGTTTGAATTTTGGATGCAAAGCTGGACATGGTGTATAACCTCAACACAGAGCTAGATTGGTGCCTATCCAGGGCCTGGAGTCGGTAGACATACACCTGTGAATGATCAGCATGAATAGCTAAAACTGGATTTCAGGGGGATACACATGATATCTGCCTTACAGATATCTCCCAATAAAGAGTGTTAAGCTGTCTATACTTATGGCATCCCTATTGCAGTAAGAAAGATACATGCAAAACTGGAGACAGAATCAGCATAACACATGCAAACACAGCATTATTCATATAAGATTAACCATGAAATCAGTGGATTCATGCCAAATCGTACAACAGGAGATACATAAACTCACAAGTTTTGCTGCACAGAGCAACCAAATCAGCTTGTTTTGAATTACAGAGTGAAAAATCTTCAACTTTCAACAACCACAAATGAGTAACACTTCCTGCTTATAACAGCCAGGTAGTGTACCACAGTAATTAATTACATGGTTGACCAAAAATCCCGCCAGATATACAGTTTCAGAAAAATGGCGCTCAACGCATTACCAGATTGGCGCCCAAACATGAATGCAGCAGGTAGGGGAGGAGACAGGAAGAAATCTCGAGCCCTGCGCCACTGTCCGTTGATGTACACCTTCAATCGGGTACCAGATCCGCCCATACCTCTGCAACCTTCGCCATTAATGGCGCACCAACCCGCGGCCTCGGGAAAACGTCAATTCTGCATCGCAACCATTTCCCGCCAAGATTCATCGTCATGATATTTCAAATATGCAGGATATCAATTATCCCACATGCACCCCGCGGCGACCTTTTCAACACTTTATATACTAGGCCACGAGCACATATAATGTCGGTGCTTTTGCTCCTGATGACACTAGTATAAGACTTCATCATCATCCTCCAACAGCATGATATCCTGTCGCTTGAAATATCACCCTGACGTCAGCATCATATCGCAATATAACCTGCATGATAATCGCCTTCATCAGCACAACCTGATCCATCGGAGGAACATCCTCCTGCTTAGCTGATGAACATCCTGATGACGTCATCATCATATCCTGCTGACGTCATCATCATATCTGCCTACTGCGCACCTCCTCATATCCGGATGACATCATCATCATGTTTGCAAATATCGGGGGATCTCCACAAGATGATCAGTGTTAGAAATATGACCCCCCCGGACCTTGATGACGTCATCATCATATCGACATCAGGATGATATTTAGAAGATAACCGGATATTTGGAAATATCATCCTGATGCACAAATATCATGCTACACTGTAGCTCCACTATAAGATCGGGGCGATAGATGAATATGATGATGCTTGAAAAGATCACCCCCCACTAGATAATGCATGAAGCCGGCAGGCGAATATCTCCTTGATATCAGCATCATCATGATGCTGGAACAAACATACATCCGGGTGATATTCAAAAATGAAAATATCACCCCCTCCTTCGGAAATATCATGATGCAGATAGGCAGAGAAAAAGATATCACCCCGATATAAGAATGACGTCAGCATCATCAGGATGATAAAACAACGAACATGAAGTGATACAACAACATCAGGATGATATTGACTAAGATCATCCTGACATTCAAAATATGATGACCCCAGTGAATATCGGGTCATACTTAGAACTCTTCAACAACATCATCAGGATGATCATAACCAAGATCACCCGATGATAAAAATATCACCCCGACGAAATATCATGCAGGCAGAAAATATGATGACCCTCGCAAGCAACACGGCGATAACTGGAAATATGATGATGATGATGACGACCCTTAGGAAAAAACAAGTCAGGTCGAACAACTCAGAGAATAACCCCTTCAGAAGATCGGGGTGACATCATCATCATAAAAGGGCAAGGTGATAATTGGAAGATCACCGGATACTTGAAAAATCACCCCCGCAAGCAAATCAGGGCACACTGTAGCTCGTCAGCAGGATCAGGATGATAACCAAACATCACCCGATATTGAAATATGATGATCCTGATGAGAAACCGGTCGACAGAAAACATGATGATGCTGACCACCATTGCAGCAAACATGATGATGATGACCTCCTCCTCAGGAAAATATGATGATGCAGCTGAAAAATGCTGAGGAGGTCCAACACTTAGAACATTTTTTGGATACTTAGGGAAAGTGCCTGCATGAAAATTGCTCAAAAACTGTCAGTCAATTCAGGCACTAACACTCTCCTTAAGTCCATTTTGTTGAGGGGTATATGGAGTTGTCTTGTCCCTCTCAATCCCATGTTCTTTACATAACTTGTCAAAATTTACTGAAAAAAAACTCAGCACCATTATCAATCCTCAAACACTTAATCTTTATATTCTTCTGATTCTCTACAAGAGCTTTGAACTCTTAGAATCTACTAAAGACTTCAAATTTTCTTCTAAGGATATACACACATGTCCTTCTACTGTAATCATCAATGAATGAAACAAAATAAAAAGATTTTGAAATTGAAGGAACATTAACTGGACCAAACACATTAGAATGAATCAAGTCCAACACCTCAAAAGATTTGTGAGAACTAGAATAAAATTGAACATGGTTTTGTTTACCATAGATGCAATGTTCACAAAAATTGAACTCAAGATTACAATCATTCATACCCTCAACGAAGTTTTTATTATTCAAGGTCTTCAAACCCTTTTCACTTCTTTGACCAAGCCTTTCATGCCATAACATTGTCTTCTTAGATAGAAGTTTCATCTCCATAGAATGAGCACCCTTAGGTACACAAAAAGCATGACCATTAGAAGTAGATGCAACAGTCCTCTTCACTGCTGGTTCCAATGGTGAGGATGAAGACTCTGAAGTTCTCTTCTTTGAAATAGATGCACTATTGAACTATACCGCACATGTATCAAGCTGAAACAGAGTGCCAATCTGAACACCCTTAGCCAGCACCATAGCTCCTCTAATTATCTTGCATCCTCCATTCAAGAAAACAACCTACACACCCACATAATTCAACTTACTTATAGATAATAGGTTCCGTGCTAAACTAGGGATATGCAGAACGCCATTAATCCCCTTCACTCATCCATCAAGGAATCGAATCAAGACTCTTCCAAGGCCAACAATCTTCAGGTGAGAGTCATCACCCAAGTACACCTTCCCACCACCATATTCTTCATACTTTGAGAACCAACCTCAATGAGAGGTCATGTGAAAAGATGCACTAGAGTTAATAAGCCATGCATCCTTAGATGTATGTGTTGCCAAGGTAGCGACAAACGCTTCTCCATCATCTTGAGAGGACTTGTCAGAATTTGAATCGTAATTCTTCTTTTTCTTCTTCTCCTCTTTGTACTCATTGCAAAAGTGACCAGGTTTGCTACAGTTCCAACATAGAGCCTTGGACTTTCCAGGATACTTGGATCTCCCATGGGATTTGGATCTTCCTTTTTCTTCTTTCTTCTTATCCTTTTTCTTCCCTTTTTCTTTAGATCTACCATGAACCGCAAGAGCCTCCTTAGCCGACTCGGAAGATTTTCTCTACATCTCTTCAGACAACAATGAAGAAGCCACTTTATCCCTCTTAAAGGTGGTAGTGGTACTCCCAATGGCCATAACAAGGTGATCCCATGAATCTGGTAAGGAACACAGTAATGTTATACATCGATCCTCCTCCTCCATCTTCACACCAATAGAAGTCAATTAGGCAATAAGCATATTGAAAGTATTTAGGTGATCAGCAATAGATCATCTTCCATCCTTAGAGAATACAACTTCTTTCACAGGAATAACTCATTCACTATGGATTTAGCTTGATAAACATCTCCAAGTTTCTTCCAAAGATCTTTTGTAGTCTTCTCTTCATGGATATTCAAGAGCACTGAATCACCAAACAAAGTCTTATCAGACCCTTAGCCTTCTGATCCATCAGATCCCAATCTCTTATTTCATGCCTGATGGCATGATTCTAGATACTGTGAGCCAGAGATCTCTATCCACCAATAAGTCCTCCATCTTGAGTTTTCACAACTCAAAGTTGCCTCCATTAAACTTCTCTATCTCAAACCTCTGAGATGTGCTCATCATCCCTTTCCAGCAACAAATATTTCAAAATCCTCTGCACAAGCTCCCACTCAAAATGAAGATCAGATCAAAAAACCCTCTACCCAACAACTAGAACCAAAGGTGATTAGGTTCTGATACCAACTGAAAGGAAGCAAGGCATGCAGAAACAACTTCCTACACTGATCTAATGAGGAAAATTATGCAAATTTCAACCTTTACTAGTTACAGGTTATTAAATGCACATCAACAAAAAAGTAATAACAACATCCAAACACAAATGCAAAACTCACAACACAAGATGTGCATGGGGAAAACCCTTTCGGGTAAAAAACCCCACACTCCAAAACCTACACAATGTATTATCAAACCAAAAGATGATTACAACACACTTGTAATGCAAGCTCTTTCATGAGTAGACAATGTCGATTCTAATTCACATCTCATGACCTTTCACATTCTCCAACTACTTATTTATCAAGCCTCTTTGGTAGTTATCTAATGTCAGTTTTTCCATGTTGGCCAATAACAAACTAACTACCGACGCCTTTATTAAAAATATAGGGCATTGGCTCTACCCTCCTACACTCCCCCATTAATTATTTTGGGGGGAAATTGTGGCTGGCAAAGTCATCAAAATTTATCTTGTTGCATGTACACAAGGTGCTGACACATGGTAAAACTATGCCAAGTCAACATGGGATGCCGACCTCCTCATACATAGAAAATTACAATAGTAGGCAAGAGTAAATACAACATTAGGAACTTGCAAAGGTTGAGACGCCTTAATTCCCAATAAGGATTGTAGTTCATTCCTTGTCATCAATTGGAGGTTCCAAGTGCTATAGAGGAAGAGTGATGCAGAGGCACAATGGAAGCGGCAAACTTAACAACAAACTACCAAGCTGTCATATATGCATAACATGACTTGCTATAGCCGGCTACTATACCCTGATTCACCGTTATGACTGGTCACTACTTGTATCTGCCAAAAGATACATTCCCAACATGCATACCTCATATGCATTCACAGCATACATTCTCCTGCGCGTTGTTTGCAATTTACATCCGCAATGTACTTTTGAAGCACACTCGTTGGTGGGACTTGGATTATTGGCCGAGCTTACCACGGGGTCGTTGTTTTACCAATCACGCTGAAAACATGTGCGTCGGCCAGATTTCCATCAACGGTGAACATTAGGGTTTCTTACGCCGCTACTCCCATACACCATTACACAGTCTTCCTTCACCAAACCCCAGCACATGCAAAATGCTAGGCAAACTATTGTGCGCGACCCGCGAGCTGGAACATCTACACCACCGAAACAATAAAAGAAACAGGAAACGAAAACAAATATATATACAATGAAGCCATTCCACTGATTTTGATAGAAATCTTATCAGTGGAATGCCTCATATCGACATTTTGCAACAATGGGAAAATAGAGAGGAAAGGAAAGTTACAACTATGCAATTGTATTTACAGAAAATGGAAAATGAAATTGACAACACAGAAAAGATCGATTTCTCCTTCACAATGCCTGATTACATTCGCACAATCACATTATCATATGACTGATCACAATCTCAATCCCTAATCTGTATATGCATTCGGTTCATGGGTTTTTATCGATTCACCCAGAGTAGTACCAAATCTACTCCAAGCGGCTGGGAGACTGATTCCAAGCGGTTGGGAAACACTACTGCCTATTTTTGGCATTATTGCTATTTTTAGCATTGGGCAATTACAAAAGTCAAATGTCACTTAGGACTTACAAAAATGAACCTAGACATAAACTGAAATGAAGATGCATTGGTCAATAGACCTTATTACAAAAGAAAACATGATTTTCTGGGTGCCTCTACACCATACTCCTGGGGTTAACAAAACTCAAGTCCCTTGAGGAACCAAGTCTGAAATGGAAACCCCGTGTTTGATGATATCCTCCTCGCTCATCCAAGTTGCATCCTCATCAGGTAAACCACGCCACTTGACCAGATATTGCTTGTAGGTTTTGTGTCTGGTCTTCTTTTGAACCTGTGTTCAAAATACAATCCAACTGAACTGGCTGGCTGGGTGGAAGATCAGAAATCCATTCTGCATCTTCTGCTCCTATCTCTACTGTATTGGCTCTGCTAAATGGAAACAAATCTGCCACATTAAAGATGGGTGAAATTGCTAATCTAGGAGGAAGTTCTATTTCGTAAGCGTTAGGCCCAAATTTGTGTACAATCTTGCATGGACCTATCTTCTTCATGAGAAGTTTTGTGGGCTACCCTTTTGGAAGTCTTCCCTTCTTCAAATATGCCATAACTAAATCCCCAACTTTGTATTGGACATCCCATTTCTTCTAATCAGCTCTCTCCTTGTACTTCCCTGTATTCTTCTGTATAGTTTCTCTGACAGCATCATGGATATCTTTCATACTGACTGCAAAATCTTCGCCTTGTGCACTCCTTTTCTCTATGTCTTGGAGATCCCTGAGCTCCAAAATTCCCCTGGGATGAATCCCATATACAACTTCAAAAGGGCTCTTTCCTATGCTCCTATCAACAGAGTCATTATATGCAAACTTTGCTTGTAGGATGATCATATCCCATGCTTCTCCATGCTGTTTAGTCAAACACCTCAAAAAATTACCCAATGATCTATTCACCACCTTAGTTTGTCCATCCGTCTAAGGGTGATATGCGGACGTGAAAGATAATTGAGTGCCCAATTTCTTCCACAATGTGCGCCAAAAATGTCCAACAAACTTGGGATCTCTGTCAGTGACAATATTTAGTGGCAAACCATGAATTCAAACTATTTCTCTGAAGAATAGTCCAGCAATATGTGAAGCATCATTGGTACATTTACATGGCACAAAGTGAGCCATTTTACTAAACCTGTCAACAACCACAAACACACTGTCAAAGCCTCTTTGAGTCCTTGGAAGACCCAAAACAAAATCCATACTGATGCACTCCCATGGCCTTTGCAGAATTAGAAGTGGTTGGTAGAGACCTGCATTTGACGAAGTTCCTTTGGCTCTCTGGCAAATGTGACAACAGTCTACAAATTTTCTGACATTTGTTTGCATCTTAGGCTAGAAATAAAACCTTCGCACTTGCTCCAATAGCTTGTCTAGTCCAAAATGACCTCCAAGACTACCGCAATGTTTCTCTTGGATGATGTTCTCCCTCATGGAACACCTAGGCACACACAATTGGATGCCTTTGAACAGTAGCTCTTGCTGTAAAAAATATTCAGAAAAATCAGAATGATAGGAATCTGAAAATTGTGAACAAACTGCATATATCTCTTTGAAGTCCTCATCATCTTGGTACATATTCTTGAGAGAATCCACTCCCACACTCTGCAACTGGACTTCCTGTATAGTGTACACTCTTCGGCTCAAAGCATCTGCCACTTTGTTTGCTTGTCCCTTCTTATGTTTGATGGAAAAAGTATACACCTGAAGTTGTTCAACCCACTTCATATGCTTGTGATTTAGCTTCTCTTACGAATTCAGAAAACTCAAAGCATGGCTGTCAATATAAACAATGAATTCCTTGGGCAAGAGATAATGTCTCCATTTCTTCAATGCTTAAACCATTGCATACAATTCCAGATCATATGTGGAATACTTCCTTTTAGCATCATTTAGTTTTTCACTAAAGAAAGCAATGGGTCTGCCTTCCTGACTCAAGATGACACCAATGGCAAGGTTACTGGCATCACATTCCACAGTAAACAACTCATTAAAATCAGGCAAAACCAAAATGGGTTTCTCTGCTATTTTCTATTTGAGAATCTCAAAAGAGTCATTTGCTGCTTTATTCCAAACAAACTTACATTTATGTCCTCCTTTTATGGTATCCAGAATGGGTGCACAAATGTGACTGAATCCTCTTATGAATTTCCTATAAAAAGTTGCCAACCCATGAAAACTTCTTACATCACTCACTGTTGTAGGCACTGGCCAAGACAGAATAGCTTTTACCTTCTATAGATCCATTTCAAACTGCCCTAGGATATAAAAAATCCAAGGTATGTGAGTTCTTCCTTCATGAAGATACTCTTCTCCATATTGATCATCAATTTCTTCTCATGCAGCTTCTTCAACACCTGTTCCAAATGCTGCAAATGTTCTTCCTTTGTCCTGCTAAAAATTAGAATATCGTCAAGATAGACAACAACAAATTTGCCAATAAAATCTTTCAATACCTCATTCATTAGACGCATGAAGGTACTTGGGGCATTGGATAGTCCAAATGGCATCACCAGCCACTCATAAAGACCTTCATTAGTCTTAAAGGTTGTCTTCCATTCATCCCCTTCTCTAATCCTAATCTGATGGTATCCACTCTTGAGATCAATTTTAGAAAAATACCAAGCTCCACCCAAACAATCCATAAGGTCCTCTATTCTGGGCATAGGAAACCTATATCTAATGGTGATCTTATTTATGGCTCTTGAATCGGTACATAACCTCCATTTGCCATCCTTCTTGGGCACTAAAACTATGGGTACAGCACATGGACTAAGACTTTTCCTCACCAAACCCTTATCCAACAGTTCTTGTAATTGTTTAGCAATCTCCTCATTCTGATTAGGTGTCATCTTATAAGCTAGTTTATTTGGCAATGTGGATCCTGGGATGAAGTCAATCTGATGACTTATTTCTCTCACAGGGGGTAGTACATTAGGCATATCCTCCACCATGATACCCTTATACCTATCTAATAACTCCTGCACTTCTTTGGGGACCTTTTCCTTGCTATTTTTAGACAAATCAGAACTGTCTTTAGGTTTCAAAATAAGAGCATACCCCTGGGTTTTCTCTTCTTTCAGAGTATGGAGAAACTCTTTTCCACTGATTAACATGATACTTGAGCCTACATTCTTGTCTACTCCTTCTTCTATTAAAGGATCCATCTTATACTGTTCACCATTCTTAGTGATCACAAAAGAATTGGATTTACCATCATGTTGAGCTTGTACATCATACTTCCAAGGTCTACCTAACAGTAAATGGCATGCATCTATGGGAATTATATCACACAAAAGTTTATCTCCATATTCCCCTATCTGAAATTCTACCCAAGCTTGTTCATCAACCAAGACTTGCTGCCCTTTGTTCAGCCATGACACTTTGTATGGACTAATATGTGGCAACCTTTTCAAGTTCAATTTCTCTACCATTTCTACTGAAACTAAATTTTCAATTGAACCAGAATCAACAATTACCTTACACTTTTTGCCAGAAACTTTACACAGAGTTTTGAATAGTGTCTTCCTCTAGGGTGGTTCCTTGTTTTGTGGTACTTTCAGCATTGTTCTTCTCATCATGAGACTCTCTCCATCTTGTGCTGGAGCTGCGCTTCTCATAGGTGAGCTCACACTCTGACAATCTTCTTCTTGAATCAGTTGGTTCCTTCTCTCTCCTCCATGAGAGCTTGAGGCTTTCTCCGGACACCCACCTACTGTGTGCCCAATTTGGTTACAATTATAACATCTTCCCGTGAAGACATTAGGACCTCTACCTGGTCCAACAAATCTACCTCACCCATTGGGTCTCCTTCCTTTGAAACCCTCTCTGGAACTAGATTCTTCACTGTGTTCTTGCTGACTAGACTCCCCTTGATTTTTATGGAACTGATTTCTACCACCAAAGCTATTTCTGTTCCTAAAATTCTTTCCACCTCTGCCTCTATTCTACTGTTCTCCTTTTCTTTTCAATTTCTCTTCTACTCTCAGTGCGACCTGGAAACACTTGTCCATGGTGTCTAGTGTCAAGATGGTAATCTCATCTTGTATGCTATACTTCAGGCCATTAATATACCTGGCAACTCTTCCTTTCTCATCCTCAGCATGTCCACACCTTAGAGTCAATTTATGAAATTCCTTTGTATAAGTGGATACATCCATATCCTTCTGCTTGAGGTTTTGCATTTTCCTATATATCTGCACTTCATAATTTGCTGGTAAGAACTGAGCCTTGATCCTCTCTACCATCCAACTCCAGGATGAGATCATGCTCTTGCCACTCTTCACCCATTATCCCTAGGTGTAGTTCCACCACGTGAGTGCAGCACCTTTCAATTTCATTTTTGCAAACTTGACTCTCCTATTCTCCAGTACCTCCTTGTACTTGAAGTAATTGTTCAAAGCCTCAATCCATTCGATGACTTCTTCTGCGTCCATTTTTCTGCTAAACATCAGAATCTCCATTCTTGATTCAGACGACTCCTTACTGAGCAATTTTATAGCCTCCAGAAATTGTTTCTGATCTACAGATATATCTGTCTATGCTGAGGTTGTTTCCTCTTCCCCATCTTCTTCTTCTTCATCAGACTCCTCGTCTGGTTTCTTGCCTTTTCCTAAGGTTTTCAACTTAGCCTGGAGTGCTTCCTTGACTCCAGTCTTGATTAGATCCTCCATCTCCTTGAATTTCTTGGCCACTTCGGTGGTCATCCCCTTTGGAGGCATATCGCTAGCCCCTCCTTCGCTTTCTCTGTCTGACATAAACATTCACAGACAATGCCAACACTTGATGCAGACCTTTTGCTGGCTCTGATACCAAAATGATGCAGAGCGCACAATGGAAGCGGCAAACTTAACAACAAACTACCAAGCTATCGTATATGCATAACATGACTTGCTATAGCCGGCTACTATACCCCGATTCACCGTTACGACTGGTCACTACTTGTATCTGCCGAAAGATACATTCCCAACATGCATACCTCATATGCATTCGCAGCATACATTCTCCTGCATGTTGTTTGCAATGTACATCCGCAATGTACTTTGAAGCACACTCTTTGGTGGGACTTGGATTATCGGCCAAGCTTACCACGGGGTCGCTGTTTTACCAATCACGGCGAAAACATGTGCGTCGGCCAGATTTCCATCAACAGTGAACATTAGGGTTTCTTATGCCACTACTCCCATACACCATTACACAGTCTTCCTTCACCGAACCCTAGCACATGCAAAATGCTAGGCGAACTACTGTGCGTGACCCGCGAACTGGAACATCTGCACTGCCGAAACAATAAAAGAAACAAGAAACAAAAACAAATATATATACAATGAAGCCATTCCACTGATTTCGATAGAAATCTTATTAGTGGAATGCCTCATATTGACATTTTGCAACAAATGGAAAACAGAGAGGAAAGGAAAGTTACGACTATGCAATTGTATTTACAGAGAATGGAAAACGAAATTGACAACACAGAAAAGATCGATTTCTCCTTCACAATGTCTGATTACATTCGCACAATCACATTATCATATGACTGATCACAATCTCAATCCCTAATCTGTATATGCATTCAGTTCATTTCTCTGGGTTTTTATAGATTCGCCCAAAGTAGTACCAAATCTACTCCAAGCGGCTGGGAGACTGATTCTAAGCGGCTGGGAAACACTACTGCCTATTTTTGGCATTATTGCTATTTTTAGCATTGGGCGATTACAAAAGTCAAATGTCACTTAGGACTTACAAAAATGAACCTAGACATAAAGTAAAATGAAGATGCATTGGTCAATAGACCTTATTATGAAAGAAAACATGATTTTTTGGGTGCCCTTACACCAAAGAGATTGAAAAGGCTAGATCCCTGAGGACACAAGTTAGCACCAACACCATTGGTTATTCACAAGTTCTTTAAAGTTTCTTGTAGATTTAGTAATTAGAAAATTCTCTTGCCCTTGAGGAAGTAAATTCATTATTTCTTCTTCATTAGTTTAGGAATTTCCTATTTTACTAGATTTAGATCTTAGTTTAGAATTTCCTACTTTTCATTAGATTTAGATCTTAGATTAATACTTTGCATCTTATTATATTAATTTACATCCAAAAAACTAAAATACAAAACATAGAAAATTGCATTATAGGAAAATCCATATATATTTGCATCCATTTTAAAAGTTCATTTCAAGCAAGCAATAATTACATAATCTTTGAATTTTGGGAGAATACAAAAAATGTAGATTAATTTTATTATTTCATTAATGCATTTAGAGACTTCACAAAACTAAGAAAAAAAATATGCAAAGAGAAAGCCCTCAAATCTCAACATGAGGCATTTAAGAATTCAACACTCAAACAACTTGCAAACATTGAAAACATAAATGTAGTCATCCATCTTCCTCATCCAGTGTTCACACTCAATGCACCCTAGAGTGAGAGATATTGGATCAAAATGATCTTAGATGAGATTCAGGAGAACCTACCTATTCAAGAGGCTCCCATTGAATAGGTAGCTATGAACAAATTAAAATCCTGAGGCTAATTAAAGAAAAAATGGACACATGAGACAAAGAGAAGAATTTTGAGCAAGAGATCTTAGACTTCTTGAAGATCTAATCAAACTCAAAGAGCGGATTGAACACATTTCACCTTTTTGCTACCAATGAATTGAATTGAATTAGAGTAAGTGACCCTATAGGTCATATACAAATAACAACTACAACACCATTACAGTGTCATCAAATCCACACCAATCTCAATAACAACATAATTGAAAACACAACCAACCATGAAAGATTAATGCTTTCTTAAAATTTAGATCAATGCTTGGACTTAAGGAGTTTCCATTAAGGGGGAGCATGCATGACAATGACACCTCCTGGTGGTGAACTTTGTATGTAAGACCTAAGGGCACTTGTAAGACCTATAGGCATTTGATAAGACCTAAGGACACATATAAGACCTAAAAGTATTGTATGTAAGACATACTTGCTTTTTACATGCTTTATGGTATAAGTCCTTTAGACATATGGTAATTCTTCTCTTTGTAATTCTTCCACTTGTAAAGCAATGTATTATATAAAACCTATAGGCACTATGTAATGAACTTGGGGAAGGCTAATTTGAGGAGATCCAAGCTCCAATAAAAACTTCATAAGTACTCATTAAAAGCTTCATTAATTAAAACACTAGGATTATTAATTATGACAAGGTGAATTTCATGTAGTTCGAAATGCATGATCTTCATTTTGTCATATATTTGTGTCGTTGTTTATCTCTATCAAAGAAGGCCTATGTTTTTGGGATACTTCATTTTTTTATAGAAACTGAGAGGTCATGCCCTATATTAACCTTATGGGGAGTGTTAGAACACAATGTTATTAGGGATCAATACCCTAATAACATTTATGTATTATTCTATTATAAAGTTATAAAACCTTATGCATATTATATGCTTTATAAATCATATACCATTTAATAATTAATAATCAAATAGTTTGTTAGATCATTAATTATTTACAAATGGCAGTTTTGAATAGGTGTAGAAAAATACCTGAAGCCACCCCTTCTCCTATATTTAAGGAGATTCTCTCTCATTGAGAAACATTTCAATTTTTGGGAGATTTGGTAAGGTAGTGAACTTTATTACTCTACACAAAAGATTTATTGTTGGCCATGTGGAAGTGAGAAGAAGTGATATCCCTAGGTTATATCTATAATCTTATAGACAATTTTGTAAGTATTTTATAATAGAATGTTGCTTGATGGATTTTTTACTCGGAAGGGTTTTCCCTGTGTAATATCATGTAATGTGTTAAGTTTGGGAATCCTGTAATGCTCATTTCATCTATTTTATATTTTATTTTTAATTATTAGTAACTTGAGATCATAATTTATAATAGTTTTGAGGTTGCATTTTAGTAGTTTTTAAAAATACTTCTACTTAGCTTCATTCAAATGTTCACTAAAATAAGAAAATGGCTTACACTTTTGACTCATAACAACTTCAAAGGCTTTATTGTTGGCATCACAATCAACTTGAAAAACTTTTACAAAGTATAGAAATGTCAACACCAACTCTTCTATTATTACCTTCTTTAAGAGTTCAAAACTCTTTATCAACAACAATTTTCCGCTCAAATCCTCCCTTCTACATTCAATGTGTCAAAGGTGCATGTATCCTACTAATGTTTCTAATAAAGGAAACTTCTTACCTCTATTGCACTCTGTGATACTAGCCACTCAATGATTGCTCAAACCTTCTTAGGATCCATTCACAATCCATCTTGAGATATCACAAATCTAAAGTAAACTAACTTCTTCCACATGAAAGTTCATTTAAACACACAACTTATCCTTCCACTTTTTTCTTGTTAAACACCAAAATATTATCTAAATAAACAACTACAAACTTACCAAAGAATTTTTTCAAAACTTCATCCGTCAATCTCATAAATGTACTTGGTTCATTGGTCAGCCCAAATAGTAGGAACAACCACTCATACAACCCATCCATAGTTTTCCAAGTTGTATTTTGTTAATCTCCTTCATGGATACTAATTTGATGGTAATTTCTCTTGAGATCAAATTTGAAAAAGTAACATGCTCCATTGAAACAATTCATCGGATCATCTATACTTGATGGTGATCTTGTTGATAGCATAGGAATCCGTACACATTCTTCATTATCCTCAATTCTTTGGTATAAGTACTATAGGTATAGCATAAGGGCTCATACATTCCTTGATTAGACCTATTTCCAACATTTCTTTAACTTCTCTATTCAACTTGGCTCTCATATCAAGACTCATCCTATGAGGTGCCTTATTAGGTAGACTTTATTGTGGAGTCAAATCTATACAATGTGCAATCTTGCACAATGGTAGTAATCCTTTTGGTTTCCCACTCCTTATGATGTCCTTAAATTCTCTCAATAAGGCCTCCACTTCTAGCTCCTCAAAGTTGTGTGTTTATCTTCCTTCATTGGTGTAGCTTAACTAATGCATAACATTCCTTCAAGTTTTCAACCTCCTTGAGAAACTTACTAGTAGTCAAGAACATTACCTTTCTCTTGATGACTTATTCGGCATCCTTCAACAACTACAATTCAAATTTCTTTCCACCCTTAGTGATGGTGAAAGTGTTCTTCCTCCCTTTGTGGATGTCACCCCATCATATTGCCATGGTTAGCCTAAAAACACATATTAAACATCCCTAATAATCACATCATGCCATTTTTTATCAAAATATCTTCTAATATTTCTTTCACAACCATCTTTTGACCCTTATGCAACCATTACATTTATTAAGGATTAGGATGTAGTACTTCTTTCAATCCTAATTTATTTACTATTTTTGTGGATAGTAAGTTATCAATGCTTCCTCCATCTATGATTATCTTCTAGCACTTTTCTCTAGATTTACACATAATGTATAAAATATTTTTCCTCAACAATGGTTCTTTCTCCTCCTTAGTATGCTTGAGAAAAACCTTGCACAATATTAGATTTTATCCTCCTTTTGGGGTCACACTTTTTATTTCACTACCTAACTCCTCATCACCTCGGGTGATATGCACTCTTCTCTTAGTGTGTCCTTGTTCACGTGTGACATTTAGACACTTAAATGCCTTATGGCATACTTCTCCACATATGAAATATGTACCACTAAAAGTTTTCACATGGTCTCCTTGATCTTTTCCTTCCTTCTTTGAAGTTTGATCTTCCCTAGAGCCTAAGGTGTTACCACTAAATTATGTGGTCTCTTCTTATGCAAATACCTACTTTCTATTCTACTTGCCCTTACCTTGCACTCTCTATTGCTTGTCAAATAGATTCTCCTCTTCCCTTAGAACAAGTTGGTAGGCATCATCTACATAATTAATTAGAAACAAATAGATCTCATCTCTGACTACAACATGCAAACCATTTAGATACCGAGATATTTTTTCATGTCATCTTCAACATGACTTGTGCAGATGTTGAGGAAACAAACTCCCTAGAATACTTCTTTACATATAATTCTCTCTACCACTAGTTATGAAACTTATTGAACAATTCCAAATCATAATTGGCAAGTAGGAACTTACCCTTCAACTTTGTCACCATTAGATCCCATTTAGAGACCTTCAACAATGTTTACAATAAGGAAATTCAAGGATAACATTCATTCAACCAAAAAGAATTAAATGCTCTTATAATCTCTTACATAATATTTATTCAGACCCTTACACATTTAAAAATATCTTATGATATTGAATACACTCTTACATGTCATGTAAAGATCACATGGGCCTCATTAATATTTAAAATATCTAATATCACTTGCAAGTGGATGAGATTTACACCCAATCTAATATATAAGCTACTATAAGATTATGTTTTTCAACATAGATAGTTTATATAATATTCATATTTAAGATAATAATGAAAATCAATATATTCATAATTAAAATAAATAGAGCAAGTCATATTTATTCTTTTAATTAAACCTAGATTATAATTTGCACACATTATTTAAATTAAAACATATTATATTTAGTGAACTTGTGCAAGAAACATTATTTCAATTAGATGGAGTGATTAGGAAAGTATTTTATAATGTTTGTAGCTCAAATCATTCTCTACATTATGAATGGTTAAGGTGATCTAGAAATGAATAAGAAAAGAGTTGTGATTCCATGTGTTACATGTCTCAATCAACCTTCTTGTTTCTTTCTCTCCCAAACTGAAACTCAATTGAAATTATTGATAAAGAGGGGCCTTTATTAAGATTTATTTAAAAGGGTTGAAATATGCTATTTCAGAAGCTCTATCTCTTGACATGTGTAACCCTTGTGTTGGAAATAATTATTGAGAACTGTTTTATGCTATATGGTTTCATGTGAAATAAATGAACTAATGTTTAATTATGGAATGGGAATCTCAAGAACTCGCATGCTTAGTTCACATGAGTTGTGTTTCAAACAAGTATTGAGGAGTCTACTTGTGTGATTGTAATGATGAAATCATAATATGGTTATGTTGTATATTCATTAAAAAATATTATTATGCTATGTATCAATGGCTACATTCTTTGTGTGCTAATGGTAAAGAGCTCACAATTATGAAAAATTATCTAAGAATATCTTTTTGTATATATTTATCTCATTTGAGGAGAAATCTTTTTGATAGCCATTCTATGTAGTAATAATACCACCAACTCATTCTTTGTGACAATAAGGTCATTGGCATGTTACTAATTACTCATCTTGAATATTAAAGTGCCAAGAATTAGTATCACTAATTACTTATATTAGATATTTGAGTGCCAAAGTGGAGTGTTATTATTCACTCATTTGGGATATTCATGGTTTTTATATCGTGCACATGTTCCAACATGGATGTATTGGAAATGATGTTGTGTTACACTGATGTTCTAACATAGTACAAGGTATGATGTCATGTTGTTAGTTGGGAGTGAGCATGGGGCTCCAGGACATAATTTCAATGTTACTAGGTAACATGAAGGCACAAATTAAATATATTTTTGGGTTTACTACATGATGCTATGAGAGTGCAATGTAGATGGTTGTTGTCATGTTTGTTATGACTTCCTAAGAGGTAGGGGACAACATATGAGAATCCTTTATATATTTCTAATTATGATTCCCCTCTTCCTTTGGTGGTGACTAGAGTTAGTCATGTGGTGTATGTAAACATGCAAATTTGAGATTGTGAACACTTGTTTTAGTTATTGATGAAATTTCTATTTGCTTTTGAGGGCCAATGATGATATTTTTATCTTTAAGTGTGATTAGTTTAGCCACAAATTTTTGATATTTTATTATCATGTAACTCTTGTAGTTATGTTGATTTATTATTGAAATTGAGCTCTTTTATTTACCTTATTGATGGAATCGAGATTTCTTCCACTTTAGTATATTTGAAATTTATGGTGGCTATGCTTAATTTTATTAGATGTTTGAGTCTCTTGGTCTTGTGTTGTGTAATGTTCTATATCTACCATATCTGAGCTAGATCTTTGGTAAATTTGTATAATGGAGAAGAATGGGGGGATGTTCTTTTGTAAGGATGGAAGCTACAAATGCGACCAAGGCGGTTGCTAGTTATATCCATTTCCTCCTACTAAGTATGTTCTCTACTTTATCCTTCTCTTGGATGATAACCCTATTAAACAAAAAAGAGAAACAAATACTTTGGAAATGTATGGAGGGATCCTCCAGGATGGCCTTGAGACCATAATTGCAATTATTTATTGGTCCCTCTATGGTTCCTTAGTAATCCCACACAAGTTCTATGATCTTGGTTGCATGTTATATGATATAGTTCTTGGTTCATCTATGGTACCTTGGTAATCACATAAATCCATGTGTAAATTTGATGTTATGTGATGTAAATAATTGGTATATGAGGTTTGTGATAAAATTATGTATTGAGAGTACTATAATATTAATAAATTGGCTTAAAAGATGTGAGGAAAAATTTACATGCTTTCTTTTACTTGAATATGGTTGTGATGTTGTAATGAATAAAGTAAATCTTCTTCAGATATACAAATAGAGCATCAAAGTAAAGTAAGAAATAAATCATGCTTCATGTTTGACATTCTCCCATGATATGTAGTTTGTGGATGGAACTTTGTTTAAGTATTGCATAAGTGGAGTACTTAAATTGTTGATCCTAGGCATCTTTTGATTGTGTGGCTTATATCTTTAAAGTTTGTTAGAGATATGTTTTAGATGTATTTGGTGGTTACATTGAGTGGTGTAAACCTTGGTTGAGAGTACCTCTTGAGGTTAATCAACCTTGTGGTTGCCTTCTTCATTTATATTATGCCATGTGAGATGCATAGGGAATTTTGGGATGCTTTTATGTTTTACCTTGGATAGCTTCCAAGAGGAAGTCCACTCTTAGGGGGGAGGATCTAAGGCTCACATGTTTCATATTTCTTGTTTTACCCTAAGACTTTGTGATGCTCATGTTGTAGCATGTTCTCAAGAACTTTTCAACAAATAGAATACCTATGTGGGTACATGGATGAGATTACTAATATAGGATGTATAAGATCATGGCTATATTATCGCATACCTTGTACTGAATGTGTGATCATTATTATGTCCATGTAATGATGTTTATGGTTAAGAGCCATGTTTGTATATTCTGATACCTTCTTGAGTGTTGTACATGTTGATTTAGGAATCATCTATATGAGGTGTTTGAGAGGCTAATTATGTGGGCGCTTGGGGTTGTATCATAAATATGATTATGAAAACTAGAGGATATGTTTATTATCATGCTTTGTGATATTAGTAACTTATTGTAATCATATTCTATGTCAACATGACTATATGACAATATGAGATATTTGAGATTATTGTGTGATTCAACTATGTTGAACCTTTCAACTTTACTATTTCTATTACGATTATGTTATGTTATTTGCTTTCATTTTGATGATTTAGTATTTTCATTTGATGGTGATTATATATGATTTGTTCATGCTCTTATGTATCATTTTGATTGTGCATATGAATAGAGAATAAATATTGCAATGTGTTTATTAGTGATGAGATTTTTTTAGATATATGTGTCTTGTGTGAGTGTATTTGTGCTCATTGGATTTATACTATACTTTGGCCATCTTGTGTTAGATAAGGTTGATGTGTGCTTGAGTGCACGAGGTTACAGGTGTAAACCAATAATGATTGTTAATGGATAGGTAACATGGAAGTGTTTGTGTGTATTTGTCTCACTCCTTGATGGAGTAATTGGATAAGAGATGTGTTAGACCTATGAAACCCATCTATATGAAATGTGTACAATTCAGGACCTTCTATAATGAAACTAGTAAAGTGTAGGTGTTCTAAATGCTTTATTTGATTTCCTAGCATGCATAAAGGTATTTCTTATGTATGTGATTTGATTAAGTGCTTTTAAAATATTAAAATCCACTTAAAAGTAAAGGGGTTAGATGGATTTGAAATGGTGATTTTTGAAGAGTTGAAAAAGGTTTTCTTTGTATTTTTATGGCAAAAATATCCTTGGGGTGATATATCTATATATTGGATTTGATTTAGATTTGTTGAAAATGTGATTTGTGGCTTGTAGAGAAAGTTGTAGTTGATAATATTTGATTGAAACTTTAGATTTTATCTTATTAACTTTGTTGAGTGTAAATACAAAAAGGTTATTATTGGGAAAAAATTTAGGGTAAAAGGGTAGATTTATGATTGGAAAGGGGATGCATTGTAAGTAGGCAATTTTTGGATTTGGAGAGCTTGTAGAGAACTTTCTTGAAACTGTTGCCTTGCTATTAAGCATTGGGAGTGATTTTGTGGTGAGAAAACTCCTTAATTGTAGAATCTTAGGAGCTTCAAGGAATTCTTGCATATGGTGTTGTGTGATCTCCTAACCCATTGGATTCAAACTTGGAAAGAAGGTATTTTACTTTGTATGATTAAAATGTTGTTTTTATGGTTTTAGGATGATATAGAACATGCTATCATTTCTTGTCATAAATATTGGAGCTTCTATGTGTTTTCTAAGTTTTTGTAGAAAAGCTTAAGAAACTCCATTAATGGAGGATTGGTGTGTTCTATGAACTTTCATGGAAAATTAAAAAGATAATTTGAAAATTTGAAAATTTTGGGAAGGGAACTATTTTGTGCATACATCTTGATTAGTAGGAATGGATAAGCTTGTGCATACATGATTATTAGAGGCTTATGTGTATTCCTTATACCTTCCTAAGAGCTAATGGATTTACTACTCACTTATGTTAGACAGTAAAGTTCCAAGGTGGAGTGCTCTTTTTCTATTCATTTTGGATATTCTAGTGCCAAAGTGTTATGCTTATCATTGTGACTTATGTCTCCCCTATTCACCTTGGGATGTTAAAGTGCCAAGGTGGATGGTCCATGCAAACCTTAGACTACCATTTCCATCCTTCTTAGAATCCTACATGATTCCACATATGTTGAGAAAACCATGACCAAGAGAGTATTTGCTTGTTGCCGCTTGAGTGTTGTGTTTGTGTATGCTATGCATGTTGCCTACCTCTTAATCAATGTGGGAGTGGAAATTTGGGTTCCACATGGTTGGGTGGTGTATTTTCCCTTCATTGGTTTACAAAGCTAGAGCTATGAGAATCTCATTAGAGCTATGGAGATCTCACATGAAACTTGGATGATTTCATAGCTTTTATTTAATCATTTAAACATTTTGTCTATTTTAGAAAAAAATGTGAATTGAGAGCATTTGTAACATTAACGTTAGCTAATGTATTTGAAACATATCGATCCATGTATTTTATTGATGTGGATATCAATTTGTAATCTTAATTATTTTATGTATTTTGGACAAAAACTACTGTGTAATTGTGTATGTTATTTATAGTAGAAAAATATGAATTTACATGCAAAATGAAGAGTGTTGTATTTCAATATTTTATGCCTTGAATTGTAGTGTGAAATTGTACTCCTCAAAATGTGATACATGCACAATCATGGATGAGTTATCTCTGACGCAGCACATGGGCCCTCTCCTTGCTTCTGGAGACCTCCAAGTCACTCTCGCTCTCATGGCAAAAGCTAATTAAGAGGAGGCGAGACCCGAGGGTTGTCCTGTTCACTTGGGAGTAGGATCTCGTGAAGAGCGGTCAGCCTGATCAGGGGCCTATTGTTGTTTTAAATTTGTCTTGTTCTTGTTACTAAATTATGTTCATGCCTAATTTAGCAAGGCCTAAACATCAGTTGTTTAGAGGGGGTACAAAAAAATTGTGCTTATGCAGGATCATCCAGTTAATGTCTGATGTCTTGATAGAAGACAAGTGCAAAATCACTTATCAAAATCATGTAACAGCTCAAGCTGAGCTGTTACATCATCCTGGTAAGGGAAATTATCTACGAACAAGAAAATAGACATTCAAAGAATGAAAAGAATTGATGGATTTCATGTTTCAGTTGCTGATTATTCATTATGTTTCAGTGCAAGTAAAAGAGGTATTTATAAACTGTCAAATTATACATCGTGTTTTATACATATGTTTCAAAGAAAGATCAGTTGTTTTATGCCATGTATTTGATTCAGAAAGTGAAATATACATAAGACATTGCATAGAATAAAATAGCTGATTGTATTCAAAAGAATGTATAAAAGTGTCCCACACAAGCCATGGGAATAACTGAAGTATGCAACATAAAAGTAAATTTTACTTTTGAAGAACAAGAAATGCATATGAAAAGTAGAGGGACCTATCATTGCCTGCAAATGATGAATCCCGAGGTTGAGTTGGTCTCCAACTCCCTCCATCTGTCAAGCTCCATAGCACCTGCAAAAAGGTTTTTGTTAGAAGCTATGGGTTCCAAAACTTTTCATATACATAATCCAACAACAAAAGTAAAACCTACTTTTATGGAGTAGTAGCCATTAATGATTAGATTATGCAAAAAGAGGAGCAGAAGAGATAGTTGAATAAGTAGATTCAAGTGCCATATCAGAGGGAAAGACAAAATCAAGAAGGAAAAGCATCATGGCCTATAACCCAAGATATGTTTTATGTTCTAACTTATTTTTTCACTATGCAGGTATAGGAGAAATCATGTTGCTGATTCATTTTTGATAAAAAGCATGTGGATTAAAATGGGCTCCCACAAGGGTTGAGCCCAGCATGCTGCCCCTTGTTTCATTTAAGAGGGATAATCACAAGTTACTAGTTTTACATTTATCATAGTTATGTTGGTATGATGAAGACTTCTTATTATCAAGAAAATTCCATTATATCAACATAATCAATATTAGCCTTTGCAAAGGACAGTCATTTCATCATGAAGTGCAGTCCTAATGGAATGAAGAGTAAGAAAGATGATCATTGGACTATCCAAAAAGGGGTCATGGCAGTCATTCTTTGACTGATAAGGTATGAAGGAGCAGTAGAAGTTGGGACAACAAATTGATGGGTAGCAGTCATATCTAGACAACCAATGTCAAAGGAAGTAGCACAAGGGTAGTCAAAGTTACTTCAATGCATAAGACAACTCTTAGTGAGCAGGCACTGATAGATAATTCAAGAAAGAGAGTTATGATCTTCTTCATAGTGCTTTGTTCTATCATAAGCCATTTAAAGTCATAATATTGTCGCAGTATTCAATAAACAGTGAAAATAAGGTTGTTACAGTCATTTAGAGAAAAAAGAAGGGACAATAGTCCTAATCATAAGAAGGTTGTGTTGATAGTCATAAAGGATGCAGAATCTTAAGAAACAAAATCATGAATGCAGGAACTAGACACATGTATCTACACCTATGTTAAAGAAAGCACGAGAGCAACAATGGAAGGCAATAACAAAGGTAGAGATAACTAAAGCAAGCAAGAAAGTATGACAGTCATGTTTCCAAAATGCAGGTTCAGAGAGATAGTTATGTAGAGATAGTATTTCACCATTATAGCAACATGACATACGAGTGAAAACATATAGTGACAACACTACAATAATAATAGGTGGTGTTCAAAGCTTTGAAAGCATGAAGAGAATCAAAGCCATCAAGTGCATGTAGACAACAGAAGCTTCTCCCATATTCACATTGGCTTGTATGAAAGAAATCTTTGAAGAACAAATTCCAAGTAACCGTTGATTTGTTGGTGTGGAAAGATTGTGAGGTTGAAAGACAGTGACAACTAGAGCGTTAGCATTCTCAGTTGCAGCATATGAATAGGCATGATCTGCTATATAGTGAAATCAAGGAGTAGGCAAGATGGGGGTATCTAATGATACTGCTAGCAGTACCACAAGCTTTCTCAATGATCAACTGTCTAAGAAAACATCCATATTTAGGCTGAGATTGTGGGTTCTGATTGGAATTGGTGTGGGAGCATTCATAGTTCTAATTTTGTTTGTTCTGTCCTTGTGGCTGACATCAAGGAAGAAGTCATCCAAAAGGTTGTCAGAAATGCTCCTATCTGCATTGATCCCCATGATATCTAAAGAGATTTAGAAGGTGAAGATTGATCCATTGGATACAAAAAGAAGAGGTGATGTTTCTTGTGCAAGGAATGATTCAAGTGACAGAGACATGGAGACGATTGTCAAGATACCAATACAACCAGCATTTTAAGACACATCATCAACATAGTATGGGTATTCCCCTTATCATTGGAAGTGAGCTTCAGTTCAGACACTGAGAAGACAAGAGGATTGAAAGAGACAAGCATTCAACAGAAGTATACCAATTGCTCAAGCCTTAACATCTTAATGGTTTGAATGATTATACACAAGGGTAAAAGAACAATGCCAAGGTTATAAGACACCTTACATCTTTACAAGTTTATAATCCATAAGCTATGTGAGTTAGTTATTTAGGTTGTTAATAGTGCTTGTAAGTTGTCTTAGTCACCATAGTTTGCAGACAAAGGTTGAAACCAGAGAGCAAATATCTTGAGACAATCAACTAGGAAGTAGTCCTTCATGGCATAAGGACATTCCAAGGAGGTTTTCAAAGACAGTAGATGATAGCAGCAAATACTATAACATTAGGAGCATTTTCTAAAAAGATACAGTCAATAAGTAAGAATAACATTCAACAAGGAATAGACTATCATAAGAAGTCAAAGGAACAACAAATGCCTGAAGACAGCAAATAAACCCTTCACAACCCATCCATAACTCTACACACTTAGAGAGATTCTTTGGACCAATCTTCTAGAGGTCAGCTAGGTTTTTGTTACATAGGGTTTTTGAAGGAAATCATCCTTGGTTCATGTTTTAGACATTTCTTCAATGCATGCAATATAATATGCGTGATACTCAGTTATATACAACATGCAGGGGTTATTGAGATAGTTATAGGCTTGTCACAGATCAGAGGATACAATCAAAGGAGTAGTGGTCAGAGATGAGAAAGGAAAGGGGGAGATGTATCAGGTGGATGGAGCTTAGAGGTATAAAGCCAAGTTACATAACATTGTGAGCGTTCTGTCAGCATGTGAAAACCTGGCAGCGCTTGAACAGGGAATGCAAATCGATCAGGAAATAGTTAGGAGTGGAGTGGGGTCCATTGTCACTATGGAGTATGTTCTTTTAGACATGTATGCAAAATGTGGAAGCATACAGAATAAAAAATATTTGATAAAATACCTTAACGTGATGTGATCTCTTAGAATACAATGATTATTAGATATGTCATGAATGGATATGGCAAGTCCGCTTCAGATTAAAAAAAACTTCAATATGGAAAAGTTAAACGTATTGTAGTAGCAACCTGGGGAACAAATGGTGCCCAGAAGACTTGTAACAGCAAAGAGGAGGCAGCTATACTACCACAGAGCAAATATAGTCAAAATGCTCAAAATTACCTTACAAGTGCAAACCCATATGGGTAATCAGAAAAAATAAAACTTCCTTTTAATTTATGCACAAAATCATGACAGAGAGCTGAGAGTCTATAGTTTGCATCAGAAAATACATGATAGAGTTGAAATGATAACTTACCTGATCTAGAGAGAAGTGAAAGAAGAGGGAACTCCAGTAAAATAGCAAAATGAACCCCTCAAAAAGCCTGCAACAGCTACAGGAAACCCTCAAGCACTATGGTGGTGGTGGCGCAGATGAAACAACAAAGCATGAAAAAGAGTAGAATGAGAAATGTTTTAGGGTTAGTTCTTTTTTGCTTGGAGTGCTCTAATCTGAATATTGGCTTTTCTTTTTTGACCATGTGTTTAAGAAATCATTGTTATCCAAGCATGCTCGTGGTCAAAACTTTGCATCATCATACCTAGTGTACAAATGAAGGAAGCCCGTGAGGGCTATGTCTTACCTTTTATTTTCCTTAAAGCCAAATGAAGATAATGATGCAAAGGTATGCTTATGCATGGGAGAGAATGTCTTATAGATGGCTTGGGAGTCATAAGGTGTATTGACTTTGAGTTTTAATTATGAGTTGATGATATGGGAGTCATAAGGTGTTCTTCAAAGACAGTAAGAGAATTTGAAATATGCGTCATGTATAAAGGAGTTATAAGGATCAAAACAAATGCATATAACCATGAAAATGTGTGAAGGATATTTTTGAGAAGAGATCCTAATTATGCAAATCCAAAAGGAGATATAAGGAGTTATTATTTGTTTTAAATCTTTTTGAAGACAAAAACATCTATTTTTTGCATGACCTTGCAACTTAAAACAATGTAAACAAATAATAAAGTAATATAATTATAAATTACTTTATTATTTTGTCACAAAGTTGTAAAGTCAAAAATAAAACAAATTTGTAACTCATCGTAAAGTAATCATCCTAATACTTTATTCCTTGCTCACATTGTTTTCTCATCCCAAAATCATGCAAATTTGGAGGATGGAATTAACTGAGGTTCTCTAGAGTTCTTTGCATGATTTTTTGGTCAAATTTGGAGAGTTTGGTCCACCTTTTGGTCAAACTAATAGAGATGAGCAGTTTGGAGCTATTTTAGCTCAATTTGGGACAATTATAGCCCTTATTTTTAGGGATTTTCATGCTTTCTCGTGGATCAATTTTTGAGAGATTATTTTTAGAGGCAGTTGACTATAGTTGACCTTTCTACGTCTTTTTGAGAGCATATTATATATTGTAAGAAAAACTTAGGTTTTTCTAGTTCTTGCGTTTTTTTCTCTCTTACACATTGCTGAGAAAAGAAGGTTTTGTAACTCATATTTTACAAATTTATAGAGATTACAGCAGGTTACAGGTTCTATTCTGTCTTTTTATGCAAGTGTTCCTTTATTTTTCAGCTGAATCAAGTGTCTACCTTTTCATTAGTGCTGCTTTTGTGAATGATTTGATGAGATTTTATTGTGTTTAATATCAAAACCTTTAAAATCATTATCTCATTTGTACTTGCATGTATTGAATAACATTGAAATCATAGGTCTTAGGTTGTGCAATTGGAATAAATTTTCTTTCATGTTGTGAGAACCCTATTTTCCTTCAAAAAAGAAAGTTATTTCCAACCTCCCTTAGAATTATTTTTGTGATTATATTGCCAAAATTGGATTGTGTAGATAAATTTTCTGGGATCTATTGTGAGTTAGAGTTGTAGTTTTTCATCAAATTAGGTGCATCACCACACTTTAAATTACAGTTTTAGTGCTTTAGATCCTTTCAACCCTTTTTTTCATATCAAGTTATAAATCCATTGAAAAATTACAAGGGAACCAACCCATAATCTAGAGGTTCAGGCTCACCATAGGTCACCCACAGCCTGAGTTTGATCCCATGTTACACAAGATTGCCGAGCTTCACAGCTTTGCATAAACGGGTGCAATCCTGCATGTTAACAATTCTTTCTATGGCAGTTGTTGTTGAGATGACTATATGACCTGAAGGGTCACTTGGGGTTTGTCTCCTATTGGGGTTTCTGAGATTCCAATGCCTAGATGGATCTTAATTAGCTCCATTTATGTCTCTAGCACATTGTAGTCTAGCATTGAATGCTGTATGTGTTGTTGAATTTGTCAATATTGTTCTATAACCCTCATTAAGTGTTGTTGTTCTTGCATGAGTTGTGTGTGGTCTTGGGTTTAACTCTTCAATCTACTCAAGGATTGCCCTCACCCACTCACCTCTGATTCCAAGGCACATTTGAATGCTTGAATAGAGAGAGTAAATTTGAGTTGACCAAGAGTTAACTATTTGACTTAATGATGTTAACTAAGGTTTTTCTAGGCATTTTCTTGAGTTTGTTGACCTTGTGATGAAATTAAGGAGTTTTGACTTGTATTGACCTCATGTTGACCTCATGATGAAATTGAGGGTTTGTGTGAACTTGTTTTGCTTTTTGATGTTTTCTAATGTTTTTCGTATTTTGTGGGTTAGTTATGATGTATGCAAACATTTTTTGTTCTTTTATCCAACCTTTGAAATAAACTAAATTAAATTTTAAGCTAGGAATTGAAAGATGTATGCAAACTAATTATGAAGTTACCACATGCAATTATTCTATGTTTTTATATTTTCAAGATCGATTTATGATTAAACTAGGAATTGAAAAGTGTATGAAATGAAACTAATCTAAAATTGCAATTTAACTACTTAAACAAGCTAATCTAAGCAAATTAAATTAACCTATCAAGAAAATCGCAATGACGAGATTACTATTCCAAGAGCAAGATTTGTGATTTAATTACTACTAGAACATGAAAAACTTGGAATATGGAGACGCATGGGCCTTCACTAGCCTTAAGAATCCTTTTGTATGGTAACCTCCTTGTCTTCCTGTAGTGGTGGGGTTCTCCTCTCAGTGGAAATTGGGAAGGGGAAGCCAAAGAATGAACTTTTAAAAAGCTTTGATTGAGCTCAATGTGAGCTAAGAGCACCATGGTTTGGGAATTGGTGAGCATACCTGTAAGCACTAAAATCATGCACAACTTCTATGAGGACCCCATGATGACACATAATCCTTGTCACGTACATGTAAGTGTGAAAATAATGCCATCTCAACATTATTTCTCTTGGCAACACGTGGGTTTTGGTTTCTTCCTTTGTTTCCCCTTTGTTGTGCTAACCTTTCCTTCACTTTTAACAATTTTTGACACTTTTCAATTTTCATTTTCTATGCTTGTGACTTCATCCCTAAGCATCTTATTCATCTATATATCATAAATTGACCTTTCCCTAGTGTTTTTCATCCAACCCCACCCCTATGAGACCTCCAAGGGACCTTCCAAGCCATATCCAACTTTTAGTTTCCAGTTATGTTCAACCAAGACAAATCTCCCCCTATTATTTTAGGATCTCCCTTGGGAGATTTGACAATTGCAAGTGGAAATTTGGTTTTTGACCACCTTTTGACCTAGTTCTAGAGACAGTTCACATCTGCATTCCCTAACTAACAATCTCCAACCCCACTTCTCAACCCAGGACCTCCTCTTTGCAGGTTACCCATGGGTCGCCCTCAAGTGACTTGGACTAGTTAAAGGGGCAACCCATGGGTGACCCTACCATCTTTTCCAGCTGTGGGAAAACTTCGAGCTTGGATGTGAAAAAGCTCTATTTTGACTTGTTTTTCTTCCTGTTTGCATGAGTTTTTGGCATAAACATAGAGTGACCTATTCCAAGCCTTCAAGCATGCATAATTAGCTCCATTTGATCTCTACTTGTCACCTCTTGGACTCTTGATGACTCCATTTTTGCTTATTTGATAAGCTATCTTTTCTTCATCACTCCCTAATTAGCCTAGTTCACTGTCTAATATAATGAGTTAACTCTCCAATCAAGGGAGTTAACTCTTCAATCTCTCCCACCTTTCATGTGCTCTTCATACCTATAAATACCCCCCTCTCTCAAGCACAAAGGGGAGGAAATTTCATTTGTGCATCCAAATTTTGGAAGTTTTTGCTCTCCACATAGCATTCTTATGCTCACGCAGGACTTATGAGCCTTTTATTTCATTGTTGTTTTTCCAAGATTTGCTAAAATCTTCTCTTTGCATCGTTATGCTACCTGTATTGCAAGCCATAGTGTTCTTTAGCTCACATTGAGCTCACATCTCAAAGCTTTCTCAAGCTATTTTGCATCCCTTCCCTATTGTTGCCAAAAGTAGATCCCTGTTGTTGTAAGAGGACAAAGAGGTTGCCCACACAAGGATTCCTGGGGGTAGTGAAGGCTCATGCGTCGCCATATTCTAGGTTCTTTAATGCTTATTTCATTGTGGTAGTAATTAGTTAATCTAACATTTGCTCTTAGGAATAGCAAATTCATATTGCAATTTCCTTGATAGGCTAAATAGAATTTGCATTGATAAATTAGTTTATTTCCAAGTTCTTTTTTATTCTTAGATTAGCTTACTTCCAAGTTCTTTCATTTCTAGAGTAATTAGATTCAAAATATTAGAAATACCAAAAACATAGATTAGGATTGCATTAGGTAAACTCATTTAGAATTGCATTCATATTTAAATTTTAGATTAATTAAAACATTTTCTTTCCAAAAATCCATAAAAAGAACAAAAACACTATCTTGCATACATATAGAGTGCATACATACAAAAATAGAAAACAACAAAAACATAGGCATAACACGAAGTTCGTAAACCCTCAATTTCATCGCGAGGTCAACTAAGGTTAAAACAAAGTGAAAACTCAACTAAACCCTCAATTTCATCATGAGGTCAACTAAAGTCAACCAAAGTTAACATAAGTCAATACAAGATAAATCAACTCAAAACAAAGCAAAGCAAACCTTATGTTATAACCCAAAGTCAAACACAAGTCAACTCAAGGTTAACTCTAACCAATTCTCTCAGTTTAGGTTCATGAATGTGCCCTGGGCTTAGGGGTGAGTGAGTGAGGGCGATCCTCGAAGAGATTGAGGAATTACACCCTTGGCCTCAACATGATCAATTAACAATCCAATAAAAACAACATAGGCTAAGGTTACTTTAAACACAAGTCATCATACAATGATTTGAAGAGAGACTCCAACTTCAAAGAGACATAAACAAAAATAATCGACAACCCACTCAACGTTGGAATCTCAAGAACTCAAATAGGAGAAGAATAACTAGTGACCCTTTGGGTCATATAGTAATCTCAACTACAACGGTCATTGAACACCACATAAGAAATAACACCCCAGAAAGTCCCCATGATTGGTCAACCACTCTTTGCGAAGTTCAACTCTCAAGCGAGCAAGACCACCCCGTATCTCACCTACTCTCAATTGGCTTCTACAACGAGAGTGAGAGTAATGTGGAGGTTCACTCGAGGCAAGGGGAGGATCCCGTGTGTTCTATCAAAGCCGACTCAACTGTCTCGTGCAACTGAATCATGTTTTTGAGTGTATAGTAATGACGCTATGAAGCCTTTGAAGGCTTTGGAAAAATAACAACAATAAATAAAAGGCACCTAAGTCTTGCAGCGAGCATAATCATGCTAATGGGAGAGCAAAAACTAAGAAAAGATGGATTGCAATAATGAATTTGCCTCTCCTATCACTTGGAGGGGGTATTTATAGTTTGGGAGAGCACATGAGGGGTGGGGATGATTGAGGAGTAAACTCCTTTGATTGACAAGTTAACTTGCTTGATTGATCAGAAGACTAAAGAGATTAGAGAGTGAACATGCCTTGGAAGCTTATCACTAAGGAAGAAATGGGAGTTAGCATGAGAGGATGAAGAGTTAACAAGAATAGATTAGGCTGAATTTACATGATTGGGAGTGTTGATTGAGTTAATTATGGCATCCTCTATGTTTAGCTCGAAATTGTATGCAAACTGGGTGAAATCAAAGTCTTTTTGGGTTCAAATCAAAGGAGAAATATGCATTTAAAATCTACAAGGGTCACCCCTTTTACCAAGGTAGCTGAACCTGAGAGACCCACAAAGGGTGACATCTGGGTGAAGACAAATAGTTGTGTATGCTTAGTGAGAGTATGAAAGGGTGATCTAACATCTGAAATAGGTGGTAAGATGAACTCAAGCATGGTCACTCAGGGAGTTTCAGTCATTAATAGGGGTGACCCACAGAGGAGGAAAGCTAGACAGAAACTAAGACATGGTTTTGGTCAGTTAGGTTGTTTAGAGGCTTCCTAGGGTTAGAGACCTTCAGAACAGGGTGTCAAAAGGTGGAATTAGGAAGAAAAGGTGAAAGCTAGGCTTGTAGTAAAGGGGAGGAATGTGACAAAAGAAGAATCGATAAAGGGGAAAAGAAGAATGATTAGGAGCAAGAAGAATCGACAAGGGAAAAGCCAACCAACACGTGTCGCTAAGAGGAGTGCTACTAAGAGGGTGTTATTATTTGCGCTTTCGTGTACGTGATTAGGATTACATATCATCATGGGGTCCTCGTGCAAGCTCATGCGTGTTTTTAGTGCTCAGAAAAAAACATTTAAAATTCAATGGCGTAATGCATTTTATTCCAAACTAAAATTGTCAAAATTTATAGGATAAATTGTATATTTAAGCCTCTTTCCTAGTGATATCTGAAATGCTTGTTATATTGATGCAATTGGGCTTGTGGAAATGATTTCCATGCACGTTTCTTAGTGAAATTGATTTCCAAACATAAGCAACTTGTAGGTGAACATTTCCTCTTTTTGGTGTGAAAAGATTGTTCAAATTTTGGTATTTTTGCTATCTCTCTACCTTTCGATAGTCTCATTCGCTTGTTTTGATAGTACAATTCCCTAAGGCAAATTTTAGTTCATGAGAGTGAATGCTATTTCACCTAGGGTGAGTGTAAGTTCACCTAGGGAAAACATGATTGATAAAATGGGCAAACAGTGACAAGGAAGTGGAAAATATACTTTTCGAGAAAGTTCAAAAGGTGAAAATTGACTTTTAGGACACTTTTTCCTCGTCTTCACTTTGGTATATTCAATTATGATTCTTAAAGTGTTTCAATAAGTTCTAAGTACATTTGTCTACTTTGGTATGAAAGAACACACTCTTGTGTGAACTAGGTGGACTAGAAAGGGTCCCTGACATCTCTTTGGTTGTGTATGTGAGTTTTAGTAGAAAGATTGAAGTTATCTCTTTCATTTTGTTTATGCTCATGAAATAGAAATTGATTAATTGATGTAGCTTAATTCACATGCTTACTCTCTTATGTTCGAAGTAAGAAATTAGAGAATACACTATGTCTTTCCTTCTTTCAGTAGTTTCTTGTTTTGCATAACTAGGTGATGGTTACAGGTACTTAGTCACTAGTACAGGGTAATTACCTATCTCCCTAATTTGATGTCATTGGTTTAACTTGACACATGTTGCTATTCCTTCTTAACCTTTGTGATGAGTTGGCTCACGTGGGATAAATCCTCTGCTAATACATTGTGTAAACTTAAAGTGTGCCACATTAGTATGCATACTACGTTCAAATGAATTGAGGTGATCACACTTCTCCACTTATATGTATTAATTATTGTGAGAAATGACAATACATCTATATACTCCCATTTTAATCTTTATATAATTTGAAAAATTACAAATATACACTATTCTTCTCTACATCCTCATAAATTTTCATAATTTATTATTTTATTAATTCTGTGCTCGAAGGGATGTATCCACTCTTCGAATGATGTATCGATAAGCAATAATTGACATTGTCATTAGAAAAAGTCTTAGGCATATAACCTAATTTTTTAATTTTTAAAGGAAATTTGATGATAAATGGTTTTGCAAAAACACGATAAGCTCATTAATTATACATAAAAAACCGCGCTGACCATAGCATTGGCAGTCATTGCTTATAAGCGAAGCACGACGGATGCCTTCATCCCCTGCGATGCTTCTTCACATTTCAAGCTGTGTAATTGTACTTTAACATTAAACTACCCTTGATCTGCAAAAAATATTATTGGACTGAAAAACAAATGTTTTGATCTTGTCTGAGAAAAACAAACTCGGGCAGATTGCATTCTTCAGCTCACAGAAAAATGAATTAGAACATTTAAGTAACAATTGTGAGTTATATAGATAAGATCCAGGCAGGGCATGAATGCCACAGAGGCCAGAATTGTATAGAAATTTGTATTAACTAGGTCAAGGAAGAAGAAAAGCAATGGGTAGTTGCCTGGGAAAGAAACAAAAGGTGGATGAAAACGAGCCAGAAAAATATCATGAGCATAAATCACAATCACCCCCAAGGCCAAGGCAGGCTTCTCCTCTTCCTGAGAAATCAGCAGTGAAACCCTCCCCAGCTGGTTTCATGGCTTCTCCCCAGCCAGCTGAGGTGAAGGCAACGAGCATGGGGAACGTGCTGGGTCGACCCCTAGAAGATGTAAGGCTAAATTACCTTATAGGCAGGGAATTGGGACGGGGGCAGTTTGGAGTTACATATTTGTGCACCAACAAGGTTACTGGTGAGCTCTTAGCTTGTAAATCCATTGCCAAGAGGAAGCTGGTGAACAAGGAGGATATTGAGGATGTGAGAAGAGAGATCCAGATCATGACCCATCTCAGGGGACAGCCTAATATCGTGGAAATGAAGGCGGCTTTTGAGGACAAGCAGGCTGTCCATTTAGTTATGGAACTTTGTGCTGGTGGAGAGCTCTTTGATAGGATAATTGCCAAGGGACACTATTCTGAAAGAGCTGCTGCCGCAGTTTTTAGGACTATTATCCAGGTTGTGCATACATGTCATACAATGGGAGTTATGCATCGAGATCTTAAGCCTGAGAATTTTTTGTTGCTCAACAAGGATGAGAATGCACCCTTGAAAGCTACCGATTTTGGCCTTTCAGTTTTCATAGAGCCAGGTAAGTCTATCTGCACTGTAGTTTTCTGTTTCTCATTGATGCCCACTGCGACTTAAAATAAAGCAGTTATCTGTAAGTTCGTATTATTGTTATTCTGCCCACCATTTTTATGACTTAGGCCATGGACGGAAAACTAAAGCTTCATTTTCCTTTTTTTAAATTAACTACAAACACTTTGGGGTTAATAGCCACAAGATTTCATTTGCTAATTTACATTAGTTATTGTAGAAGCAAGTATTAAGTAGCATAACTTCCGCCTGCACTTACATTTGTAAAGCCCTATGTACTTAGATTAAGAATTATGTATTTGTCTAACCTTTCAAGACAGTCATATGAAGGCAATGGAAATGAAGGTTAAATAAGACGACACTCAAATTACACATATTTAAGCTTCCTTGGTCTTGAAATGGATGAGCTTCTATAGTGAAACCAATAAATACAATCACAAATAAGAAGGCAATGTTCGCTTGTTATATTTTTTGGCACTTTTTTAACATGAAGTGCAATTTGTGTCAGTGCGAAGTAAAATCTGTATGAAAACCGAAAACAATGCTATGTGAATGAAGCATTCATGGTACATTTTTATTGCTATAAAATGTTAATCTTAGTTCCTTTTTGACAGACCTCATTTCATACTTGCCATACATTCATTTTCCCTTTTCCCCTCCAAAACAATTCAAAATTTAAATCATGCCGTTGCATTCATACTTTGCTATTCTGCATATCTACCATACACCACGTGCATACAGGTTGGTTGGAAATGATCATCCAGAGTAAGAGATGTTGCTTGTTGAATGTTTGTATAAATTAGGTTGGGATCCAAAAGTAATATAAAATTTGAATTTGTTCTACAAGATACCTCTGGTGTTCATTTCAAAAAAACCTAACTATACCTAACACTAGAAGTTAGAATATATGTGTCTTTGGTAAAATATGTACGTTCTATGTTGATTCAATGTATGACAAATAGATATGAGTTATTTTGGTGGTCATATGTTTCATAAGAGGATCAGGAAAACAAAACCCCTTCATCAGTCAAGCAAGAATTAGTCAGCAATACAAAACAGAGTATTTTTGGAATGATGACAAAACTGCCAGGTACATCAGTTGTCAATTACACAACTACTGGTGTTAATTACAAAATTGCTTGGTACAGTAAGTGGCGGTTTTGAAACTGCCTGTTCCAACAGTTGGCAAGTTGTCAGTAATTAAACTGTTACATGCCACAGGTGGCTGTTAGGAAACCACAAGAGGCTTAAACATAACTGAGGATCTGTACAAAATGGTGGTTTTGTCTTGAGAATTTGTATAGGTTGAGTAATGGAAAAATGACTTTCTCCTGTTTCAAGACGTTTGAGAGTCTTTTAGTGCAAGGAGACTCCTTGAGCATTATAGAAGGAGAACAAGTTGTCTAAGGTGAACAAAAGTGTGTAGAGTGAGTATTGTATAACTGAACTGTTGAATTGATTGGAGAAGGAAGGAGTTGTTACATGGAGAGTGACTGTAGTAGCAATCAACGTTAGGTGGTGCTGTAGTTGTTCTATTGAGGCTCTTTTATCTAATCTTTGGCCATAAGGAAATTAAGAAACCTGAGCATTTGTCTCTTCCAGCTGGTTTTCCCCACATTGAGGTTTCTAGGATTAAACTTAAGTGTGTCATTTTTTGTGTTTGTTTTCACTGCTCTTATCTATTTTTTCCTTTACGAGACAACACTAAATCATTTCTCTGGTCATTCAACAAAAATACTGAACTATTATTACAAGACAACACTAATTCAATTCTCTGACCATTCAACAAACATACTAAACTATCATTTGAAGTAGAATTAGTATCAGAGCTTGTTTTGAATAACCTTTTTGGTATTGTGGAGTTGTGATTTGTATGATAGTGACAAGGTCTACTGCTAAGGACAAAGAATTGCTATATTGCAATCCAATGATATCTGCAAGAAGTGGAATCAATCGGTGAGAGAGATGGTGAAGACAATGGAGATGATCTTGCTAAGAGAGTAGCTGCACTTTAGCACAACATAGAGAGATTTCTACAATGTGAAGAAAATATTGCCTAATAGCAGGAGCTAATAGCTAGGAACCAAGCATTCACGGATATGGTGGTTCGTGCTCTAGACAAGAAATTTGGTATTGGAGAATAGGATCCCCAGGGAAAAGAAGAGAAAGATGAATTCATGAGTGAAGTGCAACCTCTAAAACCCAAGGTAAAATCTAAACATGCTCCTTTCAAGATTGAAACTAAAGTGGAAATTAAGAATTTTGGAGCACAAGTGAATGTTGAAATGCTAGACAAATGGATAAAGCAAATAGAGGTATATTCAAGTGTGCATATTTTTTTTTGCATGTCTCAAATAGGACATGCTCTAATTTGGTGGGAAAGTTATTTAGCATCTTTTGCCAAGAAGAAGAAAGTTGTAAAAAGGTGGCATGCATTTGAATTTTTACTTTGTAAGGGTTTTTCTCCTACTGGGAATAAAATGATTTGAAAATTAAGTGGGAGCAGTTCAAGCAAGGAAATGGTCGAAGTGTGTAGGACTATACTGTAGAATTCTGTAGACAAGTTATGTTGATGGGCTTGGACTTGGAAAATGAAGACAACATGATCAAATACATTGGAGAGATCCATTCCTTCATGGGTTGGAGACTCATCTCAAACAAGCCAAAGGATCTTGATGAAGCATGTGTGCAAGCATATTACATTGAGGAAGAGGAGTAAGGAGAAGGAGAATCCTCAAAGCAAAATTAGTCTACAAATCAGTCGAAGAAAGAGCAAAATCAGCTATACAAATCCTATTAAAGGGGTAAGTGGAAAGATAAGAAAAATGCCACCACTTTGCATAATTGTAAAGATCCCGAGAATCATTGCAGCCATTGTGTTATTGATGTGAAGTGTTGGAAGTTGCATATTGAATTACATCCTAAGAGTCACTCCAAAGAGGACTCCAAGATGTCTAGGGCATCTTTGAAGAACAAAGAAGAGACAGTGATCGAGGACAATTTGGAAGTAGATGAGGAATTGAGGTGCATTGAACAAGAAGAGGAGCAAGTTATTCCAACTGAAAATCCAAGCCATGAAACAAATATAAATACACTTGTAGATATTGGCTCTCAATGTAATCTGATTTTAAAATAAACTGTTAAGAAGCTTGGTTTGAACACATATTATACTCACCCTTATCCACTATGTTGGGTGAAAAAGGGGTGTAGAAATTCAAATAACTAAGAAATGCAAATTCAAACTTGGGAATAACCCAAAGTATGGCGATGAGTTAGAAGCAGATGTGATTCTTCTTGATGTATTTGATGTAGTGTGTAGAAGTCCTCACTCGTATCATAGAGATGTTTTTTTTCACAAGGAGGGTGTATCGACACAAATGGGTCAAGGATGAAATCAAGTATATCATTAAGGCACATCAAAACAAGCCCAAGCTTGCCATGGTAGTAATTGCCAACCAAGCCATTAAAATTACTCAGGAAAATAAGTGTTTATGTGTACTTTTGAAAGATAAAGAATATGAACTAGAAATTTCCATAGTTGATTGTGATAGCAAAGGATTTGTAATGTCCCCATTTTCGGAGTGATCACCTTTGGAAGAGCGGAGGGACTTGTTTTCACACTCCGGGATTTTTTGGAAAGAGAATTGAGGTTTGGAGATAACTTAGCATATTTTTCTGATGGTCTTGAAGTGTTCATTTCATTTGATATCTCTTTCTTTCCATGGGAGCGAACCTTTTTGAGGAGTTGAGTGTGGAAACTTGTCATATTGAGGAGGTTGTGCTAAGAGATGAATTTGCTAACATGTTCTATGCCGATGCCACCTTGATGATGGATAGTGATATTGCTTTGATCATATGTGTGTGCGCCAACTAGTGGAGAACCTACTTGATGCATTATGGGTTTGGGACAAACTATGAAGAAGAAAAAATAATAAAATACTGCTCAATCTTGGTGCGCTTGAAGGAGACAACTTGGAGAAGAGAAAAGAAACTAAATTCAAATTATTTATTTGACTTTTGGCGCCTAGAGTTTCTCATTAAGGGTCGGCCTAGTTAAGGGGAAAAAAAAACATAATAAAAGCAAGTCCTAGATTGGCCAGAATTAATTGGACGCCAAAAAAACATAAGGGTTGGCTTTGATAAGGAGAAAGGTGGTAAAATAATAGTATTTTCTGCCTAGGTCAGCCAGCAACATGTGGAGGTGAAAAACATGTATAAATATAGGTTTTTTGGTGGCATTTCATCACCATTCGTTCACTCATTCACACATCATTTGGAGTTTATCTCTTGGAGGACTTGAGACGAAAACCTTGAGTTCTTGGGAGAAGTTGGACGAAAACCTAGCTTTTCCTTTGGAGGATTCTGTGACGGGAGTTCACTTGTGCTTCATGGTTATTTATTGAAGAAGAGCAGATTGCTAAATCAGATTGGAAGATCATTTCGAGACCTCTCTTGGCATGGATTGATGCATAATTGATTAGGGTTTATCCTAGACTTGGAGCGCTACCCATTGGAGGAAGTTTATTTGCATTTTCGAAGATTATCTTTGCTGATTAGGGTTAGAGAAGAGCAGAAATTGGAGCAGCAGAAGTGCAGACCCGAATTTGCCCCTGTTGAAGAAGATTCCTTGGTGGATTATTGTCATTTTGCTTAGGGTTCCAACCCTACCTTGGAGTGCCACCATTGGAGGTTCATTTTGTGGAGTTTGTGTTGCTGATTTAGGGTTTGAGCAGGGCAGAAATAATTATAGCAGCAGAGCAGACCTGAGCACACCACTTTGAGGAGGGTTTTCTATTGCATTTGAGCCTTGAAGATCTAGGGTTTGATGCCCTAATTGGAGCAGCAGCATTAGAGGCCTTTTCCTATCATTTTGTGAGTTCAAATTGCATTGTTTATGGTATGTATAACATTCATATTTAGGGCAGAACTTTGCTGGGCATGTTTATCATGTTTGCCCTCTTTTGTGATTGTATTTGAAGACATAATATATTCAGTCTTATAGCAGCAGACTTCTTTATTAATTTGCAGTCAATTGTGTGGATCATCTAAGTGGATTTGTTGCTCATATGATTGTGGAATACATGTACATTATGGATTATTATGTTTGCAATGATAATATGTGGATTTGAGATGTTTTGCGGGCTGCCCTAGTTGATTATTCAAGTCTGATTTTTACTTCAGAAATTAGGGTTTGAGCAGAAAACTAATTTAGATATTTTGGAAAGTCCGTAAATCCAAAATTGTCCAAAATATCCCATTTTGGGATATTACAGTGGTATCAGAGCTATGATTTTGCTAGCTTGGAGGGTTTGATCATACATGGAAGATTGAAGAATCACGATGGGTTTGTCTTGCTTCTTGGAAGAATGGAATCTTTTGCGTGCATCTCTTCAGCAAACACATGTAAAAATACAAAGAAGGTTGGATCAATGGAAGCAAGAAGAAGAAGCCAAACAAATCAAAAGAGATTGCATTCTTAACAAGTCCGAAGCTTCCAAGGGAGAAAGGGTAGAGAAGGATGAAGGATCACTTGTTTGTGACTTGCAGCCTACAAGTGATCATGAGGAAGACATAAATCAGAGTATGTATGTTGAAGATTGGACTCCAAGAACTAAAGAAGACAAAGCCAAAAGTACACCTCAGCCCTATGAAGATAAGGTTGAAGAAGATGCCGCCATGAAAGAGGAAGGTTTACTTGTCGGTGATTTTAATCCCACAAGTCATCATGAGGGTTTGGGCGAAGAAGCATCACACATGGCAAGTGGCGAACACCTAACACTTCATGAGGACCACACGGTTGGAGAGTACACTATCACAGAAGTTGCCAAACCTACAAGGTTGGATCAGCTACAAGAAGGTATGATTTCATTTGTTGTTCCTTTGATTGAGCCTAGCATTGCTTTATCACCTTTGCATCCCAATGGCAAGGAATCAAAGGGTAGTTTGGATGTCTTTGAGGTGGATATTGTTCATACATTTGCGGATGGTTCAGAAAATTTGCTATGTAGTGAACAAAGAGATGTTGTAAGGTTGATTTAGATTGGCAAGAGATGAATAATCCCTTGGTGGATAGGGAGGCCATAGTTGTTTCACCTATTATGGAAGATCATGATGTAGAAGATCCTACCCACTACTTTGATGGAGATCCTTGGATCGAGCATGGTGATAACTTAGCACGTGGGCGTAATGGAGAAGATGTCAAGGAAGGAATTGGTTTGGAAAGGCACGATCATGATATGTTGCATGAAGACCTTGGGTCTCATAAGTCTCATCACTTGGAAGGACAATTGAAGTCACATGAAGGTAAGCTTGTGGGAACCCTAACTCATTTTGATCATGTTCATAAGGTGATGGCAGGTTTGTGTTGGAGAGCTCTAGAGAGGCATGAACACTTTGAAGAAGATCTATACCTTGCCGGTTTTCAAGAGCTCCAAGAAGCCGTGGCTATGGTGAAGTCCAATTGTTTGCATCTACTTGCGGATAGAGATCATCTCTTCACAATTGGCGAGATATATGCTTAAATGCTTTGAGAAGGGAGGAAGATGAAGTGGATAAGCTCACTTTGGAGCTTAAGGATACTATGGATTCTTTGAAGAGCACTCAAGAGGCCCTTCAAGAATCAGAAGATCAAGTGAAGAAGCTTCGTTGGGAGTTGAGCATAGCACACTCTTCATCATACACAGCAGAATTTCAGACTTCTATGGCAGCCACATCTGATGAAGAACAAGGCAACATGAAGATGGCAAAGAATAGAGGCATGAAGGATGGACTTGAAGGATCCTATGATGAAGCTAAGAAGGTAGAAGAGACTTATACACATGAAGATTCAGCTTGCAGCCATGACACACCTGATTTTCCATTGGAGACTTCCCTTGGACCTGCCCTAATTAATGAGCACTCATTCATGGAAGAAGAAGTTAAGGACCACCATGATATCACACTGGGGCATGAGGTAAGGACTGATTTTCTGATGTATAACAGCAATCCCTTAGCCTCACAATATCATAACATGGCAGCCAAAGGAAGAGAGATTCAATTCAGATTGGAGGCAAGTGAATTTCAATTGGAGCCACCTTTCGGACCTGCACTTGTAAGAAGACATATAGTGAAGGATGAGAAAGAGATTGAGGAGCTAGAGGACAGCTTGATAAGGTATGATAACAGGTTTGATTTTCTAGTTTACAACAGGAGTCCTATGTGTTCACTTCACCTTGACATGACAGCCAAGAGGATCAGCCTTGAGGCATGTGTTTTCCATGAAGAGACTCCTGTTGGATCAGCTTTGGATAGAGAGCATGCAACAACGATGAAGGAGATGTTTGAGAAGGTTGAAGGCACTATAAAAAGGTATGACAGTAGTTCTGATTTTATTTGGAACAGCAGTCTCTCACTCTTGCCTAATCACATGTTGGTAGCCCTTACACATGAGAGTGAGATTGGGAAGATCTCTTCTATCGTTGGCTTTGGTTTTGGAGACAAACACGAGGTCTCATTTGTGTGTACAAGACCCAAGAGGACCAAGTTAGTTCAGCATAACATGTGGCATATGAGGAATGAGTCTTGTAGGGTGGACAAGCAAGTGGAGAAATCAGATTTGTACGGTGAGAGGTTTGATTCAGAATTCTTTGTTCGTTCACATAGCTTGCTTCATGAGGATATGATGTCACCTCTTTTGGAGAGCCATTTGAAGGCTCACATCATAGATTTGGATGGCATTATGGAGCATACACTTGGTGGATTAGCCACTAGTGCTATGACTACATACGTAGATGGAGATAAGAGTGATGCAGATTTGGTTAGGCCTTTGATCATTTATGGAGTACTTGAGGAGTTTGCTTGTGATGAGTCCCATCATGTTGATGATTCCTTGGCGGAGTATGAGGCTGCCCTACTTAAGGGATTTGAGACTCATGTCATGAAGACACTTTTTTGATTGGCATCCACTTGAAGGAACATAGTTTCAGCTGAGCTATGACATGAGGTATGGAGGTATTGTTATAAGGATGCTTGATTTTGAGTTACTAATGCTTGTATTTCAGCTGGGCTATGGCTTAGGGTTTGGAGATGAGCATGAAGACATTGGTGTCCCAGCCCTAATTCCTGAGTTACTACTTCGAGCATGGATGAGAGATGACTGTTCTACATTTTCATACATGGATTTCTTTGGGAGTACTTGGAGGACAACAACTGATGGGGTGTTTTGGAGGGGCTTGGACCATTCCTTCATCATTAGGGGATGGCGTATGGATGATACTCTATCACCATATGTCATTAGAGGTATTATTTGCAGCCACATAGGTTTGATTTTCAGTTGGGAGGTTGCTGTTCTGATCTACATCAGCAACCTAGGAGGAGCTGATATGTATTATCTTGCACCTATGATGGGAGTTTTGCACATCCATGGGAGGTCTACAAGATTTGGAGGATGGTTTGATGTCGCTAGCACTTTGAGATACTTCCATCTCTTCATGTTTTTCGGATGCGATGATAGGATAATTTGGGACCCAGGTGGTGGCATGTTTGGTACATCACTTCATTGGGATTTTGATGAGTTGCTTCACAACTCATGGAGCATTGATGATGATTTTATCAGAGTGGAGTAGTGGAAGCTTGGAGACTTGTGGTTGTGTTTCAGAGTTCATACTCTTCATCACTTGTTGACAGGCATGGCATTCTTTAGGGCTTTGGGTTGGCATAGCGTTTGGTTCTTATCGGACTTAGCACTCATGGAGGATGGAGCATTTGGAGATTATTGCACTTGTGGTTGCGGGCATATTTTCAGAATCTGGAGAATGGGGCTAGGTTGAGCTCGAGTGTGTATGGCTTCGGCTACCAGAGCTCACTTTGCATTGCATTCTTCACATTCTTCTTGGGAGGTACAACCACAGGTGGAGATTTTGTGTGATCATAGGGCATTTGGACGGATGGAGATACATGTCATTTGACACTATCTCACAGGATGCAGGGTATTTGGGTGGATGGAGGTACATGTCATTTGACACTACCTCACTTGTTGCATACTTGCCATTGTGTAATATCCCAAAAGGGGATATTTTTGGACAAGTTTGGATTTTTGGCTTTCCAAATGAATTTTCTGCTCAAACCCTAGATATTGATTTCTGATTTTTATAATTTTCAGATTGTAAACACTTATGACAACCCATGTACATCATATCAAAGCATCAAAGGAATACATCACATGATTCACCCAAATGCATGAGTGAATTACATCATGAAATACACATTGATAACCATCATAAACACATCCACCATGAATAATGAAGTCTGCTGCTGTAAATTGAAGTCTTCAAATACAAAATATGGCTAGGGTGAACAGCCACAAGCCCAACAACATAGCAAATATAACTAGCAATGTTTACATACCAAAATATGCATAAAATAGGTCTTCCAAAGGGGGAGAACAACACTGCAAGTCTGCTGATATGAACTCTGCCCAAACACTAACCCTAGCAGCCAACAAAACACCAAAATCTGCCCTAGAATGCAGGTCGCTCTTCCTCCAAAGGTGCGCTCCAGCCCTAGGGTGATGCCCTAGACAAATTGCCACCAAAGAATGCTCTCCAAGCTGATATAAATCTGCCCAAGATGATGATGAAGTGCAATTGGATCCTCGTCACGGAATCCTCCAATGAAGAAGCTAGGTTTTCGTCCAACTCCTAGGATACTTGAGGTTTTTGTCCCAAGATCCTCTCCAAGTGTGTATGAATGAATGACTGAATGATGATGAAATGCCACGAAAACATTGTTGAGACATGGACCAGCTAGGACTCGAACCTAGGACCTTCCATACCTTGCTGGAGTGCTCTACCACTGAGCTACTGGCCCCTCTTGGACCAGTCCATTGTCGGCCCAGGTGTGGCTTATTTCCAACACCAACACCCCCCTTAAGCCACACCTCTCGTGTGCTTGGGGCTTCTAGCCTAGGCCTGGCTCTGATACCATGTTGAGACATGGACCAGCTAGGACTCGAACCTAGGACCTTCCATACGCTGCTGGAGTGCTCTACCACTGAGCTACTGGCCCCTCTTGGACCAGTCCATCGTCAGTCCAGGTGTGGCTTACTTCCAACACCCCCCCTTAAGCCACACTGCAGGTGCTTGGGGCTCCTAGCCTGGCTTTGATACCAATTGTTGAGCTACAGCTCATATGGACTAGCTAGGACTCGAACCTAGGACCTTCCATACGTTGCTGGAGTGCTCTACCACTGAGCTATTGGCCCCTCTTGGACTAGTCCGTCGTTGGTCCAGGTGTGGCTTACTTCCAACAAACATCTTCTATTTATACATGAAATTCACCCTCAATACATACTGGCCGACCTAGGTACTTTCCATCATTTTTTTTATTGAATTTTCCTCTCAAAGAGGCCGACCACATAAAGTTCTAGGCGCCCAACTCTCTAGGGCTGACCTAGACATGATAAATGCCTCCTATTAATTAGTTTCCCTTATGAGCGCCCAAACAAATCAAATTAAAGATATGATTTGATTATTGTGTTATTTCTCCTTCCAGAGCTATCATAGATACAAAGAATATTATATTTTTATTTCTCCATTGGGTGCCCTCGTCATTGTGATGGTATGTAGAATGCAACCTCGAGCTTGTCCATCTCTAGACATGAAAGAACATATTATATCACTTATCCAAACATCCAAGTGGCATCCATACGAAACAATATCATCTCTTGGCAAGATTATGACAAGACTCCATATCTCATAGCATATCTCCATATGAGTAGCTCTCCCAAGTGGTTCGCTCCAAGGAAGACAAATTATCTTATCCAAGATAAGTGCACCAAAGACATCATAAAAATATGACAAGTCATCTCCATTACCCAAGATGCCTCCCAAAAATCCTGAAGTGTGGAGATTAGCCCAATCTCTCTCCAATGGCGACCATTCCAAAAATGGGGACATTACAGTCGTCCCTTCTCGGAATTGCTTGTCCTCAAGCAATGGCAAGTATGTATCCTGTGAGAGTGTCAAATGACATGTATCTCCATTTGTCCACATGCTTGGTGGTTGTACAAATCCTCCATTGGTGGCCGCATCCTCCAAGAAGAATGTGAAGAATGCAATGCGAAGTGAACTCCGGTAGCCGAAGCCATGCACACTCGAGCCCAACCAAGCACCATTCTCCAGATTCTGAAAGCGATCCCTCAACCACAAGTGCAACACTCTCCAAAGCTCCCAAGGTGCCACTCCTCAGGAATGAAGCCTCGATGAGAAACATACCTGTCAACAAGTGGTGAGGAATGTAGTCTCTGAAACATGTCCCCCTGTCACCAAGCCTCGGCTGCCTCACACTGTCATCATCCGTGTCCCAAAGGTTGTGAAGCAACCCAACCATATCCCAAGTGCCACCTCCTGGATCCCAAATCATCACTCCTCCACATGTGCAAAGCATGAGGTAGTAGAAGCATCTCAGAAAGTCCTCAACACCAAGCCAACCTCCAACTCCCTTAGACCTCCCATGAACATGAAGTATGCCTGACACAGGTGCAAGAAGGTGTATAACTGTTCCCACTAAACTGCTGATAGGAACCCAAACAACAACCTCATGATGGCAAATCAGCTCCATGATAGCGCAAGGGATGTCACTCATGACAACGGATGATAGAGTATCATCAATGTGTTGCTCTCCCAAGATGAGGAGATGATCCAACTCTCTTCTCAACTCCAAAACAACTACTGTCCTCCATCTACTCAGTATGAGATCCATGCACCATGAAGTGGAACAACCATCTCCTAGCAAAGGATGGAATAGATCTTCATGAGCTAGGGTTTGAACATCAAGATCTTCATGCTTTCTTCCAAACCCTATGCCATCATCCAGCTGAAACACAAGCATTAGTAACTCCAATCCAAACATCATAGCAATACCCTCATACCTTGTGTCATAGTTCAACTGTACCACCGTAGTATGCCCAACAAAAGCAAGAGTCTTCATGGCATACATCTGAAATAAGGCAGCTACCTACTCCACCCAAGAGTCATTAACATGATGGAACCCCTCGCAAACAAACTCCTCAAGTGCTCCATGAAGGACCAAGGATCCATCCTCATCACACTTATCAACATAGGTAGTCACAACACTAGTGGCTGATCCACATAGTGTGTACTCAATGATGTCATTCGAGTCCATGATGCGAGTCTTCAAGTGGCTCTCTACAAGATGTGACACCAACTCCTCATGAAGTAAAGACTCATCCCTCATATGCCATATGTCATGCCGAACTAACTTGGCTCTCTTGGGTCTTGGACACACAAATAAGACCCCATGTTTGACTTCAACATGAAAGTCAACAATAGAAGAAGTCTTCCCAATCTTATTCATGTGTAAGGGCTACCAACATATGATTATGCAAGAGTGAAAGGCCGCTGTCCCAAATAAAATCAGAACTGTTGTCATACCTTTTTGTAGTACCTTCACCCTTCTCAAACCTCTCCTTCATCGTTGTTGCATGCTCTCCATACAAGGCTGATCCAACATGATTCTCTCCATGGAAAGCACATGCCTCAAGGCTGAACCTTATGGCTGTCATGTTATGATGATGTGAAGTCAAGGGACTGCTGTTGCGAATCAGAAAATCAGGCCTTACCTCATGCTTTTGAGAGATGTCTTCGTAAACCCTAATCTCCTCTTCCTCAATGACTCCACTCTTTGCCCTCTTCATGTTGCATTGTCCTTCCTTGAATGTGGCAGAGACAGAAGTCTGAATTTCTGATGTGTATAATGAAGAGTGTGCCATGCTCAACTCCCAACGAAGCTTCTTCACTTAATCTTCCGATTCTTGAAGGGCCTCTTGAGTGCTCTTCAAAGAATCCATAGTGTCCTTAAGCTCCAAGGTGAGCTTATCCACTTCACCTTCCTCCCTTCTCAAAGCACCAACATATATTTTGCCCATCTTGAATAGATGATCTCTATCCGCAAGTAGGTGCAAGTAGTTTGACTTCACCATAGCCACGGCCTCTTGGAGCTCTTGAAAACCAGCAAGGTAAAGATCTTCTTCAATGTGCTCATGCCTCTCTAGAGCTTTCCAACACAAGCCTGACATTACTTCATGAACATGATCAAAATCAGTTAGGGCAACCGCAAACTTACCTCCATTTGTCTTCATTTGTCCTTCCAAGTGATGAGACTTATGAGCCCCAAGGTCTTTATGATCATGCTTCTCCAATTCAGCTCCCTTCATGGCATCATTATACTCGAGTGCAGATTAGGTCATCATTATGTTCGATCAAGGGATCCCCATCAAAGTAGTAGGTAGAATCTTTGATTTCATGATCTTCCTCAACGGCTGATCTAGAAGATGTGTGCATCACTATGACCTCTTTATCTTGCAATGTCAATCCAATCCACTTTGATCACTTCCCGCTGAAATTTCTGAATTGTCCTATGAACAACATTCATCTCAAAGATACCCATACCACCATTTGATTCCATGCCAAGGTGATGAAACAATGCTAGGCTCTACCGAAGGAATATTAAATGAACTCATACCTTCTTGTAGCTGATCCAACTTGGTAATCTTCATGGCTGTAACTTCTTTGATCTTGTAATCGTCATGAAGTCTTAGGTGTTCGCCACTTGCAATGTATGATGCTTCTTCGCCCCTATCCTCATGATGCAAGTTATCAACAAGTAGTCCTTCTTCTTCCATGGCGGCCTCTTCTTCAGCCTTGTAATCTTCTTGGACACTTACGTGTTCTTCATTAGGTGATTCTCCTTTGTCCCCATAGGGCTGAAATGAACTCTTGTCTTTATCTTCTCTAGGGCTAGGAGTACAATCTTCAATGCATGTTGACTGATTTTTGCCTTCCTCAAGGTCACTTGTAGGCTGCAAGTCACAAACAAGTGATTCTTCTTTCTTCTCTAACCTTTCTTCAAGGGTATCTTCTAATTTTTCTTTCTCTTTTCTCAATTTTCTGATGTAATCATATAGATCCTTCTTTCCCGGACTTCTATCTTCATGAAACTTCAAGTAAATTTCAAAAGGAATAGCTATCCTAGAATTAAGAGCATTGTATTTTTCAATGATTTGTGTAGCCTCTTGTCCATACAACCATTGTTCATACAACCATTGTTCAAGCTTCTTCTTCAATTCAATTTGACTTTGTCTAAGAGTTTCAAGCAAAGATCTTTCTTCTTCCATGATGTATGATCAAACCCAAAAGGGGATATTTTTGGACAAGTTTGAATTTTTGGCTTTCCAAATGAATTTTCTGCTCAAACCCTAGATACTGATTTCTGATTTTTATAATTTTCAGATTGTAAACACTTATGACAACCCATGTACATCATATCAAAGCATCAAAGGAATACATCACATGATTCGCCCAAATGCATGAGTGAATTACATCATGAAATACACATTGATAACCATCATAAACACATCCACCATGAATAATAAAGTCTGCTGCTGTAAGTTGAAGTCTTCAAATACAAAATATGGCTAGGGCGAACAGCCACAAGCCCAACAACATAGCAAATGTAACTAGCAATGTTTACATACCAAAATATGCATAAAGTAGGTCTTCCAAAGGGGGCGAACAAGGCTGCAAGTCTGCTGATATGAACTCTGCCCAAACCCTAACCCTAGCAGCCAACAAAACACCAAAATCTGCCCTAGAATGCAGGTCGCTCTTCCTCCAAAGGTGCGCTCCAGCCCTAGGGTGATGCCCTAGACAAATCGCCACCAAAGAATGCTCTCCAAGCTGATTAAATCTGCCCAAGATGATGATGAAGTGCAATTTGATCCCCGCCACGGAATCCTCCAATGAAGAAGCTAGGTTTTCGTCCAACTTTTCCTTGGATACTTGAGGTTTTCGTCCCAAGATCCTCTCCAAGAGATAACTCTCCAAGTGTGTATGAATGAATGACTGAATGATGATGAAATGCCACCAAAACATCTTCTATTTATACATGAAATTCACCCTCAATACAGCTGGCAGACCTAGGTACTTTTCCATCATTTTTTTTATTGAATTTTCCTCTCAAAGAGGCCGACCACATAAAGTTCTAGGCGCCCAACTCCCTAGGGCCGACCTAGACAACATAAATGCCTCCTATTAATTAGTTTCCCTTATGAGCGCCCAAACAAATCAAATTAAAGATATGATTTGATTATTGTGTTATTTCTCCTTCCAGAGCTATCATAGATACAAAGAATATTATATTTTTATTTCTCCATTGGGCGCCCTCCTAATTGTGATGGTATGTAGAATGCAACCTTGAGCTTGTCCATCTCTAGGCATGAAAGAACATATTATATCACTTATCCAAACATCCAAGTGGCAATCCATATGAAACAATATCATCTCTTGGCAAGATTATGACAAGACTCCATATCTCATAGCATATCTCCATATGAGTAGCTGTCCCAAGTGGTTTGCTCCAAGGAAGAAAAATTATCTTATCCAAGATAAGTGCATCAAAGACATTAGAAAAATGTGACAAGTCATCTCCATTACCCAAGATGCCTCGCAAAAATCCCAAAGTGTGGAGATTAGCCCAATCTCTCTCCAATGGCGACCATTCTAAAAACGGGGACATTACACAGTGCATCTAGTGATTGGGAAACCTCTTCATCATTCTCATCGGCCGTGTCTTCGTCCATCCAATCCTTAGAATCTGAATGTGATAACACATCAAGATTTGAATCTTGAAGCACCTAATTGTCGTCAAAGCATACTCGCTGAAAAATGTTTTCTCCCGGTAGCTCGCCTTGCCATCCATCATGTTGAGTCTCATCAACTTCCATAAAGCAATCGCCTTCAATGAATGAGTCCTTGAGAACATGAATGCGAATATTTGGTAGCATCTCATTTTCGACAACCATACACCTCTCCTCTTCTGACATGCGAGCAGGATCAAGGACAGACTAAGCTTTGTGTTTCTTCTTCATGTGCTTGATTAATCTCACATACTGTAATGTCTCCATTTTTGGGTTCGCTTGCATTGTAGTTGGCATTAACCTTGTGGATGTGTGTGAACGCTATCAGAGGAGTTATTTGATGATTCCATTGAGCTCAGGTGGTTTGGAGGACTCATATGCCACTTTTCGAGGTGATTTCTGGCTTCGGGATAGTAAGTTGCTTGGATGGCTCTGTTTATCATTATTCTTCATCGGGATCACTCCAGTGCAGTTAGTTTTAGATTCCGATGCATTTTGATAGTTTCCGCAAAATGGGTGTATTAATGGCTTTATTTTAATTATTTTACTAAGGTTGCTAAATTTTATTTAAAATATTTTAAAAGCACCTTAGTGTTATAGCTCATCGAAACTGGAATGAAAAGTTTTAAATCATGGACACAATTTTGGGATCTTGCAAATCAAATATTATCATTATTTTGATAAAAAGGTCTTTTGGAGCCAAAAAGGAGCTTTTAATAAAAAAAGTGAATTAAAAAATAAAGCTTCTGGAAAGGTCGGTGGGAAAAAAGTATAAAAGGAGGTTGTGTGAGCTCATTTGGGATATTCAGAAGTTTGTTTATTTTCCTTTGGAGATTGTCCCTGTGGCCAACTCCTACCAGCGGGACGAAAACCCTCTGTCTTCAACAGTGCGGTTCCATCTAGGGATCGACAGTGAGATGAAGATTTGGAGTTTGGGGACGAAAACCCTCGGATTTCGTTGGAGCAATTTCATTCAGAGATTGCCAATGTGCTGAAGGATTGCCGGTTAGAGGATTTGATGATTCGTGGAATTAGTCGTGAAGCGTTTACTGTGCAAATTCTATTGAGATTCTTCGAATAATAAATTTGTAAGTGTTTGCCCTTGCTGTGTTTGTGGAAGTTATTGCATATGCTATTGTTTCTAGTGACAGGTGCCTTTGGTAAAGGTGATTTTGGAAGATCGGAGACCATTCACAGAGGTTCGCTTCTTTTCTTAAGTGAGACACCATTTATAGAGGGAGTTTGCAGCTATATTGGTGTACATCAGACCTGGCCACAACTTGAGGGAGCATTTATAGCAGGTCGAAGCCTTTGGGTGGTGTGCCATACACTAGAAAGGTATCGTGGGTGTTTGTTGAAGCTGCCCCCTTGACTTAGAGTGTTTTCTAAGTGTTTTTTCAGAGGAGTTTTCAGTATATATCAGATGGTATCATGTGATTACAGTCTTATTTCTTGAAGTTTGGGGTTTGGGAATGTATTTGGGTTTCTACAGAGCATGTTGCAGCAGCTAGCACGAGTTCATCCTTTTATTTGTAAGGTTAGAGATTTCATAACAAACATCTCCTTGTATTTTTGATTTACTCCTGCAATATCATCCGTTTGGAACAGCAGTTTATTGTTGTATGACAACAGTATATTGTCTTGTGGGTCTTCATCATTTGGCCTTGTATCTCTGTTGTTGTAATTCTGAACATTGTATCAGCAAGCATATCGTTTGGTATACAATAAATTGCTGGAGTTTGAGGTTAGATTGTTGTTTTCTTTATGCATGTACAAGTGTTTGATAATTCATTTCCTTTGATATCATTGTGCAAGTTGGGTTGGTATAAATATTTATATGCATGATAAACATCATTGGAATTTAAATACACCGAAACATTGAGAAAACAAGAATAATGCAAAGTGTTTGATAGATTGCCTGCATGATTAACATGTGGGTTTTGGAAAAAAATGTTGAAAATTGGGTGGGACACTACACATACAACATATCTCACCACACACTTGTCGAGAATTTCTGATTTCTCCATAAGATTCTCTTCAGTAACCAAGACTGGATATTCCATGAGCTCTTCTTCTCCACAAACTTCTTTACATGTTACATCTTGTGTTGATTTTATCATCTCTGTGATGTTTTTTTCTTGCACAGATTCAATGATAACCTCAGAAAATCTAGGAATATCCTCTTCACCAGTGTGTATGAAATCTGTTAGAGACAAGGATGAAGATGGGCTAAACTGTAAAAGAAAATTTACAGTATCCTCTACTGAAGATTCACTCTCCAAGTGATGCAAAAAACTATCAAGATCAGGTAAAGAATCTTCTATATGATCTCCTGACTGAACAAGCGCCTCCAATGAGAATTATCTTCCATAAGAAGAGAATTTTTCTCTTGTTCCAATTGTGATGCCTCTTTAATACCTTGAAGGAAGATACCAACTCCTGATGACCAGACCTTGGTCTCTTCTCCTACCATCAACTGAGATTGTTGATCATTTGTACTTGTGGAAATTTCTATCTTCAAAGCTGAAAAATCCTTACAAAGAATAAAATCTTTGTTATCCCACTCATCTTTGAGTGCATTTGAGGCAGATTCTTCAAACCATCCTTCGAATGATGAAAAGAACAAATTGGATTCACCATTGCTCTCTTTAGAACACTTGATTTCTCCTTCACAATTTTGCTCCTGGGAGGATTGTGTCACTTCTCCATCTTCAAAGAAAATATGCAATACTTGCATTCCTTCAGGGTCCTCTTCTGTCAAAGGTCCTTTTTCAGCCTCGAAGAATTGATGCAAAGTAGGTTGTAATGAATTAAATTAGAATGATATATGATTTACAAAAGAGCAATGCTCTTAAATAGAGTTACAAAGAGATGTTTCTATAAAGACTATAGGAGTTCCATAAAGGAAACTACAACTAATAAAGCAAAAGAAATGGAAACATTCTAAACTAAAATAGAATTAGAAACTATCTAATAGAATACAATATTGACCATTAATATAAGCTAAATATTATTATAATACCCTCCCGTAATGGTCAATCTAATAACTACACCAAGGTGCCCCCCAAATCTGACAAACTTATCTGGGCTTAGAGACTTGGTGAGAAGATCTGCAGTTTGGTCCACGATGAGTGAAATGCCCAGATGCACCTGAATCAATATACCAGGCAGAAGATTTGACAGGATTTGCTGGTGTCTTGTCCATAAAGGCGTAGAAAGCAAATTCCTGCTCAGTGTGCTCTACAACATGGGCTGTTGGTGTGGACTCACCTTGCTTGGACTGTTTAAAAGCCAAGCGTTTCCGGCAATCCTTCTTCATATGGCCATACTTATGGCAGTAATTGCATTGAATGTTCTTTTTCTTCGAAAAATCCTGGGATTGACCTTGGCCGGTCTGCTGAAAGGGCTGATTTTGGCCTTTATTTTTTTGAAAGGACTTGGCAGTAAATGCTTGCTCTGTAGAGGATGAACTAGCACTGCTATCGAACTGCTGTCTCCATTGATCCTGCTGCAGAAGTTTGTTGCACAGCTCTGGAAACTTCAAGTCAACATTAGTTGAGGTAATGTTGAGCGTCTCGATAAAGTGCTCATAAGATTTTGGTAGACTTTTCAAAGTGATGACTACCATATCTTCCTCATCCATCTTCCGACCAATCACCTCCAACTGATCATGGATGTCCTTGATTTTTGTGAGATGCTCTTGCAGAGAGATCTTTTCATCCATCATGATCGAAAAAAACATGTTATTCAGAAAGAACGCTCGGCTCTTGTCGGACGTTTCATGAAGGTCCTTCAATGAATCCCAAATTTCTTTCGCTGATTTGCTTGACAAAACCTGAGGTAGCTGATCATTGGTGACCGACAATTTAATGAGCATGATCGCTTCTCGATTCTGCTCATCCAACTTGTCCTGATCTTTACCCGCCATTGGAGGACGTGTAGTTTTGCCCAGAACAATCTGGTCAAGGCACCGATACTCGAAAATTGTCATCATGCGCTGCTTCCAGGTGTTGTAATTGCGGCCGTTGAACTTCTAACTGCCTTCCAACATGATGTTGGACAAGGACACCATCTTTCACGCTTTTCGAGGCACGAAAAAACGGAGTACAAACTGATGGCACAAAAACCAAGGCAGATTGACGGCACAGATAGAGAACAAAACTCAAACCCTAGCACGGGTTTCGAGGCACAAATCTCGAGGTTAAAAAAACTTTTCAACCGGCAGCGCTGGATGCTAAGGTCAACAATATGACCACGTGTTGAATTTTCCTTGAGCGCTTGAAGTGCTCACTGGAACCACGACCAAAGGAATCTCAAGTTTGACTAAAGGAAGCGCTTTGCTACACCTTGCTGGGCGCTAAAAACAAAATCGTCAATTTAAGAGCTCAAAGAACTCACAAAAGACCCGCCAAGGCGGAGAACGCCAAAGATGAAAACCCTAAATCGCGTCCAAAAAAGAAGCTGATCCAGAACGAAAAAACCACAGAATCATGACAAAGGATGAAAGAAAAATGCCAATCTCCAAATCGCGACTAGGAAGTTAAGAAAATCGCCAACTTTTGCAGGAAGTCCTTAGAGGAAACAAATTGACGACCAGATACCTAGAACAACACCCACGATCACGACAAGGAGAACAAAACGCGATCAAGGCAGAGATCGCAGCTTAAAAATGCCCAAAAAAAAAAGAATCGTGACCCCTTAGATGCAAATCGCGACCCTAAAAATGGCGACCATAGAATGCTTCAACGACAAACAAAAACAGTGAGCCTACCGAAAAAACAAAACGCCAGACATAGGGAATCGCAGCCTTCAAAAGAAAAACGTGATCTTCAGACACAACAACGTCGATGCTGATCAGAACCCCAAACACGTGACTAGAAGTTGCGACCAAATCTTAGAAGTCGTCGCTAAAGATAAAAACCCTTCAGGAAAGCAAAACGCGTCCTCCAGGTAAGAATGTGACCTTCAGGAAACAAAACACGACCCTAAAAGTCGCGATTGCACAAACACCTTCAGCAAACAAAAGATACGACCTCTAGGCAAAAACCGCGACCCAGGAAAAAAAAGAGCCCAGGCCATACGGCTGTACGTATGTTGTACGGATATTACAACGAGCACAGGAAGAATGAAAAAAATTTTTAAAGACAAGATTCCCGCTCGAATGGCTCTGATACCATGTAATGAATTAAATCAGAATGATATATTATTTACAAAAGAGCAATGCTCTTAAATAGAGTTACAAAGAGATGTTTCTATAAAGACTACAGGATTTCCATAAAGGAAACTACAACTAATAAAGCAAAAGAAATAGAAACATTCTAAACTAAAACAGAATTAGAAACTATCTAATAAAATACAATATTGACCATTAATATAAGCTAAATAATATTATAATATAGGTAAGATTTCAACTAGAGATAAATATGCTTGTTTCATTGATGGATCCTGGCTATGCAGACACATGAAGTCACTTGAAACATGATTATGAAAATCATTCCTTTGTATATTTGATTTACACTGGGTAAATCCCACCACAGAGCCACCATTGGATTCGTCTAAGAGACGTTTAGGATCATTTGATAATCCTTGGTTTTGTCTTTAAGCCATTAAAACTTGCACGAGTCTTCTCATTTTAGGAGAATTTTCTCCATTATGTCTATTCGTTGCATGGAATAAGCAGTATGTGTATGCCGTAGGAGATGGTTTTGCCACTTGCCCTGTCAGTGAAACAGGCTGATCACTAACATAGTTGATAAAATAATTTTGTCCACTTGGAGGACATGGAACTTGCCGAAGTAGTGCAATGTTCAAGGGCACTAATGGCTTGATCGAATCTCTCTAGATCTTTCTTGAAGTGATCATATGATCCTCTAATTCAACAACATACTCCTGAGCTTCTTGCAGTTCTGTAGTATTTCTTTGCTTGAGAAAGAAAGAAACTTCAGAAGATTGTGCATTTGTGAAACAAATGAGAAGGATTTCTGACGAAGGATTCAGGGTGTTCGCAACTTTGCCAACCAGACAGTTGAATCTGGCCACGAACTCTCTTATCGGCTCACTTCTGTCTTTTTTGATGTTCGAGAGTTGAGCAAACAAAATATGACTATCTTCTGCAGGCTTGAAACAAGAAAGAAATTTCTCACTCATGGACTCCCAACTCGTGATCGACCTAGCAACAAGGTGATTAAACCATTAAGCTGGTGTGCCTTGCAAGCTCTCCAAATATAAGTGAACTGCAACATCTTCATGTGCAATGCTAAGAATCCCACAAGCGGTGGTGAAGGCTGAAATATGCTCATCAGGATGCTATTTTCCATTGCCATGAAACTTTCCAAAATTTTTCCTTGATCCTGCAGGAAGTTCATGGTTTTCCGCTAATGCCAATGAACCGATCTGATTTCCCCATGGTTGAGGTGGGTGATTGTTGATGTGATTAGCCCCCTGATCAGCCATAAGAATCCTTTTGCTGAAACTAGAAAAATTGAGTGCACTATGGACCTTTTTGAATTTGCAATGGATAAGATGGAGGTCTTATGTCATTCCTCAGCAGAGTCGCCAAAAACTGTTAGCATTTTATTTTGCACCTTTCGGTGTGAAGCAAAACGGATAGATGTGCAGTAGAACCGCTCTTTGAATTTGTAGGGGAAGCTCCCTGTAAAATAAAACTTAATTAAAAACTGTACAATATGAATATGCTTTTCAGGGGTTTTTCATACTTATGCTGAATAAAAAGGGAAATTTGCAATAGTCCTTGGGTATGCAGCGTGCGGAAATGCTGAGACGCACATTCGACAACAAAGCAAAGATTTTGCGCTTTTTAATTGGAAACAAGACCTAGGCTACACGCTTGCGCTATTCAACTAAATTCAGAGGCTGAGCAAGGCAAGTACACGCGAATTGGATTGAATAACACTTAAACACGAACGCCAAGATTAAATCGAATACAGAAGGGACCAAGCCGCAACTCGTATATTCAACTTTATTTACAACACAAAGTTTGCAAATTCATTAAATGGCTTATCCTTGGGCACAGATGACAAAACCTTTTATTAAATATTTATCAGCGAAAGAAGGCATAATAGATGTTTATTGAACGAACAACAAAAACACAGATTGAACATCAGGTAATTAACAATTCCAGCGTAATGAAGGCATGAGAATTGCCATTTTCATTGATTGATCAAAATATAACACTGAATACTGAAAAAAACTAATTGCTAAAAAGCTTCGAGAAAAGCTAAATAACAATGAAGTTGAATTCTAAAATCTATCTCCTCCTAAAAAGTGTGTAGAAGACACTTATTTATACCTTAAAACAAGAATTGCATGAAAGGGAAAAAAGAGTTGAACTAATACTCTTCAACCTAGATCTAGAGTTGCATGTATACATGCAAGCTTATTTGCATAATAAAAATACTAGAAAAATGTCTCATGCAATTCAATTAACTCAAAATTGCATGTTATTACAATGAGTTCCAAAATTGCATGATTTCTAAAAGATCTAAAAATAAATAAGAAATTTGAATGCACAATCAATTCTCAAAATAGATCTTTGAAAATTCCTCCTACTGAAAATAGCTTCTCTGGAGACAGTGAAAAATGGCAAAGTCTGGGAATCCAAATTATGTTGGAATTCTTCAACCTTCGCCTCGCCTGGGATGATTATGGAGTCCAAGTGAATGGTCTTCCGTTGAAGTATGATGTTTCCTTCTTCAACAATCTTTGCGAGCTCAAGATATTCCTTCTCAGCCTTGTCAAATTTTACAGTGATTTCCGCCAAAAGATACATTTTGTCCACTTGAGGATCATCATAGAACCTCTCTCTAATCAGCTGCTGGAATCCAAAAATTTGAGGAAAATTCTGCCCTATACGTCTGATTTTGCTTCTTCGATTGATGGAAAATTGGATTTTTTGCCTTATATGATGTCAGACCTGCACAAAATAATAATTTTCTTGCAAAATATCCTTCAAATTGGTCCTCTTTGTGCTCGAGAATGAAAAACTCTGCCTTTAACCTGTTGAAGAATAAGTTTTTGCTTATTTGTAATGTTCCCTTTTTGGCACATGGACCTTTTGTGCGCATTATGCTTGTTCCTAGTCCTTCGGAGGGTATTTGTCATAGTTGAGAGAACTCCAATGTTCGTGGAATGGCCATGGATCAGTTTTTCAGAGCAATTGATGTTGGATTTGAGCTCAGTGATGTTTTAGGATGACAGTGCAACTTTCGGAAGTTTGTTCGGCATCCCAGATAGCTCTCCAAGATTCTTGGAGGAGCCATCTATTTTTAGAAAGTCACCCGAATGGCGTCGTTATTCATCCCAAACCATATGGAGCATGTTGGTACAGTTTATTTGGCATTTCGGTGAAGTTTGGGATTTCCGCAAAAAACAAGTATTTTAAATTTTAATGAGCTAACAGTTAATTTTTTGCACTTAGACTTATAAGTTGGAAAATAATTATAAAGTGCAAGGGTATGATAGCTCATTGGAAAGGGGAAAAGTCACTCTTTTACTTAGGCACATAAAAGTGAGAGCTAATGTGGTGAAATATTGGAGTTTGAGGGGAAAAACTATATTTTCTATTTAATAATTCATTCTATTGTGCAAACTCCTAAAAAGTGTCTATATAAAGGGGTTGAGAGCTCATTTTGCTCTTTATGCTGGAAATTGTATTGTTACTTTGCTGGATTGAACCTGCGTGTTCTTCTTTTCCTTCTTGAGGACGAAAACCCTCTTGGAGAAGATTAGTTTCGGTGGTGAAAGATCCACCCTAGCTGGTTTGAGGTGATTTCATCCAGGAATCACACTAAACTTCATGGAGTTTGATGTTTGTGATGAGTTTTGGTTTTGATGGTGATTGTGATATTTGGTGTTATGATTTTAGTGAGATTTTGGAGTGGATTTTAGAGTTGTTTGTTGTTCCTTGGATTTCCCAAAGCTGACCGTACAGTACCGACTGTACTATAGCATGAGTTTTTGATGTGGTAATGAGTGAAGTTGTTTGTTTTGCCTTGATGAAGACTTGTATCTCTTTGTATGTGGTAGACCACCATTTCTTAGCAGATTGCAGGTTAACATTTGCTGTTGCAGCCTCCTTTACCTCTGCCGTACCATCACAGCAGGCTGTATAAGGTTCTGTACTGGCGTGAGGATTTCAGTCTTGGTCGCTGGTGTTTGAAAGGCTGAAAAGGGTTCTTTTGAGGCATTTTGACTTAGCAGATGGTTGGAAGACTTTGTGGGAAGAAGACTTGCTAAAAACCCTTGCATTTGATGCATGACTATCTCTCTACATGGCCACCGTACAACAACAACAAAGTTATTTTGAGCACAGTTGTTGACAATAGTTTGGTATTATGGTATGATCAGTTTGAAGTATTTTTCTAGCCTTGTTTATTGTTATATTCTTCATCATTGATTAGGAGTTTTGAGCTAATCCTCTAAGTGTTGTAACATGCTGAATCTTCATTGTAACACTTTCATTGTTGCAAGCTTTGTAATGGCTTCCCACTGAACAAGTGGATGTTCTTTCATTTCCTGTACTTCATGGCTTAGGTTCCCGCTGAATAAGTGGATGCACCGGTTTACATTTCTTGTACTCCCACTGAATAAGTGGTTGCCCACTGCACAAGTGGATGTTTACATTTCATGCTTATTCCCACGATTGAGTGGATGCCCACTGAATAAGTGGAAGATTGTTACTTCAGTTGGTTTATGATTTTGAATGCTAACTCTAAAGCACTTGTATGCTCTCACCTTGCCCACATCGGGATCTGGGTGATCAGAAGAGTGTGGAAGAACATTGCTCATAACATTCAGTGTTGTCATCTTGTGTTTCAAAAAAAGATCAGGGTAGCATATTATAGTGGTATCAAAGCTGGTGATCTTGCCAGCTTGTTTGGGTTGCTACTCACTCTTTGCAGATCTTCAGTTGTGGAACAAAATTTCAGCCTTGCATGTTGGTGATCAGCACTTGCATGTGTGTGTTCAATGATCTGGCAATGAAAGATTTTGTTCAGTGGATGTGAAGCATGGCATCTCTTAGGGAAAATGATCTGTGTGAAAGGCTTTTCAATGTAGTGATGAAGCTGGAATCTTTGCAAGGGTCAAAAGAGAGTCTTCTCAACACCTTGGAGGAAGTTGAGAAATGTTTGTCTAAAGTTTCTCAGTCACCTTCATCTAGACAAGGATGTAAGACTTGCTGTTATCACATGTATTAGTGAAATCACAAGAATATCAGCTCTTGAAACTCCTTATGATGATGGAAAGATGAAGGGGATATTACAGTTGTTCGTGGAAAGCTTTCATGGTTTGGGTGACATCAAAAGCCCTTCTTTTACTAAGAGGGTCAAAATCTGAGAAACTATTGCCAAGGTTCGAGCTTGTGTGATGATGCTAGACTATGATTGTGAAAACCTAATGCTCCAAATGTTTGGCTATTTCCTTGCTGAAATTAGGAAAGATCATGATATGGATGTTTTGTTAGCAATGCAAGATATCATGACATTGGTTGTTAATGTGAGAAATGATGTTCCCCATCCTCTCTTAGAAGTTTTATTGAACAACATAAGAAAGGATGATCAAGATTCTCTATCAGCTGCTAATGTGCTAGCTGAAATGGTTGCTTTCCAATGTGAAGAAAAATTGAAAGCTTACATGGCAACAAAGCAAAAAGAAGATGTGATAATTGAACAGCTAGCTGATTTAGAAGAGACTGTAGTAGAATTTTCTGAAATTGAGCTTAACCTTGAAGGAGTCAAAGATGTTTCGGAACCGGAAGTATTGGACTTTGCAAGTCCTACATTTGATGAGGAGTCTGATGGATATGAAGATGCCACTACATTAAAAATTGAAATGAGAATGATTGATAGATTGCTAGAAGGCAATTTATCAAGCGAGCTTAAGATCATTGTAGCAGAGTGTCTTGATGAGGACAAGGGGAAAGGTGAATTTGCAGCAGTTGAAGAAATTGATGCTGCTGAAATTTTCAGAACACCTAATGTGGAGCATCTTCACCATTCTAGTGAAGGCAATTCCGATTATGAGTGGGGATTTCCCATGCAAAGTGAAGAACAATTTGACTTCTCAAAGATCTCGGATGAAGAGCATGTTGAAGGAGAGCTTGATGAAAGCTTTAAATCAGCCTTAGTGATGACTCAATGTTTGAGTTTGGTGCTGCCATATCATTTGATCAAAGTGATTGTGAAGAGAAGTATGTTTTGGAGATCATGCCAAAGGAGTGAGAAGTTGCAAGGGCAGATTTAGTTGGGGTTGTGCAAGAGGAAGGTAATGAATTTCACATTCATGATAACCTTCTCTTTGTCTTAGATGCAGAAGGAACTTATGATAATCCTCTTTTCTTATTGGATGATGAAACAACTCTTGATAGAGGCAACACATTCAATGATAACATCAAGATATGGGATCCAGGAGCTGTTCCAAAAATTGAGTTAGAGTGTGGTTTCCACTTTGTCGGTATAGCGGAACCATATCATGAGGAAGCGTTGATCCTTATGGTTGGTAATCCCCCTGGGAGACCACCAGATTGGAAGTGTGCAAATGAGGAGACAGTAGAGTTAATGAGTTGTAATTCATGCCCATCATATGTTATTGGCGATGAAGTTTTTGCTTGGGACGTGATGGTTCATGGCGACCCCAATCTCTTTGACATTGAGAAGTTGTCAAAATGTAGTTGTGTAGTTGCTGGAAATTTCATTACAACAGCTAAGAGAGGAGGTATCAAGCTTATTCCTTATGAAACCCTGAAGGAAGTAGGACCTAATTGTGACATCTACTTGTTTGACAATCCATCCCTTGGATTGAATGGTGTTCTAACTTATGCTAATTCTTCTTTGGGGTGGGTTTTGAAGACAGCAGTTACTCCATGTCCCTTAGTGGTTGATGCTTTCATGGATGGGGTACAAGAGAATTTCAAAGAAGTCACCAATTCCCATGATGAGCAAGATGCTACGGATGGCACTTGGAGTTATGATGTATACTTTTCTAGGAATGATCCTTGTAGGGATAAGGATCGAAATTTCAGACATTATAGTGTTGTTTCTTTCTTTACTAGCTATTTGGTGATTACATTTGCACTCTTACTAATGGATTGGAGAGAGATTTTGAGTAAGGAGTGGAGCAATAAATGAATGGCTACTCTTGGGAGGGTTCCATGGCAAGGAATGGGTCAGATTTTCAGTCTTCAGCTTGCTGTTTGGTTTCAGGGCAGCCACCTCACATCTTTGTTTGCTCTCATTCAAGAGAGTTGGCACATTATTTCTTGCCAAGGAAGTAAAGGGTTTCAGTTGGAGATTACATGGAAGTGTTTCCCAGCCACTTCCGAGGTGTTTTTGTGCAAAATAATGCTCATTTCACGTGCTTGTACTTGGAAACCCCATTGGTACTGCTGTTGTCCCTTATCTAGAGTACTAAAATCTGCTTGTGCTTCGCTGATTTCAGTTTTGAATAGCAGTGATTATTTGTTACCTCAGACCTTCCTAAATATGAAAGCTCATCTTTTGAAGGATTGTGAGGTAAATTTTGATAGTTTACTCTCGGTTTTGGTCCAGGACAGTGATCTTCCACATGCTTTGGTTCATCATTCAGAGACTTTTGGAGTTGGAACCGTGAGGGATTTCACAAGTCCTAATGATCATATCAGAACAATTTAGAGGAGGCATGTTAGATCCAAGCAGTGTTCAGGTGAGTTGGATGAATTCTTGCAAAGGATTGTTTTCCTTTTGCAAGAAGTGTGGAGAGGATTACGATTGCTGTTATGACACAACATGACGGATGGTATTTAGGCGCTCACATACCTCCTAGATTGATTTGGGATCTTGGAGTAGTATTATTCAGGATGGATTTGACGGTTGTGTTTGACGAATTGCTTGAGGGCAAGCAATTTCGAGGAGGGCGGATTGTAATGTTCCCTTTTTGGTGCATAGACCTTTTGTGCGCATTATGCTTGTTCCTAGTCCTTCGGAGGGTATTGGTCATAGTCGAGAGAACTCCAATGTTCATGGAATGGCTGTGGATTAGTTTTTCAGAAGAATTAATGTTGGATTTGAGCTCAGTGATGTTTCAGGATGACAGTGCAACTTTCATAAGTTTGTTCGTCTTCCCGGATAACTCTCGAAGATTCTTAGAGGAGCCGTTTATTTTTAGAAAGTCACCCGGATGGCGTTATTCATCCCAAACCATATGGAGCATGTTGGTACAGTTTATTTGGCATTTCGGTGAAGTTTGAGATTTTCCGCAAAAAACAAGTATTTTAATGAGCTAACAACTAATTTTTTGCACTTAGACTTATAAGTTGGAAAATATTTATAAAGTGCAAGGGTATGATAGCTCATTGGAAAGGGGAAAAGTCACTCTTTTACTTAGGCACATAAAAGTGAGAGCTAATGTGGTGAAATATTGGAGTTTGAGGGGAAAAAGTATATTTTCTATTTAATAATTCATTTTATTGTGCGAACTCCTGAAAAGTGCCTATATAAAGGGGTTGAGAGCTCATTTTGCTCTTTATGCTGGAAATTGTATTGTTACTCTGCTGAATTGAACCTGCGTGTTCTTCCTTTCCTTCTTGAGGACGAAAACCCTCTTGGAGAAGATCAGTTTCGGTGGTGAAAGATCCACCCTAGCTGGTTTGAGGTGATTTAATCCAGGAATCACACTGAGCTTCATGGAGTTTGATGTTTGTGATGAGTTTTGGTTTTGATGGTGATTGTGATATTTGGTGTTATGATTTTAGTGAGATTTTGGAGTGGATTTTAGAGTTGTTTGTTGTTCCTTGGATTTCCCAAAGCTGGCCGTACAGTACCAGTCGTACTGTAGCATGAGTTTTTGATGTGGTAGTGAGTGGAGTTGTTTGGTTTGCCTTGATGAAGACTTGTATCTCTTTGTATGTGGTACATCACCATTTCTAAGTCGATTGCAAGTTAACATTTGCTGTTACAGCCTCCTTTACCTCTGCCATACCATCACAATAGGCCGTACAAGGTTCTATACTGGCGTGTGGATTTCAGTCTTGGTCGCTCGTGTTTGAAAGGCTGAAAAGGGTTCTTTTGAGGCGTTTTGACTTAGCAGATGGGTGGAAGACTTTGTGGGAAGAAGACTTGCTAAAAACCCTTGCATTTGATGCATGACTACCTCTCTACATGGCCGTCGTACAGCAGCAACAGAGTTATTCTGAGCACAGTTGTTGATAGCAGTTTGGTATTATGGTATGATCAGTTTGAATTATTTTTCCATCCTTGTTTATTGTTATATTCTTCATAACTGATTATGGAGTTCTGAGCTAATCCTCTAAGTGTTGTAACATGTTGAATCTTCATTGTAATACTTCCATTGTTGCAAGCTTTGTAATGGCTTCCCACTGAAGAAGTGGATGTGCCAGTGAGATTAGTTTCTATTTGCTTTGTAAGGCTTCCCGCTGAATAAGTGGATGTGCCTCTTTCATTTCTTGTACTTCATGGCTCAGGTTCCCGCTGAATAAGTGGATGCACCTGGTTTACATTTCTTGTACTTCCACTAAATAAGTGGTTGTCCACTGTACAAGTGGATGTTTACATTTCATGCTTATTCCCATGATTGAGTGGATGCCCACTGAATAAGTGGAAGATTGTTACTTCACTTGTTTTATGATTTTGAATGCTAACTCTGAAGCACTTGTATGCTCTCACCTTGCCCACATTGGGCTCTGGGTGATCAGAAGAGTGTGGAAGAACATTGCTCATAACATTTAGTGTTGTCATCTTGTGTTTAAAAAAAAATCAGGGCAGCATATTACATTATCACCTTGACTCCCATGTGAAGAAAACAAGAAGAAAAACCTCCCTATAAGGCAGCGCCACCTTTTCCTTTTCTCAACTCAGCTTTTTTATATTTAGAACATGCTTTTTTCCTTTGTTTGAATCATGTAAATGAGGCGGGATATCAAATTGAAGAGTTTACTTTTAAATAGCCTTAAAAAGGCATGCAAAAAGTTGCGATTCCTCATGAAGGGGTCGTCTGGCTAAAAATAGAGGTGTTTGCTTTAAAAAAAAAAAAAATAGAACTTTGAGCAAAGTTGGCACTCCAAGATGAGGACGCACCATTGGAGAGGCGGACGCGCCTGTATTTAGGCGGACGCGCTTGTTTCTAGGCGCGCGTGCCTAATTCTAGGCGCGCGTGCCTAATACTAGGCACGCTAAACTTTTAAAACTTGCTATGTTTGATGATGACACGCTTGTAGAGAAGACAATGTGCTTTCAGTTTTTTTAAAGATTTTGCTTTGCTTTTTTAGAACGGTTTGCACTAAACTTGGCGCTCAGAAGCGCATTCAGGCGCGCCTAAGTTGAAGTGGGTGCGCCCTATGCTTGGCGCGTGCGCTTCCTCAGAGGCACGTCCATTGACATGGCCGTCCTCCCTTTATTGAATGCGCGCTCTTCTTTTGCAAGACGCGCCTATGACTTTGAAATGCACCTTTGGCTCCGTTGAGGTGACTTAGACTTGTTGAGCGCTTTGCTCTTGATACTCTTGAAAATTTGAATTTTTCTAAAAGGCAGACACGCCAATCTTGGGGCAGACGCGCCAATCTTGGGGTGGACGTGCCTGTGCAAAGGCGTGTGCGCCTTCACAATGGTGCGCTTTATTTGATGGTTGCCCTCCTTTGTCGCCAAAGTGCCTTGCAATCGAAGGTGCTTCCTTCCTTGATGACGAGCTTCTTTTCCCTTGGCTTATATGGCGTGCTCTAGTGAGTTTAGGCGTGCTTTTGCGGAATTAGGCGTGCCTTAGTGGGATTAGGTGTGTCTTTGCAGGATTAGGCGCGCTTTCGTCAATTTGGATGCATCTTTGTGTGTCTAAGCGTGTCTTCTTCAATTTTGGCACTTGTTTGGCATGCTTCAAGTGCGGATGCACTCAATTTCTCCTTGAAATCATGCTTTTCTTTCACTTAGATGCCTTCCACACTGCAAAACATTCATTTATTCCTATTTGACGCGTTTTGGGCTTCCTTTGGTGTATTTTTCTCCGGACAAGCGCACTTGAAACTTGGCGGACGCGCCTCTCTGTTGTCTGGCACACGTCAATGTTCCTTGGCGCGCCTCAACTCCTTTGTAATGTTCCTTTTTTTGGCACATAGATTTTTGTGCACATTATGCCTTGTTCTTAGTCCCTTGGAGACTATCTGGCATTTTTGGGAGAACTCTAATGTTCTTGGAGTGGTCGTGGTTCAGTCTACAGAACAGATAAGTGGTTTTCTTTCTAAGAATGGTCTAATTCTCTATGGCATTGAGCTCAGTGGATGTCTAGGGTGGCAGTGATGTTTTCAAAAGTTGGATCGGGCTCCCGGTTTACTCTCCAAGATTCTTGGAGGAGCTGTCTATTTTTGGAAAGTCACCCGGAAGGCATCGTTTCGCATCCCAAACCCTACAGAGCATATTGGTTCAGTTTAATTTGGAGGCAGTTTGGGTTTTTCCGCAAAAAGTAATATTTAATGAGCTATTTTAATTATTATTTTCATTTAAGCTCCTAGGGGTGAAAATAATTAATAAGTACGTAAGTGTTATAGCTCATTGGAAAGGTTTTTAAGTGTTTTAAATGATACACTTAAAAAGGGGACCTCACACATGATATATTTTTATTATTTCAAAAAGGTCTTTTGGAGAGGAGAAATATGAAGAGTTAAAAGGAAAATAATAATATATTCCTCTCAAAAAAAGTTATAAAAGGGGAATGAAAGCTCATTTGAAGGGTTATGCTTAGTTTTGATATTGTTATGCTGTTGGGATTGAACCAAAGAGTTCATTCTTCCTTCTTGAAGACAAAAACCCTCTAGAAGATGTCCAGTTTTGTTGGTGAAATATCCTGCCTAGCTGGAAGAAGGGCAACTTCATTCAGGAGTTGCATTGGGCCAAATATGGATTGAATGATTTTGGAGTTTGATCTGAGTTTTTGTTATTATCTTGAAGATTGATGTTGTTGAATGATTTCTGAGTTATGAATAAAGAATGTTGAGAAGTTTTGATGTGATTTTTAGCAAGGCCGTACCTCTAGGAGGCCATACATGCTTAGGGAAGAAATATGCATTGTGAAATCCTCAAGCAAGTTTGTTGAAGTCTATTGTTCAGGACTATATCTCTACTCCTAGCACTGCCATTCATTGATATTTCTGATTTTTTATGTGAGCTGAAACCTATGCAAATTTCAGATCCATACTGTCCTGGCAAAGGGCGCCGTACAGCATAAAGAGGGTCTTTTCTGTATGCATTGTCTGATCAGATTTCTGATTTGTGTGGGCAGATTGTGTATGAATAAAATCTTTGTGAGCTGCAGCAGTTGTTATGAGTTGGGTGGTTTCATTGTTTAATCATGCATTCTTCTTTCATGGCCGTACCAGGGCTGCATATGAAGATTAGTCATTTATGGTTGTAAAGCTTATGATGCTCTATTGTTGAATTGGCATTCTATTCCCTTGTATTGGAAGATTAATTCCAAGCTGGTTTAAGATTGTTTTGCTGTATGTTTAAATGACATTGTACCCCTGTTCTGATCGTACACTTGCATAAGAATGTTTTGTAGATGTAGTATGGTATAGTGCAGATTAGATGAATGGATTTGGAGTAGTATTTGCCATATGGTAGTGCTCATTTCTGAGCAGTTTTCAAGAGCTTTGGGTGCAGATTGAAAATGTTGTATGAGTCACATGTTTGCTGAGCCGTACCAGTCAATCTTGGGCTTGTGTATCCTTGCTGAGCCATTCTTGTGGTTTGAATTAATGTTGTTATCCTTCTTGTTGGCATTTGATATGAGTCTTTGATGTGGGAGTGAGTTGGAAAGAGGATGGTACATTGTAAAGATTGCTTTGATGCATGATACAAGGGCTGTCCCAGGAGATATCAGACCTGCACCAGCAAAGGAAGAGATACAGATCAGTCTACAGTCCTATTTTCCATACTTCCTATGTGTGGAACATTCATGGGTATTTTATGGTCTAGTTGTGTGTTTGCAGTCCCTCATTAGATTGAGCATTTCTGTGCTATGTTTGCTACAGCAGAGGCATGATTAATTCTGAACTGGTATTCTAACATTGTAGTTGTTCATTCATTGTAATCTTCTGATGCAAAACACACTTAATAACCCCTGGATGGTTCAACCGCCAGTGTGGAGCAAATGAATCTTTCTTTCATGTCTATTCTACCCACTGAATAAGTTGTGAATACCCACTAGATAAGTGGATAGTTTGTAATTTTCATTCTTGTATTCACACCCACTGAGAAGGGGCGAATTCCCACTGCATAAGTGGATGCTTGCTCATAGCAGATGAATGTTATTCCATGTTGCACAATACTATAGCTTTGTAAGCCAAGACACATTATGCTCTCACCTCGCCCGAATTGGGAACTTGGTGATCAGAAGTGTGGAGGTGATTTAGTTGGATGCAATATTGTGCTAACATTGTACTATCATTGTTTACATTTTGAAAAAATTTTGGGGGTAGATTGTTACATCCTTCTGGTGTGCCTGATTTAGGCTAGGCGCTCCTGATTTGGGCTAGGCGTGTCAAAACCTTTAGCCATGTGTCTGAGCTTTAACCTTTAAAAGTATTTCTCAATCTTGCTTCTTTGATGCCTCAAATTCATCTAGTAGTGCCTATCGATGTCTGATCTTTATATATAACACCTGCGAGATTGGTGAAAATAGGGTGATATGCAGAAAAATTCATATGGGTACAAGTACAACAGTTTTAAAAAAATGTCACTTCCTTTATTAAACTATAAGTGGGTGAAAAACTTAGTGTAGTATTTAAGTTTATCACACAAAGCGAATATATGTGTGACAAATCTCATAAAAAAAGTCGTGGTTCCTTCTAATGCCGCCATCCTACTAGGCATGCGAATGTTCTTAAATTTATGTTTTCTTTGTTATTGGTGTGTGCCAATATATTGTATAAAAAACTTTGAATGAAAGTTTTCCCAATATGTACACCTTTTTGACACACCTATACATATAAATCTACATGTGCTTCTATGCATTGTTCTACACTTCTCTTAGACGAAATTCACTCTCAATGAATTAGAACCATTAATATGATAACGAAAGTCGCTTTCTTAATGAAAGATGCATCCTTCTATAATAAAAATTGCAACCTTTCTATAAGGGAGGTTGCATCATTTCTATAAAGAGAAGTATCCTTCTATAAGAGAAGTCGTATAAAAATGTTAAAAGTATTTTCATTTGTCATCGTTCTTTAAAAAAAAAAACTAGTGGATCCTATGAAGAGTGTAATGTAGGCAATCCAAAAGCAATCAACATTAAATTAGCCACTAAACATAGTTTGGTAGCTATCTAATGATATGTAGGTTCATGTTCGATAGGTGGGGACAATGGAGAGAATTGAATGCATAGACTCAATTCATAAGGACTACCTTTTATCATAAACCCATCTCACGTATTTAAAGATTAAGACCCTCGGGCAATCCTTCTCGACAAGATATTTCAAGGTTTGGTGGGGTATTTGCATAACATTTTACCACAATGCTCTATTTTAATAAGCATGAGTAACAACCAACATTTCTAGGTCATGAACATAGAATAATTCTCTATGCTGTTCGACTTCGAAATCAAATTGCAATATAGAGGATTGTGGTCTAAGTTGTGAAAAATGGAGTTATTTGTTATACTATGAAATGAATTTGCACCGACCATCCTTGGGATGAGGGTGAGAGAAGGAGAGTGGATAGTGATATGTGTCTTCACATAAGTTTGTTAGCTTATTAACAAGGCAATGAAAAGCCGTCATCTCAAGATATCACTCTCTACTCAGTTTCTAATGTACTAGGACTATTCATACTATGATGTAATTGTTGGAAGCTTAATGATTATATTCTTACCTAAAGCTTATGGATATTTTTTTCCCCATATGTGATTATCTAAGACAAAAAAAAAGTATTTCGTAGGGTTTGGAAGTAATTTAGAGAAAAAAGATGTTCAAGGTTTTTATACATGTTTCTCTTATTTGTATGTAAGAGTTTAATTAATAACGTGATATGCAGTTCATATCCTCACCCGTGGTGTAGACATGACATCTTTGGGTTATATTATATATATAAATTTTTCTGGTTGATAATTCATGTTGCATGGGTTTAGCTTCATCATTCTTAAGTTACCTAGGGTTGCCTTTCAACATATCCTTTAATCGTTCTCGCTTCATATTCATTAGAGTTATAGTGAATGCCTTTTGGCATTGAGGGGGATTTAAACCTAGGAAACACTCTTATGAGTGCTCTTCATTATGCCCCACAATCATTTCACACACTTAAATAGCTCAAGTCGAAATCAGATACTTTTTAGCACCTCCAACTGACTCACTTTCAGGAATTTTTAATATCAAACTATGTATATGTATACCATATTATACAAAAATGTAAATGTTGTAGTCTCTTCTCTCAAGACAGGAAACCTAAAACAAGTTTCTGTATTTCCCTCTTTAATATACATAATGATTCTTGTTATGACCATGGACAATATGATGTTTAGAGGCAACTTGATGAAACAATTGGAGTTCTGACTTAGTGGGCTTCCCTCGTCCATTGAAGGTAGAGCTTATTAGCTAACCTCCCAGAAGGTAACATTAAACCTCACATTCTTCAAAGCCAACCAATTAGAGATCCCCTCAATCTAATTTATCATGATTCCTTGGAATATTTTTGTTTAATATTTGATTAATCATCTTTATTTTTTTTCTATTTATAATTATAATTAAAAAATAGTAGTGTTCTTAACAAGTAGTTAAATTGGCATGTCTGGTGGTTTAATTGGATTGACTTGACTTAATACTGAGCGCATGGCCACTTCAAGAAAACTATGCCATTCTTATGATTGAATTTCCAAATGTCCTAGGTCATTTAGATTTGGTAGCAATATTTAGGATGGAGTTTGTTTGGATTTCTCAGCTCCCCTTGGTTAGCTTATTTGGCAAGCATAGTCCCAAGGATTATAAAACTATGGTAAGATGGTAGTGGAAAGGCCCAACACATACATCAGAGATGCCATAAATGAAAATCCTTCAATCACTAGAGCTATGAAATTTGAAAGACTAACTTCACTGATTATAACTGAACATCTCGTATGAGCTACTAAAGCTAAATGAGCCAGATTCCGTCATGTTCTATGTTTGAACATTTATATATATTGAAACTAAGTTTAGAGATATATACTATTATAATAGTTGATAAACCCTTGATATTGTTGAGGCTTTTTAAAAGATGCAAGCAACACCTAAAAACATAACTTTATTATTATAGCCATAGAGGATGTTTTGTCTTGGATGTTAAAGAGAATCATCATCTCTAAAAATAAGAGATGTCATATAATTTGCATTGTCATGCATATAAGATATTGTCATATGTAAAGTCTCCAATTTCAGATAATTATCTTGTATATGAAATAATTTGATAAAAACCTTGGATAAATTTGCATGGCTAGGGGATTGATAACATTTGATATTAGTTATTAAAGATTGTTATAATCTGTCATATCCCTAAATATAGGTGTAAAAATAATTAAAAGGTGAATAGTTTTCCATAGAAGGGATTGAGTAAAGGTGAGAGCATGGGTGTCCCCCTCTCCGCATTAATCATGCTGTCGAAAAAGACTGAGTGACCAACAAGAAGCAAAGAATTAACATAGTTTCGTATGATAAAAGGGAAGCATGGGTGACCAACAATTAATTGGACGGACACAAGTTTGGTCAAGAATGAGGAGCAGAGTATGTTCATTCTTGAATGCATAAATGGATTTGAGAGAAGTTTGGTTGATATAATGGATCTTGGTTGATAGTATGAGGGTGAGGAATGTCAAAAATTGGAAGTTGTTCAGTTGTGTGGGAAGATATCATCTTACATGACTTTAGTAGATTTCAAAAGGATCTCATGGATAAATAAGAAGCATTATCATTATGATTAGAACGGGCACGAGTTTAAGTGGTGAAGTTAGAGTGGATGAAGGCGTTTCGTGCAGAGCATCATTCGATAAGAGCTGTAGCACAAAGATCCACGATTATTCACATGCTAAAGATGAGTGTTAGCATTCGCCTTATACATCAAATAGAGGAGGGGCTTATGATGACAACGAGGAGGATCATCTTGAGACAGCAGATTTAGATCTTGAAAAGGGTCCTAAATTGGAGGAGGTGAAAGAAGCGATTAATCATTTGGGTTCCATTTGTGTGAGAGAGAGGCCTATTAGAGGCGAGTGGAGGTGGGATTGGGTGTGAAAAGGCGTGAATAATATGTCGTCTGGGTGTGGAGGTAGATGTAGGGACATCCATTGTCTTAGGGTGTGCTTGCAAATAATGAACTGGCTGTTGTTTGAATTCCACTCCATGACTGCCACTTCTGGGCACCTTTTTCTTTCTCCTTTAGGTGCCTTGTTGCTGGTTCCTTGTGCTTGTGTTGGTGCCTTCTCTGTTGTAAGTCAAGTGGATATACGCAAGGGTAGAGGCAATTCTAGGTGATAGAGCAAATTCGAACATCGACATCAAAATGTCTTTGCCATTGCTCGTAGAGCTAAGTATACTCTTCTGTTGCAATTATCTTCCTAAAACAATAATTAATTTTGAACTATTTACTCTTGTGGCTGAAAGGAAATGTTCTAGGTTGATATATGCATAAGAAATATTTGGTATTGCTATCACTAAGTTTGTGAAGTTTGGCCTTACACCTGCCAGTTTCATTTGTTTAAAAGCTTCCACAACCTTTTTAACAAAACATTTTGGACATACCCTGAAAGCAAGGCATTCCATGAGACCTCATTTCTTTGAGGCATTTTGTCAAATAGTTTGCATCTTGTATGTGTGAGGCAGCGTTTCTTTGAGGAATGGTATTGAACAGTTTGTGTGCTCAATGTATGCTCTTGCTTTGTGTATCTGTTGTTCGGGTGGAATGTCATTGTACCTTGACATCCATACTTATGTTTAATATACTTCAAACTTTGAAATGTGCATATGTACACAATTATGTATAGGAGTATTATAACTTAGTTGTTATTATGCCCCACATTCAACGGCTAGGGAATATTTGGGAATAGTTTATATTTAAGTTTACCACTATCACTGTGAGTTTATACAATGCATAATAATTATAATTGTTGAACATCGGTATAGATGTACCGATAAGTCTCAGAAGCATGTCGTAAACGGTTGAAGATAAGTTCATTACTTATGGGCTGCCCTTGCAAACTAAAATGAAGTTAGTATAAAATTCCTTAGATAAGGATGAGTAGAAAGGAAAAGTTGTTCTATCACAATATTATGTATTTGGGGTTTTGAATAACTTGTTAACTATCATTATCCTATGCAATAGTGGTAATCAGTCCCACTTCTGATCATATCATTGATATGATTAATACGTGAAAGCATCATTGATGTGATCAAGGTTAGGATTACAGATGTCGGTTTGGTCTGAAAAGATTGCGACAAAATTATATTCTTTGACTTTCTAGGAGGTCCTTGTCGAGATTGATCTTGTTTAATATCATTATAGTTAAAGAAAAGTTGATTATATCATTAATCACCAATGACGGGCATGGCAATAGTGTGGGAATCTCTGAGTGCTAAGTTGAGATATATAGGTGTGCTGATAGGGTAACTTGGTCTATTTGCTTGCTGTCTGCATGATGTTTTTTGATCTCTTATGTATAAGAACCTTGGTATTGGAACTATCACATGAACCATGGGAAGGGTACTAAAGCTGTATTGAATTGTGGTATGATTGTGTTCTAAATGGAAGGCAACTGCCATTTAATTTGATGGTGTTGTTGAGATCAAGTTAAGAGATAAACCAATTGTAATCATACTATATAGCATCTCTTGAAATCTTATTACTGACCATTAAGGTTATATCTAGCATAAAAAGCAAATGCAAATATTATCCAGTCCATGAAGTAGACTATTATAAGAATATGGGGTTGCACCATAAGGTAAGTGAATTAGAAGGCTATTATTATTATTATTATTATTATGGAGTGTATATTTTCATATGCTGACTTGATGGATATAGTGTTGCCAACTATCTTGGGTATGGTTCATACTTAAATCAAGTTTGTAATTATTGTTGTAAGTCTTTCCAAGTTTGGATGATTTTTATATGGTCTTGTTGATGTTGTTGTGTTCCACCAAGAAGGATGTCATAACATAATATGACTATGATATTTGATATCATTGAATCATATTGTAGTAGGACATCCTGTAGAGCTATATCGGGACTTTGCATAGTTGTTGCATTGTGAAGATATTATGCTTGTTGATGTTATGTGCTCTGTTATGACTGGATTTATTTTATATTGATTATGTTATTCATATTTTTGTGTATGGATTTGATTATGGGAATATTAGTAAGTGTTGGTATGAAATTGGGTGACAATGAAATCCTGAGAGTAGGAACCTATGTGTATAACCCTTGAGCTATTAAGTGAGAACTACATATGACTTCAATCCCGTTTGAAAGTGGGTATGTAGGTAGTTCTTGGGCGAAGGATGCTCTTGGAACCCAAGTCCGTAGGGGAGGGGTTTAGGGAATGACTCCAAGATATGGGGTGTTCCTAAACATTGATCAACTTTCCCTCTTCAATATGTTTCAGCTTGAGGATGAAACTACATCTAATGGCTTTGAACTCACCTTCCAATTAATAAGTCCTAACTATATAGGTCTAAGCCGATAAAAGACACTCCATTATCATTAAGCTTATCCATTATAAGCTTTATGGAGTTTGGCTTTCAGAATCTACTCTAATCTTGGATGAACTTTTAGAGTCACTGTCATCATGGCCAGTCTCTAATGTGAATTCACGAGAATGTCTCTAGACTTGTTGGGACTAAGATTATTAGAGTTTTGTGTGATAAACACTATGGTATTTTGTTTGATCTCAGTGATACATATAGGAAGGTGTATGTTAGCCTCAAGACCCTAGAAAGGTCTATTCTTCTAAGAAATAAGGGCATGATAAACTGGGCCATGACAAGGTTATGAATGTGTTATGGAAACCGACTAATCTTGCATTTAATGATGATGCTAAATTAAGCCATTATGATCTAATGGTGTGAACAACTCTTAATATGCGTGGACGATCTATTTGCTATAAATATGTGCTTGGATTTGTGTTGAATTAGGATGGAATTTCTTATGATTGTCTTTGCCAAATGCGAGCAACTAACAATAAGTATTATCATATATATGGTATGGTGGGTAATTGTATGTTAAGTTTTATGTTTGGTAATATGTAAATGTTACGTACTTAGAAGTAGAATGTTGTATAATAGTACTATCACGGGTTTGAGTTTTTGTCTAATAAATAGTGTCTTTTTGAGTAATAATGGAATGATGTGAATGGCTTTTGAGATTAATTTATGAGTTGTTTGGTTATGTATATGTGACCTACCTCCTGTGTGTATAATGTGTTACTTGCATGTTGGTAGTTTCAACCCCAAGACCTATAAGATTATGTGTATAGGTTTATGGATTCCTATATGGTAATTGTAACCAGATTAACTAGTCTAAGGTGTAAACCCTTAGGACATTATGTTTTAGATCAATATTCTTATACCTTTTAAATGTTAGAATGCTGAACCAAGATCGATACAGGAGCCGACTTCTTAGCATCACATGATGGTTGAAGTAAGGGCTCTACGAGGGCATAGGTAGGAGGAATGCAATACCTCCTAGAGAGTAGCTTGTTCTTCTTCTTCCGTGGTGATTACTGTCATTATAAATCCTATGACCCGCATCAAATATAAGCTTATTGATGCTCCATCTCAGGGAGCGTACTCTGCTTAAAAAGTATTCAGTTGTATCATAGGGTTAGTAGGCTTTCACCAGTAGCATGCAAGTGATAGATGCCAGGAGCTACCCGATTTCATAAGGCTTAGCAGGCTTTCACCAGTAGCATGTAGGTGACAGATGTCGGGAGCTACCTGGTTTCATAGGGTTTAGATAGGTTTTTGACAGTGGCATGTAGGCAACAAATGCTAGTACTAGTCCTGCTTTCGCCAGTGGTATGTAGGCAATGTATGCTAGTATCTACTTGCCTCAGGAGTTTAGTATTGGCATTGGGGTATCCAAATGGTTGTGTGTGCTTCCTATGTTATTTCTACCCGAGGCATGGTTCTCAAGGTTTCAATTGTTAATTAGGCCAAGTGAAAAATAGTACATGCACTAGTCTTAGTTGAGATAAAACCATAAGATACTATGATTGTGTTTATCTAGTTATAAGATGACTCGGATGCTTAGTGGGGTATGAAAATCTTATTAATGGCCTCATGTGTTATATTTTGTTACACTTACACCTTGGCTAGTGATGACCGCAAGTAGTATGGGATGCTTGCTTGTCATCACAGTTGGTAGTGAACTGGGAAAAGGATGGGACCCACGGTGTAGCACAAGATGCATAACAATCATTTTTCTAGTTGAGATTTATTTGAGGGCTTATGGGTTAGTGAACCAGGAAAAGGGGAAGATGCTTGTAGCAAGGTGGCAACCATTCCCCTTTTCTAGCTAGTCACTATGCGTACCTATGAGACAATCACACTATGTAGGTGTGGTGCATTTGTGAGATAGGTCGCATTATGTGTATGTGAATTAGTCACTATGTGTATATGTGACACCCATATGGGCTAATCACATTGTGTATATGTGATGTATGTGTAAACTAATTATATTGTGTATGTATGTTGCATGTATGAGTTAGTCACATTGTGTATATGTGACACATGCCTAAGATATTCACAATGTATATGTGATGTACATTCGAGCAAATCACTATGTGTGAACATGTGATGTATATATGAGATAGTCACTATGTGGTTTTATGTATGTTCGTACATTGATGTTGGCATTGAACCAACATTTGACTGGACTACATTTGCTATCACACCATTGTGTATGAACTGAATTGGAATCATAAGATTCACTTAAAGACCATGATTTTAAAAGTGAGATCAGAGATCTCATATCAAAGGAGAGGATAAAGTCTCTATTGTTGGTGTGCGAACTACGGAGCCTTTGATTCCCAGGAAGGGATACGTAGGCAGGGCCATAGCGAATGAATCGTTTAGGTTTAGGTCTAGGTCTACCAATGACCCTGGCATTGGAAGCTTACCATACTTAGTGTGAGTATAAGAGTTGTGGCGCATGGTTGTTGTCGTGGCTATGGTTGGTAATGCTTTGAAGTTGGCACTTCTAATTTGGATAGAAGTTGCTTGGTCGATTAAGTTAGTACTTGATATTAATTAAAAAAAAAAATTAGTAGTATCTAGGGTGGTTATTACATAATCAAGAAGCAATTTTATCCTATATGTCATGGAGAAGAGAGGTCCATTGAGGGGCAATACTACAAGCTAAAAAGGTATGTCCAAATGGGTAAAGACATCCAAAAAGATGACATTTTGATATAGTACACAGGTGTTTTTTCACAACTATCTAAGGAGGTTAGTATTGCTCTAAAAACTCTAAATTTCTTGGGTATAAAAGCACCTATTTGTAATGGGTGGTTGTCGCCTTAATAAACTGTTTGGGGAGCAAGCCTGGAAAGGATAACTCACTTGTTGCTTTAAAATTTTTAATGGATCATTACTATATGTTTAGTAGGATGACTATTTTTTCCTTGCAAAAACATGGCAAATTATACATATGCTTATGAAAATCCCATGCGATCTCCTTGATAATATCATCGGATCATTTTTTTAAAATATTATCATAGCATATTATATGTTGACTTACTTCGTATTAAATTAATAATGGGCTTTTTCGTGCATCAAAAATAAAATTTATTGATTATTGTGTTACTAACCATGTTGGTGATCCTATTGATAGGACATATATCTCAAGCTATGTCTTCAAAATATGGTGTAGGTTCTATCACATGGATGGAGTAATACTTAAATAACTATGTTTTATATCCCTTTAATCTAAGGCTGACTATAAAATAGCTACAAAAAGAATCAATGTGGCTTAAGGAGATTATTGGAAGAGTTTTTTGATCTGGGTACTAGTACAAGTCCCAATTCATTATATGATAACCTTAGCTATTTATAATTACGGAAGACTCCTATTCCAGAAATAAAGCACATTTGAAGATCACGGGCACTTAATTCAAGGAAAAAACTTTCCATCATAATTTAATTCTCAAGTTCTACTAGACTGTTTATCAGATGATAGATATAGTATGATCAAGACAAAACTAGGCTAGGCTCATAGTAATAAAAAAAGAAATCATATATGCAGTATAGCATCAAATCTTTGTGCAGTAGCAAATTCTTCAAATTCAAATAAATGCTTGGCCATATGGAGTTGCTATTGAGGGGGAGTGTGCATGATAATGGCATCTCTAGATGTAAGACCTACAAAGGCATAAAATAAGACCTGTAGGCATTATAACACCTTTGGATGTAAGACTTACAAGGGCATAAGATAAGACCTATAGGCATTATGGCTAAACTCGGAATGTAAGACCTAATAGGCATAAATAAGACCTCTAGGCATTATATGTAAGCTCTACATACATATTGTAAATTCTTCTCTTTCTAAATCTTCCACTTGTAAAAGCATTGTATTATATATGACCTACGTGCACTTTGTAATGAACCTAGGAGAGGCTGGTTTGAGGAGTTCCAGGCTCCAATAAAAAAATTATAAGACCTTGTTTAAGCATCATTTTTTAAAACACTAGGATTATAAATTGTGACAAGATGACCTTCATGTAGTCCGAAATACATGCTTTTCATTTTGGCATATATTTGTGTCCCTGTTTATCACTGTCAAAGAAGACCTACGTTACTCGGGTACTTCATTTTTCTTTTATAGAAATTGACATGTGATGCCCTCTATTAATATTAAAGGGGAGTGGTAGAACATAATGTTATTAGGGGTCATACTCTTATAACATTTATATATTTTTCTAATATATGGTTATAAAACCTTATGTTATGCTTTATAAAGCATATACTATTTAATAATTAATCATCTAATAACTATTAGATTATTAATTATTTACAAATGGTTGCTTTGAATAGGTGTGACTAATACCTCTTCAGGTATTTTGCCACCCCATCTATATTTAAGGAGATTCTCTCTCATTGAGAGATAAGGGAATTTGGAGATTTATAGTGAATTCTATCGCTATGCACAAGAGGTATTATTGGCCATGGGGAAGCAAGTAGAGGATCTATTAAATTATTAATTATTTTCAAATGGTTGCTTTGAATAGGTGTGACTAATACCCTTTCAAGTACTTTGCCACCCCTTCTATATTTAAGGAGGTTCTCTCTCATTGAGAGGTAAGGGAATTTGGAGATTTATATTGAATTCTATCACTATGCATAGGAGGTATTATTGGCCATGTGGAAGTAAATAGAGGAGTGCCCTAGGTTTAGTGTATTTTTTAATAGACTATTTATTTAAGTATTTTATAATAAAATGATGCTTTATGAGGTTTTTTTTTTTGGAACGGTTTTCCCCATATATATGTTTGTGTAATATGTTAAATCTATACTTGTATAATTCTCATTTTATTTATTTTGATTTTTATTTATAATGATTAGTATCCTAAGATCCTAATTTCTAACACTAAGAAAACCCACGGACTCTTGATGGATTTGGGTTTGGGCCACTCTTGAATTGCCTCAAAATTGTTTTTGGATCCATTGCACTTCCTCTGTCAAAATAGTGTTTGAGATACTCCACCTATGTTATGTCCCCATTTCCGGAGTGATCACATGTGGAGATATTGATTAGCCTATTCACCATTCCCGTAGGCTAATACATATGGTAAGGGAATGATTTTGATTTTGGCTAAGTATTATTTGGAGATATTGTTCATTTAGCCAAAATATTGTGGATGTGGTCAAATGGAAAATACAATATTTATATTGTATTTTCATTATTTTATTCATTGATTCAAGGGAATTGATGCCAAGTGGACAAAAGGGAAAATAAAATATTCATTGGATAATGTGCCAACGCCAAGAATGAAGGAGAAAAATAAAAATAATAAAATATTATTATTTTTATGTGGTGGGACCCAAATCGATGCCTAAGAGAAGGTAATTAAAAATAATAAAATATATTATTTTATTATGGAGAAAATCGGTGCTCAACAAGGAGAGAAGAAAATTGATAAAAATAATATTTTTTATTGTTTCAAGGGGTTTGCCATTCAAGGAGAAATTATTTAAAAATGATATTTTTATGCCCAAGGAAAAATCGCCATTTAAGAAGGAAATTAAATAAAAAAAATGTTTTTTAAAAATAAGGGCGATTTGGGTTTGGAGCAAAAATTAAATGAAAGTATTGTTAATTTGCCCAAGATGATTGATGCTTGGAAAGGAGAAGAAAGCATTTAAAAATAATGGAATGATTTTAAATGTTTGGGATTTATGAGTGCAAGGCATTTAAAATTGTTATTTGACAATTGTATTTTCATTGGTGGATTCCAAATAATTGCAAAATTGGGCAAATTGGGACGCTTAGGTGAAGAGGAGGATAAATAGAGTTGTTTGGCTTTAATTTGCAACTATTGATCTCTTGGAAAATTTGGCATTTGATGTGTTTATTTTGCTGGAATTGCATTTTCAGTGTTATCAAGGAGATGATCCCTTGATTTTGGTGGTTTGGAGATGATCCCATTCCACATTGTGAGATGATTTCATATGGATTTCATCATGGAGATTAATTTGCAGGTTTTCTTGGAGGGTTTGAAGGATATTTGGTTTATATATGAAGATATGCTCATCCATTGTTGATATTTCATGCATTTTGGGCTAATCGCTTGGCATAGAGAGGGTATGTTGGCATTTTGGAGTGATTTGCATATTCAGATTTTTGTAACAGCAGGGTATAACAGAGAATAACTTGCAGATCTGAGTGTGTTTTGACATCATTTGAAGACTTTGGCATCATAGAAATCCTCTATACTTCCATTGCTGCCTTCCTAGTGCCTATTGCTAGGGTTTGGAGGTGTATTTTGACTTGTTTTTGGCATCTTTTGCAAATCTGGACAGTCTGATTGGGTACAACAGTCATATCAGTCATATCAGACATTTTATTGGGTTTCTACAGGGCTGTAATAGAGCTTATACATCAGCTTGGTCATTCTACATTGTCTTGGCATCATTGTACTACATTTGGCTAGGGTTAAGAGCTCATTAACATCACTTTTGCATTTGTTTTGAAGTTAAATTTTTAATCAGTCCCCGTCTGATATAAGGGACAGCCAAAGACATTTGTAACCAGCTCTTGAATGAAATGAAGTGAAGTGTTGTTTCTGGGTATGTCTTTCTTGTGTTTAGTTTGATAAGATTTGATAATAACTTGATCATTTGATGTTTGTTTCATGTGATATTTGAGCCTTTCCATGTTCATGATATTCTAAGTGCATTGAAGAAAGTGGGTATTGAAAATATTGCATACTTTTTGAGAAATTTAAATCAGAAAATTCAGATCAGCGAGCAAAAATTTCAGTTAGAACTAGTAGGGTTCTTTACAATCTATTGCACCTTGAAGGCACACTTAGAGCACTTGGTAAAAAGGGAATAACTTGTTAAAATCTTGAGGGCAATCTCCACATGTCTGAGATGATTAGCCCAATTGTGATTCTAAATTAAAATGTCATAAAAAAGATCAAGATGAATTTGTGGAGGTGGCCTTTGAACACCTTATTCATCAAACTTTGAAAGCATTAGTCAAGCCAAAGTGCATCACCAAGAATTAAAAGTAACTTTCATGTGTCCAAAAAGTTGTTTTGGGAAAATCTTCCTTCTTGACTCAAATTTGTTGATATCTTTAGCAAAGATCCAACAAATCATCTATACCAAGAATAGGGAACTTGTCTTTGATGGTCAACTTATTTAGTTCCCAGAAAACAAGGCACATTTGCCATCCACCATCTTTCTTAGGAACCACCGGCAGCCTTTGAACACCTTATTCATCAAACTTTTAAAGGTAAAGGGAGCATTCGTCAAGCTAGAATGCATCACCAAGAATTAATAGTGATCTTCATGTGTCCAAAAGGTCATTTTGGGAAAATCTTCCTTTTTGACTCAAATTTGGTGATATCTTGAGGAAAGATCCAACTTGGTAAAAAACTTAGCCCTAGAGAGCTCATCCAACAAATCATCTATGATAGGAATAGGGAACTTGTCTTTGATGGTTAACTTATTTAGTTCCTAGAAATTGGGGCACATTTGCCATCCCCCATCTTTCTTAGGAACCATCACCATAGGGGATGAATAAGGACTTGTACTGGGTTTGATGACACCCGCCTCCATTAGCTCCTTAATCGTCTTCTCAATTTCATTCTTTTGTTCAAAAAGATATCGATATGGTTGAATATTTGGAGGTTGACTACTGAGTATTAAGGGAATGGCATGGTCATGTGACCGCCATGGAGGCAACCCTTTAGGTTTTGGATATGCTGATCTAATATCCTTGCAAATTTGGAGAAGGATGTGAGGGACTTTGAGCTTCAATAGAGTGGAATTATGCAATAATGTCAAAACACCCTTTATTTAACAACTTCTCCATTTGGTGAGAATTGACTAGGTGAACATCTCCAACTTTCATACCTTGCAAAGTATATTCCTTGCCCAATTGACTAAATTTCAGCCAAAGTTGGGAATAATCACAAGCAAGTGGCCCTAATGTTTGTAACCATTGTACTCTCAACATCACATCAACACCACCTAGGGAGAGAGGATATATGTTAGAGGTCATTTGATATTCCCCATAGTGAGTTTGAAACTATGACACTTGCCACCATAGGATATGGTACTCCCATTGGCCACCGTAATTTGGAAATTGTTCCAGGAATGGACATAGCAACGGAGTTGGTCAGCAAGTTTCTTGCTAATGAAGTTATTAGTGTTGCCTATATCAATTAGGACCACAACCCTTTGGTGCTTGATGTAGCCAATGACTTTAAGGGTTTGTGGGGAAGAGAATCTTGCAAGAGCATGAATAAAGATGTGAGTTTCCTCTATTGGTTCATTGTTTGGTAAAGCTGCCTCTTCTTATTCTTCTAGAGACTCCTTAGTGTCGTTGGGTACCCCTAGGAATCAATGAGATGCAACTATTGTTCTCTACATCTATGTTCTTCTCCCATTTTTTATCGTAGTTGAAACAAATTACCTTGTCCTTTTTTCTCAGTTATTTCCTCTCTAGATTACTGGTGAATAATGGTAGGTTTATTTCCTCTATTTGTGGCATCCTTCTTTTGTGTAAATAATTGAGAAGAGAATCCCAAAGTTTTTTGGAGGGTTGTGAACTTGTCTTTGACTAGACAAGCTATGGCAATATCATTTGTCATAGATTGTGGGGTATTCATCTTAAGCTCAGCTTGAATCTTAGTTTTCAAGCTAGAAATAAAACAATTGCGAAGAGAGGAATCCGAGATGCTGTGTGTCAAATTGGACACCTCAAATTCAATGTAGTCAATAATAGTTCTTGTTTGGACCAACTTGAAGAGCTTGCCTTTTGGGTTTTCAGAGATGCCTTGATCAAAGTGGGTTAGAAGGGCTTGAGAAAATTCATGCCATCTTGAGATGTTAGGCAAAAGGCATGTACATCATAGATACCATTGAGTTGCTACTCCCTCTAAAGCAAAGCTTGCAATTGTGACACGCTCCTCAGAAGGAACTTGATGAACATCGAGGGAACACTCCATCATGTGTAACCTTGTGCAAGCTCCATGAAATTTGGGCATGTCAATCTTTGGGGGCTTGGGAGGGGTGCCACATAGGCTATTGAAAAAGTGATGTTGACGAGATGAATGAGAGTTCGAGTGTTGGCCAATTGATTGTGTAGCATTCAACTGCTAAAGGTCTACTTGGCCTAGGTTAGTAGTGAGGTTATTCAATTGATCTGGGAGGTTAGCCACTTGAGACTGAAAGTCTTGTCTGTTAGCTTCTATCTTGGGATCTATCTTGGGAGGCATTGTGTTGTTGCGAGATGTAATATTTTGGGCTGACTGAAGTTATATAACACAATGATTAGTGTGAAGAGATTATCACAATGGTATAGGTGCTTGGATGACTTGAAATTTGCTTGGACTAACTAAAGAGGGTTCCTAAAGTTATGTATCAAAATGATTAGCTTGAAGAGATGATCATAAGGGGACAATTGCCCAAATGGTGCAACCTTTTTTTGGCCCAAAAGTTGCAAATTGGCAAATTGTATAGGAACCGAACATTGGTGCTGTGGCTGGCACAAAACTAGTATTCAAAATATTGTTGTCTGGTTTTTGAACATTGCTTGTGTGCTATTCCATTATTTCATTGCAACAAAACTGCTTGGATTGTTGTGGATTTGCTCATATGTACAGATTTTGACTAGCTATGCCCAGATCTATGAACCACTAGGGGAAAAGAGAGACTACTAGGCTAGAGTTTATTTGGTTTTTAGGCTCTTTGATATACTTGTCTTGTTTGTCAATAGTGAACTGACCCAATATTTCAGAGCTCTAACTATAAAGGATTTCACCATCCCATAGCTGCAATATCTTATCTCTAAGGTACAAAGAGAGTAACTTCCCAACGCTAATTGTTAACTAGTGCACTACATATTTCAAATGACTGAAGGCTTCCTATGTGAAGGCTTCTCCTAATCCTAGAGGGTCTTCCAGGAAATGTAGTATCTTAGATCAGAGGCAGATCCCTCAAACTTGCATACAATTACTTTTTTCCCTTTATTTCAAATGGTGTAGAGGTTAACCAAGTCTACATGCCTTATGATTGTGTCAGTGGTTTCTTCAATTTCAAACATCAAAATCCTTCAACTCATTGGTATTTGTGCTTCATCTGGGAAGGAAACAATGAAGATGCAAAACATAAAGTGGGGGAAGATGTGGGAAACTTTGGAAGCAAAGTAGGTTTTTACAAGCGGTTTGACTTTGGTAGCGTCTAGAGGACTTGATGGACTTATAGAGGCTGTAAAGTTCCATCCCAAATTGGAACTGTTTTTTCCAACACCCACAAAGAATTTTGTCTTCTATCATGCAGGCATTCCGTCAAACACTTTGCATAGTAATTATTTCAATGTATTTTCAATGTGTTTGGGTATGGGATCATTCAAAATGCAATTTGAAACAATATTTGTTCAAACAGAAAACCCACAATGCATAGAAATATCATGAACATTTCAACAAACCCTTTGCATGCATAAAGAAACAATTAATAACAACAATCTAACCTCAAACTCCAGCATTATATATTGATCTTCAATTGCTATGCTTGCTGTTACAAACACAAAATTACAACAGCTGTGATATAATATCAAATGATGTAAATCCACAATGTTATTATATTGCTGTCACATAAATACATGCTGCTGTAGCTTGAAACAATGGTGTTGTAGATGAATATATGAAAGATTTGCTTGTTCCACACCTCCCATCACCACCAAACAATAATATTTTCCAGCTGTAGCTACACTCTATTCCAAATATTATATACTAGATGCCTTATATATGCTGCGACTTCAAGGAAAGGGCTGCGGTTAGCATTAAATAAAATATATTCAGCTCCAGCTATGGTGCCAACACCCAATACAACAAGAACCAAGATCTCAAACACTCTTAGCAATATCTTTCAATCACAATTTATTATTTGAAGAATGTCCAATAAATTTGCACAGTAAACCCTTCGCGGCAAACTCTAGAAATTTGCAATGAAACACACAGACAATCTCTGTATGAAATTGCTCCAATACTCCAACATTCAGCACAAGCGTAGATTTTGGATAAATCGACCAGCAAACCTTTCCTGCACAAATGTAACCTTGAATGAGTCATAGTATTAACCAGGGAGGATCTTTCACCACTGTTGCTAATCTTCTTCAAGAGGGTTTTCGTCAAGAAGGCTGAGATGAACCAAGTTCAATCCCACAGAATCACAAGGGTTTCACAAGAGGAAAATTAGTAATCTGCATAATCCAAATGAGCTCTCACAACCTCCTTTTATACTTTTCCGCCGAACTCTCCAGAAGCTTATATTTTAAAATTCACTTTTTAATTTAAACTCCATTTTAGTTCTGAAAAAGACCTTTTTATTAAAATAATGATAATTTGGCACGCAAGGTCCCTGTTTTATGCATCTATTATTTAAAACATTTCATCCCGGTTCCGACGAGCTATAACATTAAGGTGCTTTTTAAATATTTTAAATAATATTTGGCAACCTTAGTAAAATAATTAAAATAAAGCCATTAATATCTCCATTTTGCAGAAATTGTCGGAATGCATCGGAATCGAAAACTGACTGCATTGGAGTGATCTTGATGAAGAATAATGATAAATGGAGCCAACCGGGCGACTTAGTATAAATAGACGCCCTCTCCAAGATTCTTGGAGAGCACACCAAAAGCTGAAAATCATCCCGAAAAGTGGCATATGAGTCCTCCAGACCACCTGAGCTCATTGGAATCATCAAAAAACTCCTTTGATAACGCTGACACACATCCACAAGGTTAGTGCCAACTGCACTGCAAGGGAACCCGAAATGGGGACATTACAGAGGCCAAAACAGGAGTAGGAGCAGAAAGAACATGATGAAAAGTAAATAGTAACCTAGTAAGTTACAATACCTAAGGTGGTGAATAGAGCATTAAATGCTATAGTTGAAAGGAGATGGGGGGATGGACAACACATGGATGTGCAAAGGAACCATCAAGGTCCGAGAGTTTTACGACTTAATTTTTTCCTTTAATATTTGGCTTTGATTTGTGGGGGTGTCAAGCTATAGTGGACCTTGTGGATGTACATGGGAACCATTAGAGTTTGATTACTTTGACGATTTCATACCTTACGAATTTTGAAAGGGAGCGATGCAAGAATGTTGGGTTTGAGGGATCAAAATGATGACTCATGAGAAGGCACAAATTGAAATTCACACTCATATATTATAATCAAATAGGCATACTCAAAGACTATAATATTATACATTGACATTCCAATAGAATTTCTACATCAACAATTTAACTGACTTTTAAGTTTTGCATATATATGAAACACTAAAATTAAAAGATATATGTATCTTAATGCCATTTATCTTTTTGTGCGTTAGATTTACTCTTAGAAATATTCATAATATTAAGTTTTATAGTTTTAATATTAGATTTTTAAATTTTTTTGGGATATGACTTGTGTATTTTAAGTCATCTCAAGATAACTTCCATGCATAGTCATTACACTTATGACATTTTCCTCATGTAGGTAATAGTTAAAGGCAAGGGGACCCATTTAGCACACAAGCACTTTTAAGCACTTGTTAGTAGGGAAAAGGAACAATGAATGTAATCCACTGCTTTGGTCTTCTCACCCTCTAGCCTCTTTTCTCATTGACAGCTTTTCGAGCACGAAATGCCTTATAAGTCACCCTTGTTTCACAATTCTTAGCAATGTGGGATTAAATCAATGACAACTCAGTCATATATCTATGTTAAGTAAAGACATCCACGTGTATTTTTAGTTGGTTTTTAAATTTATGTGGGAGGGTTGTATTGTTTATCACAAAACTACCTCCATGTGTAATCACAAAATTGGTTTTTAATTTTTTTTTTTCATGTACGTTGATAGTAATTACAAGACAAGGGGATCCACTTAGCACACGTGTAATATGCTACCCCAATTTTTTTTTCAATTTTAAACAATCTATCATATTTGCTATTAGCAAAAGAATCTCTTTTCTCACAACTTTGTTCCTTCCATAGTTAAATATTATTTCCTGCCGGTTCGGAGGTTTAATGCATATATCATTTTTCTTTTCTCTGGGTGCATTTTGGTGCAGGAAAAAAGTATAGAGATATTGTGGGCAGTGCATATTATGTTGCCCCTGAAATTTTACGACGAAACTATGGGCCAGAAGCTGATGTCTGGAGTGCTGGAGTTATACTGTATATTCTTTTAAGTGGTGTGCCCCCTTTTTGGGCTGGTTAGTATCATGGCAAAATGCTATAATTTTTTGAGTGCTTGTTTATTCTGTTTATAAGTTGATTAAAATGTTTGGATCACAAACAGAAACAGAGCGAGGAATTTTTGATGCTATCCTACAAGGACATATTGACTTTGAAACTGCACCATGGCCATCCATATCAGCTAGTGCAAAAGATGTGGTCAAGAAGATGTTGGATCAGGACACACAAGAACGTCTTACAGCTCAGCAAGTTTTAAGTAGGTATTGTGCCATTTAAATTATCCTAAGGCACAAGTACAATGTTAAAGCTTAGGAGGCTACAATTTTTGTCACCTAGTAGGGCTTTTCATTTGATGCTTATTATAATTGAAAGTCATTGTTAGTGTTCTCTGCAAGGGCAGTAGGTCCTAGTTGAGTTGCATGAATAATTGTAGCCCAGTGCTTGTAACATGACTTTTTTTTTTGTGTGTATCTAGAATTTGTAATATGCTTTTAATTTTGCTAAAAATACTGTGATGCAGATCACCAATGGGTTAGAGAAGATGGTGAAGCACCTGATAGACCTATTGATAATGCAGTATTGACTAGGTTGAAGCAATTCAGGGCAATGAACAAGCTTAAAAAGGTTGCTTTGAAGGTATGCTTATTTATGGTTTTTTATGGACTGTGACCAAGTGCATGAGATCAGATGGTTTGTGTTTTATCTGAACTGTGTTGGTACCATTGGTCAGGTGATTGCAGAAAGTCTATCAGAAGAAGAAATAGTGGGTTTGAAGGAAATGTTCAGAAGTATGGATACTGATAACAGTGGCACAATAACTCTTGAAGAATTGAAGATTGGTCTTGCAAGACAAGGCTCGAGAATCTCCGACTCTGAAGTTAAACAATTGATGGAAGCTGTAAGCTTAGGCATATCTGGGTGCCTGATTAAATGAGTGACTTAAAATATTTTAAGACATCCCTCACTTTGTCTTTGGTCCTGAGATGTCTGTTATTCTTCTGTCAGGCGGATGTAGATGGGAACGGGACCATTGATTATCTTGAGTTTATCACAGCCACACTTAACATGAACAGGATTGACAAAGAAGATCATTTGTATACAGCCTTTCAGTACTTCGACAATGACAACAGTGGGTATGTTCTCTAGACTTTCAAGGAAGATATGTCTGAATTGAGTCTCATTGAATCTTTAATGCTATCTTTGTATAGTTGGAGTTTAAAGGACTAATACAATTTCAAACATGTAAGAATATAGATTAGTAAGAAGTTAAAATCTAGACAAGGTAGAATATGGACGAGAGCATTATCTGCAACTGATACATTATATTCGAGGTGTATTTGGTATAATTGAGGTATACTTTATGCACAAACAACATAATTTTCTGATGATATGGTTGCAATGAGCTGGCTTGACATTGGGCACTTAGATCTCTCTATTGCTTTGTTCAGCTTAATGAATTTAAGACTGAATCCTATACACAGTAGATATCTTCCCAGGTTCATTCTTTAGTTTTTTTTCAGGTACATTACAAGAGAAGAACTAGAGCAAGCTCTAATAAAGTATGGAATGGGTGATGAGGAGACCATAAAGGATATTATAACTGAAGTGGACACAGACAATGTAAGTATAGTTTCTCAAATTGGAGCTAAAAAAAAATTACTACCATACATTGTTTAAAGACTAGTCAACACTTACCAACTCCTAAACTGCATCTGCAGGATGGACGAATTAACTATGATGAATTTGCAGCAATGATGAGGAAAGGTAACCAAGAGGGTAAAAGACGTACTGAACTAAAAGTGGGGTTCTAAGTGGTTGTTAATTGTGAATAAATTTATAGGGAGCTTAATGTAATGGGACAACTTTGTATACAAGTTCACTCAGTCTTGAAGTACAAGGTGGCATGCAGACCCTCCCAATGTCAATGTGTTCTTGATGAAAAATTGAGATATGATACTGGATTTGGTTGTATGGTGTTCTGACAGAATGTACAAGGGATGACTATACCAAGATATTTTGCTTTCTTATTATATCATACCATGCCTCAGGTATCTGGCTTGACTTAGCATGCATCTTGACTTAGCATGCATGGATAGGCTCCATTTACTCAAGGAAAGGCTAGATTGACCCTTAAAGTATATCTTGTAGAGGTATTCTGGTTTTCATCTTGACAGCTTAATTGGTCTTGATTGCAACGTTGACAGCATATTGCAATCTTGGTAATTTATTTGTATATCATAAATTATATTATGATTATTTGCTTATGGATAGTAATTGGTGTTTGCACACACAATTTTACTTTTCTAGGGATTTTTTTTTGGCTAGTTTGGCCTGGACATCAACTATCAGTATGTGTTTATGCAAAGAATGATAAATAAATGCACTGCTACCATTTTCATGCTTCCCAGTTTTCATTCCATGGATTGTTCATATCTGAAAGCATGAGCATGAGATAAGCTTCTTTTACCTTTTTCTGTCAAGTTTTAAAAAAAATCATGAAAGTATTTTTTTCAAGTTTTATACTGAAGAATTACCTGTTTTAAATTGCAAACCTACAAGAATCTAGATTAATGAAATGCCAATCTTCATGGAGAGCACTATGACACAAAAGAAGGTTGTTATTTGTTCTCGTGGAAACAGCCCGAGTTGGCCTGATGGTAAAGGGATGTGTACTCTATGGTAGAGGTCACATGTTCAAAATTGCAGTGTGGGGTTGAATGCCTCGTTGAACAATATATAAAGTAAATGAAAAAACAATCACCTTGTAGAATGCTTATATTAGGGGTGTTTTGTACACCTATTAGGTGTCTCACTTGGTAGTGACCTAAAAAGGTACCTTTACCTATTCTAAAACCCTTGTTATTTGTCTTATTAAACGCATAAAGTATGAGCTATTTGTTGTGGCATACTTAGGTCAGTTCAATTTATGCCACATTCATAGATATGGTAACATTTGAAAACACATTTCAACACATTCATATATAAATAAAAATAGGTTAAATGGTTAGAACAATTTTCATTTTTCTATGCTTGTAGAAATTGTGTTTGCAAAAAATAGAATGGAAGTTGTCCTAGATCCATTAGATCAGATGGTAATTAAAAAGGAAAGGAAAATGTGCTTTAAGGTCTGTGAGCACACACACATATGAGACCAACCTGTATGTGTTAGAGAAGTATGTTTTTTATTATGATAAGTGGCAAAAACAAGGGTGTCGATCCCTAGTACATAACAGCCCAGAGGGAGCACAAAAAAACTTCAGAAAGCCAGAAACAGAGCATTAACCTGACATAAACAATAGATAGACAGTAGGCAAAAGAGGCACTCAACAACAAAAACAACAGAGAACAAAAACCACCCGAGAGACCTAGTTAAAGAGCTGCATGGATAGTCTTCTGTGAGGAAGGTATACATATCCTCATAACCTTTCATTTTATCCTTCCCAATTCCATGTTTTTTCATCTCCAAGACTTGTAAAACAACCAAAGTAGTGGTTGAACAGTGCATTACCTTGGTGGTGAATCGAGCAAGGATCTTGAAGTTATTTTCCAGCTTCGTTAGCCTATCTTTTATACCTGCAAAATCCACATCTTGAGAACTGATATCTCCTTCTTTGTTGGCTGCAGCATGCTCTTCCACAAGGTTGTCTGGCCTCTCCGAGTCCGAACCAAGAAGGTTCATTTTAGGGAACAAGCTAGGCCCATCATCACCAGTAGGACCTTCCTCCTTAGATGCATTAGTCTCCTCCATGTTCTTAGCATCCTCCTGACTACCTTCAATCTCGTCCTTCTGATCAGTCACTAGAAACAACCATCTCCTTGAAAGGAGTGGGTTTTCTAGCTAATTTGCTAGACCTTCTAGCAGTCGGTTTTTGAATCAACTTCCCATGAGAAGTAACATTTTCATGATTTGTAGTTTCATCACTACCCCTATCATCCTCTACAAACTTAGCCATCTCCTGCCCCTTCTCCATCTTATCCCCCTCTTTATTGAGCAACTTGCCAACATCAATAAACTGACATTTCTCCTCCTTATACTCAATAACCCCTTTCTGTTTTTTATCTCCAGAACTAACAGAAGATTCCAACTTCCCCTTAGAGGTTGGCTTAGTAGAAATAGCCTGACCAGGATCATCTTTAAGGGCAACCAGACTGTCAGCAACTTCCTGGTTGAGTGGGGCTTCGGTAGACTTTGGGGTTTTTAACGGACTTTGTTTAGTGTTGACCTTTTTCTTGGTCGCAGAGGCCTTAGGTTCAACCACATTCTCTACAAGTTTCTCAGGAGTGACTTCCCTAATCACAACCCCATGCTTAGGCTTACCTCTAGCAGGCGGAGTGGAGCTCACATAAGGGCTATCAACTAAATTAGCAACAATAGGTTTAGGGGGATAGAGAGCTAGATGAAATTTGTAGAGCCGTAATATAAGCTCTTGATGCAGCGGGATTAAGGGCTTCTCGGGGTTTTGAGCATGAATCTTCGTAACATATTTCACAGAGGCTTCCAGAGAATAAAGGAGATAAAACAAGAAGCTAATCAAAAGATTACACCTGAAATGGTTAAGCAACACAAAGTGGTAGTGGTAAACCTTTTGAAATAACCTTCAAGCATGAAATATTTTATTATCATAAAGCATACCTCATCCCAAGGCTTCGGTAGCTTCTCTCGATCAAACCCTCCTTGCAGATTAAACAACTCTTCTCCCTCCTTCAGAAAAATGGCAAGATTTTCAGAGTCCGGTATCTTGCTTTGCCTCTTCTACTTCTTGCCTTCGGTTGACATGCCCATTGCCAACCCAATTATCTCCTCTGAGATTTCAAACCCCACTCCTCCAATTTGAACCTTCTTGTTATCCCACGAAGCAACACATTGAATGGATAAATTTTTATCCTGCCCATTAAGGACTCCAGAAAAGAAGCAACCCCCCCTCACAACAAATGTACCATAAAGTCTCATTTCGTTTGAATTCCTCGCAAGAGATGGGATCAATCCTCATTCTATACCCCCCATAATGGCTAGAAACAGAACCTTAACAAAGGATGGTTGAATAACGGGAGAGATAACACTCAAAATAGGCAACCTCTGATAAAAATGGCAAGTTTTTCTCACGGAAATACAACTAATATGTTCTCAAGATCGAGAACTTTCCCAGCCGCCACGATGGAGCATAATGCCGCAATGATTTGAGTTCACCTTACGTGAACTTAAATGATTGTACCATCTAGGATAGTCTTCATAATTGTTAAACGCCGCCAACAATTTCAAATATCTCCGCCCCATCAACCCCTGATCCACGTGAAATAGTGCTAAGTCAACTCATCGGTCCACTCGACGTGTCTCATAACATTGCCACCCTGGCCATAACAAATCACGCGTTAAGGATTTAAATTCAAAACCCTGCCAGTCTTGTCCATCATTGGTTATTATTTAAAGACAACTCCTTATGGAGGTCATGTAAAAGTCTAGGGAGATTATCCACCTACCACCAACATCTTAGTGAAATTTTGGTTTGTAGGTGTATGCGGATCAAACTGGACAGATAATAGCACTGAAACCTGTGAAAAAATGTTAGTAGAAGCAAGATAACGAAACTAAGAAATTGAGAGACGAAAATGATGTAGATTTACAATGAGGAGGAGAGTACATATAATGCAAAGAGTTCGAAGCTTAGTAGGAATCGACTCATGCATGCAACTAGAGGTGGCGAGTTTGTTCCTTACAAATAGGGAGAACTCTTGCCACACATCTTGGAAGAGTTCTGTAAAACTCTCCAAGTTACTAATGAAGCCACCTAAGAAGGCTTAACTACAAGTGTAAATAATTACATAAAGTAATTAAATAATGACTAAAATATTATTCACACTAATACCCCCCTTTAAGCACAACTTAGGTGGGAAGAAGGATGGGTCCCAACAACTTGGTCTGATTAGGTACCCATTTACAACAGAATCTCCCATAAAGTGGAGAACCCGTGGGAAAAAAACTATCCTCCGAAAAGAGAGAAAAACATATACAAGACACTTAAAAAAACATGATACAAAACAATATCCTGTAATCATAGATGACTATTGATATCCTCAATAGACTATTGATAATCAACAGGGGAAGATGGAGGAGAGTAACTGGCCAGACTGGATGTTGGTGTAGGTATCACTAAAGTATGATCATCAGGTGCAAAATCTGAAAATGTATAAAGCTGAGTAGAGTCATCTACCTTCCCAACTGCTACAATTTCCCTGCTTAGTAAGTCTTTTATCACAACTGTATTGGGCCCAAATTCTACTGTCTTCCCTGTGTCACTGTTTGCTATCTGGTAGACTGAGAGAATATTTTTAGTCAATGTTGGAACATAGAGAAATTTGGTGAAGTATCCATTACCAATATCAACTATTCCTTGTCCACATACACGTAAAGATGTGTTGTCTGTTGTTAATATTTCTGCTATGTCTGTTGGATCCAAAGAAGTGAATGGATATGGCGAAAAAGCCATATGATGGGAAGCTCCTGAATCAAGAAGCCATGTGTCAGTTTTGTGAATTGTGATAACTGTAAGAGCATGCCCCTTTGATTTCTCTTCTGTTTTCTTGTAGGTGTTTGATGATGAAGATTCAGAGACAACAATGTTATTCTCCTCAAGAAGTTGAGTGAGTTCGTTAATCCTTTTCTTCATACAATCAAGTTCTTTATGTTCCACTTTTTTACAAAAAGAACATTTCACAGTCTTTTATATTTCCCTGTTTTTGTGTTTTTGACACTCCTTGTATTGTTTTATCCTTGTGTTCACCCTTGTTTGTCACTTGAATTTGTCTATTTTCAGCAACTAGTGCTTGTGACTTATAGGAACTTATGGTCCCCATTTGTATGAATTTATCTTGCTCCCTAATTAGGTCAGCAATGAAGTCATCAATATTAGGCATTGCCCATGTTGCACCTAGAGCCCTCTTTGTGGAGTAAAAAGTTGACACAGACTGAATATTGAGGACCCAATTTAGATAGAGTTGATAAGATGAGTTGATCATCTTTTTTATCTATCCCACATTCTTTTAGTTGTAAGCGAAGTGATTTGAACTTGGTAAAGTACTCTTGCGAAGTTCTGAAATTATTTGGACTTAAACTTATTAGTTCATTTTCCAACTCATGACTCTTGATTTCATCGACCTTCCCAAAGAGTTTCTCAAGTGTTTGCCATACATCTTGTGGGTTTTTTAAGGTCTCAACATGAAATAGGAGTTCTGGAGATAGACATAAACATAAAAAGCCAAAAGCTTGGTCACATATGTTGAACCACTTCTCTTTATCTTTAACCACATTTGGCTCCTTTTTAGTGCCCATAGTTACTCTAAACAACCCTTTATTTTTGAGTGAAAGTTGAACTTGCATCTTCCATTCATGATAATTAAAGGGTGTGAGAGGACTAATTTGTTGATTAGGTTCCATGCTTAGTTTTGATTTGCAACTTTAGAATCTTTGAAAGAAGGAAATATGGAGTGTTTTTAAGCACAACTCTTTGTCACCCCCCCTTTTTAATATTTTTTTTTGATTTCCCGCCTTTGTTTTGGCACTTTATTTTAGTGCATATATTTGCTTACAAAATGGAGATGAAAAATGACACTTTATAACTTAGTTCGAAATCATCACCATTGGATAGAGGATAAAAAAACAAGCACTTTAAAAAAAACAGGAACTCAATTTTGAGTTACCGTTTAAAAGTTATAGTGCTTTTAATTTTTCAGCCTATAGCAAATTCACAAAAAAAAATAATTTGCACTAACAATTTTTTTTTTTAAATATTTCAGCGGGAATGTAGAGAGGAAAATAGAAGAAAATTTTCAGCCCCCCTTGGTTGTGTGTGACTAGGAGCTTAAAAGCCCACATGACCAAGGGCTTAAGAGGAAATGAGGTCACCCCCTTTTCCAATGACTCACCCACCCCCCCAGTTTCTTATGTCAGCAATTTTGACATCTTTTCACATGAATAGTGACTCATATTGCTGCATAAAAATTGAAGGTTATTTGCAAGTATTTGTTGTACAGATTTGAGGGTGACTTCTAGGTAGATTCTGAGGGCATTTTGAGGCTAAACTTATGGCATATTTGAAGACATTTTGGGCTACAAACTGTGCTAGAACGAGTCACTGATCCTCTTGCATAGGCCGGTCTTTCTCAGATGGTGTCCACCTCCCTGTGCATTGGTCTTCCTCACATTTTTGATGCACAGATAAACAAACACTGCAAAACAAATAAATATCACAGAAGATTTCGAGCCACTAAATGACCCAGAGATAGCTCTGATACCATGTAGGTGTATGTGGATCAAACTGGACAAATAATAGCACCGAACCTATGAAAAAATGTTAGCTGAAGCAAGATAACGAAACCAAGAAATTGAGAGACAAAAATGATGTAGATTTACAATGAGAAGGAGAGTACACATAATGCAAAGAGTTCGAAGCTTAGTAGGAATCGACTCATGCATGCAACTAGAGGTGGCGGGTTTGTTCCTTATAAATAGGGAGAACTCTTGCCACACATCTTGGAAGAGTTTTGTAAAACTCTCCAAGTTACTAATGAAGCCACCTAAGATGGCTTAACTACAAGTGTAAATAATTACATAAAGTAATTAAATAATTACTAAAATATTACTTACACTAATATGGTCAAGGTTAGCTAGGCCATCAACAACACTATTGCCCTCATGGTAAATATGGGCAATTTCCTTGTCTTGAAAACCCATCAAAAGACCCTTAATATCCCCAATGATATCTCTAAGTTGCCAACCAGGGTCCGCATTGCCTAAGACAACATCAATTATGATTTTAGAATCACCTTCAATCTGGATTTTGTCTATCTTCATAGAAAGGGTGATATTTAATCCCCAAAGCAGAGCCATTCCTTCAGCCACATTATTAGTCTGGCTTCCTAACCGTCCAACATAGGCCACTTCTAGGTTACCTTGACAAGATCTAATGATCCCTCCACCACTGGCTAATCTCGAGCTTCTTTTAGCAGCCCCATCAAAATTCAATTTGTACCAACCTTGAGGGGGTGGTTTCCATCTAGTGGTCGCCTGAGTCAACTTCTTTGAATTATCAAACTTTGAAATATCAGAAGAGATGCACCAATTTCTAGCCAGCTTAATCTCCATAGAGGTGGGGGGGGGGGCTTTGAGGAGTTTTCAAGTTACAATTAGAAACATTCTCCACTGGGAGTTTGGCGAAGATTATAAAAACCTCTTTAGGATTTTTAATGGTATCTCTGAATATGCGGTTGTTCCTCTCCTTCCACAAACTCCAACTTATATGGGGAAGAACTTGCCTCCAAAGTTCTCTAATCCTCGGGTTGGAAAAGGGGGCTTTCCAACTCTCCACCACTTCAATCAAGTTTTCATTCATGACCCAGTCCATACTTAACTTTTTTAAAGTCATACCCCATATTTTTTTAGCAAATTCACAATGAAAAAGTAAATGGGAAACAATTTCCTCATCCTTGAGACATAACACACATATGTTGGGCATTCGAAAACCCCTTTTCTTAAGATTATCTAGGGTCAAGATTTTGTTATGAGAGGTTGACCACCAAAAAAAATTAACTTTGGGAATCAAATGGTGATTCCAAATTAATTTCCAAAAGCTATTCCTCGTATCTTGGTCTAACAATGGATCATAAGAAGTCTTGACCGTGAACAAACCTTGGTTGTCATGAGACCATATCATTTCATCCTGTCTTGGGAAAATGGGCATTCTGAAATTAGTAAGTCTTTGTTGTAAAGAGCTAATCAACTAATCGAGGTTGTTGTTATTAGGACAACAATCAGCTAGGTTCCTCCACTGTCTAAGGCCTTGATTATATAAGATATAGTTATCCACCCTTTCCCCAAAGAAACTACTTGCAAGACGGACAAGATTGCAATAGATCTCCTAATTTATGAGAGGTTTTTCCTGTAGCCAGGAATCCTTCTAGAATCTAATCAGATTACCATTACCAAATTTCCATTTGATACCTTTTGTGAGAAGATTTCTAGACTTCAACGTCTTATTCCAGATTATAGAGTCTTTTGGAAGGCTCTCTTGATCAATAACCCTGCCATTCTCCCTACTGTGAAGATATTTAGCCTTCATGATACAACCCCAATCTTTGTTATCCTTCATAAAACTCCAACCCACTTTGGCAAGTAGAGCTTTATTCATCAGGTGAATCTTTCTAATGCCAAGGCCTCCCTGCATTTTAGGAAGACAAATTTTATCCCATTTGATCGGAGAAATTATTTTCTTCTCTTCAACCCCCGTCCAAAGAAAAGTTCTTTGAATTTTCTCAAATTCTTTAGCTATGTACGTACATGTGCATCTTAAACAGAGTAAGAAAATAAGTAGGAATTCCTTGTAAAAAGGCTTTAAGGAGCTGAAACTTACCAGCTTGGCTCAATAACTTACCTTTCCAACCAACAAGCTTCTTTTGGACCCTTTGAAGGACAACATTTCAAAAAATAGGGGTCACTTCCTTTACAGTTAAAGGAAGAACTAGGTAAATAGAAGGCAATAAGGCATCAACACAATTGAGGATAGCTTTAATCTTCTCTTGAAGGTCTAACTTGGTGTTGAAAAAGAATATATTGCTCTTATCATAATTAATACATTGCCTAGAAGCCATGGCATACTCATCTAACAACTGTTTCCACTTCATGACTTCCACCACTGGGGCTGCCCCAAACAGGATGGTATCATCAAAAAATTTCTGGATAGCAAAGGGATCAACAGTAGATGCAACCCTGATCCCTTTTAACTACTGTTTGCTTAAGAGGTTCATACTATTCCTCCCCAAGACCTCAGCCATTATAATGAAAAGGTAGGGAGATAAAGGGTCACTCTGTCTAATACCTCTCCTCGAACTAAAAAAGCCACGAGGGATTCCATTAACAAGCATTGAAAACTTAGCCATAGTCACACTTTCCTTTATCAACAGAATGAGGTTATCTTGAAAGCCAAATTTCTTGAGAACCTTGAACAAGAAATCCCAAGAGATTCTATCATAGGCTTTAGAAATGTCAAGCTTGAAGACCATACCCGTGATATTACTTCTGTCCATAGAATGATTTAATTCATGAGTAGAAATAGCAACATCTACAATTTGTCTCCCTGGGACAAATCCTTTCTGACAGCTAGCAATATGACCATCCAATAGAGGTTGGATTCTATACACCAAAGTCTTGGAAAAAATCTTGTAAATAGTATTGCAGAGGCTTATAGGACGAAAGTCTCCCATAGTAACAAGATCCATCCTTTTGGGAACAAGGGTAATGAAAGTATTATTGATCTGCTTGAGAATCTTACATGTTCTGAAAAAGTCTTTGACAACCGTTGTAACATCAAAACCCACTATATCCCAGAATTCCTGGAAGAAGGCAGGGGAATCCATCTGGACCAGGAGCCTTGAAAGATGCCATAAAGAAAACAACTTCTCTAACCTCCTCTTCAGTAATAGGTTTTAATAGGGCACAATTGTCCTCATTAGAGAGCAGAGTAGGAATGATGTCCAACAACTTCTCAACAAGAACAGGGGTAGGATTGACAGCGTGTTCTGACAGTAAAGATTTAAAATAATTGGTAGCAAGCTGACCTATCTCCACATCAATGTTAACCTCCATACCTCTATCATCAAGAAGCTTGGTAATTGTGTTCCTTTTCCTATGTCTCATAGCCGATTGATGAAAGAAAGTAGTATTCTTGTCTCTTTCGTCAGCCATTGTATTCTGGGTTTTTGTTTCCAGAAGATTTCTTCCTTTTTCATAATATCCTTCCACTCTTGAAGCAAAGAAGTTTCCAATTGGAAAGTGTTATCGCTCTTATCCCCATTGGCCATTTTATTTTGAATATCCACAAGCTTAGCAGAAATATGCTTCTTTTGATCTAGAACATTTCCAAAACAAAACTTATTTCAGCCTTTAACCTTTTTCTTAACATGAAGGAGTTTTTGGACTGATCTGAACATAGGAGATCCCTGACTAGTAATGCTCCACTAGTTTGAGATACAATCCCAAAAATCCATGTGTGAGGCCCACATAATTTCATATCTAAAAGGGAAGGGCCCTCTGGAAGTTCTTTCCCACCAGGTGAACAACAACGAGTTGTGATCAGAGATAGTTCTAGGAAGAGATGAAAGCTTGGAATGACTTATGATGTCCTAGTTTGAAGAGATCAAAAACTTGTCGAGTTTAACTTGCATAAGTTGCTCTCCCCTCCTTCTGTTAGTCCAGGTGAAGAGTTGGTCATTCAATTCCACATCCATGAGACTAGTAATATTAAGGAAATCAACAAGATCAACCATGTTGTCAGAAAAATCCATAATGCCCCCAAACTTTTCTGAAGGATACAAAGGGGAATTAAAATCTCTATCCATCATCCAGTAAGCTTCCTTGTCAACAACAATGTGAGAAGCCTTCTCTTCCCATAAATCCTTCCTAACATTCCTAGTATTAGGAGCATAAATATTAATAAGGATCCATTCCTTGTTATTAGAGACAAACTTCACTTCCAGACTGTTTCTGTTATAAAACCTATAATCACTAGTGAGGTGATGTTTAATCCACATAGTAACTAGACCCCCAGAAGCTCTGAAAGATTGACCGATATAGTAATCAGCAGTTGGCCATAATTTATTGGCTATCACTTTGAAATTATCCTCTGACATTTTGACTTCTTGAAGAATCAAGATATCTATCTTATTTTCATAAATGCAGTTTTTAACCAAAAACCACTTTTGAGGACTATTAAGTCCTCTTATATTCCAAGATAAGATCTTCATTTACGGACTTTCCTGGAGTGAATCTCCAGGGTGCATTGCCTCCCATCCACTATTTCCTTAGCTACTTCCCTCTGTGAAGGTCTACTTGATTTGACATATATTCCCACATCTACTGATTTCTTCATTGGGCCCTTTCCTTCCCCGCTGGGAGTAATCCAACCTTCCTGGTCGCACGAGCTCCATGCTATGCTAGGTCCCACCCCAGGGGTTAGTTTTCCTGGGGATAGTAACCCTACTTTTTTCCCCAATCCTTCTCCTCCCTCAATAGGGCAAGAGGTTTGTGGGATAGGTTTGGACTCAAGGAGAGGGGTTGATCGTCCCTCAATAGTTGCTTCCTCTATATTGGGCAAATTATCTATTAGGGAGTTCAAGATTTCCTGAATTTCTCCCTCCTTCTTGTCCTCAAACTGATGGGGAGGAACTTCTAGATGAAGATTCAGCTGCTCATCAAACTATTGTTCAAGCACTATATCTGTGTCATTAGGTTTTTCATGACTAACATTATCCTTTATAGCTATCCCTTCATGCTCAGAGGTCTTATTATGGGAGCTTAGGATATTAAGGATATCCTTCTTAAAGGGTTGCTCCTTAACTTCTAACTCATTTTCCACAACTTCCTTAGACTTAGAGGGTTGGTTCTTAAGGCCTTTACATTCTGAAATTAGGTGGCCCTTTTCTAAACAATTTGGCAAAAGGTATTAGCATTTTCATACACAATCAGCTACTCCCAACTACCAAACTTAGATTCAAGAATTATTGAAGTAGGCAAGGTTTTATGGATATCCACATTAACAAAAAAATGAGCAAACACTAACTTGGATTTGTTCTTCATTGTGTTATCCAAAGCTATGAAATGGCTGAAGGAATTAGCAATCCATATAAAAACCTCTTCATCCAAATATTCCAGACGAAGTCCAGGTAACCTAACCCATACTGGGGTAGATTTATTCAACTCTAGCGTCGCATCAAAATTAGGTTTCCAATGGCCAAGAGACAAGCTATGCTTCCCATAAATCCAAGGGCCTCCTACAAGAACATAAACTAGGTCCTCCTTAGATGTGAACTTGAAGAGAAAAAGTCCACCTGCCATTGCACTGATTGAGACACTTCTTTTCAGACACCATCTACTAGAGACCCACCTTCAAACCATGTCTATGTTAGGTTTGAATGAGAATATTTTTTTAACCAAAGATAGATCCATTGACGAAACTATCTTATCCACCATTGAATCAGAGAGTTTTAAGGTTGTTCCTTTAGTTGACTCTGACAACACTGGAACAACCGAATCTATAATGCCATCTCATTCGTCCAATCCAAGGAGGGCATTCTTCCAAGCTTTAGGAATTGAGTCCAAAGATGGTATCACGGGTTCTGAAGAGTTGTCCAAGGTAGTACTTGCTGCAATTTGTACCTTTGGGGACCCCAAAGGGGGAGCAGGCCCCCCTGGGCTAACCGAATCCATACCCTAAGCAAATTCAAAACTGTAGAAAGGTGGGAAGTTGCAGAGATACATGCGGGATTTTGGGTGGAGGTGGTTATCTTGTGTGTTAGAGAAGTATGTTCATGATACATCACATTCCATAAATAAATGATGCATGCCATGTTCATGATACATCACATTCCATACATAAATGATGGATGCCAAATTAGTTGCATAAGAACTCTTTCTATTCATTTCTTAAATAGTGAAAGTCTAATCATGAATCTTATAGGAATACAAATATCGTAAAATAACACTTATGAAACTTGATAGCGAAGCTTTTGGAAGAAAACATGACACAAATCTTAAAGCATATTTGAGAGAGAGCCTAATTGAGCTAGTCAAGATCATTAATGTTATACGGGCAATTGTATCATCACCACATATAGACACCTTGCAGAGGTACATTGAAAGTTGTTTATGGATGAGGTTCACCAAACACCATGTTCTATACATTGCAATTTGACCTTAGATAGTTTTATTGTTGTCCTAGTATATTTATGTGGCTAGGTGATTTGTGAAGGTCATAACCCAAAGCCCTATAGGGTTGATATACCCTCTTAGCTTCTTGTGACTGGGAATGGGATGTGATTTTTTATAGATTTCATTTTTGGAATATGTCACAATGCTATTCTCATACTGGTGGGTAAACTTAGAAAGACTGCTCATTTTTTATATGCAAGAATACTTATATGTGGCAGCTATACCATAGTTATATATTGATCATATTGATAGAATACATTAGAATTAGTGCAAATTATTTCCCATGTTGATTCCTTGTTCACATATTGATTTTGGATTACCTTGATGTCAATGCTAGACATGAAGTTGAACTTCAATATGCCATATCTCCTTGATATCGATAGCTAAATGGAGAAAGGTTTTGGAAGTCATGTTGCTCATATAGGTCATGGACTAACAATCTAGGTAGGAGGAATATGTATCCTTGATAGATTTTTGCCTCCACTAAATTTTGTAGTTTGAACTATTTGAGGCCTATGATAGACCTTCAAAATATCTTTGAGTTAGGACAAACTAAATGATCATATAACATCCATCCTTGACATCATCTATGAGATGAAGGAAATGTAACACAAATTAGGTAGCATTTGAAGGAAGCATAAAACTAGTAGAAGAGTTATGTTGACTCACATAAGATTGATTTGAGTACAACCTCATGAACCACTTTCATCAGCACACTCAATCTTGCTCAACACACACCTTAGAGTGTTTATGCATCCTTGCACAACACCCTTTGCAACACCTTGCTACAATACTCATGTGCAACCATGCAACACTACTCGTGCACTGTGTGGCCTTACACATGGCCACACATGCTTGTGCCAAGTTAGAGTATACATGTGCAACACATGGGGCATCGACATCCACATGTCCACTAATGTGTACAACACCTGGTGTCCTCTATTCCATAGGGTAGGACAATACAATTGGCACCATACCTATCTTGACACCATCTTGTCCACATGTACCATGTGTCTATAGATGATAGACATTTGACAACATCTAAATGGAGCCTAACTAACAATCTAAAAAATGTGTATAAATATTTGCATTTGCATTATACATCTTGTATAGTTAGAGGAGTCTTTAGATTTACATCTAAACCCTATGTACATTTCCCCTATTCTTTTTGAATAGAAGTGGCATATCTATTAGAAGCCTTCTGCATCTTGAATATGTTTTTGGTTTGCATTTTCATTTTCCATTACACATTCTATGGTCTTATTGAATTATTAGCTAATTTGCAAGATTGTCCACTACTTCACCTAGGAATTAGATCATTGTTAGCATAGCTACAATGTTCCTTCATGCGAGTGCACACACACACACACAACAACAATAACAACAACAACAACAACAACAACAACTAAGGAATCACAACACAATTGGTTCAATTTGTGATTGTTCAAATGAACATCAAAGAAAATGGATAATGAACGTATACTGAAGGTCTTAGTAGACATTTAAAGAATGCTCAATGCTATCTTGTAAACATAATTCCAAGAACTCTTTGAATAGTTCCATGACTTCATAAACCAATTTGGACCAACTCCACAACACTCCACACAACTTATTCCTGCACAACACCACAATACTTTTAGAGTTCAAGTAAATCTAGACATTCCTACACTCAAGAAAAATTGATGCCTCAATGCTAGATATTTGGATTTGACAACTCAAAGCAAACTTGTCCATTAACAACTTCACTAATGCTGAGAATATTTCTTTTGTAGCATTAAAAATGTCTATTTTAGTGTCCCACTTGTGGCAATCACTCAATGTACAATGCGATAGGGATTAGTAGCTAATTCTAGCATATGATGCCTTTGTTAGCACTTTGTAGGAGGGATTCTATCCCCTCAGACATTATGAGGATGAATACATGAAGTTCTAGTAGTTGTGCCAATGCAAAGACCAATTAGTCGAAGAGTACACCAACAAGTATGGCAACTAATTTGCATGTTTGCATGAGAACTTGAGCAATATAGTATTCAAATACATCAATGGACTATCACCTTCTATCTATGTTAAGATGGACTTCTTGACTTTAGATACCTTAGGTCAAGCATTCCACAATGAGTCCAAGATTGAAGCCAAGGCAAAGCTTAAGAAAAAGTTCTCCCACGCAAGAGCAAGCTTGTATAGGAGACTAGCTATAAGTCTTTCATATAGAAGCAACATCCCCTTGCACAAAAGCAACAATGATACTCCAAACTAGCCATGCTATGCAAGTGATTATGTTGTTGTGTAAGACCACCTTTTGGCGAAGCAAGAAGTCTTTTGTGTCACAATGGATGTGTGACCAATTTATGATTATGGAGGGGAAAGTTTCTACATATTCATGTTTAGTCAAAATGACAATTTATCACCTTTTGTCTTCATTTGGGTGTTAATATCACAATATTGATTGCCCTTTCTTGGTAGTTATAGCTCTTTTGAAAATTTTGGAGAATTGTTCTTGGCTTGGGAAAAGACAAGAAGTTGAAACACTTTGTATGGGTGACTCTTAGCCTTCCACTAGCCATGGCAGGTTTGGGGGCATCTATATGAGTATGTTTTGACAATTTTAAGGTTATTGGCTCTTTGTACAAACTTCTTGTGATGCTTGTTGTAGGAAATTGAACAGAGTTTACTCAAGTTGGAGGTAGAGTAGACATGAACATCATGTTGATGTTTGTATGTTCTGATGAGCTCAATTGGGTGAGTAATGCTTGTAAACCTATTCAATTAGTGGCACGAGGCAAGTGATTGCACTCTTCCTAGAGTTTTATTTCCCTTGAGGGGTTCACTAGTTGTAGATTGGAGTTTGTTTCTTGTTTATGTGTGTGGAATCTCTCGGTGTGTTTTCCTTATCATTTCTAGTTTTTAATCATGTTATGGACATTGTTGAATTGCATTTATTGTTCATTTCAAGAAAATGAGTTAATATGTGTTGGGAAAGAAATGGTATCAATATGTAGATGAGAGCTTGAGGCATATCATTCAACTCTTTATGGATTGAGTTGTATCAAAGCATTAAGATCATTGGATAGAGATGTGTGATTGTGGCATGCTAGCCACTAGATCAAGTTGAAGTGAAAATCTTGAACTTACATTTTTGAAATTGGTTCCAAAATTTGGCTAAGGCGAAGAAGAGCCATGTTAGGGGAATAAGAAGGTGAGGTGGGATTCAAATGGCTTGAAGATGATGTAGCAATAATTTATAGCATGGTGGGCAAGATAGATGGGTTGGAATCCATTCTAATTTCTCTCATGGAGAAATTGGGGATGTAGAAACCTCATGAGGAGGAGAGGGAGTCAAAAACATATGAACTGGAACATGGAGAATCTTCAAAAGGCAACTTCTTTAAGGCTGAAGCTAAAATTGATATTTATCCTTATGATGGAGAAATTAGTGCCGAGACATTGGTCCAATAGACTTCACAAATGAAATTCTATTTTAGTCTTCATAAGCTCACCCCATGTCAAGAAGTTTCTTTCACTTTGACATGGTATGAAAGCTATGTTGTAATTGGATTGTTAGAAAGTTGCACCCATTTTTGAAGTGGGATGACTTCATATCTTTGCTAAGGAAGCAATTTTATCCAATTTTCCATGAGGAAGACTGAGAAATACAATGACATTAATTCTTTCAAAGGAAAGGACAATGTATACAAGAGCGCACAAGTGAATTTTGAAATAGGGTTGTACAATTAGGAAAAGATGTCATGAATAAAGAAGTGCTGATGAAGTGTGTTGGGGTCTTTTTTGGGAACTTAAAATGACATGTTTTGATAAAAAAACCCAAAGACATTGATGAAGCATGTGCCCAAGCACACTACCTTAAACTAGAATCGAAGAGAGTTTCATCTTTACGAAAAGAGGCAAAGAAAAATAAAGACATATTTCGAGTTAGTATGAAAAGCAATGATAAAGACAATGGAAAGCCCAACAAAAAGGTGAATACCTTGGTCCAAAAGAAAGATAAGAGTGGAGAAAAAGGGAAATTCCATTGTTCTCATTGTGGAAAGGATGGTCACTCGGAAAAGAGGTGTTGGAAGCTTCACCTAGGTTTAGCACTACCATGGAGGAGGTAGAAGGGCACCAATAAAGGTTGAGAAATTAATGGCAAATCTGACTTTGATGAAAATATTTCTACTGTGGTGCATAAAGATTCACGTGTTGTTGGTGAGAGCTTCAAAACTAATTAAGATGAAGAGCTCACCAAGATTTTCCATATTACAATCAAAATTAAGGACATAAGGTAGATTCATTATTTGATACATGCTCACAATCTAATCTTATTTTAGAAAAGTTGGTTGAAGAATTGCATTGAAGATTGCGGAGCATCTGTAACCCTATTCACTTGGATGGCTAAGGAAAAATGTAGATATAAACAACTAGGAATAATGTAAGTTGAATTTTAGCATTGGGGCTGATTTTAGAGATGGAATATTAGTAGATGTAATTCCCTTGGATGTATGTGGAGTCATTTTTGGTAGTTTGTATTTATATATGAGGGATGCAATTTATTTTCATAGAAGAAACCAATATAGATTTGTGCTTAATGGCGAGCCTTTAAATTTGAATGTTGTAGTAAATAAAGATAAAATTTCCATGGTTAATGCCACTCAAGCAAAGCGACTAATTAATGTAAGTGACATTTTATTTTTTAATGATTTAGAGTAAATAAGAGCAACCTAAGATGAATGTATAACAATTACATGGACTACATATTCATCATGATTAGCTTGAAATAAGTGAATTAGTACAACTATTATTTAAGTTGTTCAAATAATTGAAGTGTTTGGCACTGAAAAATAAGTATAACGCTTGAATATATGTTATTACAAGATTGTCCTTTACCCAGTATTGGTTTGCATAGGAAGAGTAAGGCCCATAGGCATTGCTGAATTGTTCTTTTCCCAATATAGGAGTGTAAGGCCCATAGATGTTGTGCCTTTATCTTTGCTGCATAGCTTTGTATCAAATTATATCTATGATGTATTATACTCATTGGTGATCACTTTTTTGATAATAGCCCATTTACATATGAGACATTATTTTATGATTGATCCATTGTGATGTTTTAGCTTCATTGTTTTTATTATGTTTATGAAATATTAGTTGCTTTAATTTCTATGGTTTAATATTTGGTTTGATTAATAATTAAATGTGGTCTGATTATGCATCTTTTGTATTATCTTGATTATGCTATAAGTAGTAGACCATTATCATGATGTAATTTATATGATATGATTTAGGAGATGTATGTGCTTGGTGTGAGTATATGCATGTGTTTTTTATTTACCATGTTGTGCATCAACTATTATTTTATTGGATATGCTTAATGTATGCTTGAATTGTATAGGGCACATGATAAACCAAGTGGTAAATATCAAAGATGTTCATATGGGTTTGTTTGAGTGTGTGAACCATATTGCTGCATGAGGGGTAATAAGATGTGTGATATTATATACATGTGAAAGTACCTTTCCTAGTCACGTGCAATTTAGTTAACCCCCAAAGATTAAACTAGTAAAGTACTTTTTGTAATGCCCTAATCTGTTGCTCAAGACATTAACAAACAAAAGTTGACCAAACAATATTTTGAGAAACAAAAGTGGTAATAAGCAACCACTTACATACTAACATGCCCAAGGTGTCATATGTAATCCATGATGACACTCTTGGCACACACCAACACATAAGTAAAGTGTCACAAGTGGAAGACTTAACCATACCATGGGATAAGACACCATGGTTGACATGGAAAATGAGACATGAAGTAGAGATAGGATTTCTAAAACCACTGGAACACCTTCATAACACCTCTGCTAAACCACCCCTTAGATTTCACAGAGTTACGACAAGTAAATAGGCTAAAACTGCTAAAGTTTGGGTTCCAGAAAGAACTTGCAGATGGACAAACTTCAGACTTGGGCTGCAACTTGCAACTCTACATACTAGTTCAGATTTGGGTTTCAAGTTGCAATTGCAAATTACACCCTCATGGAGTTCGAGTTCCATCAATGACATGCCGATCCTGGATTTCGACCTAAGGATGACTTCCAGCTCTAGGAAACATCTGCAATTGCACATTTATGTGTAAAAGATCACTAGTTCTTGGCTCAAAAGGATCTGTAGACTTTGAAAACCATTTGCATTTTGTACATCTATAAAGTGCAATTGAGTTTCAAAATCTAGACTTTGCGACATTTGGACTTCAAAAGACATTGATAAAATACATTATGCAAAGTGCAATTGACTTCCAAAATCTTGACCACCTACTACCTCAGACCCCAAAAATTGGATACAACTTGCACTATGCAATGTTCATTGGGTTTTTGAACTCTGATCCTACTTACTTCTCTTCGAGGTTTGGAGACCGATTGCAACTGGCAACTAGAATTGGCAACCCCATTTTATAACGCTGTTTAGATTATTTATCCGACATGCAAAACGAAATGTAGAAAAGGTCTAAGGCAAGAGAACATGTATATTTTCCTCTCTATAAGGCATAATTTACTCATTTTTAAAGCTATTTATAAACAATCTCAAGGATACATTCAAAGAGTTGTGGGCTCTGACTTGGCTACAAAAAAACCTTCTTAAGTACATAGTTCCCAAGAAACTAGGTGGAAGGTACATTCCACTTACAAAATTTAAAAAAGTAATTATATAACTAAAATGAAAATAATGAAATACATCTACTTCTAATGACTCACCATGCCATCAAGAAGGGAAGGTTCTCAACATAATATCCAATTAAATCAAAGGTCCACGTGGTCCCCAATGGTGGTTTAGTGCTACTCAACCATGTGCTACCCTCAGGCCCACCCCATTGTTGAGAGATAGTCACATGGATACAAACACACTAACACAATATGAAGGAGTATGGAAACACACATGCCCATCAACATGTGTAATTTTGTGCTACAACACGAGTACACTAAATACAATAATCACATAAGTATCAATAACATGATCACAACCACGTCAAATGAAAAATTCAACAGAAGGAGAAGGACAATGATCCTAGAAGTCAAGCAAGGAGTGTCAATATAGTAGCATGACAACCATGAATAGTTATAGGGAGTAGTGCTTCCTCTAAGAAGATACTCATTGACATTCACCATCTCCCAAGAGTTGTGACATGTCCTACATGACTAATACTAAACCCACTTGAGACATTCAATCATGGCACGTAATTCTTACTTATCATGTTTTAATTTCCCAATGAGATTATGTTTGCACTTAGTTAAGTCTTTCCATTGCCCTCATCCATTTGGTCACTTAGGACTATAGTGAACGGTGAGAGCTACTCCTCTCCTACCCTATACCTCAATCCTAGAAAGCCCATTACTCCAAATACATCATTTGGCTATGGCACAAAACTCAATGTAACAACATCACAACACGACACTAAAAGATACACAATGCCATTCAACATTGGATACCATTAATTCCATAAATTAAATTACTCAATAAGTCTTAAAATGCAACTTTTACAATTTTCTTTCCAAACATGCAAAACCATAAAATTCTCCCATCTTCTTTAATGGAGTTACATGCAAGCTAGAATTTTACCATATTTTGATTTGTTAGACTTAGGGCACACAACTGAGAGGGGGGGTGAATCAGTTGTGCGAAACTTACACAATTTAAATACTTGAATCTTCTTTAGTGATTAGCAGAATGTTAATCATGAACCATAATGCATTCAAATAAAAAACAGAAACATATCAACACATAAGACACCAAGATTTTGACGTGGAAAACCCGGTTAAGGGAAAAACCACGGGGTGATTAACCCAAGAATGTATTCTTTGTTAGAAGAATAGAAAGAACAAATGGCAAATGCCAATTAGGGCTCACTGCCCGAGCACACTGCTCACAAGAGGCTCACTGCCTACAAGAGACACACTGTCTACAAAGAAATAAGTATCACCTTTATGAACTGGAAAATAGCATCTTCACCATGCTTGAATCAGTTCCATTAAGCCCAATACTTTTGCTTTGCCTTTCACACTTCTCTTTGCTACCACACACTCTTCACCACTGAAGACACTACAAAAAGACTTCACAATCCTTTATTTATACAAGGCATCGACTTAGGAACAATCATCTAAGTCGGCAAACAGCTACAAGAACATCCGCAAGACGTGTAATACATCCTTTCGGCTAGTCTCAAGAAGAACACCAATATCCGGTGGTAATTCTTCAAATGCAAACTCTAACTTCAATGCGGACCACCAACATGAACTGGACATGATCCAACGATCATCATAACCTTCCCTGAATCACCAAGAGCATCCGCAATTCATCATCCTACTAGAATTCTTCTCTCCTTCATCCGGAGCTTCAAGAACACAGTCTGTCATCACTGTCACAAATGAATAGGCTCTTCTGGACCTTCTAACCACGAACCAATCTAGTTGACACTTCACAAGGATGTCCTCAACACTTTCTCAAATCCGCAGAATGGGATAATGCATTACCGGACCTCACCGGACCTATCTGTGTCACTCTGTCACCTCTGGACACCTGCCAGAGCCAGTTCTACTTGAATGAACATAACTTATTCAGATCTTCATGCGGACCTCTAAAAACTTGACTGGAGCATCTCAAGACTTATATCTACAAACCCTTTAAACCGCATCCTCTGATCCTCAACCTATCTTGGACTTTTAGCTTGTTGTCATCACTGTTCTTCACTGTTCTTGATTGAGACTAATTTTCTCAATATCCTCAGCACACAGCTCATCCAATCCTTCTCATTAATGTAACATGAGTATGTTGACATCAATGACAACACCAGTTAAACCCATACTTGCAACAATCTCGCCCTTTGTCATTGATGGCAACATATGATGTGAAAAACCATCAAGACAAGAACTTCTTACTATCACAACTCCCCCTATCAACAACAACCATTCACATGTCTTCTCTTCCTTTACTGCTCCCCCTTTGATCAGCAACCACTTGTTTTTCACATGTCTTCTCTCCCCCTTTGACATCAATGGCAAAGGGCTCATACTTGCAATTTCATGACCTCAGACTCATACCTGCTACTCCCCCTGAGTAGCAGCTCCCCAACATCAATCCGGATCACAAGATGTGACTGTGATACCCACCAGACTGATGCACATCAGTGCACCTTCGTTCATCACTGGAGGGGCAATACCCCTAACTTCTCCCTGAGATACTCAAAAGAGTCTTTAGGTAGAGGTTTACTAAAGATATCTGCAATCTGATCCTTGGATGACACAAACTTCAATTTGAATTCACTCTTATTCACTTGCTCTCTCAGAAAGTGAAACTTGATGGATATATGCTTTGTTTTTGAATGCAACACTGGATTCTTAGATATACTTATAGCACTTGAATTATCACAGTGGATTGTGATAGGCTCCTCATACTCTACTTTAATATCTCTTAGCATTTGCTTCATCCACAAGACTTGAGTGCAACAACCTGCTATTGCTATGTATTTTGCTTTAGTTGTAGACAGGGATATTGCCTCTTGTTTCTTTCTTAGCCAAGAAACCAATCTTTTTCCCAAAAAGAATGCTCCACCACTGGTACTCTTCCTATCATCCACATCTCCTGCCCAATCTGCATCTGTATATGCATGAAGAGAAAAATTGTGATCTCTAGGATAACACAGACCATACTCAACTATTCCTTTTAGGTACCTAAAAATTCTTTTGATTGCCATGACATGAGATTCTCTGGGATCAGCTTGGAATCTCGCCACAAGACCAACAGCCTGCATTATATCTGGTCTAGTTTGAGTGAGATACAATAATCCTCCAATCATTGATCTATACTTTGTCTGATCTGTCTTAGGGGAGTCATCATCTTTGCTCAACTTACATCCGGTTGCCATGGGAGTGTTCATTGGCTTTGAATCTTCCATTCTAAAATTCCTCAACACTTCTTTCACATATTTGGTTTGAGAAATAAAGATTCCTTTCTTTGTCTGAGTAATTTGCAGACCCAAGAAGAAATTCATTTCACCGAGCATTGACATCTCAAACTCACTTTTCATTTGATTTGCAAAGGTTTTACACATACTGTCTCTTCCTCCAAAGATGATATCATCAACAAATACTTCAACAATCAAGATGTTTTCATGATCAATTTTGAAATATAGGTTATTGTCAGCAGTACCTTTGTTGAAACCAATCTTCAAAAGATGTTTGTCCAGCCTTTCATACTAGGCTCTTGGAGCTTGCTTTAGTCCATACAGTGCCTTCTTCAATTTGCAGACCATATCACCATGCTCAGATAATTGAAAACCATTCGGTTGTTCAATGTACACTTCTTCTTCTAAGTCACCATTCAAGAAGGAAGACTTGACATCCATCTGATACACCTTGAAATCCTTGAAAGCAGCAAATGTAAGAAATAATCTGATTGCTTCAATTCTTGCCACCGGAGCAAAGGTTTCTTCAAAATCAATCCCTTCTATTTGAGAGTAGCCTTTGCAGACCAATCCGGCTTTATTTCTGATTACATCACCAACTTCATTTAGTTTGTTCCGGAAGACCCATTTGGTTCCAATCACATTCTTGTTTCTAGGTTTGGGAACAAGATCCCAAGTGTGATTTTTCTCAATTTGCATCAAATCTTCCTCTATTGCTTTGGTCCAGTTTTCATCATTGTAGGATTCCTTTATTGTCTTAGGTTCAATCTTTGAAATCAGACAATATTCATCTGAATTTTGAGCAATTTTCCTTCTAGTTTGCACACCTTTGCTTTTGTCACCTATGATCTGATCTTCAGAGTGGTTCAGTCTTACATACCTTGGAACTTTAGGAGTTTCTTGCACTTCTATTTCTTGATCAGGCTCATTCAGACCTATCTCTTCTTCCTGATTTATCGAATCAGTCTGAATCTGACTTTTAGAAGAGGATTGAGCTCCTTGAACTAGAGCACCATTCTGATCATCTTCATCATATTCATAAAACCTTGAGGGTTTTTCTATTCCCTCATCAACCTTCACATTTGTACTTTCTATCATCTTTCTTAGTCTCTTGTTATAACATCGGTATGCTTTGCTTTGAGTAGAGTAACCCAAGAATATTCCTTTATCACTTCTAGCATCAAACTTGCCTAAATATTCATCTCTTTTGATGTAACATTTACTACCAAAGACTCTAAAATATCTTACAGTAGGAGTAATGCCAAACCAGAGTTCATAAGGGGTCTTACCGGTATTGCTTCTGATTTGAACTCGATTAAGAGTATAGACTGTAGTGCTGACAGCTTCTCTCCAATAGATCTGTGGAACATTTGCTGCCATCATCATGGTCCTAGATGCTTCTTGGATGGTCCAGTTCTTTCTCTCCACAACTCCATTCTGCTGTGGAGTCCTCGGAGTAGACAATTGTCTCTTGATTCCATGTTTCTCATAGAATTCTATGAACTCACCAGATGTGAATTCTCCTCCTCTATCAGACCTCAGACATTTCAACTTTATTCCTGTTTCATTCTCTACCATAGCCTTGAATATTTTGAATTTCTCAAGAGCTTTTGATTTCTCCTTTAGAAAGGTTACACACATCATCTGGGAATAGTCATCTATTAGCAGCATAAAGTATCTATCACCTTGAATACTTCTGGTTCTTGCTGAACCACAAAGATCAGTGTGAAATAAGTCCAATAATCTGGTAGAAGACAATTCCTTGCTTTTGAATGTGACTCTACTCAGCTTACCCAACTGACATTCCTTGCACAAGCTGTTAGTAGGTTTCACCAATTTTGGAAGATCTCTTACAGCCTGAGTATTGCTTATCTTGATGATATTATCAAAATTCACATGACACATCCTTCTATGCCATAACCAACTCTGATCAACTTGAACAAATAAGCAGCTTTTATCAGTACCAACCAAGTGGAAGATATTACCTTTAGTTTGAGCACCAAAAGCAATCTCTGTTCTGGATCTTTCAAAGATTTTGCATTTTCTATCCTTGAATCGGAGATCATAGCCTTTGTCCACCAACTGTCCAACACTAAGAAGATTGTGCTTCAAACCTTCAACATACAGTACATTACCAGTTTTGTTTCTTCCATCAAAAGAAATAGTTCCTCTTCCTCTGATTCTACCAGCAGAATTATCACCAAACTTCACCACTCCTTCATACCTTTCCAAGTCTATGAACTTATTTTTGTTACCTGTCATGTGGTGAGAGCAACCACTGTCAATGAACCAATCATTCTTTTCTTCAACTTGGGCAGCCAGAGCTCTTTCTATAACTTTATGATTGATAGATACAAAGGATATTGGTTCTTCTTCCTTGATGGAAATAAACACCCATTCACTTCCAGATTTGTTTCCTGTCTCTGATTCATCATCTGTTACTCCTTCATTATCATCTTCTTCATGAACATAGTAACAATTCTTTTGGAACCTTGATCTGTTAGGATTTGGCTTTGAAAATCTTTCTGGACATCTTGAGGCAAAATGACCAATCTTATTGTAGTTAAAACACTTAAAAGACAATTTTCCTTCATACTTACTGGATCCTCTTGGCAATCTCTTTGCAATGAGGGCTTTAAGTTGAGCAGTTTCTACTTCTTCTTCCAGGTCTTTTCTTGCTTTTTCATACCATGACAGTTTCCTTGATGAGTTCTCTCCTGGATCAAATCCTTGTTTACCTTTCACAGAGGCACTGGCTTTGAATGCAAATTTAGTTTTGGGGGGATCATCTCCAAACTCGGTCATTTCAAAAGCAGCCAGTTTACCAGCCAATTGGTCTCTTGTGACAGTTGTATGGGCTCTGAATTCATCAATGGCAGCAACCTTGATTTTGTAAGAGGCAGGAAGGGATCTAAGAATTTTACCAACAATCTCATTTTCATCCAAGACTCCACCAGAATTTCTAATTCCACAAACCAACTCATTTACTCTTGGCATGAAAGTGGTAATATTTTCACATCTCTCATCTTCAGTTTTTCAAATTTCCCTTTTAGACTCTATAACCTTGCACATTTAACATACTCGCCTCCTTCATGCAAAAGTTTCAGTTTAATCCAGATCTCATAGGCAGTTGGAAGGTCAATAACATTTGAGAGCTCTGAGTTAGTTAAAGTGCTTAGAAGAGCCTCTTTGGTTCGCAGATTGTTTTCAGCATCTGTGATTTCATTTAGGGTTGTCGGACCACCCTGTGGAGGTACATAAGCTTTTGTGACCATGGACTAGTACGCCATTCCCATACACTGCAAGTGACATTTCATGCGACCTTTCCAAAGAGAAAAGTTGGTTCCATCAAACTTCAGACTATCCTTCTTGTATGATGACATCCTGGATCTCCTCAAGCGGTTAAGCTCCTTTTAGAGGAACTTGGCTCTGATACCAATTGTTAGACTTAGGGCACACAACTGAGAGGGGGGGTGAATCAGTTGTGTGAAACTTACATAATTTAAACACTTGAATCTTCTTTAGTGATTAGCAGAATGTTAATCATGAACCATAATGCATTCAAATCAAAAGTAGAAACATATCAACACATAAGACACCAAGATTTTGACGTGGAAAACCTGGTTAAGGGAAAAACCATGGGGTGATTAACCCAAGAATATATTCTCTGTTAGAAGAATAGAAAGAACAAATGGCACATGCCAATTAGGGCTCACTACCCGAGCACACTGCTCATAAGAGGCTCACTGCCTACAAGAGACACACTGTCTACAAAGAAATAAGTATCACCTTTATGAACTGGAAAATAGCATCTTCACCATGCTTGAATCAGTTCCATTAAGCCCAATACTTTTGCTCTACCTTTCGCACTTCTCTTTGCTACCACACACTCGTCGCCGCTGAAGACACTACAAAAAGACTTCACAATCCTTTATTTATACAAGGCATCGACTTACAAACAATCATCTAAGTCGGCAAACACCTACAAGAACATCCGCAAGACGTGTAATACATCCGGTCGGCCAGTCTCAAGAAGAACACCAATATCTGGTGGTAATTCTTCAAATGCAAACTCTAACTTCAATGCAGACCACCAACATGAACTGGACATGATCCAATGATCATCATAACCTTCCCTGAATCACCAAGAGCATCCACACTTCATCATCCTACCAGAATTCTTCTCTCCTTCATCCAGAACTTCAAGAACACAGTCTGTCATCACTGTCACAAATGAATAGGCTCTTTCGAACCTTCTAACCACGAACCAATCTAGTTGACACTTCACAAGGATGTCCTCAACACTTTCTTAAATCTGCAGAATGGGATAATGCATTACCGGACGTATCTGTGTCACTCTGTCACCTCTGGAAACCTGCTGGAGCCGGTTCTACTTGAACGACCATAACTTCTTCAGATCTTCATGCGGACCTCTGAAAACTTGACTGGAGCATCTCAAGACTTATATCTACAAACCCTTTAAACTGGATCCTCTGATCCTCAACCTATCTTGGACTTTTAGCTTGTTGTCATCACTGTTCTTCACTGTTCCTGATTAAGACTAATTTTCTCAATATCCTGAGCACACAGCTCATCCAATCCTTCTCATTAATGCAACATGAGTATGTTGACATCAATGACAACACCGGTTAAACCCATACTTGCAACATGATTTGGAAGGATTTTAAAAAAAATTAAAATTACCCTTCTATTCCCAATCCACCCCGCATCAATAATTTTCAATAAATTTGGGAAGACAGGAATCCAAGAATTTTTTTCCATAGTAATGACTCTATTTTGGACTTTTCAAATTTAAAATTTAAAATATAAAAAAATTTAAATTCCAAACAACCAAAGCTCTTAATCCAAATATTTCCTACAACTAGGCCATGTGCTCCACCTATTGTGGGCATGACAATGGAGAAACTCTATTCGGGATTCAAATATTTTTAATTAAACATGCAAAGGGGAAAAATACCTTTCAATGAAGAACACACACAATGGAAGAAAGTTTCTTTCATTTGAATCCAAGCACACCACCAAGCAATCTTTCCCAAGCAATTTTTAAATCTATGCTTTCTTTCTAATGAAAGAATTTTCTTTTCCAAGAGGGAAGGAGAAAATGAGAGAAAGTTCTGTATTGAAAATTGCAAAAAGTGAATGAAAATCCCTTTCTTTTTCCTTTTATCTTTCATTCCCTAAACCCTTTTCCTTTTTCTTCTTTTTCACACCACAAGAAGATATTACCAAATGCCTTTTTAAAACTAAACAATTTTCAATTAATAATTCTCAATTATTAAGAAATCAGGCTAATGAATAGGAATTAAACCATTATAAATAATTTCCCTTATACATTAAATTAAATTACCTTTTCCTTTATAATGTAAACCTATTTTCCTTACACAATTTATTATAATTCCCTAAGGCAATTAAATTTGTTATATTTTCTTTCCACAAAGAATCATAAAATGCCATAGATTCTTCCTATCAAGAATAATTAAATACATTTTTTGCAAACATGGTAATCATATATTTTGAAGTAATTTTAAATGCAATGTGCTAAGATAATACTAAACACACACAAATGAATTCCACACACTTTACGAGTTTTCACAATATATAGATTCCATAATTGCCTTTGATTTAGATCCAGGGGATACACAAGATCCATCTCGTAGTTGAATCGAGTGGGATAAAGGTAAACACAGATTTTACTCAATATGAAAGTCTCATTTATAACTATTGTTGGGAAATAACTTGTACCTACACACTTAAGTCAAACATTAGGCATACCTACACCATATATATATAATAACCAAATAAAAGAATAAACACCCAACATGGCATCACATCATATGAATTACTAAGCATCGCATCTAACATGAATCATCAACCATAATCATAAAGATGCAATGACTAACAATAATCCATGTAGACACCTAAAAATGACCATTGCATCGTTCACCTTGCATACATCAATTTCTTCTAAATTCACTTAAATCCAACATTAATTAAATAAATCCTATTTATTTAATTAATTTCATCAATTTCTTCTAAATTCACTTAAATCCAACATTAATTGAATAAATCCAATTTATTTAATTAATTTCACTAAATTCACCACTTTATTCTTCTATTATCCCATTAATTAAATAAATCAATTATTTAATTAATTCAATATCTTAATTCCTCCTACCCACAACAATTAAATAATTTTAATTATTTAATTAGCTAATTATTCTTCTAAAATTAAATAAATTATCCAAATTTATTTAAGTTGACTTTTCGAATATCTTCTAAATAAATAAAATTACTATTTTTATTTATTTCTTATTTTCTTCCATCATGCACAACAAATTAAATAAATTTATTTATATAATTATCTTCTCAAATCTTCTAAAAATATCTTTTTCCTCCATGCACACAAATTAAATAATTTATTATTTAATTTTATTCATAGCATGTCAAAAAGAAAAACAACAGTTGAGTTAATTGGCTTTTAAATCTTTGTTTTTCTCAATCAATTCATAAAATAGAAAAAAACATTCTATTTTTATGAAAATCAATCCTATCTTTAGTCAACAAAGAAATTAAGTCAATAAAACAACTTTTTGCATGAACACTTGTCGTGTGCACATTCCTTCATGTCTTCTCAAGTTATCTCAACCATCGTTTTCATTGAATTTCCTCCATCGTTGATCGATCTTCCCTGAAAGCTATAAATATGCCCATTCACCTCCTCACAAACCCTTCACGATATTTGAGCATTGACATCCATATCTTCCAGCACTTTGAGTATTCGTTGAAGCACCTCACATCATTTGAGCTATCATCCATCCACTTGCTATCATGGTTATGTTACGTTTAGAGCAATCCACATATCAATACACCAAGGAATAAATATCATAGTGTGGTAATTTGTATTATTGTTTTCTTTGGGATTTCGTTATTTGTTATTGCGATTATTTCTTGAGTTATGTAGACATTGAATAGGGTCTCTTGTGTTCTTGTTTGCATTCTGATTTCTAGCATATATCTTCCTATTCCAAATGTATATGCTAGAAATTGGAATACAAACAAGAACACAAGAGACCCTATTCCAATGTCTACATAACTCAAGAAATATTCACAATAACAAATAACGAAATCCCAAAACAAACAATAATGCAAATTACCACACTATGATATTTATTCCTTGGTGTATTGATATGTGGATTGCTCTAAACATAGTATAACCATGATTGCAAGTGGATGGATGATAGATCAAATGATGTGAGGTGGGTCAATGGATGCTCAAAGTGCTGGAAGATATGGATGCCAATCCTAAAAAATCATGAAGGGTTTGTGAAGAGGTGAATGGGCGTATTTATAGCTTTCAGGGAAGATCGATCAATGGTGGAGGAAATTCAATGAAATCGATGGTTGAGATAAATTGAGAAGACATGAAGGAACGTGCACACAACAAGTGTCCATAGCATGTCAAAAAGAAAAACAAAAGTTGAGTTAATTGGCTTTTAAATCTTTGTTTTTCTCAATCAATTCATAAAATAGAAAAAAACATTCTATTTTTATGAAAATCAATCCTATCTTTAGTCAACAAAGCAATTAACTCAACAAAACAACTTTTTACATGAACACTTGTCGTATGCACATTCCTTCATGTCTTCTCAAGTTATCTCAACCATCGTTTTCATTGAATTTCCTCCACCGTTGATCGATCTTCCCTGAAAGCTATAAATATGCCCATTCACCTCCTCACAAACCCTTCACGATATTTGAGCATTGACATCCATATCTTCCAGCACTTTGAGCATTCGTTGAAGCACCTCACATCATTTGAGCTATCATCCATCCACTTGCTATCATGGTTATGTTACATTTATAGCAATCCACATATCAATACACCAAGGAATAAATATCGTAGTGTGGTAATTTGTATTATTATTTTCTTTGGGATTTCGTTATTTGTTATTGCGATTATTTCTTGAGTTATGTAGACATTGGAATAGGGTCTCTTGTGTTCTTGTTTGCATTCTAATTTCTAGCATATATCTTCCTATTCCAAATGTATATGCTAGAAATCAGAATACAAACAAGAACACAAGAGACCCTATTCCAATGTCTACATAACTCAAGAAATATTCGCAATAACAAATAACGAAATCCCAAAGCAAACAATAATGCAAATTACCACACTACGATATTTATTCCTTGGTGTATTGATATGTGGATTGCTCTAAACGTAGCATAACCATGATTGCAAGTGGATGGATGATAGATCAAATGATGCGAGGTGGGTCAATGGATGCTCAAAGTGCTGGAAGAAATGGATGCCAATGCTAAAAAATCATGAAGGGTTTGTGAAGAGGTGAATGGGCGTATTTATAGCTTTCAGGGAAGATTGATCAATGGTGGAGGAAATTCAATGAAATCGATGGTTGAGATAAATTGAGAAGACATGAAGGAACGTGCACACAACAAGTGTCCATGCAAAAAATTGTTTTGAGTTAGTTGCTTTGTTGACTAAAGATAGGATTGATTTTCATAAAAATAGAATGCTTTTTCTATTTTAAGAATTGATTGATAAAAATAATGATTTAAAGCCAATTAACTCAACTTTTGATTTGCTTTTTGACATGCTATGAATAAAATTAAATAATAAATTATTTAATTTGTTTGCATGGAAGAAAAAGATATTTTTAGAAGATTGAGAGGATAATTAGAAAATAAATAAATAAATTTATTTGATTTATTGTGCATGATGGAGGAATAAATGGGAAATAAATAAAATATTGATTTTATTTATTTAGAAGATATTCGAAAAGTCAACTTAAATAAATTTGAACACTTTATTTAATTTGGAAGAATAATTAGTTAATTAAATAATTTAAGTTATTTAATTGTTGTGGGTAAGAGGAATTAAAGTGTTAAATTAATTAAATAATTAGTTTATTTAATTAATGTGGAAATAGAAGAATAATGTGGTGAATTTGATGAAATTAATTAAATAAATAGGATTTATTCATTTATAATGTTGGATTTTAGTGATTTTGGAAGAAAGTGGTGAATTTGATGAAATTAATTAAATAAATAGGATTTATTTAATAAATGAAGGATTTAAGTGATTTTAGGAACAAGCTCACAGGCCTTGTGCCTTCGCTAGGCTACAATGCTCACAGGATATGTGCCTTCACGGATCCTTTGCTGGGCTAGTGTGCTCGTAGGCTGTGGGGCCTTCGCTGGGCCAAAGAGCTTGCGAATTTGAACTGAATGGGCGCTAATGCTTGGATGATAATGCCCTTGGGGACTGAGACCCCCCAAATGTTGTCTCAACAATAAATCCATGGGAAGAGATCCCCCGTAAGGGTCTTTCTGGGCTCGAACCAGGCTAAAAACCCGAGTTGTCCAAATCTCTCTCTCTATATATAAAAGTAGTGGAATGGTAACATTGAAAGGTTGAACATATAAAACCACAACATATACATCCATAGGCAAATGCCTAGATGCTAATATAAAACCCCATCAGAAATATCTTTATGACATAATAAAACATCATCACTAATAACAATAGCGGATCCAAAATAAAAGTCAACAAATGAGAAGGCACAAGTGCGAGATGCATTGCACTTTCATTCTATGGGCTTTAATTAATTTTCTTATATGTGTAATAGTTTTCTATGTGTGCGAAGTTTAATTAATTTCTCTTAGAATTATTATAATTCACTTAGAAAATAAAGGGGTTGGATGAATTTGGATAAGTGAATTATGAGTGTTGAAAGAAGTCTATTTCCTCATATACTTGCAAAAAACATCTTGGGTTGCATGTGTATTATGAATGCTTGTAATTCAGTAAAGATGTGAAAAAGTGACTTGTTTGGTAAGTAGGTCATAATAGATATTATCTATTTTTTTGTTGTGTGTGAAAATAGAGTTATTTTCTAGAAGTAAGTTTTACATGTCTATGGGCAAAAAGGGGATCCATTTTTCACTTTTACTTTTTACCTTATGCAATTTGAGAAAGAAAGAAAGAAAGAAAATTATTCCAAAACCTAGGAAGTGTTCTTGAAGACTTTGGAAGATACTTTTACTTGGAAGGAGATTTGGATTCTTTGGAGTGGCTTGGTGTGTATTTGTGATCAAAGATTCATCAAACTCTTGGATTCCTTGTTTGAGAAGATTTAAGGCATTCATTTTATTTTATGCCTTTTATGAATTCTAGAATAAGGAAAGATTTATTTTCTATGTGCTTAAAATGAGTGTTTTACCTCTTTCCTTTGTTCTTGAGAAAAATGGCTTGAGACTCCATTAATAGAGGTTTATGGGTATTTGTTAACTTGCAAAGGGAACCCAAAAAGTTACATTTTGACTTATTAAATTAATTGGAGGGTTTCATTTTATAGGTATTGTTAAAATGGAATGATAAAGGAATAACTTAGGCATATGGTTTGCTTGGTGCTTGTTTGTAACCATTTAGACCCTTCTAAGAACCATTTAGTGAAATTGGTCTTTTTTAGTTTATTTAGAAATGAAAAGATAGTTAGGAGGCTTGGAGTGGCCATACAATTTAGAGATGTTGATATAACACCTAAAAGAGAGAGCTTTTCTTAATAATTAATAAAGACTAAATAAAATGTAACACCTAAAAGAGAGAAATCTGAATAATAATGAATCTATGAATATGTTATGCAACACCTAAAAGAAGGAGCATTGAATATGATAAGCATGCATTAATAGGTACTTACCATAAAGACATATTGTCTACTTGATTCCATATAGGATTTGGAAAGTTGAGGAAATGCCACTCCATGTCTCAAGCTATTTTTTTCTTCCTTGTTAATTGGATCATGTGAGTGTCCGATTTGTGATCGAGAAATCCATGCATGATTGTGCTCTTGCATGTTTCCAATTCTTTTATGTATCATGTGTGATCATCATCTCATATTTAGTCTAGTGGGATAGACCTTTGGGTTCCACATGGCCAAGTGGTAGACTCTCCACCATTGGTTTATTGATGGAGCCATGAAAAATACGATTTGGGAGCTTCAAGGATCCTATGTTTTATTTGTTTCATGTATGTACCCTTGTAGTTGAAAAAAAATGAAAAATGTAATATGGAAAATCAAATTCAATTATGTATTTGAATTGATGCTACTAAGCTATCATTTTTGTGAATCTTAATTGGAGTATAATTGTATTGGAATTGGATTTAATTTGGTAGTATGTACTTTGATTTGAAAGAGTGAAAAGTAATGTTTAAAATTGAATGTCATTTGGTTTTAATTTTAAGGGTTGGGATTCATTGTCCTTGGAAAAATGGATTAATGGGCTATAGGGTAGGCCTATAAGACATCCCTATCTCTTGTAATATTTAGTTGTAGGTTTTTAGGCAATACTTGTGAAAATCGAAGCTTTGGAAAATGTAGATACATTCCTATGTCCTAAAAAAATTTGAGTAGTGCTTTTTGACCATTTTATACTTACTTTTGATGTGTTAAATTGATGGGTTGGTGAATCATATTAGAAATCCATGTGAGAAATTTCATTTCTAGAAAATGTGTTTTGTTCTATTTTGGGAGTTTCACAGAGGCACCTCTCATTTGTGGATGCATTTGGGGTTTTGTGTCCAACCTAGCATAGTGTAAAAACATAAATTGTATACCCTAAAATTAATTTTTATATGTTTTGCACTCATTTTAATATTTTACCAAATTTATCCACTTTTAACCCCTTTCTAACCTATTTTCCTCTTTCCCCTTGTTTTCCCCCTTTTTATGTGTAATTTTCTCCTTTCAATGTCTCTTAACCCCTTTATAGGTATTTTCCTTATCCATATGTGTATCCTTTCCCCTTCTCATGTATCTTTACCCCTACTCTTATGCTTCCTTCACACTTAAACTACTTGTTGGGACCTAAAAAATCAGCTCCCAAAACATGCATATTTTTGCCCCAAAATCCATTATTTGCCCACTTTTTCCTTTGTTGTTAAACCCATTATTTATAACCGATTTGAGAGAATTTCCATGGGTTCCCTTCATAAAATTTCAAAGTATAAAATCCCTAGCCTTTGTGTTTTCCTTTGAAAAATTTCAAAGAGTTGAAGTTTGTGGGCTTTATCAGAAAATCAACGCAATCTCGAACTAGCGAACTAGCCGACTAGGTTCACGAGTTCAGATTTCCACGATTCACCAATAAAGCCACTGGGCTGGCCAAGTGGAAATTTGTCTAAGGAGGAAAAAGAAAAGACAAGTGCCCTCATTAGAAAAAGGATGAGTTCACGAACCATTGGGTTCACCGATGGAAAGGTTTGCTGATGGATGAAGTTGTTGACAAAGGAAAGTAGAGGCAAAGAAAAAGAGACAAGGAAAGTTTGCGATGGAAGGATTTTTCCAGTAAGGCAAATTGAAAATTCAAATATACAACTTGAAGTAAAATGTACTAAGCTTTAATATATTTTAAAGTGAGTTTAAAATATCTTAAAGTGTTGTAAAATCTTTATAGCCACTTTTGGTGGGATTTTATTTTAAACGCCCATCTTCTCCTTGGATGCCATGAATGCAGAATTGAAGATGTCAGGATGGTAGTTGAAATAGTGCATGCCTTCAATGCACAGGTACTTAATGAAGAAGATGATGTGTTTCAGTGGTTAATATTTTCTGCAGTACCTTCCAAGGACAAAATTAGTATGCAGGGCATAGGCTTGGCATGTTGACTTAGTTTCAGTGCCTAGAGTGCATAGTGAGTAGAGTGCTATATATACATGATTCAAAGATGTTTTTAGGGTTGGTCGCTAAGCCAATTGTTTGGTCTACAGTGCCTTAGGATAATTTTAGGGCTTCAAATCAAGCCAGTTAGGGCATTGAATGGAGGAATGTGTTTGATGCAGTGTATGAATGGATTGTAATGCATATTTCATGCAGTTGTATGTCTCCATGGCTATTTGCAGTGATTCAAGGGAATGCATAGTTGTAGCTTTGTATTTTTCCTTCACCACATTTTCTGGTACGATTGTTATAGAGATTTGATAATGTGTGACATCATTCAAGTCAATACAAGCTTTGTTTTGAGTCATCTCTTTATTGCAAATGGGTCATTGTAGTTTGGTTCTAGATAATTAAGTATGTTCAATGTATGAAGTATAACCTGAGAAATGTACGTGAATACACTTTAGTTTTCTGTTGATGTTGGTTTAGTCCTTTTCTTCCCTCTTTACTGCTTATGACTCAGTTTCCCATTGGAGTAGGCACGGGTCCATATTGGGGAGGAATCAATCATTCTTTAAATCAAACAAACATTTACCAATGGTTTAGGGGAAAAACCATCTTTCCTATGCATGTACATTCGAATAGTTGAATCAACTATATAGGGCTTTTGTGATAGCTAGTTGTTCTTGGTTTAGTGACAGTCTTTGGGACCAAGGTAATGAATCAGGTTTGGTTGTCCATGTATCTTTAGTTGTTCATCTGGTTTGAACTTAATACCTATTAAGGTAATACCTGTTGGAATATCCCTCCAGAGTCTAAGCTAAGCTTGAAATGCAGGGGATGAAACCCACTTCCGTAGAGTTGGCCTTTAACCCTCCATGTTCTGTTGATGGATTGATTATGTTTACATGAAGACAAACCTAGCCTTGTGAGTGTGATTTTGTCCTAGGAATTGGAGTTGCGGTTTTGGGACCCAACAGATTGGCATCATTGCTGGGGATGAATTAAAAGGTCAAAGAAATTTGAAGGCCCTGGTGCTAGCAAGTTTGTAATTTTACGTGTGTTTGGGTAAGTTGGCAGCCTATCAACTTACGCCAACAGATTGGCATCGTTGCCGGGGATGTACTGTTGGGTTAGAAACATTTGAAGACTTTGCTAGTGAGTTGAACCCAGAATCAATTTGTAGCCTTGAAGATCAGTCAAACTTTAAGGAATTCCTCTTTGGAAGAGGTGGTGGCTCTGCTGTCAAAGGACATAAATTTTTTACTGTTGTACCTAGGTTGTTGTTGGTGATTCGAATGCTCCACCTCAATATGCAGTAGCTAGTGAATTAAAGGTACATGTTTTTCTTCCTAACCTTTGAAGTTTGTGGTTCCTTTCATGTTGAAGGAACAAGTTTCTATGCTTTAGTTTCCTACCCTACATTGTAGGATGTTTTAGTCATGGCCAATTGGTATGAACATGGATACCTTAGGGATGTTCTGTCATGTGAGTCTTCATATATATTAGACCCTATAAACTATATTGGAGTGGATTCCCATGACCATCCCAACAATGCATATTCTAGTCATGGATCTGCATATTATACAAACCTAAACTTATATTCACCCATGCTAAATCAAAATGACTTAGCAGTGCAGTAGTGTGAAATTGATAAAACCAAATAGCTGTTGGAGTCATTATTGCAACAAGAAATAGAAATAGACAATTAGATTAGGCTGCTAGAGTCTAGGATGCGGTCCAATACATTCCCTGCTACCCCTAAAAATTAGTTTGATCAGTCCCCTACTCCTCCCTTAGATCTTGTATATGATCCATTAGACCTCTCATGGGTTGATTAAAAAACAATGAGTATGCTAACCAAGGTCTACAAACAGTTGCCCAAGTTTGATAGGCATGATATTTGGAAAGGGACACACATGTTGATGTATTTTCAGAATTCATGGAAGAACATCAGTTTGAGGATGAAGACATGTGGATGAGGTTCTTTGTTAGGCCCTTACATGGAAAGGCAAGAGAATGGATCCAGAGTTTTCCTGGGTAGTCCTTTGCCTCATGGAATAAACTTGTGGTAGCATTTGAAAATGAATTTGCCAAAGGTCTTGACCCTGCTAATCTTGTCATAGAACTGGAAAAAATTAAGAGATAAGAGGGAGAGTCAAGCAAGGATTTTGGTCACAGGTTTGCTTTTGCCCTTTCCAATATTCCAAATGATTTTAGTCCTGACATTCCCGCTTGCATTGATATATTTTTTGAAGCATATGAAATTGGATTGAGTTATGTGTGGGAAGATTTGAAGATAACGAGTAGCCATATTTGTCCCTAGACTCTATGGAGAAAATGAGAGATGACTATATAAAAGGTTTGTTATCCACAAGTGCATGTGTTGCTGGTAATCAACATGCTAATCTGAACAACAACAGTGTGGATACAAATAATCAGATTAATGCAACATCAGATGATGATGATTGTGTAGTCAGAAGGGCAAAAGTGGAAGATGGTACGTCATATGATAATGATGCAGATGATGAGGACAATATATGCACCTACCTTCAGCTGGATAGCTCATCAAGAGAAAGTGAAAATGATGAAACTAATGGTGACTTCTAGCCTAACGCTGAGGTATGTGGTTTAGTGAACAATGAGGATGCTATGTACAAGGATGAACAATTAGATGGATCAATATTTGAAGATGAGTATGAAATATGTACACAAGTAAGTAAAACATGAGATGAACAAGAAACTTGTTTCTTGTTTGATTTGATGCCATCTTTTGTTCCTAATTATGATGATGAAGTAGTTAGTGCTTGTTTGCATGAGGTAGATATAGAGGTGGTTGCACTTGATGATACCCAATCAGAGATAGTTGTTGGTGCAACCATAGATTTTCAATATGAAGAGCTTGCCCTTGATTTTGAGGATGGTGATCATGTGGATGCATATGAGAACCTATTTGTGTGGTGCAAGGTATGTTCTCTTCCTTATGCAAAGTGTGCTTCACTAGAGCCACAAGGAAATAAAATAAGAATGAATGTGGAAGAAGATATGTGTTAGCAGTTTGTTTGCAACAATGAATATAACACAACAAGTTTCCAAGGTGGACATGAAACAAAGAGACAATTGGAAGAACATGGTTCTTCACATAAGGTGTCTCATGACCTTAATTTATGTGTTGATATTTTGGATAGCAGCTTAAGTCATGCTTATGATTCAAAAATTGAAAGTTGTGGCAACACATGTGAAAGTTGTGTTCAAGAGCTTGGTGGAGTTATAAATGAGTATGAGTGTTTCCACTTTGATGTGGAAATTTTGCCAACTCCTAGAAGTGTTGGTGCTGAAATAGAGGTTGAGTCCTTTGTATGGGACATTGATTTGAATGAGCAGCAAGGTATGCTCATGCTTGAGTTGCAATAGATGAAAGCCCAACTTGAGAGTATACCCAAGATGGATTCTTTCCATTTTGATTTGCAAGAAGAGATGTCTTCTTTTGTAGATCAACAGTGCATTCAGACACAATTTTCTTTGCCATGTGAATTGGAGGTGTTTTTTTTCCCTCAATTTGCATGAAGAGGTCAGTAGGTGTAATAAGGTTACAAGTGGTGATGGAGGTTTTCTTCCATCAATGTCTTTTGTTGCTGACTTGGTTCTATATTTTCCACCCCATGTTATTGGGAACAAGCATGATATGTATTTAAAAAGGTCAAGAACCTATTTTTTAGGGTTTCCCAACAATAATATTTGCATTGATGAAGCTAGCCTTGGCTCCACAAGCATATGTTGCATATTGGCACATGCTCGGGACAGTTTTCAATTGTTGCAACTAGGAGAAAAGTGCAAATTTGATTTGAGGGAGATCAACTCCTTCATTCAACTTGTCTTTGATAGAGACAAGGGGTTGCTATAGTTTTGTGCAGGTTGGACCTACAATGCTCTAAAATTTTGATCATAGTCAACTTTCCTTTTGTGCCTTCATGCTCATGACTGCATGTTTTCCCTATATATATGTTTTGTAAATACGTTTCCATTGTTCCCCCTGTTCATTTTTTGCTTTTGGTCTGCTTGGAGATAGCTAGTCCTTGCTATGCCATTGCTTGGCACGCATCCCCAACTAGAGCTAGTATTGGGACTTGAAAAAATAGCTCCCAAAATGTGCATATTTTTGCCCCAAAATCCATTATTTCCCCACTTTTTCCTTTGCTGTTAAACCCATTATTTATAACTGATTTGAGAGAATTTCCATGGGTTCCCTTCATAAAAGTTCAAAGTATAAAGTTCCTGGCCTTTGTGTTTTCCTTTGAAAATTTTCTAAGAGTTGAAGTTTGTGGGCTTTATCAGAAAATTAGCGAAATCGTGAACTAGCCGACTTGGTTCGCGAGTTCAAGATTTCCCTGATTCACTAACAAAGTGACCAGGTGATCCAAGTAGAAATTTTTCTAAGGAGGAAAAAGAAAAGACAAGTTCCCTCGTCGGAAAAAGGATGAGTTTGTGAACCATTGTGTTCGCTGATGGGTGAAGTTGTCGAAAAAGGAAAGTAGAGGCAAAGAAAAAGAGACAAGGAAAGTTCACGATGGAAGGATTTTGCTGGTAAGGTAAATTAAAAATTCAAATATAAAGCATGAAGTAAAATGTAAAAGATTTAAAATATTTTAAAGTGAGTTTAAAAATCTTAAAGTGTTGTAAAAGATTTATAGACACTTTTGGTGGGCTTTTATTTTAAACACCCTGTTGGTTCTCAAATCTATAGATTGCAAAACCTTAAAAGTATGCCAAACTTCATGATCAGGTTCAACAATTGATTTGGCCAACAGATGGAATCAATCAAAATGATTGGAATTCCCTACACTTTAGGCTCTGCTATGCCTAGGTGGGTATTACCTTATTTTCACCACTGAATGTTAAATCCTCAAAACTGATTGGTGAATAGTGACCAGATTATGGATTTTATAGAATTTTGTCAATTAAATCATCCTATTTAATCTAGTTCAAATTGACATATGATTTGAAAATAGATTTTTCAATTTATACTAACCACTACTCCTACTCCTACAACATAAAATTAAAATTTGTTTGAAATATTATACAGGGAATGGATTTGGAAATGAGTCGATCTGTGCCTTTCTTGGGTAACAAGGTCAACATACAGATAAATGTATGTCTTCCTTCTGGCTATAACTTGAATTATTTGGCACAATACTATTTAGGACTTGCATAAACATGCAAAATTGTTTTTAACCAGGTTCTTCTTACTTATCCAATTGAAACCTCCAGATTATTGTGACCTATTTAAAGGAATTTAATCCTTACTTGAAGAAACCCTATTAGACAAATCACAAAAACCATGAATTATGTTTTGATAAACTAGACATATGCTTGATATTCTAATTTAAATAAGGAGACAACAAAATGGAGACAACCAAATAAAATTCTATCAATAACATTTAACAAATAATTGAGAACCAAAATTTAGACACTAGAGAAATGCAACTCTTTCATTGATATGCTTCAGAAAACAGGCCTTTACAATGTCTCTTTCCAAAATTCAAATCCCAGAGAGCCTTTCCCCATGATCTTGGTTTCCTTCTTATAGGAATGAAGGAAGCAACAAGCTTTAGGCTGTTCACATTCCAAAAAATGACTTTTCATATTCCCACCCTTTGATATGACATAATACAATATTTACTTTTAGCAAGTCTTAATAAGACTGCCAAATATTCAAATACATTTGAAGAAACAAAGCATAAAAACAAGAAAGAGACAAAAGAGGAATGTCCAAGGTCCGCTAAGGGCAACTTAATGACTGAAGATGCTAGCCCAATGTTCAACAACTCCATTGCACACTAGGCCTAATCAATCTTCTGTAGACAAATAGTCCTGTTCCCATTGGTACATTGTGTAGTCACTGGGCCATTTGTATTCTTGGATTTGAAGCACGTTTGTTTGATGATCTTTCCATCTCTTATTTAGAAGTCCTCTGCTATCTGAGATGAACCTTGCATATCCTGTGTCTAATGCAATTATTCTATCCAAGATCAAATTGAAACTGTGTACATTCAAGTCTTCATCTTTTTGCAATTTCTCAACAACACAAGACACCATCTCATCACACTCCTCTTTCCATTTCTCAAGGCTTTTGAGCTGTTTATCTTCTTGAAGAATGCTTGGAATAAACTGATGTTTGAAGGAGCCAAAGGATTCCATATTTGCTTTCATCTTCTGGCTCTCTCCAGATGCATATTGGAATTCCTCAATGATTAATTTGACCATTTTCTCAGTTGGCTTCAAGGCAGCAGGGACATCTGGATTTCTTTGCAACACGTTACACAGGGTGATCAAAGTATGGTGGACAGGTTGCCATTTCTTGAGCAAAGGGTCTAGTATGGGAACGTTGGCATTCATCTGGTCCAGTGCTTGAGACAAAGAAGAATAGCAGCTGTGCACATCCTCAATCTTGTCCAACACCAACTTGACCCTATATTCTAAAATCTTTTCAATTACACCAAAAATTTTGGACTTTGTTTCTCTTTTAGTGGCCTCGTTTATTTCTTTCAACTTCTCAATCTCTTTCTCAAAACTCTATTTTATTGTATTCATCTGTTCAATAGGAATAGTGGTATCACCAACTTCTTGAGATACTGGAGGCTCCAGTAGGGCACAATTGCCCTGCTCTGATAAAAATCAATACCTTTCAATTGTTTTTTGAGCTTCACATTCTCCAAGTATAATTTGTTCACTTCATTAATCATTTCAATCTGATTCTTCTCATACTCACTCATTTTGAGTTGCATATTTCTCACAGTAGTCTGGGTGAACATGGCCGAATGCATAGTCAATGTAGCTACCTCCAGAGCTGATGTGTCCTTTAGTGTCTTCACCATTGTACTTCCTCTCAATTCTTGGATCACATCTAGCAATCTTGGCTTGTTTGTACTTTTTTGAGTGGCTCAAAGTGCCAAAGTCTCAGTTTTTGGGTTATACCCAACACCACTCACACCATCCTCAAAGTCAAATTTAGAAACCATCATTGGATCATATTGACTTCTCACTTGGTCCAATAAAAACATCTTCTTTAGCTCCATACCTGGGATGATCAACATGTTGCTTTTTAAGACCATTTGTCGAGCCTCTTAAGGGTTGACATTTATTTCATCAATATTAATCTCTTTGAATGTCTTGGCCATAATTTGGTCATGTTGGGATTCATATGCTCCCATCTTATTTATTTCAACCTTTTCTTGAAATTCTTTCATTTTCATTTTCAACCAAAAATATTTGAACTTTGGATTGTTGATGAAATCATCATCCATGAATCTCATAGAAGCCACAACTCTCTCATCTTCATACATTTCAGGCTCACCTTGTGCCTGTGCATCCATCCTGGCTTTAGGTTTGTGAGCTTCAGTCTCTCGACCAATAAGGGGCTGATCAACTTTTGCACCTTTACCCATGTGTCTCAAAATGCTTGCCACTTCATCAGTGTCACCCACTCCTTCTGACATTTCATATGGCAGTAGAGGAGATACATCATCAATTTTTTGCTTCTTAGACATTGGCTTCTCAGGGGACAAAGGCTCTTGCACTGACATTGCATCAGGAGCAGGCTTAGCAATCCCAATTCCACCTGGTCTCTTCACTAGGAGCTTAACAGTCTTGGTAGACTGACTCTCTACCTTACCATACACCATTCAAACTTATCAATTATCAGATTGATCCTCTTCAATGGATCATTTTCTTCAACAAAAAATTCTAAGAAACCAGGCTCTTTTTTCTTCTTGTCCTCCTCTATTCTCATCAGTATTTCCCATTTTCTTTTTCTGTCATATACCTCCTTAGGAGTGAGGCAATTTCTGATCACATCCTCATCATAGTTGACTTGATGGGATATCCCAACCCTAGTAAGGATGACTTGTCTAACAAAATTCATGTGGCCTTCAGGGTCACAGACCCTCTCTATTTTTGACTTCAATGAATATTTTGTTTTCATATAAACTTGCAGCTCCTCCAGGGTGTCAAAGCCCATAGACAATTCTTCAAACATAGTTAGATCTAGAAAAAATGTGCCCTTCTTCTGCTTTTTCATGATATCCCTCTCTATCCAGCGCATCTACCACATGAATTCCAAAAATGCTAATCTAGTAGGCACAAATTTAGGCAAAGCATGGGGTGGTTGTGTGCACCCATAAACTCTGATCACAGTGTGATCTGGGAGAAAAAACTAATCAGCAGAATTATGCATGCGACCTTTCTCTAGTTTCAAAGCAAGAGGCCCCAACACTTCTTTGATTTATTTAGATAATCTTGGTGAAAGGTATCCAAGTGTAGCCATTATCCTGACTGCAAAGTCATCATGGAACACCACATAGTTGTTGTTCTTGTAGTTACTATCCCATGTATAACACCAACACTACACAAGCAATCTCTGTCCTTTCTGATCAATCGTACTAAGATCCATTCTCTTAGTCGACCTTCTCCTGTTCTGGTACAAAATCAAGTGATACAAAAAAGAATAGTATCTGAAAGTGATAGGTGCTCCATTCTCCCTTACCTGAAGGAATCCGTCATGCAATCCTTTCTCAATGAAAGAAGCAAAGTCATATTCAATGTTAACTTTTGGGTTTTGGATCCTCATTTCCATCATCATCAAACCCACTGGCATTCTATCCTAGGCATCTAATCCCAACACTTGGCAAAGAGAAAAATAGGTGTTCTTGAAATACACAATGAAGTCATCCACTGGTAATGGCTCCATAGATGTAGTTGGAATAGGAATTCTCTTTTTGTTCGCCCCTTTCCTCATATACATTGGGAGTTCATCACTCCTGTATGTCTTTCTTAGCTTGGTATAATCTTCCTCACTCTTCTGAGTGTCCACTTTGGCAAGAGCTTGTTTATTTAGCATGAAGCAATCAATAATTGTAGCTCTATTCATTGTTACCAAGGGAGATCCATCTAGTAACTTCACTATCCTTGTAGCTACATGGTAATGTTGTGCCAGCACTCTGACCAGTTCAACATCCACAAAAACATTTGGCACCACCAGCTTGGCCAAATCAAGTACCCAGGGATTGGCAACAAGACCTTGTGCATCCTTTTTGTCACAAAAATACTAGAATAGATTCTAGTATGAGATGGGAATTAGGGCATCATGAAAACCTTGTGCCTCATCTTTGAACATTTTCTTGTAGCCCTTGTCAACTGAATTTGGCAAGACATCTAAGAGAGATTGTTGGAGAGGTCTTTTCTTCCCTTTTGGAGTAGAATAATCTCCTTTCTTACTTACTGATTCAGTCTTTTTGGGTGCCATGGTTTACTACTCTACTGAACTAGGGTTTTGTAATTACTTGTTCTACTAAACTATTTGAAAGAAAATTTGCATGCATAGTGTGTCAACTTTGACAAAGGAATGAAAAGAATGCACTTAATCGGTCAAGAAAAGCTTGAAAATCACACTTCAAACTTCAAATTCACTGTCTCCAATAGTTCTGAGTTTGTATGAATGCAAAAAATGAACAAAAACTTGAGATTTTATTAGTCATGGCGCTGTTCAGCTTGCCATTAATCACCTTCGTGCCAAGAGATATAGAAATATCATTATTCATGTCACTTTGAATGTACACCATTGATCTAGTTGAATCGGATGACAGAGATATGTTGACAAGATTTACTTGAATATGTAGTCATTTCACTGATACCGCAATCCTGTCACATTAAACATTAACCTCTGCTGGGTGGCAGGACGTGTATCCCAACTTTCGATGCTTACCACACTACCGTAGGCTAGATTTAGCCTTTGTTTTTCTCTTACGGGCTTGTGGTGACTTTGAAATATCACATTTGATGTTTACCTCCATCCCACGCCATTATCAAAGGTCACATTATCCTTATTGTGGGATAATGGTACCTCTTTGTCTTATTACTGCCAGCCCGCGAGCTTTCAAAATGCTCAGACTTTACCATCGTGGGGTTGCGGTGACTGCTTGATGCTTCATTAACCTCCAACCACAACACTACAGGCATTGAAAAGGTCATGTTGTTCTTATTGCGGGGCCGTAGTGGCCACTATTACTTCACCATCTCTTACCGCCATCCCGCCGGTTAGTACCCATGCCATGGTGTCCCTTTTGCGGGGCTACAGTAAACATTTATTGTTAGGCTTATTTCTCACTGCCAGCCCCCATCCACTATGATATACACATCACGGGGCCGCGGTAACAGTTTGGTGGTCATTCTTTGTTTACCATTGACCCATCAATTATCTTTTTTTTCACTGCAGTAGTGCGGTGAAAGACTTTGACATGCCACAAACCCCTGCATCCCTGCAAATGACTTTAGGGCTTATTTCATGACTTCGCGAGAATACGGTGAAGGCCAAAACACAAAACATACAAGGAAATTATACATATATACAAAGGAAGATGAATCGGATGAGGTATGACACATGCTTTTTTGGACTTGGAAAATGAATAACACAAGAGTTAGGATTGTTTTGGCAGATTTTGGAACTAGGGTTTGACAAGAATTGAATGTAAGCTAGGTGAAAATTTGCCAATCCTAACACGCCCATATACTCCTTGGCCACCATGAATGCAAAATTGAAGATGTTAGGATGGTAGCTGAAACAATGCATGCCTTTAATGCACATGTACTTAATGAAGAAGATGATGTGTTTTAGTGGTTAATATTTTTTGCAGTACCTTCCAAGGACAAAATTAGTACGTAGGGCATGGGCTTGGTGTGTTGACTTAGTTTCAATGCCTAGAGTTGTGCAGTAAGCATATTGCTATATATACATGATTCAAAGATGTTTTCAGTGTTGGTCACTGAGCCAATTGTCTGGTATGTAGTGCCTTAAGATAATTTTAGGGCTTAATCAAGCCAGTCAGGGCATTGAATGGAGGAATGTGTTTGATACAACATAGGAATGGATTGTAATGCATATTTCATGCAATTGTATGTCTCCATGAATATTTACAGTGATTTAGGGGAATGCATAGTCATAGCTTTGTATTTTGCCTTCACCACATTTGCTGGTGTGATTGTAATAGAGATTTGATAATGTGTGACAACATTCAAGTCAATACAAGCTTTGTTTTGAGTCAACTCTTTGTTGCAAATGGATCATTGTAGTTTGGTTCTGTATAATTAAGTATGTTCAATGTATGAAGTATAACCTGAGAAATGTACGTGAATACACTTTAGTTTTTTTTGATGCTGGTTCAGTCCTTTTCTTGCCTCTTTACTACTTATGACTCATTTGCCAATTGGACTAGGCATCATTCCATATTTGGGAGGAATCAATCATTATTTAAATCAAACAAACATTTACCAATGGTTTAGGGGAAAAGCCATCTTTCTTGTGCATGTACATTCGCACAATTGAATCAACTATATAGGGGTTTTGTGACAACTAGTTGTTCTTGGTTCAGTGACAGTCTTTGGCACCAATACAATGAGTTGGGTTTGGTTGTCCATGTATTTTTAGTTGTTCATCTAGTTTGAACTCAATACCTATTAAGGTATACCCCTTGGAATATCCCTCCAGAGTCTAAGTTGAGCTCAAAGTGCAGGGGATGAAACCCACTCTCGTAGAGTTGGCCTTTAACCCTCAATGTTCTGTTGATGGATTGATTATGCTTACATGACAACAACCCTGGCCTTGTGAGTGTGATTTCATCCTAGAAAGTGGAGTTGCGGTTTTGGGACCCAACACTACTTATGTTTCCATTTCCAAGATGATTGCTACAAAAATTTAAATGCTTGCTTATTCTCTCTCAAGACTAGATCATTTTAACCTTAATTATCATATCTCACACATCCAAAATTTAATTGAGCTAAAACCACCTCAATTTATCTTGTTTCTCTCTCTTCTTCCTTCCCATCTAAGCTCACCTTCGTTAGAATATGGGGTATTTGCACCCCTAACAAGGTAGGGGTACAAGTTCCCTACCCTCCCTTGGCTCCAAAAACTTAATGAAACCTTACCCTTATTAGAGTAAGCCTAATTCATATTTTTTCCTCTCAAAATAATTAAATTTGACCCTTAAAAAGTTATAAAAAGAGATTTCCTCTTCTTATTTTGATATCACACACTCAAGTGTCATCTTACACTTTAGAGTTCTTTTTGTTATCTTTAAACCTTGGAGCTTTTGAGTATTAATCTACTATTAGAGCATCTTCATGTAAAGTACTATAAATTTCCACATCTTAATTATTGAAGTAAAAATTCCACATCACAATTACTGGAGTAAAAAAAAATCACATTAACATCAAGAAAGTAAGGTCTAGCAAATTATCATCATCCTCATGAAGAATAGATATAGCAATTTCAAAATTCAAGCAAGTTTCTTTCATTCAAAGTTTAATATCCAATTGTATCTCATTACATCATTTCGAAGTCAATTACAGAGTTTACTAAAAGAATAATATTACAAGTTTCAATAATGGTGTATCACCTTACAAATCATTTTGAATACAAGAAAAAGTACAACTATAATCAATGTCAAATAAATCCATCAAATAGTCCTCGACTGCCATGCCATCTGCTACGTCGAAGGACAAGAATATGGTTTAGGCACTTTTTTTGCCCAACCATGAAGCTTGTGCTTCCCCAGTATCCTTCAAACTGAAGGATGCTTGACCTTGCTCAAAGAGCCTAGCAACCTATAAACAAGTGCAAGGTGGAATCTGGTGTGTGCCTATCAATCTACATGCATCTCTAACATGAATGCAACATCTCATCAATAGGATATGGCAGGGAAATATGTATATGAACACTAGGCAAATAAACCATTTACAACAATGGTACTCATGTCTATTTCAACATCATAGTCACTTTGGCCAAAACTTAATCCGATAAGCGATGTGTAAATTTTGAAAAAGAAAATCTACTTCCCTGTGTATCCATAGTTGACACCCGTCCCGGGAGGCAATCTTTCCAAACATAGATATAGTGAAAAAAAAATCACACAACCCATTCCTATTTTAAGCATAGTTAACAAGAGATGAATTTCAAACTAACAAACACCCTTATTTCACATTGACACTCAATTAATCAAAGGCAAAATTTATACTCAATTACGTGATTTATACATAAATAAGGTCTTAATTAAAGGCTCATATTGGGTTTTCAAAATAAGAAAAAGTTTGATTTAATTTTTAGACATATATCCATAAATATAACTCTATCGTTTTCTATCTAGAATAAAAGAATTATAAGAGCCCTAAATTTTATTGTATCCATATTTACCAGGCACTTTCAATATTTCCCAATGGCCATAGCCTTTTGTTTACACAGAGCGTGTTTGTTACCTATATAAGGCCGATCTTTATTGGACATGGTTCCATGTAATTTAAGAGAAATTACAAGTTTTAGACATTTTATGGTAGGGCAAGACATCTCTTTTCTAGAGAGAAGGATTGTTTGGGGAATTCTACGTATAGCTAAAGATGATCACAATTCGGTTTTACCTTAGTGAACTTAAATGAATTCTTAACAACTCTCTCTTAAAAAAACAAAATCATTAGTCGGCAATAGAAATCCAGATACCTACAGAGATCTTTGAATTCTATCAGAATTATATGGTAATGAAAAATGGTTGAACTCAGCCTGGTATGGAGACACTACACAGGCCGATTTGAGGGTACGACGGAGAATGCAAACTAGAACTGCATAAAGACAATATTAACAAAAGCTGATAATTGATAGGGAGGGTCATTTCATCAGTAGTTCGCTCGACTGGCAATGAAGACATCCATGGCACGGAAGACAAACTAATCTTAAAGATTACAAAAAGAATGGAGAAAAACAAACTGAATAACATTATTCAAAGGTGATTATTATCCTTCATAAGGCCATTTATATAGACAAGAAGGTCGTTCTTTTCAAAGACAAAGGTTGACTCATCATTAAACAGGCCACATCATACTACGAAGGCCGATTAAGCTTTTAAAAAATGGCTTCAGTTGCCATCTACAGTTCAACATCATTCAAAACTAAAGGAATCGACGCCAAAGTTGTAAAAGAGTGCTTCAAGTCTGAGATCAGTTAAGTCTACAGGGAAGGAAAGATAATAAAATTACAAAGAGCCGATTTAAACAGAAGACCAGAATGCCACAAAATTGTTAAGTAAGGCTGATCTGTGTTAAGGAATCGATTTGGTTCTACCTTCAACTGGTTTGAATCCCCACAGCTGACAACGATAGCATCAGGAATGATTACTTTGCTATGTGGGTCGTCTGAAGCCTAAGGCTCAGCCAAGTCGTTTTAGGATCTAGAGTAAGTTTTGTATTCAATATTTGGGTAGATTAAGAATATTTCTTTTGTAATAGACATAAAAACACTTGCTTGTCATAGACAACCATAAATAAAGAATACCTATTGAAGGGCTGACCGGTGAATGAATACTGATCTGATTACTAGCCTCCAACTTCTCTATTTCTCCTCTGTCGTAGTACCTTCACTATTCCTCCGATCCCCTTTTCTTGTTATTCCATTCCTTTTAATTGTTTTTAGAAACCTATTTTTTTTCTTCTCCTCCCTGGTGTACATACAAGAACTCACACTTATCTCTGAATTATCTTCCTCCTTTTTGCATGCCGTTTCCTTTACTCTTCGCTTTATGTGTTTATAATGCAATTGAAAATAAAAGAATTTAATATTTGTTCTCAATAAGTAATAGCTACGATTTATAAATAGTCATTTATATATATTTACATAATTTAAACAAGCATTTGATATTTATACATAATTAGAGCAAACACTTATATCTTTATACTAAGATTCTATTTATTTATTTAATGGCATAAGAACTAGCCCTTCATTCTTTTCATATGGAAGCAATATTGAAAGAAAAGTTGGTATTTCATTATAAAAATTAATAATTAAAAATATTTTAATTCTTATCTATTTCATGGTCAATTAAAAACTAACTTATTGTCTTTATGCACAAACAAGTATCGAACTTGGTTTAAAAATCAGAGCATACTAAAGACAATATCGACAAGCAGAAATTTTTGACAATATCAATCGAGTCATCATGCAAGTATACTCTCATTAAAACAATATGTACTACAACTTTCATCAATTTTGAACATGAAAAGCAAGCTACGTGAGTGTGTGAGAACACCAGATTAAACCCGACACATGTTACCACGAAGCTAGGACACTCCTACCTGAACCATATTCTTGTCTTCGACAAGACTGCAAAACTCAAACTCATAGAACCATCAATAAGTTAGTCCATAATATAGCTGAAGCAAATCGAACTTAAATCAACAATATAATTATTGCATTTTAACCTCAACCATCATTTAATAATTACACATTTAATGATTCAATGAGTTATGAAAGTCTGAGACGTGACATCCTTCCCCAGTTGGAAGAGACATCGTTTCGATGTCTTATTACATCAGGCAAAATAATAAAGTATCAAAACAATAATGTATCAACATATGAGTATCAAAGTGTCTGGATACACATGAAATAAAAACATCTATTCTAATTTTCTCAAATGCAGAAAAGATCTTCAATATTAGAAGCATCCTCCCAAGTGGCACTGTCCACTGAATATTGGTCGCACTGACCTTATATTGTACTATGTCTTGATTACACAACTTAACATTGTGCTTCTCTAAGACTCGAATGGGCTCCACTAGCATCACTCCTGGATCCTGTACCTACAGAGCACACCAATCAAGAATATGCAAAACATCAGGATGATAAGATTTGAGTAATGATACATGAAAAATATTATAGATCTTGGCAAAAGATGGCGGCAGAGCAAGTCTATATGCAACTGTATTGATCACTTCTAGAATGTTGAAAGGTCCTACGAATCTCAGATCTAGTTTGGATGCTTTGCCAAATGAAATTGAACTCTTGTGTGGCTTGACCTTCAGAAACACCTTATCTCCTATTGAAAACTGTCTAAAAGTCCTATTCCTATCGGCATAACTCTTCTGTCTATCTGAGGCTTGCTTTAATTTCTCTTTTATTAGCCTCATCTGATCTTCCATTTCTTTCAACATATCAGGTCCAATCACTACCCTGTCTTCAATCTTGTCCCAACTGATTGGAGTTCTACACTTGCGCCCATAAAGAGCCTCAAATGGTGCCATCCCTAAAGATGCATGGTATGAGTTATTATACGTAAACTCTACCAATGGCAAATATTCCTCCCATTTGTACTACTAGTCCATACAATACATCCTCAGAAGATCCTCCACTACTTGGTTGACTCTCTCTATCTGACCATCTGTCTCAGGGTGATAAGCCGTACTAAAGTTCAACTTAGTCCCCAAAGTTGCATTAAGCGTGGTCCAAAACTGAGAAGTCATGCGAGTGTCATGATAAAAAATGACCGTCTCGGGCACTCCATGTAGTCAAAAGATCTCTTGGACAAACTTCTTTGCTAAGGTCATTGATCCATCAAAGAGATTTCCTGGAATGAAATGAGTCATTTTCGTCAACTTGTCCACCACTACCAAGATGCCATCATACTGATTCTTCGACATAGGCAAACCCTGAATGAAGTCCATACTAATCACTTGCCATTTATACTCTAGAATACTGTAAGGATAGAGAAGCCCTACAGGATGGACATGTTCTGCCTTGACGCGTTGACACTCTAAACATCGAGCGACAAACTTAGTTATGTCCTTCTTGAGTTTAGGCCAAAAGTACAATGGTCTCAATCCTTCCATTGTCTTGGTCACTCTTGGGTGTCCAAAATATGGAGCACTGTGAATCTCATCGAGAACCAATTTCCTCAATTCACCTAAATCTGGAATATACATTCTCCCTTGATATCTTAGAAGCCCATCTGATTCTATCACATACCCATCAAATCGATGATTTGTGGGGTCTACTTCTAATGCTTGTTTAACCCACTCATAATTCTCATCCCCTTGCAAGTTTTGGATTACTTGCTGTCTCAAATTGGTTCTAGTAGTCACCATAGCTGCCAGATGTCATCTCCTGCTAAGAGCATCTGCTACCCTATTCTCTTTGCCTTTTATGTACTTGATTCCAAAATCATATTCGCTAAGGAATTCTATCCATCTTCTCTGTCGTGCATTAAGATTAGGTTGGGTGAAGATATATTTGAGTCCCAAGTGATCTATCTTAAGCTTAGATGGCTTACCCAAAAGGTAATGCCTCCACATTTGCAGTGCGTCAAAAATGGCAGACAATTTGAGATCATGTTGTGCATAATTTAACTCATGTTGTTTTAGTTTCCTTGATTCATATGCCACCACTTTCCCTTTCTGCATCAACACTCCTCCCACACCTTCACCAGAAGCATCTGTAATCACTATGAAATGACCATTTGGATCAGGTATGGTTAGAGTAGGTGCTGATGTGAGTTTTTCCTTTAACAACTGAAAAGCTTGTTCACATTTATCTGTGCAATCAAACTTCTTACCCTTCTTTTGGAATGAGGTTATGGGTGCTGCAACCGTCGAGAATCCCTCTACGAATTTCCTGTAGTATCCTGCCAACCCCATAAAGCTTCTAACCTCAGTCACAGTCTGTGGTGTAGGCCATTCCATTATTGCCTTGATCTTTTCAGGATCTACTGCTATCCCATCTATTGATATTACATGGCCAAGATAGTGCACTTTACTCTAGTAGAATGTGCACTTAAATAACTTGCCAAAAAATTTTCTCTCTCAAACGATGCAAGACTATTCTCAAGTGTATTTCATGTTCCTGTACTGATTTTTAATAGATCAGAATGTCATCTAGGAATACCAACACAAATTCATCAAGACAATCCTTGAACACACTGTTCATCAAGTTCATAAAAGTTACTGGTGCATTAGTTAGACCGAATGGTACTACTGTGAACTTGTAGTGACCATATCGTGTTCTGAATGTTGTTTTAGAGATATCCTTGTCCTTAATCCATAATTGATGGTAACTGGATCTAAGATCCATTTTGGAGAATACCTTTGCACCTTTCATCTGGTTGAACAACTCATCTATCCTAGGAAGTGGATACTTGTTCTTAATAGTGGCTTTGTTGAGCATTCTGTAATCAATGCACAACCTTAATGCACCATCCTTCTTCTTTACGAAGATGACTGGTGCACCCCAAGGTGACACACTAGGTCTGATAAACCCTTGTTTTAACAATTCTTCTAACTATGCCTTAAGTTCATATAGTTCTATTGTTGTCATACGGTAAGGTGCTTTAGACCGTGGTTTTGTTCCTGGCATTAGATCTATAGAGAAATCAAATTCTCTTTTAGGTGGTAGTTCTGTCAACTCATCAGGAAAGACATCTTTGAATTCTCTAAGAATAGGATGGTTGTCAAAAGATGGTTCTTGATTATCTAGATCTCTTATCTTTACTGCATAGATGGAACAACCCTTTCTTTTAGCCTTTTTCAATTGCATAGCTGATATCTATCTTAGCTTAAGGGATGTTCTTGATACATGAATCTCTACCTGATTCCTAAAGTCATCTAGGCATTTCACTACTTTCTCTTCACAATCTACTAAGGACTTATGTTCAGACAGCCAATTGATTCCAAGAATCACATCATAAGATCCTAGAGGTGCAACATAGAGATTGACTTGTGTTTGGAAGGTAGGAAGATCTAATTCACTGCATACAAGACATGAATCTACTCTTTTCTCTGCATTGTTACCATACTGCACCATCTAAGTATTTTCCATGTGTCCAGGTTTTATAGATAACTTAGCTACAATCTTAGGATCAACAAAACATTTTGTAGCTCCCGTATCAATTAAAATAGAAATTGGAAGGCCAAAGAGCTTACTGGACATCTTTATAGGTGTCTCTTGGAAATTCATCTGACGATGATCTACTGCTACATGAATCTAGTGTTGAGGAGCTCCCTGTTGATTTCCATCTCTCTAATTCTTTGTTCAATGAGGACATGCACTTGCATAGTGCTCTCCTCCACAAGTGTAACATCCATCTCTGGGTCCTCTGTTTCTAGCTGGCATGTCCCTCCTGTTGTTATTGCCATTGTTGCCATAGTTACCTGTCTTATTGTTATTTCCACCTTGGTTTCCATTGTTCTTTTCCTGGTAGTTATTGCCTCTCTTAAGATTCCTTATCTGGCACTTACTATTCCCTTGATTGCTGCTATTACCCTGATTGCGACTGTCATTCTGATACCTTTTATTCCCATTCTTCACATCCTGACTCTTACGGTAGTTTGAAATTTGTTGCAGTTTCTGCTCCTGTTTAGTAGCCTTTTCAAACATTTCATCCATGGTCAATGGATTATGCATATCCACATCTAATCCAATCTGAGGCCTTAACCCCAAAATAAACTTACGAATCCTAAACCTTTCATCAAGCTGATACTGTGGAACATATTTCAATAGGTGAGAGAATTTCTCTCAATACTAAGTCACAGTCATACCTTCTTGAGTGAGGTTTTGGAATTCTATCATTTTCTTGTGAAAATAGAGATGTGGCAACCACCTCTTCCTAAAGAGCTCGAGGAAGCGGTCCCACGTAACTTATCCTGGTAGTAGTTTCTTTTCAGCCTTCTCGTTGTCCCACCAAGTTGTTGCTTCCCCAGTAAGCTGATAGGATTCCTATATAGCTTTATTTTCAGCAGACAAGTCATGGAGGTCAAAGTATTTTTCCATATCAATAATCCATGCTTCAGCTCCGTCACCTATAGTCTTACCGTCAAATTTAGGAGGTGTAACCTTTTTGAGATCCTTTCCTAACTCCCCAACAATCTTGTTTCTGTTGTTTCCATTCACTTCACCTTCAGGACCTCCAGCTTCTCTCCTTTCCTCAAACCTATTTCCCCTTATTCCTCTAATTTCCTATTCCATAGTGTTCATTCGGGTTTCCTTTTGAGTAAAGAGAGTTCCTTGCTGTGTCAGAAGAGCTAGGATTTGAGTCAGTTGATTATTCTGTCCCTCATTATTTTGTCCAACATTGTTATTATTGTTTGCCTTATTTCTATTTCCCTCATTATTATTCCCAACATTAGCCCCTCCTGTATCAGCGCCAACGTTGTTTCCAACATTGGCTTCTTCATTGTTTCCAGTGTCTGGGTTATTACCAGATCCTAGAGTTGCTACCCTATGCCCAGAGTTTCTAGTGTTCATGATGAACTATCTGCAAAGAGTTTACAACTTTAGTGTAATGGTTCCAAAAAGGCCTAGAGTAGAACCATCGCTTCGATACCAAATGTAAAGTACTATAAATTTCCACATCTTAATTATTGAAGTAAAAATTTCACATCACAATTACTGGAGTAAAAAAAATCACATTAACATCAAGCAAGTAAGGTCTAGAAAATTATCATCATCCTCATGAAGAATAGATAAAGCAATTTCAAAATTCAAGAAAGTTTCTTTCATTCAAAGTTTAATATCGAATTGTATCTCATTACATCATTTCAAAGTAAATTACAGAGTTTACTAAAAGAATAATATTACAAGTTTCAATAATGGTGTATCGCCTTACAAATCATTTTGAATACAAGAAGTACAACTGTCATCAATGTCAAATAAATCCATCAAATAGTCCTTGACTGCCATCGACCAACTGGCCATCTGCTACATCAAAGGACAAGAATATGGTTTAGGCACTTTTTCTGCCTAACCACAAAGCTTGCGCTTCCCTGGTATCCTTCAAACTGAAGGATGCTCGACCCTGCTTGAAGAGCCTAGCAACCTGTAAACAAGTACAGGGTGGAATCTGGTGTGCGCCTATCAATCTACATGCATCTCTAACATGAATACAACATCTCATCAATAGGATATGGTAGGGAAATATGTATATGAACACTAGGCAAATAAACCATTTACAATAATGGTACTCATGTCTATTTCAACATCATAGTCACTTTGGCCAAAGCTTAATCCGATAAATGGTGTGTAGATTTTGAAAAAGAAAATCTACTTCCCTGTGTACCCATATTCGACACCCGTCCCGGAAGGTAATCTTTCCAAACATAGATATAGTGAAAAAAAAAATCACACAACCCATTCCTATTTTAAGCATAGTTAACAAGAGATGAATTTCAAACTAACTAACACTCGTATTTCACATTGACACTCAATTAATCAAAGGCAAAATTTATACTCAATTATGTGATTTATACATAAATAAGGTCTTAATTAAAGGCTCATATTGGGTTTTCAAAATACGAAAAAGTTTGATTTAATTTTTAGACATATATCCATAAATATAACTCTATTGTTTTCTATCTAGAATAAAAGAATTATAAGATCCCTAAATTTTATTGTACCCATATTTACCAGGCACTTTTGATATTTCCCAATGGTTGTAGCCTTTTGTTTACATAGAGCGTGTTTGTTACCTATATAAGGCCGATCTTTATTGGACATGGTTCTATGTAATTTAAGAGAAATTACAAGTTTTAGACATTTTATGGCAGGGTAAGACATCTCTTTTCTAAAGAGGACTGTTTGGGGAATTCTACGTATAGCTAAAGATGATTACGATTCAGTTTTACCTTAGTGAACTTAAATAACTTAACAACTCTCTTAAAAAAAACAAAATCATTAGTCGGCAATAGAAATCCAGATACCTACAAAGATCTTTGAATTCTATCAGAATTATATGGTAATGAAAAATGGTTGAACTTAGCCTAGTATGGCGACGCTACATAGGCCGATCTGAGGGTACGACAGAGAATGCAAGCTAGAACTACATAAAGACAGTATTAACAAAAGCCAATAATTGATAGGGAGGGTCATTTCATCAATAGTTCGCTCGGCTGGCAATGAAGACATCCATGGCACGGAAGACAAACTGACCTTAAAGATTACAGAAAGAATGGAGAAAAACAAACTGAATAACATTATTGAAAGGCGATTATTATCCTTTGTAAGGCCGTTTATATAGACAAGAAGGTTGTTCTTTTCAAAGACAAAGGTCGACTCATCATTAAACAGGCCACATCATACTATGAAGGCCGATTAAGCTTTTAAAAAAATGGCTTCAGTTGCTATCTACAGTTCAACATCATTCAAAACTAAAGGAATCGATGCCAAAGTTGCAAAAGAGTGCTTCAAGTCTGAGATCAGTTAAGTCTACAAGGAAGGAAAGTTAATAAAATAGCAAAGAGCCAATTTAAACAGAAGACCAGAATGTCACAAAATTGTTAAGGAAGGCTGATCTGTGTTAAGGAATCGATTTGGTTCTACCTTCAACCGATTTGAATCCCCACAGCTGACAACGATAGCATCAGGAATCAATACTTTGCTATGTGGGTCGTCTGAAGCCTAAGGCTCAGCCAAGTCGTTTTAGGGTCTAGAGTAAGTTTTGTATTCAAGATTTGGGCAGATTAAGAATATTTCTTTTGTAATAGACATAAAAACGCTTGCTTGTCATAGACAACCGCAAATGAAGAATACCCGTTGAAGGGCTGACCGGTGAATGAATACTGATCTAATTACTAGTCTCCAACTTCTCTATTTTCTCCTCTGCCGTAGTACCTTCATTATTCCTCCGATCCCCTTTTCCTGTTATTCTATTCCTTTTTATTGTTTTTAGAAACCTATTTTTTTTTCTTCTCCTCCCTGGCGTACATGCAAGAACTCACACTCATCTCTGAGTTATCTTCCTCCTTTTTGCATGTCGTTTCCTTTACTCTTCGCTTTATGTGTTTATAATGCAATAAAAAATAAAAGAATTTAATATTTGTTCTCAATAAGTAATAGCTACAATTTATAAATAGTCGTTTATATATATTTACATAATTTAAACAAGCATTTGCTATTTATACATAATTAGAACAAACACTTATATCTTTATACTAAGATTCTATTTATTTATTTAATGGCATAAGAACTAGCCCTTCATTTTTTTCATATGGAAGCAATATTGAAAGAAAAGTTGGTATTTCATTATAAAAATTAATAATTAAAACTATTTTAATTCTTATCTATTTCATGGTCAATTAAAAACTAACTTATTGTCTTTATGCACAAACAAGTATTGAACTTGGTTTAAAAATCAGAGCATACTGAAGACAATATCGACAAGAAGAAATTTTTGACAATATCAATCGAGTCATTATGCAAGTATACTCTCATTAAAACAATATGTACTACGACTTTCATCAATTCTGAGCATGAAATGCAAGCTACGTGAGTGTGTGAGAACACTAGATTAAACCCGACACGTGTTGCCATGAAGCTAGGACACTCCTACCTGAACCATATCCTTGTCTTTGACAAGACTACAAAACTCAAACTCATAGAACCATCAATAAGTTAGTCCATAATATAGCTGAAGCAAATCGAACTTAAATCAACAATATAATTATTGCATTTTAACATCAACTATCATTCAATAATTTATGTATTTAACAATTCAATGAATTATGAAAGTTTGAGATGTGACACTTCATCAAGCTTTGGAGCTTATTCATGCATCATTTTGTTTCCTTGAAGTATCTTTGTAGTGTCCTATTTCTCTTGTAAGCCTTTCTTCTCTCTTCTTCCCAATTCCCTTGCTAATCCTCACTATTTTTCCCTAAACCCTTGATTTCCCTTTCCCATTTCATCCCTCTTCAGCCCCATATTATCCTTGTTTCCCTTTGTTTCATTTTGTTTCCCATTAATTTCTCCATCCAAGCCATAGTTTCCTTCCTTCTATCTCCTAATGGGCAGGCACATTATGGTTTTGATTTCATTTCAATTAGCAAGCTATTTTTAGATTTGATTTTAGTATCTTATTACCATTTATTGGAATTAATATTACATCTATAGTATATATAGTATAGATTAGATAATAAATAAGTGTTAATTTTTTAATATTAGTAATTAATAGTACTAGTTGGTTTTGGGAGTTACTTTCTCAAAACATAGTTTGGACAATTTTGTATAGGAAAGCAAGGCTTTATAAGCCAATGCACTATAAGGTAAAATTATTTTATGGAAATCATGAATGATCATTAATAGTTTTTCATATTATTCAATTTTTTATATTTGCAACAATGGGTTAGATTTTTTTTGATTAGTTTTTTTGCATATGCTCTACAATTTTTTAATTTGGTATTAGAGAAACATGAGAATGGGTGTGGGAATAGGAGTTAAATCCTATGGAGATTGAATGGATTTTGTTTTTTGTAAAAGACTTGGCTACTATGAATCCATTGTAGCATCCATTGGATGGTTTTCAAGGACACTTAGAACATTTTTTAGAATTTGTGGTTGTGAACGAGTTTACAGATCTAGTTCATGTCTTGAAATTATGTATTTTCTGCAAGTCATTAATAGTGTCTACCAAATCCTACCATTGTCACGTTGTTAACAATTATTATTTCATTTATGCTGGTAATAATGTTTTCTATGTACAAATGCCATGAGTTGATCAAAACACCACAAAATTTTGAAAGGAGAGGATGTTTGATATGATTCAAACTCTACAAGTTCAATGTATTTATAACTAGTAAATACATTCTATAAACCACGGTCCATGCAGACTTTGGTTGACAACTATTACAAGTGGCCACAAGATTTAGAAGAATTTCAAAGGATCTTCAGTTTGGGTATGGATCCAAAAAGGGATCATGGTTTCAGGATGGAATTCAAATCCATTTTAGGCTTAAGTGATGAATATGTATGCCAAAAATATGATGTAAGGAGAACTACCTTTATAGAGTAAGTATAAGAATGATAAACATCTATAGATTTAGGTGGCTTGGGATTTTTCCTTTGATATACAATTAAGAGATTAGTTCAAAAACCCTCAAAGTTCTTTGTTAGATCATATTCTTTTCGTTGGATTAATCAAAGCATGTAAAATTGTCTTAGTGATCTTTTAGTTCGAAGCTTGTATTTAAATAAAGGGATTGAAGGATTAGAAAGAGAGATTCTATTTTCTCATTTTAGGAGTAATAAGGTGTAATAATTTTTCATTTTAATATATTAATAGAGTTTTGTTGTAAAAGGTACATGAATTTTATAATGGTGAAGTCATATACTATTTGAGGGGCATGATTTTCATACATGGCACATTAAGGTGTAATTGATTTTAATTGAAAAGGATCTATGAGATACTGTAGGTGGAAACATTTAAAATAGCCACATGATGTATAGAAGCCAGAAAATGGACAATTAAAGATCATAAAGAAGTAATGCTCATTGGTTTTGGATTATCATATGCTACTTGCATCACAATAATTGTACAAAGACCTCCAAAAAAATATGAGATGCTCTTAATACATCATTTGGCTACTAAGATTCTAGTGCCAAGATGTAAATCAAGAAAAAACATCTTTGGCCTAAAGATGAATGAAGGTGAAATTATTGTTTAAAACACATTTGTACATTTCAATCTCTTCTCAATCAACTTGTTGGTATTAATTCTAGGATTGAAGATGATGATGCCAAAGCAATTTTATCGAGTAGTATGCCTTGACGTTTTGATAATGTTGTATTTAAATTTTAAAAAATTAATCCAATTTTGGAAGTTGTGATTTCTTTCTTTATTGGTGAAGAAAGTGGACTCAAGAAAATCACTTAATTATTGAAGAAACCACTCTACTTGTCAAGAAGTCATCTATCATTTCAGTAGGGAAGAATAAAGTTTTTAAATTTTTCTTTTGTAATCAAAGAGGACATGTCTTAATGAATTGTATTAAACATGCCAATGATCTCATTGATGACAAGTTGAAGACAAATAAGGCTTTGGTTGCCACTGAGAGTGAGATAGAATACTATGGTTTTGTAGTACATAATCAAGACTTTCCCCACCATGATAGTGAGGAGGAATATATTTATTAAGGACTAAGTAGGGTCAAAGAGGAGGTTGGAGGTTCTAGAGGTTGGAGGAATATTATCATCTTAAGCTAGCTTCTTAGTTAGACATGGTGCTTTACATTAGAAGCACCAATTCTATATTTGTGGCCCTTCTTGGAGTAAGGGGGTTTGGTATTTTCATTTTTTGTATCCATGGATAGTTGGGAATATATTGATCCATAGATGGTGTGATTTATATCTATGGATAGTTGAGTATGTCTTGATCCATAGAGCTCGAAGTGTGTACCTATGGATAGTTGAGTATGTCTTGATCCATAGACCTAGAGATGTGTACCTATGGATATTTGAGTATGTCTCAATCCATAGAAGAAGAGTTTTTACTATGGATAGTTGAGTATGTCTAAGGTGTTGTTGCATTGTGGATAGTTGAGTATGTCTCGATTCAAATGTAGAGTGGTATTCTTGTGGATAGTTGAGTATGTCTAGATTCACAAGAGGAGTGGTGTACTTGTGAATGGTTGATTATGTCTTGATTGATAGGTATTTCTCAATAGTAAAGACATCCAGTGGTGTGACTAGTTTGGTGTGTTTTGGAGACTTGGTGGAGGTACTTCATTAAATTTCTAGCTGGGTTGCTATGTTCAATCCATGCAGTGTTCTATCCTTTGTTCAGATTGATGTAATAGGGGGGATATTGGAATTAATATTACATATATAGTATATAGTATAGATTAGATAAATAATTAAATAAGTGTTAGTTTTTAATATTAGTAATTAATAATATTGGTTTTGGGAGTTACTTTCCTATAACATAGTTTGGATAGTTTTGTATGGGAAAGCAATGCTGTATAAGCCAATGCAATGTAATGAAAATTAGTGTATGAGAATCTTGAATGATCATTAATAGAATCTCATATTATTTAGTGTTGTATATTTGGAACAATAGTTTAGGCAATTAGTTTTCTACATATGCTCTACCATTTTTTAATTCTATTATCATGCACATGTAGATTTATGTTTGAATTACCCATAAGGGGGTTGATTGAGTTAGCTTACTCTTTGACCTAATGTAATGTCCCCAATTGGAACATAGCCAAGTCGTGAACAATTAGCCTATTTCATGTGTTCCCGTAGGCTATTTGGTATGGTTAGGGGACTCCTTTTTTCTTGGAGAGCATAGGTTCAGTTCTTTTTGATTCCTTTCGAGAGCATTGAGATCAATTGTTGTTCAGGATCATAGTGATGCTTTCTGAAGCATTTTTGGCTTCCTGGTTTGCTCTCCAAACTTCTTGTAGAAGTTGTCTATTTATAGTAAGTCACCTAGTTGACGTCATTCGTCATCCCAAACCTTTAGGATCATGTTGATATGGTTTATTTCATAATTTGCTTCAGTTTGGGATTTTCTGTAAGTTGGGTGGTTAATTGAGCTATTTAATTGTTAATTTCACTTAAGTCTCCTAAGGTTGAGAATATTTAAAAGTGACTCAAGTGTTATAGCTCTTTGGAAAGGTAAAGCATTATATTATTTGATTAGGCACATTAAAGTGAGCGCCTAGGCATGGGAAAAAGAGGAATTTTGGAAGTAAGTGAAAAGTAAATTATTTTCAAGAAGAAATATATTCCCTATTAACCTAAAAGTGCCCATATAAGGGGATTGAGAGCTCATTGTTGAGGATGTTGAAGATTACATATTGTTATGTTATCAGATTAAACCCGTGTGTTCTTCCAAGCCTTCTTGAGGATGAAAACCCTCTTGGAGAAGATCAATTTTGGTGGTGGGAGATCCTCCCTAGTTGATAGTAGTGATTTCATCCAGGGATCACACTTGTATTGTAATGGATTTGATTATTTTTGATGTATTTTGAAGTGCATAGATCTAATACTCAATTTTGGAGTGCAGTTTTAGGGAAATAATGAAATATTTTGAGATCTATTGATGAGTTAATGCCGATTGAAGGGGTTTCATGCTAACACACCTTTCCATGATCACGTAAGGGTTTCTAGAGGATATCCATGGTGATTTTTATTTGTGAAGACCTTAAATGCAGCACACTTATTTCCCAATGTTGATCGCCTAATTCTGAAGTTGATTTTCACATTGTAGTTTGCAGATTTAGACCTGAATATAGATTTTTTGCAGGCCGTACAATTTTAGGAAGGAGTGTGAGGGTTTGAGGGTTGCTCACCCCTCTTTTCTATTTCTATTTGACCTATTTGATGGTGCCTAGCTTCTATAAATCATTTGGCAAGTGTTTAGCAATGAATATCTAAATTTATGAGGAGTTTTGGGTGGATTTGTGGGGTTTCTGTGCAAGTCCAACTTGCTATTCCTATTTATCAGCTCAGTAGTTTGCTATTGCAGTGGGTTTAGAAGTGTTACAGTGATATTTTGAACCTCCTTCATCAACTATAATTGTTTCTTCATTTGGGTATTGATTGTTTCATAGTTTCATATGCTAGGTCAACAATATTCCTTCATGTTTTGATGCTATACAACAATATAGAACAATCTAAAATAGTATTTAAAATGATTATTGAAGTTTTATATGACATTCTAATTGCATTTGCATAGTTGAAAATCTGTGTAACTCATTGGACGATATAACCACTAGTGAGATTGTCTGCTTATTTCTTTTTCATGTTACTTACCCCACTGAACAAGTGGTTTCATTGTAAGCTTCCCACGTAACAAGTGGATGTGCCTATGATTTATTTTAGTATTTCCCACTAAATAAGTGGATGCCCACTAAATAAGTGGATGATGTTACAACAGTAATTTATTTGTTTAGTCTGAAACACTTGTATGCTCTCACCTTGCCTATATCGAGAACTAGGTGATTAGAAAGGTGTGGAAGATTCTAATTGTTGCATTCCATTTCGATAGTATTGATTTCAAAAAAATTAGGGGTGTTTTATTATAGTGGTATCAGATCTGGTCTTCGTGCTAGCCTATTGGATCCTAACATCTTTTGTAGATTATTAGTGAAAGATCAGAATTTTCAGCTCACATGCTAATTTATGAATCCAACCGATAGAGAGTATATCACTTACAGAAGAAGACACCAATTTCTTGTTTAGATTTTGAAGAAGAGAATGTCATGGGTGATAGGAATCTTCAAGATCTTAGTACTAGAGATATCCTAAATGATTTGGCAAGAGGACATCAGGAGATGGTTAGAGGGCAACAACAGTTGACTCGACTGTTGACACAATTGCTGGTTAATCAAAATAAAAATGGTGGAAACCCTCATAATGCAGGAATTAATGGAAATCATGGTGATGTAAGTAACTCCAATGGAGGGACCAACCCACATGCCATCAATAGAACCTCTCGGGCTTCTATATTTAGGCCCATGATGCTAAATGTTTTGGGACAATAGACACAACAAGTTGGTGGACAACATATTGCTGGTGAAAGCTTTGCAGATTACTTGCATGAGTGGTAGTCATTGGGGTAGGAGTTTCAAGATGCAATTTCACTCCAAGATTTTTGTCAATTAAAATACAAAAATAGACGAAGAAACCAAAATTAGGACCTCCAAGGGAAGCTTGGAAAAGTTTCAATTCCTTCATTTGATGGATCTGCAAAATGCATTGCTAGGTCATGGGTCTAAAAACTTGATAATTACCTTTGTTTGAACCCAATGATGGAGGATGAGTCAACCAAGTTCACCACTTTACATCTTGATGGTGATGCCCATGATTTATGGACTCATAGTATGATCACTCAGGGTCATAACCTCATCGCCTCCTATGCTGATTTCACTTAAAGGATCATTGACCATTTTGACAAGAAGGATCTTGAAAGTCATTTCAGAGAGCTAGCCCAACTAAGGCAGAAGGACGCAATTGATGCTTATGTTGCAGATTTTCAAAGATTAACAATTATGGTATCTGATGTTTCTGAGATAAGGATGGCTTACCTCTTCATTGAAGGATTAACAAAACTATTGTGAGGATGGATCAAAGATTTGGAGACACAATCATTGCAAGAGGCCATCAAGAAAGCAAGAAACATAGAGTTCTCAGCTCCAAGGAGTAAATTTTTTATCAAGCCTCTCCCTTTCAAGGACGAGAAGAAATTACCTAAAGATTCAAATCAGACCAAGAGCATACCTCCAAAGATGGATGAGAATCTTCAGTATAAGCTAAGGAAGGAAAATTGTGCTTTACATGCAAGGAACCATGGGTTCTAGGCCATTAGTTATTTGCGAAGGGACATGTTCATCAATTGGAAGTCTATACAATTGCTGAATCTGGTTTAGAAAAATTAGAATAACAAGATAATTTAGAGACCAGTGAGGAAGAAGAAGTCCCATAAAGGTAATTACATGGTTCAATGGTAGTTGTGATTTGGTTACTTTGGACATGAGACTATATGGTTCTATCACTACTTGGATGTTGGCTCAATGAATTCTATAGTTACATGGTTATTCAGTGACTAGAGTTATTACTTCATGGTCCTATGATTACTTGGATGTATTTAGGCATCGATCATCCTCATAAATCCCATTTTGTGAGCCTCATGATGTGAGTTGTGTGAAGACATTTTTTTTGTAATATATGTAGTTGACACATGTGAATTTGGTGTGCATTGTTTGTGAACTAAGGGTGGGAAAAATACTAACAATTGTAAAGAGGAACTAAATGCTTGTAAATGTTATGTTGGATATGATGTCTTGATGACATGATAGGTTGTATAGTTCATTTTTTGATTCATAGATTTAGTTTGACATTTTCATGATAGTTAGTGAAGGTTGGTTAACTTGTTAATATGGTAGGTGATAACAATATAAATAATGTTGTTGTAGTCTTCATTGGTGTGACTTTATTCTATGTAGCTCTTGTGAAAATTTATGAGCTATCTTAGGGGAACTAACAAACTTATCTCATGTTAGGAATGCATGAAGAGATGTATTAAATGATTGTTGATCTTAGATGAATGGTTCTGTACTTCGTGAAGAAAGTTGCTAACTAGAATACTTGTTATGTGATGACTATTTTAATTAATTATGTCCTTACAACTTAGGTTAAGGAATCTCATTGACCTCATCACCTTGATGGGTTAGTGTAATGGTGGGTCACCCTACCCTCATCTCCTTAAGGACTTCTAGGAGGAAGTCTAACCTTATGGGGGAGGATGTGAGGCTCACCCTTTCTCTGCAAGTTTACTCACACCTGATGGACCTATTATTGATTTTGACACTCTTTGATTTACACATTGATATTATGGACTTATGATCATGATGTTAGCTTAGTATGGACACTGATATTATATTTAGAATAGTCTAATTTTATGAGTGCATAGTGATGATTTGATTAGTGGATGGCTATGGTATATTTACATTTCCATGAAATGGATATGTGTTGCACATTATGTTATTATCATGATTTAATTATGAGTATGGTTTTCCATTATGCTTTGTAATTAATAAATTAACCTAGTTTCAATTGGACTTGACAATGTATGATGATATTTATGAATATTCTATTAAGAGAATTTATATGAGGTGTTGATATGAGATAAATGAGAATTTTAATTAATTTTGATATGTAATTGTGAAGATAAATTGAATTATAATGAGGATGTGGATTATGGATTATGTATAGTATATGATGATTATGGAATTTTGATTATAATTACTTTGGCTATTTTATTGGGTGTATTAATGCTCATTGTTAAGTGTGCATGTGATTTCCATGGCCAATGGAAAATATTGGAGGTTCTCTAGAAATCCCCAATTATGTTTATCCTAGTGATACCTTAGCCTTAGTCTATGAGGGAACTAAAGCCTTTTATTTATAAAAATATTTGTGATGTGAGAATTCTGTGATGTCAATTTTGAGTCTTAATTTGCTGTAAGGTTGTTTTAGTTGAGCCATGGGATGACTGTCATCCTAGGTGGTAAATCTCAGATTTGCACTTAGTACACTTTTTAAATGGTCATGAAATATCATTTTCTTGAGTTTTTGATGAAAATAGGTCCCTTGGATAAGTGTTGGGAGTTAAGGTGTCTCAACCTTGGTAATTCCTTGTATTATTTCATTGTATTTATTTAATTATTGCCTATTATTGTAATTAGGATGCAAATCCTTATTGTCATCTTTTGGGAGTTGGCATGGTGATGTGTCATCCTACGTGGAAGGTGATAAGTTGTAAATTTGTCCTCACATGAGGAGATAGGCATCCCACTAAGTGGTAGGAATATTTTTCCATGTGTCGGCATCTTAGATAGTGTGTAATGGAATATTGACCGAAATGGTCATGACAGATTCCTATGACAAATCTATGACGCGTAAGAGTCGTAAATGGAAGATTCTATGATAGGTGAAGACATGTGTCACAAGGCATCTTGGAAGAAGGCATTTTTGGGTACGCCAAGGAGGGTTATGACATGTTGTAAGAGAATATGCTATTTTTAGTCTGTGTATGACAAATTCTCTTAAAACTGTAAGATATGACAGCTATGACAGATTCTATGACAGTCGTAAGAGTATCTGTCATAACCCAACTTGGGAATAGGCGACCTCTTTGGGATGGGGTGACTTGACAAGTGTCAGGAATATCTTACAGTGTTGGACAAGTGTCCATAGGCGTGGGTTTTGGGACACGAGGCCATGTTGGACGCCCATCCCAAGATAGAGCTATTTTTTCCTTGTATCTTCTATATAAACAGGTGCTTTGGAGAGGAGATGTATTATGTGATTGACAGGTATTGTTATGCTATCAGATTGTCTCCAAATATGAGTGTCAAAGACTCTTGCAAGAGCATTGGCTCTATAACTATATTGTAAACCTCATTGTTTAGATAATACATTTGAGTTGTGTTTTGGAGTGTGGCGTTTTTCACTCGTAAGGGTTTTCCCCACATATATCTTGTCTCTCTCTTCTTCTGTCTTACTTTCTTATGTATGTGTTTGCTGCAATATCTCTGTTGTTGGGTTAACATTGTTGTAACTATAAAGATTAAAATGAATTTGCACTCATCTCTCCTCATTAGATTAGTGTAGGAAGCGATTTCCGCACACCTAGCTTCCTTTCAGTTGGTATCAGAGCTTGATCACTTTTGGTCCTAGTTGTTGGGTAGGGGTTTTTTGAGCTAATCTTAGGTTGGTGGGAGCTTTGTGTGGAGCATTCTGTAATCTTGTTGCAGGAAAGAGATGGCAGACACATCTAGAAGATTAGATGTGGAGAAATTCAATGGTACTAATTTTGAGTTATGGAAACTTAAGATAGAAGACATGCTTGTTGAACGTGACCTCTGGGAAACCGTATCTGGTGTAAAACCAGTTGCAATGGCACAAGCTGATTGGGATCTCAAAGATCAGAAGACTAATGGTCTCATAAGACTCAGTTTAGCTGACTCTGTCCTGTTAAATGTCCATGAGGAGAAGACCACGAAAGATCTTTGGAAGAAGTTGGGAGATGTTTATCAGGCCAAGTCCCTAGTGAACAAACATTTTTTGAGAAAGAAGTTGTATTCTCTGAGGATGGAGGATGGAGGATCTATTCCAGATCACCTGAATGCCTTCAACATGTTAATTGCACAATTGACATCCGTTGGTGTGAAGATGGAGGAGGAGGATCGTTGTATGACCTTGCTTTGTTCTTTGTCAGACTCATGGGATCATCTTGTTATGGCTATTGGGAGCACCACATCCACATTCACAATGGATGAAGTGGTATCTTTGCTGTTATCTGAAGAGATGCAGAGAAAGTCTTCTGAGGCAGCCAAAGAGGCTCTTGCAGTTCATGGAAGACCCAAGGAGAAAGAGAAAAAGGACAAGAAAGTTGAGAAGGACAGATCCAAATCCCGTGGGAGATCCAAATCTCCTGGAAAGTCCAAGGTTCTCTGTTGGAACTATGGCAAAACTGGGCATTTCTAAAAGGAATACAAGGAAGAAAAGAAGAAGAATGTCCCAGATTCAGATTCTGACAAGTCTCAAGATGATGGTGATGCCTTCATCACAGCCTTGGCCACCCATGCATTTGATGATGTGTGGTTGATAGATTCTGGTGCATCTTTCCACATGACCTCGCATTGAATCTGGTTCACAAAGTATGAAGAGTTTGATGGTGGAAGAGTGTACCTAGGTGACGATTCTCATCTGAAGATTGTTGGTCGTGGAAGAGTCTCAATCCAATTCCTTGATGGATGAGTGAAGGGGATCACTGGGGTTATGCACATCCTAGGCTTGGCATTGAACCTACTTTCTGTAAGTATGTTGAATGATGCAGGTGTGCAGGTTGTCTTTTCGAATGATGGATGTAAGATGACTAGAGGATCTATGGTGCTTGCGAAGGGTACTAGGAGAGGTACTCTATTTTAGCTGGAGGCATGAACTTCATAGTGCAATAGTTCTTTTGACTCGAAGGAAAGAGCTGCAGTCACTTCATCCCCACCATCTGAACAAGTAGTGAAGAAATCTATTGTAACAAATTTTGATGGTAGTGCATCTTGTGTACCCAAGGGTGCTCATGCCTTGGAAGTTAAGCTTCCTGCTGAAAAGACTATGTTATGGCATTTGAGATATGGCCACATTGGTGAGAAGGGTCTTAGAATCTTAAAAAATAAAAACCTCGTTGAGGGGATAAATGATTGTAATCTCGAGTTTGACTTTTGCAAACATTATGTATATGGAAAGCAAAACCATGTTTAGTTTTACTCTAGGTCTCACAAGTCTTCTGGTGTATTGGATCTTATTCATTCTGATGTGTTTGGTCCTATTAATGTTCCTTCGATTTCTAGATCTATATATTTTGTATCTTTCATAGATGATTACAGTAGAAGGACATGGGTTTATTTTATCAGAAGAAAGACTAAAGTCTTTAGTCAGTTTAAAGAGTTTAAAGCTTTTGCTGAAAATTAGACTAGTAAAAAGATTAAGTGTTTGAGAAATGATAACGGTGGTGAGTTTTGTTTGGCAGAGTTTGATAAGTTCTGTAAAGAGCAAGGGATTGAAAGACATAAGACAAATCCATACACCTCACAACAAAATGGAGTTGTAGAGAGGATGAACAAGACACTGATGGAGAAGGCTAGGAGTATGCTTAGTGGAGCAAGCCTCGAACAAAAGTTTTGGGTTGAAGCTGTAGCCACTGCTTGCTACCTGGTAAACAGGTCTCCTACATCAGCTCTTATTGGTAAGACACCTATAGAGGTGTGGTCTGGTAAGAAGCCTTTAGTTAGACATCTTTGTTTTTTTGGTTGTGAGGCATATGCACATGTGCTTAGGGAGAAATGGTCTAAATTGGAGAATAAGGCTGTTAAGTGTATTTTCATTGGCTATGGAGTCAGTGTGAAAGGATACAAGCTTTGGGATCGTGTGGCTAAAAAAGTGTTGTATAGCAGAAGTGTTATCTTCAGAGAGATAATGCCTTCTTTCATTGTTTTATAGCCAGAATAGACAGAAAAGAAAGAAGATGTGGTTCAGTTTCCTTCTACCCCTGAGAAGACTGAACCATCAGACCCTGTGAGACCTGATGATGAGGAGAGCTCTAGCAGCTCTGAAAGTTTCTAAGAAGAAGCAGAACCTCAACCTCAACCATTGAGGAGGTCTACATGAACACGGAAGCAACCTAATAGGTTTGGTTATTCATTACTTTATTCTAGTTATGCTTTTGCCTTGCTTACTAACACTGATGAGCCTAGAACTGTGACAAAGGCTATAGGCATGAAAGATTCAGGTTCTTAGAAGGAGGCCATGGAAGATGAGATGACTTCTTTGGAAAAGAATAAAACATGGCACTTGGTGCCTTTTCCTAAAGGATGAAAACTTGTTGGATGCAAATGGGTGTTCAAGAACAAATTTGGTGCAGATGGTAGTGTTGAAAAGTACAAGGCTAGATTGGTTGCAAAGGGGTATTCACAAGTGGAGGGAATTGATTATGGTGAAATTTTCTCTCCTATTGCAAAGCTGACATCTATTTGGTTCTTGTTATCTCTTGCAACAGCTTATGACTTAGAGGTGGAGCAGATGGATGTGAAGACAACTTTCCTTCATGGTGATTTGGAGGAAGAGATTTACATCTCACAACCAGAGCATTACATAGAGAAAGGTAAAGAAAATTTGGTTTGCAAGTTGAAAAAGTCTTTGTATGGTGTGAAGTAGTCTCTTAGGATGTGGTACTTGAAGTTTGATGCCTTTGTGTTGTTGGTTGGATTTCTAAGATCGAAATCAGATCATTGTGTGTATTATAAATTTGACAGTGATCGCATTCTCATTATTGCATTATATTTTGATGATATGCTATTAATTGGGAATGGTAAGAATATGATTTCTGATTTGAAGTCTCAGTTGTCAGCACAGTTTGAGATGAAAAATCTTGGGGTAGCTAGGTACATTCTGGGAATGGAAATCAGAAGAGACAGAGCTAACAGAAAAATTTGGTTAATCCAGAGTAAGTATGTGAAGATTATGTTGGATAGGTTCAGCATGGCAGATTGTAGACCATTGTGTGTTCTTGTTTCATTGGGGACAAAGTTGTATGTTAATGGTTGTCCAAAATCTCCTAGTGAGGTGGAGGACATGAGCAGAGTACCTTATGCTAGTGCTGTTGACAGTTTGATTTATACTATGGTCTACACAAGACCAGACATTGCCCAAGCAGTGGGAGTCCTTAGTCAATTTATGGCTAATCCTGGACGGGTACATTGGGATGCAGTTAAGCGAGTGTTTAGATATTTGAGGGGTACTACCTAGTATTCCATATGCTATCATGGTAATGCTACATGACCTCTGCATTCAGTTTGTATTCATGGATTCGTGGATTCTGATTGGGTGGGTGACATTGACAGCAGGAGATCCACTAGTGCTTATGTGTTCACTATGTTCAGTGGTGCAATTAGTTGAATGAGTAAGTGACAACCTGTGGTTACTTTGTCCACAACAAAAGATGAGTACATGGTAGCAACTCATGCTTGTAAGGAATCCATTTGGCTTAAGAGATTATGTTCAGATATTAGTGTTGATACATGACAAATTATGATTTGTTGTGACAGTCAAAGTGTGATTTGCCTAGCAAAGAATCCAACTTTCCATGCCAGAACAAAGCATATTGTGTACAGTTTCACTTCATACGAGACATGGTAGAGGATGGGAAGGTGAATTTGGAGAAGGTAGACACTTTGAAGAATGTTGTGGATGCATTGACAAAACCAATGGGCACATAGAAGTTTAGATGGTGTTCGGAGTCTATGGGCCTCTCGGCCTATAGTAGTTAAATCTTGCTATTTCCATTGGCTCTTACAAGGTGTTCAACAAGTGGGAGAATGTTGGGAATTAAGGTGTCTCAACCTTGGTAATTCCTTGTATTATTTCATTGTATTTATTTAATTATTGCCTATTATTGTAATTAGGATGCAAATCCTTATTGTCATCTTGTGGGAGTTGGCACGGTGATGTGTCATCCTACGTGGAAGGTGACAAGTTGTAAATTTGTCCTCACATAAGGAGATAGGCATCCCACTTAGTGGTAGGAATATTTTACCATGTGTTGGCATCTTGGATAGTGTTTAAGGGAATATTGACCGAAACGGTCATGACAGATTCTTATGACAAATCTATGACACGTAAGAGTCGTAAATGGAAGATTCTATGACAGGTGAAGACATGTGTCACAAGGCATCTTGGAAGAAGGCATTTTTGGGTGCCCCAAGGAGGGTTATGACATGTTGTAAGAGAATATGCTATTTTTAGCCTGTGTATGACAAATTCTCTTACAATTGTAAGATATGACAGCTATGACGGATTCTATGACAGTCGTAAGAGTATCTATCATAACCCAAATTGGGAATAGGTGACCTCTTTGGGATGGGGTGACTTGACAAGTGTTAGGAGCATCTTACAATGTTGGACAAGTGTCCATAGGCATGGGTTTTGGGCCATGAGGCCATGTTGGATGCCCATCTGAAGATAGAGCCATTTTTGCCTTATATCTTCTATAAAAACAGGTGCTTTGGAGAGGAGATGTATTATGTGATTGACAGGTACTGTTATGCTACTCGATTGTATCTAGATACAAGTGTCAAAGACTCCTGCAAGAGCATTGACTCTATAACTATATTGTAAACCTCAATGTTTAGATAATACATTTGAGCCGTGTTTTGGAGTGTGGGGTTTTTCACCCGTAAGAGTTTTCCCCACGTATATCTTGTCTCTCTTCTTTTGTCTTACTTTCTTGTGTATGTGGTTGCTGCAATATCTTTGTTGTTGGGTTAACATTGTTGTAACTGTAAAGACTAAAATGAATTTGCACTCATCTCTCCTCATTAGATTAGTCTAGGAAGTGATTTCCACACACCTAGCTTCCTTTCAATAAGTACCTATGGGTTAGATACTTGTTGGGATATGAATTTTGGGTTTTGGAGAAGATTTGACTCTTCCCAAGTCCCTTGGGAAGAGTGTGTCATGAATGGTCTTTAGAGGGAGGGATCATTGACTTGTCACCATCCAATATCCCCTTCCTAGGTTCATGAATGATAGGTGTGTCAAGTATACCCTCATACCAATGCTTCACACATGTGGGAGCATAACCTAGGAGATTTTTGGAGAAGAGTGTATAAGAATACTCCTCTTCCCTAGGCCTCACACATGTGTGAGTACTTGAGGAGTCAAGTCACTCCTTGGGATTTGAGTGAAGGGAAGAGAGGAGTGAGTTGGAGGCCATGTGTCACCTCCTCATTAGGAGAGGAGGAATGACATGGAACCTGTTATTTATACCCCTTTTGTAAGGTTAGAGGGGGATTTTTGGACTAATTTTTTTCTCTTGTGTGTGAGAGAGTGAGAGGGTTTTAGAGTTTGGAGTTGGGAGAGAAAGGCTTGGAAACCTCTTGGAAGGAGCTTCAACAAGTGCAACTCACCCATTTCTTGGAAGCTTATTGAGGTAGGCTCGATAATCCTTTTGACATATATGGGAAATGCTTGCATTTTAATGTGGAAATTTAAATGAAGTTTTGTGTTATTTAGTTTTTTGTGTAGTATGTTGTTTGATTGTGTAGACACCTAAAAATGACCCATTGCATTATTAGTCTTGCATACATCAGATTCGTCTAAATCACTTGCATCCAACCTTAATTAAATAATCTAATTATTTAATTAAATTCATCAATTTCTTCTAAATCAATTGAATAAATTCTATTTATTTAATAAATTTCATTAATATCCACTTTATTCTTCTAAATTAAATAATTTTAAATTATTTAATTAAATCATTATATTCTTCCAATTTTCAAATCCACATTAATTAAATAAATAAATTATTTAATTAATTCATCACTTAAATTTCCTCTTATCAACAATTAAATAGTTTTTAATTATTTAATTAATCAATTATTCCTCCAAATTTAAATAAATTATTCAAATTTATTTAAGTTGATTTTATCTTCTAAAATTAATATTTTTTCCTTTATCATGCAAAATAAGTTAAATCAATTTATTTGTTTAATTTATTTAAATCCTCATCTCTTATCTTTTCTTCTATGCACAATTAATTAAATTTATTTATTTATTTAATTTGTCAATTATCTTCTTAAAATAATCTTATTCTTCCATGCACAATTAATTAAATAAATTTATTTATTTAATTCTCAATTATTTATTTATCTTATTCTTATTTTTAGAGCTTAAAAAAAAGCAAATCTAAAGTTGATTTAGTTGGCTTTAAATCTTATTGTTTTTATCACCAACTCATAAATTAGAAAAAAATATTCTAAATTTATGAAATCCAATCCTATCTTTATCCAAACAAGCAGTTAACTCAACAAAGTAACTTTAAAATATTCTTTAAATATGACACATGTCATGTGCACGTTCATCATGTCCTCTCAATTCATCTTAATCATTGATTTTATCGATTTTTTTAACCCATTGATTGATCTTTCCTTGGAACCTATATATACCCCCTTCACTTCATAAAAAATCCTCTTCGATCATTTAAGCTTTGGCATTCCTATAGCGCTTGAGAATTCATCATATAGTTGAGCACATATCATATCTTTGAGCACTTAGAGCACTTATCTACATCCGCTTGTTGCAACCATGGGTACGCGACGTATTTAGCAATCCACAAAAATTCAAGAGATCAATACAGTCTAGGTGATAGCTTTTGATTGTTTAATTGCATATTCATTGATATTGTTATTGTTTAGATGGATCTTTTGATGTTATAGGATTGAGTTGTTTATCATTGTTTTGATATTATTCCATCTCAATTTTACCTATACACATTAAAAACAAAAATCAAATCCAAAAAAAGCTTTAAAAAAATGAATGTAATTTAAAAAAAAAAAAAAAGCATTCCATACTGTGCTAACAGGTACGTCATCTCTTTTGTGCAAGTTTTAATAAATTAAAAAAAAAAATTCTACGTACCTTTTGTTGGTCTTTCCTCTCTTTATTTTAAATCTTAAAAACATCAAGCATTTCTTTTAAAAAGATAAAAAAATCAAAAAGTTAAAAGTTTTTTTTTAATCTTTATTTTATTTATTTTGACTACAGCACCCTCCAGCCCAGCAGCAGGTCAATCAGTGACTAGGAGCCAATCATACAGGGCTAAAATTGGACCCCTCTTCATATGTGTTTTGTTTTTGGAGGCTCAACTTCAAAAACTAATATCTTGGTCATACGGACATGTTTCTCAGTGCTTCTTTTTTTGAAATAGGCTAAAATTTCATGCTTTACTTCATAGTGACATTGGTTTTTTCTAAGGATTCTCTATTTTTCTAGAAAATTCATTTTCTCACTGATGTCTCTGTCTTGTCACAATTTTTAGAACTTCCAAGCTTCATAACTTCCACAAATGGACTCTGATTTAGGTGATATTTTTTTTGAAAGTTGATATTTTTATGTCCTCTACACAATGGTATTATCAGTTCAAGGATTTTCTAATTTTTATTTTTTATGTCCACTCATTTGGCCCATCCTCAATCTACGATTTCAAGCACATGCTATCACTTGATCTTATCATTTATTTTTATCTATTGTTTTCTATGTTCTAATATCACTTGTTGCAACATCTTATCACTTATCAAAGAGCAAAAAGGGTTTCTAACATATCTTTGCAGGATGTTTGTTAAATATTGCAAATCTTTTTCACTAAGTCTTAGAAACACCTCAATTTGATAAAGTAATTCAATCTTGTGTGATTATCTTAGTTGCACTTAGCTTAAATCTAGGGGGTGAATGCACAAGTGTTTTCCATGCTTGTGAGGTGATAGGTGTATGCTCTCCCCTTGTGTAAAAACTTGGTTGACCAAAAACCAGACCCATCTCTTTTTATTTTTTGTTTATCCCTTAGAAGGGCTTGCTTTTGGATTGCATTTCATCCAAGAGCGATGATCCTAAGCGAATTTTTCCTTTGGATTGCTATATAAATTGGTCAAGGTGAAAGCCAAGTCCTAACCAGTGTTAGCCTTGCCATACGGTGCCAATTTGAAAGGAGGCACACCAACACTTTTGTGTTAGGTATATTAAACTACTAGTCAAGTTGGTTAAAGATTTTAGTAGCTTGCCGAATGCTTGCAAGGCATTGGCCCCCCAAAGCAACTAAAAACCACATAGCTAGTGACTACCTGATCTACCTCCGAAAATTGTGATAACTTTCAGTGCAAGGGTACAACACCCCCAAGATTACTCACCATAAGGCTCCCTTGAGATGAGACAAAAATCCCCAGCTTAGAATAAGCTACTTGAAGCTTTCCAGGGAAAGGGTGATTGGGTCATCCTTCCAGTCCTGGAGGTCCCTATCTGTCCTCTCTCACAAAGATGAAATAGTGTACACACCCCCATTAGGTGTGATAACACTTGAGTCGATGGAGATTCCAAGTTGTGGGCTAAATTTATCGCAGTGAAGCTTGTCCTTAGGTATAAAAACTGCTTGATTTGTCTTCAATTGTGTTATACCAGTGGAAACTTGGGCTTTTTGTGAGCCTTGAACATACACTCATTGTTGTCCTTAGCCATTTTGTTTACTCTATTTTTGTTCTCTTGCCAAGAAATCAAGCCAAAATCCCCATCAACATGGTCCTAATAATCAATAAGCCTAGGTTAAACCGCCCTCCATCTTCAATTCAACCAATATCCCTATCATACTCAAATGATACAAACATAGAACTTAAATGCCTATATGGATCTCATCCTCAAGCTATATCTTCAAACCAACACACATCACTATCATACCAAACTCCATCGTACACATCTCCTAGTCCACTTGAAGCCCAAATACAACAAATTAAACATGACTATGAGAGATTGGATCCTATCACTAAGGAAAAGTTTAGAAAAATCATTCATGATAACCCTTATGCCCTTCTCATCACTGGAGATCCTCCTAATCCTATCACATCAACAACACCATCTTATATGCCCATGCCAACTCCAAATCATCAAATCATGAATCCATACTTGGACACACAAACTTCTTACAATCAAACATTGGCTAGCACAAGTCACAATTCTATACCTCATTGTATATCCTATGACAAGGGACATCAAGGCCATCCATACCATCCTCTATCTATATATTCATCTCCATCCAATTCCCAAGAACAACTTTCCTATGCAATCCCTCCACCACCACAACAACAACAATTCCAACCACAAAAACAACCATTCCAACCACAACACCAACAATTCCAACCACAATTCCAACCTAACCCACCTACATATCAACACACTCCACAACAATAATATCACATTCCACAACAACAAGAATTCCAAGAACAACCTCAACAAATTACACCTCAATACCATGTGTCACCTCCATCACAATACCAACCTAGCCCATCTACATATCATGTCAATTCCACATCAACCTATCCCATTGATATCCAAAAACATCCACTCCATGATCATCCAACTCATTATTCTAACATTTCAACTCATCATCAAACCCATACACAAGGCTATCAAGTTCCTTTACAACAAGAACAAGCAAGCCTAAGTTTTCCTTTGCACCAAAATCAAGTGTCCTTAAGTCCTTATGATACCTTTGACAAGGGGAACACACTCTAGCTTATGCATCCTATGTGTATCCTACATCATCATCCAATCAAATGCCAATTCAAGAGCCTACTAGTCATATCCCTAGACCACCATGTAGTCCCTATCATAGTCCTTTGGTCCATCAACCTTCTAATCCATCAAGCCCTTCATTACCTTCGTCTCCATGTTCCTCCAATCTTCTACAAAAGGATCCTTAGGAGGTAACCCTACAACAATTAGTGCAAGCGCAATTGCTTGAGTTACCCTTGATAAAACCATCCAAGTCAAATCCTAGTATGTCCAATATCATTATCCCTCCTGTGTATAGGTAAAATTGAGCTTAGGATAAATAAAAAAATGACAATAAACTCAATCCTATAACATCAAAAGATTGATCTAAGAGATAACCAAATCAATGAATAATGCAATTAATAATCAAAAGCTATCACCTAGATTGTATTGATCTCTTGGTTAGATGTAGATTGCTCAATATGTCGCGTACCCATGGTTGCAACAAGGAGACAGATAAATGATAGTATGCGTGCTCAAAAGTGCTCAATGATGCGATGGATGCTCAATGCGCTATATGGATGCTTGAGAATAAATGATCGAAGAGGATTTTTGAAGGAGTGAAGGGGGTATATATAGGTTTCAAAGAAAGATCGATCAATGGTGAAGATAATTTAATGAAATCAATGATCAAGATGAGTTGAGAAGACATGATGAATGTGCACACGCCATGTGTCACTACAAAAAGATATTTTTATTAAGTTAATTGCTTTTTGGCTAAAGATAGGATTTGATTTCATAAAATTAGAATGCTTTTTCTAATTTATGAGTTGATGATAAAAACAATAAGATTTAAAGCCAATTAACTCAACTTATAATTTGCTTTTTGAAGTTCTAACAATAAGACTAATTGTGCACATAAAAGAAAATGATATTTTTAGAAGATTTTGGAAGATAAAACAACAAATTAAATAAATAAATTTATTTAATTTATCTTGCATGGAAGAATAAGATTATTTTTGGAAGATAATTGAGAATTAAATAAATAAATTTATTTAATTAATTGTGCATGATAGAAGAATAGACAAGATTAAATATAGAGAATAAATTAAACAAATAAATTAATTTAATTTATTTTGCATGATAGAGGAATATAAATAAAATATTTAATTTTATTTATTTTTAGAAGATAAAGTCAACTTAAATAAATTTGAACAATTTATTTAACTTTAGAGAAATAATTGATTGTTTAAATAATTAAAAATTATTTAATTGTGGATAAGAGGAATTAAATGATGAATTAATTAAATAAGTGATTTTATTTAATTAATGTGGATTTAAGAATTGGAAGAAGATAATGATTTAATTAAATAATTAAGATTATTTAATTTTAGAAGAATATAGAGGAATTTAATGAAATTAATTAAATAAATGTAATTTATTCAATTAATGTTGGAAATTAGGGAAATTAGATGAAATTGATGAATTTGATGAAATTAATTAAATAATTAGCTTATTTAATTAATGTTAAATGTAAGTGATTTGGGAAGAATTGATGAAATGCAAGTGATGCGATGCGAAGGGTCATTTTTAGGTGTCTACATTTTGCCCCTCTTTGATACAATGCGATTTAGTGTTGTTTCAAAGAAAATAGTGATAAAAATATGATACAATCATGCCCCAATGTAGCTAGCGTAGGATGCCCCCTCAAGAGGAAAGATGGGGAAGTGACAAAAGGACTGGGTTGACTCGTGACTAGAAGAAAGGATAGTGACATGACAGAAAAAATAGGTTAAGAAAAGCTAGGTTGGAGGCTTGGAGGTTAACACAATGAAGAAAATAGGCTGACACGAGGAAAAATTAGGGTTGGGAAAAATTATGGTCAGGAAGAATTAGGGTTGGGATACTATAAATAGGGCAAAAGGGGTCACACACAACTCATTTATGCACTCCTAGTTCATAGAGATTATAGCTCCTAGATTCATAGTGCTTAGTTGAGAGAGTTGTGCTTAGAGAAGCTCAGACTATTGCAGAGATGCCAATTCCAGTGGATAGACATCAAGGTGAGTATGTGCAGACGTATGGGAGACCTGTGGGAGCGGAGCCAACGGTAAGTAGTCAAAAACTTGTTTTTGATTGCATTTAATAGCTCATTTATTAGGGGTTTTAGATTTTTGGCCAAAAGCGTGACCCAAGGATTTAGGCGCATATGGTAGAAATTAGCGAGCTTATGGTGAAAAACCATGCTTATGGACTTGATTTAAGTGCATATGGTTGAAAATTGGTGCTTTTGGCCGCCTAGGAATAGTTGTCAGGTCGAAGCACAAATGGGTTTTTTGAAACGCCTGTGGCATGCAGGAAACGCGCTAATGACGTGCAGTTAAACGCATATGGTGTTGAAACGGTGCAAATGGCACGCAGCTAAGCACATATGGTTTTGCATGTAGTGCATATGGTAAACAGTCCAACGTATATGGTTGACAATTAAGCGCATTTGGTTGATAGTCAAGCGCTTTTGGCTTAGTAGGATTTTGCCCCACTTTGAGTAGGTTTTACTTGACTTTAGCTAGGTTGACTAGGGTAACACCATGTTTGACTTAGTGTAGACTATGTTTGATTATGATTTAATGTGGTTGCAAGTAGTTTTTCAAAAGGGTAACACAGTTGATCATGTTGATGTAGGTTATTTTACTACCACCGCAGTCGAGAGAGAGGCATTATGTCATTGCCGACTAGGTGGTCCAGCTTGGTTGGGAGGAGGAGGTCTTCTTGGAGGTTATGGGACTTTGGCATATTACCCATTTGACAACGATTAGGGCTAATCTAGCCCTGATCACTGCTTTGGTCGAGAGGTGGTACAACGAGACTTCTTCTTTCCACTTCTTGATTGGCAAGGCGACAAGGACATTGGAGGATGTATGTCGTATCTTGAGGATATTGATTAATGGAGGCCGCGTGGATTATGACACTGATAGGGGTGAGGATGTCTTGAGAGAGTTGTTCTGCACATATGACCTTGATGTATGATTTAGCGAGATCAGTTGGAGTCAATTGTTGGGTCTCTGCAATAGGATCCGATGGATTGTGGTATCTTTGACTGCAAGCTTCTTATGTCCTGACTGACGCTCTAGAAGTTTATCTGTTGGATGGGGCACAATGTTTTCAGGGATGTTCATGCATGGCATTAGATATGCTTGGGGGCCGTGTGTTCTTGGATAGCTATATCATGAGCTTCACAACTGTGCATATAGAGAGGGGAGTAGCCTATCAGCAGGAGTGACTCTACTTCACGTGTGGTCTTGGGAGCACATCCTAGTCATCTGACCTGTCTCTCCTCACCACTGAGAGGATAGAGAGCCATATGTGTTTCTGTATGAGGGGGTTCTTACGCAGAGGTGGGTCAGAGCTATTTCATTCTAGCGATGCCAGATTGATGAGATGGACATGTTCGTCTGGAGACCATGGCGAGATTGTGAGATGTGGGACGAAAACACCGAGTAGCTGGTATACTACTGGTAGGCCAGATACCTATTTGGGAAGACTATTTATACCATTGAGAGATATCTTCTTGAGTGAGTTTTTTAACAATTTGGTTTATCATAGGGAGAGCCAGTGGGCGATGCTATGCATGTGCACTCATGCAAGGAGATCAGTGATTGGGGCCCTAAGATTGTCGGGGCTTCAGCTCTTATAGCATTATGGGGATTAAGGCCTGTGATGTGGGATTGGATCTTGGGTGAGGTAGACCCTAGTACGATAGTAGAGTATGACGCCTACTGGGTACAACACCAGCCAGGATTCTTTATAGGTCTAGGTGCACTAGGTGCAGTAGCAGGCTTGGGAGGGCCAAGACAGGAGGGTACACAAGGAGGCCTAGGGGAGAGGCAAAGGACAGAGATAGGGGGATGGCGATGAGGAGATGGAAGATGCAAGGCAGAGGCAGTTAGTGTTGCATCCTGAGATAGACTTGGAGAGGGACTAGAGATTGCATAGGGAGGAGATGGCGAGGAGGACTCACTTAGAGCTCCACTTTGTTAGGATTAGGAGAGAGAGGGACAGGGCCAGACAGGAGGCCCGATAGGTAGAGGTGTAGGCACAGGTGCATGCACAGGCAACAATGGCAACACAGGCCACAGCAGCAGCATCAGCCACACAACCACCACCTCCTCCACCACTAGCTCCAGTGGATGACGGTGCTTTAGCCAGAGTTATGACAGAGAGGGATGTCTCCATATAGGCAAGGTTATTAGTTGAGGCAATTGTGCAGAGGCTCACTTATGAGAGAGATACAACTAGGAAGGCCCTGGGAACTGACCAGGCGATAGTGATATTGGCCTCGGAGTTGACCCGAGTGTAGGGTGATCTAACCTCTGCAATGCAAGAGGTGGATTATTACAGGGGATTATACTTCAGGGCTGTACCGCCAGAGCAGAGACAACCTAGCTATAGAAGTAGGTCAAGATCAGGGGCCTCTACATTGCGGAGGACTGGGTCATCAGTTATGGGACATCTAAGGAGGTTGCATGGAGGAGGACAGGGACCAAGTAGAGGAGGGGGTCAGGGATCCCAGTAGCCATCTGGGAGTTTGACACATGACTCACACTAGGGCTGATGTATATATATTGTATCATATAGATGTATATTGTACTATTTTGATGTATACATGATGTACTGTATTTTGATTACGATGGTTGCGAGCATCTAATGTACATTTAGAGGATGCATGATAGCCATGTTGTATATATGATTCATTTTTTATGTACATGATGTATATACAGACATTTGTATTCTTTTGACGACCTTGATGATATATGATATATGTGATAATCTTTATGATGTATGATGATCTTTATGGATGTTCATGTTTATGATGATATATTTCTATATGCTATGGATGTGATGATGTTGTACTTATGATTATGGATTCATGTGATGATGTAGATGTATGGACTGTGATGACATTATGATATGATTATGGGTTTATATGATGATGTTTATGCTTGTAGATGTATGAATGAGATGACATTATGATATGATTATGGATTTAGATGATGATGGACTAACATATGGTTTTGCAGGTATGCATAAGACCTTGATGATTGATAGAAGAAAATGAGATAGAAATAAAATGTGATAGATAGAAAATGATATATTATTGATCGATCCTTATATGAAAATTATATTGGGATTTTGGATGTATGGATGGATAACTTGTTGCAACAGTTATGCAAATATTTATAAAGAGCAATCCTAGATTTTAATATAGCACATGTATACTTATGCAATCAAGGTATATAAGACCAAGGTGCTGAGATATCTGGTGCAAGGATGTTGACTCTGCAAGCAAATGGTTTGAACTTATATCTACTAGACACAATATAACCTTGTTGGATATGTGAATGATGAAAGGAAGCTAGGTGTGCAGAAATCAAGTTCTTACCATTCCCAATTAACAACATATCATCAACATACAATGCAATAATGAGAATGCGATCATTGTCAAATTTATAATACACACAATGATCAAATTTTGATCTCAGAAATCCAGTTGACAACACAAAGGCATCAAATTTCATATACCACATCCTAGGAGACTGCTTCAAACCATACAAAGACTTCTTCAATTTGCAAACCAAATTTTCTTTACCTTTCTCTATGTAATGCTCTGGCTATGACATGTAAATCTCTTCCTCCAAATCACCATGAAGGAAAGTTGTTTTCACATCCATCTAAGCTTCTGCAATAGATAACAAGAACCGAATAGATGTCAGCTTTGCAATGGGAGAGAAAATTTCACCATAATCAATTCCCTCCACTTGTGAGTACCCCTTTGCAACCAGTTTGGCCTTGTACTTTTCAACACTGCCATCTGCATCAAATTTCTTCTTGAACACCCATTTGCATCCAACATGTTTCCATCCTTCAGGAAAAGGCACCAAGTCCCATGTTTTATTCTTCTCCAAAGAAGCCATCTCATCTTCCATGGACTCCTTCCAGGAACCTGTATCTTTCATGCCCATAGCCTCTGTCACAATTCTAGGCTCATCAGTGTTAGTAAGCAAGGAAAAAACACATCTAGAATCAAGCAATGAATAACCAAACCTATCAGGTTGCTTCCTTGTTCATGTAGACCTCCTCAATGGTTGAGGTTGAGGTTGAGGTTGCTTCCTTGTTCATGTAGACCTTCTCCAAGTACCCTTCACAAGCACCATAGATCCTCTAGTCATCTTGCATCTGTCCTTCGAAAAGACAACCTACACACCTGCATCATTCAACTTACTTACAGAAAGCAGGTTCCGTGCCAAGCCTGGGATGTGTATGACCTTGGTGATCCCCTTCACTTGTCCATCAGGGAATCGGATTGAGACTCTTCCACGACCAACAATCTTTAGATGAGAATAGTCACCTAGGTACACTCTTCCACCATCAAACTCTTCATACTTCGTGAACCAGCTTCGATGCAAGGTCATGTGGAATGATGCACCAGAATCAATCAACCACACATCATCAGATGCATGGGTGGCCAAGGCTGCGATGAAGGCATCACCATCATCTTGTGACTTGTCAGAATCTAAATTTGGGACATTCTTTTTCTTCTTTTTATTTTCCTCTTTGCATTCCTTTTGGAAATGCCTAGTTTTTCCACAGTTCCAACAGAGAGCCTTGGACTTTCTAGGATATTTGGATCTCCCTCAGGATTTGGATCTACCCTTCTCAGCTTTCTTGTCCTTCTTTTTCCCTTTCTCCTTGGGCCTTCCACGAACCACAAGAGCCTCTTTGGCTGCTTCAGAAGACTTTCTCCACATTTCTTTAGATAACAGTGAAGATACCACTTCATCCATTTTGAAAGTGGATGTGGTTCTCCCAATAGCCATAATAAGATGATCCCATGAGTCCAGCAAAGGACCAAGCAAGGTCATACAACGATCCTGCTCCTCCATCTTCACACCAACGGATGTCAACTATACAACTAACATGTTGAAAGCATTCAAGTGATCAATAATATATCCTCCATTCTCCATCCTCAGAGAATACAAATTCTTTCTTAGAAAAATCTTGTTCACCAGGGATTTGGCCTGATAAACATCTCCTAGCTTCTTCCAAAAGTCTTTCGTGGTCTTCTCCTCATGGACATTTATCAGGACAGAATCAGCTAGATTGAGTCTTATGAGACCCTTAGCCTTCTGATCTTTGAGATCCCAATCAACTTGTGCCATTGTCGTTGGTTTTACACTGGAAACGGTTTCCCATAGGTCTCGATCAACAAGCATGTCTTCCATCTTAAGTTTCCATAGCTCAAAATTTGAGCCATTGAACTTCTCCACCTCTAATCTTCTAGATGTGCCTACCATCTCCTTCCTGCAACAAGATTACAGAATACTCTGCACATACTCCCACTCAATCTAAGATCAGCTCAAAAAACCCCTACCCAACAACTAGGACCAAAGGTGATCAATCTCTAATACCAATTGAAAGGAAGCTAGGTGTGCAAAAATAACTTCCTACACTAATCTAAAGAGGAGAGATGAGTGCAAATTCTTTTTAACCTTTACAAGTATAGTGTTATTAAGTCAACAACAGAGATATTACAAAAATACACAACACAAGAATGTAAGACAGAAGAAAGAGAGACAAGATATAACGTGGGGAAAACCCTTGCGGGTGAAAAACCCCACAGTCCAAAACCTACACAATGTATTATCAAAACAACAAGGTTTACAACACAATTGCAATGCAAGTATTTACAGGAGTCTTCGACACTTGTATCTGGAGACAAACCGGTAGCATAACAGTACCTGTCAATCACATAATACATCTCCTCTCAAAGCCCCTACTTAAATAGAAGTTTACAAGGTAAAAATGAATTTTTCTGGAGATGGATGTCCAACTTGGCCTCATGGCCAAAAACCCATGCCTAGGGACACTTGTCCAACACTGCAACATGGTCATGACACTTGTCATAACATCCCATCCTAATATGGTTACCTATTCCCAAGTTGGGCAATGACGGATGCTCTTACGCATCTTACTACTGTCATAGAATCTGCCATACTGACAATACTTACAGCTGTAAGAGAATTTGTCATACACTGACTAAAAATAGCATATTCTTTTACATGTCATAACTCTCCTTGGGACACCCAAAGATGCCTTCTTCCAAGATGCCTTGTGACACATGTCTTCACCTATCATAGAACATTCCATTTATGACTCTTACGCGTCATAGATTTTGTCATAGGAATCTGTCATAACCATTTCGGTCAAGATTCACTTACACACTAGTCAAAGTGCCAACACATGGTAAAATATCTCTACCACTAAGTGGGATGCCTATCTCCTCATGTGAGGACAAAATTACATATGGTCACCTTCCACGTAGGATGACACATCACCGTGCCAACTCCCACAAGACGACAAAACATGATTTGCATCCTAATTACACAATAGGCAATAAATAAATATATTACAATAAATAAATGCAAGGAATTACCAAGGTTGAGACACCTTAATTCCCAACAAATGAGCCATAGTCTTGAACATAAAATAATCTTAATACATAAATACAAAAAGACTTAATATGTAAGATGCTAGGTTGTAACACACACATGTGAATGAGCCATAGTCTTGAACATATAATAAACTTAATACATAAATGTAAAAGTATATTAATATGTAAGATGCTAGGTTGTAACACACGCACAAGATAAATATTAGCCATAGTAAGATGATAAGAACATCCCACAAACACAACATACGAAAGTAATGACTATGCCCCAATCCATACTGCATCGCAACATACCAAGATATAGATATATCAAAGCAGTCTTGAATAGGTAATTTATTTAGGGACAAAAGATAAACCAAAAAAGAAAAATGATTGACTTAGAAAGTAAACACACAACCAACATATTCTCTTGCCAAAGAGGTTGCTCTAGGTAGATAGATAGATTGGAGCCTTATTGTAGGAAAGATATATCAATAAAAGGCTGTTGGTCTGATCTAGGATAGATGTTTTGAATATATTAAATGTGGCAAGTGGTAATGAAGGACAACATATGGCTTTAGGAGTAGAGTTTTTGCTTCGAGTTTGGGTAAGTAATTTAGATTTCATAGGATGCATAGTTTGTTTTCTACTTCAAGTTAGTCAAGTCTAGGTGGATGGATGGATTATGATAGATGGAAGACAAGAAAGGTGAAAGTGATAATGGATTGGGATGAAGAATGATGCATCATATGTGCCTGAGTACTAGATACTTCCTTCGTATTCTAGACTGCCTACATACCCTGTATCCACATGATCAAGGCACATTATGATGAAAGATGATTATGATAATATGTAGTTCTAGGAAGAGTGATGAGATGGGTGAAATGTGATGAGAATGGTTAGGGGAAACAATGACATCTTATGTACTTGAGTACTATATACTTCCTTCACATTCCAGACTGCCTACATACCCATATCCATGGGATCAAGGTACATTAAGATTGAGATGAGATGATGATATGTAGTTCTAGGATATTTGATGATATAGGATAAGATGAAGTGATAGTGGATGATGGAGGATAGTGATGAAGTGTGAAGTTTTTAGATTGATGTTGTCATACCTCAAATAAGGATCCATTCCTAGACCTAGGTTAAGGAAAAAGTTACCCCCATTTAGGTAGAGGTTTTATTATGGATGACGATGGATGAATTGACTTATAGATAACTGACATTTGGATGATGCTAAAGGAGAACTAACACTAGATGATGCTAAGGGATAACTGACACCGATGATGCTAAAGGATAACTAACACTAAAATTTTTCAAGCCATGATAGATAGGAAAGAGGAAATGCAAAGTCAATGGTAGATGGATGGAGATTTATTATGGATTGATATGGATAAGATGGGTGCACGACTTAATCGATGGTGGATGCTGACTCTACACATAGCACTTGTTTACCAGGTTTTCACTATGGTACTTATCCAAGTCGCCTGTTTACCAGGTTTTCACCAGAGGATGAATTATTTTTGGATTTTTCTATTTTTTTGATTTTTTTTGTATTTTTGTATTTTTTTTATTTTTTTTGTATTTTTTAATTTTTTTTGTATTTTTCTAAGGATACTTTGAGGATAAAGCATAAAATCTCTTGAGATGAACACTATTGATGGGTTCATGCAAGGGAATGCCTTCAGGTGTTGACAAAGTGTAAGCTCCTGATCCATAGACTACAGTGATAACAAAAGGTCCCAACCAATTTGGCTCAAACTTACCTTTCTTGTCTCTATCTAATTGGTTCATCTGATTTTCTTTAAGGACAAGATCACCTATTTGAAACCTTCTCTCTTTGATCTTCTTATTGTAGTTACGATGGAGGTGATTTTGATAGACATGAAGATGGTTTAGTGCTATTTGACACCTCTTGTCAAGTAACTCAAGCTCAACTAATCTAGAAATTCGGTACTCCTCTCCATCAATCAGGTGCTGTATAGAGACTCTTAGAGATGGGATCTCAACCTCGATGGGTAAAATGGATTCAGTACCATAGACTAGGGCAAAGGGTGTAGCACCAGTTGGTGTTCTAATACTAGTGTGATAGGCCCATAAGGCGGGGTTGAGTTGTAGATGCCAATCACGACCAGCTTCATTGACTGTTTTCTTTAGGATTTTGAGTATGGTTTTGTTTGAAGCCTCAACTTGGCCATTTGACTGAGGATAATAGGGAGTGGAAAAGCAATGTTGGCTATTTTATTATGTGCACAAGCAACGAACATCTTGATTCTTGAATGGTCTACCATTATTAGTGACAATGGATTGGAGAATCCCATACCGGTAAATGAGATAATTGAGGATAAACTTGGCTATTTGTTTACCGATGATATAGGTCATTAGAATAGCTTCTACCCAATTAGTAAAATACTCAGTGGCAGTAATGATAAACTTATGGCCATTAGAGGAGGATGGATGGATTTTACCCATGAGGTCGAGTCTCCACTGTGAAAAAGGCCATGGAGTTGTAATAGGTTGCAACTCATGTGTTGGTGCATGTATTAGGTCCCCATGCTATTGGCATTGTAGAAACTTCTTAGTAAATTGAACTGCATCTTGCTCTATGGTTGGCCAATAATAACCTATTCGGAGTATCTTCTTAGCAAGAGTTGGACCGGCGGAATGTGATCCATAGACACCTTTGTGTATGTCTCTTAAGGTAGTGTTAGCTTCTTCTGAGTTAAGACATCTAAGAAGGATACCATCAAGACTCTGGTGGTAAAGGGTGTCACCTAGAATAGTGAAATGAGAGGCTAGGCAGATGAAGGTTTTGCGTTGCGTTTTGGATAGGTCAAATGGAAAGGTACCATTTCAGAGGTATTCATATATATCTTCGTACCAAGGGGAATTGGGACAAACAAGTTTGCAAATGAATTCAGTTGTAGGAACATCAACGACAGGTATCAGTAGTTGCTTAATTAAGAATTCAAATTTCTAAGTGTTGGCAGGCATATCCACAAGTGACCCAATGGTAGCCATAGAATCAACAACCTTATTATGCACTCTTGGAATTTGCTCAAAATTGATGTTAGAGAAATGAGGCTTGTAGGCATCAACCAGTTTCTTATATGGTATCAACTTGTCATCTTTAGTTTGGTACTCATCAGTGACTTGTTTGATAACTAGTTGAGATTCCCCATAGACTTGTAGTTCCTTGATATTCCATTCTACTGCTACACGGAGACCTGTGAGAAGTGTTTCATACTCAGCAATATTTTTGGTGCATGGGAATGCTAGCCGATATGATTTTGGAATGTAGTCATTCTACGGTGTGATAAACAAGATTCCTGCCCCTGAGCCCAAAACTAGAGGATTAGCTAGATATTCCTTAAGTTGATCGAATGCCTGTTGACACTTGTTATCCCACTGAAATGAGACATCCTTGCGGAGCAAGTGTTCGAATGGTTGACACTTATTTGCCAGCTATGAATTAAAGCATCTGATAGATTGTAACCACCCTTGAAGGCTCCTTAGTGCTTTGAGATTCTTAGGTGAAGGCATCTCTACAATAGCCTTGACCTTTGTTGGATCCACTTCAATTCCTTTGCAAGATACAATGTACCCCAATAGTTTCCCTGAAGTGACGCCGAAGACACATTTCTTTGGATTTAGCCTACTTGATACTTCTCTAATCAATCAAAGATCTACCCTAGAACCTGAATATGATCTATCCTCAAAGATTTTGCCAAAATATCATCGACATAGTCCTCCATTATAGTGTGAAACAAATCATGGAATATTATTGTCATAGCTCTTTGATAAGTAGCTCCTGCATTCTTTAGACTGAAAGGCATAACTACCCAACAGTAAGTACCCCAAGGACACGTGAAGGCTATTTTATGCTGATCTTCTTCTTCTATCCTGATTTGATTATAACCTAAGAATCCATCCATAAGAGAAAGCATCTCATGACCTGCTGTCAAGTCCACTATGATATCTATGTTTGGAAGTGGAAAATCATCCTTAGGACATGCTTTATTTAGATCTCAGAAGTCTGTGCATATGTGGATTCCCCCATTTAGTTTAGAAATAGGTACAATATTGGAAACCCACTCTATGTAATCAATAGGTCGTATGAACTTAGCATCTAACAATTTCTCAAGATCTACTTTGACCAATAGGGAAATCTAAGGGTGCATCTTTCAAAGCTTCTGTTTGACAGGATTAGCATTTGGAGAGACATCTAGGTGATGAACCACAAGTGAAGGGTCCAACCCAGGCATGTCAGCATATGTCCAAGCAAAGTTAATTTTTCTTTGTAAGAAAAATTTCACGAGGTCCTTCGTCTCTTGTTCTGATAATGATGCTGCAAAAAATGTGACCTTTAGATTTTGAACTGTTCCTAGATTCATCTCAGTTGAGTCTTCTACTAAAAGAGCTAATTTTTCTTCATACTTAGATGGTAGGGGAAGGTCAAAATATCCATCCTTAGGCGCCTCAGAGAGGTTTTCACCTTCGGATACGTCCTTTATTTTTACTATTTGACGATCAAGAGGTGTCACATTGTGGTTTTCACCTAAGGATCTATTTTTATTTTCTATTTTAAGACTGGAGGATTTGGCATTCTCACCAAAATAAGCAACTTGATCTAATTCCATGATAAAACCAGCTTTGTGATCACCAAGCAGAATATCATTCTGGAGTCCCATGAATTTCATGATAGCCTCATCATTCTAAAAGATGTCTAGAATGGGGGCCTCTTGTTGGTCCCAATCGATGAGTTCAGGGTAGATGAGGGATAGATTCTAGCTTTTCGTGGTTGAAGTAAGGGAGATGGACGATATTATAAATATCAAAGTTTCTTGGAATAAGTCTATGATGTAAAGGGAAGAGTCCTTGATAGTATCCTCTTTAGAGATCGAATCTGCGGGCCAAGCTTTTGCTACCTCATCGAGAATAAACTTGATGTTTGAGGCTCATGGTACCTCCTTACCGTATCCTAACCCTTGTTGATTTTATTTCTTAGTCACAGTAATTGGTTCCATTTGACCTTGACCATGTTATCCTAGGCCAACTTTGCCTTTATAGCCCATGTTTTTGATAATTCTAAGGCCATTACCATACTTCTTGATAGGTAGTGTGACTGGTTCTTTTCTTTGTAGACCCAAGAAGATATATCTTCAATAGTTTCATCTTCTAGCAAGCGTCCATCAGTAAACTTTGTGAGAAGAGCTGGTATCTTGAGCTTTTTGGAAACTTTAGCAATGGGAGGTTTGCCGTAGGATTTTGGTGAGAGGCATCCTCCCTACACAACAAGATTTTGAGATATCATACTTGCCACATCCTATGTCTTTGATATGGGCTTTGATTTCTGGGAGGGAATTAGATGTATCTACAAAGGATTTATGTAAGGTATCTGGATCAATATACATATATATGTATGTACAAACTCACATGTCCACTGACAACAGTATCATCAACTGAATCATGCTGACGTATACGATCTGACCTCAAGCTAGAAGTAACATGAGGTATCTCCATCTACTATATATATATATCATTTAGTTAAAACTAAAATCTAAATAATTTAAAAAAAAATTGAATTGAACATGCACCATGCACACATACATATAGATACACATGTACTTGCATATTAGGTGGCACAAGATCAGATCCTTCTGCAATGGTTGCCTCCACTAAATCATCCAAATGAGCTATCTGAGTTGTGTCATGATCTACATCCATCTGAGCCCTCTCATGTCACAGTAATGATGAGTGAAGGGGACTAACCAGCTAAGATGACATTGATGATGAATCTGAACGCATCAACATCTCCACAAAACCTATAGACCGCATCCTCTCCTGGTCAACTAAAGGATCAGTAGCCTGTGCAGCAACCAAATGATCCATAGGTGGATCTTGATGTGCATTTGTGCTGGGCCTGAGGTAATGAGAATGATGGGATCCTATATGTGAATGAAAAGATGTACCCAGATGACCTCTAACCTGGTCTATAGATATCCCAAGCTTTGATGCAATGAAGGTATATGCCTCCAAGAGGTCCTTAGCCAAACAATGCAAAGTACTCCATGCCATCTCTCTTGTAAGAACGTTCAGTTGTACGGGTGTAGGGATGCCCACCATAGCATAAGGATCACAATCAATGCTATTGTACTGTGCTATAAATGAAGGTTTGGATTGTGGATGTCTTGACATCAAATACTGACCCACACGATCACTAGCTATCCTAGTGGTAGCAACTGCAATATCATCGACATTGTCAATTGCTTTCCTTTGGGAAGCAATGACAACCTGATCTACTGAGGGGGCCAAGGCTGGGGAGATAGTAGGAGACCTCTCGCCAACCAATGCCCTATACATTGGGGTCACCCGATCTGCTTGAAGATAAGGGTCCCTATTGGCAACCCTACCACGCCCCTGACCAAGATATCTAGGAAGGTCATAGTAGTTGACTTTGAGGCCCAAATGAACCTCATCATACAACTGTTGTGTAAAATATAAGGGAATTTGGTCGTTATTTGGATAACGACCAAAGATTGCAAGAAACAGAGAGTAGATCAAAGCGACCATAGCACCATCCACACATTTGGTAACCTGGCATGCCTTCACCTTATGTTTATCCTGATAGTATGGAAAACATTGGGATTTAATGGTTTCTTTGGTCACCAAACCCTGAATATGAGAAAGGGAAACATCACCACAGACTTCTTCCCACATGTGGGAAAGAATAGCAGCTACGACATTAGGGGAATATGCACTTGTGTCTTGAATTTTATCTCTAATTTTCTCTAGGCTTTCTAATATGGACTTGCAAGTGTCCTTATATATTCCTGTATTGGTACCATCAATTAGATAAACTCTTAATCTCTCAATCTCACTATTAGTTTGTGAAAATAGTTCCTGAGGTGGAACTGGTGCATTTACCATGATGTACCTGAAGGAGCAATGAGGTTCTTGCTTTAATATCTATAGAGAATAGAAATATTGGATGTACATTCAATTTAAATTATTTAAAATGTAACTATTTACAAGTGATCTAGAATGCATTTCTCTATCTATAGTTCTTGTGTAAATGTGTGCAATAAATAATGTTTAACTTAGAAACAACTAAACAAGTGAAACTAGTAAATTAATTTGAAGTATTAATAAATCTAATGTAATTCACTTCATGTGAATTTCACCAAAATGTAGAAACTTGTAACATACATTTAAATATATATAAAATGATCTAGGATCACTAAATAAATGCAACCAAATAGCAATCAATTAAAACCTAGATTAAATTCAATTTTGTATAAATAATTATAAATTTTAAGCCCACCCATATCACCTCACACTAAATTCTTTTATCCTAATTAAAGATAACATTTAAATAAAGAACCTTATCTCTAAATAATCTAACAATCTTAAAGAATTTCACTCAAGACTATATTCTTAACATGAGTTAAAAGGTCAATGAAAGAACCATATCTATACAAGAATACATTGACTTGGATAGGATATAATAGGCCCTTAATAAAAATAATTTTTAATTCATCATAAAGGAAATGTTGTATTATTTTAGCACAAAGACATTGGAACTGAATGATATAATCATTGATACATATTGTACAAGCTTGAGCTCATTCAAACATGGTTTATACATCTATTTTCTCTTAGAAGTGATTATGGAAATTCTAGTTGTTTGATCAAAATAATGGAGATATAGGATTCAAATAATAGAACCATTGAGTAACATAGTCTCTAGGAGTGTGAGGGAACAAATTATCTAATATATTGTCATCTTAAGCATAGTCTAAGAATGTTGAATTAAAGGCTTGTAAATGAGTATTCGGATCACCTTTACCACGATATATACTTCAAAGTGAAGTTCCAAAAAAAACAATATAGGTAGTGGATAGGTCACAATTTCAAAAGCTAGTGATTTGTGATGTGATGGAGAATAATTAATGGAAAATTTCCCACTAGGCATGGAATTAACTTTCATCTTAACTCTATCTAGATTTTTAAAATGTTCTTAGAGGGTGGAGGTGGGGATGGTAGTGGCAGAAATAGCATGAGAAATAGTGGGATTATAAAGGGGATGGGAAACAAGATGCAATATATGGTGCTATGAATATGGAAGGAAAGAGTATGAGGAAAGAGGTAGGAATGAAACTAATAAAGTGAGATGAGAAGATGACACTAGTGGGATGGGAGGTAGATGTAACACTAATTGGATTAGTGAAGAAACTAGAAGAAGGACCATGAGAAGTGGAAGCCACATTAGAAGTGGTGACATGAGAAGTATATATAAATCAATGAAGTATGTAAATGTAAATAATCAAATCATCATGATAATCACAAAAATAGGGAACACAATCAAGAGGTTGGAAAGAGGATGTAGCATGCATTAGGTGGGGAGGGGAAGATGCACCATGAAAATAAATAGAAGAGGACATCATAGTTAAAATTACATGAAGAATATATGTACCAAAGGGTGCACTAATCAATAAATTATGAATAGATGCAACCAATTGTGAAGTAGAAGTAACATTAGCAAGATCTTGAAAAATTAATTGTCCTATGATAAAAAGATCTTACTTATCCACATGTGCGTGTCATTAAAAAGTTAAATTGTTCATTATGCTTAACCTCAATGGGGATCTTCTACTAATCATAATGAAAATCCATATCAATGTTTAAGTGGGCACTCCTTTGTGAGGTAAATTAGCTAGCTCTTGACATAAATAAATAAATTAGCTAGAATTTTGTATATGTAAATATCTAAATTTTTTTATAATACTCTCCTAAACAAAAATTAATTTTTTTCCATGCAAAATTACACAACCTTTGCCAGCATCCTCCCTGCCTATGCCAAAATGAGAGCTTTAGAATAGGGTATGGACATCAAGTGTAGATTTTAGGCAAGCTTAGAATTTATTTATGAGTTACTACTTCCTATTTGCATATGGAGGTTTAAAGTTACTTTCATTTTGGTCTATATATTGAATGGTTACATGCATTAGGAAGAAAAGCCTATCATTTTTATTATATTTTGGAAACATTCAAGAAAATGCAATTGGCGGGTGTAAAGCCAAATTTCACAATGGTGCAGTCACGGTTAGGAGGGTCCACAAAGTGAATAGTCCAAACCGTGCAACAAGAGTAAACACAACAGAAACAACTCAAAGATATAAAGCAAATGCAGATTCTGTCATTCAATATATCATAGATCCAAAATACAAACTAGCTGACAACATGCGAGCTTACAATTAGGGCTCACAGGCTTGATTACAGAATTGTAGAATATGCACAAGATATAGCTTTGAAGCTCCTTCGCAAGAATTATAAACTATCAAACTTAGGATTATCAATTAATTTTGATGACTAATTTCCTATGCATCTATTACATGATTAAATTCATCTCCAGAAAATGAGATTCCTCCACGTCAGCTAAGGAAGGTCACAAACTCCAATGAAGAGCTGTAACGTCTGTACACGGATAGGTCAGACCTAATCATATAGAACTCCTCTACAAATCAATGGAATAGCGTGTAGATCTTAGGGAAGGTCGGCCATGATCCAAACAACATTAAATGATGTGTCATTTAGCTTTGCAAGTCATGAAATGCTCCACAAGTCTTCTCCTTTAGCTGATTGTATGAGACTGTCAGGATGCTCTGTTTTGAGAAAAGAGTCAATCTTCTGATAGTGATATCATTCTGGTACCTGATCCAAATGATCTTAATTTTGAATATGATGTGAATTAATATGTCTATATGCTAAGTCCAACTCCGCAAGGTTTGAAATGAAACTGCGGTAGAATGCAGACCAATCTACTGAAACTTCTACTGACTGAACTGGCTAAATTGAACTAGAAAATGAAAAGAAAACAAACTGAATGCAAATGTTTTTGGTTGATGCAAGATTGCTCTTGAACCAAGGATGCTCCTACATCAGACATCCAGGCTTGTTAAAAAAGTGAGTCCCTCACTTTGATGGGGCTAGAGGAAAACCAAGACAGTCCAACTCAGCCTAACAAATCCAAGATGAGTCTTCTTCTGGTCTGCCTTTCCATTTCACAAGTTATTCTTTGTATTGCCTTCCTCTGGTGCTGCATCCAATTGTACTATTCAAGATGTCTTCAATCTGCTCCAGTACTTGTTGTGGTGACTACTTATTCAATCCTACTTCAATGTTGTCACTGAACTCTACTTCATGATACTGATATAGGTTTGCAATGTTGAAAATTGGTGATATGCCCAATGTCTCCAGTAAATCCACTTCATATGCATTTCCTAGATCAAACTTCTTGAGTATCATACATGGTCCAAACTTCTTCATCTTCAACTTGTTATATGTCCCAACTAGAAATATTTCTTTTCTGAAATACACCATCACTTCATCTCCCACTAAAAATTCTTGATGTCTTCTCTTCTCATCTGCTTTCTCTTTATACTTGTTGTTCATTTCCTCCAAATGTTTCTTCACCTAATTATGCATTGTCTCCATGTGTCCTGTAAATTCTTCTGCTTCTACACTTCTCTTCTCTTCCATGTTGATGTCTCTCAACTCTACTACTCCTCTAGGGTTAGTTCCTATCACAATCTTAAATGGGGTTCTTCTGGTACTCCTATTTACTAAATTATTATATGCAAACTCTGCTTGTGATAGAATCAAATCTCAATTTCTTGCCTTCTCTCCAACCAAACATCTCAACAAGTTTCCTAAAATCTTATTTACTGCCTCTATCTGTCCATTAGTCTATGGATGAAATGTTGAATTGAACTTCAAATCTGTCTTCATCTTCTTCCAAAGTGTCTTCCAAAAGTATCCAAGAAATCTTATGTCTCTATCTGAAATTATGCTCTTAGGTAATCCATGCAATCTCACAATCTCCTTGAAAAATAGGTCAGCCACATGAACTACATCAGTTGTCTTCTTACAAGGTATGAAATGTGTCATCTTTGAAAATTTGTCCACCAATACAAATATTGAATCATGTCCTCTCTGTGTCTTCGGCAATCCCATTATGAAATCCATACTTATGTCTTCCCAAGGTCTCTCTGGCACTGTCAAAGATTTGTACAAACCAGTATTCTGACTACTCCCTTTTACAACTTGACAAACTCTACAACTCTGTGCAAATTTCCTAACATCCTTATGTATCTGAGGCCAAAAGTAATTTTCACTTACCAAAGCAACTGTCTTACCAATGCCAAAATGTCCTACTAATCCACCACTGTGCTTCTCTTTTATCAGATGATCTCTCATTGAACTCCTAGGTATACACAACTGGTTTCCTTTGAACATCATATCTTCCTAAATGAAATAATGCAACCACTTACTCCTATCTGTCACAATAGGTTCTTTACATGCTTTCCAAGGTTCTGTAAAATCAAGATCTTCTTCATACAAGTTCTTCAATTCCTCAAATCCCAAGACTTCAACTCTCATCTTTGTCAGCAAATTCCTTCTCCTACTCAGTGCATCTACAACTTTGTTTGATTTTCCACTCCTATGCTTCAACACAAAAGTATAACTCTACATGAACTCTACCCATCTCATATGTCTCTAATTCAACTTTCCTTGATTGTTCAAATATTGCAAAGCTTGATGATTTGTATACAACACGAACTCCTTAGGTAACAAGTAATGTCTCCACTTCTTCAAGGCTTGAATTATGGCACAAAACTCTTGATCATAAACTAAATATCTTCTCCTTGCATCATTCAACTTCTCACTGAAATATGTTATAGGTCTACCTTCTTGACTTAACACTGCTCCTATTGCATTTCCACTTGCATCACAATCTACTTGAAATACCTTATTGAAATCTGGTAATGCCAACACAAGTTGCTCTGTCACTTTCTGCTTCAACAATTCAAAACTTTTTTCTATTCCTGATGTCCACTTAAATTTTGTTTTGTGACCTCTCATTGTCTCTGTCATAGGGTTACATACTGAACTAAAATTTTTGATGAACTTCTGATAGAAACTAGCTAATCCATGAAATGATCTAACTTCTCCAATGCTCTCTGGTGTAGGCCATTCAACAATTGCTCTCACCTTCTCAGGGTCCATCTTCAATCCTTCCACATAAATCTCAAATCCAAAGTATACCAATTCTTCCTTCATGAAACTACACTTCTTAATATTTATTAGCAATTTCTCTTCTCTCAGTCTTTGCAATACTTATCACAGGTGCCACAAATGTTCTTTTGTCTTACTAAAAATCACAATATCATCCAAATATACAATAACAAACTTACCCAAGAATTTCTTCAAAACTTCATTCATTAATCTCATGAAAGTACTCAGTGCATTTGTTAATCCAAAAGGCATCACTAACCACTCATTCAGTCCTTCATTTGTCTTAAATGCAATCTTCCATTCATCTCCTTCTCTGATTCTGATGTGATGGTATCCACTCTTCAAGTCTATCTTTGTAAAATATTTTTCTCCGCTCAAACAATCCATAATGTCATCCATCCTAGGTAAATGAAATCTATACTTAACTGTGATCTTGTTTATTGCTCTAGCGTCTGTACACATCCTCCATTCTCCATCCTTCTTTGGTGCTAACACTACAGGTACTACACAAGGACTCAAGCTTTCTATGATCAAACATTTCCTCAACAATTCATGTATCTGTCTATTCAATTCTTCATTCTCTGCTGGTGTCATTCTGTGTGCTACTTTTATAGGCAAACTAGCTCCAAGTATAAGATCCATGCGATGACTGATACTCCTGATTGATGGCAATCCTTCAGGTACATTGTCTGATATGATGTCTTCATACTCTGTCAGCAACTTAGTTATCTCCTCCGGTTGTGATTCTTCAGTCTTTAGATTTTCAGGCTTTTTAGGGATCAAAGCATAACACATATTCTCATGTCTCAAACCATCCAAAAATTTTCTTCCATCTACCAAACAGATTCTAGCATTCTGACATGCTTCACTCTTAGGATCATCTTCTAAAGGAATCAAAGTAATTCTCTTTCCATTTAATGTTATAGTATATGTATTCTTTCTTCCATCATGTTACCATGTATAGATTTTCTATCATACTACCATGCTCTACCCAACAAAATATGACATACATCCATAGGCATAATATCACACAATATTTCATCATGATAAGATCCAATATGAAATTTCACCAAACATTATTCATTCACTAACACCTTATGATCGTCTTGAATCCATGCTATCTGATATGGCTTAGGGTGTTTCAATCTTTCCAACTTTTGTTTAGTCACCATCTCCTCTGAAACCAAATTGTTTGAACTACCACTATCAATTACAACTTTACAACATTTACCTCCTGATTTGCATCTAGTTCTGAACAAACATTTCCTCTGTCATGGTTCCTCATTTGTCTCTGCTTGAAATAGTGCTCTCCTCATGACAAGTGATTCTCCTTTGTCAGGTTTACCAACTGAACTAGGTGATCCAACAGGTTCTTCCACATAGGCTGCTCTTCCATTGTTCTTTGTCCTCTTGCTTGTACTCCCTTGATTACATTAAAATGATCTATGTCCTTCACCTCCACATTTAAAACAAGTTCCTCTAAATGTTTTCCTATTAGGTCCTCTTCCTTCTCTTTCATAACCTTCACTTCGGTATGGACTAGGGTTTCCTCTATGGTAGAAAGTTCTGTCATCTCTCTGGTATGCATTGTTATCTTTGTCCTCCTTGAATGTGTTCTCTTGTCTGTTCTGCTCTGCATAAGATCTTTCTCCTCTGAAAAATGTTCTACCTCTCTAAAATTTACCTCCTCTGCCTATCTGTCTCTTATCATGCATCTTGTTTAACTTTTCTTCAACCTTCAGGGCAAACTGATATGCTTCTTCCAATGTTGTCATCCTTACCAAATTCAGTTCTTCTTGAATGTTCAATCTTAGTCCATTTATGTATCTTGCCACTTTCTCCTTTCTTGCTTCACTATGTCCTATCCTTATGATCATCTTATGAAATTCTTCAATGTACTCCTTCACAGATTTCTCCTTCTATCTTAGGTTCTGTAATCTCTTCAATAGTTCCAACTCATAGTCAGCAGGTATTAATTGATTCTTCAATTTTGTCACCATTCTATCCCACTTTGTAATCTTCTCTTTTCCTCTTCTATTTCTATCCAATTAAACTTCTTTCCACCATATGGCAGCATGTCCTTTCAACTTTGTCTTTGTAAATTTCACCTTCTCTGGATCTTCAATTTCTTCATACTCAAAGTATTCTTCTAGGTCATTTATCCAGTCAATCAACTCGTCAAGATTCAAATTGCCAGTATAGTTCGATACATCAACTCTAGGTCTTTTCCTGATCTTTGAAATAGCTCACAACATCTTGCCTTGATCTGATTCTTCTTCTTCTTCTCCTAGGTTTTCACCATTTTGATCAGCAGATTAAAATTCTTTATCATCATCACTTTCAACATTAGGTCGAGGTGTCAATCCTCTTCTTCAATCTTCTTCGATAGCATCCAATCGAACTCACATTGTTTTCATCATTTCCATCATCTCATCCATTCTTCTAGCCATAGTACCAACAACAGGTATTCTCTTTAGTGGCATTTCTTCCTCAGATCAAGTGCAACTGCCTCAAATTTAATGATCGGACTACAAGGTGACAACTGCCTCACAATCGACGATCGATTAACACAAGTAGTCTACCTTGGATTCGGTGATCTTTTCACAGCAATATCTTATAGAATTCCTTCACCAACTTCGCTCAATTCACTCCCAAAGATTTGAACTTCACTCTGATACCACTTGGTGCAGTCACAATTAGGAGGGTCCACAAAGTGAACAGTCCAGACCATGCAACAAGAGTAAACACAATGGAAACAACTCAAATATATAAAGCAAATGCAGATTTAGTCATTCAATATATCATAGATCCAAAATACAAACTGGCCGGCAACATGTGGGCTTACAATTAGGGCTCACAGGCCTGATTACAGAATTGCAGAATATACATAAGATATAGCTTTGAAGCTCCTTCGCAAGAATTTCAAACTATCAAACTTAGGATTATCAATGACTTTTGATGACTACTTTCCTATGCATCTATTACATGATTATATATCATCTCTAGAACATGAGATTCTTCTGCATTGGCCAAGGAAGGTCACAAACTCCAATGAAGAGCTATAATGTGTGTACACAGATAGGTCAAACCTAATCATATAGAAATCCTCCACAAATGAATGGAATAACATGTAGATCTCAGGGAAGGTTGGACATGATCCAAACAACATTGAATGATGTGTCATTTATCTCTGCAAGTTGTGAAATGCTCCGCAAGTCTTCTCCTTTAGCTGATTGTCTGAGACTGTTAGGATGCTCTGTTCTAAGAAAAGAGTCGATCTTCTAATAGCGATATCTTTCTGGTACCTGATCCAAATGATCTAAATTTTGGATATGATGTGCATGAATGTGTCTAGATGCTAAGCCCATCTTCGCAAGGTCTGAAATGAAACTATGGTAGAATGTGGACCAACCTACTAAAACTGCTACTGACTGAACTGACTGAACTGAACTGGAATATGAAAAGAAAACAAACTGAATGTAAATGTTTTTGGTTGATGCAAGATTTCTCTTGAACCAGGGATGCTCCTGCATCACACAACCTTTTCCAACATCCTCCCTACCTGTGCTAAAATGGGAGCTTTGGAATAGGGTATGGACATCAATTGAAGCATAAAGGATAGAGGAATTTTATCAGATGTTGTAGTTGAAACTGCCCTGATTGACATGTATGCAAAATGTGGAAGCATAGACAAATCATGTGCATGGACAGTTTGATAGGTTGACTCAAAGAAATGTGGTCTCATGGAATGCCACGATTGAAGGATATGCACAACATAGATTTGATGAAAAGGCTTTAGAAACTTTCAAGAAAATGCAATTGGCGGGTGTAAACCAAATTTCATAACCTTTTCCAGCATCCTCCTTGCCTATGCCAAAATGGGAGCTTTGGAATAAGGTATGGACATCAATCTAAGCATAAAGGATAGAGGAATTTTGTCATATGTTGTAGTTGAAACTACCTTGGTTGACATGTATGCAAAATGTGGAAGCATATACAAATCATGTGCACACTTGAGAAACTGAGAAGAGATAAAATGTAAACCTGGATGCAAAGATGATGTCATGGAGGGTGATGTGGATGATGCTTTTTCTCTCTTGGGATTCAGATCGTCGCTCTCTTGGGGTTCGACAGTCGCTGTCAAAAATGACAATAGAAATTGTCAATTTTTACAGTTAAAAATGCTTTATAAAAAAAATGTTTAAAAATAGGTTCAAACAAACCCCCCGTTCGCTCAAACCCATTATTTTATTAACAAAAATCGACCGACTGGGGGTTCTAACAAACCCTTGAGGGAAAGGGGGTTCACTCAAATGGGGGTGTTCGAGCAAACACCTTTATGTGTTCTAATGAACACCCCCGTTCAAGTGAACCCATCCAAAAAAAATTTCATGCCTAGACAATTTTTGTTCGTCAATAGAATTGTAACCCACTATTGTGGGATCACCCCTAGTAGCTTCCTGTTGTTCCGCAGTCTTCAATAAAGCATCATTGGAATACTCCATAGAATGGTAGAAGAGTGACAGATTATGCCATGTGGCCTCCTTCGGGTTCTTTAAATTTGAGTTGTCGAAACCTGCCACCTTTCTTCTTTCCTCAGTTCCACCATCACCCTTTGCCTTAATAAAATAATCTTCGTGGAATGGCGGAATGCCTTAGAAAGAATAACACCCGTCGGGGCATCCGCCTTCTGCCTTCCAAAAGAAAAGGAAGAAAGAAAGAAAGGAGGTCCAACCCCCGACACCCGAAGAACTTTGAACACTTAGAGGAATTTGCAAAGAACTAAGCGGAGTTTGGAGCCGACTAGGATGGCATGACGAAGGGGAGAACTCCGAACTCTAAAACTTTGAAAACATTGAAAACACAAGGAAAATTTAGGATTTTTGGGACATGGCCATTTTGGATGGTTTTCTCTTGCAATTCAAAAGGTGGAAACACTATAATCATGGATCCTTAGGCTATTTGGCTAGAAGGAAAAATAGGATAACAGTTACACATTGGTTGACTCCTTCAAAGAGCACATTCTTCCCTCTTCTACAATCATCCTAGTAATATTGTTCTCATTTTTTCTTTGAATAATATTGTAGATCTTCTTTATCATTTGTTTCTACATTTCTATTTAAAAAATCTTGGTGTAGACCATCACCCATTTTGTCTCAATACGCACACTAGGGTGTTTCCCGTAGACCAAGGATAATGCTCTTAATTTTATTTTGTTGTCATAGCTCTTAATTCCTAGATGCACATAGGATAGGAGCACACTGACAACTTTCTATTATTTTATTATTGGATACTGTGGAGGTCAAAAGACCAAAACAAGGGTTTGACTGAGGCAAAGCTCCAAACAACCCCAAACATTTTCTTTGGTTTAGCTATAGGTTTATTTAGAAAGCATCCAACCGCAAAGAGGTTTTCTGGTGTCTTCCCTTCTCTTGTCTATTTTGTTATTTCATTTGATTTAGTGATCTTATCTTTGTTGTTTCCATTTCTTTTAGTAATTGGTAGCTTGTTGTTGTGTTTTATTTCCTAATCTTGTAGATTGGATGAACTGTGGTGCTAGATTTTCACATTTCTGGGCCTTACGGATGACAATGCTTAGCATGGACATCCATGCGGCACGCTGGCATCCTGGACAGTGGCTTCCATCATTTGGCTCTAAGTTCCTCTTTGTATCCCCTCTTTTACACTACAACTCATTTTCGTAAATTATTTTCCAATTTTCAGTAAATTAGTGTTTTCCATTCCAACACATGTAATGTAATGCAAAAAGTGATTTATTCACTTTTTCTTTGTTATAGAGATATTAGGGAAAAAGTACAATTGATGCAGGAGCATCCAATGGTGTAAGGGCAATCTTACATCACCCAGAAAGAAGTTGATTCAAAATCATTGTAGTTGTTTTCATTTCATTCCATAATTAGTGTTTTTGGTTCCATAATCTCTTGAATAATGATGTGGGACTTTCAGTTTTTCCAAACTGCTAAAAATAGCAACCTACCTATTTTGGAAAGTTTAACTGCCATTTTAGGAAAGTTTGCATTTGGGCATGGATTGAAGCGAAAACTTATAGAAAGATTCACAACTGAAATATAAGACCTTTGGCGAAGGAATCGGACAAAGATCATTTGTGAGCTGAAAGATATTAAAGTTTCTATTTTCTGAAAAGCCCCTGAAATTATCTAAAACGAGATATGAGGGAATAAAAGATCCCATAACATCCTAAAAAGTTGACAGAAATATGTTTATAGATTTTTGGCATGATAGTTCACATCGCGAGATTTCTAGTTATTAAAACGGTTCGTCAATCGGACACCCGGACGAAAAGTTATGCTTCCCGGAAGTTGACCTACTTTTGGAGGGAGTTGCAAATTTTGAAATTTAGCTTGAGGCCTCCAAAAATTGCTATTTATGACTATTTTGGGAACCCTGGGCAGTAGTGGAGTTAAGGGGGAAAGTGTAGAGTCAAGAATAGGGGGAAAACATAAACCCTAGCTGATTTAGGGTTACAAAAGGTAGATGATTCTTGAGTCTTGTGATAGGAAGCTGTAATGTGTTGCAGCTCGTGTAGGGTTGATTCCTCTGAATGTAATTGAGCTTCTGTAATGTAATAAGTTGTATAAATCAATAAATAAAGTTCTAATTTCTATATGCAATTTTTGTTGTTGTGTGTTTTATGATTTACCAAATTCATCAAGTGGTATCAAAGCAAGGCTTCCTAAGTGTGTAGATAGATCACCGACCGTGAGGCAGTTTACACCAAGACCTAAGGTTGTGGGTTTGTTGTGGAGATCAAGATGCCTCCACGAAGAAATCATATTGGGAGGAATGCTTTGACAGAAGAGGGTTTTAGAGCCCTATAAAGGCAAATTGATGCATTGCAAGAGGAGCTACGAAGAGGGTTTGAGCCAAGAACAACAGAAGAAAGTGAAGTTTAAAGCTGAAGAAGAGTTATCTGAGGAAGAACAAGAAGCTGCAGGAGATCGTGTAGAATTTAGGTTGTTGAGGGCCATTTCAAAGATTGGAAAGAGGCCCAAGATCAAAGTTTCTACATATTCTGGAGATTTGAATCCGGAATAGCTTATTGATTGGATCAATGACATGGAGGAGTATTTTGAGTATGAAGATGTGGAGGACCCAGATCGGGTCAAGTTTGCAAAAACAAAGTTGAAGGGCCATGCAAATATTTGGTGGAAGGAGGTCTAGTTAGAGATGAACATAAGAGGAAAAGGAAAGATCACCAGATGGGATCGTATGGTGGAGAAACTGAAGAAGCAGTTCATTCCTATGGACTATGAGATGGAGCTATTGAAGAAGTTGCAAGGACTGAAGCAAGGTAACAAGTTTGTTAAGGAGTATATAGAAGAGTTTTATAAGATTACTATTAGGACAGGTCATGTATAGGCCAACAAGGAGAAGGTAGCCCATTACATTAATGGGTTGAGGCCAAGTATTCAAGAGGAGCTGAGCTTGGTTAGAATGACCACCATAGAAGATGCATACCAGTTTTCCCTGAAGGTGGAAGAGAAGATAAATAAAATATTAGATAGCAAGCAAAGGGGAAGAGATCAAGGTGGAAGCACTGGTGGAAGACCCTATGGAGGTCATAATGAAGATCAAAAGAAAAGTGAAGCTGGCACCAGTCAAAATCAGAGAGGGGATAATGTCTACTGCCCTCGTGACCAGAACAATGGTGAGAAAAGAGGAAGAGGAAGAGGCCGACCCGAGCAAGGACCCAAAAGAGGAGGTTTCAGAGGAACTTGTTTCCAATGTGGAGAAGAAGGGCATCAAGCATACGAGTGTCTGCAACATCAAGGAAGGAAAAATAGAAGACCTGAAGATAATGCATGAGTCATACATGTAGATGAAGATCCGCAGTCTGAGCATTCTAAAGATGCTGAAAGGGGAGAAACACTAGTTGTTAGAAGAATTTTGTTGAATGAGGAAAAAGAACCCAATCAGAGGAAGAGTTTATTCCGCACAAGGTGCAAATGTGAAGGTAAGTGTTGTGATATTATTATTGACAGTGGAAGCTCTGACGATCTTATTTTAGAGGAGATGGTTGACAAGTTGAAGTTGACAAGAAGAAAGCATCCACATCCATATTGGATGGCATGGTTGCAGAAGGACCACAGAGCTTTGGTCAATGAGCAGTGTTTAGTGCAGTTCAAAATTGGGGACTACCATGATGAGGTGCTGTGTGATATCATACTGATGGATGCATGCCATATGCTGTTGGGGAGGCCGTGGCAGTATGATAGGAGCGTTGTCCATGATGGCCGTGCAAACACATATTCCCTAACAAAGGATGGAGTTCGTCATAAGTTGAAGCCCTTGAAGGAGGTGGAAGAAAAGGTATGTAGTATTGCTAGAATTTGTTTGGTAGATGGTAGGAAATGTTTGGAGGGTATGAAGCATGAGCGTCATTGCTTTGCATTGATTCCTAAGATTAGTCAAGAGAAATGTGAAGATGTACTAGCAGAAGGTTTATATATGTTGGAAAAATTTCAAGACATTATCTTTGATAATGTACCAGAAGGTTTACCATCGGTGAGAAAGATAAGTCACCAAATGGATTTGATACCAGGAGTTTGCACTGATTACTAAGATTAGTCAAGAGAAATGTGAAGATGTACCAGCAGAAGTTTTAGATATGTTGGAAGAATTTTAGGACATTATCTCTAATAATATACCAGAAGGTTTATCACTGGTGAGGAAGATAAGTCACCAAATGGACTTGATACCAGGAGCTAGTTTGCCAAATAAGGCAGCCCACAAAATGAGTCTAGCAGAGAATGAAGAGTTGAATAGACAAGTTCACAAGTTGTTAAGGGACTGATAAGGGAGAGCCTGAGTCCATGTGTAGTACCTGTAGTATAGCACCAAAGAAAGATGGAGAGTGGAGAATGTGTACAAATTAATGAGCCATAAATAAGATCACGATCAAGTACAGATTTCCATTGCCAAGAATAGATGACATAATGGATTATTTGAGTGGAGCCAAATACTTTATGAAGATTGAACTAAATAGTGGGTATCACTAGATCCAAATCAGAGAAGGAGATGAATGGAAGACAACCTTCAAGACAAATGAGGGTTTGTATGAGTGGTTAGTCATGCCATTTGGGCTAACCAATGCCCCGAGCACATTCATGTGGCTCATGAACGAGGTACTAAAAGAATTTTTAGGAACTTTTGTTATTATTTATCTGGATGATATTTTGATTTTCAATAAGACTTGGGATGAGCATTCGATGCATATCAGAAGAGTTCTAGAGAAGCTGAGGGAGGAGAAGTTGTTGATTAATTTGAAGAAATGTAGTTTTGCAAAGAAGGAGTTGGTATACCTGGGATTTGTTGTCTCAGAGGAAGGTCTTAAGATGGACCCAGAAAAAGTAAGGGCTATCATTGAATGGCCTACATCGAGGAGTGCTGCAGAGGTAAGATCTTTTCATGGTTTGGCAAGTTTTTACAGAAAGTTTATCATGAATTTTAGTAGCATTTGTGCACCTCTAACTGAGACAATGAGAGGGGATAGAAAATAATTTAGATGGACTAAAGGAGCAGACAAAAGCTTTGATACATTGAAGTAGAAAGTCACAAAGCAACCTATTTTGGCACTCCCAGATTTCAATAAGGTATTTCAGGTAGATTGTGATGCTAGTGGCAGTGCTATAGGAGCTGTTTTGAGTCGAGAAGGTAAGCCCATTGCCTATTTTAGTGAGAAGCTTAATGATGCCAAGAAAAAAATATTTTGTTTATGATCAGGAATTTTATGCAATAGTTCAGGCTTTGAAGAAATGGAGACATTATCTATTGCCAAAAGAGTTTGTTTTACATACTGATCATCAGGCTTTGCAGTATCTTAATAGTCAAGGAAAGTTAAATCAAAGGCACTTAAAATGGGTTGAGTTTTTGCAGAGTTATACTTTTGTTTTGAAGCACAGGAGTGGGAAGTCCAACAGGGTTGCAGATGCCTTGAGTAGAAGGCAAAATTTGTTGACAGAAATGAAGATAGAGGTTGTTGGGTTTGATGAGCTCAAATGTTTGTATCCTGAAGATCCAAATTTTACAAAGGCTTGGAAAGCTTGTTTGGTACCTGTTACTTTGGACAGGACAAAATGGTTGGATTTCATAATCCAAGATGGCATGTTGTTTAAAGGAAGCCAATTGTGCATTCCGAGGAGTTCCATGAGAGAGAACCTGATTAAGGAGAAGCATAGTGGAGGATTGGCCGGACACTTTGGTTGAGATAAGACCATTGCTATAGTTGGTGAAAATTATTATTGGCCATAGTTGCAGCAGGATGTGAGGAAATTTGTGCAGAGTTACAGAGTATGTCAGATGGCAAAATGAGCAAGTCAGAATACAGGTCTATATTAGCCACTACCTCTACTAGAGAAGCCATGGGATGATATTAGTATGGATTTTGTTCTTGGTTTACCAAGGACATAGAGAGGACATGATTCCATTTTTGTGGTGGTGGATAGATTCTCGAAGATGGCACATTTTATTCCTTACAAGAAGACTAATGATGTTGTTCATATTGCAGAGTTACTTTTCAGGGAGGTGGTGAGATTACACAATCTACCAAGGAGCATAGTTTCAGATCGAGATACCAAGTTTGTTGGTTATTTCTGGAGGACATTGTAGAAGAAGTTGAATACAGATTTGAAGTTTAGTTCTGCACACCATCCACAGACTGATGGATAGACTGAAGTGGTGAATAGGAGTTTGGGTAACCTGCTACGATGCTTAGTAGGAGATAAGCCCAAGAGATGGGATTTGATTTTACCACAGGCAAAATTTCCTTACAACAATTCTGTCAATAGGAGTACTGGTAAATCACCATTCTAGATTGTATACGGCAATAGACCAAGAAATGCTTCTGAGTTAAGGAAGTTGGACAAAGGAGAAAAGACAAGTGCTGAAGCTGAAGACTTTGCAAAATGTCTAAAGAATTTGCATGAAGAGGTGAGAAAGCACATTAATAAGATGAATATTTGGTGCAGTCACGGTAGGAGGGTTCACAGAATGAACTGTTCGGACCGTGCAGCAAGAGTAAACACAATGGAAACAACTCGAAGAAATAAAGCAAATGTAGATTTAGTCATTTATTACATCATAGAATTCAAAATAGAGATTGGCCAGCAACATGTGGGCTTACAATTAGGGCTCACAGGCCTGATTACATACATGCACAAGATAAAGCTTTGAAGCTCCTTTGCATAAAATCTAAACTATCAGATATTTCTTATGTGAATAGCTACTTTCCTAAGGATCTATTACATCAATATATATCATTTCTAGACCAATAGATTCCTCCGTGTTGGCCAAGGAAGGTCACAAACTCCAATGAAGAGTTGTAACGTGTTCACAGATAGGTCAGACCTAAATGCATAGAACACTTCCTCAAATGAATGGAACAACGTGTGATCCCTTGGGGAAGGTCAGCCATGAACCATAGAACATTGAATGATGTCTCAATGGATCCACAAGTCAAGGAATGATCCGCAAGCCTTCTCCTTCAGCTGGTTATCAGGAACTATTAGAATGCCCTGCTCTGAGAAAATAGTCAACTTCTGATAGCGATATCTTTCCGGTAACTAATCCAAATGCTTTGAATTCTTGATATGTTGTAGATGAATGAATGTAGATGCTAAATATAGATCTGCAAGATGTGAAATGCCAAAACTGGACCACAAGATGAGAATTGCTATAGACTGAACTGCCTAAACTAAACTGGAAAATGAAAGAACTGAAATGGAAATGTTTTTGGTTGATGCAAGATTTCTCTTGAACCAGGGATGCTCCTACATCAGACATCCAGGGTTATTGAAAAAAGTGAGTCCCTCACTTTGTTGGGGCTAGGGGAGAACCAAGACGGTCCACCTCAGCTTGAGAAATCCAAGATGAATCTTCTTCTGGTCTGCCTTTCTACTTCACAAGGTATTCTTTGTATTGTCTTCCTCTAGTGTTGCATCCAATTCTACTGTCCAAAATGTCTTCAATCTACTCCAGTGCTTGTTGTGGTAATTGCTTCTTCAAGTCTTTGTCTATGCTATCATTGAACTCTACTTCATGATACTGATAAAGATCTGTAATGTTGAAAATAGGTGAAATACCCAATGTCTCTGGTAATTCCACTTCATATGCATTTCCTAAATCAAATTTCCTAAGTATCCTACAAGGTCCAAACTTCTTCATCTTCAACTTGTTATATGTCCCAACTAGAAATCTTTCTTTTCTTAAGTACACCATCACTTCATTTCCAACTTCAAATTCCTTATGTCTTCTCTTCTCATCTGGTTTCTCATTGTACTTACTATTCATGTCCTCCAAATGCTTCTTCATCTGATTATGCATTGTCTTCATATGATCTGCAAATCCTTCTGCTTCTGCACTCTTATCTTTTGTACTGATATCTCTTAATTCTACAACTCCTCTAGGATTCACTCCGGTAACAATCTCAAAAGGTGTTCTTTCGATACTCCTATTCACCGAATTATTGTATGCAAACTCTGCTTGTGAAAGAATCAAGTCCCAACTTTTGGCTTTGTCTCCAACCAAACATCTCAACAAGTTTCCCAAACTCCTATTCACTACCTCTGTCTGCCCATCTGTCTATGGATGAAAAGTTGAACTAAACTTCAAATCTATCTTCATTTTCTGCCAAAGTGTCTTCCAAAAATATCCAACAAACTTTGTATCTTTGTCTGAAACTATACTCCTAGGTAATCCATGCAATCTCACAATCACCTTGAAAAATAGGTCAGCTACATGCACTACACTAGTTGTCTTCGTACAAGGTATGAAATGAGCCATCTTTGAAAATCTGTCAACCACTACAAATATTGAATCATGTCCTCTCTGTGTCTTAGGTAATCCCATTACAAAATCCATGCTTATGTCTTCCCACGGTCTCTCCGGTACTATCAAAGGTTTATACAATCCAATGTTCTGACTACTCCCTTTTGCAACTTGACAAACTCTACAACTCTGTACAAAACTTTGAACATCCTTATGTATCTGAGGCCAAAAGTAATTTTCACTTACCAAAGCTACTATCTTATCAATGCCAAAATGTCCTGTCAATCCACCACTATGCTTCTCCTTGATCAAATTATCTCTCATTGAATTTCTAGGTATGCACAACTAACTTCCTTTGAATAACATATCTTCTTGAATGAAATAGTCCAACCACTTACTTCTATCTGTCACAACAGGTTCCTTACATGCTTTCCAAGGTTATACAAAATCAGTGTCTCCCTCATACATATTCTTCAATTCATCAAAACCCAACACTTCAACTCTCATCTCTATCAACAAGTTTCTTCTTCTACTCAAGGCATCAACAACTTTATTTGATTTACCACTCCTATGCTTCAACACAAAATTATAACTCTGCATGAACTCTACCCATCTCATATGTCTTTGATTCAACTTTCCCTGACTATTTAGATACTGCAAAGCTTGATGATCTGTATACAACACAAATTCCTTAGGCAACAAGTAATGTCTCCACTTCTTCAAGGCTTAAATTATGGCATAGAACTCTTGATCATAAACTGAATATCTTCTCCTTGCATCATTCAGCTTCTCACTGAAATATGCTATAGGTCTACCTTCTTGACTTAACACTGCTCCAATTGCATTTCCACTAGCATCGCAATCAACTTGAAATACCTTATTGAAATCCGGTAATGCCAAAAGAGGTTGCTCTGTTACTTTCTGCTTCAATAACTCAAAAATTTTGTCTTCTCCTGATGTCCACTTGAAATCCTTTCTGTCACCTCTCATTGTCTCTGTCATAGGGTTACAAATTAAACTAAAATTTCTGATGAACTTCTGATAGAAACTAGCCAAACTATAAAATGATCTAACCTCTCCAACGCTCTCCGGTGTAGGCCATTCAATAATTTCTTTCACTTTATCAGGGTCCATCTCCAATCCTTCCGCAGAAATCATAAATCCCAGATAGACCAATTCTTCCTTCATGAAACTACACTTCTTGATGTTTATCAACAATTTCTCTTCTCTCAACCTCTGTAAAACTTGTCTTATATGCAACAAATGTTCCTCTTTTGTCCTACTAAAAATTAGAATATCATCCAAGTACACAATTACAAACTTACCCAATAATTTCTTCAAGGCCTCATTCATCAACCTCATGAAAGTACTCGGTGCATTTGTCAATCCAAAAGGCATCACTAACCACTCATACAATTCTTTATTTGTCTTAAAAGAAGTCTTCCATTTATCCCCTTCTCTGATGCTGATCTGATGGTATCCACTCTTCAAGTCTATCTTTGTGAAATATCTTGCTCCACTCAAACAATCCATTATATCATCCATCCTAGGTAAAGGAAATCTATACTTAACTGTGATCTTGCTTATTGCTCTAGAATCAGTACACATTCTCCATTGTCCATCCTTCTTCGGTGCAAGCACTGCAGGTACTGCACAATGACTCAAACTTTCTTTGATCAAACCTTTCCTCAATAACTCTTGTATCTATCTATTCAGTTCTTCATTCTCTGCCAATGTCATTCTATGTGCTTCTTTGTTAGGCAAACTTGCTCCCTGTATAAGATCCATTTGATGACTGATACTCCTTATAGGTGGTAATCCTTCAGGTACATTATCTAATATGGTGTCTTCATAATCTGTCAGCAACTCTCTTATCTCTTTCGGTTCAGTTTCTTTCTTCAATATTTCAGGCTTCTTAGGAATCAAGGCATAACACATACTTTCCTGTTTCAAACCATCCAAAAATTTCCTTCCATCTACCAAATAGATTTTAGCATTCCCATATACCACATTTTTTAGGATCATCTTCTAAAGGAATCAAAGTAATTCTTTTCCCATTTGTTGTTATAGCATATGTATTATTTCTTCCATCATGCATAGCTTTTCTATCATACTGCCAAGGTCTACCCAACAAGATATTACAAACATCCATAGGCATAATATCACACAAGACTTCATCATGATAAGATCCAATATGAAATTTCACCAAACATTGTTCACTGACCGGTACCTTATGATCATCCTGATTCCATCCTATATGATAGGGCTTAGGGTGTTTCAACCTTTCCAACTTTAGCTTAGTCACCATCTCTTCTGAAACTAGGTTATCTGAACTACCACTATCAATTACAACTTTACAACACTTACCTTCTGATTTGGATTTTGTTCTGGACGAACTTTTCCTCTATGACGGTTCCTCATTTGTCTCTACTTGAAATAGTGCTCTCCTCATCACCAATGATTCTCCTTTCTTAGGTTTACTAACAAAACCAGGTGATTCAACATGTTCTTATTCAACATAGGTTGTTCTCCCACTATTCTCTATCTTCTTGCTTGTACTACCCTGATTACATTCAAATGCTATGTCCTTCACCTCCACACTTGAAACAAGTACCTCTAAATGTCTTCTTATCAAATCCCCTTCCTTCTCTTCTGTATCCTTCATTCCGGTATGCACTAGGGTTTCCTCTCCGGTAAAAATTTCTATCATCTCTCTGGTAAGCACTGTTATCTCTGTCATCCTTTCTAACTGGGCTTTCAAACTTGTTCTTCTCCACAAATGATCTATCATATCCGGAAAATAATCTTCCCTTATGAAATTTACCTCCTCTACCTCTCTGTCTTTGATCATGCTTCTTATTCATCTTTTCTTCAACTTTTAGGGCGAATTGATATGCTTCTTCCAAAGATGTCATCTTTACCAAACTTAGTTCTTCTTGAATGTTCAATCTCAGTCCATTGATATATCTAGCCACTTTCTCCTTGCTTGCTTCACTATGTCCTGTTCTTATGATCATCTTATGAAATTCTTCAGTGTATTCCTTCACAGATTTCTCCTTTTGTCTTAGGTTTTGCAATCTTTTCAACAATTCCAACTCATAGTCATCAGGTATGAATTGATTTTTCAAATTTGTCACCATCCGATCGCACTTTGTAATCTTTTCTTTTCCTCTTCTGTTTCTTTCCAACTGAACTTCTTTCCACCATATAGCAGCATGTCCTTTCAACTTTATCTTTGCAAATTTCACCTTCTCCAGATCTTCAATCTCCTCATATTCAAAGTATTCTTCCATGTCATTTATCTAGTCAATCAACTCTTTAAGGTTCAAATTACTAGTATAGTTCAGAACATCAACTCTAGGTCTCTTTCCAATCTTTGAAATAGCTCACAACATATTTATTTGATCTAATTCTTCTTCTTCATCACCTCCTAGGTTTCGCTAGTGTGTTCAATAGATTGAAATTCTTCCTCATCATCACTTTCAACATTAGGTCTCCGTGTCAATCCTCTTCACCTATCTTCTTCAATAGCATCCAAATGAATTCGCATTGTTCTCATCAATTCCATCATCTCATCCATTCTATTAGTCATTTTACCAAGAGGAGGAACTCTTCGAGGTGACATATTCCTAGGATCAAGTGCAAACTACCTCAGGTTCAGTGATCGGGCTACAAGCGACAACTGCCTCTCAATCGTCGATCGGTTGTGCACAAGTAACCTGCCTCAGATTGGCGATATGATTACAAAAAGATCTTATGGAATCCCCTTTGCCAATTCACTCCAAAGAATCAAACTTTTGCTCTGATACCACTTGGTGCAGTCATGGTAGGAGGGTTCACATAATGAACTGTCCAGACCGTGCAACAAGACTAAACACAATGGAAACAACTCAAAGAAATAAAGCAAATGCAGATTCAGTCATTCAGTACATCATAGAATTCAAAATAGAGATCAGTTGGCAACATGCGGGCATACAGTTAGGGCTCATAGGTCTGATTACATACATGCGTAAGATAAATCTTTGTAGCTCATTCGCACAAAATGTAAACTATCAGATCTTTCTTATGTGAATAACTACTTTCCTAAGGATCTATTACATCAATATATATCATTTCTAGACCAACAGATTCCTCCGCGTCAGCCAAGGAAGGTCACAAACTCCAATGAAGAGTTGTAACGTGTTCACAGATAGGTCAAACCTAAATGCATAGAACACTTCCTCAAATGATTGGAACAACGTATGGACCCTTGGGGGAAGGTCAGCCATGAACCATAGAATATTGAATGATGTGTCAATGAGATCTGCAAGTCAAGGAATGATCCGCAAGCCTTCTCCTTTAGCTAGTTATCAAGAACTGTTAGAATACTCTACTCTGAGAAAACAATCAACTTCTGATAGTGATATCTTTTCGGTAACTGATCCAAATACTCTAAATTCTTGATATGTTGTAGATGAATAAATGTAGATGCTAAGTCCAGATCTGCAAGATGTGAAATGCCAAAACTGGACCACAAGATGAGAAGTGCTACAGACTGAACTACCTGAACTAAACTAGAAAATGAAAGAACTGAAATGCAAACAAATTGAAATGCAAATGTTTTTGGTTGATGCAAGATTTCTCTTGAACCAGGGATGCTCCTGCATCAATATTCAGTACAAGGCTAAGGCAGATCAGAAGAGGAGATATAAGGAGTTCCAGGTAGGAGATGAAGTCATGGTTCACTTGAGAAAAGAAAGGTTCCCAATTGGCACTTATAATAAGTTGAAAATGAAGAAATTTGGACCGTGCAGAATCCTGAAGAAGCATGATTCAGGAAATGCATATGAGGTAGAGCTGCCGAGTGGGATCAATATTTCCCCCTTTTTTCAACATTGTTGATTTATCAGAATATCATGAAGGTGGAATAGAGGATGGACCAACAGAAAAATAGTGGAGTATTCTGGCATCTACTTCAATGGAGGAGATAGAAGAGATCTTGGATAGCCGTGTGGGAAGAAGTACTCGGAACAACCATATGAAGAATATCTAGTGAAATAGAAAGGAAGACCTGTTGAAGATTATTCTTGGTTGTCTAAGGCAGAGGTTGACAGTTTGGGTTTTCCTCAAACAAACACCTGAGACGTGACAGGGTCACTTCTCAAATTACCTTGGGTGTCTAATGTAGGAGCATCTAGTGGTGTAAGGGCAATCTTGCATCACCTAGAAAGAAGTTGATTCAAAATCATTGTAGTTGTTTTCATTTCATTCCATAATTAGTGTTTTTGGTTCCATAATCTCTTGAATAATGATGTAGGACTTTCAGTTTTTCCAAACTGCTAAAAATAGCAACCTGCCTGTTTTGGAAAGTTTAACTGCCATTTTAGGAAAGTTTGCATTTGGACATGGATTGAAGCAAAAACTTACAGAAAGATTCATAACTGAAATATAAGACCTTTGGTGAAGGAATCATGCAAAGATCATTTGTGAGCTGAAAGATATTAAAGTTTCTGTTTTCTAAAAAGCCCCTAAAATTTTTTGAAATGAGATATGAGGCACTAAAACATCCCATAACATTCCAAAAAGTTGACATAAATCCATTTATAGATTTCCAACGTGATATTTTACATTGCAAGCTTTCTGGTGCTTAAAATGGTCCGTCAATCAGACACCCAGATCAAAAGTTATGCTTCCCAGAAGTTGACCTACATTTGGAGGGAGTTGTAAATTTTAAAATTTAGCTGGAGGCCACCAAAAAATGCTATTTATGACTATTTTGGGAACCCTGGGCAGTAGTGGAGTTAAGGGGGAAAGTGTAGAGTCAAGAATAGAGGGAAAAACATAAACCCTAGCTGATTTGAGGTTATAAAAGGCAGATGATTCCTAAGTCTTGTGATACGAAGCTGTAATGTGTTGCAGCCTGTAGAGGGTTGATTCCTCTGAATGTAATTGAGCTTCTGTAATGTAATAAGTTATCCAAAATCAATAAAGAAAATTCTAATTTCTATATGCAATTTTTGTTGTTGTGTGTTTTATGATTTACCCCTTCATCAAGTGGTATCAGAGCAAGGGTTCTTGAGTGTGTAGATAGATCGCTGACCGTGAGGCAGTTTGCACCAGGACCTGAGGTTGTGGGTTTGCTGCGGAGATCAAGATGCCTCCACGAGGAAATCATATTGGGAGGAATGCTTTGATGGAAAAGGGTTTTAAAGCCCTACAAAGGCAAATCGATGCATTGCAAGAGGAGCTACGAAGAGGGTTTGAGCCGAGAACAAGAGAAGAAAGTGAAGATGAAGCTGAAGAAGAGTTAGCTGAGGAAGAACAAGAAGTTGCAGGACATCCTATAGAAGTTAGGTTGTTGAGGGCCATTTTGAAGATCAAAAAGAGGCCCAGGATCGAAGTTTCTACATATTCTGGAGATTTGAATCTAGAACAGCTTATTGATTGGATCAATGACATGGAGGAGTATTTTGAGTATGAAGACGTGGAGGACCCAAATCGGGTCAAGTTTGCAAAAACGAAGTTGAAGGGCCATGCAAATATTTGGTGGAAGGAGGTCCAGTTAGAGAGGAACAGAAGAGGAAAATGAAAGATCACCAGATGGGATCAGATGGTGGAGAAACTGAAGAAGCAGTTCATTCTTGTGGACTATGAGATGGAGCTATTGAAGAAGATGCAAGGACTAAAGCAAGGTAACAAGTCTATTAAGGAGTATAAAGAAGAGTTTTATAAGACTACTATTAGGACAGGCCATGCAGAGGCCAACAAGGAGAAGGTAGCCCATTACATTAATGGGTTGAGGCTAAGTATTCAAGAGGAGCTGAGCCTGGTCAAAATGACCACCATAGAAGATGCATACCAGTTTTCCCTGAAGGTGGAAGAGAAGCTAAATAAAAGATTTGATAGGAGGAAAAGGGGAAGAGATCAAGGTGGAAGGACTGGTGGAAGACCCTCTGGAGGCCATAATGAAGATAAAAAGAAAAGTGAAGAAGCTGGCACCAGTCAAAATTAGAGAGGAGATAATGCCTACCGCCCTCATGACCAGAACAATGGTGAGCAAAGAGGAAGAGGAAGAGGCCGACCTGGGCAAGGACCTAGAAGAGGAGGTTTCAGAGGAACATGTTTCCAATGTGAAGAAGAAGGGCATCGAGCATACGAGTGTCCGCAACATCAAGGAAGGACAAATAGAAGACTTGAAGGTAATGCATGAGTTGCACATGTAGATGAAGATGCGCAGTCTGAGCATTTTGAAGATGCTAAAAGGGGAGAAACCTTAGTTGTCAGAAGAACTTTGTTGAATGAGGAAAAAGAACCCAATCAGAGGAAGAGTTTATTCCGTACAAGGTACAAATGTGAAGGTAAGTGTTGTGATATTATTATTGACAGTGGAAGTGCTGACAATCTTGTTTCAGAGGAGATGGTTGACAAGAAGAAAGCATCCACATCCATATCGAATTGCATGGTTGCAGAAGGACCACAGAGCTTTGGTCAATGAGCAGTGTTTAGTGAAGTTCAAGATTGGGGACTAAAATGATGAGGTGTTGTGTGATATCATACCGATGGATTCATGTCATATACTGTTGGGGAGGCCGTGGTAGTATGATCGGAGTGTTGTCCATGATGGCCATGAAAACACATATTCCCTAACAAAGGATTGAATTTGTCATAAGTTGAAGCCCTTGAAGGAGGTGGAAGAAAAGGTATGTAGTACTGCCAAAATTTGTTTGGTAGATGGTAGGAAATTTTTGGAGGGTATGAAGCATGAGCGTCATTGCTTTACATTGATTCCTAAGATAAGTCAAGAGAAATGTGAAGATGTACCAACAGAAGTTTAAGATATATTGGAATAATTTCAAGACATTATCTCTGATAATGTACTAGAAGGTTTACCACTAGTGAGGAAGATAAGTCACCAAATGGATTTGATACCAGGAGCTAGTTTTCCAAATAAGGCAGCCCACAGAATGACTCCAGCAGAGAATGAAGAGTTTAACAGACAAGTTCACAAGTTGTTAAGGAAGGGACTGATAAGGGAGAGCCCGAGTCCATATGAGGTACCTGCAGTACTAGCATCAAAGAAAGATGGAGAGTGGAGAATGCGTACAGATTCTCGAGCCATAAATAAGATCACGATCAAGTACAGATTTCCATTGCCAAGAATGGATGACATAATGGATTGTTTGAGTGGAGCCAATTACTTCACAAAGATTGACCTGAAGAGTGGGTATCACCATATCTGAATCAGAGAAGGAGATGAATGGAAGATAGTATTCAAGACAAATGAGGGTTTCTATGAGTGGTTAGTCATGCCATTTGGGTTAACCAATGCACCGAGCACATTCATGCGGCTCATGAACGAGGTACTGAAAGAATTTTTGGGAAGTTTTGTTATTATTTATCTGGATGATATTTTGATTTTCAGTAAGACTTGGGATGAGCATCTGATGCATATCAAAAGAGTTCTAGAGAAGCTGAGGGAGGAGAAGTTGTTGATTAATTTGAAGAAATGTAGTTTTACAAAGGAGTTGGTATACCTGGGATTTGTTGTCTCAGAAGAAGGTCTTAAGATGGACCCAGAAAAAGTAAGGGCTATCATTAAATGGCCTACACCGAGGAGTGCTACAGAGGTAAGATCTTTTCATGGTTTGGCAAGTTTTTACAGAAAGTTTATCATGAATTTTAGTAGTATTTGTGTACCTCTAACTGAGACAATGAGAGGGGATAGAAAAGAATTTAGATGGACTAAAGGAGCAGACAAAAGCTTTGATACATTGAAGCAGAAAGTCACAGAGCAACCTATTTTGGTACTCCCAGATTTTAATAAGCTATTTCAGGTAGATTGTGATGCTAGTGGCAGTGCTATAGGAGTTGTTTTGAGTCAAGAAGTTAAGCCCATTGCCTATTTTAGTGAAAAGCTTAATGATGCCAAGAAAAAGTATTATGTTAATGATCATGAATTTTATGCAATAGTTCAAGCTTTGAATAAATGGAGACATTATCTGTTGCCAAAAGAGTTTATTTTATATATTGATCATCAGGCTTTACAGTGTCTTAATAGTCAAGGAAAGTTAAATCAAAGGCACTTAAAATGGGTTGAGTTTTTGCAGAGTTATACTTTTGTTTTGAAGCATAGGAGTGGGAAGTCCAACAAGGTTGTAGATGCCTTGAGTAGAAGGCAAAATTTGTTGACAGAAATGAAGATAGAGGTTGTTGGGTTTGATGAGCTCAAAAGTTTGTATCTTGAAGATCCATATTTTGCAGAGGCTTGGAAAGTTTGTTTGGAAGTTGTTACTTTGGACAGGACAAAATGGTTGGATTTCATAATCCAAGATGGCATGTTGTTTAAAGGAAGCCAGTTGTGCATTCCGAGGAGTTCCATGAGAGAACTTGATTAAGGAGAAGCATAGTGGAGGATTGGCTGGACACTTTGGTCGAGATAAGACCATTTCTATTGTTGGTGAAAATTATTATTGGCCACAGTTGCAATAGGATGTGAGGAAATTTGTGCAGAGTTGCAGAGTATGTCAGATGGAAAAATGAGCAAGTCAGAATATAGGTCTATATTAGCCACTACCTATACCAGAGAAGCCATGGGATGATATTAGTATGGATTTTGTTCTTGGTTTACCAAGGACATAGAGAGGACATGATTCCATTTTTGTGGTGGTGGATAGATTCTTGAAGATGGCACATTTTATTCCTTACAAGAAGACTAATGATGTTGTTCATATTGCAGAGTTACTTTTCAGGGAGGTGGTGAGATTACATGGTCTACCAAGGAGCATAGTTTCAGATTGAGATACCAAGTTTGTTGGTTATTTCTGGAGGACATTGTGGAAGAAGTTGAAGACAGATTTGAAGTTCAGTTCTGCACACCATCCACAGACTGATGGACAGACCGAAGTGGTGAATAGGAGTTTGGGTAACCTGCTACGATGCTTAGTAGGAGATAAGCCCAAGAGATGGGATTTGATTTTACCACAGGTAGAATTTCCTTACAACAATTCTGTCAATAGGAGTACTAGAAATCACCATTCCAGATTGTATATGGCAATAGCCCAAGAAATGCTTCTGAGTTAAGGAAGATGGACAAAGGAGAAAAGACAAGTGTCGAAGCCGAAGACTTTGCATAACATCTGAAGAATTTGCATGAAGAGGTGAGAAAGCATATTAATATGATGAATATTCAGTACAAGGCTAAGGCGGATCAGAAGAAGAGATATAAGGAGTTCCAGGTAGGAGATGAAGTCATGGTTCACTTGAGAAAAGAAAGGTTCCCAATTAGCACTTATAATAAGTTGAAAATGAAGAAATTTGGACCGTGCAGAATCCTAAAGAAGCATGATTCAGGAAATACATATGCGGTAGAGCTACCGAGTGGGATCAATATTTCCCCTGTTTTCAACATTGCTGATATATTAGAATATCATGAAGGTGGAACAGAGGATGGACCAACAGAAAAATAGTGGAGTATTTCGGCATCTACTTCAATGGAGGAGATAAAAGAGATCTTTGATAGCCGTGTGGGAAGAAGTATTCAGAACAAGCAATATGAAGAATATCTGGTGAAATGGAAAGGAAGGCCTATTGAAGATTCTTCTTGGTTGTCTAAGGCAGAGGTTGACCGTTTGGGTTTTCCTTAAACAAACACCTCAAATGTAATAGGGTCACTTCTCAAATTACCCTGGGTGTCTGATGCAGGAGCATCCAGTGGTGTAAGGGCAATCTTGCATCACCCAGAAAGAAGTTGATTCAAAATCATTGTAGTTGTTTTCATTCCATCCATAATTAGTGTTTTTGGTTCCATAATCTCTTGAATAATGATGTAGGACTTTCAGTTTTTCCAAATGGCTAAAAATAGCAACCTGCCTATTTTGGAAAGTTTAACTGTCATTTTAGGAAAGTTTGCATTTAGGCACGGATTGAAGAGAAAACTTACAGAAAGATTCAGAACTGAAATATAAGACCTTTGGCGAAGGAATCAGGCAAAGATCATTTTTGAGATGAAAGATATTAAAGTTTCTATTTTCTGAAAAGCCTCTGAAATTTTTTGGAACGAGATATGAGGCACTAAAACATCCCATAACATCCTGAAACATTGACAAAAATCTATTTACAGATTTTTGGCATGATAGTTCACATCGTGAGCTTTCTGGTGCTTAAAACAGTTCATCAATCAGACACCTGGATCAAAAGTTATGCTTCCCAGAAGTTGACCTACTTTTGGAGGGAGTTGCAAATTTTGAAATTTAGCTGGAGGCCACCAAAAAGTGCTATTTATGACTATTTTGGGAACCTTGGGCAGTAGTGGAGTTATGGGGGAAAGTGTAGAGTCAAGAATAGGGGGGAAAACAAAAACCCTAGCTGATTTGGGGTTACAAAAGGCAGATGATTCCCGAGTCTTGTGATAGGAAACTGTAATGTGTTGTAGCCTGTGGAGGGTTGATTCCTCTGAATGTAATTGAGCTTTTGTAATTTAATAAGTTGTCCAAATCAATAAAGAAAGTTCTAATTTTTGTGTGCAATTTCTGTTGTGTGTTTTATGATTTACCCCCTTCATCAACAATGGAAAAATCAGATGTTGAAACAACAAAGGGAAGAAATTGGAGAAATTTTGGATAGTAGACTTGGAAGAAGCACCATGAACATGCAATATGATGAATATTTGGTGAAGTGGAAAGGAAGGCCTAAAGAAGATTCAAGTTGGATTTCTAGGGCTAAGGTAGACCATCTTGGTTTCTCTCTATTTGTAAAATCCCTAGCCCATATTTTTAACCAAACTCACAATGTTTTTGATTTTTGCAATTTGTTGGCATTTCGTCAAACACTTTGCAATTTGCTTATCAAATTGAATTTTCTGAGTACGTGTGTTTAGAACAGCTTGTTTAATGTTTTAGAACATGAATTATTCATCAATGCATCACCATAATCAATGATAAATGAGACATTTTGTCAAATAGTTTGTTGTCTTGATATATATATATATATATATATATATATATATATATATATATATATATATATATATATATATATATATATATATATATATATATATATATATATGAAATTTGAACACAGAGAGAAATTCAACTTGTTGATGTTAAAAATTAGAAATGCAGAGATGATAAAATTTTATTTCTAACCTCAAAAATGAAGTTAATAATGCTTTTAGAAGTCGTTGTGATAAGTTTGAAGACTCCTAAAAATTGTAGGTATAGTTGTGGTATTAAATATGCCCCCAAAAAACTTGAACAATAGTAATGAAAATGTTTCCAATCTCTATAAACCTATTGTAGCAAATTAAACACCTTATATCTCCCATGAAATAGCCCACATTTAAAATACCCTTTATACACCTAAGAATTGAGCAACTAGCTCAATATTTAATAAACTTTAATTTGAGGCAGTACCTCATCCCAAGTCTCACGTGGGACTTTCCCCAAGCCCTTATGCATTATCAAACCAAAGTATGAAGACTAAACATTGAGTGCCTCTTTCATGAGGCTAACGTACCTCCATTTAGAGTGATACATTGGCTTCCATGAGGGAAGATCTTGGTACGGCTGCCTTGTTAGGCACTCAAGGATAAAGTTAGGGTTTGAAATGCTATTAAATACTTTTTTTTTTGCACAACATAATATCCACACACACATGCACTAAATAAACTGATAGAGGTCTCTTTCAATTACACACACAACATTGGTTAAAATCTCCAAAATTTTATTTGCTTGCAAATCTCACAATTTTGGCAATAAATATTTCTTGGAAGCAAATACTCAAAACCTGCATAAAATAATATATACTTCCTCACAATTCCTTCAAACTTGTGACAATCTGCACAATTGTGAACCTTGAATAGATTTACCTCTTGATTGAATAGGGAAGGTTTTTCACTTCCGAAATCAATATTCCCAAGGGTTTTCGTCCTGGGGTTTCTATTGAACAAACTTGCTCAACCTCCACAATTGGGGTTTAATCAAATACAAATATCTAGAATAACTCAAATGAATTCCCAAATCTCCTTTTATATATCTTTTCGAAAGGAATTACTTTTATTTTCTTTTATTTGTCCTCTCAAATTTTAAAGTGTCCCTTTTTAAAATAAATTCCACTTTTGACACTTTATAAAGTTACTATTACTATTTTCCTTTGTTCAACACAATAATTAATAAAATACAAAGAAATCCTTAGAAATACTTAGGATGACTTATAACTAAATTAATTAAATAATTCCTTTATTAAATAATTAAAAATATTTTCCCACATTCTTCCAAGTTCATGGAAAATATTAAATGGGCCAAATAGGGACATTACACTATCTACTAGAAATTGAGGGACACATTCTTTAAATAACCCTCAGTGTCTAATGCAAGAGCATCCCGAGGTGTAAAATCAATCTTGCAGATCAACCAAACACATTTTGCTTTTACTTCATTTGTTTATTTATAGGTTTTTAGTCATCAGTTAATCACTGCAAATCCTACCCCATTTCACCATTTGTACAACTCACCTCACAGTTGGGATTATATGTTCTACTATGATTCTTCAATGAAATATTTGCTTTTTAGAAATTTGTGATCACTATAAAGGCATATCTTGGGTTTCTAAACCTTATCGAGCTTGATAGGCGTACACTCAATTTCATTATTCATGACTTGTCATAGATTTCTAGAGTTTCTAGTGTAAAAGGAGTAGATTTCTAGATACATTGGACCTAGGAGTGCTTATAGTGTGCAATGTATTGAGTTTTACCTATCTTTCATCACCATATTCAATTTAGATGATTATACCTTCATGTTTGGTTAACTACACATTTAATGAGGCATGAAGCTTTGCACCACCTTGTAGCTGACTATGATCATTCATAAGGGTTAAAATTACTATATAAACATTGTTCATAACCATTTGTGAGGGACATAGTGGGTGGAGAAAGTTGGAGGTCAAGTTTGGAATTATATTGCAATATCATTTGAATTTTGTAATTTGCATATTTGTAATCAAATGGTTGAGATTAAAACCTCTAACACCAAAGGTCAACATTTTTCTTTGGCTAGCTATCCAAAATAAAATCCTTTCAATGGATAACCTTATCAAAAGAGGTGTTATTTTAATTAATAGGTGTGTTCTATATTTAGCTGCAAAGGAGTTGGTTTCCCATCCATTCCTTGTTTGTCCCTTCTCTTCATCAATTCGGGGTTGCATCCTTTCCATTTTCAACCTTGATTTGGTCTTTCCTTCTTCCCTAATTGACCTCATTTACCATTGGGTCTCCCCTTTTATCATTCTTGCCCTTAGGCTCTTATAGTTTTTGGCTCTACCCCATATTATTTTGAGCGTTTGGTTGGAGAGGTATGCTATAGTTTTAAGGGAATCTCTTCCCCTACTTTTTGGGTTGACTTGGCCTCCTCCTTCTCCACCAAGGAAAACTTCCTATCAGCCTTCAATAGTTTCTCCCCCTTTCCTTATCCTTGGTGGCCTCTAGGTGGAATTTGAGTATTGCCTTTTTTGCCCCCTCCCCTTCCCATTGCTATTATTCTAACTTGAATTGGTGTAAGCTATTTTTTTTATGGCATTTCTAAGGGAAACATGGGCCTGCTAGGGGGTGGTGGAGTTATCAGGCATTTCTCAGGTAGATTTCTAGGTGCTTTTTCCACCAACTTTGGAGTCAAAATAATCACTATGAGAAAGCTTATGCATTTTACTGGGGTCTCTCTTTGGATAAGTACCTTAATATCAGTCTTCTATAGGTGGAGGGGATTGAGTAAACATTATTTATTTCCTCCTTAAAAATTAATCCCACTAGGTAGTCTATTGACCATATCATATGCATCTTGCTTGACCATTTGTCAAGTTTTTCCAATGTCAAATTCCATCACAATTATAGAGAAGGTGATTGTGTTGCTAACTTTTTGATAATCAGGGAATGCAAGTTGATAGCATCCAAAAATGGATAGGAAATGATGAACTCCCTTGCGAGGTGGTAGCTTTCATTCATTGTGATAGCGCTTGTTACTCATGATAATAAGATGAGTCATGTCTTAGCTTTTATGTATTAAATCATCAGTTCTTTTTATGGTGTATTCCATCCAAAGTTCGAGAGACTTTTGACATTTTTTATTCACAACCCTAAGAATGTTTTTAGCATTATTTCAGTTCTTAAGGGCCCAAATATAGTTTTAAAAGGGAAACCACTGATAAAAAATAGTTTAGTCTATTTCCTAGGCACTAGCAACTTCTAGATACTACGGGAGGAGATCATAATAGGGTGTAGCCCTTATCTTATGACTCAACAAAGAAAACTCAAAGGATCTAGAGAAATATCCAAAAGGGTGGTTGATTACCTACATGGAGAGAATCAATGGATTTGAGCTCACTCTTTCCATGGAGTTTACATCTAATTGGAACTTGTAGGTCATCACTATCTACGACATGGAGCTACATATAACAAAGGAACTCATTTCTCTAGTCTTAGGGTTGTCTATGGAAGGTCAAAAAATTTATAAGGATAGAAGGAGTGGTGAAGATGTTAATTCCTTCTTGAAGGATGGTGAAATGGTTGATAGGACTCAAATGGATTATGCCAGATTATCTTTACCCTACCCTTGGGAGGAGATTGTGTTGTAGATAATGAGGTATATTGTGCTTACATTTTAAAGTTATATACATGTACCATTTCTCATTGCTCATCCACTTAAGGCACAATTATAAGGTGAGCTTCCCCTTATTTCTTATGCCTTCTCTCAAATACTCTATTTTAGAAGTGAAGCAGGTCATAGGGAGCTCCCCCCTTCACCAGTCACTTATTATTCTCCTTTTAAAGCATGCACTAAGCTTCAAACCATAGCCCTCTATCATTGGTCACATTCCCCAACTCTTCCATGGGTGTTCCCCCAACTTGCTAAGCCCCAAAAAGGAAATAACCCTCTCCTTCCCCCATTTCAAGCTCCTCTCCCTCATTTGACCCAAAAAGCCATTCCTTGAATAGTCGCCTAGAATCCTTTGACTTAGAAAGGTCATCAAAAATAACTTTTGAGAGGGGGGAATAGGAAGAATTGGCCCCAATAATCCTAGGTTGTGAAGGATCATTCAAGATCTAGTGGTGCCCCTCATGGTGATGTCCACACTATTGATAAGGGGAAGGGGAAGGGGAAGGGGAAGGGGAAGGGGAAGGTGATGGAAGAGGTGGAGATTAATGTGTAAGAGATGATTCTAGAGGTTAATGAGCTCTTCCATGGGGCCCCTACTTGGGAGGACTATAGTCACTACCCCCTCCTCTTTAAATAATATTACTATTGTGGTTGACCTCCTAGTAGGTAAGACCAATGAATCACATAAGGAGGTAGATATATACCACAAAGTACTTGAATGGTTCTTTTTTGAATTCAAAAAAAGTACATTGTAAACTTCCCTCACTGATGAATGGAACACAAAGGAGATGGCTATCCTCAAGGAACATTTAGTCAAGAAGGAGGAGAGAATTAAGAAGCTAAAAGCCAATATCTCTGAGGTCAAAGGTAACAATAAATAATTATCAACTTCAGAAAGGCCACCATCCATAAGTCCCTCAACAACATAAATTGACTCTAGGAAAAGGTCAAGAATGGTCAAATGCAAACTTAGGTAGGCCCAAGTGCACATAGTAGAGGTAGTAAAACTAAAGTGGTTGATCCTATGAATGTCAAAGTGCACATGTCAAGGCCATTTAGGATGAGTGGGAAGTATCTATATCTCTTAACAAGATTTAACCTATTGTATTGTGTTTGTTACTACTGGGTGGGCCTTCTTTTGGTTATATTTTCCCTTTTTGTTTGCTAGTTTTTGGTTTTTTGTGTCTATGTTGTAGCACACCAATCCTGTTCTTGTTTCTATTCTCTTTAGTTCTAAAAGGTTGGAGCCCTTTCAAAAACCCATAATTTACCATATATATATAATCAAATGGTTGAGGCCTAGCATGTTGGAAGCTCATTGCAACTGATTATAATTCATGAATGAGAATCAATAAAGTTCTTATTATTTGTTTTGTTATGTGATTGAGTATTTTTTTATTTTTTAGCATTGTTGGATAATCCTTCATTGGATCCTCTATCCACGATTGAATCAATTTGCATTAAACCAAATATTGCCCAAGCAATGGGAGTTTTGAGTAGGTTTATGTCTAACCCTAGTAAGGAGCATTAGACTTATGTTAAGAGGGTTTTTAGATATTTGCAAGGGACTTCTAATTATTTTTGTGTTACCATGGTATTGATGATGCCGATAAGTTATTGGACATATAGGGATTTGTGGATGTAGATTGGGTAGGTGATTTGGATAGTTTGAGGTCCACTTATGACTATGTGTTTTCTCTATTTGGTGGTGCGGTGAGTTGGATGAGTAAGAGGCAACCCATGGTTTCCTTTTCCACAATCAAAGTAGAGTATATGGTTGGTACACATTCCTCTAATAAAGTGTAATAACCTCCAAAATGTAACCTCAAAATTCTTAAGTATTAACCAACATAAATAACCCAATACTAACAAAAGGGTACAAGATAAACTTCCAAAAACATCCATTAACTTCCATGATATAATATTATGTAACAATATGCAAAACATGCAAGAGATATCCAATAAGATCCACACAACATATAACTCTCACTCATTAAATATAATAAGAAAGTATAACAATAAGTACATCTCAAATAATATGAAAGCCTCCCAAGTACATATCTAGTACTTATCAATGATGACGACATCATTATGTAACCAAGATATATGAGGGGTCAAATACTACAACCCTCATCAATGATAATGAATAAAATAATCCATAATCCAACCACCATAAATACAAGTGGTGACATACAATGTACACCATGAACAATATCTAAAGAACTCCAAGCTTAACTCTGCAAGCTAATTCTCCAACTTCTGATGCTCTTGTTACTGATCAGGGAAGAGTTTTAACCCACCATGAGGATGTCCCTTTCCTCCCCATCCATAAATCAATGAAAAGAAGTACCAACCATAATCCAAAGGTGTGGTACAATAAAATACTAGTTTTTATCTTATTTAGTTCATCTCCTTATTAACACATAAGCATATGCATGAAACCATAGATCCAAAACATATTAAATACAAGAAACAGATTACACAACTCACATCAACACATCCTTTTTAAGCATCTAATACACATATGAATGTAAATACATGAACAAGCCAAATATGACCATCAATAGTAACCACAATTCATTTTAACCATACAAGGTTTAACTTAGAACTATACATCCAAGACCATATCCAACATCCATATGAACTGCTACTCGCATCCAATACTACGAAAGCTCTCTTCACATGATGCTATATGTCTTACTAAGAACACATGCCTAAGGTAGGACCACATGCATCTTGACCTTAGTATAACACACGTATCCAAACATACATATAACAATAATTCAAATACACAAACACACAAAGAAATAACATACAACAACATACAATTTAAACATCTATAATTCAAATACACAAGTCACACACATAAAGCAAGTACATAAGACAAGGATAGAATACAAGCACATTATACATTACAATATCACAACAACAAAGACACTCATATAAAATAAAAGCACAAAAAGAATCCACAACCATGCCACACACACTTGGTCCCCACAACCCATCAAAAGGGAATCTCCCAACTATGCTATGTACCCAAGTACTACTACCTCACATAAGACAAGGTTAACTATACCACCACAGAGAACCCTACCCCAACCCCTAAGAGTAGAACAATACGCACGCTAATAAATAGGCCACAAGTCTTATCCTCAAAGATCTCCTAGCTACTAGTGATGAATGGTGAAAAAAATTAATAAATAGCCTGTGGACCTTCTACCATTGAGAGAACTAGAGCTTCATGTGATGTGGTGCCTATAGCGAGAAAGGGCAAGCTCAACTCCTCGACCAGCTTTCTTAAGGAGGACGATGTCTCAATATGCTAGGAGTAAAGTAGAGAAGATGATGCCAAGATGTATCCACCCATGACTGGGACATCCATCCTCTCTTACTCCTTTAATCTTGTCACCTCCAATGAAAGATAAGATATCAACCATCCTAGCCCTTAGGATAATCAGGTGTCGAGAAAATTTGAGATCACTCCCATAAACTACTTACTCATATGACCACCTCTCTACTCTCATAAGTAGAACCATGACACAAAAGATGTCACATAAATATAGTAAACCATGACACAAAGGATGTCGCAAATAAATAGAAACATCTTCCCAAGGAGATAATACATTACCAACCCAAGTTGGATTTACATGACCATAAATAGGATAATCTCATCCCACACATACAATCAAGAAAGCATTGCACACATAATAAAACTATCCCAAAAAAGAGATGATCTCCACCTAAACTAAGTTGGGAACACAAATAAATGTAACAATCGAAATCAAACATTCCAACCACATTCCAACCATGACATCAAAACTGTCATACACAAATCCACTAAATGACCCCCTAATACAAGATCACTATACTTAGGTGTATAGGTATGGTGTAGGAGCACCTTCACAATGTTGGTCAAATGTTGTAAATAAGAGTCTTTAGTGAGTTTTGTGTGTTCAAGTCATATTTGTGATGTAATGAGGTCTAATTAAGACCATTTGGATGTATTTTGGTGTCATATAAGGGTATAGGTGGAAAAGTGTGTCAAATGTTGCATTGTAAGGGGAAGATGAACAATCATAGTTTGGATTTTAGTTGATGACTGTTGGTTTTCAGTTGTAGAAATGTTTTAAAGGATGAAGAACCTAGAAACAAGGTGGTTGATGGTCGTGGGAGATGGAGAAAGACGAATAATATCAAAATGCCTTGTTTTGTTGTCCCAAAACTCTATTTTTTCTGTGTTATTTGCTATTCCTGCGACTGTACGACCGAGTCATGAAATAAAATTTGTTTGGATAGATAGCATTGAGTGTCCACTTTTGTTTGCAGGTGGTTTGAAGCATTTTCATCACTGTATGTGTATTTTACAACCGTTTGATTGAAAACAATCATTAAACCTTGGGTTTAGGGTTTTGAGTAAATAAATTGAATTTGTGAGTTTTCCTAGTAATGGAATCTTGTAAAATCTGATAGTATGGAAGGATAACCTGTGTTTCAAAACATTTTGTGACTTTGTGGAGTAGGGAAGGAATTTTGAGGGGTATATGATGCTGCCCTAGTTGAGTTTCTTACATTTTCCCAAGTGAAGAGGAGGTGTAGAGGTTGGTTTTGATCAAAGGAGATGGTGGCTGAACATATAATGGTTCATGAAGCATGTGCAGACCAATTGTAAGGTGTTTGAGTGGTTGTTGGGGTTTGGAAAGGAGTGGAGTATAGATTTTCAATAAACCCTTCTACATACAAACCAAAATAGACCTAGGTTGAGGGTTTGAGAGTTAGGAAGGTTGTAACCCCGTACCGTACTAGAACCTATTGATTTAGTCTATTTAACATCTGCATAGAGCATTGGAGTTAAGTTTTGAGCTTGGGAGATTGATTTTCTGGTGGTTGCTTTGGAAAAGTGGCCTAATTAGGCCTAGAAAACTGATATCAGTCCATTGTTCTCATAGTTGTTCCAAAACAAGCATAGGTGATCTTGAGATATGTTTTGTAAAGAAGTAAAGGGTATCTGAAAAGTATTTTCTTTTGTTGTTCTAGGTTTCCTTTTGTAAGATATGCCTAAATTCTATTGTTTGGAGGACTACTAAGATTGGGGCAGTTTGAAAACAAAGTGTCTTTAGTGAAGAGAGAAGACCTTGGTGAATGATGGAGATGATTGTGTTTGAGTCTCAGAGGTGCAATAAGGTCATTGGTAACCTGGTTTAGGTATGGAAGTTGGAAACTTAAGAATGTGCCCTTGAAATAGGAGATTGCCATGAGATGTTTGCTCTTGAAATGTGAAGAATGACCTTTGGAGACGTGTTGTGAAATATGGTATCAATAGTCTAATACCATCACCTTGCACTGCATCAATTGGTATCAGAGCTACAAGGAGTAGATCTTTTGAAGGTGAGAAGTTACAGATTTACAATTGGAAGGTGAAAAGACAAGATGCATCTGGAAGACAATATGGCAAAAGAGATCAGAGAGTTCCAAGAAAGGTATGCTAAGCTGAAGGAGATGACACAAAGGAGAAGCCTATTCAGGACAAAATGCAAGTGCAAAAACAAGTTATGTAAAGTGGTAATAGATTTAGGTTCTATTGATAACATAATTTCAAGTGAAATGGTTTACAAGTTGAATTTAGAAATAATTCCACATGAAACACCCTATAAAGCATTTTGGTTGAATGATGGTCAGTCAATTGTGGTTAATGAGCAAGATTTTGTTGAATTTAACATTGGTGGCTATAAGTACAAGGTACTTTGTGATGTATTTCCTATGAGTTATTGTCATTTGCTACTTGGAAGGCCATGATAGTTTGGGAGATATGCCATTCATGATGGGAGAGCCAATACTTATCAATTAGAGAAAGATGGAACCAAGTTTACACTAACACCACTACAAGAAGAAGATGGGGCACAAGATAGGACAGCAAGGATAACAATGGTAGGCAAGAAGGAATTCATAAGGCATGAGGAAGACAAAGGCAAAGAAGGTGCAGCTACTACAAGAGAAGTTACTGAGATAACAGGTGTAAAGAGTGATGCAAAGTTGAAGAGTGAAGAAGAAGATGATATGTTGTTGTCCAAGACTAAAATAGAGGAGGTCAAGGATAAATTGACCTTGAAGGATCAAGAGAGGCCTAAAAAGCAAGATGAAGACATGGTGAGGATAGAGTTTGGTCCATTAAAAGCAAAAGAGGTTAAAAGGCAGCCACATAATGTCAATACAGTGGATTGTAAGACTGAAAGGATAGTGCAAGAAGAGGTAGATAATCTGATGACAGAGACAAGAAGAAAAGAGGAAGTGAAAAAGAGTAAGTTGACAATGGAAAGCCAAGAATGGCTTGTAACAAATGAAGATCATGGTGGGGGCAGTGTTGTGTCCCTTGAAGACAGAAGAAGATGATGGGTAGTCAAGTACTGCCATGACAGAGGTAAAATGTAAATTGAGTTTGAAAGGTAATGGTAATGGTTCGATGTCAATGATTGATAAAGAAAGGGGCAAAGGTGAATTGGTAGAGAAGACTCAAGGTTGGCATGATAATGGCATGACAAGGATAGCACTTAGTCCTTTAGATTTAAGGAAAGTTAGTGAGTAGTTGAGGTCTGCAGATACAATGATTTCTAAGTTTGAGAATGCAGTGATGGCAAAGGTAGAGAGTCTAGTGCAAGACAAGAAGATAGAAAGTGCAGTGAGCCAAGGAAAGTGGCAAAGGTTAGTGAAAGAGTTTGTAGAGATTGAAGAGAAAAGGGAAGTTGCAGTCACCCCAAGAGGTGAAGATGTAAAGATAATGAGTTTGCAAAAGGTCTCAATGATGGAAGGAACCAAAGATGTGAAGTTGAAAGTGATAGGCCAAGAGAAGGCCAAGGAAAGGTTGATTGTGAAGACTCCAAGTGAGTTGGAGAAAAGAGATGGTGTTGTGGTAAGGATAGTGATTTGTCCTTTAGAGAAAAGAGGGGTTGGTAGGTAGTTGTATTCTGCCATGATAGGATTTTCTTTGTTGGGAATTAAGGTGTCTCAACCTTGGTAATTCCTTGCATTATTTATGTTTTTATTTATTAATTCATTGCCTATGTTGTAAATTAATTGTAAATTCCATATTGTCATATTGTGGGATGTGGCATGGTGATGTGTCATCCTACATGGAAGATGACAACTTGTAATTTTGTCCTCACATGAGGAGATAGGCATCCCACTTTGTGGTAGGAGCATTTTTCCATGTGTCGGCATCTTTCATGTTGTGTAAGGGAATATTGACCGAAACGGTTATGACGGATTCCTATGACAGAATCTATAACATGTAAGAGTCAGAAATAGAAGCTTGTAAGACAGGTGAAGACATGTGTCATGAAACATCTTTGAAAAAGGCATATTTGGGTGCCCCAAGGTGGACTATGACATGTTATAAGAGAATATGCTATTTATAGCCTGTGTATGACAGATTCTCTTACAGCTATAAGTTGTAACCGCTATGACAGATTCTATGACGGTCATAAGTGTCGTAAGAGCATTTGTCATAGCCCATTTTGGAAATAGGTGACCTCTTTGGGATGGGAGTTGTGGACAAGTGTCAAGCACATTCTACAATGTTGACCAAGTGTCCTTAGGCGTAGGTTTTGGGCCATGAGGCCAAGTTGGACGCCCATTCCAAGTTTGGACCAATATTGCCTTGTATATTCTATATAAACAGGTGCTTAGAGGAGGAGATGTATTACAGGATTGAAAGGTCCTGTTATGCTGCCGGATTGACTCCAGATATGAGTGTCGAAGACCATTAAAGCTTGCATTGAAAGTGTATTATAAACAACATTCAGTTTTGATAATACATTATGCAGGTTTCTAAGTGTGGGGTTTTTCACCCGGTAAGGGTTTTCCCCACGTTATATCTTTGTCTCTCTTCTTCTGTCTTCTTTCTGGTTCATGTGTATTGCTACAATATCTCTGTTAGATGTTCTATGTTGTTGTAGTTGTAAGCATTAATTTGAATTTGCATATCCCTCTCCTTGTTAGATTAGTGTAGGGAGCAATTTCCGCACACCTAGCTTCCTTTCAGTTGGTATCAGAGCCTGGCCAGTTTTGGTCTTAGCTATTGGGTAGGGGTTTTTTGAGCTAATCTTAAGTTGAGTGGGAGTCTGTGCAGAGTATTCTGAATCTTGTTGTAACAAGGAGATGGCAAGCACATCCGGAAGGATAGAAGTGGAGAAATTCAATGGCACTAATTTCGAGCTGTGGAAGCTCAAGATGGAAGACATGCTTGTTGATCAAGACCTTTGGGAAAGTGTTAATGGAACTAAACCAGCTGCAATGCAACAAGATGATTGGGATCTCAAGGATCGGAAGGCTAAGGGTCTCATAAGACTTAGTCTTGCTGATTCTGTCCTGTTAAATGTCCATGAGGAGAAAACTGCAAACTTGCTTTGGAAGAAGTTGGGAGATGTGTATCAAGCCAAATCCCTGGTTAACAAACTTTTTCTGAGAAATAAGTTGTATTCCCTTCGAATGGAGGATGGAGGATCTGTTGCTGAACATATGAATGCTTTTAACATGCTGGTTGCATAATTGACATCTATTGGTGTGACGATGGAGGAGGATCGGTGTATGACCTTTCTTTGTTCTTTGTCGGACTTGTGGGATCACCTTGTCATGGCTATTGGAAGCACCACATCCACATTCAAAATGGATGAAGTGGTTTCTTAATTGTTGTCTGAAGAGATGCGGAGAAAGTCTTCTAAGGCAGCCAAAAAGGCTCTTGTAGTTCGTGGAAGACCCAAGGAGAAAGGGAAAAAGAAGGACAAGAAAGCTGAGAAGGGTAGATCCAAATCTCCTAGAAAGTCCAAGGCTATCTGTTGGAATTGTGGTAAATCTGGGCATTTCTGAAATGAATGCAAAGAAGAAAAGAAAAAGAAGAAGACCCCAGATTCAGATTCTGACAAGTCACATGATGATGGTGATGTTTTCATCGTAGCCCTGGCAACCCATGCATCTGATGATGTGTGGCTGATTGACTCTAGTTCACCATTCCACATAAACTTGCATCGAGACTGGTTCACCAAGTATGAGGAGTTCGATGGTGGAAAGGTGTACTTGGGTGACGACTATCATTTGAAGATTGTTGGTCATGGAAGAGTCTCTATATGATTCCCTGATGGACGAGTGAAGAGGGATCTCTGGGGTTATGCATATCCCAGGCTTAGCACAGAACCTTCTTTCTGTAAGTATGTTGAATGATGCAGGTGTGTAGGTTGTCTTTTCGAAAGAAGGATGCAAGATGACTAGAGGAGCTATGGTGCTTGCTAAGGGTACTAGGAGAGGTACTCTGTTTCAGCTAGAGGCATGCATTTCACAATGCAATAGTTCTTCTGATTCAAGGAAGAGGGCAGCAGTCACTTCATCCCCACCATCTGAATGAGCAGTTAAGAAATCTGTTGTTTCTAGTTCTGATGTTTGTAATCATGCCTTGGAAGTTAAGCTTCCTGCTGAAAAGACAATGTTATGGCATAAGAGATTTGGCCACACTGGTGAGAAGGGTCTGCATACCCTGAAAAATAAAAACCTCATTGAGGGGTTAGATGATTGTAATCTTGAGTTTGACTTTTGCAAACATTGCATATATGGCAAACAAAACCGTGTTCAGTTTTATTCGAGTTCTCATAAGTCTTCTGGTGTGTTGGACCTTGTTCATTCTGATGTATTTGGTCCTGTTAATGTTTCTTCATTATCAAAATCTGTATATTTTGTATCTTTCATAGATGACTACACTAGAAGGACATGGATTTATTTTCTCAGAAGTAAATCTGAAGTCTATAGTAAGTTTAAGGAGCTTAAAGCCTTTGCTGAAAATCAGACTGGTAAAAATATTAAGTGTTTGAGAACTGATAATGGTGGTGAGTTCTGTTCTATAGAATTCAATAAATATTGCAAGGAACTTGGGATTGAAAGACATAAGACAACTCCATACACCCTGCAGCAAAATGGAGTTGCAGAAAGGATGAACAAGACCCTGATGGAGAAGGCTAGGAGTATGCTTAGTGGAGCTAGCCTAGAACAAAAGTTTTGGGCTGAAGTTGTTGCCACTGCTTGCTATCTTGTAAATAGATCTCTTACATCAGCTCTTGTTGGAAAGACACCCATGGAGGTGTGGTCTGGTAGAAAGCCTTCAATAAGGCATCTTCGTGTGTTTGGTTGTGAGGCATATGCACATGTGCCTAGGGAGAAGTGGTCAAAATTGGAGAACAAGGCTATTAAGTGTATCTTAATTAGCTATGGTGTTGGTGTGAAATGATACAAGCTTTGGGATCCTGTGGTTGAAAAAGTGTTGCATAGTAGAAGTGTCATCTTCAAAGAGCTTACACTATCTTCCACTGTTTTACAACCAGAAGAAAAAGAAAAGAAATAGGATGGTGTTCAGTTTCCTGCTACCCCTGAGAAGACTGAACATAAAGACAATATTGGACCTGATGATGAGGAGAGCTCTTACAAATTTGAAAGCTCAGATGAAGAAGCTGAACCTCAATCTCAGCTCTTGAGGAGGTCTACATGGATAAGAAAGCAACCTGGAAGGTTTGGTTTTACATTGCTTGATTCTAGTTGTGCTTTTGCTTTCCTTACTAACAGTGATGAACCTAGAACTATATCAGAGGCTATGGAAATGAAAGATGCAAGTTTCTGGAAGGAGGCCATGGAGGATGAGATGGCTTCTTTGGAAAAGAATCAAACTTAGGACTTGGTGCCTTTGCCTCCTAGACAGAAACCCGTTGGATGCAAATGGGTGTTCAAGAAGCAATTTGGTGCAGATGGCAGTGTTGAGAAGTATAAGGCCAGATTGGTTGCGAAGGGGTATTCACAAGTGGAGGGTATAGATTATGGTGAGATCTTCTCTCCCATTGCAAAGCTGACATCCATTTGATTCTTGTTGTCTCTTGTAGCAGCTTATGACTTAGAGGTAGAACAGATGGATGTGAAGACAACTTTCCTTCATGGTGATTTGGAGGAAGAAATCTACATGTCACAGCCAGAGCATTACATGGTGAAAGGTAAAGAAAATTTGGTTTGCAAGCTTAAGAAGTCTTTGTATGGTTTGAAGCAGTCTCCTAGGAGATGGTACTTGAAGTTTGATGCCTTTATGTTGTCAATTAGATTTGTGAGATCAAAATCAGATCACTATGTGTACTATAATTTTGATGGTGATCGTATTCTCATTGTTGCACTATATGTTGATGATATGTTGCTCATTGGGAAGGGTAAGAATATGATTTCTGATTTTAAATCTCAGTTGTCAGCACAATTTGAAATGAAAGATTTAGGGGCAGCCAGGTACATTCTAGGAATGGAAATCATAAGAGAGAACCAATAGAAAACTTTGGTTAAGCCAGAGTAAGTATGTGAAGACCGTGTTGGACAGGTTTAACATGGCAGATTGTAGACCATTGTGTGTTCTTGTTTCTTTGGGGACAAAGTTGTCTGTTGAGGATTGTCCAAAATCTCCTAGTGAGGTGGAGGACATGAGCAGAGTACCTTATTCTAGTGCTATTGGTAGTTTGATGTATGCTATGGTCTGCACAAGACCAGACATTGCCCAAGCAGTGGGAGTCCTTAGTCGATTTATGGCTAATCTTGGATGAGTTCATTGGGATGCAGTTAAGTGAGTGTTCAGATATTTGAGGGGTACTTCTGAGTATTCCATATGCTATCATGGTAATGCTACAGGACCTCTGCATTCCGTTGATATCCATGGATTTGTGGATTCAGATTGGGTAGGTGACAATGACAGCAGGAGATCCACCAGTGCTTAGGTGTTTACACTGTTTGGTGGTGCTATTAGTTGGATGAGTAAGCGACAACCTGTGGTTGCTTTGTCCATGACAAAAGCTGAGTATATGGCAGCAACTCATGCTTGTAAGAAATCCATTTGGCTTAAGAGATTGTGTTCAGATATTAGTGTTGATGCAGGTCAGATCACAATCAGTTGTGACAGTCAGAGTGCAATTTACCTTGCGAAGAATCCAACTTTCCATGCCAGAACAAGCATATTGATGTTCAGTTTCACTTCGTGCGAGACATGGTAGAGGATGGGAAGGTAAATTTGGAGAAGGTAGATACTTTGAAGAATGTTGCCGATGCATTGATGAAGCCAGTGGGTACAGAGAAGTTCAGATGGTGTTCGGAGTCTATGGGCCTCTCGACCTATAGCAGTTAAATCCTGTTAGTCTATTGGCTCTTACAAGGTGTTCGACAAGTGGGAGAATGTTGTGAATTAAGGTGTCTCAACCTTGGTAATTCCTTGCATTATTTATGTTTTTATTTATTAATTCATTGCCTATGTTGTAAATTAATTGTAAATTCCATATTGTCATATTGTGGGATGTGGCACAGTGATGTGTCATCCTACATGGAAGATGACAACTTGTAATTTTGTCCTCACATGAGGAGATAAGCGTCCCACTTTGTGGTAGGAGAATTTTTCCATATGTCGGCATCTTTCATGTTGTGTAAGGGAATATTGACCTAAACGGTTATGACGGATTCCTATGACAGGATCTATGACATGTAAGAGTCAGAAATAGAAGCTTGTAAGATAGGTGAAGACATGTGTCATGAAGCATCTTTGAAAAAGGCATATTTGGGCACCCCGAGGTGGACTATGGCATGTTGTAAGAGAATATGCTATTTATATCCTATGTATGATAGATTCTCTTACAACTGTAAGTTGTAATCGCTATGACAGATTCAATGATGGTCGTAAGTGTCGTAAGAGCATCTGTCATAGCCCATTTTGGAAATGGGAAACCTCTTTGGGATGGGAGCTGTGGACAAGTGTCGGACACATTCTACAATGTTGACCAAGTGTCCTTAGGCGTGGGTTTTGGGCTATGAGGCCAAGTTGGACGCCCATTCCAAGTTTGGACCAATATTGCCTTGTATATTCTATATAAACAGGTGCTTAGAGGAGGAGATGTATTACAAGATTTACAGGTACTGTTATGTTGCCGGATTGACTCTAGATACGAGTGTCGAAGACCATTGAAGCTTGCATTGCAAGTGTATTGTAAACAACATTCAGTTTTGATAATACATTGTGCAGGTTTCTGAGTGTGGGGTTTTTCACCCGGTAAGGGTTTTCCCCATGTTATATCTTTGTCTCTCTTCTTCTGTCTTCTTTCTGGTTCATGTGTATTGTTGCAATATCTTTGTTAGATGTTCTATGTTGCTGTAGTTGTAAGGATTAATTTGAATTTACATATCCCTCTCCTCATTAGATTAGTGTAGGAAGCGGTTTTCGTACACCTATCTTCCTTTCATTTTTAAACCTGGTTGCATGATGGTTCCAAGAGTGGAGAACCTAAAGGAGGTTGTGAAAACAAAGAATGAGGTGAGAGTGGATGTTTGGCAAGGATCATGGGGAAAATTCAAGTATGCAGCAGTTGTGATGAAAAAGAGAGTTCATGAAGCCATGGCTCAATGTTTGTTTGTAGGTGTAAAGACAAGTGTATCATCAAGTTTTGATGTGAGAAGTGTTAGAGGACTTAAAGTAGGTTTGTTTGTAGAGGGGCAACAATATCAAGTTGCAAGGCAAGGAAGAGTTGATGAGTATGAGTATGTTCCAAGGGTAAAGATGAAGGCAGTCCAAAACAAAGTTCTCAGAGGCAAGATTGTAGGTGTCAAGGCAAGATTGGCATTAGATACAGATGTGAGACAAGCCAGAGGGCATGAAACTGGTCAGTTTGTGAAGGAGAGACAATGTCAAGTTGGAAGCAAGTTCAACAATGCAAGGCATGAAGCAAGGATAGTGTGTTTAATCCCATGGAGGAGATTTGCAGACCAGAGCATGTGTGGAGAGCAAGGAGGAACTGAGATAAGGCAATACTCATGTGACATGAGTCACTTTTCAGGAGGGTTGTATGGTGCAGGAGCACCTTCACAATGTTGGTCAAATGTTGCAAATAAGAGTCTTTAGTGAGTTTTGTGTGTTCAAGTCATATTTGTGATGTAATGAGGTCTAATTAAGACCATTTGGATGTATTTTGGTGTCATATAGGGGTATAGGTGGAAAAGTGTGCCAAATGTTGCATTGTAAGGGGAAGATGAACAGTCATAGTTTGGATTTTAGTTGATGACCATTGGTTTTCAGTTGTAAAAATGTTTTAAAAGGATGAGGAACTTGGAAATAAGGTGGTTGATGGTCGTGGGAGATGGAGAAAGATGAATAATATCAAAATGCCTTGTTTTTCTGTCCCAAAACACTATTTTTTTGTGTTATTTGTTGTTCTTGCGACTATACGGCCCTGTACGGACCAGTCATGAAATAAAATTTGGTTGGATAGATAGCACTGAGTATCCACTTTTTTTTGCAGGTGGTTTGAAGCATTTTCATCACTGTATGTGTATTTTACAACCGTTTGATTGAAAACAATCATTAAACCTTGGGTTTAGGGTTTTGAGTAAATAAATTGAATTTGTGATTTTTCCCAGTAATGGAATCTTGGAAAATCTGATAGTATGGAAGGATAACATGTGTTTCAAAATATTTTGTGACTTTGTGGAGCAGGGAAGGCATTTTGAGGGGTATATGATGCTGCCCTAGTTGATTTTCTTGCATTTTCCCAAGTGAAGAGGTGTAGAGGTTGGTTTTGATCAAAGGAGATGGTGGCTAAACATATAATGGTTCATGAAGCATGTGCAGACCAATTGTAAGGTGTTTGAGTGGTTGTTGGGGTTTGGAAAGGAGTGGAGTATAGATTTTCAATAAACCCTCCTACATACAAACCAAAATAGGCCTAGGTTGAGGGTTTGAGAGTTAGGAAGGTTGTAACCCCATACCAGTGCTAGAACCTATTGATTTAGTCTATTTAACATCTGCATAGAGAATTGGAGTTAAGTTTTGAGCTTGGGAAATTGATTTGCTGGTGGTTGCTTTGGAAAAGTGGCCTAATTAGGCCTAGAAAACTGATATCAGTCCATTGTTCTTGTAGTTGTTCCAAAACAAGCATAGGTGATCTTGACATATGTTTTGTAAAGGGGTAAAGGGTATCTGAAAAGTATTTTCTTTTGTGGGTCTCGGCTTCCTTTTGTAAGATATGCCTAAATTCTATCATTTGGAGGGCTACTAGGATTGGGCCAGTTTGAAAACAAAGTGTCTTTAGTGAAGAAGGCAGACCTTGGTGAATGATGGAGATCATTGTGTTTGAGTCTCAGAGGTGCAAGAAGGTCATTGGTAACCTGGTTTAGGTCTGGAAGTTGGAAACTCAAGAATGTGCCCTTGAAATAGGAGATTGCCATGAGATGTTTGCTCTTGAAATGTGAAGAATGACCTTTGGAGACTCGTTGTTGTGAAATATGGTATCAATAGTCTAATACCATCACCTTGCATTGCATCAAGGTAGCATAGGGAATAAGTTCCAACTCATTCTCACACCCTCATAACTAGTGTCCACATAATAATTTAACATACTCACAAATAAGTACAAACTCACCAAACCATGTTGGGAGATCACACACACCAAACATGATTTTCATACTAACAATTTCTATCTATTGCATAAAAACAATCTTCACTAAAAAATTCATAACTTTATTAAAACATAACCTTTTACCAAATTTTAAAATGTGTTGGAGGGATAACATAGAGATATACTTAAAATAATTATCTTTAATATAATTCTCTAAATACAATATAATCATATATACAATATAATCTTAAAAATAGTAGCTCAAGCACACAGTCACTAAATCATTCATACTTCATGATTTACAAACCAGGTATGGATAATATTTTTAGAAGAGTTAAAAAACTTAGTTTTGCACCTTTTCTAGATTTTTTTAGAGAAACTCAATTCCTAAAACTAAAGTTATTTCAGATGTAACAGACTGGTTTTTCTCTTTGTGGCAATTTTACTACTTTATAGCTTTTTTCAAAACCTCATTTTTGAAATAGAGTTTCAATAATATAAACACATCATGAAAAATCTAATTTGAATCCTCTTAACATATAGGTTTAATCCAAAATTAGATCTATGTTTGAATTCCATAAATCACATGTTTATCCTAAATTTCACTAGGTTTCTTCTTCCCCAAGCAACCCTAGTTTTCAACCTACAACTAGTTTTTTTCCAATTTGAACAATGTGAAACCTAATTGTTTTGATTCAAAATTTCCTATTATTTTTAAAAGTAAAATATGATTAACAAGTAAGTTCATATTCATCAAAGAAACTAAATTCATTGATTAACCAAAGTACAAATATTTATTAAAGCCTTCCATGTTAAGAATCCTACCTGAATCCTCATAGCAATTTGATAATCAATGGAGATGAATTCAAAAACAATCCACAAATAATAACAATTCTTCAATTATTCACAAAAAACACTTCCAAATCCTTAAGCTTCAATAACTAGTTTTTAATAACTCTTCCTCTTTTCCCAAAACCTAAAAAGTAAAATATAATATTATATTCTTAATAAAAATAAAATAATATTAAAGTATCTTTATTCATATTCATGCACATTCTTTTAAAACACAATAATATTAAATATTATCTTTTTCAATTCTATCAAAATAAAAGAATTCACTTAAAACTAATATTACACAATTCTATTTTTAATTCACAATAAAATAATTTATTTTCTAAATTCTTAAAATAAACTTGCTCATTTATTATTAGTTTACTAAATAAAAAAATAAGAAATTTATTATTCTTTTCTTTTTCTAAATTGAAATAAAATATAATTATCTATTCCCAAATTATGAAATAAAAACTTGCACATAAAAATATATTTCAATTGTAATAATTAAATAATTGAAATACAAATTGTATTAATTTTATTTCTAAAAATATTAAAAATTATAATTATCTAACTAGATAATTAATTTACAATAAAATCTAAACATCAAATAAATAATTAGCTTTATCTATTTATTTTATTTTCTAATTAACCTTAAGAATTAATTATCAAATAAATAAATAGAATTACTTCTATGCACTCAAATAAAATAATTAGACCACTAATTAATTTATTTCTAATTAATTATTTATCTTAATTTAATTTATTATTTAATTGCCCACACCATTGGATCATTTTAGAACACTTCAACACCATGACTTAGTTTGCCTTCCCCAATACTTGTACTTATCGTACAACATAATCTTGCCACACATACCTTAGTAGCATTGTTAGGAAAAAATATAATAATATAATCACCTTTTTACAATTAACTATGGTAATGAAATCACACATTATGCACACAATGCATTAAATCAACACTTTACACCCAACATAAGTCAATAGAGCTTATGCAAATTTTCCATAGAATTGAAACATCATAGACTCAAAAAGAAACTAGAAATGAGGGATGTTACATAAAGTGATATGGTTATAGAGATTTTGTGTACGTATTGGTTTTGATTGCAGGGTTGTTAGAATTGGTTGTGATAGTAAGAGTGTTATCTATTTGGCTAGGAATCCCATGTACCATGCTTTTACTAAAAATGTTGATGTTTAGTATCGCTTTGTGTGGGAGATGGTAGAGAATGGTAAGGTCCCATTATAGAAGGTTGACACTTAGGAAAATGTTGCATATTCCCTCATGAAGCAAGTTAGCACATAGAAGTTCTCTTGGTGCAGGAAGGCCATGGGCCTTGGTTCCTATACTTAATTTCTTTATATTTTCTATTGATATATTTGCAATGTATTATGTCAAGTGGGATAATGTTAAGATTAATTTGTCATTAACATTGCAAATCCTATGTATATTTATGTGTCTTCAACACTCTTGCAAGGCGTACATGGATGCCTAGGGTGTAACTAGAGAGATTATTTATATTTAATATTTTCCTAAGATTCTTGAAATTAGTTGTCATATGCATTCATGAGGGAGGTGGAGCACTCTGGTGGTGGTTACATTTGACTTTGGATTCAATAGAACTTTCATACTAGAGATGGTTGTAGATATATCATCTAATCTTATGAAGGAAGAAATCTATTTAGTTTGATAGATACATCATTGGTGTTGTCACTAAATACCAATAATTATTTTATGTAATAGAATATCCTCTTCAACTTTGTTTACTCTAATCCTAATCAACATAATGTTACATATACATATATCAATTTATCAAGACATTAATTTTTAACATGCGATAATTCAAATAAATATTAATCATGTTTAATCATCAACAAAATGACAAAATATAATTAAATCCCAACTATATACTATATATAATATCATCCTAATTTTCAAGGTTTGGTAGTTAATAAATATAAAGCTCTTATTCATTATAAAATATATTTACCCTATGTAAGACCCCTTGTAAAATTTGATCCACTTTTCAAATTCTAATCTGAATTTTTTGATTAGGGTTTCTTGTTTGTTTCAATGGTTTTCATGTGTTTTCATGTATGAATGTTTTTGCCATGTTATGATATCAATATAAAACCATTTGTTGCATGAAACAAAGATAAATAGATGACTGAAAATATAAATCAGACCACTGATACAGTTTGGAACAAGTAGATTATTTCAAATTGAAGATTTGAAAGGGTTTGCATTACAAAGAACATACCCGATTGTTATGATGCCAATCATACAATGATAGAGCTGTAACAACTCAGAAAACAAGGTAGATCTTATACAATTTTCTGGTATAAAAATGACTGAAATTAACTCCTTCAAATGTCACAAATCACACCTTCAAAGATGAAGTGATGAATCCCTATGATAGCCGCCAACCATGGATGATGATGAATGATTTGAGATAATGCACTTGATTAATTTTTCCAACAAAACTCAGCTGCAAGGTCTGATACAAATTTCTGATTGCAAGAATGATGATATCAAGCCCTCCAAATGGTGCGCTAGCCCTTGTAACATAGGTCGGCTGACCCTAGATGAAAAAGATGCAATCACAATGTGAAAAAATACCTTCAGACCCTCATATCTGCAATACTAAAATTATTTGTTGAAGTCTGAAACACAAATCTGATTACAAATTGATGTTGTCAATCACCAAAAGTCCCTCCAAAAATGTAGCGCCACACCTCAAACCCTAGGCAATGAAATGATGATGAAAATATATCATTAAAACCTCATGATCTGCATAAAATTTGCCCATAACTTGCATAAAAACTTCAAACCCTAGTGCCAATGTGAAGTCCTAGCTTGAATGATGATTGCCTTTCAAACCCTAGCTTGAATGATGTTCCTTTATAGCTCCAATATGTTCAATTATGCCCAATGATGAACCCCAGATGGATCCACCTCACAAAGTGGAGTGGGTTTTCATCCAAACCACTAAATTCTAAGGGCTTTCATCCTTAGAAGATCGTTGAAACAAAGTTGCAACTCAAGAGAAAATCTCCAAATATCAAATGACAAATTCACAATATGATCAAAATGACTCCCAAACACCCTTTTTTATAACCCACAAGTTGGGCACCCAAATCCAATATAATTTATTTTGCTTTTAAGTCCACCTCCATAATAAAATATTATTTTATTTTATTTTTCTTTCCTCAACTTGGGCGGCCGAAATGGAGGAAGAAAATATTAATATTTTATTATTTTTTCCATCTCAACTTGGGTGGTCACCTTTTGGCAAATAATATAAATGTTTTAACAAATAAAATATTATTTTTATTTTGTCATTTGTTTTATTTTCATTTTCTGCTTATTTTCTCACTTTCTATCCTCCAAGTGGGTCGCTTCACTCCAAGGCAAATTATTTTATTATTTTTGACTTCACCATAATTATCACAAAAATACTCTAAGTCATAATCCATCTCCGTTTTCCCATGGAAAAATAGTTAAATATATGAAAAGTAACTTTCCATTCTCCAAGTTTAAGTTATTTTCCAATTTTCTAAATATCTAAATCACTTTGCAACAATGGCTCAAAAGGGGACATTACACCCTAACCCCATATTAACAAAAGAGAGAAATTATGAAGTGTGACAATAACCTTTAGGAATATTCCTAATAGTAATAATTCTAAATCCGTATAATCACAAGACTATTCTCCTTTTTCTACTAGTTTCAATAGCTATGTTTGCATTCAGTTGTAACCATGTTAAGCTTTATTATGAAGAGGCGAATACACCCAAATCAAAGTTAGCAAGAACTTTGATTTGACTAATTAAAATAACACAAATGATAGTAACGAAGTAATAAAGAAAAAACAATACCCATAACCAATAAAACAAAGGAAAATTGGGTTGCCAATATATATGGAAAAATAATTTTTGTTTCATTCATTGTCTTCATCATAAACGATGCAATTTTTATGATAGTGTCATATATATTCTTAGATTCATTTATTTCATGTTTCGATATATATTTTCTGAAAAAGTTAGCAAGAACTTTGATTTGACTAATTAAAATAACACAAATGATAGTAACGAAGTAATAAAGAAAAAACAATACCCATAACCAATAAAACAAAGGAAAATTGGGTTGCCAATATATATGGAAAAATAATTTTTGTTTCATTCATTGTCTTCATCATAAACGATGCAATTTTTATGATAGTGTCATATATATTCTTAGATTCATTTATTTCATGTTTCGATATATATTTTCTGAAAAAGTTAGCAAGAACTTTGATTTGACTAATTAAAATAACACAAATGATAGTAACGAAGTAATAAAGAAAAAACAATACCCATAACCAATAAAACAAAGGAAAATTGGGTTGCCAATATATATGGAAAAATAATTTTTGTTTCATTCATTGTCTTCATCATAAACGATGCAATTTTTATGATAGTGTCATATATATTCTTAGATTCATTTATTTCATGTTTCGATATATATTTTCTGAAAAAGTTAGCAAGAACTTTGATTTGACTAATTAAAATAACACAAATGATAGTAACGAAGTAATAAAGAAAAAACAATACCCATAACCAATAAAACAAAGGAAAATTGGGTTGCCAATATATATGGAAAAATAATTTTTATTTCATTCATTGTCTTCATCATAAACGATGCAATTTTTATGATAGTGTCATATATATTCTTAGATTCATTTATTTCATGTTTCGATATATATTTTCTTAAATTCATTTATTTCATGTTTCGATATGGTATTGTGTGGGCTACTTATGAGTGAGGATATTTGGAATGTCTACTCGAAACGTTACTCTGATTCGGATGATACAAGTCTGACTAATCAGTAATCTTACCTACCATGTATAGCGAGATCACCCTGAACTGGTGAAGATTGTCTTCTATCATAGCATATATGCCATCATCCTACTTAATACCTACACTACTTTCTCCCATGAAGTTAAAATGGTAGTAGCAATGTAAATTCTTGTTAGTGTAACTCTGTGAAGAGGTTAAAAAATTGATGCGTGGGGGGACGTTATTTAAGCATAATATTCCTAGCAGGGACAAATGGTAAAATATCCTTTCGGATCATATGAGATCCTTGGAGGCGTGATGTTTCGAATGGATTTAATAAAAATCACTACATCTTACTTTGAATCTTATCCAATCTGTTAATCAATTCAAAGTTATTTAGATTGAATTAGTTTTTATTAGTTTGGGTAGGCAGGATTACTTATGTATTCATCTCATACAATTAATTCAATTCAATTGACCAATGAAAATTCAGTATTAAATTCATTTGGCAAAATCCCTAAAGTTGAAACTTAATTTTTTTATTTAATAATTTAATAAGTGCAATTTATGCGTTATGTTCTGCTGGACTGCTATCACTATAAGGTAGTCACCAGATCGAGGAACGGTCCATTTCCATGAGATAGAAACATTCGTATTGTTGGTCATTACTTCTGTTCTCATCACAGAAGATGGTATTTCAAATAGCTTTTTTTTTTTAGATTCAATATCACCTGTGGTGTTCCCATAAAGCAAATCATTTGATTTACTGGCCAACCAGATGATGTCGAAATCATCGGCCAAAACATTTGCCAGCATACTTTCAGCCCGTGCCAAGATGGGAGATTAGCAACAGGGTATGGACATTCAACAAAGCATAATCGAAAATGGATCTCTGTCAGACCTGTATACAAAATATGAAAGCACATGCAAAGCATGTGAACTGTTTGATAAAATGCCTAGAAGAAATGCTGTCTCATGGAATCCACGGATTGCAGCATACACACAAAATGGATTTGTTGAAAAAGTCTTTAAAACTTTCTAGCAAATGCAACTGGTGGATGTAAAACCAAACTCTGCATCGTCCCTTCTTGCATGCAAAATTTGGAAGCGCAGTGGTGACTTGAGTGCCCGCCAGCCCGCTGGGACCCGGACTTAACCTGGCGGGGAAGCGGGGGATGGCAGGTATGGAATCCTGCGGCCACGGCTTAAATTTGACAGAACCTTGCCTGTCAAGCAATTTTTTTATGACATATCTAAGTATAGGTAGATTATATAAAAACCAAATATATATTTTAGCATAATTCTATATGAATTTTGACAGTTTGTCCAAAATCTCTCCTTTTAATTCTCTCTTCTCTTGCTCTCTCTCCTGATGATGGATCATAGAGTTTGATCCCAAACGTTGAGATAAACTTGCACACAGTTAATTCCTAAAGTATTTAACTACAATCATCATGGATTGTGGAAATCTGATCTCTTAAGTATACAACTGTCAAATTTAAGCCCTGCGTGCGGTAACAGTGATTAATTAATAATAATAGTAATATAATATTATTAATTATATGATAGCATTAATAATAATAGTAATATAATATTATTAATTATATGATAGCTATAATTATGATTGTAAATTATACTTTTGTTTATTATTGCTATAATAGTCATATCATCTATATCATTATTAAGGGCTTAAATTTGACAGTCGATCTTGCTTGTCAAGCAATTTTTTTTTATGATAGTTATCTATTTAATGGTGCTCTTCAAATACTATGACATGTTTTAGTATAAGTAAATCATATAAAAATGAAATATACATATCATCATAATGCTATATGAATTTTGACAATTTGTCCAAAATCTCTCCTTTCATATGATACAGTCTTTTTAAAGTTTCGATTGTATTTTATAGCAAAAATGCCTAAATACAGCTATACAACTGTCAAATTTAAGCTCTGATTATTATGGATTATATTATATTGCTTATAATATTTATTATTATTGCTTTCATATATGTTTTAATAGATATGATAGTCAATTATGTTATCATTATATTACTTTGAATTAATATCAATTTTATACCATAGTAAATATCATAACAAATATACTATGAAATAATAATTATATAATTCAATATAATTAGCCCTAATATTAAGCACTGGTTAGTTTGTTGGATGCTAACATATACATTGTGGATATGTTGGGAACTACTATTAAATTCTAATAGATAAATATTTTGATTGGCATTATAAATGAAATGATATGGCACAAACCTAAGCTTAATATTAGGTCCAAATCAGTCTAATACTAAGAGTAAAGAACTTCATGGCTGATGTGTTGAATTGCACTGGGGCTATCTTGTTGAATGAAATAATGTGGTAGGAGCTTACTACTTTTAATTTATAATGAAATAATAAAACAATAAGTTATAATAGTATAACATGATTAATCATATTATTTCATTAGGGAACTTTTTCTAAAAAATAGCTTAAGAATCTTCTTTAAAGTAACCAATGTATGACATTGAATGAAATACTAATGCATAAACATATTTTAAACCAAGCATAGGCTTGCTAAGGTGTGGCATAGTATATCAACTTCTAAGTGAGAATCCAATATAACACTTAGGAAGCCACTCAAATGCAATGCTAGCATAGCCACGTTTCAATCTAGCTATGCATAACAATTAAAATATCAACATTTCCAGATTGGCGGATCCAACATAAAGTTGTTGTACCCATAGACAAACCATATAACATTGTCAACATAAGAACCCTTCACCAAATAAATCTCTAACTTACAACACACATGAAATTCTAGGAAGGAACATCCCAACACAATCATATAGAACATGGCATGGCCTATGAGCAATGGCAAGAACTTCAAGACTAATGTTTTGTTTACAATGAATCAAATTCAAACATTCTTTTACAATCATCATTGTCATATGGTAAATGGAGATAGGGTATCTTCCATACTATGGGAAGAAATTCTTTATTATATTTTTGACTTATAGTGTCATTCCCTTGTTGTTGTAAGCATAATCTCGAGGACATCATTTTTCGCATTGGCTTGTTCAGGTATTACAAGGATCAACAAATTAAAATCAATCTTTACATTAATGAATTATAATGTCATTAATTTTATTCAACATTACAATGGCAGGAACCTCCATATTAACATGTTGCAAGATACTTTCTCTAATTATACATGTGGGAATTTGAACATGAAATATTTTGCAGTAGAAGCTGAAATGTACAACTTGGTGACTTGGTCACAAATAATTCCATGCAGTCTTCAACAAGAATGATAGAGAAGAATCATCAATTACTTGGAGGTTCTTCAAGCAATTTGGAAGTACTCATCTCTCTTCCTAGAGGTACTACCAACCCCAACACCAACATTGCCATTCAAAGGCCTCTAGAAGAAGACCCGTTGACTAGTTATAATTGTAATCTTGAATGCTCATTTTCATGTTCACAGTTATGCATCTCTATTGCTCAATCTTCTTTTCACAACAACAACATTGCTAATACAGAATCAGGTTTGTTGGATCAAGTAATCCAGAAGTTCCTTCCTCGATAACAATAACTACAATTGGAGAAACATGGCATGCATGTTTCCACCACCAATGTTGTAGTTCCTTTGTTAATAAACTAGACATTGATCTTTAACAAATTTTACAAGAGAACAATACAGAGATAGCTAATATGGGCACTTGAAAAGAATTACGTCACATTGAACAATATTATCTTCTCATCTATTTCAATTTTGTTTATCAATATTTCTGCCTTGGAAGCACAAATATATGACATTTCCCACCATCATGTTTCAATACATAGTAGTGTTTAATGTTATATATGACAATATTGATTCAAACCCAAGCAAAAACCAAGTACTAGAATAAAAAATTTGAGCAATAATGCTATAGTTTATATTTAATTTTATTATCAAATAATTTGGATACTTCAACTTACTAAATCTTTCAAATTCAACTTTTGATGAGTTGATTTCAAAAAGTTAATGATAGTCCTCATGCAAGTTCAAAATAGACACATACAATAGGACATAACAACTATTAATTACAACAACAATCATTACATTTGCCACATCATTGGCAAGAACTTGACGCAATGTGTCTCTTGTTTATTTTGTTTTGCCAATGGACAGACAGGATAATTCTATTAATCTTTCAATCCCATGGAATACTTTCATGGAATCATATCGGTGAGTGTCACATGATAGAATAGACTAACAGTATGGACCTTACCAAAGTTAAAGTCCTCTATGTTACAATTAAGATTCCCCTATTTCAATGAAATGCAATTAACATGACATCCTATTTTAATTGACACTTCATATTAATCTATATCATGTCGAATTATCTTCAATGCACATTTCTTTGTCTAATAGCCTCAAAATCCCCACTGTATATTTGGAGACAATGGATAAGATATATCACAAGAAACTATCCAGCTCCCCTATTTTATGCAACAAAAAATTAATTAGCAAGCCACGTCTAGCTTGTTTTAGTGGTATTGTTTTTTACTAAGCAAGCAGGAAACAAGGGTCTTGATCCCTTTACAACAATAGCCCCCAGGGCAACACAAAGAAGGCTCAACCTGGCCAAAAAAATATTAGAACAACAACACAAACACAACAGTCCAATTGCAAAACAACAAGAACAAAAAAAGGACCTACACAACTCTTGAATTGGCAAATCTAACTCCTTCAATCCTAGGGTGCAAAGCAGCTAAAGATTTGGTGAGCCCTTTTTTTCTTCGCTAAGAGTCGAAATCCTCAGAGCAAGGTGAGAGGAGGGGGTCCTCTACTGATGCCACGACCATAGAGATCTCACGCAAAGAAGTCGACCCAGCAACATGAAGAGCCAAGGACAAAACTATAGCCGATGAAGGAGCAATCTGGACATGATTAGAAGACTCAGGAGAAGTCGAGAGGTTCGCTGCAGCCTCATCCGCTAGCACCCCAACAGGGAATGGGGGAACATGCAATGTATCATGAGAAGGCTCGTCCTCTTGGGAGGAATCATCCTCCGGGGAATCAAAGGTTTTGATAGTCAAGTGATTGATGAGGGAATTCTTTCACCAAGTTACAACACCCTTGTTGCTAGAGAGGGGACAACCGGAGGCCTAGTGAGCAATAGCAAAACAATATCTACATTTGAAGGGGAGACCCTCACAATCTAAATATTGCGTTCAAGGCCTATCCCCTACCATCAAAACTACATCTCCATGAAGAAGTTTGGAGATGTCAATATCCACCAAAATGCGAGTAACCGTAGAGTTTCTCATAAATGAAGTTATGGAATCTACCTTCAATAGACAACCAATAGCATTGCCGATGGCTTTGTAGCATGAATCCTCCCAAAATTGGAGAGGGAGAGTTGGAAGCCTAAGCTATATTAGTTTGATATTAAGCGGCTCAGTGATAGGGTCGAAGGAATGAGCCCATAGTTTGATTGAGAGGGAATGCTCATCCCACAACCAAACCCTGTCGTCGAGCACTAAGTCCTGCTCCTTCGAGGAAGCAAATGTCACAATGAAGAATCCTCTTGTACAGGGGAAGAGCTTTATCTTACCCTCCATAAATGGCTTCCATGATCCGATGACCCATTTGTGCAGATCAGGAAGAGAGGGCCATACCTGTTGAATCTACAAATCACCCCACAATTAAGATAAAACTCATTCTCTAAAACATCTTGGCCACACACCACCACCGGGGATGATCGAGCACATGGTAATGGCCAAGTGACCCTACTCTATGCTGGGCAGGTATGACCCCCGAGCCAGTCACATCTAACTTCTGAGGGCGTCCATGGAATCCCAACCTAGCAACATTCGCAAAGGAGGCGTAATACTACCACACACAGGAGACCTTGTAGTACCTCCACACTCAATAAAACCCATCTTTCATTCCTCAGACGTCAAGGGAGAGCCAACACCTCCAAGCTCCGTACCTGCAGCCCCAAGCCCAGGAAAAAGGGTGCACAAATCCGCTGAAAACTACCCTTTCATAGTAGAGGTCGTTGTCGTAGTTTTCTCCAGGATGCCATTTGAGATTGTAGTGGGTGGGAAGCAGTTAGAGGACACCATTTCCACATTAGTATTGTTGCCTTTTAACTTGTCATCTAGTTTTATGCCTACTCTCATGCTATGCATGAATACCCAATTTTTCATGGAGTGAGTTGTTTATAGCAACATGGTAGCATATATAGTTCTAGCCTTCATCTCCGATTGGTTATCAAATGCTTTTGTAATCTCTATTATCCTAGTGCTAACAAAGCGTTCCCTAATATACATGTGTAAAGGAATAGTTTTCTTCCTTGTCCATCCCAACTACTATCATAGGAAATTTCATGAAATAATTGCTCATGGAACATTCTTGGAAATTTAGAATCTCAAGTCATATATATATATAAGATAAGCAAGATTGCTTATGCACTTAAAATAGTGCAACTATGAGCTTATGTTCTAGGTGATCAAATGTTCACCTATACTTTGGTGAAAAATGCATAGAATAATGGATCCATGTATCTAATTGAAGCATTTTTGCAAAATTATAATGTGGCCATTTGCTATCTTAAAATTGATCTCTATTGCAACAAGAGCAAAATGATATCAATGTTATTAGTACTAAATGTTTTGCAATGTTACAAATTGATAGATACTTTAGTGTTGTGAGATGAAGAGATTTTGTCCATTTCGGTTTTATGTGGAATCATATGGCTTACTAATGCTAGGAACCAAACATTCACAATTCAACTTTTAGTTTCCATGGTCCATTTGGTCGAGCTCTTCATTTTCTCAGTTTTTATATGATTCCTAATTTTGAAAACCAAATTGTTCAATACATACTACTATCTATAGAGGAATTTTAAATCTTTTAGATGTTAAATTTATGGCTATGGCTATGTCTCTTTTATCCTTAGATTATTGAGTAGATCCTAAGGTTTCTCAACAAAAAATATTTCTTTACATGACAAGGAAATCTTCTCATAGGCACAAGATTGTTTATAGCTATGATACCAAAATGTAATGCTACTTTTCTCCCATAGTTATTTGACTATTGCAATGGATTTACATGGCTTACTAATGCTAGGAACCAAACATTCACAATTCAACTTTTAGTTTCCATGGTCCATTTGGTCGAGCTCTTCATTTTCTCAGTTTTTATATGATTCCTAATTTTGAAAACCAAATTGTTCAATACATACTACTATCTATAGAGGAATTTTAATTCTTTTAGATGTTAAATTTATGGCTATGGCTATGTCTCTTTTATCCTTAGATTATTGAGTAGATCCTAAGGTTTCTCAACAAAAAATATTTCTTTACATGACAAGGAAATCTTCTCATAGGCACAAGATTGTTTATAGCTATGATACCAAAATGTAATGCTACTTTTCTCCCATAGTTATTTGACTACTTGCAATGGATTTATTATAGTTTATATTTAGAGTTAAGATAATTAGAATATGCAATAATATTAAAATAGATATAAATAGTAAAAGTAAATTACAACATGATAATTTAATATGAACTTTAAAGAAAATAATTAGCAAAGCAAGTTGAATAACATGATCCCATAATTATATTAACATCAAAACCCATATATATAATAATTTCAATATATTTTATTAACAATAAGTTTAGTACTTATCTAAATCGAAGTATTTGGATTGGCCATTCTCACCGTAGGAAGATTTCAGTGGTCTTGACCTCATAGCTATGGAACACTCTAGGAGGAACAATACTTATTCAAAACACAATGTATCATGCTCAACACAAATACTTCAGAGCTGTGCTCAATAGAGAAAACACTCAACAAAAGTGCTTTAGAGCCATGTTCAACAGAACAAATGCTCAACACAAGTGGTCTAGAGCCATGTTCAACAGAACAAGTGCTCAACACAAGTGTTTAACAAAAGCCCTGGCTAAGACAATCCCAAGTGTGCACTATACCCTAAGTTGGACACACTTTGTGTGCCCCTTCTCCAATGTCCATAGCCCACCAAAACTACCTTCTTCCTCGAGTGATCTCCATGCCTATTCCAAGTCTCGCATGAATGGTTTATATAACCTTTTAAGAGGTGGTTTCCAAACCATCACACCCTTTCACAAAGGTTTCCTTTAAACGATTATTTAATTAGATACATTTATTCCTCCACTTTTAAAAAGAGTTTATATAAATACTCCTTATTAATGCCCATTTTAACCAAAAGAGCATAATATTCCTTATTTTTCTATCTCCCTTCCTAAATAAAGGGTCTGATAACCTTTATTCCCTCATAGTTTTAAAGGATTATTCATAAAATAATTTCTTTTTCATTTTGGAGAAAAAGTCCCATAACAGTCTTATTTGATTTTGAAAAAGCTTATGATAGAGTGGTCCTTCATTTTGTTGATTCTAGAACCCTTTGATTTTTCTAAAAAAATTTGTAATATGATAAAAGTGTTGTGCAATGATGTTTATATTCAAATTAGCATTAATGGATCACTAACTGAACCATTCATTTTGCAAAGATCCATTAGACAAGAATGTCTACTTGCACCTACCCTCTGTGTAATTGCCTTTAATACTCTGTATTATATCTTAAGATCTAGTTGTTTTGAGGATAGAGTTAAAATAATTTCTTTACCTAATAAAGGGACACTTTTGAATATCCAATTTGCTAATGATACTGCTCTCTTCTCTGAATTGGAAGAAATTTTAAAAAACTTAATTAATAGACTTAATATATATTTTCTGACATCTAGAGCAAAAATTTCTAAAAATAAGTCTATTATATTAAGTTGGACAGATTCATCTCCTGATTGGTTTAATAAATACAATCGGCAATGGGGTGGACCTTCTATACAAATAAAGTACCTTGGGACTCCCTTCGTTATGAACCCCTCATTGAAAAATATGTGGGATTGGATGTATTGCAAAATTGAAAAGAAATTTTATAAAATAGAATCATCATTATTTGTCCTTGGCTAGTACGTTCCAAGTATGTCAAAAAATTCTTTCATTATAGAGTACTTATTATGCCTCTACCTAGTTATTTGGCAACTATCAAATTGAAAATGTTCAAAAACCAATCAAAAGTTTCCTTTGGTCTAATAATAAAGGTAAAAGAAAGAGGCATGCTATAAATTGGAATTAGTGTCGTCTGGACAAAGATAAAGGTGATTTAGGTTTGAAGAACTTGAAAATCTAGGGTGTGGCATTGGCCACAAAATGGATTGTCAACGCTTTAAATGATAATAAACCTTAAAAGATATTAATAAGGAATAATATTCAATTAGTTGTTCCAAGAAAAGATAAACAATGGAGAGGCCTCCACCCACATGACATCTTGTTTAGGAATTTTTTAGTGAAGCCTTTAGGCTCTAATGTTTTTAGCAACATATGGAGGGCATGGGAGACTATAAGGGATTTGATCAAAGACAGTGATGCTTTTAAAAGAGAAGAGGGTAAATTCTTCAATTTCATATCTATATGATGGAATCTACATTGAAATAATAAACCCCTTGTCTTGTTACAAGAATGCTCTGCTAAGGCTTGGTACAATAAAGGAATTTTTGATTTCGACATCTTCGAATCTAATTTTATTGAAAACTAATTGCATTTCAAAGCCAAATACTCTCTGCCTAATTCCCATAAAAGAACATTCTTTATCTAACTAAAAGCATTGTTTAATGCCAAGTTTTATGTTGAGATGAAATTTAACACTGAGATAATTAAGAATTTGCAATGGAGTGATGGCTTTGCTTTCTTCAATATTAGTGCTACTAAACTGTACAAATTACTAACAAAGTCCCTAGAGGTGCTAACCCATGCCAAAACCATTTGGAATGTCAATATTGATGAAAAATTTTGATCTATCATCCTCAAATTTTATTGGTGCAAGTACTTAGAACCTAAAAATATTGTTTTAGATGGCTCCTATTGATTAAAAAACTTCTTGTTAGTTCTTCTGTTCATTGTACTGATTCTTTTAATATGAATTGTGCTGTTTGCAATGTCCATGAAGACTTTAACCATCTCTTTTTTTTATTACACCTATGCTAAGTTTATTTAAGCTTTGTTTATGGGCAATATTCTTAGGTGGAATATTAGGAAAAAATTCTTGGCATGAAATCTTATTTGGTTTTGTTAGTGGCTTAAATGCAAAGCTTAATTTCTTTTGACTTGTTATTTCCATTGAGATTTTATAGTTTATCTAGAAAAAAAAGAAATGAGAATGTTTTCCAAGCCAAAAGAAGGCACCTTATGATGTCTACCGAAAGACTCAACTTCTATAATATTGTTTTACATATTACAATGGCTGGAGATTTCTAAAGAAAGATTCATGAAGATTGTAGATGAAGGTTTAGCAATGGTATATAAATCAAATATCAAATTTGCTCAGTTTTGGCCCCATGACATAAGGAAGCCAAATATGAAATTCATCAAAAAATACATGGAATTTCAAAATCAATATTGCAAAGTTCACAAATATGAGAAGATTATGGATGATGATGTTGGTCTTGAAGTCAAAAATTAAAATTTTGATAACAGTGACAGCAGGGATACAATTTGTCCTCCCATTAGTACTTTTGAATGTGATGCTTATAAAGAAAACAACAATCAGAAATGTTGTTGAGAGTAAATACATGGAACTATTACTAGTTTTTTGACTGTTTTTAGCTTCTAGCCTTTTTTACTAAGTTTAAATACTGTAGATGGATACATGGAACTACTACTAGTCTATGACTATGTTTCGCTACTGCAGAAGGATATACTGTATTTGTGTTATCTCCTAGTTTCTCACTATATAGTGTTGTGTTGATCCATATTTTGCTATTGGACAACTGATTGCTGGACCTTATTGGTGGTTTTGATATGTTCGCAAATGTGTAAATGCCCAGTTGGGGCGGATGTGGTCTCCTTGACACATCCATACTATAACCTGTTCTTATTTTAGTAATAGATCATCATTTTTTTTTTTAAATACTTTCTTGAATGGTATTGCACCAACTTCAAGGGTCAAATATCCAACACAAACCACTAGAAAAGGATGGATTCTTCAACCCTCTAATTGTCTACCATCCCAACTTGCACAAATATGTTACTCATCACATGTTCAAACACATGATTCATCCATTCCAAAATACAATTTTACTAAATAGAAGCTAGCCGAATAGTCTTCTACTTGCAAAGACCATAACAAATTGCCTACTCAACTTGTAATGAAAGAAAACAAGCAATGAACATCCACACAACAACACAAGTTAGCCATGGCACAATATTTACCCTGGAGAAACTAGAATAGGGAGAAAATTCCAACAAGAAATCCACTAAAATTGCAGTTTTACAAGTCTTATAGCCCCTCCAAGGCCAATTGGGATGTCAAATCAATATGAAACATCCTCATGCTTGCAAACGTGCTTTGCAACTTTCGTGGGAAAGTGCCAAAATGACCACTAAAGAATCAACCAACATTAAGGAACATCAAACTAGCTGATACAACCTCCAAGCAATGCTCATCTCAACCAATACACTGCAAATAACGAATGATGGATGAAAATGTCACTCCAATGCTCCTAATGCTTCACATTGCTCACCATTGCCTTTTGACGACACATGGACATTATAGAGAATCTTGGGCGAAAATAGAAGCCCAAATGACAATAAATTGAAGACAAAACACTTGTGTCATTTCCTCTTCTTGCACATTCAGTTCGAACAAAACCATTGGTTCCCATCAATCAGCAATGGCAAAACCTCCTCAGCCCTTTCAAAATTGTTGCTTTTTCAATAGGGGCAATTTCAGAATCTACTCGACAGAACTCTCTCTTTTGCAATAGGGGGCAATTGCATAACCACTGTTTTGCATCAACTCGTGTCTTCCAACTTCTAGAAGCCATAACTTATGCATACAGTATAAAAAAGAGGTGCTTTTCTTAAAGTGCATAATTCTGTCAAAGGAATCTGCATATGTAATAATATTCAAGTTTTGATGCCACCAAAGTACCATTTTCACCCCTGCAACTAAGAAGAAATCCTAGTTATCAAGATATTTCATTTATCACAAGCATATTTCAATTCTACTCATGCAACACAAGGGTCCAACTACATTGTTCATGCCCTGATGCAATGCATTCATTCAGGGCCCTAAATAATAAACTGATTAAGTTTGCTGGAATCATCTCAAGTTTATAGTAATGAATACAATTTCTATTAGAAGACTTGCTGATTCAGTCAAAAAGCGGAAAATAACAAATAATACATTAGTATTCAAAATCATAGAATTATTTATGAAACTTGAATTTGGTAATTTTCATATTTAATACAATGATTCCCCAAGAACATTAGTGTTATTTGTTGGTATACAAAAGGATCATGTCAGAACGTTGCATGCTCATTTAAACTTGTGTTGGAGTGTTTACTAACTTGAAGATATGTGAAATTATCTGTATCAAACGAAAGAGAACCTAAACTGATATGAACAAAACAAATATTAAATGAAGATATATGATTGTTGTAAGTACATATTTAGTGTCCAATATATTTCATTCATAATCTTGACCAAGAAATCTCACCAAGCAATGTAGGGGCTACTACGACAACTTCAACACAAGAATTGTTGAGATATTTCATCTCAAGGCATATTAAAATCTATTGTTTCAATTCAAACTCATTCCATAAAGAGATATCATCCTTTCCTACTAATAAAGCAATAAGGGTAGGATGCTCTCATATAACTCAGTGTATTTGCTTACTTTTCAGCAAGCTTGATTCTAATCGCATTTGCTCAATTTCAACAAGCCTGCTTTTGTTCTTACTGCCATTAATATTAAGACATCCACATTTATAAATAAGCATTCTCTCCAAATCAATTGTTTATAATATGAAAACTAGTGAACAACCTCCTTTAACAAATTAGGTGAACAGCATGGAATGGAGATGCATCTTCCATTTAGAAGAAAAACAAGTTGAAACGTGGTATCCATGTTTGACAGGGAGAAACTCGCCATGGAAGAACCTATCTCTCTTCTAATCTCCTTAGCATTGCCTCTGCAAAACTTTGTTGTCTAGAAAGATAAACAACTGTTGTTAAGAGTCACATTTGACAATGAATCAAATGTTTTAAATAAAAAGCTCATAACAGCACATGAAAATAAATTGCATGTTAACAATTAGCTAAATTGAATAGGTGCCAGAAAATTTTCAGTAAGCTCATAAATAAATTATTTTGGTTGAGTGAAGTTTATGATTTAAAATGTCAACTTTACAAAAGATTTAAGTTGAAATCATACACATACAAAGGACTGATAGCTCTGATGGTAGAGCACCCAGACAAGTATTTGAGAGGCCCTGAGTTCGAGTCTTAGCCAGTCCGTTTTTGCTAGGTACTAACACAACAATCTGGAAGCTCATATATGAATTAAATTGGTGGTGTGAAGCTTATAAATTTTAAATGCTAACCTAAGAGAAAGTTTAACTTGAAATCTCAGACTTACAAAATAGTTCAGTTGGTAGAGCACCCTGACCAGTATTTGGGATGTCCTAGTTTTGGCTAGGAATTATCACAACCATCTGAAAGCTCATATAAAAACTCAAGTTCACCTTTCATGAGCACTTTTTGTTGCACTAGTTTACTTGGTTTCAACTACCTAAATTACCTACTAGCATATTAAGCATCTTTCATCCATATGCCTTTGTTGAACCAGTACGACCAATGTGAGTTCTTGAGTTAGCCTTGCCAATAGACTTTCTAGTCATTCTAATTAACTTGATAGTAGGATATTATAATTTATCAGTATGCTTATGGCTTTGATATGCAAGCTATTAGAACATATGGTGATGAACAGACTGTTCTTGTATATGCCAATGCTAGGATTAAATGCTGGTGATTATTAAATATGGTCAAATAGGCATCATCATTATAACTAATTATGTTAAGATGCCTCAAATCAGCTTACAGGAGGTTCCTTGTCTTAATCTTTCTTTATTTTTACATGTAACTTCATTGCATATCAGGCAATTAAATAATCAGAATCTTTCAATTCCCGACTTCTCTCAAACTGCACTTCTAATAAACATTTTCACATCCTGGATGAAGTTTTCTGGAATCTAAAAAGGTATATTAGTCATCTAGAAATCATTTGGGATTGTTGTAGTAATTACTAACAATGAATTTGAAAGAAGTGTGGGGGTGGAACAGGAGAGGAGGATGTATGCAGTCTAGCCTGCAATTGTAGACTTAATATCTGCTACGAGGAGTTTTCAAGGGAAGGAGGCTCAGGACAGGCATTTATGCTCTTGTCCAATAGGACAAGGGACGTTGCCTTTAGGCATTCATCCACTCAACCATCAAGAGAGCACTTGACTGATATATCGAGTGAGCAATCACAAACCACAGTCCCACATAAGCTTCTCTCCCACAGCCAGAAAAGAGAGGGAAGGAAATAATGGGTTATTTTCCCAGTCTTCTAAGTGTAATTTATTGGTTTTGAGTGAGTTAGTTCATTATCTCTGAGTACAAAGGTGTGATCTATAATTGTTTTTAAAGTAAATTCCAAAATTTCCCTTTCCAGGTTAATAACACTTTGCATTTTTAGGAATCTTGGGTCATATAAACTGTATATTCCCCATTCAAAAGATAATCTTGAAGTTTGTAAGTTTATATGTCTGTTAGCCATAAACGGTTGCTGACTTCCAGGCATATTAAGGCAACATTGTTGATGTGTTTGATGCCTCTTCAAATAATTATTCAAACTGTTCATTTATCTGCTTCTCCTCTCCTTTGTTTCACATGTGATGTTCTACTAGAAGTAAGGCAGATTATAAACTTCTACAACCAAGACATCGAAGATCAAGTGGCAGGCCAAACAGGCAAGGTAAGAAGATTCTGATGCATATAAATTTTGCATTGATGTCTGCCATTAAAAATTTTGAGCCACATTCTTATAAGGATGCCCAAGGCAAGAATGTGGAAGTAGACTAAATTTGCAGCACCTATGGAAAACAACACCGTGGTTTTGGTTGTATTTCCTCCTTGATAGAAACCCATTGGATGCAAATTGGTTTATTGCACCAAGTAAAAGGCAGATAATTCCCTGTAAATGTAATGTCCCCATTTCCCGAGTGATCAACTAATGGAGTGGTTAGCCTATTCTATTCCCGTAGGCTAAGCCGGAGGGCTAAGGGAATAACCTAATTGGCTAGATAACATATTTAGTCAATTTTCTTACGGCAAATTGATGATGAGGATGGCTTGGTATATTTTGTGAGCTTATTGGTGAAGACAAAATAAATAAGATAATTTTCCCTAGAGATGAGCGACTAAGGAGGGAGAAAAAAAAAAGATGGAAATGCCTTGGTATATTTTGAGGAAAAATAAAATAAATTAAAATAATTTCCCTTGAGGTGGACGACCTAAGTGAAGGTCAAAAACATGAAATATGGAAGGCCTATGTGGTTCACTCCTCTTGGAGGATGGAAGGAAAAATAAGAAAAATAAAATACCTTGTCTAGGTCGGCCAAGGTGGAGGAAAGAAAACAAAATAAGTATTTTATTTGTGCATTTGGGCGCCTAAAGCGACGTCAGCCCTATGAGAGAAAATAATAAAATAAAATAAAGGAAATTGCCAAGAGGTCGGTCTTGAGGAGGTTATTTTGGAGGGCTATAAATAAAGGATGCCTTTGAATCATTTCATCATCATTCACATCATATTTTCTCTTGAGTTTATCCTCTTTGGCTGCAACTTAGGTTGGGCTTTCATTCCAAGGATGAAAACCCTCATGAATGTAGTGAGTTGGACAAAACCCTAGCTCATCATTGTGCAGGACTCATCATGGAGTTCTACTTGTGCTTCATTAGCGACATTTGGAGAGTTAGAGCATCATTGCAAATTCAGATTTGAAGATCAGATTTGGAGTAGCACTTTGGTGGCATTTTGTGAGCACATTGCATTAGGGTTTTACCCTAACTTGAGCGCCACTTTTGGAGCAGACTTGTGTGTCCATCTTGGAGGGCGATTTTGGCTTGTTTTGGAGCAGAAAACCCAAGGCGCACTTCATGGAAGATTCGCCCAGCTAGGGTTGGACATTTGACATCTATTTTGCTTGTATTTGGTATGTATCAGTATAATCATACTTTCTAGGTCTTATTTATAGTACAGAAATCTGGGCATTGTTTGACATTTTTGTGCCCTAGAATTTATTGTCAAAATCAGATCAGAATATTCAGATTTGTAGCAGCAGAGTTTTCTACATAAATTCAGATTTGGTTGTTGCATTTAGATGCCTTATGTTGTGTATTTCATGGTGGATTTCATGTTTGTTATGAATATCAACTTGTATCATCATTTGACATGTTTATTTGTCATGTTTGGGCATATATATGTTTGCTGTGATTACATGTTTGAAATCAGAAAATAAAATCAGAAAATTAGGGTTTTGAGCAGAAAACTAAAAAGCAGAAAATTAGTGCAGAATTCAGAAATTTATTTTCAGAATTTTAGGGCAAATCCCATTGCATATATTATAGTGGTATCAGAGCTTTGATCTTGCTAGTTTGGAGGGTTTATTCATGAATGAATCCTGAAGGTAGAAGATATATTTTTGCAATTTGGCTTTGAAGAAATATTTTACCAAAGTTTGTGGAGATTTGTGTCCAAATACCATTTTAGTACTGAAGGAATTTAATTGAAGGTGTGCATCAAGTTTGTATTCAGATTTGAGGGTTTGGTGATCATATTTCAGCGAGATTTCTGCTAGGGTTTTACCCTAGGGCGAGCGCCATCTCCAAGGAAGGTGAGTTCATCATAACCTAGCTGCCACCAAGGGAGATTCATAATCAGATTTAATTGCAGGTTTTAGCTTCATTTTGGAAGTTAATTTTGGAGAATCTCATTAAGGTTTGTACCCTAGGAAAGCGCCAATCATGGGAGAGCAAAAATTCAAACTTGGAGGGAGTATTGAAGGACTAAAACCCTAGACATATATGCAGATTTGATTGCAGGTTTACTTCAGATTTCATATCAGACATAATGGACAATATTTCAGCTTCATATTGAGGGTGTATATTTGTGTTGTGCATGTGTGGTTGATTTATGAATAATGGAAGATAGAGAAAAAACAAATTCTTTGCTTAAATCTCTTAGGCAAAGTCGGGTTGAATTGAAAAGGGGGTTGGATCAATGGAGGTATGAACTAGAAGCCACAAAAATCATTGATGAATACTAGGGTTTATCAGATGATTTCAAGAAAGAGATGTCCTTTGATTTTTTTGAGAATACATGAAGATGGGAATCTAGGAAAAAGAGATCTATATAACTACATCAAAAAATTGAGAAGAGAAGAAGAAAAATCAGAAGTTACCCAAAAGATCATTGAGAAAAAGGAAGTAAAGAAGAAAGAGAAGTAAGAAGAATTGCTTCCTTGTGATTTATAGCCTGCAAGTGATCCTAAGAAGAGCAAAAATTAGTTGAGAAGAGAACAACGTTGTTTCACATGCCTAGAAGTTTGGACACCTAATCATACTTGTGGAAACCCTAAGGAAGATGAAGCGTTGCTCACAAGTTCACTACAGCAGGATGATGATATGGACAAAAAAAATCATTTCATGCATCCACAAGTGAGGAGTACATGAGTCTTGATGACAACAAGGTAGAAGAGTATGCTGTTATGGAGTTTGCCAAACCAGCAGTGATTCATCAGCCACATGAAGGTCTGAGTTCTTTTGATGATCCATTACTTGAGCATAGCATTGTCTCACCACCTCTACATTATAGTTACAAGGAATCAATTTGTGAGTTGGGTGACTTTGAAGGTGATATTGTTCATACATACAAAGGCAATACTAATTTGCTATGTGATGAGCAAAATGAATTTGATGAATTGGATCGAAGACCTTTAGTATGGCAAGATTTGAAGGTTCAAGAAGAGGATGTTGTACATACACTTTGTGGACTAGCAAATAATGATGGGTATACTTCCGTTGAAGAAGAGTATGTTGAAAAATGTGTGAACATTCTTGATTCAGATCTGAGGAAGAAATTGACCATTAAGGGAGAGCTCCATGAGCCTACTTGTGTTTTGACACCATGTTATTATGATGATGATTCTTTGATTGAGCATAATGCTGTCCTAGCTTCAAAGCATGAATTATGTGAAGAAAATGTCATGGAGGTAGCTGATTTTGAGAGGTATGATTTTGAAGACAAATCAGAAAATTCATTACATGAAGATTATCTTAATCATAGGTCCCATGAGTCACATCATTTGGAGAACTAGTTGAAGGTCAATAAAGATATGATTGTTGCAGCCTTAACACATTTGGATAACACTCACAAGATGATTGAAGATCATTTTTGGAAGGCTCAACTTGAAGGAGAGAAACTATCTTTTGATTTGCAGGTACTCAAATAAGCTTTGGTAGCAATAAAATCAAATTATTTACATCTACTTTCAGATAGAGATCATCTCTTCAAGCTTGCTGAAATATATTCTAATGTATTGAGAGGAAAGGAAGAAGTTGATAAGCTTACCTTTGAGCTTAAGACTACGAAGGATTCCTCGAGTCATCAAATGGCCCTTCAAGAATCATAAAATCAGGTTAATGAGCTTTGATTAGAGCTACGCTTGGCTCACTTTTCATCATACAGATCAGAAAACCAGTCATCTAGGGCAGCCACACCTATGGAGCAATTTTCACATGAAGGTACAATTTGCAGCTATGGGATAGACATTATGACAAGTAATACACTTGGTATTCAGCTTGATACGCCTCTTGGATCAGCACATAAGGATGGGGTAGATGAAGGCTATGATGTCACTATTGGAGGGCCTGAAGCAAATTCTGATTATATGACTGCAAACAGAAGTTCACTATCTTCATACGATCATAGTTCATTATCTTCATATGATCATCAAGTGATGGGGAGGTTCTTTTTGGATGACATGGGTAAGTGGCATTATCTTGTTCAAGAATTTATAGACAAGCATGAGGTAATGTTTGTGGGACCAAGCTACATACAAGTTATTTCACTCCATAATGAAATTGCTAATCCTTGTTTCATGTCAACTCCACTACTTGGTATCACTTTGGGAAGACATAGGGTATGTGAAGGTTTTGATATCATGGTTTTCTTGGAGAGGTTGAGATCACAAGGGATACATCTACCTAAAGAGCTGATTATGGAAATCAAGAGATTGCCCTTAGGGAAGGTAATGCATTTTGACAATGTGTGGTTTACCAAAGGCAACACTCAATTGAAGTGGTTGTCAAATGAAAACTCCAACCTTGAACATGCAAATTTTTAGTCATTAGCTGCCAATGAACAAGTTTTTCACATGATAAAATGGATGAATTGGCAAAATAACTCTATGCAACTAGTTGTGGGGAGAATTTCAGACTTGACACAGTGGTCCACAACTCACACATTGGTGATTAATGGCTGTTCTATATGGTGGAACATAAAGTTTTCAGACTGTACATTGATGTTTGCAGCTGTTGGGATGGATTGGTGTGCATGATATTGTCACTACAGCGTTGGGTGGTTGCATGATGATGAGATCCTATCATCTTATAACAGCAGAAGCATTCGTGGCATGATCATAGGTCTGATTTTCTGTTTTCATAGTGCTGTCCTAATTTATATCAACAACCTAGAGTGGATTGGCATATTTGTTTATTCACATGTGATGGACACTTTTCACATCCATATGAGATCATTCAGATTTAGATGGATAGTTGGTAATGATAACATGATGAGAGACACCTATCTCTTCATTTTCAGTTGGTGTGATGGTGTAATAATTTGGGATCCAGGTATTGGTGTGATTGGTACAAGACTTCACAGGGATCTTGGTGAGTTGCTTCACAACTTTTGGTTGAGGGATGTTTGTATTAGAGTGGAGTAGCGGAAGGATTGGTGCAAGTGCTCGTGCTTCAGAGATCAGGATTATGATATCATATATCTCATGTTGATAGGCATGACATTCTTTAGGGCTTTGGATATGTATGATGCTTTGTCTTTGATAGACTTAGCATTTGTGGATAGTAAGAGAGTGGATGACACTTGTGGTTGATGATTTGGTATTCTTGTTCCCACAGCTACACAGATAGATTGCATGGAGGAGCAAAATTTCAGAATTTGGGGGATGGAGCCGGATTGAGTTCGAGTGTGTATGGCTGGTTTTGTCTCATTGCTGACCACCGAAACTCACTTTGCATATCATTCCTCATATTCACTATGGGAGATGTAGCCACAGGTTGAGGAGTAGGGTGATCACGGAGTACTTGATTGGATGGAGAGACTTGCCACTTGAGGATGTTTTGCAATATCAAGGCTTGCAATTGCTTGTGGGAAAGCAATTTCGGGAAGGGATGTAAGATCCATGTCTTATATAATCTGAATTTTTTCCCTTTGCTGGTCTGAAAATTTCTGATTTATTTTTCTTGCAATGTACTTAGGGTTTTGAGTTTTTGTTTTCAACAACGAGTTTACAATATCATGAAGATTGAAAGGTTGCAAACATACATGAAATGAACATAAAACATTGATATTATGCCATCAAACAATGCACATAAACATAGATAAACATACCCGGTATTGAAAGCTTATCTCCTTTATTGAATTGAGAGCTGATTGCAAATGATATTCGCTGTGAATTACAATCAGTCAAGTCTGATTTGAATTTCAGACCTTCAAATACATCCAAAAGCGCCAAAATATAGGTCCAAACCCTAGCCGTATGAATGGAAGATGAAGCTCTATGAAGTATTGATGAAATACCTAGCAAAGTATGACTGAAAAGCAACTGTAGTAGCCAAACTGAGGTCTGATATGACTGTCATAAACCCTGTAACAGTTGATGCAAGATCTGATCACAAACCCTAGTCAAAAAGTGTGCAAGAACTCTAATTTGGATCGCTATAGGCTGGAATTGAAGCGATTTGACCCTAGAATGATGTAAAACCCTTATTCCTTTGAAATGAGCTGATCAAACCCTCAAACATATAGCTGATATGAACCTAATAAAGTCTGATATGAAATTCCAGCAAGCTGTATGATTTAAACACACTCAAATATGCCTCCAAAATGATGCACCAATATGCCAAAGTGAAACAATGAGACCCTAGGAGCAAAATATCATCAATTTATAACCCGATTTGCCTTATTCTTCAATGACCCTGCAAATAATTCCTTCAAACCCTAGCTGAAACTGAAATGCTCATGAAACTCAAGAAGTTTGAAGCCATGTCTTCACAAAAATCCTCTGGTTAAGCACAATGATGAACTCCATATGAATTCACCTCTCAAAGTGGATTGGGATCATCTCCAAACCACAATAATTCAAGGGAACACCACCTTGAACAAACTGAAAATCACTTTCAGTCGAGAGCAAATACTCAAAATGCAAAGTTTACCAAACGATCAAGATGTCAAAAATGATGCCAATGACCTCTTTTTATACTTTTCTCCTTGGGCAACCCAATTAGACAAAATTAAACAATTTTCAAGTCCACCGCCAATATCAAATCTTTAATTTGATATTTTATTAAATATTTTCTCCTTATACACCTTAGAAGCCAATCCATGAAATAATAAAATAATATTATTTTATTATTTTTTTGCCTTTTCTCCCTAGGCGCCGATTTTTCTCGGCAAAAATAATATTTTTTATTATTTTTTCTTCTCTCTCCTTGAGCGCCGATTTTGCCCAGTAAAATAAATTTTTTTCTTTTCCTTGGCATCAATTTCCATTGGGAAAAATAAATAAATAAAAATATAATAAAAAATTATATTTTATTTATTTTACCACTTTTTATTTTCCAAGCCCTTGATTTTTGCCTTGGCTAAAATAACATTATTTTTGGCTTTATAAAATAATATAAAATATTGCTAGCTAAAAATACAAATAAAATAGAGTGTTGAGCCAACTTTTTAGTTTCCAAGCTTCCAAGGTCCTAGCTCAACCACAAATCATTCCCTTACTAATAGAGTTAGCCTACTGGAATGGTGAATAGGCCAACAAACTCCTCCATAGATGATCACTCCAGAAATGGGGACATGACAAGGGAGGACTGTAATGTCCCCATTTTCTGAGTGATCACCTAACAGATTGGTTAGCCTATTCTATTCCCATTGGCTAAGTCGGAGGGCTAAGGGAATAACCTAATTGACTAGATATCATATTTAGTCAATTTTCTTAGGGCAAATTGATGATGAGGATAGCTTGGTATATTTTTGTGAGCTTATTGGTGAAGTCAAAATAAATAAGATAATTTGCCCTAAAGATGAGCAACCAAGGAGAGAGAAAAAAAAGGAACGAGAGAAAGGAGAAAAGAACGATGGAAATGCCTTGGGATATTTTGAGGAAAAATAAATTAAATTAAAATAATTTCCCTTGAGGTGGACGACCTAAGTGAAGGTCAAAAACATGAAATATGGAATGCCTATATGGTTCGCTCCTCTTGGAGGATGGATGGAAAAATTAGAAAAATAAAATACCTTGTCTAGGTCGGCCAAGGTGGAGGAAAGAAAACAAAATAAATATTTTATTTGTGCATTTGGGCGCCTAGAGGGACGTTGGCCCTATGGGAGAAAATAATAAAATAAAATAAAGGAAATTGCCAAGAGGAGGTCGGCCTTGAGGAGATTATTTTGGAGGGCTATAGATAAAGGATGTATTTGAGTCATTTCATCATCATTCACATCATATTTTCTCTTGAGTTTATACTCCTTGGCTGCAACTTAGGTTGGGCTTTCATTCCAAGGACGAAAACCCTTGTGAATGTGGTGAGTTGGATGAAACCCTAACTCAACATTGTGGAGGACTCATCACGGAGTTCTACTTGTGCTTCATTGGCAACATTTAGAGAGTTAGAGCATCATTGCAAATTCAGATTTGAAGATCAGTTTTGGAGCAGCACTTTGGTGGCATTTTGTGAGCACATTGCATTAGGGTTTTACCCTAACTTGAGTGCCACTTTTGGAGCAGACTTGTGCACCCATCTTGGAAGGCAATTTTGGCTTGTTTTAGAGCAGAAAACCCTAGGTGCACTTCATGGAGGATTCGCCCAGCTAGGGTTGGACTTTGACATCTATTTTGCTTGTATTTGGTATGTATAATCATACTTTCTAGGTCTGATTTATACTACAGAAATCTGGGTATTGTTTGGCATGTTTGTGCCCTAGAATTTATTGTAAAAATCAGATCAGAATATTCAGATTTGTAGCAGCAGAGTTTTCTACAGAAAATCAGATTTGGTTGTTGCATTTGGATGCCCTATGTTGTGTTTTTCATGGTGGATTTCATGCTTGTTATGAATATCAACTTGTAGCATTATTTGCCATGTTTATTTGTCATGTTTGGGCATATATATGTTTGCTGTGATTACATGTTCGAAATCAGAAAATTAGGGTTTTGAGCAGAAAACTAAAAAGCAGAAAATTAGTGCAGAATTCAGAAATTTATTTTCAAAATTTTAGGGCAGATCACATTGGGGATATTACAGTAAACGTACAAAGCTAGGCTGGTCACAAGGTTTTGTGTGGAAGGGAAGATTATGAAAAAACTAATTCCCCTACAATCAAGATGGTGACTACCAGATTGTTGAGGGCTATTACATCACAGTTTAGCTAGATATTTAGGCAAATAGAAATGAAAGGTGTTTGCTTCACTGACAATTTGGAAGCAGGACTGTATATATCAACCACAAGGATTCAATGTTGCATGTGTGAAGGCTCTTTATGAGTTATTGCAGGCCACAAGCATGTTGAATATAAAGATTAATAAACATATTGTTTTATCTGGATTCAGGAGTCCTAATCTAAATCATTATGGAAAAAGAACATGCAATGATATCAGAATATTAGTGGGGTATGTGAATGATCTTATCACCACAGTTTTTGATAGAAGTCAAGAACATTATATATATGTTTCCAATTGAAGGATGCACTTGTCAAGACGGGAGTTTTGAACCCATGCTTGCCTCTTTTTGCTCTCAGGTTTGTATGCTGGCTTCTATAGTCTGAAAGGATAAAAAGATGAGAAAGGTATCACAAATGGTTGGATCGTGAGTGCTACATGATCTAGCACTTCCGCCTTGGGATCCTAAAGAATCACACGCGGGTTGGTTAGTATTGGCAAGCCTAATGTCCAGTGGACAGGAGTAGCTTTGCAGACCATATTTTCAGTTTCCATTTGAAAAACGGAAAAGCCACTCAAAGGATTGGGGTGGGGTGAGGGGGTTGATAATGATTCACAGAGGGAGAGTGAAGGGCTTTAAAAGTGGGGGGGTTGAATTGCAGAAGTCTACGAGTGAACAAACTTGAGTGTAGCACTCAGCAGACATTGGTGGCAAATTGACCCTCATAGTGGCAATTGTGTTTTGATTAACAGTGCCAAGGGTTGTTGAAAATGGAGGAAGTATGTACCTGATGGGTCCCAAGCAGCTGAACTCGATGATGCTACATAATAATCTATATCTGTGGCTCCTCATCATTGATTTTAATCAAATGTTGCTCATTATCGAAATGTTGTGCATTTCAAGCTGCTCTCAGTTGCAGGTTGGAATCATATAGCTGCTTTATGTTCTTCTTCTTCATCCTTCTATCGACTTGGACATAATGAGCCAAATTTATAGCCAAGGCCTCAAGTCTAGAACTTTGTCGAGGTGCCATTGTTTGTGATTTGAAGATAAAATGCAGTTGAGTGTTGCTCTGCTTTTCAGAATTTTTGATATGACTACATCTATTACAAATCTGGGTATGGTATCTAGGGGGCAATCTGAGTGTCACTGAATTCCTTCTGCCAGAATAATTAATAAATTTTCCTGGCATAATGGTGCAAGGACACCTAATATGGTGTGGCATCAGCTTGAAGAGCATCCATACACCATCATTTGTTCTGTTAGTGGCACTTAACAGAAGAACTTAAGAGCTTGTCTGAGTTACCAACTACCTTAAGACGTTCAATTTTATATCCCGTCCTAGAAACTTGGTGGAACATGGTAATTTTATGATGTGAGTTTGATGGAGATAGAGGGGAAAGCTGAGTACATCTCAGCATAAAATTACCATGTTTCACCAAGTTTCCATCAAACTCACATCATAAAATTACCATGTTCCACCAAATTTCCAGGACAGGGATGGCAGAGATGGGGTGATGTGTTCCCTAGACAGCTTTTCCGGGAGGCCATTTTTTAAGGGGACAACAGGGAACAACAATTAAAGAAATAGGGAAAATTTAAAAATATAGAAAATGTCAAGTATTCATATGATAAGGCATTCACCATATACATTATGGAACCTTATTACATAACATTAGAGCTGAATTGAGATTTCACCTCAACTGTCATCCCACCCTTGTTATTATTGTTATTCTATTGTAGCCATGAGGACATTGGAGATATATTTGTAATCTTTGTATCTCATAAAGCTAAAGAAATCCCAATCACTATCATGATAAATTATTCACTTCGACAGACATTATTTTTTCCCAATTCTTGGAAAATCCATTACTACCTACAAACTTGTAAAAACAAGACAAAATCACAAAACATTGAGTTGTTTTCCACAACATTAAAAGTACACAAACATGTGTGCCAGACAGGGTTTGCATGCTTGTGGAGCATGCCAACCTCAATAATGCATATATTCCACTAAAATCATACAACAGTCAAGTAATAACTATTCCACTCTTTTTTTTTGGTCCAAAAGAGCTACAAATGAAGTGTTGAGAAGACATGGCTTATTGCAACGCTTACCTATATACAATGAAAACAGAGATGAAAGAAAAAAAAATGAAAATGGGGGTTCACCTACATATCATCTCCTTCTTCAGTTCAGTGAAAGAGCTTTAGCAAGCCATAAGTAACAGACATGGAAATCCATCCTCCAATAAGCACTCTAAGGCCTCCTTTCACTAGAGAAGCTCAGCCAAAGTAAGCTCCTACAGCCCTAAACATTAGAAGTGCCAAACTGGAAACCCCTGCAAGCACCCCAACTCTAACATTATAATCCCCAAGGAAGGCCATAGAGATCAAAGGCAAAAAAAGCTCCAATAGAAAATGCCAGGGCCAATGCACAAGTTGCTTGAAGAGGGTTTGTAAGGGCCGCATTTTTGCTACTGTGTAACAAACATTTCAGATCACACTCAGTCACATTTGAGACCAGCATTACTGCAACCAATGTCAGTTGGGCATCCCATACTGCTGCTGCTCAGAATCAGATGGATCAAAACTCCTGCCCTACTACTTTTTTACAAGTTTGGGCCATATGGGACGTCTAGATGTCCCCTGGTCATCCCCTAATGTTTACTAGCATTTCCTATTTATTCTTTGCCATTTCCAAAAGTTTTCCTAACATTTATGGGGGTTGAGGATGGCAAGGGGACGTTTATGACCTATCCCCACATCCTGGAAATGTTTCCATTCAGGGATGGGGTTAAACAATATAGATGCATCCTAGGGTACATAGTAAAATTATTGAAAGAATATGAGCAGTAAATGTGTTCCTTGAAATGGAAAAGCGTGTTGATGAAATTTTTATCATCAATTTTACAAGGTTGCACAGAGACTGGTACTGGTATCGGTACTGGTACGTCTATTTTTGAAAAATAGGAGACGGGGGTACTTGGAGATGCCATTTTTTTTTAATATAATTTAATAATTTTAAAAATATATTAATATGCTAACATTAAAATTGAAAATATTATGAAATTGAACTTTCAAAACAAGAGAACTAGTAAAGTTTAACATTAACTTTGAAGTTTAAACACAGAAAATGTCAAAGAGTTCATACTACATATCGATATTACATATTGAAATTCAAAAATGTTGATAGCCTAGTAGGCTGATATGCATATAGAAAACAAAAATCAGAAATCTATGTCATCCATCTCTAGGTCCTCAGCTATGATGCTCTCCAAATACTCATCACTCTCAAGCTCAGGTTCCTCTGATGGTAGTAGAATTGGGGGTAGATAACTGAGGCCATCTGCTTCAACCGTTTCATCAACCAAGGCTGCAGCTTCTCCATCAGCTGAAATTTGGTCCCATTTTGCTGAAGGACCCTCCTTGTACCCAGGTTCTACATGAGACAGAAGGCGAAGTGAGCTATGAATGTACACTAGGTTCTCCGCTTTCTTTGACGCCAACTGGTTCCTTTTCTGTGAATGAATAAAACCATAAGTACTCCAATTCCTGTCACAAGATGAAGAGCTGGCTACTTGTGAGAGCAATCTTATTGCAAATGATTGCAATTTAGGGGTTTCACCTCCATGGTTCCACCACCACTCTACAGGGTCTTTCTTTGCATGCATATCATATATGGCTTCCATGGAAGAAAAGTCACCATGCCCACGTGAAAACTTATTCCATTGAGTCCTCATAATTGAAGCATCCTCACCTCGGCCATAAATCTTTTTTATTGCTGCCCAAAATCCCTTCATTACCTCTCTATCCTCATATGGAGCCCTCTTATTGGTTGCTTGTAGATCATACCATTTAGGATTCAAGGCATAGGCAGCACAATGAAGGGGTGTGTTAAGTTTGTTCCATCTTCCATGTATCTTTTCTTCTAGCAAGGGATATAGAGAAGTATCTCTTGTATTTGTTATTTTCTTAATTCTTTCACACATGGAATCTATTTCTTCATAAATTTCTCCCAAACATGGCTTGTCTGAATCAACAAATTTGATCACCTCACATATGGGCTTAATAAAGTCCACAACAAATCTAACATCAGTCCAAAAATGCTCATCAAGGACCATACTTCTCACCTCAACTGCAATATCTGATGTAGATTGTCTCCAAGCTACCCATGCATCACTAACTACTATGGCACACAAAGCTCCTTTGACTTCTTGGAGACGGTCAAGAAGAATAAAATAAGAAGCAAACCGTGTATTAGTAGGTTTGAGAAGTTCCACCTTGGCAAATTTTCGATAAATGGCTTGTGTGTGGTGATGGTTACATATGAACATCTGTGTTTTTCTGCCCTTTTCAATGAGATCTGAGATCCACTGGAACTTGCCAATATCTTTGAGTGCATTATTCAACGAATGCACACAACATGGTGTCCAAAATATATGCCTATACTTTTTTTGCACCAACATGCCTACTGCCTTACAAACAGGGGCAGCATCTGTAACAACTTGGACTACATGTGATGCCCCCACCTCCTCAATGCCCTCACACAGCTGGTTATGAAGGAACTCTGCATTTTTTTCTTGTCTTGAACAATCTATTGCCTTCAAAAAATAAGGCCCTTTGCTGCATGTTACCATGATATTAAGTAGTGGACGATTTCTAGCATCTGTCCACCCATCCATCACAATACTGCATCCTTCTACAGACCACACTCTTTTCAATGGTGCAGTTTGTTGCTCTAATCGAGTTTTTTCTTTATCAATTAGAGTAGTGCGAAGCTTTTCATACCCAGGTGGTTTATATCCAGCTGGTCCATTGTTGATAGATTGGACCATCTCAGTGTAGAAAGGTGAGCGAGCAACATTAAATGGGATTCCATTTGCATAAAAGAAGCGTGCAATCGCTTCATCAATTGCATCTCAACCTTGCACATCAAATAATCTTCCAATGGGGTTTGAGCTGCCAATGTTTGATCTCTTGCGAGAATATCCCCCTCCTAAATCTTCTCTTGTCACATCTCGAGAAGACACATCCACCTCTGACTCTCTATTCTGAGATTGACTTGCACCAATTGCCCCTGTTGTTGAAGTATGAGAGCTCAAAAGAGACACTTTCCCATCAGCCCTTTCTTGATCCCTAATAGCGTCATGTCGTTCTACATCATTTGTACAAGGATCGACACCTTTTCCAGGTATGCGAAGGAAATGAGCCTTCACCCTCGTGTAAGTACCTTGAAATGGCTTGATATCACAAAGCTTACATTTGATGGTGGATGTTCCACCTAACCCCTTTGGCCCTAGAATGCGATTGCAATACTTCCACAATGGGTACATGCCTTGTTTTCCCCCACCTGACATATCTCAGCCTGCAACAAAATGAGAAAGACAGTCAATCATTTCAATTTAAAATTAAAACAGTAAAAAAATTGTTATAATATTAAAATATTTAAATTAAAACAGTATTACTGTATTACAGTTTACTGTATTGTTACAAAACAGATCATGCGGGAGCCAGTAACATTAGTCTATACTTATAGTTTTTAGTCTCGGCTCAGTTTATCTTAGGATTAGGTTTAATTTAGGTCTCATGGAGCTTCCTCTCCTAATTGGAAGAGAGGTTAATCCTCACACATTGCTCCATTTTTTGGTGTGTTTTGAAAGACCAATTAGAACACTAACATGTTCTCACTTGAAGACAATCTCCTCGTATCATAAAGACAAGATACTGTATTACATGGCAGTACAGGGACATATAGAATTCTTTATACATCCTCAAGAAGAAAGCATGCACCATGCGTGCTAAGATAATAGCTGCAGTCATGAATCACTTGCTTAGATAAAACCCTTGAGATATGCTATAAGCCAATAGGCAGTTCTCCTACTCTTAAGTTCTTGACTCTCTAATGAGTCTGTCTCGTGGGCATTTTAACCAATTGTCATGCAGGTACTGAAGTTTTAAACCTTCATTGTGATGGCATGGTATAACTCATGTGCGAGTAGATGTCCCACCCTACTTTGAGTTTGAATCAAAACGTGCCCTATCGAACAGAAAACGTGCCCTACTTTGAGTTTGAATTTGAGTTTGAATCAAAAAAACGAACAGAAAACGTGCCCTACCGTCGCGAAATCCTCAAACGTTGTTGTGAAATCCGGAATCCCTCAAATGCTGTCGCGAAATCCTCAAACGCCCTCGGGATATCTTCAAATGCCCTCGAAAAATCTTCAAACGTGCCTCTGTGCCGCTGCGGAGGATGTCGTGAAAAGAACGAATGAAAAAAAAATGCGAACTTTGGTTTTCTATTGTTGGAGACGTGCGGGAGACAACAAGTGAAGTCTCCTCCTACGAGGGACGTTTCCCCATGAGAATCCGAGACGGGAGACGCGTACCCGACCCGGAGATGCGTCTCCCTGCAACGCTGCAATTTTATTATAATGTTTTTTCATTTTCCATGTAAGGGATACTATCATGTGAATGTTATGGGTGTGGAGTAAAGATGAGTGGCATTTTCAAGGGTGATCAGAACCTTGGATTTTATAGAACTATTGACCATGGGTGCAAGGCTTGTGCATAGGAAATGCCTACTTAATGTTAATGTTAAGATCAATATTGAATGGAAGGGGGCATTACATCATACAACCAAGTAGAATGTCAAATGGAAAGTAGGAAATGGGGTGAACACATGAGTGGGGTGTGGATTATCAAAATTCCTAGGATGTATGTGTATCCTAGGGGTAGGTGCACGAGGGGTGTTTTGCACGTTTCATGATTAAACCACAAATGGATTTGGGCCTTTAACAGGAGGGGATAACTCTTTTGCACACAAAACCAAGGAGGGTAATCCTAAAAGATCCTACAAGACAATTAAAGAAAAATGAAGAACGATACTGCTTGCAAGCTATACCCTATGTGGAAGATAATCCAAAATATTTGTCACTACCTATTCTTCACACTAGTTTGTTGCTACGCCCTTAATCCTATAATGTGCATAGGGTTATGAATAGTCGGCTTGTGGCTGCCTTAACTCTTAATTAAGTTATATGGCCATTATTATAGTCATTCTTAGATAATTAAATTGTCCTAAGTGCTATATTTAGGTATCTAAGTCGTTCTGGGTGGTAACTAGGGCATATTTGGTATATATAGGAGCTAGTGGTTAGTTTATTATCATCATCTTGTCAGTTGTGTTCTTCTTGGAGACTTATGGAGGTTTGATGTAGTGTCCCTTGTGGAACCGTTAGCCAAGAATCTCCAAAAAAGTTTTCAAAACTTACAATCAACACAGATTCAAGCTTTCTGATCACCAAGTTCCCAATGTGGGCAAGGTGAGAGCATACAATCGGATTGTGGATAGTGGAAATAATCAACTGACTGGTTGCAGAGACCAGTATACAGAGAAACAAATAACAGACTGGTAACACTGACCAGTATACAATTCAACACCAAATTGGTGGATGTAAAATATCTTCCTGAAGCAAGGACCAGTTGATTCATGCCCACAATGGTGGATAAATAAAAATAATGATTGGCGGCTATGCCATCCAACGTTTTACAATGCTAATACAGAAATATTAAATGTTTCGGCGAATAACTTTCCAGAATATTACAATGTAATCTACTTCAACTTTTAGAATGTTTTTGGTGGTAAACCACACAAAAACTTACAATTTATAACAGCTGGAACCTTTCTAGTTAATTTCCAGATTTAATACTAAATTCCTTCTTGCAATGAAATGCCCAGAAAACAGATTTGGAACAGCAACTTGAACGTATAATAAACAGAGATAAATCTGTTGATTAATACCAATATACCTTGCCTTGTTGCTGACGTACAGTCCCTTGAAGATGCATAACAAATCTGAAAACACCTTGGAGTCACCTCAAATCACCCCTAAATGAGGCGGTTGAGTCCAAGAATATAATTCAGATTTAAAACAAGCTTCAACAAGCTTCCAAAAGGAAGCACTTCATTCCCTTGTTTGTATGACACCCTTTCTCTTTGTTGACTTCAAGCAAACAAAATGGTAAGTATTAAAACTAGTGTTACAAGACTCGAACTTGCCCAAGACTCGGCAGGCTGATTTTTGACTTGGACTTGGACTCGCCACCCAGACTCACCAAAGACTCGACAAATTGAAAAACCCATGAAATTCAGAGATTTTTAATGATTTTAAACTTGTTTCATGTAACCTTTAATAAATAAACCTTAAAGACACAATAAGCTCATCAAATAGAAGCTACTTTGATCACATACCCAAGTATACATCGATCGCATAAGTCTAAACACAAATTTTAGTTGAAGGAATAACACATTTAGATATATAAATATTGTCAAATGTATACAAAACTCAAGAGCATCAAAAGATCAAAACAAATATCAAAACAAAAACTAGAAGTCTATGGCTCAGAGGAGTCTGCATCACTCTACCCAATATCATGACAAGTCTTGCGTGGGCGTCTAAGATAGGTCTTGGATGATGATGCAACCATAATATTTGCCTGTCTCACTGGCACTCACACCAGCATCCAAGGTGTCTTCTCGTGCTCTATCCTCCTCTGCCATAGCTACTACCTCTGCCTCTCTACTTGGTCAACCCATGCAAGGTCCTCATCATTGAAGACAAGATCCTCAACCTTAGTGATCCAACCTAATTGTGGATCAACCTCCTCTAGTGTGATGGGCGATAAGTCACTACCCAAAATCTGTTTGTGGCAAAGGTAGTGCCCCTTTTGGGGGTAATGCCCCCAACGGGGTTGAGGGGCCTTGCCCCTCGCGGGGGTTTGGGGGTAGGAACCCTAGCGGGGTCGAGGGGCAGCACCCCTCGCGGGGTCCAAGGGAAGTGCCCCTGGCGTGTTCCCTGTCGCGATACCAAATTAAAGGCTTTGAGACCACAAAGACCTTCATGGCGTATGTCATTTTTCATAATTTTATTGCTTTTAAATAGCCTTCAAAAATCCTCCAAACCCTTCAAAAAACGCTTGACTTTCATGCTTTTACGTTTAACCGTTTTCCATTTTTTATAGTTTTTTTCCCCAATTTTCATTGATTTGGCGGAGTATCCCCAATGGGATGTGCCCTAAAATTCTGATTTTAGTTTTCTAAATTCTGCCCTAAATTTCTGCCTTTTAGTTTTCTGCTCAAAACCCTGATTTCTGATTTTATTTTTAGAAGTATAAACATTCATAGAAAGCCAATAAACATGCTCTAAACGTCCATAAAATGTACGCCAAATATGTATAATCATCAAAAAAAATATCAACCATGAGAATCAACCATCCAAAGACCAAACATGTACAAAATAAATCTAATTTCTGATTAAATAAGCCTGCTGCTCCAAATCTAAATATGCTGGTTTGTGATTACATCAAATCTATGGGCTCAAACATGATAAATATAGCCCAGATTTCTGCTCCTATAATGTTCAACCTAAATTAGGTTATACATACCATGGAATAGCAAAAATGACATCAAAATAATGAGGTCACCCTCCCAGGGAAGTGGCGCTCAACCTAGGGCATAAACCCTAGCCAAACTTCATCCAAGACTCCAAAAGGTGGCGCTCAAATTTGCTCCAAACTAATCTTCAAATGCTGCTCCAAATGATGTGACTTGAATGCTCAAACCCTCCAAATGAGGCGCACAAATCTAGGGTAAAACCCTAGCTCCAATGATGCACAAATGCCACAAGAAATCCGCTCCCAAAGCTGATCTAAAATCTGAAGATGCAAATCTGCTCCTCATCCACAAATCTCCAATGAAGTGCAATTGTGAACTCTGTATGAATCCACCTCCAAAGTGTGATTGAGTTTTCGTCCAATCCACTTATCTTCGTTAGGGTTTTCATCTGTAATGTCCCCTTTCCTAAGCGGTGTTAGTCTATACTTGGTTCACGTAGACTAACCAGTATGGTTAGGGAACTCTTGGAGTGTTCGTTGGATGGTTTTGGACATCTTGGCTAGAACTTACTATTTTTAGTAATTTTGGGTTTTGACCGTTTGGGGAAATTCAAGATTGGAGGTGGAGCATTTCGGAGAGACCTTTCCAACGGTCTATAGCTCATTGGATTCTGAGTTCATTTGGCCATTTATTTTAAAGTCCGTAATTTAATATTGCATATTTAATATTGGGACTTTATAATGCTAATGTCGGTGACTAAGTGAAAAATGTAAAATGCAAATAAAAGTCACTTTTTGGGACTTGGACACCTCTAGGGGAAATAAAGTGAATTTGTAATGTTATATTTCTCCTTTATGTGGGTCGACCCTCTTGATGGGAGTTATAAAAGCCAAAAGGAAAAGAAAACATTCATTCTCGACAATTGCATTTTATGATATTTGCTCTGCAAAGAGAACAACGGTTTGAAGAAAACCATCCATGGCTTTTGGAGACGAATCCTCTATTAGTGGCAGCATTCTGCAGGCGTGAGAGACCACCCAAGGGTGCTTCTGAGCAGCCATATTCAATGGTTGTATTTGTGCTTCATTTTCATTCAGTTTGAGAGTTTGGAGATCAGTCGCAGAGCATTTTTCAAAGCTATATCTTCTGGCACTTGTTATGATAATTTGAAGGGGACATTTATGAATATATTGCAGGTTATGGCGATTGGTTTCGTAGTGTTTTGAGGTGTTTTCTTCCCTCTATACTAGTTGTACCCTCTCTAGGCTAGGCCGTACAGTAGTGAGGGTTTGTTTGGGGTTTTGGATGCAAGTTTGGGTTTGTCCTTCTATTCAAGCCAGGCATGAGGGGCTACACACTACAGAATTAGGGATTAGAGTTTATTTCAGAGGTTTTAAAGGAGTTTTGACACTGCTGCACCCAGCTCAAGGGCCGTACCATCCTACCAGTTTGGACGCCAGCTTTAGTGGACTTCAAGTTGCAGTTAGAGGATGATTGGAGGGCAGTTTGTTGCATCTTTCTGATTGTAAACAGTCCTGTGAAGGACAGCAGATCACTCTGCTCTCATTTCTATCACTCCTACATGCTATGTATGTTGTTCATGACTGAAGAACTCTGATTTTTATCAACAGCGAAATGAGTATTTAAGAAAATTTATATTTTGGCTTTTCTACCTTGTGGGTATTGCTTAAATGTGTCTTGTAATGTATTTGGAATGAAATAAAGCATCTAGGTACTTCTACTTCATTGTATTTTCGAATATATATGCATGCATGTGTTTTCCTGTCAAATGCAAAAAACCCAAAATGCACCAGGTTTCGACTAAACATCAGAAATTATAAGGGGTGGGTTATTATAGTGGTATCAGAGCTGGTGCATCTTGTCAGCCCATGAAACAGTTTTATGAGTGAGTGGAAAGTTGTTTACACCCAAGAAACTCCGATTATTTATACTAGAGATACTCCACAGTGGCAGCCACCACAAGTACCAGAAGGTGAAACAATATCTGGGATTTTGGGTATGCACAGAAATTCCTCTAGTGACAGTGATGGTATCGCAAGAAATATGGGGGATAGAAACAAGAGACTGGAACAGCTGGATAGCCAAGATTCAAGAAGGGAGAGAGAGTTTGATCTTATGATAGACATGATGTCACAGATGTTAGCCAAACTGAACCAGGGTACTCCTATAACACAACCACATACAAAACCTGAGAGGGAGACAAGTGGTTCAAACAATAACAATCACAAACATGCAGGTCAGGGTAGTGGACATGCAGGCCAGGGTAGTGGGCATGGCACCAGGACTACCCCAGGATCGGTTCCCAAACCACTCCAGCCTACCTTTCCACGCAGAGAGGAGGCACCAGTTAATCAGGAGCTAGAGGTTCAGATTCCCATGGCAGATGATGTTAGGATACATGTAGAATATATGACACTTCCCCCTGATATCTGAGACATGCTGACATTTGAGCAGTTCATGAACCAAAAGAGGCAGAGAGGAGCTATGGGTGGTAGAGCACATAAAGCTAATCGGGACTACTAGCATGCATTGAGTAAAGTCCCTATGGATCGATTTGATGGGAGTGACAAGGTTTCAGCCAGAGCTTGGGTGTTGTTGACCTATTTTCCTCTGTTCAAAGTAAAATGGTCCACTCTTAAAATTCTCATTGAATCCATTTAAAGCCTGGTTTTGCAGACCCAAATGCCTTCAAATTTCATGTGTTTAGGGTCTTAGGGTTTTAAAAATTTGAAGAGTCATGTTCCTAAGGCCTTAAACCCTAACCTTAAGGGTATTCTGCAAGGGCGAGTGCTTTTTGTTCTATTTTCTGATTGACCTGCTATTGCCCACGAGGATCCTTAAAGTTATAACCTTGAGTCTAGGCAGGTCGTTCTTTCACCGGTCCCATCCGTCAAGTCACCGCCTATTCCCCGCGTTTTATATCCTAATGAGTCTTAAATCAATCGAGCCCCTTTGGTATTCATTCCCTAGCGCGGCCCCCTTTTAAAACAACTTTATTGCACGTGCAAAAAGGACTGTTTAAGTTATGCCGCGTTGAAGATCGAACGGTGGCGCAGGGTCGCAGGAGAATCTTTTCTACTGGGAAGATTCTATGCGCGGCCGCGAGATGGTGACACGTGGCCTGTTCCTTTGTTCTTTTATGGGTAGCGGCAGGCAGCTTCCGAGGATGCCACATGGTAGTATTTCGCGCGCCCACAGACTGCCGAGGCTGACGTCACATTCCTTCTGCGGGGTTGTGAAATGAAGACAACTATAAAGTGTGTTGTGGCCTATGGCCATAAGATCGATGACTCCGTCGGACGGTGCAGACTGCGCCAAGTGTCAAAGAACGAAGTGAAGAAGTGGGGCCGCAGTATTAAGGATCGAACAGTAGCGCGACGTCGCAGGGGAATCTTATCTGTAGGAGATATCCTCTGCGCGACTGTGAAATGTGGACACGTGGCCTTGTCTTGAGAAGAATGAAAAGATTCATGAAAGGAGAGCCACGTGGAGGGCTTAGCGCACTCCCGCGGAACCAAATGAGGTTGGCCATGTATTGGGTCGGCCCAATTGGAGGAGGTTAAGTTGGCTATAAATAAAGGCTCATTTGGAGTCATTTCATCATCCATTCATATCATATTTTCTCACTGAGATTTTCTCTTTGGCTGCAACAATTGTTGGGCTATATCCCAAGGACGAAAACCCTTGTGAATACGGTGAGTTGGACGAAAACCTAGCTCATCTTGTGGTGGACTCATAACGGAGTTCAATTGGCACTTCATTGGAGACTTGGAGCATATTGCATATTTAGATTTTCAGATCAGAATTGGAGCAGCATTATTTGTCGCATTTTGTGTTGTCATTGCACCAGGGTTTCACCCTAGATTGGAGTGCCACCTTTGGAGAAGGGCGATTTTGCTTGTGGGAGGCGATTTCATCATTTGGAGGGTTTCCAAACCCTAAACCTAGCAGCCGCCATCATCTTTGCAAGCACCGCCATTTTGGAGGGTTTGTTGTGCATCATTCATCATCATTTGGTATGTACAAACCTAGGGTTTAGATCTGATTTGGAAAGAAGCATTCCAGGCCATGTTTGATCATGTTTAGCCCATGATTTTGATGTAATTTTCAGTCATTATATTCAGATTTGTAACAGCAGAGATATATTCAGAAAATCAGACTTTTATGTTGCATTTGGATGGCTATATCTTGTGTATTTCTTGGTGAAATTCATGTTTGATATGATCAGCAATTGGTAGTATCATTTGGCATATGTTGGCACTTGTATGTTCTCTGTCATATTTGTTTTAAAATCAGAAAATTAAAATCTGAAATCAGAATTAGGGTTTGAGCAGAAATAAAAATCATAATTTTAGGGCAGATCCAGTTAGGGAGTTTACACTAGTATCAGAGCTTTGATCTTGCCAGCCTGAAGGGTTTTTACATGTATAAATCCCGAGGATAGAGAATATATCACATACAAGAGAAGGCAGAAGTTTGTTGGCTCAGATTTTGAAGAAGCCGTCATGGGAGATACAAATAATGAGGAGCCTAGCACAAGGGATATCCTTAATGATATTGCTAGAAGACAGCATGACCTAATGCAATTTTTGTCTCAATTTGTGCGGCATAACATGGGAAATAATGGAGATAATGGAGGCAATAGAAGCAATGGGAACAATGGTAACAATGGAGAAGCTAGCTATTCTGGAAATAATGCCGACACTCACACTCATGAATCGATGGTTAGGCCTCTTATGCCTACTTTCTTGGATCAACGAGGAGCTCTGGAGAATGAACCACAAGTTGTAGGTGAGGGCTTCAATGACTTTTGCTTCGGGCAACTAGTGTCTTCATGGTCTCCAAGTCCACACCATTTGCACAATAATTGCACTTTGTCTTACTTCTAGCAGTCTCTCGCAAAGTGTCCCCATTCGATACATTGTCGGCACTGTATGATTAGACGTCCTTTGGGGTCGTACTGTATTTGACTTCGATCTCCTCTTTGATTTCTATTACCGTTTTAATTTGCACCTTTCAGTGCAACACAAAACAGAACAGCGTGTACAGTAGAACTGTTCTTCAAATTTGGAGGGGAAGCTCCCTCAGACAATAAATTTTAAAAGACAATGAGTAACCTATCTTTTTTGTTTCTCAGAGGCACGAGCACAAGCCAATTCAAGCTCTTCTACAATCCTATAAGAAGTTTTTCAAGTATTGCAAAAGAATAACTTAATCTAAAAACATACTTTTGATTCCTTCAATTAAATTCAGAGATTGAAGAAAACAAATGAACATAGGCGACCTGATTTGAAAGGAAACACAAAGAACAAAGGTAGATAAAAGACGAATGATTATGCATAAAATCACAAACATTCGCTTTCAACCTCGACAATACAAAACTTGCACAAAGATAAAGCATACATCTATTCTCAAAGTAATAAACTACACAACATAGTTGAACAATAAAATGAGAGCAATAAAAGCTCCAACATTTACCATTACTCCAAATTAAGTGTGTAGAATACACTTATTTATACCCTAAAACAAAAGGTGCATGAATGTAGTGTGACGTACCTGTTGGTTCTTTTCTTAATCTTAATAGTGTTATTTTTATTAGAATGTGTTCTTTCAGACTAGACAAAAGATGCAAAAGGGGTTTTAGTTTTCCCGCAGATGTGTGTTGCCGGAGCATACAATATATGGCATATACTGAAAACCCAGAAAAAGTGCAATGAATTTGCATAAACAAACAATGACCCAGATCATCAAATCATCAAATATTAATTATCATTACATACCCATGTCAAGTTTTGCACTCTAATATTTAGGTTGTAGCCAGACCAGCAACTGGGTATGGCTGAAAACACATCAAATCATCCCGAATCGCAGAGAGTATACAATATAAATATATATCAGCGGATATGAGACCCTAGAGGCCACAAGAAAGGAGAAATATGATGTCAAATACAAAGAATATCTCCTCACAAACGCAACGTCCACCTATGTTGCTGTACGGCCATGCTGGAAGTGTGGACAGCAACAAATAATGCAGAAATCTCTTCTAAAATCCTCTGATATGTCTAATTGCTGCACACAAGGCTGGATGACCAAGGAACGATGAAGAAAGAGCAATGAAACATCACCAAATTGCCCTCACATGTGGTACAGCCTGACTGTAAGAAGTACGGCCAGCAAATGCAACATATATCAGCTCCAAACCCTCAATCAAGTTAGCTCAAATCAGCTATTAAATCAGTCTTTCCAATCTGCATAAGAAAATCTTCATAAATCTGCAAATGATATAACCACGAAATCCTCAAAACCTCAAAACATCAATTCCAATGAAGCCCAAATACGAATACTAGATGCATTCGCCAATATAATATTTGCTAATGGAGGTTTTCGTCCCCAGAAGCCAAGTTCAACATTATCTTGCAGAGGTTTTCGTCTCAGCAAGACAATACCAAACCCTAGAGCTAACCTCCAAAACCAACATAGGGAATATCTCAAATAAGAGAGAAAAATCAATAATCCAAGCATATCCAAATGAGAGCACTTTTCCCTCTTTTATAACTCTCCAAGAGGGTTGTTTCACTTTTTGAGGGAAATATTCTTTTAATTTTACTTTTAATATTTCTCAAGGTGAGCGCTGCATAAAATGACTTAAGTGACTTTTAAATATTTCATTTTTTCATCACTTAACCAATAAAACCCAAAGTCTAATATTAAATAATAATATTAATTTACGGACTTTAAAACGGAGGCCCAAATGAATTTGGAATTCAGTGATCTATAGCTCACTGGAAAGGTCTCGACGAGACGAATCCAACCCCACTCTGAAAATCCCGATTCGACACCGAACCCGAACTTACTAAAAATAGTAACGGCCATAAGCAAACTGAGCCAACACAGAGGGTGCCAACTAGATCCACAAACCATCTAATAACTCTAAGCTCAATGCAACATTTGGGAGAGCCAACAGCTGACTGCCAAGTTACCAAAATAGCGCCAAACTGTCACTAAAAATAGCAGTGTTCTCCGAGGACCAAAGAGAACAAACCCAGAAAAACCCAGAAAGATTGTTGACATACAAGCACTTATTATAAATAGTAAGTACAGACAAGTTGTCCGAAATCTCTCCGGAAAGTGTCAACCAGCTCCACCGGATCACCTGAACACCCTGGTGACATCGAAATACTCCTCTGTTTATGCTGTCACCAACCCAGAAAGTCAGCTCTGACTGAGCTGCAAGAGAGCTTGAAAATGGGGACATTACAGTCTGCCCTTCCCAAAGATTGCTTGCCCTCAAACAATCTGCACCTGCATGCCAAAGCTTAACACCAGGATCCCAAATCATTCTGAAGAATGTCCAACACCATCTCCACTGCATCCGCAGGGTAGAGATAAAACCATGCTCATCATCAATGTAGGCAGCTACCCCAATATTTAACAATCTACCAAACATAGGAATCCTTGGATCACGAAGCCATAATGGAAGTCTGCCATACACATCACCCATTGACTTCCACTGCGCTACTCTGATATAATCTTCACCATGTAGAGAGTGGTGAAGCAACACATTGGAATCCAACTGAGCTATCATGCCAAACCTGTCACCACCTGGATCCCAACACATCAGAACCTCACATCCCACAATCATGAAGGGGTAAGTAAATCTCAAAGTGTCTGAACCACAACATCCCCTATCATCCCCTACCAATCTCCTATGGATGTACTGACTATCCAACATAGGTGCCGGAAGATATGAAACTGCTCCTCTCAAATCAAGGGAATGAAAAAACTTTCCTCCATCACCGCTGTAAAAACTAGCTATGCCATCATGCCTACTGACACTGCAACCTCTCTGAAGCCATGTCTCCAATGAAAATTTTCGAGGCAAAGAAGTTGCAAACTCTGTCTGATACATATCACCATGATGGTAATCTAATCTCTAACCCTGCAAATAATCCTTTGAATGCATCTGAGTCAGCCACCTGCAATCCCTAGTTCCATCTTCTGTAGACGGCAACCCTTCATCCCACAATGGATGGTATAAATCCTGAGCCAATCCACACTTACGCATCATCAAGTCATTTGTGTGTGAACTAAAGGAGAAATGATGAGCACTCCTCACTATGCAGTCAAAATAAAAAGCACCTGCTTGTGTCAATGGTTGATTGTCATGGTCATTCCTCATCACTCTTATCACTCGAATCAAATGATGGCTCATGTCTCTGATCCTGAATAGCTAATTGGGTAGATACTCTAGCAACCCTCTCTGCGTACCCAATAGCATACTCCCTATCATGAAACAATTGGAGATATTCTGATTTTACCTCCTCCAAAGCGCTCTTGATGAACTGCAAATCATGAATGTGAGTACCAGTCGAGACCCCATACCGTCTCTCCTCCAACTCTGCTGTCCAAAGAAGGTTCTCAACATTCCTATGAGTGCAATCTAGACGAGATAAGGTTGAATCAACCTTCTCTCCTGTAACCTTCAACTGATCTCTCCAGCCCTGTGGTCTAGTAAGTTGTCGATCACTATCAGCTGCATAGGATGCAATCTCTTATTTGCTTCCAAGAGAGGGAAACAAATCAACATGAGAATCGGTCTCCCCACTGAATGATGCCCTGCATATCTCCTGTGAAAAAGATGGAGTAGTGTGGTGATCTGTCACACAACTCTCGGGGAAATCCACCAACTCCTTGCAAGAGCTATCAATAACCTGCTCTGCCATACCTGTCATGGGACTAACCTCAGAGACCCCTGATGCAACATCTGGTTCTCTGCTACTCTCAACCACAACACCCATCCCATCTGTGTTACCTGCATCTGTAACTGTAATGGATGTACCACATCCACAAAGTACTCCTTACCACTATCCGTGGGTGTATGCTCATCACCAGTAACTATCATAGAAATTGGAACTGTAACTACTGGAGATGAAGATTGTGCTAAACTCAACTCCATGGTAAGCTCATCTATCCGTAGCTCTAACTCTTGAAGGGCTGATTGAGTGCTCTTCAAAGAGTCTGTGGTGACCTCAAGCTCATAGGTGAGCTCATCAACCTCCTCTTCCTCCCCCCTTAGAGCATCATGATAAATACCATTGAGCATGAGAAGATGATCTCTATCTGATAACCGCTGTAGGTAATTATTCTTCATTACTCCCACTGCATCTCTGAGTGCCTGAAACTCGGCAAGGGAAAGTTCACTATCAAAGTGTTCATGTGTTTCTGGAGTCTTCCAACAACAATTTACCAATAACTGCTGAGCAACATCAAAGTGTTCTATGGCTGTAGCAATCATGCTTTCATTCACCTTCAATTGCCCTATTAAATGATTAGACCCCACTGACAAATTGTCTCCACACAAATTTTCTGATTTGAAATCTGCACTATGGACAGAGGTTGAATCATCATCACTCACCGATTGGTAAGCATCCTCATGTGTGCTATCAACTTCGCACACATCCTCATCGATTCTACTACTATTATGAATCTCCTGGGATGGCTCAACTGACATGCTAGAGGCTATTGAATCGCCAATATCAATGCACACCTCCCCTATCAAAATAGATGCATGCACATCCATCAAACAATCCTCGGAATCATCTCTATTAGGCAGCTCTTCAGTTCTACTCCCATCTTCCAAGGTTTGATTTACCAAATCAAACTTGTTGTGGCATGAATCCACAACACCTATTGCATCAATATCACCCGAAACTGGAGTGTCTGCATTGGGTGACTCCACACAACCATCATCATCATGTGTAATAGTAGTATCCTCACGCTGATGCAAAGAGATCAAACTGCTGTCACAAAAATCAGAACTGTTATGGCTTGTATCCTCCTGGTTTTCCTCGTGTTTGACACTCATATTTTGCGTGCCAACAGTAGAAGTATCTTCTACAACCTTTTCCTCTTGTGCCATAACTTTTAAATCACAACTTCGCTCAAAAGAATGACTGCTGTCATAAAAATCAGATTTGTTATCAAGGCTGATAACAACCTCTTGAGCACTGAAAATAACTTCATTGGCCAAACCATCAATTTGTGAGTCCTTTTTATCCATGCATTGGTGGTTAGGCTCCCGCAATTCTTTGCAAGAGAAGCATAGGCCTTGTCTTCTCATTTGGTTCTTGCTCATTTTAGAAATCCTTGTAACTTGTAAACCACAAGCAATAGCTTCTTCTATCAACTGATCTTTAAGTTTCTCAATTTTTTGCTCAACCAAGGTCTTTGACAACGCATATGCTGCGGGTTAAACAAGCTGTTCTTTTTTCCAAATGCTTAGCAAGTTAGATAATAACAACTTGGAGATATCATCATCTTCATCTAAAATCAAAGACAAGATATTTTGCATTGTTGCTTTAACTTCATCCATATGATATGTTCTAATCTTGTCCACGAAACAATGAAACATTCTGAGAAGTACATCATCACACCCGAGATCAATCAAAAAGATCCATGACCTAACCTGAGCCATAATTACTAACATCTTAGCAATCTTCTTAAAAGATAAACTTTTGGTATCACCTAGCCCATGAAAACTTTCAACGATTCACTGTAACATCTCCTTCATTAAGTCATTCTTGTAAGGTGCTTCAGGAGCTGTAATTCTCATAACCTCATTGATGCATGTGATAACCGCCAATCTTACCTTCTTCTCTGGATGCCTCAACAACTCGGGCTTACACAGCGAAGTATTTGAAGGAACCAAAGCCCTCCGCATTGACTCAGAAAATGTCTGAGGGATTTTAGATAAATGTTCCTCAATTTCTTCCAAGGTGCTGAGAAGTCTCTCATCTGTCCTTGGCCAATATTTCAATTTCAATCCTGCATCAAAAAGTCTTTCACAAAGATCACCCTTCACGAGAGATGCTATGATCTCACATTCCGTATTCAAAACCTATCAACTACCCAACTTTGAACACTCATTCAAGTGCTGATCACTCACATGCAAAGCTAAGCTACATGTTTCATATTTTCATCTACATGTCTGAACCTGACCTCACAGGATGGCAAGATCTTTGGCTCTGATACCACTGTAGTGTGCCATACCTGTTGGTTCTTTTCTTAATCTTAATAGTGTTATTTTTATTAGAATGTGTTCTTTTAGACTAGACAGAAGATGCAGAAGAGGTTTTAGTTTTCCTGCAGATGTGTGTTGCCAGAGCATACAATATATGGCATATACTGAAAACTCAGAAAAAGTACAATGAATTTGCATAAACAAACAATGACTCGGATCATCAAATCATCAAATATTAATTATCATTACATACCCATGTCAAGTTTTGCACTTTGATATTTAGGCTGTAGCCGGACCAGCAACTGGGTATGGCTGAAAACACATCAAATCACCCCAAATCGTAGAGAGTATACAATATAAATATATATCAGCGGATATGAGACCCTAGAGGCCACAAAAAAGGAGAAATATGATATCAAATACTAAGAAATGTCTCCTCACAAACCCAACGTCCACCTATGCTGCTGTAAGGCCATGCTGGAAGTGTGGACAACAACAAATAATGCAGAAATCTCTTCTAAAATCCTCTAATATGTCTAACTGCTGCACACAAGGCTTCTAGACCAAGGAACGATGAAGAAAGAGCAATGAAACATTACCAAATTGTCCTCATGTGGTATGGCCTGGCTGTAAGAAGTACGGCCAGCAAATGCAACAAATATCAGCTCCAAACCCTCAATAAAGTCAGCTCAAATCAACTATTAAATCAATCTTTCCAATCTGCATAAGAAAATCTTCAGAAATCTGCAAATGATATAACCATGAAATCCTCAAAAACCTCAAAACATCAATTCCAATGAAGCCCAAATGTGAATACTGGATGCATCCGCCAATATAATATTTGCTAATGGAGGTTTTCGTCCCTAGAAGCCAAGTTCAACACTATCTTACAGAGGTTTTCATCTCAGCAAGACAATACCAAACCCTAGAGCCAAGCTCCAAAACCCACACAGGGAATATCTCAAATAAGAGAAAAATCAATAATCCAAGCATATTCAAATGAGAGCATTTTTCCCTCTTTTATAAGTCTCCAAGAGGGGTGTTTCACTTTTTGAGGGAAATATTCTTTTAATTTTACTTTTAATATTTCCCAAGGTGAGTGCTCCATAAAATGACTTAAGTGACTTTTAAATATTTCATTTTTCATCACTTAACCAATAAAACCCAAAGTCCAATATTAAATAATAATATTAATTTACAGACTTTAAAATGGAGGCTCAAATGAATTCGGAATTCAGTGATCTATAGCTCGCCGGAAAGGTCTCGACGAGACGAATCCAACCCCACTTTGAAAATCCCGATCCAACACTGAACCCGAACTTACTAAAAATAGTAACAGCCATAAGCAAACTGAGCCAACACAGAGGGTGCCAACTGGATCCACAAACCATCTAATAACTCTAAGCTCAATGCAACATCTGGGAGAGCCAACAGCTGACTGCCAAGTCACCAAAACAGCGCCAAATTGACACTTACTAAAAATAGTAGTGTTCTCTGAGGTCCAAAGAGAACAAACCCAGAAAAACCCAGAAAGATTGTCGACATGCAAGTACTTACTATAAATAGTAAGTACAGACAAGTTGTCCGAAATCTCTCCGAAAAGTGTCAACCAGCTCCACCGGATCACCCGAACACTCTGGTGACATCGAAATACTCCTTTGTTTATGCTGTCATCAAACCAGAAAGTCAACTCTGACTGAGCTACAAGAGAACTCGAAAATGGGGACATTACAATGAAATAGAAAAGAAGAGTTGAACTAATACTCTTCAACCTAACCCTAATGTTGCATGCAAGCATGTAAGCTTATTAGCATTTAAAAATATAAAATAAGTCTCATGCAATTCAGTTAACTGAACTTGCATGTTATTACAAAAAGAGTTCCACAAATACATAATTCGCATGACTTCCAAAACAGATCTAAAAATAAATTTATTTTTGAAAAGAAAAGTCAGTTCTCAAAATAGAAACTACTTTGGAAATCCCTCCAGTTGCTCAAAATAGATTTTCCTGCAGATACTAGAAAATGGCTAAGTCTGAGAATTGAGATTTTGCTCAAATTCATCAACTTTAGCCTCCTCTGGAATAATGATGGAGTTAAGGTGCACGGTCTTATGCTGTAGGATGATGTTTGCCTCCTCAATTGTCTTCACGAGATCCAATGGCCTCCATGGTGATAGAAGAATATTGCATGGTGACTTTTGGGCTTGTAGAAGTGTTCTTTTTTGCTGTCCCGCACTAAAAAATGCAAATTCAAACCTCTTTTAGCTCGCTGTTCTGGAAAATCAAATGTAAACATACACTGTTTCGGCTAGGGTTTCTGTATCAAATTTTTTTTTTGTTTTTTGCTTGCTGAATGTTAGGGTTTTATGTATATGTTTTGCATGTATGATTTTTGTAGAATATCATTGAAATACTAACATATATTGAAAACCCAGAAAATCTAAAACAGATATCAACAAAATATCGAATACCCAGTTCATATTATGGCAAAATATGAATTATGAGTACATACCCATATGCCAGATTACAACTTGGTATTTGTGCTGTGTCCAGGCTAGCAACAATGGAGCATAAAAGCATAGATAATAGCAATATCTTCAAGTTTCTCTATCATCAACTGATTATGAGTGATGCTTGATACTAGGCGTCCACACTAGGAAAGATATGAGTCACCAATGAGAGGTGTTTCACCTCACAGCAATCCCACGTCCCTGTAGCAACAATGTACAACCCTCATGAAATTATGTGCTCAACAAATAAACTAGAAATCACTTCAAAAACTGCTCAGAACTCTTTACTGTCACAATATAGTCCTCAACGTCTGGGAAAATAGGTACATAACAGTCCCAAAAACACACTAATCAGCACCCTATTTGGTACAGCCTTCCCCAACACAGTACAGCCAGCAGTAGGAAAGGTACTGCCTGCCTCAATGAAGTTGCAACAGCACTAAACTCTGATCAAATCCTTCAAAACTGCTCCTTAGACTTTTATTATCAGCTGCAACAATTACATTCATAAAAAGATATTCATTCTGGCTCAAATCACCATCAAAATCAACCATTTGAAAGCTCAAATGAAACTCTTGTGTGAAGCCTCCAATACCCCTTCCTAATGTGGTCTTTCACACACGAAGAAAGGTGACTATGCAGAGGTTTTCGTCTCAGCAAGTCAATCTCCAAACCCTTGAAGCCAAGCTCCAAAGCAATGCACAAGAGTATCAAAACCTAAGAGTGTAATAATCCAAGCATAAGCAAATGAAGCTCATTTCTTTTCTTTTATCTCCCTCACTCTTCCAACGCCCCAAGAGAGGTATTATTTTATTATTTTATTTATGTCTTGACCCCTTATCTCTCCATGAGGGCGCCCACCTCCTAGTGTCATGACTTTAAGTTGTAACTTAACTTTATAATATAAAGTCATTTTAATATGTAAGTCACTTTTAGCCCCTTATAAATATTATAGGTTAAATCTTTAATTTAACTTATATTTCATCAAATAATGCTTCGGGTATTTCGAAACCATGAATCTCGTGCAAGGATCCTCAGCATCTTCCCTGCTATAAATAGCAAGTCGCTCCGACCTGACTTACTATAAATAGTAAGTCTCCAATTAGAACCCCTAACCATTGTTATTAGCCTACGGGAGTCCGATGATAGGCTAATCTCCATCAACTGATCATATGGGCTAAATGGGGGACATTACAGTCTGCCCTCCCCAAGATTGCTTGTCCTCAAGCAATCTCAGCTCAGGATGCTGAAGTATCTGCTCTCTCCCATGTCGCATCCTCAACTGGCAAGTTCTTCCATTTCACCAGGTACTCTATGATGACTCGTTTCCTCAGATTCCTCTCCCGTGTATCTATGATAGCCTCTGGAACCAAAATTAGCTTCCCCTCCTCATCCAATGGTGGAAGCTCGGCTGAAGAAATCACATTGTGGCCAAGTGCTTTCTTTAGCCTGGAAACATGAAATACATTATGCACTTTGCTATCTGCTGGTAGCTCAAGCTCATAAGCCATCTCCCCCACTCTTCTGGCCACTTTGAACGGACCATAGAACCCGGGTATTAATTTCTCTGCTCCACTCCTTTTTAGAGTGGACTGCTTGTAGGGTTGGAGCCTCAAGTACACCATGTCTCTGACCTCAAAGCTCCTCTCTACTCGGTGCTGATCAGCATAGAGCTTTTGCTGATTCTGTGCCTACTGCATGTTCTCCTTGAGTTCTTTCATTATATCCTGGCTCTCCTGCAATAGATCTTTTGCCTTCGGCACTCGACTATCACCAAGTAGTAAATCTATAAGGCATGGGGCATCATACCCTTACAAAGCCCTGAATGGAGTCATCCTGATAGACATGTGATAAGTCGCATTGTAACAGTACTCTCCCAGGTGCAACCATCTGATCCAAGCCTTTTGTTGCCTTGATACATAATTTCGAAGATACCCTTCCACCCATTTGTTTACTATCTCTATCTGGCCATCAGTCTGCGGGTGGTAGCTAGTGCTGGGAGTTAACTCAGTGCCACACAACCTGAACAACTCCTGCGAAAATAAACTCAGGAACTTACTGTCCCTGTCACTCACTATGCCCTTGGGTATCCCATGAAGTCTGAATATCTCCCTAAAGAAAAGATCGGCCACCTATGCAGCTGTATATGTTGCTGAAATGGCGAAGACGTGTGCAAACTTGGTTAGTTTGTCAACTACCACATAGATGCAATCATTCCCCTGAACCTTAGGTAGCCCTGTAATAAAGTCCATGGAGATGTATTCCCACTTTTAATTGGGAATTGGTAGTGGCTGCAATAAACCTACTAGATAAGTATGTTCATTCTTATTTTGCTAACATATGGGACATTCACGAACATACTTAAGGACCTCATTCTTAAGTCCTTTCCATGTAAATGTCTCCCGAATCTACTTGTACGTTTTGAAAAACCTGGGATGGCCAGCCATTGGCACATCATGGAAAGTCAGAATCTTATTCTTAAACTGGGAGTTAGGCACTAAAAATATTCTATCCTTATATATAATTAGATCATTCACCACAGTGTACCTGTCGTCCTGTATAGTGCCCTCAATGACTCCTGCTGCCCAAGAGTCCTTAGCATACTCTGCTGAAATTGTCTCCCTCCAATCAGCAGATATCTCCCCAAACAAACACAAGTGGGGTTGTCTAGATAGTGCATCTACAACCACATTTTTCTTACCCTTGACATATTCAATGTCAAAATCATAGGCCTGGAGCCTACTTACCCACTTCTGTTGTCTGTCGTACAGATCCTTCTGGTTCATGAAGTATTTTATGCTATTGTGATCTATTTTTATTATAAACTTCCCTCCAACCAAGTAAGGTCTGAATTTGGCCAATGCATGCATAATGGCCAACATCTCTCGGTCATATACCGAGTAGCTCTTCTCCACACCCCTAAGCTTTCTACTCTCAAATGCAATAGGGTGTTTCTCCTGCATTAAAACTGCCCCTATCCCCTCTCATGAGGCATCACACTCTAACTCAAAAGGTTTAGAGAAATCGTGGATTGCCAACATAGGGCAGGTAGACATCAAGCGCTTGAAGTGGTCAAAGCATTGTTGGGCTGTATCTGTCCACATAAAGGCTCCTTAGTTAGATATATCAATGGTGCTGCTGTCTATGAGAAGCCTTTAACAAACCTCCTATAAAAACCACACAACCCGAAAAATCCCTTAAGCTAAGTGAGGTTTGTTGGTGGAGGCCATTCAATTATTGCCTTAATTTTTTCTAGATCAACTTTGACACCATCTGCGCTAATGATGTGACCCAGATATAGAAGCTCTGTCATGCCAAAGTCACAGTTGGACTCTTTGGCATAGAGGGACTCACTCTCGAGGATACTCAGAACCTCCTCCAAATGCCTCATGTGTTCCTCCCAACTCCTGCTGAAGATTAATATGTCATCAAAGAAAATTAATACAAACTTTCTCAGCTATTGTCTTAAAATCTTATTCATGCAACTCTGGAAGGTAGCAGGGGCATTGGTCAACCCAAACGGCATCACTAAGAACTCAAAGTGGCCGTAGTGACATATGAAAGTTGTTTTCTCTATGTCCTCTTCCCTCATCCTTATCTGATGGTATCCTGACCTCAGATCTATCTTGGAAAAATAACAAGCCCCGTGCAGTTCATCTATCAACTCATCTATGTGAGGAATCGGATACCTATTCTTTATGGTCTTTTTGTTTAAGGCCCTCTAGTCGATGCACATCCTGATGGTCCCGTCTTTCTTCTTGACCAACACAACTGTTGAAGCAAAGGGACTCTTGGTGGGTCGGATGTGTCCCATCTCTAACATCTCCTTAATTGTTTTTCTATCTCATCCTTGAGCATCTCAGGATGATGATAGGGTGTAATCATTACGGGCTTAGTCTTGTCCTCGAGCTCAATGACATGCTCGATACCTCTGTCAGGTGGCACTCTTGAAGGTATACTTCCAAACACTTTGTTGTGCTTGGTCAACAGCTTCTGTATGTCAGGATGATAGCTGTTTTTTGGACGCTGTGGAGACTCTGGCAAAATAAGACACTCTGCTGCCCACTCTACCTGATCATGACGCAGCATTCTCTCCATCCTCTTGAGAGAAACTACTCGGGGTCCTCCATCTGACACTGCTCTAAGCACTATTTTCTTCCCATTAGATTGAAACTTCATTTCCATTTTATTCAGGTTCATAGTGAACTCCCCAAGTGTCATCAACCAATGCATGCCGAGTACTACATTTGTATCTCCGATGCCAACAACATAAAAGTCATCCTTAAGCTCATACTCTCCCATCTGTATGGGCAACCCAGAAATTTTCTTGGTGCAAGTGAGTTTGAAGTCGTCAGCTACTATTACTTTGAAGCCTTCAAACTCTTCCACCTTAAGTCCTTGTCGAGCCACCAACCCCTCATCAATTAAATTGTGTGTAGCACCTGTGTCTATCAAGGTGATGATGCGCTGACCTCCAAGGACTCCTCTCACTCTGAAGGAACCAACTTTCTGAAAGCTAGAAAGTTGTGCCAATGTCCCATCACTATCACTGCTATGTTGTGAGCCACTCTCATCTCCACTGTCCTCCTTATCTGATGACTGGTCTGATGTCTCCGAATGTGACTCCTCTGCTAAATAGTACTCAATTAACTTTGCCTTTGCCTTATTAGGGCATCTATGTGAAGGGTCCCATGGTTCCTTGCAATGAAAGCAAAGTTTTTTTCTCCTGTACTCATTCAACTGGTCATCAGTTAACCGGTTTGTTTTCTCTTTTTGCTGGCTAGTGTCCTTCTGAAAAGGTTTCCTATCCTTCTCCTTGTCCCTCTTGTATTGGAATCCCTTAGACTGAAATTTATTCCTCCATACAAAGGACTCCATGTCACAGGCCTTTTTCATGGCCTCCTGAAGTGATGATGGGTCTAAACCCTTAACCCAACCATGCAAAGGATCTGATAATCCATCTATGAATAACATTACCAACCAGCACTCTGAGATATCCAAGACCATAACAGATAGGTCCTGAAACTTTGAAATGTAAGTATCCACTGAGCCCATTTGTTTGAGTTGAGCCAACCCCTTAAACTGCAACTCTGGATCCTTCTTATCAAATCTATCTATCAGTCTGGCAGTGAATTCGATATAAGAAGTGATCTGGTCGTGGCCCAAGGTTACCTTACCATTACTCCACCATTTATGAGCGCTGCCCTCTAAATGTAAGGCTACATATGTGATAGCATCAGTTTCGAGCATTGGGCTGATCTGCAAATAACTATCCAACTTCTGGACCCATGCTCTAGCAGTGGTTTTGCCTGAACCATCAAAATAAGGCAAAGTCATTTTGCTAACTTTCTTCTGGAGCTCTTGATTGTGCTGCATGTTTCCCCTGCGGGGTCTGTGTTTCATCCTGAGATCAGAATACTCACCGAAAGTCATCTCAACTCTAAATTCATCACTAGAAGCCCGCCAGTCTCTCAGAATCTCATCTTGAAACTCAATCTATGTAGCCTCCTGTTCAGGAACATTGTTCCTGGGTGCAAATACAGGTATACCAAGTCTATCACTTGCTGTCAACTAGGAAGCTCTCCTATTAATGATTGACGCTTCACCCTCATCATCCCTGTCTCTGTGCCTATCTCTATTCTGTCACCATTGTGCCTGTCACCTCCATTATTAACTCTGTTCATGTCCCTAAAGTTATTCCAGTTCCTCCCATTATTGTTATTATTGTCCCTGTTGTTCCTAGCATCACGAGGTATCAACTGGGTAAGGATCTGAGCCAACTCTGTCTGTGAATCTTGCATCGTCTCATTCATCCGAGTAAAATTCCTCTCTATATCCTGTTGTCCCCTGGCCAACGAGTTCAGAATATCTTGCAAACTAGGTTCTTCATTTTCTGTCACTAATTGTCCTGTCCCTATAATGATAATTTATAATTAAATATGAATGACATTAAAATTCATATTGAATATTATAAAACCAATATTACATAAATCATATATATCCTAAATCGATATTATAAATTAATATAATTAAAATATAATATATAATATATTTATTTTAAATATATTATTAAATATAAATAACAAATATTATTATAATGTATATATTATTATATTATATAAGAATAAACATAAATACAATATTATAAGTTAATTATTATAAATATTATAAAGTCTATCATGTACATTGTTTAAATTAAAGATTTAATCAACATGATAAAAGTCGGTGAAATTGCTTTGGTAAAATATGGCATTTAGTCAATGTATATTTAAGTAAATATATGTTATTACTAATACTTATTATCTAATAAATAATATTAAATAATATTACTATACTAATATTCTTTCTATAATTAAAATATAATATATCTATTTTAATTGACAAAAGTCATAAATGACAATGATAAATATAAATATTAATAATTTATATATTATTAAATTATATATATATATATAATATAAATAATAAATATTAATATTAATAACATATAATATTATTATATTATATATGAGAATAAATATAAATAACATAAATATTGATATAAATATCAATATTGTTAATATAAATATAAATAATATTATTATTATCCTATACTATATTTATATAAACTAATATAAAGTGAGAGAAGTAGTTCCCATAAGATAAAGTCAGTGATCTTATATAAGACAATCAAATATAAATAAAAGTATGTATACGGCGATTATAAGATAAGTTTATTAATAAGCAGCAAAATCACTAAAAGCCATGATCTTTGGTAAAAAACCCTTGGAAATATATAAAAGGGCATAAAGGAGTATGATAGGAAAAGGGGTGTGAAATATATATTATAAAATATATAAACAGCAGCAGCAATATAATAAAAATTATATTAGTCATTCCATCGAGCAAGGAAAAACATTGGAAAATAGAAAGAAGACCGCAGCGATAGGTAAGAAATACGAGGTAAAGCTCCAGCAGGTAAGTAAGTATATTTTATATGTTTATTTTATAATTATTACATATAGGATTTGTAAGAATGTAAGTTGTATTCAATTTGTCTTTGCTGCAATATATAATGGTTCAGTGTTTAATCCAATAATATGCTAAGTATGAAGTAGCAAAATTCTAATGATGAAAAGTGTTAGTTGATTACATGTGATAAGTTAATAATGAAGGAGAGATTAGAAATAGAGGCTCATGGTCCATCAATCAATATCCCAAGGATCGAGAAAAAGGGAAAGTAGGCAATGCAACATGGTATTTTGGTTAATGCCTGAGTTGGTCAAGAGAACCCTCCGGGCTAAAGACCCAATAGGCCTTATCTCAATATTGGTCCGTAGGACCCCACGGGGATAAGTTTCCCATTGTCTCATGTTGGTCAAAGGGACAATGGATAGGCCCTTGTTTAATGTTGTTCTAGAGGACCCCACGAGGCAAGGGATGGGCCTTTGATTTGGGTTGGTCTCCAAGTCAAAGGAATGAAATATGGACCCCATGATTGTACCTCCTATAGGCCCTCTCTCGTGGGAAAGTGAATTGATGGACATGTAGACCTAAGTATAACTCTCTCAATGGATATGTGTAATAGTTATAGTGAAAGTATAATACATATGGTTTATGTTTATAAAGTTTGATTTAAGATTTCTTATGGTTTATTATGATTAAAATAGAAGAATTGGATTCTAATGTACTCTTTTTGCAAGTTGAAATTGTGTCCAAGGTTGTGAAATTTTGGCTTGCGAGAAGGGGAGTATTCCTACCATCCTGTGAATAATAGTTGATTTCAAATTCAAAAAAAAAAAAATTAAAATATATATATATATATATATATATATATATATATATATATATATATACATATATATATAATATATTAAAAATCTATGATGCAACATTAAAAAATTAAAATTTATTACAAATATGTAATAAATAATGAGTAAATAAAGTAAAAATAAATAAACTCGTAATAACAATATAAAGTAATATATTTGACAAAGTTATTTTCATGTAGGGGTAACCTACAGTGCACCACGGGTGAAATCGTGTGAGAAAAACAAATTAAAATATACTCCAAACAACTAACCCAAAGTATTTATTGTGTACATAAACCTTAATAAAATAAATTATTTATAAAATAATATTTTCCATCTTCACCTTGTAAATTTTGCATTAATCAAAATATATATAATATAGTGCTCAAAATCTTAAAAGGTAAAACTCTAATTTATAAATATTATTTTAGGGCATTATATTAAAACTAAAAAAAATATATACAATAGTAAACCAATCAAACATTATTTACCGTAAATTTACGGCACTATACTTTATCAGCATTTGAGAGCATTTTATAGAGGTTATTTATATTATTGGTGAGTGTAATATTATTTAAAATGAAACCTAATAAAATATAAAGTTATAGAATATTACAGGACACTTAATTATAGTTGCTTGAGGACAAGCAATCTTGACTGGGGAGGGTTGTCATGTCCCTATAATGTCCCTATAATGATAATTTATAATTAAATATGAATGACATTAAAATTCATATTGAATATTATAAAACCAATATTACATAAATCATATATATCCTAAATCGATATTATAAATTAATATAATTGAAATATAATATATAATATATTTATTTTAAATATAAATAACAAATATTATTATAATGTATATATTATTATATTATATAAGAATAAAAATAAATACAATATTATCAGTTAATTATTATAAATATTATAAAGTCTATCATGTATATTATTTAAATTAAAGATTTAATCAACATGATAAAAGTCGGTGAAATTGCTTTGGTAAAATACGGCATTTAGTCAACATATATTTAAGTAAATATATTATTATTAATACTTATTATCTAATAAATAATATTAAATAATATTACTATACTAATATTCTTTCTATAATTAAAATATAATATATCTATTTTAATTGACAAGAGTCATAAATGACAATGATAAATATAAATATTAATAATTTATATATTATTAAATTATATATATATAATATAAATAATAAATATTAATAACATATAATATTATTATATTATATATGGGAATAAATATAAATAACATAAATATTGATATAAATATCAATATTGTTAATATAAATATAAATAATATTATTATTATCCTATACTATAATTATATAAACTAATATAAAGTGAGAGAAGTAGTTCCCATAAGATAAAGTCAATGATCTTATATAAGACAATCAAATATAAATAAAAGTATGTATACGGCGATTATAAGATAGGTTTATTAATAAGTAGCAAAATCACTAAAAGCCACATCTTTGATAAAAAACCCATGGAAATATATAAAAGGGCATAAAGGAGTATGATGGGAAAAGGGGTGTGAAATATATATTATAAAATATATAAACAGCAGCAGCAATATAATAAAAATTATATTAGTCATTCTATCGAGCAAGGAAAAACATTGAAAAATAGAAAGAAGACCGCAACGACAGGTAAGAAATACGAGGTAAAGCTCCAGCAGGTAAGTAAGTATATTTTATATGTTTATTTTATAATTATTACATATAGGATTTGTAAGAATGTAAGTTGTATTCAATTTGTCTTTGCTGTAATATATAATGGTTTAGTGTTTAATCTAATAATATGCGAAGTATGAAGTAGCAAAATTCTAATGATGAAAAGTGTTAGTTGATTACATGTGATAAGTTAATAATGAAGGAGAGATTAGAAATAGAGGCTCATGGCTCATCAATCAATATCCCAAGGACTGAGACAAAGGGAAAGGAGGCAATGCAACATGGTATTTTGGTTGATGTTGAGTTGGTCAAGAGAACCCTCCGGGCTAAAGACCCAATAGGCCTTATCTCAATGTTGGTCCGTAGGACCCCACGGGGATAAGTTTCCCATTGTCTCATGTTGGTCAAAGGGACAATGGATAGGCCCTTGTTTAATGTTGTTCTAGAGGACCCCACGAGGCAAGGGATGGGCCTTTGATTTGGGTTGGTCTCCAAGTCAAAGGAATGAAATATGGACCCCATGATTGTACCTCCTATAGGCCCTCTCTCGTGGGAAAGTGAATTGATGGACATGTAGACCTAAGTATAACTCTCTCAATGGATATGTGTAATAGTTATAGTGAAAGTATAATACATATGGTTTATGTTTATAAAGTTTGATTTAAGATTTCTTATGGTTTATTATGATTAAAATAGAAGAATTGGATTCTAATGTACTCTTTTTGCAAGTTGCAATTGTGTCCAAGGTTGTGAAATTTTAAAGAAGGGGACATTACACCAATTTCCTCAACCGACACTACAATCTCACCTGAAAAGGGATCTATCTGCGGTACTTCGAGTTCTGGTTCTATCTACGGTACCACGAGTTCTAGCTATGACCTGTTTCTTCTAAGGTAATATCTGCTTGTACCTAGCTGCATGCCTCAAAACCCTTTCTGCATGTTTGATCTAACCACACAGGATGGCAAGATACTACTGCTCTGATACCACTGTAACATGCATTGTTCCAACTAGGGTTTTTGTATCAATTTTTTTTTTGTGTTTTCTACTTGCTGAATGTTTATGTATATGTTTTGGATGTATGATTTTTGTAGAATATCATTGTAATACTAACATATATTGAAAACCCATAAAATCTAAAGTAAATATCAACAAAATATCGAATACCTAGTTTATATTATGGCAAAATATGAATTATGAGTACATACCCATATGCCAGATTACAACTTGGTATTTGTGTTGTGTCCAGGCCAGCAACAATGGAGCACAAAAGCATAGATAACAACAATATCTTCAAGTTTCTCTATCATCAATTAATTATGAGTGATACTTGATACTAGGTGTCCACACTAGGAAAGATATGAGTCACCAATGAGAGGCGTTTCACCTCACAGCAATCCCACGTCCCTGTAGCAGCAATGTACAACCCTCACGAAATGATGTGCTCAGCAAATAAACTAGAAATCACTTTGAAAACTGCTCAGAACTCTTTACTGTCACAATATAGTCCTCAACGTCTGGGAAAATAGGTACATAACAGTCCCAAAAACACATTAATCAGCATCCTATTTGGTATGGCCTTCCCCAACACAGTACGACTAGCAGTAGGAAAGGTACGACCTGCCTCAATGAAGCTGCAACAGCACTAAACTCTGATCAAATCCTTCAAAATTGCTCCTTAGACTTTTATTATCAGCTGCAACAATTACATTCATGAAAAGATATTCATTCTGGCTCAAATCACCATCAAAATCAACCATTTGAAAGCTCAAATGAAGCTCTTGTGTGAAGCCTCCAATACCCCTTCCTGATGTGGTCTTTCACACACGAAGAAAGGTGACTATGCAAAGGTTTTCATCTCAGCAAGTCAATCTCCAAACCCTTGAAGCCAAGCTCCAAAGCAATGCACGAGAGTATCAAAACCAAAGAATGAATAATAATCCAAGCATAAGCAAATGAAGCTCATTTCTTTTATTTTATCTCCCTCACTCTTCCAACGCCCAAGTAAGGTATTATTTTATTTATGTCTTGACCCCTTATCTCTCCATGAGGGCGCCCACCTCCTAGTGTCATGACTTTAAGTTATAACTTAACTTTATAATATAAAGTCATTTTAATATGTAAGTCACTTTTAGCCCCTTATAAATAATATAAGTTAAATCTTTAATTTGACTTATATTTCATCAAATAGTACTTCGGGTATTTCGAAACCATGAATCTCGTGCAAGGATCCTCAGCATCTGCCTTGCTATAAATAGCAAGTCGCTCCGACCTGACTTACTATTAATAGTAAGTCTCCAATTAGACCCCCTAACCACTGTTATTAGCCTACGGGAGTCCGATGATAGGCTAATCTCCATCAATTGATCATATGGGCTAAATGGGGGACATTACATCAGACTTTTTTCTTCTCTGTCCAACTCAGAATTTCTTGAAAAAAGTGTATAATTTGCCTTTGGAAAGCAAAATTTCTGAGTTTTCTCTTCAATTTGGCCCCTAGAAACAGATGCAAATGTCGATTTGAACTATTTTTAGGTGCTGGGAAAGCACAAAAACACTAAAAATGACACTTTTAGGTCAAAATCTTGCCCTAGAAGGTGGCTGGAATTGCTCAAAAATGAAGAAAAAGTTGGTGAAAAAGTCTGATTTTTGACCTCTTGAATGCTGCCTTTGCAATTTGAGACAAATTTCCTTCAAAAATCTCTTGAAATTTGGCCTTTTGATACTCTAAAACAATGGAATTTCTCTTTTTTCAAGTTGAACCTGCACAAAAATGGGATCTATTCCTTGAAGTACCCTCAAAATCCACCTCTATATGGCTGGGAATGAACAAAAATGCCTTCTTCTCTTTTGTAGCAAAGCAAAACCAGCTCCAATCTTAAAAAATATAAGCTTCTGTGACAATAATACCTTCACAAATGAAGCATTGCTCTTATAAACTCTCAAATCTACTTTTATTTGCCTTCGGCATGCAAATATGAAGAGTGAAGTTGGGACTTGAAGTTAAGTGCCTTAAATAGCATGATGACAACTCTCCATGAAGAGGAGCGCTCCACTTTTGTAGGGTCGGCCATTTTGGAGATTGAATTTTTTGTTTTTGGAGTGAAGGCTTGGGAAGGCGCCAAAAATAGGCACGCGCACCAATGGAGGAACGCGCCTTTCCTAGGCGCGCTTTCCTCTTTGTCCTTTGCATTTTTTTTTATTGCATTCTTGGGCGGCGGAAATTGGATTCTTAAAACGCGCTGTCTCCTTTTTCAATGTCTTTGACATTTTTGCTTGGTGGAAGAGAAACTTGGGATGTGCACTTCCTCCTTTTGATGCCTTTAGACACTTTCTTGTTGCTTTGGTGGAAACGTGCTTTGCAAAACACGCTTCCTCCTATGTATATTTTCTTTGCCTTTGACATTTTTTGCTTGGCGGAAGATAACTTCTCAAAACGCGCTTCCTCCAAGTGATTTTTCCTTTGAAAATTTTTCTATTTCCTTTGGCAGAAGAGGGTTTTACAAAGTGCGCTTCCTTCAAATCTATTTTGCCTTGAAAACTCTCCTCTTTCCTTGCTTGGCCCGGGCAGAGATATGAAAGTGCGCTTCCTTCAAATTTATGCCATTGATGTTTTTGTGAGACCATTTTACTTTTGGCAAAAGTGCGCTTTGGAAAGTGCGCTTCCGCTTTTCCCTTAGTAATTTTGCTTATCTTTGATCTTTGACGGAAGAGGAACTTCAAAAGTGCGCTTCCACTTTTTATGATGCCTTTTCCTCGTCCTTCATCCATTTTGCTTGAATTTTGGCTCACTTTGCTCTGGAGATGTGCATTTTTCTTCTTCAATTTCCTTGACTTTGATTCTCACATTTTTCAACTAGGCGCTCCTAGGCTCAGGCACACCCACCATGAGCTAGGTGTGCATTTTTCCTTAGAAAATTTTTTGAAATTTTGGATTTTGACGAAATTTTTGATTTTTGACAAATTTTGATTTTTAACGAAAATTTTATTTTTGCTCTTGGTCTTGTTTGGCCTTTCCACTGCGTCTTTCGCCATTCCTTAGTAGTATTTTGGTCTTCAACCTAATGCTTTTGACCTCCACTTCTTTACGATATTTCATAGCTTGTAGCCATTTTGGCTTCTTGAAACTTTACTTTGTTCTAGCCTTCCTTCGATCTTCTTTGATATATCTTGAACCTACGGGTTAGAAAAATAATGACAAGGTGACACGGTGTTCGAGAGGGGATTTGATATCACTTTGGGGTGTTTGTACACATAGACAGAAAGATTTTCGTATGGGTACAACAATTTCGATAACTGCCTAGAGATGCGTTGTGGCTTTGATGGAGTGGACTGCTGTCCCTGTGTGAGGAGTACTTGTGTACTCTTGGACTTCAAGTTATACGAGCACTCTTTTATCGAATGAGCCATAACCTGGAAAATCTCACAAAACAATTTTTTGGGACAGTTACCTTTGGTGTGACCTTCACTTTGCACTCAGTATACCAGAGTTCGGTGGATTCTTTTCTGGTTTCTTTCTCCGCCTTCAATTCTTTCATCATCTGGAGCATGTCCCTTTGAAGTGCTTGTACCATTCTTGATTCATTGTCGCTGTTGTCATCCGAACTTACATCTTCCTCTGTTTTTCTTTTGCTACGGGAGGACATTTTGTCTTCACTTTCTATGTCCATTGCCCGATTGTAGGCTTCTACATAGGAAGAGGGTGGTACTACCTTCATCTTTTTTCTTAATGACGGAATTAGACCTTCAATGAACCACCTTTTCTTGAGACCGTCAACAGGTTCTTTTTCTAATTTTACAAGCAGTTCCTTAAGTCTACGATTGTAAGCTCGTACGTTTTCGTGCTTACCTTGCCTAGTATTGTAAATTTTGGTTACGATTTCATTATCTCGCAGCAACTTGAACTCCTCTTCAAAGGCCTTCTTTAATCTCTCCCATGTGTTTCAGGAGACTTGGTCAAGTTTGGTATTCTCAATTGCTACACCTCGCAAGGTGGTTGGAAAAGACCGTAGCCAAATTGCTTTATCATCTTGCCCATTTGCTGTCCAGATTGTCTCATAAGTCTTATAATGCCTGATGGGATCCTCCGATCCATTGCTTGTAAACTTGGGCAACTTCTGCTTTTCTCCACTAGGGCTTACCATGGTTTTGTTCTGATGCAAACCTAGTGCCTGGAACCTTCTTTCTAGGGAGTTTCAATTCAAATGTTGCAATGCTTCTCTTGCACTCTCAACCACGTAAGAATCCTCCACTCTTCCCACAGCTTCAGTGTTCCATGCACTTGTTTCGCTTTTAGATTTTCTTTTATGCACCCTTGGCTTGACTTCTTCTCCTTCAATTGACAACCCCTCGATGCCACAAAGGTTACTCTCGTACGCTTCTATGAAGGAATCTGACTCTGTCTCCCAACTTCCCTCATCCAAAGAAGGTTGTCTTGACTTTTCAACTTGATCGAAAAGATCAATGCACGCTTCGTCTAGCAATGGAAGGTGACTTGCGATCTCCTCCCACTGTGCCCTCATGTGATTATTTGTAGTGGAAATGTGTTCTCTCTCTCGACTACTACTACGACTCCTATTTCGACTCTGATGTTTACTTCGGGATGGACTTCGACTTCGGACTTTGGAGGTCTCTTAGTCTTATTTTGTGTTCTCTTTGTTCTACCAGCCTAAGAGATCACCTGATCTCTTGATCCTGACCACGTGATCTCTTCCTGCCTTTATTGGGGTCTAAGGGCATGAATCTCTTATATTGGACCTGATTTCTTTTAATGCAATGATGCCAATGTTTACCCTTCTATTTGATAAATGAATAATTGTAATAATGAATAGAATTAACCATGCATATCAGACAAAGGAGTAAAAGTATATCTTTATTCGTACATGAAAGTATTACATAAGTAGACCAAAGATGGTCGGCCAAGAATTAGAGTCGATCAAACTAGATCATACTACTTTCCTTGATGATACAAAGACTATTTAAAAGACCCGACAATTGCCAAGAGGAACACAACCATCGACTGACTAACTCCAACTAACTGACTCGTATAACTACCCAAGAGCTGACAAACAATTAATACATAGTCGGATAACCCATATTATCAAATATAATAATAGGTATCGTACACTGACTACACTGCTCAATTTTTTATCATTCGTGATTATGGAATGCATGCTCAAGAGGATCTATAGATAGGTTCTCATTTTTGCATGTGTTTTTTTTCTGCAGTATTATTGGGCAGAAAATTGCATGTGACCAGCAGATTATTGGGCTGAAAGTTGTTTGCCACTTGGGTTTAACCTTGCTGGTTTTCTCCCCTAGCTGTTGAGTTTGACGTGTTAGCTATTGACATAATTGAATTTGTTCTTTGCTTTGTTTCTTGTTTATCTTCTCTTTGTAGAATTTCAGCTCCCTGGATATATGCTTCTTGATTTGCCTTTGATTCCACGGTGCTTTCCTGCATGCCAACCTGTGTTCTTTCCATGTTCTCTATCTCATCCTTGGAAGAATTTTGATAAGATCTGATTTTTCAGTGGATTTTTGCTTTTCCCTTGCATGCGTATGCATGTTGGAACTTATCGCCTTGATTCTCTTTATTGAGGGGCTTAGCCTTTTCTAGGGGACCGTTTTGCTTCTCAATGTTTCCACAGTCCTCTTACTCTTTTGTCCTCCATGTCTTGTGTGTCCAAAAGTAAACAGCCAGCACATTGTTTGTTATTTAAAAGTAAACAGCCAGCAAATTGTTTGTTATTTGGGGCTTTGGACGCCTTAACAAACAATGTAATGGCTATTTAAGCTTTACCATCTCATGTAGGTGCTTTCTTGCTCCTAATTTGTCTTGGCTTCCTGGTCGTGGTGTTGTTCTGTGGAGCAGATCCTAACAAGATGCTTATGCTCATGACAGATCCAGCAGCCAAAGGAATATTGCATACCATTGGCTGTTCAAACTCAATTCCTCCCATCTCCAAAATTAATCCGTATGGCAGAGTTGATTCTACATCAGTATTTACTACTGACACAACTTCTGGAATAGTTTAGGACCCCTGGATGCTTGGTGAATTCCACAAGTTTGATGTATTCTCCAAATGGCGTTCCTAACTATTGCAGGGAAATATTCTTTCCAATGTACATATGGGAGAAGTAGGAGTCTAGTCCAAACTGGCACCATACTGGGAAGATCTTAAGTTGGGTTGAAGGTTGGAGACCATAGTCTCATGAAGAGAACTAAATTTTTCATGAACCATGGACCTTGTCCCTGTACTTTTCTGGTCTGGAACAAAAGATTTGCATTAAGTAGCCTCTGGGCATCATTAATAAATCAATGAATCTAGCTGGCCTCCAAGTCTTTGCACCCAGAGAGTTTTTGGGCCAGAAAATGCACCTAAGAAGGCATAGATGAGTGTTTTTACCTTGAACATTGCTATTGAGATGGTGAAACATGATTTATGTGCTCCTTTTGACATGGCTGATTTAGACATCTCACATTACCACTGAAACATAGAGCTTTGACAAGATAATTGCTGTATTCTTCTTTATTAAACAAACTATATCTAAAGCTTGCTTGAGAAATTTCTAACATAATAACATAAATCAGTCTACACCCCTGTAGAAATTGGGTAGAAAGCCAATTTCTAATAACTAGCAAATAAGTCATTGTACGGACACACACACACACACACACACACACACACACACACACACACATATATATATATATATATATCCCACTTTATTGCAACGCCAGAAGTTCAACACTGAAATGCAAACAAGAGAATCTTGCAGTACATACAGGAAACATTGGACTTTTGTACTATGTATGGTAAGACTACAGCATTTCTTATGAAATTTTTCAAATATTCTGATTGGGCAAGATGAATAGATGGTCTAAAGTACACAAAGGGAAAATCTAACATGAATATATGCAATGATTCAGTATTGGCAAGTAATAATATCAAATTTCCCAAGGTAAAGTCATAAAATTTACTTTATATTTCTTGTAGTGGCAATTTTAGAAAGTCTTCTAGTAAAAATGAGTTTTTTACTTTTTCGTCTAAATTAATTAGTGGTGATTTTAGAAAGTCTTCTAATAAAAATAATTTTTTTTCCATTTTGTCTAAATTAAAAGCCAAGTTTGCAACTTCGATGATTATTAATACTTCGTTTACATTTGAAAATCTTTGTAATAATTTAAATAAGATGTGAACGAGTTTTAAGTACTAGAGAGCATCCTCATTACTTGAGAGAAAAACCAATAAATTAAAAAGACTAAATCCACATATCGGTAGATAATAATAATTATTTGGGAGATCTTTTATCCACGATAAATGGTCTCTACTGAGATATTTGTGCTAATGTATCTTTGGAAATGAATTATAAATATGTGTAATTATGTAAATAAACAAAATTGACATACTTTGTTTCAGTGAGCTTAGGACTTGGGCGATAGTACTTCAAATACCCATCCCAGGGAACCTTCTTTATGCCTGCTCTTGTAGCTATTATTTCTCTGACCCTGTTTAATAGAGATGTCTGAATGCCATTATGAACAAAAATATTGGAAGCAGGGAAAACATTTAATGACTACAAATTAAACAATTAAGCATCAAGATATTATTCTGGATTGGTGAAACATTTACCTCTCTGCAAATTCAATTGGTGTCTCCCCAGGTTGCAGCGTTTGTGGTTCTAAGTACCACACATCGCAAACTACTGCCCATGAGGTCATAAGACGGACCAAATGCATTGTAAAAGACTGCCTGCCAAAACGAAAATTTGAAGCAATGAAGTTTGTATTCCTTTTGACTGAGCTTGTAATTAAGAACAGGAAGAGAATCTAAATACACATGAAATGAATCAACGTTCAATTCTTATGCTATCTTCCAAAGTAGTGATTTTAATCCAGCGAACAAATTAAGACAAGGTTAATGCAATCCATAAGGTTAAGCAAAAAAAAGGTTTCTAGAATAAACTGCATAATAGACTTTTCATCAATGTTTCAGATCACAATCCATGATCAGTCATCAAGATAACGATATGTCTATGGATTGTGGACTTAAATTCCTTTTAACGGAAAAAATCAATACAGTACAACGATGCCTTGATAGGGTAGATAAAATCATAGTTGAAAAACTCGGACTCGGCAATTACTCGGCGGACCCAAAAATTTTAAAAACTCGGGACTCGGCAAAAACTCGGGGAAAAACTCAGACAGCAAAGTTATCAAACATCAAAAATACATTAATTTTAAATAATATGCTTTAAAAACATGCATATTACTGAATTTATGGACCATATTATTGATTTCCTTCAATACATTTCATCTAAGTTGCCTAGAACTAGTGCGGGATTGGGATTTGTTGCAAATTTTTTTCCCCGGTACACATACTATATATATAATAATAAATTATAATATTAGATATAAATATTGTATTAATATAATAATAATAATAATTAATATAATAATATATAATATATTATATTAAATTTTAATAATACACGCTGCTGTTATATATTATTATATTATTATATAATAATATATTAATAATATATAGTGCTATATATTAATAATATAATATAGTGCTATAATATATTAATAATAATAATATATCCTTTCATATGATACAGTCTTTAAATTTTATAATATATCATCATAATCCTACATAAATATTGACAGTTTGTCCAAAATCTCTCCTTTCATACGATACAGTCTTTCTAATATTTCGACTGTATTATAAATTTACAGCAATAATAAAAAACAAAAAAACCCTACTTGGCGTCGATTTCCCTGGCGTTGATTTCTGTGGCGTCGGTTTCTGGCGCTAGGGTTTTTAGACTTTATTTTTCCCCCCCATTCAACGACTCGCGCGTTTTTGGATGGAGCGTGATTTACAACGAGTTATATGAAGAAAAATCGCCGCGAGTTTTAGGGAAAAATCGCCGCGAGTTTTAGGGAAAACTTGTCCCGAGTTTTTCCCATAAAAACTCGCAGCCATTACAGACACGCGATTACTTGCGAGTCACGCGAGTTATGCGCGATTTTTTCAACTATGGATAAAATTATTAAATAAACAGAATGTTACCAACATTAATTATTAAGTAAATTGCTACCAACATTAGTTAGTTATAACCAATAATCCACAAATATTAAATTCTTGCAAATTAGCCATTATCACTACTAATATGAATATATTCATAAATATTAGATGGTGCGTTCCCCTAGATGTTGGGTCATTTTAGCATGTTAATTATACTCCTCCATGAATGATTTAATTACAAAGATCATGAAGCATGATCATGTGCAAATGACTTTTAAGACCTTTCTCTATGCTTTTGCTTCTTGTTCAGATACCAAGTCATTATTTAGAATAGCTTTGAAGAATTCTCATGAGTAATCTAAGATTTAGGAGCACTGGTTGTGCAATCCTCATTTATTTCATGGAAAGAATTTGTGTTTTGCCAATGCAAACCCATCTTATGGAAATATTGGGTATTGGAGTCCCTCAAGTGAGCCATTCCTCATAGACTATTGTCACTAATATTGTTCTTCTTTGGTTTATGCCAAGACAAGATCATGAATAAGAGATTGCTCTTAGGAAGCATTTTCCACTATGTAACCCTTATCCTTATTGTTTCTTGGGCAGCAGCAATCTTGTCCATTAGATGAGATGATTGTTTGTGAATGGTCACGAAGTGTTGATAGTGCCAATGTTTATGGCAAAGTTTTATGTGATTTAATCTGCCCATGAATCTATACATTTTATACCCCTATATGATATGTGTCTATTTGTAATGTCCCCATTTCCGGCATGATCATCTAGTAGTGGAGGATTAGCCTATTCACCATTCCCGTAGGCTAATTCGTTTGGTTAGGGAATGATTTGTTGAGCCTTTGCAGCTAAAGTGACTTAGAGATTTGGAAAGTTGGTAACAATGACTTATTTGTAGGTAAAGTGACTTAGATATTTGGAAAGTTGGTAAAATGACTGGTGCAGGAGCACCTACCTGACAGCTGGTCTTGATAAGGCAGTTAGTAGTTTTAGGTCTTGTTTATGTTTCCAAGAAGGTCTGTTAAGACCAAATGCATGTAATAAGGTCATGCTGATCATGATAAGATCATGCTGACCATGCTTTTACTATTTTTAGGTAGTTTGTTAGAAACAGCTGTCATGATGTATGATCGGTTGGATCTCCCAGCCGCCTGGAGAGTTCCCAGCCGCTTGGAGTCGGGTCAGTAGTACTCGTAGGAAAATCTATTTAAGCATGAGGATCGGTTGATATTGCATAGATGAATCGATCGAGCTAGGTTGTAGAGAGTGAGACAGCGAGAGAAACTGATCATTGTATTTGCATCTTTTGAAATCAAATAAAGTGTTCCTGTTTGTGTTCATCTTCTGTTGAATTCCATTGCTTGATCGATTTGCTGGTTTGGTGGCTGTATGGATTCACTGATCCATTCCACCGGTTGATTCGTCTGATCGGTGGAATGGTTATGTACAGTAGGGTAGGTGTTAGGTTGTTTTCTGTTTGCATGCAGGTGTGCAGGATCGCGGTCGACAAATGTTGAAGACCCTAGCATGGGTATGTGCTAGGTCGAATTGATAAGTTTGAGTTGGAAGATCACCCTGAGAGTGGATCGAGTCATCCCTGGAGGATCGGCGAAGTGAAATTTCGCTAAGGCTAAAGGTTCGTGAAAACGGCATCATCAGGATATTTCTGCAAATATCCTGCAGACGCGTTGGGCATCGTCATCCGGATAAGTGGAGGAGATCGGCATGATGCGGTTAGTTGCATGAAGTGCAAGTGCGTCGGGGTGATCACCATCAGGAGTTGCCGGAGAGGAGTGCATCGGCATCAGGTAGAAGATCGGGTCATGAAACTGTTAAAGTTTGCATGTTGCAAGTGCATCAGGATGTTTTAAGTTGGATATATACTCAGCGTATATATCGCCGTCAGGATCATCTCTCGGGAGTGCCCATCATCCGCGTATCGCTAGCAGATGCGGGAGTGAAAGTTCGTTTTTTGACTAAGTGTTGAAGAGGTCATCAGGATATTGGGTGACGTCATCGTCATCAGGATATGACGTCATCGTCATCAGGATATTGAGATATCCCCCTACGCGAGTTTATCCTGCTGTCGTTAAGTGCTTAGGTATCGGCGGAAGTCCGTGGCAGAAAGTTGTATTAACATCATCAGGAGGTTTCGAGAGAACCGGATAAAGCATATCATGATGCTGTTGCTTGTGTCGTCGGCTATCGGGGCATCGAAGGGAAGGTGCTGAAGGTGATCGTCATCAGGATCTTTGGAGCAACCGGATATTGAATATCCTGCTGACGAAGGTGGTGTCGCATATCATGATGATGCCGCTAGTGTTTGGCGCCCGATGAACAGTGCAATAGGAGGATGTTTGCGCTAGTCGAACATCATGATGATGATGATAGGCGGAAAACGGAGGAAGTGAACAGTAGTCGGCAGGAGGATAATTGTGCTCGTCCGAAATATGATGATGATGCGGACAGTGTAAAGCAAAATATGATGATGATGGTGATGATGATGATGAGGAGGATGGGCTGCAGACATCCATGCTGTATTGTAAAGTTATAGTGTGGATGCCTCTGCATCATAGTGGTATCAGAGCTCAGCAAAACATCTGGGCTGTTGTGTGTTGATTCTGTCACCGAAAGGGCAGAGGTAGAGTTGAATTGTGTGTTGTGTGTTGATTAAGAGGTTGACAAAATGCCTCCGAAAGGTAGTGGTACTGCAAGGGAATTGCAGGAAATGAAGGAAAAACATGCTAGAGAGATGAGGAAGATGAAGGAGCTTGCTGAAGCACTTCAAGCCAGGCTTACAGCCCTGGAAAAGAACAAAAAGAGGGAAGTGGAAGACAGTGAGTCTGAAGAAGATGAAGATACTGTTGAAGAGTATGAAGAGGTAGCTGAAGATCTGGATGCTGAAGACCAGAAATTTGCAAAACTGTTAAAGGCAGTACAGAGTGATAAACCTAAGGTAAAGGTTGATGTTTCCAAATATACTGGAAGTTTGAATGAAGATGAGTTATTAGATTGGATTGCTGCACTTGATAATCACTTTGAATGTGAAGATGTTGCTGAGGATCAGAAGGTAAAGATTGCAAAGACCAAGTTAGGAGGTCATGCTTTGGTATGGTGGGATTATGTACAATCTGAGAGAAGGAAACAAGGGAAGTCAAAGATCACTTCATGGGATAAAATGGTAGCAAGGATAAAAGGTAAATTCTTGCCAAGGGATTATGAAATCCAGATGTTTAAGAAGCTGCAATTTTTAAAGCAGAAGGAAAGGGATGTGAAGGCATATACAGAGGAATTTTATAAATTGAGTATGAGATCTGGTCATCATGAGAATGAGGTAGAAAAGGTGGCTAGGTACTTGGCTGGTTTGAGATTTAACATACAGGATGAGTTAGTTTTAGCTAACCCTAAGAATGTGGAGGATTGTTATCAAATGGCAATCAGGATTGAAGAAAAGATGAATAGAGGACATGATAAGTCCATGAGAGGAAGAGGAAACCATAGGGGAAGAGGAGCAGCCCCTACACAAAAGCAAACCAATGAGGGTCAAGAAGATACTGGTAAAGGACAGGGACAGTCTGATTTCAGAGGTGGATGGAAAGGTAATAGAGGAAGATTTGGAGGTGGTAGAGGTTCTACTACATTTTCAGGAAAATGTTACACCTGTGGTGAGTTTGGTCATCCATCTTTCAAATGTCCAGAAAACAAAGGTTCATCATCCAGAAATGATAGAACTAGTGACAAGAGAGTACAATTGGTACAGGAAGAGAAAGTAGAACAAAGTGCACAGAGTTCAAACACTTATCACAAGGATAAGGAGGCTGATAATTATGGATACCCAGAAAGTGGAGAATCTCTGCTGATGAGAAAAACAGTGACTACCATGAAGGTACATGACAAAGAATCCCCACAAAGAAGAGCTCTTTTCAAGACTATATGCAAGAGCAAAGGTAAAAAATGTAAGGTTGTCATTGATACTGGTTCAACAGACAACATGGTATCTCAGGAAATGGTGGATAAATTGAATTTGGAAAGGATTCCACATCCACACCCTTACAAGGCATCTTGGGTGAGTGATAGTCATTCACTTTTTGCCTCTGAACAGGCATATGTGGATTTCCAGATTGGAGCATATCATGATAGAATTTTGTGTGATATTTTGCCTATGGAATGTTGTCACCTACTGTTGGGTAGACCATGGCAATTTGACAGAAGGGTACTGTATGATGGGTATTCTAATACCTATACCATCAAGAAAGATGGGAAGACTATTAAGTTGATGCCATTGCAGGCAGATGCTGCAGCACAGGGGGCAGCCAAAATCATTTTAATGGGAAAGAAGGAGTATGTGCAGATGCCTAGAGGAGCAGGCATAAAGGCAGATAAGGATACCGCAGGAAACGCAGTTGTTCAGGACACCAGATTGAAGAAAGTTTTAGTTTTGACTGACAGAGGTCAGCAGCAGGTGCAGAAACAGGTTTGCACACAGCAACCAGTTGAGAGGAATGACAAGGATGTTGTCATAGTTGGGACTATTGCTTGTCCTATAATGATTGAAAGGAAGATAGGATTGGACATTTCAGAAGTTCAAGAAGCAGTTCAGACAGAGGTTCTGGTCAGACAACCTGGCAAACACAGGGTATGTGAGAGAAAGGCCTACATCAACAGGCATGAGGATTTACTTGCCAGAAAGCAAGTTACAGTTCAGAAGTCTTGGAGCAGCCAAGAGACAGCAGAGGACAAAGTTGGAACAGATCAGCATATTGCAAAGACAAAGTGTCAAGGTGGAGGACTTCCACATACTAAACTCATGGGACATGAGTTCTTTTCTGTTGGGGAGTATGGTGCAGGAGCACCTACCTGACAGCTGGTCTTGATAAGGCAGTTAGTAGTTTTAGGTCTTGTTTATGTTTCCAAGAAGGTCTGTAAAGACCAAATGCATGTAATAAGGTCATGCTGATCATGATAAGATCATGCTGACCATGCTTTTACTATTTTTAGGTAGTTTGTTAGAAACAGCTGTCATGATGTATGATCGGTTGGATCTCCCAGCCGCCTGGAGAGTTCCCAGCCGCTTGGAGTCGGGTCAGTAGTACTCGTAGGAAAATCTATTTAAGCATGAGGATCGGTTGATATTGCATAGATGAATCGATCGAGCTAGGTTGTAGAGAGTGAGACAGCGAGAGAAACTGATCATTGTATTTGCATCTTTTGAAATCAAATAAAGTGTTCCTGTTTGTGTTCATCTTCTGTTGAATTCCATTGCTTGATCGATTTGCTGGTTTGGTGGCTGTATGGATTCACTGATCCATTCCACCGGTTGATTCGTCTGATCGGTGGAATGGTTATGTACAGTAGGGTAGGTGTTAGGTTGTTTTCTGTTTGCATGCAGGTGTGCAGGATCGCGGTCGACAGATGTTGAAGACCCTAGCATGGGTATGTGCTAGGTCGAATTGATAAGTTTGAGTTGGAAGATCACCCTGAGAGTGGATCGAGTCATCCCTGGAGGATCGGCGAAGTGAAATTTCGCTAAGGCTAAAGGTTCGTGAAAACGGCATCATCAGGATATTTCTGCAAATATCCTGCAAACGCGTTGGGCATCGTCATCCGGATAAGTGGAGGAGATCGGCATGATGCGGTTAGTTGCACGAAGTGCAAGTGCGTCGGAGTGATCACCATCAGGAGTTGCCGGAGAGGAGTGCATCGGCATCAGGTAGAAGATCGGGTCATGAAACTGTTAAAGTTTGCATGTTGCAAGTGCATCAGGATGTTTTAAGTTGGATATATACTCAGCGTATATATCGCCGTCAGGATCATCTCTCGGGAGTGCCCATCATCCGCGTATCGCTAGCAGATGCGGGAGTGAAAGTTCGTTTTTTGACTAAGTGTTGAAGAGGTCATCAGGATATTGGGTGACGTCATCGTCATCAGGATATGACATCATCGTCATCAGGATATTGAGATATCCCCCTACGCGAGTTTATCCTGCTGTCGTTAAGTGCTTAGGTATCGGCGGAAGTCCGTGGCAAAAAGTTGTATTAACATCATCAGGAGGTTTCGAGAGAACCGGATAAAGCATATCATGATGCTGTTGCTTGTGTCGTCGGCTATCGGGGCATCGAAGGGAAGGTGCTGAAGGTGATCGTCATCAGGATCTTTGGAGCAACCGGATATTGAATATCCTGCTGACGAAGGTGGTGTCGCATATCATGATGATGCCGCTAGTGTTCGGCGCCCGATGAACAGTGCAACAGGAGGATGTTTGCGCTAGTCGAACATCATGATGATGATGATAGGCGGAAAACGGAGGAAGTGAACAGTAGTCGGCAGGAGGATAATTGTGCTCGTCCGAAATATGATGATGATGCGGACAGTGTAAAGCAAAATATGATGATGATGGTGATGATGATGATGAGGAGGATGGGCTGCAGACATCCATGCTGTATTGTAAGGTTATAGTGTGGATGCCTCTGCATCAATGACTTAAAGATTGGAGAATGGAAAGTCACTTTATAAAGGGAAAAATAAATTATAACAATATGACAAAATAAAAGAATATTTTAATGACAAGGTTGGATGTCCCACTTGGAGAAGGGAAAATGAAATAAAATAATATTTTATTATGGCGGTGGACATGAAATTGATTTAAATTATGGCAAAATTGGGTGCTCCACTTGAGGGTTATAAGAGAAGGCATTTAGAAGGTCATATCATCATTGTGTATTTTGCTATTGGCATTTTGGATATTTTCCTTTTAGCTGCAACGTTGGTTCAGCCATTTTCTGAGGACAAAAACCCTTGGAAAATTCGTGGATTGGATGAAAACCCAATTTCACTTTGAGAGGTGAATCCATACGAGGTTTACCATTGAGTTTATTGTAGGTTTTTGGCATGGAAATGGAGCTAGGGTTTGAATTGACATTATCATTCATGCTAGAGTTTGGCATTGGCGCTAGGGTTTGATGTTTATATGCAGATCATGGGCGAATGTGTGTAGATCGTGAGTTTTTCATGATGTATTTTCACCTACATTCCATCGCCTAGGGTTTGGAGGAGTTGGCGCTTCATTTTGGAGTGATTGTGGGTCTCCATCATCAACAATTGGCAATCAAATTTTATATCAGACTTCAGAAATTTATATCAGGTTTGCATTACAGGGATTTGGAAGCATATTTCTCATCTTTTTGGCATCTATTTCTACCTAGGGTTTGAGCGCTCCCATTGAAGATTTAGCACTACCATTTTGAGGAGTTGTTAATTCATTGTTCACATCAGCAGATTTCATATCAGACTTCATTTGTGAACAGCAGCACCATTCCTTTCTATATCAGCCATCTACCTACTTTGTATGGTGTCATATTGTGCCTAGAAGTACTATCCAATCGGGTATGTTGTAAATGAATTCCATATTCAAATCTTTAATTTGAATAGGCTTTGCAAACATTTCTAGTAGGTTTAATCAGTCTGATATACTCTGTATCAGACCTGATTATCAGTGTAATCAGACCTGTAACAACAATAAATAAAGCATGATTGGGTGTTGCATCATTGATATTTGTTTATGCAAACATTTGGTTATATTTTCTATGTATTTGCATATGTATTGGCATTGAAAATCAGTCAAACAAACATCATAAAACCAAACAAACACTCATAAATCATAATTCAGTGACCTTGCATGACAAATGTTCTACAAAATGTCAAACCACTCAAACTGAAAATTCAGGGCAGAACTACTAAGGGTTCTTACAGTGGTATCAAAGCTAAGCATCTTGCTAGCCTGGAGGGTATAATTTGATCTATGCAGCCAGAAGAAGGTTCACACAAGTATTATTTTAAAAGAAGAGCAAGACAACCAGAAATTCAAGAAGATACTCCTTTTACAGGTACACAGTAGGTTGAGATGGATAGAGATAGAAGAGATGAGAGTCCACCAAGAGATGATAGAAATGTTGGTGAGATTTTGAGAGATATGGCAAGAGGACAGCAACAGATGACTAATGCCTTAACACAATTCCAACAACATATGGTGGTAGCTCAACAACAAATGATGGCTACTCAACAGCAAATGATGGCAGCTATTGGGCAGATGACTCAAAACATGGAAAATGTGAGAGATCCAGCACAAACAGGTGATGGAAGTCTAGCAGGTACACCTAACATTGGCTGAACACAAGTTAGCACAAGTGATAGACCATTACAGCCTACATTCCTACCAAGAGAAGAAGAAGAGGAAGAAGTTGTAGAGGATGAAGAAGAAGCACCTTTGGCAGATGAGCTTATTACTATGATGATGAGTATAATTCTCTTCCAGCACGTATCAAAGAGGATCTATCTTTCAACCAATTCATGAGTCAACGAAAGGATAGAAGAAGACCAAGGGTTGAGGAAAGGCCTAGGAGGCAAGAGCGGCAAAACAAAGAGTTTAAGCAAGCTTTGGGCAAAGTAACTCTCCCTAACTTTGATGGCAGTGGTAAGAGTACAGCAAGAGCTTGGATTCACAAGCTAGATACCTTCCTAACTCTCAAGCCTATGCAAGAGGATAAAGCCATTCAATTTGCAACTATGTAATGTCCCGTAGGCTTCCGGTGGGTGCTGTGCCCCACCGAGTGGGTGATGGGCCCCACCGAAGGGAGATGGGCCCCTTCCCAGCGCTCGTGGCCCAAGGTCTCCTCGTGTATGCTCCGGCAGCGGTTAGGAGATGAGCCCTTCCACTAGCCCTTAACGCCGGGGGGCGCCATTCACCTTCAGTCCGGGCTTTTGGCGTAGTGGTTGTCTTAGCTTGGTATCAGAGCCGAGGTCCCAAGGTCGAGACTCTTTGGGGCGAGCGGACTGTAATGTCCCGTAGGCTGCCAATGGGTGATGTGCCCCACCGGGTGGATGATGGGCCCCACCAAAGGGAGATGTGCCCCTTCCCAGCGTTCGTGGCCCAAGGTTTCCTCATGTATGCTCCAGCAGCGGTTAGGAGATGAGCCCTTCCGCTAGCCCTTAATGCCGAGGGGCGCCATTCACCTTCAGTCTGAGCTTTTGGTGTAGTCAAACAAACATCATATGAGAGCAAAAATCAACAATCTTAGCATCTCCAAATGAGGCTCTTTTTCCCCTTTTTGTTTCCTCTCCAAACCCAATGCCCAAGATGAATTTTCTTTTATTATTTTAATTTATAACTTAAGTCTCCTTATGTCCCCTTTGTACCTGTCACCATTGTGCCTATCACCTCCTTGGTTAATTCTGTTCCTGTCACCACCATTGTTCCTGTTTCTGTCGCCACCATTGTTCCTGTTCCTATCACGGTAATTGTTGTTGTTATTGTCCCTGTTGTTTCTTCCATCTCGGGGTGCCAACTGCTCAAGGATATGAGCCAACTCTACTTGTGATTCTCTCAACTCTTCCCGTGACTCCCTCATTTCTCTCTCCATAACCAATTGACTTCTAGTCAGTGCATTCGAAATCTCACGCATGCTGGGTTCCTCCTGTTCTCTGTCACCCATCTCACCCTGTTCCGGAAGCTCACCTGAAAATGGATGTCACTAGTACTGGAATCTCCGGTTCTTCTAACTGTGGTACCTGTGTTTCCTTTTGTAACCTGTTTCTCCTGGTATTGTAGTGGCATGTCAACGACTGCATAGGCAACATATCTCATTTTTTCATCTACATGTCGTATCTGCCCGTATTCGGGACAATTTAAAAAAGGTTTTTTTGGTACGACCGAACACGGTATACAAGCCATATCGTATTAGTATCTATATCACATATGCATACCAAGGGAGAGTCAGGTGTCGTATCTTGTAACTTTGATATACAACTATCCTATTACCCAAATAAGGGGGAATATATTAGGTTTCGTATCCCATATGCATACCAAGGGAGAGGCAGGTGCCGTATCTTGTAACTTTGATATATAACTATCTTATTATTCAAATAAGGGGGAATATATATATTCCCCCTTATTCAAATAATAGAATAGTTATATATTCCCCCTTATTTGATTAATAGGATAGTTATATGTATTTAAAACCATAAAAACCATAGTCACATTATACAAGAATGAAAAAGTTATAAAGGGGGAATGAGAGCTCATTTGGAAGGGATAATTATGCTTTTGGAATTGATTTTGTTTGTAGATGGATTGAACCTGTGAGTTCTCCATATTCTCTTAAGGACGAAAACCCTCTTGTAGATTATAGTGAGTTTACTTTTGTTTTGATTGGCCTGTACCCTGCCGTACATTTCCAAGGCCATACATTAGGCAGGAGAGTGATTTGGGGTTTAAGAGTTAATGTAGTATGCATGTTTGAATGGATGTTTTGAGAGATATCTATCTATTGAAGCGCCTATTTCTGATCTGTTCTAAGAGTTTTATGATTGCAGAATTAAAAGTCTGAGCTGGGTCGTACATCCATGGCCATACCTTGCATAGAGGCGATTTTGTCTTATAGTGACTGATGAAAGATTTGGACGTGGATAATTAGATATCTATTGCTATATTCAGGGCTAACATCTGATGCTATTGCATTGTGTTTGATGTTGTTATTTTTTTGCTTCAGCAGTCCATACATTTAAGGATGCCGTCTACAAGAGGGTTTTCGTCCTCAAGAGAATATGGAGAACTTACAGGTTCAATCCATTTACAAACAAAATCAATTCCAAAAGCATAACCCTTCCAAATGAGGTCTCATTCCCCTTTTATAACTTTTTGAGAGGAATATATTATTATTTTCCTTTTAATTCTTCATATTTCTTCTCTCAAAAAGACCTTTTTCAGAATAATAATAACATATCATGTGTGAGGCCCCTTTTTTAAGTGTTTATCATTTAAAACACTTAATTACCTTTCTAATGAGCTATAACACTTAGGTACCTTTTTATTTATTTTCACCCTTAGGAGACTTAAGTGAAATAATAATTAAATAGCTCATTAAATCACCCGAGTTTGTGGAAAATCCCAAACTTAGGCAAACTACAAAATAAATCATACCACTGCCTTCTATGATGTTTGGGATGAAGAACGATGTCATCTGGGTGACTTACTATATATAGACAGTTTCTCCAAGAATCTTGGAGAGCAATCCGTGAACTCGATCAAACTTCTGAGACCATCACTAAACCCTGGACATCCACTGAGCTCAATGCCATAGAAAATTAGTCCATTTCCAGAAAGAAACCCATTAATATTACACTAAGTTGCTAAACTTACATATAACCTTAGGCAACCTTAGTGAAATATTAATTAATTATCTAAATAATGGTCCCAAGCCAAATAAAACAATAGAAATGTACTGATTAAGCAACTTCGACCATCCCTGATGAAAAATGAAGACTTGAGACACAACTGTTCTGCAGACTAAACCACGACCACTCCAAGAACATTGGAGTTCTCCCAAACATGTCGAATAGCCTCCGAGGGACTAAGAACAAGCATAATGTGCACAAAAATCTAGGTGCCAAAAAAGGAACATTATAGTCCTCCCCGCTCAAGATTGCTTGTCCTCAAGCAATACATGCTATCCAAAAGAGATACCTGCATGATTATCAATAATATACCCGGATCCCAAATCAATCTCAAGAATGTTCCACACCACTTTTGTTGTGCTACTCTGATGTAACTGCAGACTGCACAGCTGGAACTCTGCTTACAGCTCTGAAACATTCTATCAATCACAAATCTTTTTGCATCCCAAACATCTGTAACATCACTAACCCTGAAAGTGCAAGAGTTAGCATCCTCCAAAAAGTCATCAATACAATTTATCCAACCTGAAACTACTGCTGGGAACCAAAATCTGAAATGTTCCTCCAAGGAAGAACATAAATCAGCTTGAACACAAGCTGAAAGTAACTCCGAATAGCCATGAATCACTTGGTTTTCACCATCCAAAAGAGCAATATTAGCTGAAACACTTGTCCTTTCTAGCTGAACCCTTCTGTCACCCTCCCACAAAGAGCTAAAAACAACAAAAAGATCAATCTCATGGCTGCAAAAATTTGAAATAATCTCATGAAAATCAGATTTCAGTAATCTAAAAATGGGACAGAAACAACAAATCTGAGATCTTCCAAGAATAACTAGTGATTTGGGCCTTCTATAACCAAAATATTCTAAAGTTATGACCAAAATTTCTCTCCAATCCATAAAAATGTATGCAATTGACAACTTATGATGGCTGATAGGACTAAGGACAGCAGCTTCATGACATAAATTTGACTCCACAATCATACATGAAACATTCTTTCCAACATCATTATCCTCCACTGAACCCTGAGGATAAACTCTATTATGAAAGTATGACATCATTGCACTTAACTCATTGCATACCTTGACCTCATGCCAAACTCCAACAACTAATGATAACCTCAAGTTGATGAAATTAACATCCCATGAGTGCACCTCACCTGGATCCCATCTCCTGTTACTATCCTCCTCCATGTTGCTAACATCAAATTGGTCCTCTTTCTTTCTTGAAGTGAGAATTCTTGTTCTGTTGGATGGAAGGTGATGTCTTGGAATAGTTCTTGGTCCTCGACATTGGAGAAGGTAACTCTCAAAATCCATCAAATAAACATCATACACCAAAAACAATACAAAACTTCATAAATCCATGAAGGCACAAATGTGATTTCAGTGTGAAACCACCCCCAACCTCAAGAGGGTTTTCGTCCTCAAGAGCATTCTACAAGAGGGTTTTCGTCCTCAAGAGAATATGGAAGAACTCACAGGTTCAATCCATTTGCAAACAAAACAAATCCAAAAGCATAACCCTTCCAAATGAGCTCTCATTCCCCTTTTATAACTTTTTTGAGAGGAATATATTATTATTTTTCTTTTTAACTCTTCATATTTCTCCTCTCCAAGAGACCTTTTTGAAATAATAAGATATATCATGTGTGAGGTCCCCTTTTTAAGTGTCTATCATTTAGAACACTTAAAAACATTTCCAATGAGCTATAACACTTAGGTATTGATTAATTATTTTCACCCCTAGGAGCTTAAGCAAAAATAATAATTAATATAGCTCATTAAATCACCTGACTTTGTGGAAAATCCCAAACTTAGGCGAACTACAAAATAAAGCATACCACTGCCTTCTATGATGTTTGGGATGAAGAACGATGTCATCTGGGTGACTTACTATAATTAGACAGCTCCTCCAAGAATCTTGGAGAGCAATCTAGGAGCTTGATCAAGCTTCTGAAAACTTCACTGTAACCCTGGACATCCACTGAGCTCAATGCCAAAGAGAATTAGTCCATTCCTAGAAAGAAAACCACTTATCTAATCTACAGACTGAACCATGACCCTCCAAGAACATTAGAGTTCTCCCAAGCATGCCGAATAGCCTCTAAGAGACTAGGAACAAGAAAAATGCACACGAAAAATCTATACGCCAAAAAAGGAACATTACAGTCCTCCCTGCTCAAGATTGCTTGTCCTCAAGCAATACATGCTATCCAACAGAGAAACCTGCATGATTATCAATAATATACCTGGATCCCAAACCAACCTCAAGAATGCTCCACACCACTTCTGCTGCGCTACTCTGATGTAATTGCAAACTGCACAGCTGAAACTCTGCTCATAACTCTGAAGCATTGTTTCAATCACACATCTTTTTGGATCTCAATCATCAATATCATCATTAATCTTGGAAGTGAAGGAGTTAGCATCCATCAACAAGTCATTAATACAATTTATCCAATCTGAATTCAATGTTGGGAACCAAAACCTGAGTTGTTCCTCCAAAGAAGAACACAAATCAGCTTGAACACAAGCTGAAAATGGCCCTAAACCACCCTGAATCACTTGGTTTTCAGAAACCAAAGGAGCCATGTTAGCTAAATCATTTGTTTCTTTCAGTTGTAACTTTCTGTCATCCCTCCATAAAGAGCCAAAGACAATAAAAACAATATTCTCATGGCTGCAAAAAGTTGAAATTAACTTCTAAAAAACTGATTTCAGTAACTTTAAAATGGAACAACAGAAATAAATCTGAAATCTTTTGAAAATAATAAGAGATTTGAGCCATCTAAAACCAGAATGTACTAAAGTCATGGCTAAAATTTCTCTCCAATCCATCAATAAGAGTGCAAATGTAATCACCACATGGCTGGTACAGAAAGAAACAACACTATGATGTCTGAAAATTTGATCCTTAGCCCTACAAGGATCATGGGAATTGGTGATTTTTGTGAAAATCTCTTGTATTCCATCCATGAAATTATCAACCACTAAGAAATATGAAATAACTATTGACCCCAAAGAAGAACAAGCATGAGTTAGAACACCATTCATACCAAGGAATGGATTGTCCCACCAGTAGATGACACAATTAGGTCCTTCCTTCAAGGTTTCATATGAAATCAGCTTGAAACCTCCTCTCTTGGCTGCTGTAATAAATTTTCCAGCAACTACATAACCCCGTTTTGACCACTTCTCAATGTCAAAGAGGTTGGAGTTATCATGAACCATCATATCCCAAACAAAAACTTCATGACAAATAACATATGATGGGCATGAATGACAACTCATCAACTCAACTGTTTTCTCATTTGCATACTTCCAACCTGGTGGTCTCCCAGGGTGATTACCAATCATAAAGTTTGGTGCAACCACAAAATGAGAACTCAAACCAGCACCAAGACGAAACATGCATTCTAATTCAATTTTTGGATCAGCTCCTGGATCCCATATCTTAATGTTTTCATCAAGTGTGTTACCTCTATCAAGGGTTGGCTCGTCCTCCAATATGAAAAGAGGATTATCATCAACTGCTTCTGCATGTATGACAAGGAGAGGATTATGAAAATCATGTATATCATTAACTTCCCCTTGCTCAGCACCATCTAAATTTGCATTTGCATACTTATGAGGCTATCCTAAGTCAAAACCTTCTTGGAACAAATCAAGTTCTTTAGTCACTAACTTGATTTCATCAACCCTATCTTGCTTCCTTAATTGATGGACACCATCAAGTTGATTTTCCACTTCTAAGAGAGCCATTTGGGTACTCTCTAAAGAATTTGTAGTTGATTTGAGCTTAGATGTAAGCTTATCAACTTCAGCCTCTCCTCTTCAATGCATCATAAGCTCAACCAGCAAACTCAAGAACATGATCTCTATCAGAAAGAAGGTTCAAATAATCTAATTTCAATGTTTCTAGAGCCTCTCTGACTACAAACCCATCTTCAAGTGAAGATCCTCTTTCCATGCCCATTTGTCTCCTTTCATCTTGTGCCCTCCAAATGTGACCGTCAACAAACTTATGTATGCTATCCAAGTGTGTTAAAGATTTTACAACCTGATCTTCAGTGACCAACAACTGATTCTTGAAAACAATTGTTGCATCAACAATGGAGGCTGATCCAAAGTTTTCAATAAACTCCTCATCAACATGCTCATCAACTGACTCTTCTGAGAAGATACTTGGTTCTTCAATTTGAATGGGAAATGAATCTTCTTCTTTGTCACTTTGATCAAATGTTATAGCAGCATCAAATTCAAACATTGAATCATCACCAATGGCTGATTTAAAGTCCTCATCAGCACATTCTTCATCAAGGATCTTTGAAGAGTCTAACTGCTCTTCTCTTTGCATGGAAATTCCCACTCATAATCAAGACTACCATCACTAGAATGGTGGAAATGCTTTTCATTAGGTGTTGTTCTGAAATTTTCAGCAGCATCAACTTTTTCATCTTTTGTGATTTCACTATTTCCCATGTCCTCAACAAGACAGTTTGCTTCAATGCTCTCAGGCTCGCTTGCAAAGTCACCTTCTAGCAATCTATCGATCATCTTCAACTCATTCTCAAATGTAGTGGCATCTTCAGGATCTTCATCAAATGAAGGACTTGCAAAGTTCCACACCTTTGGCTCATAATCTTCGTCAAAGCAAGGCTTAGCTTTACCAATTTCTTTTGTAGCCTTCCCCAAATCAGCAAGCTCTTCAATGCATGCCTCTTGATTAGTGACCTTAACTTCATCATACAAAGTCTCAAACTCATTTACTCCAGCTATCAGGACTTCATCTTCTCCATTTTTGGATTCCACAACATCCTAAAAGAAGGAACATGTGGTGAAGGTTACTGGTTCATCTTCTTTGCTATTGTATTGGTGGTTAGGCTCCCAAGAATCTTTGAATAGGAAGAAAGATTTCTTCTCCTGAGTTCATTCTTGCTGTCCTCTTTTTTTCTTGAAATGGAAAAGTTCTTTTTCTGTCAGTTGGAAGATGATGACTTGGAATTGTATTTGGTTTTTGCCATTGAATTAGATAGCTCAGGGTTCCATAAAGATATTTTCTTCTTCTCATCTTCATTCCTTGTCCTTCGGATGTAATTTATAAGGCCCTTTTTGTCAGGATCCCCCTCGATTATTTCCAAGAAAGCATCCCAGGAGATTTGATGCTTAAAGTCATCTGATAGTCCTTGGTATTCATCAATAAATTTTGAGGCCTCTCGATCATACTTCTTTTGATCCAACTTCTCTTTAATTGTTCTTTCCAAATCAGCCTGACTTTGTCTAAGAGAACCAATCAAGACATCTGTTTAATTTCTTCTCCCCGTGAGAGATGCCATGATCTCACATTCACTTCTCAAAATCTTTCAACTACCCAATTCTGAACTCTCATGCAAGTGTTGTTCACCCACATGCAAGGCTGAAAATTCTGTCCCACAACTAAAGATCTGCAAAGAGTGAAAACAACCCAAACAGGTTGGCAAGATCACCATCTCTGATACCACTGTAACAAGCTACCCCAATTTTTTTTTTTTTTAAAATGTAACAAGGATAACACAATGTTAGCACAATCATGCATGAACTACTAAATTGCCTCCACTTTTGATTACCAAGTTCCCAAATCAAGCGAGGTGAGAGCATAATGTGTCTTGGCTTACAGAGCTAAAGCATTGTGCAACATGAAATTACAATTCATTTGCTATGAGCAAGCATCCACTATTACAGTGGGGATTCACCACTTTCCAGTGGGTGTGAATACAAGAATGAAAATTTACAAACCATCCACTTATTCAGTGGGTAGAGAAAACATGGAAAATTAAGCTCCAATTTGCCCACACTTGCGGTTGAACCATCCAGGGGATTATTATGTGTTTATGCAACATAAAAATAATAAAGAACAGAGAGCATCAGCTGAGGACTATATCATGTGGAGTACAATATTCATCAAAGTCTTAATGCAATGTGATTGATACCACATTATACCCTACACAATAAAGATGATTAAGTTGCATAAAACATGAACAATCCAAGCTGGGAATTCTCTGCATACAGCCACTGATGGACAGAACTAAAAAATATCATTGTTTTCCTCATCCAAATACAGCTGCCCTGCATACAAGCTTATTTGCAAATGTGAAGTATCCAAGAACAAGCTGTCCAAAATCAAACCACATCAATAATATTCATCTTAAACACAGATTATAACTGCCCACAATCAAAACCAATTCTGATTTCTGAAACAAACAGACCTAGGTATGGCCGTACGGCCTCTTATCATCATGAACACTTCACAAATTTGAAACTTAGCCCAAAGTCACAACATATCAACTGCAAAAGAGGCTCCAAGACCACACAAAGAGTTTGCAACCATCAAAACTACCCAAGAGATAAAGATTGAAATCTCACAAACAAATTGTACCCTTGATGGTACGGACTACGCTGGTACGGCTCACTACCCCCAGTCATAAATCAACAATTATATCAATGGAAATCTCTTGCAAAATGGATGCCAAGACATAAGAAAAAAATTGATGAACATTATTGAAACATAACTATCAACAAAACTCCCAAAATTTCTGATCAATACCCTGTTGGTACGGCCCAGGCATGTACGGCCAACTAGGGAATTATCACTGTTTTTATTATTCATAGAAATCTGGAAACTGCTTCATCAAATCCACTCCCAAAATCTATCAAATAAATATCATACACCAAAAACAATACAAAACTTCATAAATCCATGAAGGCACAAATGTGATTTCAGTGTGAAACCACCCCCAACCTCAAGAGGGTTTTCATCCTCAAGAGCATTCTACAAGAGGGTTTTCGTCCTCAAGAGAATATGGAAGAATTCACAGGTTCAATCCATCTGCAAACAAAACAAATCCAAAAGCATAACCCTTCTAAATGAGCTCTCATTCCCCTTTATAACTTTTTTGAGAAGAATATATTATTATTTTTCTTTTTAACTCTTCATATTTCTCCTCTCCAAGAGACCTTTTTGAAATAATAAAAATATATCATGTGTGAGGTCCCCTTTTTAAGTGTATCATTTAGAACACTTAAAAACATTTCCAATGAGCTATAACACTTAGGTATTGATTAATTATTTTCACCCCTAGGAGCTTAAGTGAAAATAATAATTAAATATCTCATTAAATCAACTAACTTTGCAAAAAATCCCAAACTTAGGCGAACTACAAAATAAATCATACCACTGCCTTCTATGATGTTTGGGATGAAGAACGATGTCATCTGGGTGACTTACTATAATTAGACGGCTCCTCCAAGAATCTTGGAGAGCAATCCGGGAGCCCGATCAAGCTTCTAAAAACTTCACTGTAACCCTGGACATCCACTGAGCTCAATGCCAAAGAGAATTAGTCCATTCCTAGAAAGAAAACCACTTATCTAATCTGCAGACTGAACCATGACCCTGCAAGAACATTGGAGTCCTCCCAAGCATGCCGGATAGCCTCTGAGAGACTAGGAACAAGCAAAATGTGCACAAAAAATCTATGCGCCGAAAAAGGAACATTACACCCTTCCACCCATTTGTTCACTATCTCTATTTGCCCATCCGTCTGTGGGTGGTAACTAGTACTAAGAGTAAGCTCAGTGCCACACAGCCTGAACAACTCCTGCCAAAAAAGACTTAGGAACTTGATCTCCCTATCACTCACAATTCCCCTAGGTATCCTATGCAACCTGAAGATCTCCCTAAAGAACAGATCAGCCACCTGCACTGCAATGTATGTCACTGATATAGCGAAGAAGTGTGCAAATTTGGTCAATCTATCGACCCCCACAAATATGCAGTCCTTCCCTTGTACCTTAGGTAGCCCAGTAATAAAGTCCATGGAGATATGTTCCCATTCCTTATTAGGAATGGGTAAGGGCTGAAGTAGTCTAGCTGGATAAGTGTGCTCATTCTTATTCTGTTGGCAAGTAGGACACTCTCTAATATACTTGAGTACTTCATTCTCAAGTCCCTTCCAAGTGAAATGCTCTCGAATCTATCTGTAAGTCTTAAAGAACCCAAGGTGGCCAGCCATGGAAAGTCCTCAATATCTTGCCCTTAAATTGTGAAGTAGGCACTAGGAAAATTCTCTTCTTATAAATAATCAAGTCATTGACCACGGAATACCTGTCATCATACACTGTGCCCTCTATGATTCCTGCTGCCCAAGAATCCTTAGCATATTCTGCTGAAATTGACTCCCTCCAATCTGCAGAGATCTCTCCTAACAAACACAAGTGGAGTCTCCTGGAAAGTGCATCTGCTACTACATTTTTCTTTCCTTTGACATATTCTATGTCGAAGTCATATGCATGTAGTCTGCTCACCCACTTTTGATGTCGATCATTAAGGTCCTTCTAATTCATGAAGTACTTAATGCTATTGTGGTCTGTTTTAATGATAAACTTGCCCCCAACCAGGTATGGTCTGAATTTGGTCAATGCATGCATTATGGCCAACATCTCTCTATCATAAACTGAATAGCTCCTCTCCACCCCTCTAAGCTTCCTGCTCTCAAACGCTATGCGGTGTTTCTCCTGCAAAAACACTACCCCAATCCCCTCTCCCGAAGCGTCACACTCCAACTCGAAAGGTTTGAAGAAATCTGGAATTGCTAACACAGGGCAAGTAGACATCAACGGCTTGAAGTGTTCGAAACACTTCTGAGTTGAATCCGACCATATAAAAGCTCCTTTCTTGGTCAAATCTATAAGTGGGGTTGTAATCTGTGAGAAGCCCTTGATGAACCTCCTGTAGAAACCACACAACCCAAAGAATCTCTTGAGCTGAGAGAGGTTCGTAGGTGTAGGCCACTCTATGATAGCCCTTATCTTCTCTGGATCAACTCTTACCCCTTCTGCACTGATATTATGACCAAGGTATAGCAATTCAGTCATGTCGAAGTCACACTTGGACTTCTTAGCATACAAGGACTCACTCTCCAATATGTTCAACACCTCCTCAAGATGCCTCATGTGCTCCTCCCAGGTTCTACTGAAAATCAAGATGTCGTCAAAGAAGATCAACACAAATCTCCTCAATTGCCTCCTAAAGATCTGATTCATGCAATTCTGGAAAGTAGCTGGTGCATTAGTCAGTCCAAACGGCATCACCAAAAACTCAAAACGGCCATAGTGGCACCTGAAGGCGGTCTTCTCTATATCCTAATCCCTCATCTTGATCTGATGGTAACCTAATCTCAAGTCAATTTTGGAGAAATAACAGGCTCCATGTAGCTCATCGATCAACTCATCAATCCAAGGAATGGGGTATCTGTTTTTTATGGTATTTTTGTTCAGTGCACGGTAGTCAATGCACATGCGTACGGTCCCATCCTTCTTTTTGACTAGAACAACTACAGAAGCAAATGGGCTTTTGTTGGGTCTAATATGCCTCATCTCTAAAAGCTCCTTAATGGTCTTCTCTATCTCATCCTTGAGCCTCTTAGGATGCCGATAGGGTGTGGTAATCACCGGTTTTGCACCATCCTCCAACTCTATAACGTGCTCTATCCCTCTGTCAGGTAGCACTCCAAGTGGTATACTCCCAAACACCTTGTTGTGCTTCGTTAGCAATTTTTTAATATCCAGATGGTGGTTGTTCTTATGTTGTTCTGGAACCGCAGGCATGATTAGGCACTCTGCTGCCCACTCCACCTAATCCTGTCTAAGCATCCTCTCCATCCTCTTGAGAGATACAACTCGGGGACCTCCATCTAATAAGGCTCTGAGCACAATCTTCTTCCCATTGGAATCAAACTTCATTTCAATGTTATGCAAGTTCATAGTAAACTCCCCAAGGGTCATCATCCAATGCATGCCTAAGACAACATCAATATCACCAATGCCAACTACATAAAAATCATCCTTAAGCTCATATTCACCCAGCCAAATACTCAAACAAGAAATCTTTCTAGTGCAAGTGAGTTTGAAGCCATCTGCAATCATCACCTTAAATCCCTCAACCTCCTCTGTTTCGAGTCCTCTTTTGGCAACAAGCCCCTCATCAATGAAATTATGCGTAACACATGTGTTGATGAGTGTAACTATTCGCTGCCCACAAAAAACTCTTAACTCTGAAGGAACCAATTTTTTGAAATCTAGATAGTTGTGCCATCACCCCTTCACCATTACCGTCACCTTTAGATGAGTTTTCCTCTTCACTGTCTTCTATATCAGATTGCTGATCTGATTTTTCTGAATTAGTTTCTTCAGCTAAAAAGTATTCAATTTGCTTAGCCTTTGCCTTGTTAAGGCATCTGTGAGAAGGGTTCCAAGGTTCCCTACAATGGAAGCACAACTTCCTCCGATACTCATTCAACTGCTCATTACTTAGCTGGTTTGTTTCCCTCTTTGGCTGATTAACATCACGCTGAAAATGTTTCTTGTCCTTATCCTTTTTATGCAGAAAACCCTTAGATTGGAATTTACACCTAGAAGTAGAGGAATCCATATCTCTTGCCTTCTTCATGGCTTCCTGTAATGAGAGTGGATTAAGCCCCTTAATCCAACCCCTCAATGGATCTGTAAGTCCATTTATGAAAAGAACGACCAATCTCCGCTCTAAAATATCAGTGACCATCACGAACAACTTCTGTAACTCTGAGATATAACTGTCCACTAAACCCCATTGTTTCAGTTGTGCTAGCTCCTTAAACTGCAACTCTGGGTCTTTCTTATCAAACCTATCTATCAGCCTCTTAATGAACTCTGCATACGAAGTAATCTAATCATGGCCAAGCATAATCATCCCATGGTGCCACCACTCATTGGCACTATCGTCAAGGTCCAATGCGGCATACGTAATAGCCTCCTCTTCTAGCATAGGGCTAAGATGAAGGTAGTTATCTATCCGTTGTACCCAAGCTCTCGAGTTAGTCTTCCCTGACCTATCGAAATATGGAATGGACAATTTGCTCACCTTTTTCTGTAGCTCATGGTTATGTTGTCGGTTGCCCCTATTAGGTCTATGCCCCATCCTCAAATCCACATAGTCTCTAAAAGACATCTCAGCCTAAAACTCCACCCCTGAAGCCCTCCAATCTCTCATAATCATGTCCTGTAGCTCATGCTGGGTCGGCTCATTAACCTCAGGTGGGTTATCTCATGGAGGAAAGGTAGGCATACGTGGTCTCATATTAGTTGTCCCAGCCATAGTACGCTGGTTAACTATTCTGTTATTAACAGATCCATATCCATCATTTCTCCTGTCGCCATTGCCCTTATTACTGTTTCCATTTCTATTATTGTTGTTGTTGTGGTTCTTGTTGTTATTCCCTTCAACCTGTCTAGCCAGTAGGGCACAAATCTGGTTCAAATTTTGTTGTAACTCACGCTGTCCCCTAGCCAAATCATTTAATATTTCCCTGGTACTGGGTTCTTCATGCTCTCTGTCACCCATCTCAACCTCTACCCTGTCAACACCTACGAAAGGGTCTATGTGCGGTGGTACTTCGAGGTTTGGCTGTGACCTGTTTCTCCTCAGATAATATTGGTGTGTTGGGCTGCATTACTCACTGAAAGCTCTGCATGTTTTTTCCAAATGACCTCACAGGATGGCAAGAAGAGATGAGCTCTGATACCACTATAATATACACCCTGTTTGAAGAGTTTTCTGATGGTAATTTTTTTTTATGTTTGTTTATCTAGTTTGTTGTTGTTTGGTTTTGTTTGTTTCACATTCATAACATTTTTGCAATAATATAAACAAGGATTAACTTGACATGCAACAATACCCAGATAGCAAAAAGATCATAAATTGATTAAACTAACAAGACCAATTGATAAAATAACATTTGTATTACTTTCAACACATACCCATTTTCAGACTCCCTGTGTTCAGTGTTGTTCATGTACAAATCAGAAATCTGAAACTATGAAATCAACTCTAGCTACTCCAAAATTGCTTATCTTCTATCAACAAATGATGGACAGAGAATGGCAAGTGATAAAACGATCAATATCAGCATAAAATAATGCTTCAATATCCAGCACTCCACACCCAAAGTCTCACGCCTGCCCAAATAGAGATGTACGACCCATGTAGGAGTGCACGCATACAACAATAGCTCACGCTGCCCCTAGAAATCTGCTCAAATCAGTCCTAACACTGTTGGTATTATGCTGTGAGTATCAATGCCAAAAAGGACTGTCAATCTGCTATCAAAACCCCTCCAAAACAGAGAAATATGGTACGGCCTGTCTAGATAGGTACGAACAGTAATGGAAAGAACATGGCATTCAATCCTGTCACAAATCTCACTTGTAACTCTACAATTTGTTCTTCAATATTCCTCATGAAATCTGCATATTAATCCTGTGTAAAAAAACTCCATAAATCTATCAATTGAAGCACCAATGTAATCCTTGAATGAGATCACCAGCAACTCCCCAAATGATGCCTTTCAATCACGTAGGCAGTGGTATTTGTAGAGGATTCTGTCTCTACAAACCCTTGAGAATAACCAGCTTCTTCAAAGCCAAGCTCATGAGATGAAAAATGCACGACAAAAGATATCCAAAATGAATTCATTTTTGCCTTTTATTCCTCTTCCCAAATCCAACGCCCACTTGGAGTCTTTTAATTTAATATTCAATGTTTAATATTAACCCCTTATAACTCCCATGGGGATGAGCGCCCCTTTTCACCTAGCACTTCATCTTTTTAAACACACTTAATCCCCTTTTAAGACACTTTATAAAATAAAGTAACTTAAGCATTAAAATATTATAAGCTAAATCTTTAATTTAACTTAAAAGTACTTTCGACATTAAAATAATATTTTCTAATCACCTTAGAATGCCGAGAAGCTCACCAAATCTTCCGCTGATGTCATTAAGAAATGGGAAAGCGGACACCGACTCCATCAAGGACCCCCACCGACATACTAAAAATAGTAAGTCCTAGGAACTAGTCAAAATTCACTCCAAAAAGGGAAGATGTGCTCAACAACTGTCAAAACTCAATCAACACATCCCACATATGTCACAATCGCCGATATCCTCCATCAAGTTCCCTAACCATCCAACATTAGACTACATGAACCCTAGAATAGACTAATTGCACCAACCTATAGAACTGGCTAGGAAGGGGGCATTGCAATATGTGTTCTTGTTTGAGCGCCACCTTGAAGACTTGTTTGAGTGTCGATTTTGTGTTGAGGGTTGAGGACATTATTCATATCAGATTTGGCTTTCATCCAACAACAAGTTCAACTCATATTTGGGCGAAGATTTCCAAACCCTAGACGCCGCCACTTGTTGTTATATGGAGCCTAATCAGACTCGGAGGTTAAATTTTCCGCACTTTTATCAGTGCGGTTTCCCCCCAAATTATTTAACGGGGATTTGGGGGCAGCGCCCCCAAGACGGGGTCAAGGCATTGGGAGTTATTTTTCTATTGGCCGACATAAAAAAACCCTATTTTGTAACTGACATAAGTCTTGATAAAATAACGGCTAAGGGTTAGGGTTTCTGTGGATATTGAGTTGCAAGGATTGCTGGTTGTAATCGGTTCGATTTGCTGGATAATAATATTGGACTCTCTGTTGGTGGATGTACCCCAAATTTGGGTGAACCACGTTAAAAATTGTCTCTCGTTGTTATTATTTCTATGTATTTTTCATTCCTCTGTTTAATCTTTATTTGCATTTAATTGATATCTTTTGCATCCAATTCCTAACACCACTTTAGAGCTACATTCTTGCATCAAACACCACTTTGGAGGGAGGCCAATCAGCATCAGGGTCTTTGACATTGTAATGTCCCCTTTCCTAGGTGGTGTTAGTCTATACTTGGTTCCCGCAGATTAACCAGTGTGGTTAGGGAACTCTTGAAGTGTTCGTTGGATGGTTTTGGACATCTTGGCTACAACTTACTATTTTTAGTAAGTTACAGTTTTGGCCGTTTGGGGAAATTCAAGATTGGAGGTGGAGCGTTTCGGAGAGACCTTTCCAACGGTCAATAGCTCCTTGGATTCCGAGTTCATTTGGCTGTTCATTTTAAAGTCCATAATTTAATATTGCATATTTAATATTAGAACTTTATAATGCTAATGTTGGTGACTTAGTGAAAAAAGTAAAATGCAAATAAAAGTCACTTTGGGACTTGGATGCCTCTAGGGAAATAAAGTGAATTTTGTAATGTTATTTCTCCTTTATGTGGGTCGACCATCTTGGAGGGAAATATAAAAACCAAATGGAAAAGAAAGGATTCATTCTTGACATTACATTTTTATGATATTTGCTCTGCAAAGAGAACGAGGGTTTGAAGAAAACCATCCATGCCTTTTGGAGATGAAATCCTCCATTAGTGACAACATTCCGCAGGTGTGAGAGACCACCCAAGGGTGCTTCTGAGCAGCCATATTCAGTGGTTATATTTGTGCTTCATTTTCATTCAGTGTGGGAGTTTGGAGACCAGTCGCGGAGTGGTTTTAATGAAGATATCTTGAGTTTCTTAGGATGATAATTTGAGGATAACATCTAAGATCACATTTCAGGTTTTAGACAGTATTTTGGAGGACCTCGGCTATGGATATTGCTGCTCCAAACAGGTTGTACCTTCTCAAGCCAGGCCGTACCTTTTAGGAGATTTCTTTGAGTTTTGTGGAGACCTCTTGATAATATCTCTTCATTCTGGTGGGTGTGAGGTTTCTGCTCTTGGAGACATTGGATCCCATGCAATGGATAGGCTGATTTCTGAGTTTTAGATATTGCTGGTCCTCTTAACAAGGCGTACTACCTTTGGAGGGACGTGGGTCTGCCAGTAAAGGCCAGTAATCTGTTTTTTGTGGCTCTAGCTGTTATTGGTGGCTTTCAAACTTCATTGCTATTGCTGTTCAATGCTATATCTTTGTAATAGTCTGAGATACATCAGTACGGAGGTGAACTGTGTATTCTAAACTACTGTAACAACCAACTTTCAGACTGATTTTATACAACAGCCAATGGGGTATGTTGGTTTCTTCATATTTTCAACATTTCTTCATATGGGTATTGTTGCTTTATGATTTGCAATGCATTTCTATTAAAATAAAGCATATGGGTATTTCCATTTCATTGGGTATTGCTAGAATATAGTCTTTTGCAAATATTGTATCTTGCATGTGTTGTTATGTCATGAGAACAACATCAAACGCAAGCAGGTTACAACTTAGCTACAGAAAACCCTTCAAACAGTGAGAAAAAATCAGACCCAGATCAAAAAATATAAAATACAGAACGGGGTGGGTTATTTTAGTGGTATCAGAGCTAGTGCATCTTGCCAGCCTATGATTCAGTTTTACGAGTGATTGGAAAGTTGTTTACACCCAAGAGACTCCAATTGTTTATAACAGAGATACGCACAGTGGCAGCCACCGGAGATTCCAGAGGGTGAAACAGTTTCAAGCATTTTGGGTATGCATAGAAATTCCTCTAGTGACAATGACAGTATCACAAGAAATATGGGGGATAGAAACAGGAGACCTGAACAGTCGGATAGCCCAGATTCGAGAAGGGAGAGGAAGTTTGATCTTATGATTGATATGATGTCACAGATGTTAGCCAAACTGACCAAGGGTACTCCTATAACACAACCACATACAGAACCCGAGAGGGAGACAAGTAGTTCAAACAATAACAATCACTGACATGTAGGTCAGGGTAGTGGACATGAACGTCAAGGTAGTGGATATGCAAGCCAGGTAGTGGGCATGGCACTAGGACTACCCTAGGATCAGTTCCCAGACCACTTCAGCCTACCTTTCCACGTAGAGAGGAGGCACCACTTAATCAGGAGCTAGAGGTTCAAATTCCCATGGCAGATGAGGATAGGATACATCATGGAAAATATATGACACTTCCCCCTAATATCCGAGACATGCTCACATTTGAGCAGTTCATGAACCAGAAGAGACAAAGAGGAGCTATGGGAGGTAGAGCACATAGAGCTAATCGGGACTACCAACATGCATTGAGTAAAGTCCCCATGGATCGATTTGATGGGAGTGGCAAATTTTCAGCCAGAGCTTGGGTGCAGAAGCTGGACAATTACCTGACACTTAAGCCTATGCCGGAGGACGAGGCTCTCAACTTTACTACCATACACCTAGACAGATTAGCTCATGAGTGGTGGTATCACGGGTTGGTCACATTAGGCCACAATCTCATCACCACATACGATGAGTTCACAAACAGACTCATCGAGAGATTCGACACCAAGGACCCAGAACTACAGTTTAGAGAGTTGGCACGGCTGAAGTAGTACGGGTCACTTGAGACTTACATTTCAGAGTTCCAGAGACTCAGTGTGATGGTTCCTAGCATAACAGAGATGAGGCTTATAGTCTTATTTATAGAGGGACTAATGGAACCACTCAGGGGATGGGTTAAGGCTTTCGACCCATCGTCATTACAGGAGACAATCAAAAAGGCACAGAGTATGGAGTTTGCAGTGCCTAAGAACAAGTTCATCTCCAAACCCTTTCCTCCACGGAAGGATAAGATGCCTTCACATCATCGAGACACCTTTCCATAGAAGAAACCAACACCACGCCTAGATGATGATGCTTTGAATTAGTACAAGAGGAAGAAGTTGTGCTTTAAGTGCAAGGGTCCATGGGATCCTAATCACAAGTGCCCAATGAAGGGGCAAGCGAAGCAACTAGAATACTATTCTACTGAAGAAACAGCCTCAGAGAAATCAGATCAGCAGAGTGATGGGGAGGTTAGTGATGTGGAGAATGCAGCAGAAGAGGTGCAGGATGTTCAGGATGATGATGTACCTACAACACATCTTTCTGCCATTCAGAAAGAGGGTTCCTTCAGGATACGAGGAGTATTGGAGGGACAGGGAGTGACCACTTTTCTTGATACAGGGGCCGCTTATAACTTCATCGATGAGGGGCTAGTAGCACGGAGGGGACTCAAGACTGAGGAGTTTGAGGGATTCAAGGTTCGAGTTGTAGATGGCTTTGTTATTACATGCAAACGGAGAATCCCAAACTTAACCATCAGGTTAAGTAATTATGAGTTCCAGACCGAGTATTATGTAGTCAATATGGGGGACATGGATGTAGTCCTCGACATGAAGTGGCTTCACTCCATTGGAGAGTTTTCTCTCAATCTTCGCACTATGGAGATGAAGTTTGAGGCAGATGGCAAGAAACATATCTTGAGAGCTATATAAGATGATGGATTGAGGACAGTCTCTTTGAGGAGGATGGAGAGGATACTATGGCATGATCAGGTTCAGTGGGCAGCAAAGATATTCGTGATACCCGAGGTTCCTAAGCAACAGAAGCAAGAGTATCCGATAGAGATCCAGTCTTTGCTGACTAAACACACCAAAGTGTTTAGCGACATACCACTAGGTAGACCTCCTGACAGGGGATTTGAGCACGTCATTAAGCTTGAGCAGGGTGCCAAGCCAGTTATCATTGTACCCTACGAGAGGAGTATGTAGAGAAGATGGCATTTAGGTGCCACTATGGGCACTTTGAGTTTCTGGTTATGCCTTTTGGCTTAACCAATGCGCCAGCTACATTCCAGTCTTGCTGCATGAATAAGGTATTCCGAGAGCAGTTGAGGAAGTTTGTGCTTATCTTCTTCGATGATATACTTATATAAAGCAGGACATGGGGGGAGCACCTAAGGCACATAGATATTGTGGTGGGCATACTTGAGCAAGAGTCCCTTTATGCCAAAATGTCTAAATGTGAGTTTGGCATGTTAGAGTTGCTATATCTGGGACATATCATCAGCGCAGAGGGTGTTCGTGTGGATCCGGAGAAGATCCGGGCTATTATAGACTGGCCGCCACCAAAGAATCTCTCAGCTCAAGGGATTTTTTGGCCTTTGTGGGTTCTACCGCCGTTTTGTGAGGGGATTTTCTCTGTTAGTTGCCCCCCTTATAGATTTGACTCGGAAGGGTGCTTTTGAATGGTCTACTAGTGCTCAGCAGTGCTTTGACAACATTAAGGAGGTGATGAGTACCTGTCCAGCCTTGGCCATTCTAGACTTCATGAGACCTTTCGAGCTTCAGTGTGATGCCTTAGGGGAAGGCATTGGAGCGGTGTTGATGGAGGACAAGCACCCCATTGCATTTGAGAGCAGGAAGTTGAGGGGTGCTAAGAGGAGATACAACATATATGATAAGAAGATGCTAGCCATTATGCATGCATTGGCTAAGTTCAGGCAGTACCTAGTTGGAGGTAAATTTGTTGTCAAGTCCGATCATAACAGTCCGAAGCATTTCCTTAGTCAGAAGGATCTGAACGACCGACAACAAAAATGGGTCAATAAACTACAGGCATATGACTGACATAGTTTTTGTCAAAGGAAAAAAGAACGTAGTTGTTGATGCGTTATCTAGGAGACCTCACTTGTGCGCCTTGGGGGAGATTGCAGAGGATTGGAGAGATTTGATTTCTGCAGAGTATGCAAAGGATAAGTGGGCTTGTGGAATTGTTGATGGAACCATTAGTGATGACAGATATTCAGTTGTAAATGACTTGATCATTTACAAGAGCAAGATTTATTCGATGCCAAGATCTGCTATGAAGCAGAAGATCTTGAGGGCTTTTCACGACTTGCCTATGGCAGGACATCCAGGTTTCTTCAAAACCTACAAGTAGGTTAGGGAGCGATTTACTTGGAAAGGCCTCAAGACCGAAGTTCAGAAATATGTGAGGGAGTGCCCGATGTGTCAGCAGAACAAGCATGAACACTCTTTCCCAGGTGGTTTGTTGCAGCACTTACCCATTCCTGAGAGGAAGTGGGATTGCATCTCGATGGATTTTATTACGGGATTGCCCAAATCCCAAGGCAGGGACTGCATCTTTGTGGTGGTTGATAGGTTAACTAAGTTTGCACGTTTTTTTGCTATTTCAACCACCTATACAGCAGCTCAAGTTGCTGAATTATTCTTCAAAGAGGTATTTCGACTACATGGGTTGCCACGGAGTATAGTGAGTGACATGGACAACAGGTTCTTGAGTAACTTTTGGCAGGAGCTCTTTAGGTTGAGTGGGACAGAGCTCACCCCTAGTACGAGTTACCACCCCCAAATAGATGCACAGACTAAGATAGTCAACAAGTGGGTGGAAGGGTACCTCAAAAATTATATTGCAGGATAGCAGAAGGCATGGGTGAAGTGCTTCACTTGGGTGAGTATTGCTACAATAACAACTTACCACATGTCTATTCAGATGTCACCATTCATGGCACTCTACGGGTACAAGGCTCCAAGATTCTTGGATTTGTTGTTTGGAGACAATAGAGTACCTAAGGCCAGAGACCTCTTGCAGTAGAGTCAGGACATTACGAGGTCTTTGAGAGAGAACATCCAGAAGGCACAAAACCAACAAAAGCAGTATGCAGATCAGCACAGGGTTGAGCGTTCTTTTGAGGTTGGTGATATGGTATATCTTATGTTGCAGCCTTATAAACAGCCCACTCTTAAGAAGAGTGGTGCAGAAAAGTTGAAGCCACGATATTATGGACCATTCAGAATCTCCAAGAGGGTTGGAGAGGTGGCTTATGAGTTGGAGTTACCGGAAGATAGCAGGGTTCACAATGTTTTTCATGTGTCTCACCTTAAAAAGGCACTGGGGCACAATGTGATACCTTCGATAGAGTTGTCTCCTCTTGATGAAGAGGGGAAGTTGATTTTGGTACCTAAGGCCATCATTGACACTGGGGAGCGTACATTGAAGAAGAGCGTCATCAGGGAGTTTTTGGTGAAATGGAAGAACCTGCCGATAGAGGATGCTACATGGGAGAGAGCAGATTCTGATGCATCCAGATCTGAGATTGCTTGAGGCAAGCAATCTTGGGAAGGGCAAACTGTAATGTCCCCTTTCCTAGGCAGCGTTAGTCTATACTTGGTTCCCGTAGACTAACCAGTGTGGTTAGGGAACTCTTAGAGTATTCGTTGGATGGTTTTGGACATCTTGGCTACAACTTACTATATTTAGTAAGTTAGGGTTTTGACCGTTCGGGGAAATTTAAGATTGAAGGTGGAGCGTTTCGGAGAGGCCTTTCCAACGGTCAATAGCTCATTGGATTCTGAGTTCATTTGGCCATTCATTTTAAAGTCTGTAATTTAATATTGGGATTTTATAATGCCAATGTTTGTGACTTAGTGAAAAAAGTAAAATGCAAATAAAAGTCACTTTGGGACTTGGACGCCTCTAGGGAAATAAAGTGAATTTTGTAATGTTATTTCTCCTTTATGTGGGTTGACCCTCTTGGAGGGAAATATAAAAGCCAAGTGGAAAAGAAAAGATTCATTCTTGACATTACATTTTTATGATATTTGCTCTACAAAGAGAACGAGGATTTGAAGAAAACCATCCATGGCTTTTGGAGACGAAATCTGCCATTAGTGACAGCATTCCGCAGGTGTGAGAGACCACTCAATGGTGCTTCTGAGCAGCCATATTCAGTGGTTGTACTTGTGCTTCATTTTCATTCAGTGTGGGAGTTTGGAGACCAGTCGCGGAGTGGTTTTAATGAAGATATCTTGAGTTTCTTAGCATGATAATTTGAGGATAACATCGGAGATCACATTTCAGGTTTTAGACAGTATTTTGGAGGACCTTGGCTGTGGATATTGCTGCTCCAAACAGGTCGTACCTTCTCAAGGCAGGCTGTACCTTTTAGGAGATTTCTTTGAGTTTTGTGGAGACCTCTTGATAGTATCTCTTCATTCTGGTGGGCGTGAGGTTTCTGCTTTTAGAGACATTGGATTCCATGCAATGGATAGGCTGATTTCTGAGTTTTAGTTATTGCTGCACCTCTTAACAGGTCGTACTACCTTTGGAGGGACATGGGTCTGCCAGTAAATGCCAGCAATCTGTTTTTCGTGGCTCTAGCTGTCATTGGTGGCTTTCAAACTTCATTGCTATTGCTGTCCAATGCTATATCTTTGTAATAGTCCGAGATACATCAGTATGGAGGTGAACTGTGTATTCTAAACTGCTCTAACAGCCAACTTTCAGACTGATTTTATACAACAGCCAATGGGGTATGTTGGTTTCTTGATATTTTTGACATTTCTTCATATGGGTATTGTTGCTTTATGATTTGCAATGCATTTCTATTAAAATAAAGCATATGGGTATTTCCATTTCATTGGGTATTGCTAGAATATAGTCTTTTGCAAATATTGTATCTTGCATGTGCTATTATGTCATGGGAACAACATCAAAACGCAAGCAGGTTACAACTTAACTACAGAAAACCCTTCAAACAGTGAGAAAAAATCAGACCTAGATCAGAAAATATAAAATACAAAACGGGGTGGGTTATTTCAGACATCATTTGGGAGAGGCGATCATTCCTAAAATTCATTGGATCTGCAGACCTTGACATTCCCAAGTGGTTCGGCCAGCATTGAAGGGGTTTGTAACTTCATTTCTTCATCTTAGAAGTGGCGATCAACATAGGAGAGAAGTGAGCAGCAGTCATTGGCAGATCTGATTGGGCATTTGACATCATAAACCATAGTTTTGAAGACTACATTGTCATCATTCATCATTCCTTTGAAGGCAGATCCATTGGAAGAGGTTCGCCACTTTGTATTTGCATTTGACATCACATTTGGTATGTTAAAGTTCATCATTAATCTCTGAATTTTTGTAATGTCCCCATTTTGAGCGAAGTTATGAATTTCAGTTTGAGATTATTTCTATAGCATGGAGAACTGGAATGTTGGCTTAACTAGTGATTTGGCTAAGTATTGTTAAGTGAAATTATTTTATTATTTAGCCAAATGTCAAAATTGTTTTAGTGAATTGATTTTGGCCAAGTGAACAATGACAAATGAAATCTTTAATTACATTTGTCCAATATCTATTTGCTCTTGTGATTACTTTGCCAAGGTGGAGTTTTGCATGGTTGATTGTGCCAAATCGATGGGTCAAAGAGGTTCCTCATGTCATTTGCCCAACATATATGTGTTTATGCAATCGATGGAGGAGGAGAAATCATCATTGTTTGATGTGCCATTTGTTATTGGGACCGATTTAAGGTCCAAGCTAAAACGGCTAAGGGTAAAAATGTACACGGTGAGAGCTAATTCTTTGGATCATGGACCAATATAGAGGATCGATGTATGCAAAGAGGTGAAATATCATTGCTAAAAGAGCCAACGACTTCAAACAAAGTATATTGTTATTTGTTGAAGACCCAACGGCCATTAGCAAGGATCGATTCATGTTTAGGGATGTGTTTGCATTAATACAAGTGCCAACGGCTGAAAGGAATCAGCGCACAAGGAAGAAGAGAATTTTAAATGCTAAAATATTAATTTTAAATGCCAAGCGCTCAAGCCAAGATGTTCGCCCAGCTAGGAGGTTCGGCCAACTATGAAGGAGATGGTTTTTCTAAATGCAAAATGATAATTTTTAAATGCTAAACAAGTGCCTTATCCAACCGCTGCCCAAGATGAAGTAATGCATTTGCAAAAGGGATCGATCCTTGAAGCTACAAAGCATTTAATAAAACTAAGAATGATTTTAAATGTTTGTTTCATTGGAGCAATGCATTTAAAATAGCTCAAATGGAAGGATTTCTATTGGTGGACTTCAAAGATGATTACAAAATTGCTAATGGGTGAGACGTCCAGCCTTGAGGAGAATAAATAGAGCTTTCCATTCTCAAATTTAACGATTGATCTTTGGTAAGCTTTTCTACTTTATGTTTTATTGCTGAGAATTGTAATTTTCAGTCAATTGACAAGGTGATGATCCCTTATTTGATATGGTGATGGCCCCATATCCATGTATGAGGTGATATCCTTCAGATTTCACCATTGGTGTTTGAATTGCAGGTTGAAATTGTGAAGTTTGGAGTGAATTTTCATATCATATGAAACCCTTGGTCATTGAGGAGATTAACCAAGGTAGCTGATTTGAGTCTAAGAGTGATTTACATGATATTTTGCATATTTTATTTGGTCTGATTTTATGACAGCAAGATGGAAATGCATCTACAGGGTTTATAGCTTGATTTTATGAAGATATTTGAGGTTTGAAGTCATTACAGCTCCTGTAGCAGTCATCACAGCTCCTGTCGCAGTCATTACAGCTCCTGTAGCAGCGAGTTACAGTCATATCAGTCATGATTTAAGTCTTATTCAAAGACCCATTTGAGTTGAACTGATGTATTAAACTTTTGACTTGATATTGGCATAGTTGTTGGTACATTTTCATGAATTTTTGTACAAAGAATAAGGACTGATGTAAAACAGTCAATGGCTGTCATCATTTCCAGCCAATGAACATTTGCATGTATTTCATTTGATGATTTCAACTAAGCATGATGTTTGATGGTTCAATGATTCATATGTTTATTGATCTTTTGTGATGTCCTTTGGTTAACGGTTGCAAGAAATCTTATTGATAAAAGTGGAACAACAAAGCAAAAAAAATTCAGTCATTCTAAGTAGGGTATTTTACAATTTTGTAGCAGCAATCTTTGGATGTATTTTTGGCCTAGATGGAGCCATGCAATTGATGTAATAACACGTGATAAATCTGATTTCATAACAGCAGAGTTTGATTTGAGTTGATTATCATTTTGCTATCATCCTAGTGTGTAATTCATTGTGTAATTCAACTAGGGTTGATTGTACATTTTTGGCATGTTAATTATGATGTAATTTGCATGATATGTGGATGAAATAAGTGTATCTTCAGATCTCAGATAACAAAATCAGAATTCAGTCCTAGGGTTTCAAGTTGGGAATTTGGAAATTCAGAAATTTTGGGTCAAACCCTAGTTCGGGACATTACATTTTCGTCCCAGATAGCTTGGATACTCAAAACTGAAAATAAGCAATTGCAAATTCAAACCTAGATGATGAAAACTGAACTCCAACACCCTTATTTAGAACTTCTCCTTTATGGTCCCATGGGACCCAAAAGTGGCGCCAAGAAACAAATTCAAATTTGGAACTTTATTATTTTTATTTTTTATTTTTTATAATAATATTTATAGTTTAATATTTTATTAATATTTATATATGATAGTATTGAAAAACACTATTATTTATTAATAATAATATTAATAAGATAATGTGGAGAGGACATGACTGATTCCAAAGGGATTACTACTGGTGCGGAGCATTTCACACTGCATGGACTTGATTCCAAGGTCCAGTTTGCCTAACAAGGCACTACATAGGATGAGTCTTGACATGAGTGCAAAATCGAAGAGGCAAGTGGAGGAGTTGATGAAGGGGAAAATTAGGTATGACCCCTTGCACAATACCTACAACACTTACGTCAAAGAAAGGGGGAGAATAAAGGAAGTGTACAAACTCTCGTGCCATCAACAAGATTAAAATCAAGTTTCCACTAATGCGCATGGATGACCTGATGGATTGTTCGAGCAAAGAACACAACTTGTCCAGGATTGATCTCAAAAGAAACTATCATCAAATCAAAATCCATGAAGGAGATGAATGGAAAACAATTGTCAGAATGAAAGATGGATTGTATAAGTGGTTTCTCATGCCCTTTGGATTGACCAATGTGTCAAGCACCTTTATGAGACTGGGGAATGAAGTTTTGAAACCTTTCTTCAGTAAGTTTGTTATTGTTTATCTAGATTCTAGATCATAGTTCGACAACTAGGTCAGTCGCCGAATACTCGCCAACTTTTTCACTTGCCGAGTTTTCCTGATGTTAACTCATCGAGTTTAAGCACCGAGTTTTAGGCAATTTTTTGCGAGCTTTTTGCTGAGTACTCGGCGACTCCAACTCTGCCAAACAGGATATACACAGCAAAAACGACTTCAAACACTGAAAAATGCATTTTGGATTTATAATCCCTATCTGCTCATGTTAGACAAACACACAACCATTACAACATTTTAGCGATTTATAGACAACTCCAAGAGTGATTTTCTAGAATGTGGGATTTGGAGTTTTTTTTTCCATTTTTTTTTTTTTTCAAGCATATACAATATGTCTAATTTTCTAGCATGTTAAATTTTTTACATGTAAAATTTACAAATTTTATTGTATTGAATTCAATTTATGTATGTTTTTTTGCTGATTTATACAACTTTATGTGAATCAGTTTTTTCTTGAATATAGGGTTTACATTTTAGGGTAAAAACATGTTAATTTTGTCAAATTTATTAATTTGATTAGTATTCAATTACCATATTACCATATTATGTTTCAATTTTTCAAATGCATTTAACTTTTACATGATTTTAAAGAAAAATTGTGTTCAAATAGCTGTATTTTTTTTAACGCTATTTTTTTTTTATTTTATTATTGTTGCAAGTTAGCATACAATGGCATCCAAGTCTGCATCAGGTTTGAACTCAGCAAGTGGAAGCTGTCCTATTGGAAGTAAAGCCCTTGAAAGTCATGAGCCCACTTGGAAATATGTCGTAATGGGATCGGTAGCAAGGAGTGTGATTTGTACAAGCATGTATATACCACAAACTGTTTTGACATTAAATTTGCAAAACATATACCAGAAACTAATATTTAATGATCAAGATCTTTAACTCTAGAGAATTATGTATTCTTGCAAAAAAATTGAAGAGCGAAGCTACTCACGTCTCCCTTTTGCTGTCAAAATTTCAACATTAGCTCAAGAAATGATCTATACCCTAATCTTTTATACCAATAGTTCTGAATGCAACTAATTTGATAATGGCACCAAAATTGTTGAAACTTTTCCCAGTTCTACTTTTAGTGGAGCAGTGCAACAATTGAGTGTAGGAACAAAGAATCGTGTCCATATATGAGATGCCCTCCTATTGATGTAAGTAATGTGAGCACACATGAAGTTCAAGGCAATCAATGAAAAGTGGTGTTCATCCTCTATTTCTCTTTGATATGCATCACATTTGTAAATTAGCATTATATATCAAACAAATTTAATATGAGAATCATAATGGTTGGCATCAGTAAACAGATAAAACAACAAGGCACTGAACATGAAGATAATTATATGTTTCTGTGATACAATCAGACATTCAAACAGCAAGTTCAAAAAAGAGGTAGGAATACAAGTTCTACAGTATTCACATACAATTATTACAAACTGCATTAACCTGTATAAGAGAATAAGCAAACTTGACTTAATCCTGTGACAAGATATCATCATCTGTGGCAACATACTTCTTACTGTTCCAGAAAGCATCGACAAAGATCTTGTTGTATTTTATTGCAATTGGACAAACAGTGCACCCAAGCTCAAAAGCTCCCTGCAAGACAAAAGAGAGGAATATTATGAACACGAGAATATTCACTATCAATTCAATGATTAGTAAATGCAATGTAGATTTCTGCTAAACATATTAGTGATATCCTCCATGTGTAAAGAATCAAATAACAATTCTATAAAAACTTGTCCTAATTTCCAGCATTCTAATAAATAGAGAGACCCAATTAAAACTCAGAGGGCACCTGGAAAAACTAATAATAGCAGACAACAATCAGCACATACACCAATAGGTGGATATTTGTGCGGAGGCAATGAAACTATATATCAACAATCATCTTAGATCCACAAATTAAGGGCCAACTCCAATGCCAATGAAGTTCATCCTATCATAATTGATGATGAGCTCCTTCCTCATATGCCTCGGAGAGCCCCAATGCTTCATATGCAGCTTCCAGGTATGCAATAATTTTGAGGTTAACTTGAGCAGCAAGCTAATGTCCATTGTCATCCTAGCCATGTTAATTCAAGGATATCAATGCCTAATATTCAACCCAAACACTCTCCCCACACTTGAGTGTATTCTGTTGAAGCTATTCATACATTGTGTCAACTCAAAAATCAAAAGCCCCTTCCTAAGTTTAGACAGGCCAATCAACACATTGTCCCCCTATCTTATAGTGGTTCCATTCTCTCATTGTCTCTCCCTCAAAATAGAGATAGGGCTGGAAATAGCTCTGTTCTAACTCAGTCCCTTGAGGCTCAGAGGCATGGTAACACTAACAACAGTGGGGCTCTGTTTCTTTCATCTGAGGACCCTGCCAACCCTTCTGTTCACTGTGGATGGCAATGCAGGATATCACTGATAGTATGGTTGGCACCAAAATTGAAGATGGATTCAATAAGGTTGTCAAAATTTTGATGACAAGGGCCTAGAAATATGTTTGTTTGAACGATGCATTGCTCACCTAGTTCACTGTTCTCAGGCTCAGAAGAAATACAATCAGCAATTTAGAAGGATTTTTGAATTTGTGGAAGGTATAAATGAAAGATCTTGTTTGTTGAGGAAAGGATGAGAGGGGGAGAGTGTGCGAAGTTGGGTGAACAGATGTGAGTGTGTTTGTAAAGGAGTATTGGAGGTAGCAGAGTTCACTGTGCAGATAAAGTGATGTTTTGTGACAAAGTGAAGTGTGCGGATGATGCAGAGGTGTTTTGTTCAATAAGATCTGTTGAATGTAATATTTGGAGGTTGTAGCCTCATTCTATAAGTGTTATTGCATTGTATTTTTTAGGGAGTTGCAACTTCCTTTGGGTTGTAGCCCATAAACAATATTGTAATCCTGTTTTACTTTCATTTGTGAGGCTGGATTTGGCCAATAGATCCAAGCAGCTTGCTCACCCTGGTTTTTCCCTTCTTGGGTTTTCCACGTAAATCTGGTGTTGTGGCTGTGTGCTTATGTGTTGTGCTTTAATTGGTTTAATTTGTTGATCTTCTGGTTAAAGTAGTTAGAAGTTTCAATTGCTGATGATTAACTGAAATAAGTTTTAGTGATATACTGATTCACCCCCCTCTCAGTATATCCTTGTGTTCTAACACTTATTTCCAGCAAAAACGTAGGTTATTTTATTTTTGTAATTATCAACAATATATTGCATTGCCATGTAAAATATGCAACAGATTGATTGCATGGGTTGTTTTTAGTTGGTGTGCATTGCGTGCTCAAAACCCAACAAATATTTTGTGCATATTGTAAAAGCTAAAAGTCATCTTCATAGATTAGTGTTCTAGGGTTCTAGTTTAGTTTTCCATTAAAAGGTTGCCTCCCCTTCCAATTTGAAGAAAGGTTCTATCTTACACATTGTCTGGTTTTGCATTGTCCTAAAAGGGACAAAAATCAAACTCTAACAAATATAATAGTATATATCATTTATTAAATGCATATGGTGCTTCCATTTGCACTGTCATTTCAATCTAAAAGTAGTATACAATATGAGTCTAAAACCAAGCTTGTCAGCAAGGATGCTCCATAGGCACTCATGTTTTAATTAGGCTTTTCTGTAACCTTGTGGAAATCATATCCAAAAATATATAGCATGCTAATTGTTGTATACAATTATGCCTGGTGGAAATAAAGATTGGAATATATGGTCTTGTGGGAATCTCATGGAATTGGAATCTAATTAATCTATGGCATTTTAACTTGTCTAATCTCTCTACGAATTAAATGTATTATAAGATATTTTGCATTAAATTGCTAGAAGAATGGCTCAAAACAAGACGTATAAGTTAGTGTATACTTGAAGAAATGATCTCTTGAAATTCTAGTAGAAATCTTCGTGAATCCACTATAAAGAAGCATAATATCCTTGGCAATTTTTTTCATATTAGATTTATCAAACTTTTTAGAATGGATAGCAATTTTTTCAACATACCATTTTTTTGCAATTCATAGACTAAATTGTCCTATCCATATATAGCTTGTGTGGTGATTCAATGTCTAAATTTCCTATCAATATATAACTTCTAAACAAGATGTTGAAATGGGGCAAGTATAGAATATAAAAATATCTCCTAATGAACTAGGGTGATTAGAGCCCAAATTGTTATATACAATAGCGTGATATGTGTCTATCCTAAACAATTAAAATTTCTAACTTGAGGCAATTTTGTTTTGGGATCAAGGAAAATCTATCGAATATGAATGAACATGAAATTTCTTAAGAATCTAAAAATAGCCAAATCCAGGTGATAGAAATGTCATAGATAGCCAAATGTCAACATATAGCTACTAAAAATTTCCTTGGTATGAGTATTGCTTTATTAATACTATTATCATTTTTTGTCTGACAAACCATGGTCTGGCAATAAAGTATAGTGATTATCATAATGATGACCTAGGTTCAAGCCCTGCAGGGCATGCTTCTCATGCATGAGACTCTCTAAGTAGGATGGGAGATGAGGCAAGGTGTAACTCCCAAGCAAATCTTGGTAGAACAGAAACCCCTTGGATGTGGCTTCTTATTTAAGGGAATTCAAAGCTTGATAGTGCTTCCTCGTGGATCACGCATCACTCCTAGGATAGTACACCCTTAGGAATTCTAGATGACTTTGGGTTGAAGAAGCTTCCAAATTTACCTAACAAAGAAATACTAAAAAGATATAAATACCCATGTTCCATGGTGCATGCAACCTTTTGTAAAAAAATATAAATAAGTGGTCTATGCACCTAGAGTAGGGCCAATAGTAAGTTTATGCCTACTTGCTACTGAAATTAATGTTCAAGCTATTTGTGTGTTGTCTTGTGTGTTAATTCGGCAAATTCAATAGGAATTAGTGATTAATTGCAAGCTTTATATTGTCGCCATCATTAATATGAATGTTGTAGCTATGTATGCAACGTTCAATTGATTTATAGAATCTTGTCTCTCATTACTAATCCAGTAATTGTATGCACACTCTTTCTATGTAATGTCCCTTATAGGAACAATACTAATTTTACCCTAAAAATTCAAATACCACAAGTTAAGGTTAAGGTTTTGGAATTACCATTAAGATTATTTTCAAACTGTATAATTCTTGTGCTCTAATCCTGCAATCATAACATAGGGAAACACATATACAAAATATAGATATACAAATATACCTCTTAAAATATTAGTGTTAGATAAGATTTTCCTTACATTCAAATTCATAAACAATATCCATATAGAAAGATCATCTATTTATCAATATGCAGTTAACTTAATTTATTCATAACACATTCAGTATCGACTATGTTCAAGTCTTAATCCTTTCTTCCTTTCTAATCCTCAACCTTGGATGGGGATTTACTTGTCTAGGGCGCGATGACACCACCTCCATGGATGGATTTACTCCGCCTCTCCCTAACAACACCTCGCCTCTCCTAAGGTTGGAGGCAATAGAAATAACTAAGTATTAACTTGAACATACTTCGATATACTTCAACATACTTCTTGAACCAAATGATCATATTTAGTCATAGCCTATGTTTCACGGCGTTTCAGGGACGGGGAGACGAGGACAGCAGGGGACGTGTTTTGGGGACGGCAGTCCAAGGGCCAATTTTTGGGGATGACAAGGGACGACGATATATGAATTTTTTAAAATATATACATATATATATATATATATATATATAAATTTTTCAAAATATCAATATGAAATAAAGATATCATATATGTTAATAACTTAACAACAATATCAATATGTGAATAAATCATGACAGCAGTAGTGTAACATACTAACATACTAATAGCAGTATAAACTTCAATAAACTATTAAACTATTAAACTAGTATAACTGCGTCAACAATCTAAACAACAATAGAATTAAAATTTAATGATAATCATGAGATTGAAGATTCATAACAGCAATATTAAAGCATTTTGTTGTTCAAATTCTAAAATTAAAGTCCAAACTTCAAACTTCAAAATTAAAGACAAAGTTTTAGTTAACTCAAACTGTTAAACCCAAAGTCTCAAACTTCAAAATACAAAAATCTAAAGACTAATATCTATGCCTCATTTGGGCTATCAATATCATGATCAAAAGAACTATCTGTGTCACTGTCACTCTCTGCTTGAAGTGGATCATCCAATGGAACTCCAACCATTCCTGGTTGCACCTCCTCGTCAATCTGCCTAACATCTTCAAGATCAACATCCCAACGTGCTACTGGAGTTTGTCGATAGTCAGTAGTCTGCCGATCCTGAAGTCTCAAAGCACTATGAACTGCAACTAGTTTTTCTGCTCATTTTGAGGTAAGCCTGTTCGTCTTGATCAGGTGGATGAAGCCATAGGTGGACCAATTCCTCTCTGCAACAGAGAAACTAGCAATCTGTGAGAGCAAAAGAATAGCAAGTTGCTTCAACTCTAGTGTGTCCTTCCCATGAAATTTCCACCATCCAATGGGGTTTTTTTGTGCAATAGTGGCCATATCCGTCCTAGCCTCTGGTTTGCTGAATGTAGGACCCTGAAGTTCGCAAAACTGAAGCCACTGCTCTCAAAGTATGGTTGCCTCCTCAGTGCCATACATCTTACAAAGGGCTGCCATAAGCCCCTCCATTACCTCATCATCCTCAAAAGGAAGCATTCGGCCAGGTCTAGGTGCATACCAATTCGGATTAAGAGCATAGGCAGCCATATGAAGAGGGGTGTTCATTGTGTTCCACCTCTTTGTGACAATAGGCCTGATGTGCTACTCATAGAATTGTAATTCAGGATCCTTGGCATGAATTGCTTGCCTCATTTGATCAAGCATGCTATCAAAAGTCTCATAAATCTCTCCAAGGCTAGGAGAGTCTGTATCTGCATACCTGATCACACTCACAACAGGTGATATGATAGAGCAAATATATAGATGCAAACAAAATTTAAAAATAGTAAGACAGTAACAATTTGAATTTAACACTAGTAATATAGTTATTAGTAACTAAGTAAACTGTAATAGTAATACTAATAATTTAAAGAAAAAATAAGGCAAAAAGTTAGAAACTCAAAAATGAAAAATATGAAGTAAATATTTCTTACCTGATATTGGACCACCATCTCTCATTAAGCACCATGTCTCTCACCTTCTGTCCTTCTTCTGTATTTGATGGAGCCCACTTTTTCCACTCTTGAACAACCACCATGGATTGTAGAGCATCTTGCACCTCCAGCATCCTCTCCAGTAAAATAAAATAGCTAGCATATCTAGTCTCAACTAGTTTGAGGAATTCTTTCTTTGAATAGGATCGGAATAATGCAAGTGAAGTTTGATGATTGCATATAAACATTTGTATTGATCTAGATTCGGCCACTGCTACCTTCACCCATTCTATTTTGCCAATGTCCTTCAAAGCATTATTCAAAGCATGTACACAACATGGAGTCCAAAAAATGTGTTTGTAAGAACTCTCAACCATCAATCCAGCCAACTTACAAACACGAGCTGAATCTGTCACAACCTACACAATAGTAGAAGACCCAACCTCCTCTATGGCCTCCTTCAAAAGGGCAAACTGGAAATCAGCATCTTACGTTTCCCAGAGCAATCAATCGCTCTAAGAAAGTATGAACCAGAAGGACATGTAACAATAATATTAATGAGTGGCCGATGTCGAATATCAATCCACCCATCCATCACAATGGAACAACCAGTCCTAATCCATGTTTGTTTCATCTCCTCCATTACTATGTTCACCTTTGAATATTGTTTGTCAAGGAGGGAGGTACGCAATCTATGTTCTCCAGGAGGAACATAAGAGGATCCAACTGCTATTGCATCTTTGAACATGATTTTAAAATAAGGAGACCTTGCCAAATGAAAAGGGATGGCATGGGCATAAAAAAACTTTGCCACTGAATCATCGGCTAGCTCACGCTTTTGCATATTCATCATCCCTATCACTGTGTTTTTTTCACCTGTGGCTATGGTAGAAGTGGCCTTCTTGCCTTTATCACAATGTTGTCCAAGTCCCTGTCCAACTGATAGATTGGAATATTCATCATTAGAAATAGATTGCATTTGCATTGTGATTGAACACTTCCTCTTAGTAGAAGTAGCTGCATGTTTGTCCTCACTTTGCCCTACCAACTTTAGCATTTCAACCTGTTCTTCCAATTTTATATCTTCACAAACTCTAACCCCATGGCCACTCTCATCCAATAAATGATGTTCAACCCTGCTGTAGCTCCCATGATAATTAGTGTTGCAAATATGACACAACCAATGCCTGGTGCCCCCTAAATTTTTAGCCTTAGGACCAGTCAAATTGGTGGCAAATTGAAGCAAGGGTTTTCTAGGGTTGAAGGGTCCTTTTGCATATTCTTGAAGAGAGGATGAAGGGCATTTAAAACGGTCTTGTGGAGTTCCACTTCCAATGGAACTTGCAGATGTGTTTTGGTCCTTTTGGGTTTGAGGACGTATTATTTGAACTTCAACTTCTTCACTGCCCACTTCAACTTCTTCACTGCTGCTGCTCATTTTGATTTTTTTTTTGTGTTTGAACTTTGTTTCACAGTTGAGTCTTGAATTTGAGAGGTCTCAAGTTGCACAATGAAAGAACTTAGAACTGAAACATAAAAATATACAAGTTACAACTAGTTAAAAATTATAACTAAACTCAGAAATAAAAAATCAAAATGAAAATCAGATTCAAGGCTAAAACTAACAGCCTAGACTCCATTTTCAAAATCAGAAAATCTAGATCTCCCTAAGGCCTAACACTAACTAGGAACAATCAAATAAAAATTTAAAAAACAAGAAAAAACTTAAAAAAAAAAAAACACATACCTGCAACAATGCCCTAGACGTTTTGAAAGTTCAAATCAAAATGACAATATGTGGCTGTGATTTTTTGACCTGCTGACAGCTGTGGACGTTATGACAATGGTGGCCTATGATTTTTTGTTCTTCTCTGCACATATACGATGCTTTCAAACTTCTTTCAAAGCTCCTCTAAACTTCCCTCCTGCATCGATTTGGATTTCCTCTTGCGCCCACGTTGTCCTCCTGCAAGCTACTTTCAAACTGAAACTTTTTTATGCGATTTGGATTTCCTCAAACTTCTTTATCATTGACATTATGTGATCTAGTTTTCTTTAGTCGACGGCGGCGTTTGAGAAACAGCGGCGTGAGAGGAAAATAGAAAACACGATGACTTAGTTTTAAGTTTTATTAAATGTTTTTAACTTTTTCATAATGTATGGTTTGCTATTTGATTTTAGGGTTCCCGTCGCCAAATTTAATATGCATTTTTTTAAGTTTATAGAGGGGGGACACCTGGGCGTCCCCGGGACATTCAAGAGACGTCTTAGACGTCCCCGGTCGTCCCGGGGACGCCCAGGCGTCCCCGATTCACCTTCTGTCATCCCCGATTTTTTTTGCACGTCCCAGGGGCGTTTCCTGTTTTTTCATTTTTTGGGGGACGTCAAGGGGACGTCCCCAGCCGTCCCCCCATCCCAAAAACGTCACAGGGGACGGGGATGGGGCTAGAGGAGGTGGGGACGTGTCCCCGTGTACCCTTAGTCATAGCACATTCTGTATTGGCTATGTTCAAGTCTCAATCCTTGTTTCTCTTCTAATCCTCAACCTTGGATGGGGATTTACTTGTTTAGGACGTGATGACACCACCACCATGGATGGATTTACTCCGCCTCTCCCTAACAACACCTCGCCTCTCCTAAGGTTGGAGGCAATAGAAATAAATAGGCATTGAGTTTCAACATACCACTACTTCGATGTGTTGTGAATATAATCTATTGATGTTTTCCCTTATATATTTCATAGCAAGTTTCACAATGCTTATATATACATGTGTAATGATAATCTTTCAATTATATAGATTTGTCATTATTTACCATATGGCATTCATCATAATAAACATAGGGTTAGATACATCATACCAAGAGGATAATTCTTGCCTTTGTATCCTTTAGAGCTCTTAAAGAATTTTATTCCTTCCTTCTATGCTATCTGCAGCCCAATATACTGCAACATATATATTTCAAATATGCTTCCAAGTATAATTTCAAACTCAGAAATATTTTCTTAATCTGTATATAAATCAAATGATTCTTATTTTATCCATCCTTTAGAATGAGGAAGGAATTTCCTTTTAAACTACTCAAGAGATGCTTCCTTTGGTGAAAGGTTATGAACTTAATTTAGGCCGCAGCCCTTCAATTTGGCGATCACATCTTTTGAAACTATACTATAATGATATAATCCCTTTTAAACTTCAAGCGCTGCCTCTTGATTAGGTTTGCTGTTTTTAAAAGATATTAATTACTTAGAATCGTTGGATCTGTCTGCATTCGCTGCCTTAGTTATAATTGCCACTTTTATCCTTCCTTAATAACTGTTATTTATCTTCTTAACACTGCCTTTTAAATCTAATCGATGCTCTTGACAATGTGACCACTTTTCTTTAAAATAAATCTTTATTTATTTTCAAACTAACTATATGTTAATCATTGTTGGGACCCACGTTTGATTCCAAACTTTTACAACTTGTCTTTGTTTTGTCTTGTATGGAATGCTCCTTCGCAGCTTTTTATAAACTTTAAGGAGGTCAGCTTACTTGTCTTATAGTCAGCCACTTCATATAAATTATAATTTGTTATTTGTATTTATATAATATAATATATATTGATATAAATATATTATATATTATATTTGAATTATATTAAAATATAATAATATTATTTAATATCATTTATTAAATATTATATATTATATATGTTTATTAATATATACACAATTATCATTCAAATTGATGATGGAAGGGACACTACAAACACCATATTTTAAGAAAGCAATTTCATCATTTATCATGATTTTTAAATCTTTAATTTAAACAATGTCTTAACATCGGGACATCACATTCTAGCATTTGCTTTTTAGCCAAAAAGCGTGTCTGTATTACATTGTCATAGGTTAGATCATTTGTGTTGGTCATAAATATAAAATATCTCATTTGTGTGTGAGAGCTATTGTGGCCTTGTGCTCGTACTCAAGAACTAAAGATAGGGTTGTTTTTAGTTTGTGTGCATTGCGTGCTCAAAACCCAACAAATATTTTCTGCATATTGTAAAAGCTAAAAGTCATCTTCATAGATTAGTGTTCTAGGGTTCTAGTTTAGTTTTCCATTAAAAGGTTGCTTCCCCTTCCAATTTGAAGAAAGGTTCTATCTTACACATTGTCTAGTTTTGCATTGGCCTAAAAGGGACAAAAATCAAACTCTAACAAATATAATAGTATATATCATTTATAAAATGCATATGGTGCTTCCATTTGCGCTGTCATTTCAATCTAGAAGTAGTATACAATATGAGTCTAAAACCAAGCTTGTCAGCAAGGATGCTCCATAGGCACTCATGTTTTAATTAGGCTTTTCTGCAACCTTGTGGAAATCATATCCAAAAATATATAGCATGCTAATTGTTGTATACAATTATGCATGGTGGAAATAAAGATTGGAATATATGGTCTTGTGGGAATCTCATGGAATTGGAATCTAATTAATCTATGGCATTTTAACCTGTCTAATCTCTCTACGAATTAAACGTATTATAAGATATTTTGCATTAAATTGCTAGAAGAATGGCTCAAAACAAGAAGTATAAGTTAGTGTATACTTGAAGAAATGATCTCTTGAAAATCTAGTAGAAATCTTCGCGAATCCACTATAAAGAAGCATAATATCCTTGGCAATTTTTTTCATATTAGATTTATCAAACTTTTTAGAATGGATAGCAATTTTTTCAACATACCATTTTTTTGCAATTCATAGACTAAATTGTCCTATCCATATATAGCTTGTATGGTGATTCAATGTCTAAATTTCCTATCAATATATAACTTCTAAACAAAGATGTTGAAATGGGGCAAGTATAGAATATAAAAATATCTCCTAATGAACTGGGGTGATTAGATCCCAAATTGTTATATACAATAGCGTGATATGTGTCTATCCTAAACAATTAAAATTTCTAACTTGAGGCAATTTTGTTTTGGGATCAAGGAAAATCTATCGAATATGAATGAACATGAAATTTCTTAAGAATCTAAAAATAGCCAAATCCAGGTGATAGAAATGTCAAAGATAGCCAAATGTCAAAACATATAGCTACTAAAAAATTCCTTGTTATGAGTATTTCTTTATTAATAATTTAATACTACTATCATTTTTTGTCCGACAAACCATGGTCTAGCAATAAAGTATAGTGATTATCAAAATGATGACCTAGGTTCAAGCCCTACAGGGCATGCTTCTCATGCATGAGACTCTCTAAGTAGGACGGGAGATGAGGCAAGGTGTAACTCCCAAGCAAATCTTGGTAGAACAGAAACCCCTTGGATGTGGCTTCTTATTTAAGGGAATTCAAAGCTTGATAGTGCTTCCTCGTGGATCACGCATCACTCGTAGGATAGTACACCCTTAGGAATTCTAGATGACTTTGGGCTGAAGAAGCTTCCAAATTTACCTAACAAAGAAATACTAGCATCCAATGAAACATTAACATCCAAAGAATGAATGAATGAGTTTTAATAACGTCCACGAGACCAAACAGTCTATGGGACCAAGTGCCAAATGCACTAGGATTTCTTCAGGTTCCTTTCAATGTCATCCCGCCTCCTATGAATCTTGACCAACAACCAGGCCGTGTTATGAAGCCTCTCTTCCTCAAATAATTCACTAAAACTGCCAACATTCACGTTGTTATCCTGCTGCATACGGATATCCTTGTACGCATCGCACTCCCTAATGAAGTGCCGCTCAGTTTCAACCGCTCTTATCACTGCAGAAAATGCAAGTCCTATCTTCCCACCTTTCCTTGGGAACCGTCCATCTACCAGTTTCCTCATTGCCAAGACAAAAAGAGATATTGATCCAAAAAAATGGATCAGTTGTCATTGGGAGGAACCATGGAATTTCCTGCAGCAGTGCTCCAAGATTCCCAATTTCAGCTCCAAATGTCTTATGACTGGTCAATTTTAGCATGATCTATGCTCCAGCTTAGCTCATCAGAACACTCTGCAGTCACTGGATCATTTCTATTAGGACAATCATTAGTCCGCAGGAATGCCGCAAGTTTGCAGATAATAATGATAGTGTTTTTTGCAGATTCTGGCGGCATCATATTTATGTCAGGTGGAAAAATAAAATGTCAAGCATGCAGCCAAAACATAATAACTGCACAACTGACAAAATCTGCTACAGTTTGATTAAGACACCCACAAAGAGAATCTGTTTGCGCATCAGTAGAAGGTTAAGGGTTTCCGGCACTTAGAATGCCATTTGGGAGCAAAAGTTCAAACATTTGGCAACCCAAATGTCTTGGAGACCATTCCTCTTCCAATCTTTGTGCAAATAAGGAAAGGAGGAATGTATTTTAGTGTGAGGAAAACATCACGAAAAAGAAAGGGGGAAAAGAAGCTTCTGTCAAGGTGGGGGGAAAGGCTGCTACAAGTGTGGCGAAGCAGCTTTCCATCAAGAAAATGAAGAAAAGGACTCCTACAAGTGTGGTGTAGCAGATACCTTCTTAAAGAGAGTATTTGCAGGTGTAGTGAAGCTCTAGTAGCCTTTGTGGGAGCTTGTTGTAGCCTTGTTGGCATACTAAACATCTGTAATTAATTTTCCAACAGTCAAATGGGGAATACAGAATAAATTGCTCTCTAGCCTGGAGTTTTTCACCTGAGTTGGGTTTTCTATAACTCAAATCATTGTGTAAACAGTTTTTGTGTGTTTTTATCCTTGTTTTCTGCATTGGGAGTGTAAAATTCTCTGTATTTTCCTTGTTTGCACTTGTCATAGTAGTTTGACAACCATTGTATATGGTAGAAAGTGTTTGTTGAGGAATTATGAGAGTTCTTTACGTTGGAGTCTGTTTGCTGATGACTAAGCACGTGGAATATCCACCCCAATTCACAGATCAAATGTCCTTGCTGTTAACATTATTTCTTCTTATTTAAACACCCACTTAATTGTGCCACACCTGAATTAAAAATCTGGATTTAACATCTAAAAAGCTGACATGTCTATAATTAACATGTCAATTTTGGACAACGTTTTACTGGATAGCCTATTAATGTACTAATATAATACTGTAACCTATTTGATGCCATAATAAAGTGATCTAAAACTAAAGATTGTTTGGAGTACAAGAATTATCCATGTTACCCTAAGATCAAGAGCTAGTAGGTGACAAGTTGCAATGCTAAGATGTAAATGCAAAAGCAATTATTTCCCATATTTCAACAAGAAATTTAATGCCACTAAACAACTGCTTTATCTAGAACCATGCAATAAAATGCTTATAATCCTTTAGTGAAAAATGCACGGCCAGATAGTCTGTGGGTTTCTATTAAATAAAAACAAAATTATAAACAACCACATTTCCAAAAATAAATTGTTGTGTAGCTTGAGCTAAAATGTCAATTATTTGGGATTGAATACTTTCTAAAAATTAGAGAGCATTATAACAGATAACAAGAGTACCCAATCATATTTGAACCTATCATTAGAGTATAACTTTCTATTGAAACCCCACATCCACAAATGAAAACTACCTTCTCAACTTCAGTGGGAAAAGTGGGAAATGTGAGAAACAGAAGAAACAAATACTGAAAATTTAATTACCTTTTTAAACATAACCGTGTATTGATTATTAACACAAGTACCCTCAGGAAAAATGAGAAGTGGATTGTTGCCAGGACCTTCTGTATGCTGCTTTATCCTGCATAGCATGATAAGTGGGAATTAATGCACCTTTTTTTAACTCGTTTGAAGTTCTAATTAAAATGAATTTTTAATGTTGAAACAGTTCATATTCAATGCTCACTTACTTTTCAGCAATAATCATGCGATCTTTAGCTTCTGTGCGATTAAACCAAATACATCCCAAGCTCTCTAATATGGTGGTTTGTATAAGGCCTGTTGTCAGAGTATGGTTCTAAGATCCCAAGTACCAGAAATATTTTTTATCACAACAAATAATTTTATCTACAAGAAGTTGTTCATAGCACAGTATTCATCTCATTTATAATCTCTCAATTTTCAATAGAACCTTACCAACCCATCCAGGGTGCTTCTGCATAATCACAGCAAAAGCTGTCATTTGCTCTAAGATTATGAAGTCGATCATGGAAGTGTGGTTGGCTACAAACACCTGACAGAGAGCATAGGCATTATTCACGAATCGCAGTTACATTATTTATTAAGTCTGAAATACCAAAATAAAGACAATAAAATTCCAAACATGTCAAAGGAGAAAGTGTGCAGCTCATCATCAGTGCTATGTTTACCTGCCTTGGGCGGACACTAGGTCGAGGTCCATGGTACTTAACCACCCCCGTCCAGGAAGCAACAAATACACTGCACATGAACTCCACCAGAGCCCTCTAAACAGAAAATATCAATATAAACTTAAATATATACATATCCTTAAAATTAAAAATATGACAAGAACATCATAAATTTTTTAAATAAGCAGCTCACTTGAAAATACATACATTAAAATTAATCCTCCCGTGCATATAACAGAAAACAAATCTAAATGAAACAGTAGGAATATCAATACTATATCTGATGGAATGGGCTAACCACCAATAACCTTGCAATATATATTTAAGAACATAAGCCTGTTAATAGTGACATGAATGACATGAAATTTAAGAAACGATGGTGTTCGATATCAATCTATGCTAGGTATTGCCCTTAAGAGAAGGTCATACTTGCAAGAATCTAATCTTACACCCAAGTTAGCATGGATTTTGTCATCTCTGAAAAGAAACCAAGTTGATTCTATTTTTGCTGACTCAGCTAAGTCTGTGTAAGATTTTTCCTTAGACAAGTAGGAAGTATTTTTCACAATGTACAAATTATGATGTTTTATCAGGATTCATCATTCAACTGCGTAGTTTTTGAGTCAAACTCATCAACCCATATTTCATGAGTAGTGTTTCACATGAACCCATCTCTCATGAAGATAAATGGTCCACTTAGCCATAACCTTAGATTTTCCTTAGTCTGTGCCATACTCTTGAATCTGTCATATCAGATTTGCCAATGGCTGACTGTGTTGTGCAGCCTATAAAAGGCCTACAAGAGCACAAAAGTCCTAATTTTTTTACTTCTAAAAACGCAGAGGGAGAATTTAGGGAATTTCTTCTTGTCAAATTCAGATTTTTCATGACAATTTTAGATTTTGGCCATGGAAGAACACTGTAACATCCCCGGCCCATTTTTATTAACAATTTTAGCAGTGGGGAACATTGCACGAGCAAGTCTCCAGAATTCCCATTTTCATTAGCAGTACCAAGCTTGAAACCTCGTCTTTCAAGCGGACTGGAGTTATTTCAATGTTTTATGCATTTTGTCTATCTGGCATATCTGACACCAAATCTTTAGCAAGTTTAAGTTTCCCTCTTCTTTGGCTTTGTCTCCAAAGGAAAAGACGTCAGACACATGAAGACCATGAAGATTCATATGAAAATTGACTGAAATATTGATATTAAATAAAAATATAGACCTGCAAAAATAATCTTACTTAACTGAATGTGTAATGTCCCCATTTTGGGAATGGTCGCCATTAGAGAAGACTTGGGTTTATCACTTCACTCCAGGGACTTTGGAGGTTCACTTGGTGTTATGGAGATGCTCTCATTCATGCCAAGACAAACGTTTGGTCACCTTGCTTATAATTCCTTGTGATCTCATTATGCACATCATCGTGGAGGTCGTCACTATCATTATTCCCTAGGTGCCCAATGAAATATGATAATTTGCTGATGGCACTTGAAGGAGACAAGATAACAATAAATTATATCTTTAATTTAATTTATTGTTTTGGCGCCCAAGTAGAGAAGGGAGATCGGCCCTCTTTATGCTGTCTAGGTCGGCCTCTATAAGGGAAAATTCATGGGAAAGTGCCTAGGTTGGCCCTAAAGGAGAAGAGACAAGTTGCATATATAGGAGGTCATTTGGCATTGCAAAGGATATCATTCAAGCATTCATTCATTCATACTTGGAGAGCGATCTCTACTAGGATCTTGGGACGAAAACCTCAAGTGACTAAGGACGAGTTGGGCGACAATCTAACTTCTTCATTGGAGGATTTCGTGACAGGAGTCTTGTTGTGACCGAATCACACATTGCCCCATTGCAAATGGGGACCCCCTCTTTTTTTTGCTTCTGTTGTCGTAGGGTGTTTGGTCAAGCTTCATGTCGTGAGTCTTGGGTAGTATTAGGCAGTCGATCAAGTCTCCTCCACAAATTGGACAGTGTTTCTCCTAGACAACATTGCAATGTATCAAGTGATTCAATCAGGGAGAAAGTGAAGGCAAAGCATGTCCTGAACGCCTGAAACTGACTAAGTCTGATGTCCTGAAGTCTGATGTTCTGAGATCCTAAAAATTGACTAAGTCTGAAATCTGGTGGATCCTCAGAAATCTAGAATCTGCATGTTAAATCCCATGGATCTGAGACTATCTCAAACATCCTGGAAGTATATTTCAAAATATTTACTTAAATATATTTTTAAATATACTTCCACTCAGGACATGTCGAAATCTGGCAGAAAAAGTTGAAGTCTTGGACCTTGAGCGGAAATTTCCCATGAGCATTCAATATGCGCCAAGGTAAAAATGAGGAAATTTCTTGTGATCATTCAGAATCCGCCCTAGGTACTTGATGTCTTTATTTTGGGCGAAAGATTGTAAGTTTGAGAAATAATTGCAAGGAAGAATTCACAAATTTCGAAAGTTAAAATAAAGTTCAAAATGTTTGGAGCACAAATTTCCTCTACTCATTCAGTATGCGCCTTAGCAAAATAGGGAAATTTCTTGACTACATTCAATATGCGCCCTGGGAGTGGAGTCATCTAGACATGAAACTTGCAATATGATGAAGATTTGATCATTGAAAATCATTAGAAATCTCTCGAAGATGATCAACACTTAGAAATTTCATGATCAAGGTGGAGCGCAAATTTCCCATACCCAATCAGGATGCGCCCAAGTGGAAAGTTCTCGTGAATATGGAAAATGCGCCACTCCTTAGTGGACTCAAATCAACAACCCTTGCAAAAAGAGGTGATTTCGTGAAGATTCAATGCTTAAGACTTAAAATTTCACTAAGGAAAAGGATCAAAGGAATGCAAATGAGAGATCAATGTGCAAACAGAGGAAAGTTCTCATGAACAAGGATTATGCGCCCATCTAGAGGAGACATGCTTTGCTAAACTTGCTTGCAACCTACATTGAAAACCAATTGAAACCTTTAGGTGTTCGTGTCAAAGACAAAGAAGAGCTGAAGTTTGATAAGAAAAATGCCTAAGTGTCTAGAGCGCAAATTTCCTCTGCCTAGTCAATATGCGCCCTAGGACAAGACATCCAATGCCAAAAGGTGGAAATTTCTCATCATAGTGAAATATGCACTCAACTAAAGAAGGAAAATTTTCAATGCATAGGAGATTCACTTGATTCATGAAAAAATACTAAATGTCCACGCCAAAGAGTGAGGATTTGAAACTTGACAAAATGTTTAAGTGTGGAGGGTGGAAATTTCCTCTGCACATTCAAAATGCGCTCTAGGTCAAGTCTCTGAGTACAAAAGTGGAAATTTCCTTTGCCTATGCAATTTGCGCTCAAGGCCATGTTCGACATTTTGGAGAAGGCGAGTTGGAATCATAAGACATTCAAAGTTGAAATTTGCTTAAGGCAAAGTAGAGTTGAAAAGCAAGATGTGGAAATTTCCTCTACCTATGCAATTTGCGCCCTAGGAAGGAAAGCTTGATTCATGGTAAAAATGCTAAGTTATTCAAGTATCAAGTGAAATTCGCCAAAAGGGAGAAAGGGTTTGAAACGTCTGAAGAAAAATGCTTAACGAAAAATGAAGTATGAAGAAATTTGAAACACAAAAGTGGAAATTTATCGAGACTATGCAAAAGCCGCCCATGCAAGGGCGCAAATTTCTTCTACGCAAAAAATTTCCGCCCAAGAAATTTTGCTCATGTTTGATCAAAATCTGCCCAAACTTGAAGATAGGTCGGCCTAGAGGAAAAGAGTTGAAGTTTGTTTTTATCATTGCTATAAAGTTGGCCGACTTGCCTAGAAGGAGGGCAGCGAATGCTATAAAAGGAGGAGCAAAACTTCATTTTCAAACATCCAATTCAAAGCAAATAAGCAGAGCAGGGCAGCGAATAAAGGCAGAGTTAGGAGCAGATTTTACTTAAGTAATAAGGGCAGATTTCATACAAGAAAAAGGTGAATTTGCAAGGATAAAGTCAAAGAAGCTAAGTGCCATAAGGGAGAAGATAAATTTACGTTGTGTCAAGTTTGAATTCATTCTAAAAATCAGACCTGCACAAATTAAAAAATCAGATCTGCAAATTAAAAATCAGACTTAGCATTATTTTTATTGAATCTGGTTAATAAGCAGCCAAGATATTTCATGTTCTCCTTGTTTCAAATTCGAATACGTTTTGGGATAAGTGTTTGAAAATGGCTTAAGTAAGTTGAATCTCATTTATCCCACATTCATGAGGAGGATGAATTTAGTTGTCAAATTTCCTTTATATCAAGTATCATGTTAACATACTAACTTGAGGTATTTTGCTTGTAGGTTGGCGATGTATGTTAAAGGAGCAGCGAATGTTGAGGAAGAGCGACACTTGAGACAAATCTACGTGGATGAAGATCAAGAGGAAAGATTAAAGAATTTGGAGGCGAGCTGTTCAAGAGGAGCATCCAGAGTCAAAGTATTATCAGGTTCATTCACTTTACATCCGAAGAAGGTGTCATCATCAAGAGGAGCATCCAGAGTCAAAGTATTATCAAGTTCATTCATCAAAATATCCTCAAGTTCGCCATCATCTTGCTTCTGGAGGAGAATTTCATCGCCAGAGTGAAGGAGGAAGTCATTTCACATCCAAGTTCCAGAGCTTCCCATTTCATGCACCAGAGAGGAGAAGGATATTCATCATGCAAGTCTACTCCAAGAAGTCATGAACAAGATATCTTCTACTTCATGCATCATCCAACGTTGAAGCCTGCACAGGAGACAAAAATTTCACAAGATTACAAATGAGCAAAGATCGTCAAGAAATCCAGAAATTTCACTAAGGCATGGAGGATATCAAGAAAAATGACAAATTCCCAAAATTGTAAGTTTGAAAGATGCAAAGTTCCAACGTTGAAAATCCTAAGGTCAAAAAATCTATAATTTGGGTAAGCATTCTAAGCAATGTGAACAGGGAGAAGATCAAACTGGTTCGCTCAATGCTAAGGTGGCATGTACACGTCATCAATCCTATCACGTTTCGCCACCTCACGCATCTTTATTCAATGCATGCACACAAATAACAACCTAAAGTTGGCGCCTACCTTGGAAGATTCTCAAAGATTCCATTTCAAGCTTATCATCTTGGGAAGCGTGCCTTCATTGCCTCTTCCATGTCTAAAAATAGCAAGTTGTTGTAACAAACTCCTTATGTAGTGTAATCTTGGCCATTGATTTGCAAATCAATCTAGGCCATTCATGTAATGTTTGGAGTCTATATAAGGCTCGCTTCTCTCATTTGTATTACATTAGAAAGAGGATTTTAGAAAGAAGAGTAGGAGTAGAGTAGAGGAAGCTCTTCTAAGTTGTTGGAGAGAACTCATGAAATTGTTGTATTCACTTCCAAGACTAATGCATTTCTCATTGAAGCTTGGTGACAATTGTGTTGTGTTGGAATGTCGCATGGTTTCTTATTTCTTGAAGATGATGGAGATGTGTTTCCAAGTAGCTTAGATAGTAGATTAGAAGTTCATTGATGTAATGAGTTTATGTTAAGATATTTGATGAATTCCTTTTTGGTTCATACTTTTCATGATTTGTCAAAGATAAGTCATTTTGCAAAGTTAGCCTGAATCACATATGCTTTAGTTCAATTGTGAAGATTGTTCAAGCTGCGCCAGCTGTGGGTGTTTGGATGAAGACTTACAATATGAAAATCATTGGGTTACCTTAGAAGATTGCACCTGCTTCGTGTAATTGTTGGTTCTCATGGTGAAGCAAAGCTAGGTTTTGGAAGGGAATTTGTCTATTGTAGCATTGTTCATTATTTCATTGTCCTTAGATTAGCCTTCTTAACCCTTTCCTTTTGATATTTCTTTTAAGTTTGATTGAAGAAGTTCCATTCATTCACATCCAAGGAGTAAGGAATTTCATCCATGTTTGTGAAGGAGGAATTTAGCGTAAGTCCCTTTGTGATTACCAGCAAGATCACATTTATTCACTGAGTCTATCCACGTACAAGTCAAGACCTGACATCAAAGGAACCTTGGAGCATTCTTGTTTGATCATATAATTCAGCATTCAAGAGGCTTTGATCAAGAGAGGATAGGATACTCGGTATTTTATTCTATTGTTGTGTTGTCACAAAAACATCATCAACAAGTCTACTTGCACATCAACTTCAGCAAGTGCAGATTTCATATCAGCTATGGAGAGCATTCATGAAGGGTGACTCACCTAGGGTTTCACACATTGCAAAGAAGGATTACCAAGGCTTCATAATGATCACATAAAGGAAGGACATGCTATCGCGGAGATTGCCAAACCTACAAGGTTGAATCAACTACATAAAGGTATGAGTTCTTTGGATGTTGCTTCATCACCTTTACATCATGTTGACAAGGAATCAAATTATTGATTGGATATTTGTGAGATGAACATTGTTCATACATTTGAGGATAGTTCAGAAATGTTGCCACATATCGAACAAAGAGATGTTGTTAAGGTTGACTTAGATTGGCAAGAGTTGAATGATCCCTTGGAGGATAAGGACGTCATACATGTTTCACCTATTATGGAAGACCATTGCTTTGATGGCAACCCCTTGCCCGAGTATGATGATGACTTAGTATTCACACATGATGCCATGAAGGGAGCTGATTTGGAGCAGCATGATCATAATAAGCAATCAGAAATTCTGCATGAAGACGTTAGGTCTCATAAGTCACATCCTTTGGAAGGGCAACTACAGGTAAACAAAGGTATGATTGTGGCAGCTCTAACTCTTTTTGATCATGTTCATAAGATGATGGCAGGCTTGTGTTGGAAGGCTCTAGGGAAACATGAAGACCTTGAAGAAGATCTATATCTTGCCGACCTATATGAGCTCAAGGAGGCCTTGGTGGTAGTGAAGTCCAACTACCTTCACTTGCTTGCGGAAAGAGATCATCTTCTCACACTTGGTGAGATATACTTGGATGCCTTGAAAAGAAAGGAAGATGAGATGGATGAGCTTTGTTGGGAGATGACACACTCTTCATCACACACAGCAGAGTTTCAGTCTTCTATGGCAGCCACATCCAAGGGACAACACGCCAATCCGAAGAGTGGACACATGGATGAAGGAATTGATGGTACACAAGGATACATAGCTTGCGGCCATAAGGCAGAGTTTGTGACACATGACACATCTGATTCTCCATTGAAGACATTATCACTCACACATGAGGGAAGAGAAGGTTAAGGTCTACAAGGACATCACTCGAAGGCATGAGGGAAGATCTGATTTTTGGATATGTAACAGCAGTCCCTTACTCTCACAATGTCAAGTCATGACAGCCAAAGGAGAAGAGGTACAATTCAGATCTGAGGCAAGTAAATTTCATATAGAACCCCTTTTTGGATCTACACTTGTGAGAGGACACGTGGCAAAGGAGAAAGAAGTGATTGATGAACTAGAGGACAGCTGGATAAGGTATGATAACAGGCCTGATTTTCTGATGTATGGCCTGATTTTCTGATGTATGGCAGCAATCCTTTGTCTCCACATTATTATGTTATGACAGCCAAAAGGATCAGCTTTGAGGCATGTAAATTGTAATGTCCCTTATAAGAAGATCCTTATTTTCCACCTTGCACACAGGAATTACTTCTTAAAGGAAACATTAGTAATAGATATTAAAATAATCAAATCAGGGTTAGTAACCACATAAACAGTATCAACATAAATCAATAATTCAATTATTCAATCCTTAAGTCGATTCATACTTAGGGTTGTCTATTATATGTTAATCTTATTCATTTTCAAACCCTAGTGGAGATGGGGTACTATCTCTTGTTAGGTTGCATGAATCATCCTCTACGGGTAGTGCCTTTGTATGATGTAACACATGCCCATTCCACCTTAGGTCTTACTAAGTGCCCTTGTATGATGTAACACATGCCCATTCCACCGCAGGTCTTACTTATGGCCCTTGTATGATGTAGCATATGTCCATTCTACCGCAGGTCTTATCCATTGCCTAAGTATGATGTAACATGGTCCATTCCACCGCCGGTCTTATCTACCTTTCGAGGTATTAATGTTGCTTCTTCCCAACAAGTCTACCTCCAATCTCTCAATGTGTTCTATGATCTTATATCATGGGTTTGTTTCTAAGGACCTTGCCTTCGTTACATAAATCAAGTATGATTACTCTTTATTGGAGCTTAGTCCTAATGATGGTGGATTCTTTTATATATCTAATTGGATTATCTTTACTATCTCGTGATTTTATGGATCACGAGATGGTATATTGATTATATAGTTCCTCTATGAGAACTTGTCATCATACCATCTCATGGTAAAGCTCCATTCATTAAATATCATTTAAATAGAGATGAATCATTAAGACATTATTTATTGATTATTCTTTAAAGGACTATGTCCATTCTATTACCATAGATATTCTTCTTGTTATATTTATATCAAAATTGTATTCAACTCATAAATATTATTCAGAAAATATCTTGCTTGCTGCTCAATAGACTTTATTTCCTTCCATTTCTGCCTTATATTTTATTTACTTTTCTTTCTCCCTTTTTATCATCTCCTTATTTCCCTTATATATATCTTCCAAGGGTTTTACCGTGGGTAAAAGGATATACCCTTTCCAACGGTCGTTGTTGTTGCCTTTTCTAACATAATAGTTGTTCATTGGATATTAATTAATATGTTTTGGATATTAATTAATATGTTCCGTATTATTTGCTGCCTTAAACATAGGGCTGCCTATAATCTTAAGCGTTGCCTCTAAATAATATATATACTTACCTTATGACATTCGCTACTTACAACAAAGCATATCATTTTACAATATTATTTATATATGGTTATAATAATATTTAAATTACTAATATTTATATTATTATATAATATTGATAATATTTAATATTTCTTTTTATATTGATAATTATAATTTATATTATTATATAATAATAGTAATATATAATATTTGTATTTATATTGATAATTATATTTGTTATTTATATTTAATGATATATATTATATATTATATTTGTATTTATAATACATTTATTATTATATTTATATTATTATATTATTATAATAAATGATTATAATAATATTTAAATTATTAATATTTACATTTATAGTTATTTATAAATATAGTATATCGGTTAATATATTATATTTAAAATATTTATAGATAATATCATAAATATTTTAAATATAATATATTAAACATGACATTTTAAATCTTTAATTTAAACAATGCCTTAATATCAGCACATGACATAAATTTCATGGGGAGTCTCACATTGGATCAACACTTCGTGGAGACCATGCAACAGCGATGAAGGAGGTGTTTGAAATAGATAAGGACACTACAGAGAGGTATGACAAAGGTTCTAATTTTATTTGAATCAGCAGTCTTTCACTCTTGTATAATCATAGGTTGACAGCCCCTACACTTGAGAATGGGAGTGGGAAGACTTCTATTGTTGACACTCCATGGGAAATCAAGCATGAAGATCTTATGGATTGTCCTAGACACAAGAGGACTAATTCGATATGCCATGACATGAAAGAGGCAAAGAAGATTCAAAGCAAGTGGCATAGGAGGGATGAGCATTGTGTGGTAGTCAAGCTAGTGGTGCAATCAGTTTTGTGCGGTAAGAGGTATGATTTAGATTTCTTTGTTCGCTCACTTAGCTTGCCTCATGAGGATATGGCATCACCTCTTTTGGAGAGTCATTTGGAGACTCATGTCATACACTTAGTTGAGACTACACTTAGTGGATCAGCCACTAATATCATGATTTCACTTGAAGAGAAAGTCACAAGGGATTCGATTTGCGATGACCCTTTGATCATTCTTAGAGGAGATGTAGAGTTGGGTGATAATGTGATACAACTCTATCATTCTATAGATCCTTTGGTAGCATTGAAGGCTGCCCTATGTCCGTGTTTGATGATGCATAATACCGAGGCACTTGCATTGGATGAGCATACTTCGGAGATGCAGTTGGTTCATATGCCTAGGTATGGAGATATTGTCCTCATTTCTGATTTTGAGATACTAGGGTTTATTTTGCAGTTGGACTTTGACAATGGGGTTGGAGATGAGCTTGATGACATTGACATTCCAGCCCTATGTGATGTCCCGATATTAAAGCACTGTTTAAATTAAAGATTTAAACATCATGATAAACGATGAAATTACTAAAGTGGCTGACCCCCTTTAAATGGAGCACCACTTATAAGACAAAAAGTCTTAGGATAAAGATTCATTAAAGAAAAAAACATATCATATATAATGTGTAATGTCCCCATTTGGCGTTTAGCCAAGTTTGTGACCAATAGCCTATTCCCTTGAGCTTCTGTAGGCTATCTGGGTTGGTTAGGGAGCTTTGCTTGTGAAGAGCACAGGTTCAATTAATTGTGATGTTTTGCCTTGGCATTGAGCTCTGTGGATGTTCAGATTTATAGAAATGCTTTCAGAAGTTTGTTTGGCCTTCTGGATAGCTCTCCAAGATTATTGGAGAAGCCGTCTAATTATTGTAAGTCACCCAGATGATATCGTTCTTCATCCCAAACATCATAGAAGGCAATGGTATGATTTATTTTGCAATCGCCTAAGTTTGGGATTTTCCACGAAGTCAGATGATTTAATGAGCTATATAATTATTATTTTCACTTAAGTCTCCTAAGGGTGAAAATAAATAAAAAGTACCTAAGTGTTATAGCTCATTGGAAAGGTAATTAAGTGTTTTAAATGATACACACTTAAAAAGGGGGCCTCACACATGATATATGATTTTTATTCCAAAAAGGGTCTTTTTGAGAGAAGAAATATGAAGAGTTAAAAGGAAAATAATAATATATTCCTCTCAAAAAGTTATAAAAGGGGAATGAGAGCTCATTTGGAAGGGTTATGCTTTTGGAATTGTTTTTGTTTTGCGATGGATTGAACCTGTGAGTTCTTCCATAATCTCTTGAGGACGAAAACTCTCTTGCAAATTGAGTGTGGTTTCATACAGGCATCCATTGTGCTGAAGGTGGATTTGGAGCCAGCTCATGTAGAGTTTGCCATTGTGCTATCATGGAATGTGATATCTTTTGATTTGATGCTTATCATTTTGGATATTGAATAAATGTTGGGTTGTTTGATTGAATGTTGATGGCTTTTTGAATGTCTTTTGAAGATTGTTGTGAAAACCTTGCTGGTCATACCAAAGCTGGCCGTACACCTGCTGTATGCAATCTTTCTGTGGATGTTCAATTTAGTCTTTGCAGTCTATATTGTATGAAGAATATAATCTACTAGGCAAGCAGATTTATGGAGGGTTTCGAAGTCTTTGGTTGTTTCTTGGTAACCTCTACCTGGCCGTACAGTTTGGGCCATATCAGGGATATGCTGGCTCTTGTTTTGATGAAAAATAATGCATATTATGATTGAATCTTGTTAGAATAATATCAGCCTATTCCCAACGCCCTCTTCAGTCTTCTTTTCATTGAGTTTACTGCTTGTTAGACATTCATTTTATGGCTGTACTACTCTTGTACCTGGCCGTACCTTTGGGTGAATGCACTTTTTCTATGAAGTGTTTGATCAATATCTTGTAAGCACAATACTATGGTTCTTTTTACCATGCTGATTCATCTTGTTGGGATCTGCTGTAAATGCTGGCAATCTTTGTTTAAATTTCTGGGCTGTTTCAAGTCATTCTAAATTCTGATTTTGTATATTTTGGGTTAATAAGACTGTTGACAGATCAGAACACAGTTGGGGGCAGAAAGAGTAAGTTTGTAGTCTGAAATATCAGTGGAACAGCATTACAGTGGTCTGGTTTGCAGTGGCTGAGTCTATATTAGCAAAAATATTATGCTTTCAGTTGAACTTCAATGAAAAGGATTGGTGACCAACAAAACACTTGTATAATCTGCATATTCAAGCATGTTTAGAAGGTCTGATTTAATATTGCAGTCATATCAGTGGAGATTATCATTGTTAAATCTGTTGGGAAGTAGTTATCTACTGGGCTTAGGGTATTTCTAATCAATGTTTTGAAAGTACCTTGTCTGGAGGGTGTTAGTTGCAGGTTTTCTGAGCATAGGAAGAGGGGTTATTGGATTGATATAAAGAGTACTCAGTACCGTCATGAAGAGCTGCAGACCTGTAGAAGGCTACAGCAGTGCCACAAGCTATCAATCTGAGCTCATTTTCTGTAATGTCCGCCATTTAGCCCAGTCATTTGAGCAGAGGAGATTAGCCTATTACATGTATCCCGTAGGCTAATTACCATGGTTAAGGGGCCAGTTTGGCTACTTACTATTTATAGTAAGTCAGAAAAAGGGAAGTTACTATTTATAGCAGGGCAGTTGTGGATTGTCTTGGCACGAGAATTCATGGTTTCGACTCCCCAAGGTATTAATCGGTTAAGTATAAGTTAAATTAAAGATTTAACTTATATTTTATATATGGGGTATTGTGACTTACGTTATAAAGTAACTTTATAACATAAAGTTAATGTAAGATACCCCACTATACTTAACCAAAATTTTTGCTTATTCAAACTTGCAACTTCAATCAAACATCAACATACAACATGAACTATCAATCAAGAAAGCTGAGATATCTTATTTCAATTATCAACTCAAATGTCTTATTACATAGAATGGATGCTTAATAGCATCATCAAGTTCAATTTATTACAATGAATACATCAAATAGGCCTGGGCGCCTAGATTGAACAATAAGCTTATTCAACTACTTATATCTCCAATTCTCAAATGTCTTCAAGGAACACTTGTATCCTCAAGTCTAAAGATTCTGCAATGCAAGTAGCCTTGTGTTGTAGGACATCTTCAATCCTGCACAATGATGATAACTGAATGTTAACACCTCTCAATGGATAAGGGAGCATCACCTTATCAAAGTTGAGGGAGCATCACCCCAACAAGCATCAAATACGCAGATTCCATGAAAAAGCATAAAGCTTACCAGAGAGAAATCACAATAGCAAAAGATATGCAAATGAGGTCGCTCTCCTCCTTTTATAGTGCCCTTTAAGAGGTAAGAGGCAATGAAGGCACGTTTTCCAATGCAAAGAGAGAACCAAGGCACATTTTCCAAGAGCATATTCTACAGGAATATGCCATTTGATGACTCACTCTGAGTTGGCGCCCTTGTTAAATGAGTCGGAATGGATCCCAATGCCATAATTTGAGCCAATGGAAGATCAAGTACTTGCACGGTGCTCAATGAAGATAGAGCACACTTAGGAGAATGCATTAATCACAATTGGCGCTACTTCCATGTTAGGCGCATGCTCAATGAAGATAGAGCATACTTAGGAGAATGCATTAATCACAATTGGCGCTACTTCCATGGTAGGCGCATGTTTAGTGCTCTGGAGACAAGAGATTGCGCCTAACCTCCTTGAAGTGTTATTCAAGTCTTCAAAATACTTCTAAATCTTCTCTTGAAACAAATATTCATCATTACCATGATAGATACTCCACATTCCATTCTAAGGCGCACATTTGGCTTCTTGGAGAAGGCGCATGTTTGAGGTTGGAGAAGAAGGAAAATGCGCCTTACTCTAGCAATGCTTCCTTTGTCTAACATCAAACCAAAGATGATTGTTTGAACATGTTTAATCCTTTGAAGGTCATTTCAGCTTAGAACATGTTTTAGACCTAGGCGCACATTGGAGGTTGTTCAAGGTGAGAAGAGCGCCTTACACTTAGATGGAACCTTTTTGCCCTCAAATGTCATTTCTTACAAAGGTGCTCATCCAAGAGAGAATAAGCAAGATTAGCGCCTCACATTTTGAGTGTTCATTTGATGTCTTTGAAGCATAAATCATCTTAGGCGCATTTGCAAGGTTGGATAGGCAAGATCTAGCACCTTGCTAACATCATGCATATCTTGTCTTCATTGGTGATCCCTCATGGAGTTGGATGTCTACTTGACTCATTCTACCTTCCAAAGGTGCATTGAGGTCTTCAACTAGCCTTTCTCAACAAGGCGCATTTTCAAGAGGTTTATGCTTCATCTAGCGACCAACTCCTTAGGCGCACATCAAGTATCTTGGCAACATAAACTAGCGCCTTAAGTAGAGAAGGCGCTCAACCTACATCAATTGCTTCATGATGGGCGCCTTGAATCAATCCTTCATCAAATCTATCTGCCAACGTCACCTCCTTGTCAAGGCGCACTTCAAGGTTGAGTTTGAATGAGATTGGCGCCTAACTCCTTCTAGGCGCACTTTGTGGTTTGACAAGACAAGGATTGGCGCCTTGCCTTGTAGCATCATAATGGCGCCTTCATACTTGACAAGTCTTCCTTGGGCACACTTTCTAGATCCGGAGACATCAATTGGCGCCTAGAAACCCTTAGGAAGTTTCTTAATCCATCCAACACTTAGGCGCTCAATTAACTTGTATTTGAAGTTCTCCAATGCTAGATTGAACATCAAAGAACCAATGTATCATTACATGAAGGTTTTGACCTGCAAAACAAAACAATAGTTAGCCAAAACCAATTTCATTCCCTTATTTTACATATTAGCCCACCGAGAATGATGAATAGGCTAATCCGGGTTCATGATTGACTCATGCTGGAAACGGGGACATGACAGTCTCCCCTTCCCGGGATTGCTTGTCCTCAAGCAATCGAAGGTTAGGATGCTCCAAAATTTTCTCTCCTTCCCAAGTAGCATCCTCAACTGGCAAGCCTTTCCATCGCACCAGATATTCTCTGATGACTCCGCTTCTCAGTTTACGTTCCCTTATATCAATGATGCCCTCAGGTTCTAGAATCAGCAACCCTTCTTCATCAAGTGGTGGAAGATCCTGAGAGGAAACCACATTCTGACCCAATGCCTTTTTGAGACATGATACATGAAATACATTATGTATGCAGCTTCTGGCTGGTAATTCAAGTTCATAAACCACTTCTCCTACCCTTCTTATCACTTTGTACAGGCCATAGAACCTAGGCTTCAATTTCTCTGCACCTGATTTCTTCAGAGAACTCTACCTATATGGTTGAAGGTGCAGAAACACCATATCACCTACCTCAAAACTTCTCTCGATCCGGTGTCTGTCAGCATACATCTTCTGTTGGTTTTGAGCTCTCTGCAAATTTTATTTAAGTACTCGCAAAATATCTTGTCTCCATCAATTCTTTTGCTCTAGGAGCTCGACTATCTTCCAAAGCCAGATCGACAAAAGAAACTACATCATATCCATATAATGAATGAAAAGGTGACATGCCAATTGACATATGAAAAGTGGTGTTATAGCAATACTCCCCTAAGTGTAACCACTTTATCCAAGCATGGTGATGATCAGATACATAGTTACGCAAATATCCCTCAAGCCACTTATTGACTATCTCTGTTTGCCCATCTGTTTGAGGGTGAAAGCTTGTGCTTGGTGTCAGGTCAATTCCTGCTAATCGAAATAGCTCTCTCCAGAACACACTGATGAACCTGCTATCTCGATCACTGACTATGGTCTTTGGAAGGCCATGTAGTTGGAACACTTCCCGAAAGAATAGCTCAGCAACTTGTAAGGCAGAATACTCCACTGAAATTGCAAAGTGAGCGTACTTAGTTAATCTGTCCACAACTACATAGATACAATCTTTACCCTGGACCTTCGGCAGACCTGTTATAAAATCCATTGAAATACTTTTTCCACTTTTGCTCAGGAATTGGCAAAGGCTGAAGTAAACCTGCAGGAAAAGTATGTTCAGACTTGTTCTGCTGACAAGTTAGACACTCGCTAACATATTGTAAGACATCATCTTTGAGACCTTTCCAAGAAAATCTTTCACGAATCTGTCTGTAGGTCTTGAAAAATCCTGGTTGTCCTACTAGAGGTGTATCATGAATGGCTTTCAGAATCTGCTGCTTGAGCTTAGATTCAGGTACTAGGAAAATCCTGTCCTTGTAATATATCATGTCATCAACCACTTTGGACTTGTCATCCTGTATAATTCCATCCATGATTTCACATGCAAAAGTTGATTTGGAATACTCAACTAAAAGCTGAGATTTCTAATCAGCTGAAATCTCACTTTAGTAACAAATAGTAGGCCTCCTTGAAAGAGCATCAGCAACAATATTTTTCTTGCCCTTCACAAATTCAATGTCAAAATCATATGCTTGAATCTTCGAGACCCATTTTTGTTGTCTTTCATTCAGATCCTTTTGTTCCAGAAAGTATTTCAGACTATTGTGGTCAGTCCTAACCACAAACTTTGCACCTACCAAGTACTGACGAAACTTAGCCAAAGCATGCATAATGGCTAGCATCTCCTTGTCGTAGGTGGAATATAGGCGTTTCGTATCTTTCAACTTTCTACTTTCAAAAGCAATAGGATGCCTATTTTGCATTAGCACAGCCCCAATACCCTCGCCTGATGCATCACATTCAAGTACAAAAGACTGTAAAATCAGGAAGTGCCAACACAAGAGTAGTACTCATTGCTTCCTTGAGACGATCAAATGATACCTGCACTGCTTCTGACCAAGAGAACGCTCCTTTCTTAGTGAGATCTGTCAATGGTGCTACCAACTGTGAAAAACCCTGAACAAATCTCCTGTAATAGCTGCAAAGCCCTAAGAATCCTCTTAGTTCAATAAGATTCCTTGGTCTAGGTCATTCTTGTATAGCTTTGATTTTCTCCTCTTGTACCCTGACTCCTTCAGCACTAATCATATGTCCCAAATATAGAATCTCCTTCATTCCAAAATCACACTTGGACATCTTAGCATATAATGACTGTGCTTTCATAACTTCTAGTATCTCATCCAGATGTTGAAGATGTTCTTCCCAAGTCTTAATATAAATCAAAATATCATCAAAGAAAACCAACAGAAATTTACGCAACTACTTATTGAATACATGATTCATACACGATTGAAATGTAGCAGGTGCATTAGTAAGACCAAAGGGCATCACAAGAAACTCATAGTGTTCGTAATGACATCTGAATGCAGTCTTCGGAATGTCCTCTTCATGAACACAAATCTGATGATAACCTAAACGAAGATCAATCTTTGAGAAGTACACAGCCTCGTGTAGTTCATCTAACAGCTCATCGATCCTGGGTATCGAGTACCAGTTCTTGATTGTCTTCTTATTCAATACCCTGTAATCGATACACATTCGCATCGTTCCATCTTTCTTCTTCACCAACACCACCGAAGAAGCAAATGGACTGGATGAAGGTCGAATGTGTCCCATATCAATCAACTCCCTTATGGTTTTCTCTATTTCCACCTTGAAATGTCGAGGGTGTCGATATGGTGCAATGTTAATGGGCTTTGTCCCATCCTCCAATTCAATTACATGTTCAAATCCTCTATCAGGTGGTCTACCTAGAGGAATGTCTCCAAACACTTTACTATGCTTGTCTAATAGAGATTGTATATCCACATTGTACGCTCCTTTAGAAGTAGGATTAGAAGATACTGTTACTTGAGCTGCCCATGCAATATAATCATGCCGAAACAAAGCTTCCATTCACCTGGCTGTAACAACTCTAGGTGACCCATCTGAAATGGCTCTCAATATTACTTTCTTCCCATTGTGAATAAATTCAATCTCCATCTTCTTCACATCATGTATATACCTGCCAATTGAGTGCAACCACTGCAATCCTAACACCACATCAATCCCTGACAATCCAACCACATAGAAGTCATCTATCAATGTATAATCACTCATCTGGATATGAAGCTGAGGTACTTTCTTCTGACAGCTCATGGTGAATCCATCAACAACTACTACTATAAAGCCCTCAAAGTCTTCAACTTTCAACCCACATTTCACGACCAATCCTTCATCAATGAAATTGTGAGTAGCTCCACTATCTACCAGACTCTCTGTCCATTGATGATTCCCTTTAACCTGGATGCATGATATCTAGGAAATCCAGATAAAGTAGCAATAGTTACTGCATTGATATTGGCAATATTATCAGGTTCCAGCTCAAGAGTAGGCTGTTGATCATCCTAATGACATGAACCTGTATCATCTTGTGAATCATCACCCTCATTAGACACTACTTCAATAAGATGTACTTTGCCTTTGCCTTTACATCTGTGTCCTGGTTCCCATGGTTGTTTGCAATCAAAACACAACTTCTTTCTCCTCAATTCATCACGCTCTGTTGAAGTAATATTAGATTTGAATCGCTGGAAAGTCTTCTTTTTATTAGAACTTGAACCTTTTCCATAGTTCTTCTTTTGAAATGTAGTAGGATAAGTATCAAGATCTAATGCTAGCTCTATAGCTTCATCCAATGTTTGGGGTTTATGTACCTTCACCAATCCTCTCATTCTATCATTCAAACCTTCAATAAATAACATGACGACTCTTCTTTCCGGCATTTCGGGAACCATAACTGCTATCTTTTGAAACTCATTGATGTAGGAGTCTACTTTGACAACCTATTTCATCTGTGCCAATTCTCTGTACTAGACTTCAATATCCTTCCTATCAAACCTGTTAATCAACTTGCGAGTAAACTCATCATAGGAAGTGATCATGTCATGGCGTCATGACACAAGCCCATGGTGCCACCAATCATAAGCCAAATCTTCCAAATGCATAGTAGCAAACTAAATAGCCTTTTCTTCACTCAAAGGTTTGAGCGTGAGAAAAGTATCAAGCTTGTGAATCCATGCTCTAGGACTTAGTTTACCACTGCCATCAAAGTTGGGCAAAGGAACTTTATTCAACGCTTCTTTGCGCTCCTTATGATCCTTGTCCTTATGTGTTGGCCTTTTCCCCTTTTTCTTTTCATTCCTTTGAGATATAAACTGATTGAAATTGAGATCTCTTCTCACATCAGGTGGAAGTAGACGATATTCATCATGTGCAACCATAATGTCATCCGCAAGATTAACATTGGCTTCCTCTTCTTCTAAAGATGTTTCCTCAATCACTGGCTCAAATCTAGGACGAAATGGTCTATCATCAACTATGGTGGTTGCTCTACCAGTAGGAGTAGGAGTATGTACTCTATGTGAATGCCTGCTTACTTATCTAGTTTCTCCTGCAATGTTTGTTCTTCCACTACTTACACTCCTAGACCTTGACCTCCTAGAAGCTCGTTCATTTTTCAAGTCTCGAATCTCTTCTATGAACTGATTTGACCAATCCCGCATCTGTTGTCCAAAGGCCTACATGAATTCGTCTAAGTTAAAGGCATCATTACCACCTTGTCTTCTAGGACTACGATTACCTCCTTCTGAACCCATCTGTGGTTGTATAACAACAGGAGGTTGTTGTTGCGGTTGTTCTTGTTGCCTAGCCCTCCTTGTATAATATCTGTGTGGACCAACTTCACGCGGCAGCATAACCCAAAGGCTGGCAAAATCTTAGCTCTGATACCATTGTAAGATACCCCACTATACATAACCAAAATTTTTGCTTATTCATCAAACCTGCAACTTCAATCAAACATCAATATACAACATGAACTATCAATCAAGGAAGCTAAGATATCTTATTTCAATTATCAACTCAAATGTCTTATTACATAGAATGGATGCTTAATAGCATCATCAAGTTCAATTTATTACAATGAATACATCAAATAGGCTTGGGCGCCTAGATTAAACAATAAGCTTATTCAACTACTTATATCTCCAATTCTCAAATGTCTTCAAGGAACACTTGTATCTTCAAGTCTCAAGAGTCTGCAATGCAAGTAGCCTTGTGTTGTAGGACGTCTTCAATCCTGTACAATGATGATAACTGAATGTTAACACCTCTCAATGGATAAGGGAGCATCACCTTATCAAAGTTGAGGGAGCATCACCCCAACAAGCATCAAATACGCAGATTCCATGAAAAAGCATAAAGCTTACCAGAGAGAAATCACAATAGCAAAAGATATACAAATGAGGTCACTCTCCTCCTTTTATAGTGCCCTTTAAGAGGTAAGAGGCAATGAAGGCACGTTTTCCAATGCAAAGAGAGAACAAAGGCACGTTTTCCAAGAGCATATTCTACAAGAATATGCCATTTGATGACTCACTCTGAGTTGGCGCCCTTGTTAAATGAGCCGGAACGGATCCCAATGCCATAATTTGAGCCAATGGAAGATCAGGTACTTGCACGGTGCTCAATGAAGATAGAGCATACTTAGGAGAATGCATTAATCACAATTGGCGCTACTTCCATGTTAGGCGCATGTTTAGTGCTCTGGAGACAAGAGATGGCGCCTAACCTCCTTGAAGTGTTATTCAAGTCTTCAAAATACTTCTAAATCTTCTCTTGAAACAAATATTCATCATTACCATGATAGATACTCCACATTCCATTCTAAGGCGCACATTTGGCTTCTTGGAGAAGGCGCATGTTTGAGGTTGGAGAAGGAAAATGCGCCTTACTCTAGCAATGCTTCCTTTGTCTAACATCAAACCAAAGATGATTGTTTGAACATGTTTAATCCTTTGAAGGTCATTTCAGCTTAGAACAACATGTTTTAGACCTAGGCACACATTGGAGGTTGTTTAAGGTGAGAAGAGCGCCTTACACTTAGATGGAACCTTTTTGCCCTCAAATGTCATTTCTTACCAAGGTGCTCATCCAAGAGAGAATAAGCAAGATTAGCGCCTCACATTTTGAGTGCTCATTTGATGTCTTTGAAGCATAAATCATCTTAGGCACATTTGCAAGGTTGGATAGGCAAGATCTAGCGCCTTGCTAACATCATGCATATCTTGTCTTCTTTGGTGATCCTCATGGAGTTGGATGTCTAGTTGACTCATTCTACCTTCCAAAGTTGCATTGAGGTCTTCAACTAGCCTTTCTCAACAAGGCGCATTTTCAAGAGGTTTATGCTTCATCTAGCGCCCAACTCCTTAGGCGCACATCAAGTATCTTGGCAACATAAACTAGCGCCTTAAGTAGAGAAGGCGCTCAACCTAGATCAATTGCTTCATGATGGGCGCCTTGAATCAATCCTTCATCAAATCTATCTTCCAACGTCACCTCCTTGTCAAGGCACACTTCAAGGTTGAGTTTGAATGAGATTGGCGCCTAACTCCTTCTAAGCGCACTTTGTGGTTTGACAAGACAAGGATTGGCACCTTGCCTTGTAGCATCATAATGGCGCCTTCATACTTGGCAAGTCTTCCTTGGGCGCACTTTCTAGATCCGGAGACATCAATTGGCGCCTAGAAACCCTTAGCAAGTTTCTTAATCCATTCAACACTTAGGCACTCAATTAACTTGTATTTGAAGTTCTCCAATGCTAGATTGAACATCAAAGAACCAATGTATCATTACATGAAGGTTTTGACTTGCAAAACAAAACAATAGTTAGCCAAAACCAATTTCATTCCCTTATTTTACGTATTAGCCCACTGAGAATGATGAATAACATAATCCAAGTTCATGATTGACTCATGCCGGAAACGGGGACATGATAGTTAAGTTATAATTTAAAAGGTGGATCCCCTAGGAGATGGGCGCCCATGGGAGACATAAGGGGGATAAACAATAAAATGAAATAAATAAAAAAAAGTCCTCATTCTTGGGCGTTGGGGGAAAGGGAAAGTTAAAAGCAAAAAGTGACTCCATTTTGGCATTCATGCTTAACTATTGATTTTGCTTTTCTCTTTGTGAGATATTCCCCTGCATTCTTGAGCTTGGAGCTTGAGGGTTTTGATTTCGACTTGCTGAGATGAAAACCTCTGCATGATCACCTTTCTTCATGTGTGGAAGATCACATCAGGAGAGGATATTGGGAGCTTCATTCAGGAGCCTTCATTTGGGCTTTTATTCTATCCATTTTGGTGAAGATTCGGTGTCGAAAATGAACATTTTGATGGTGTTTCAGTATGTAGTTGACAACAGGGATTTAATGGACAGATTCATGCATTTCTGAAGTTGTTTAGTGCTTCCAGAGACTTCCTACAACAGGTCGTACATTCCCATAGCAGGCCGTACATCTTGTAGAGCTTTTTGTTGATATTTTGGATGGGTTTTTGAGTTGTTTCTCATCTCATTTGGATCGCCCAACATCAGCATTCAATAGCAGTTCATAGGCAAGGGTTTTGGAGGAGTTTTCTCTGCATTTCGTTGCTGATATACATTACCAGTGAGGTCGTACAGCTACAGCCAGGCATAAGGACTCCAGAGTGGGTTTGTGAAAGCTTGTGTGACACTATTTGGCTGAGTATGACATTCCCGTACAAATTGTAGGCGATTGGAGTGATTTCTATAGCTTTATTTTGCTGGTCCTCCGTCAGGATTTGTATGAAGTTGCAAACGAACATATGGGTATGTACTTATAATTCATATTTGGCTATAATACTATCCGGGTGTTGGTTATTTTGTTGATATCTATTTTAGTTTTTCCGGGTTTGTTCATATGCTCTATATTTCATACATGCAATGCAAAAATCAAACATGCAAAAACAACCCATGAAACCCTAAACTCAAACACATCTGAAAACACAAAAAAATTGGCTTGGCGCAAATACATTTCAAAGGGTATACATTACAATTGTATCAGAGTAGAAGATCTTGCCATCCTGTGTGGTTAGATCAAACATGCAGACAGGGTTTTGGGACATGCAACCAGGTACTAGTAGGTATTATCTCAGACGGAATAGGTCAAGGCCGGATTTACAAGTTCCTCATACAAATCCTTCAGACAGAGAGTTAGAGGTAGTTGTAGAGGAACAACCAGTAGTCTTTTATAGACAATGAAGTACCGCGAACGGATCCCTTTTTAGGTGAGATTCCAGTACAGGTTGAGGAGATGGGTGATAGAGAGAATGAGGAACCTAGCATGCAAGAGATACTGAACTCGTTGGCTAGAGGACAATTGGCCATGGAAAGGGCAATGAGGGAGTCACAGGAAGAGTTGTGGGAATCACAGGCAGAGTTGGCTCACATCCTTTAACAGTTGGTACCTTGTGATGGTAGAAACAACAGAGAAAATAACAGTAATAACCGTGACAAGAACAGGAACAATGTTGGTGACAGAAACAGAATGAACCAAGGAGGTGATAGGCACATCGGTGATAGGAACAACGAAGACAGGAATAATGGGGATAGCAACAATGGTGATAGACACAAGTACAGGGATGACGAGGGTGAAGCATCGGTCACCAACCGGAGAGCTTCACAATTGACAACGGGTGATAGGCCCAGCATACCAGTTTTTGTACCCAGGAACCAAGTTCCTGAACAGGATGCTACTCAGCTTGAGTTTTAGGATGAGATCTTGAGAGATTGGCGGGCATCTAGTGCAAAGTTTAGAGCAAAGATGTCATTTGGAGAATATTCAGATCTCAGGATGAAGCACAGACCCCGTAGGGGAAATAGGCCGCAAAACCAAGAAATTCAGAAAAAGGTTAGCAAGATGACTACCGTATTTTGATGGTTCTGGTAAGACCACCGTGAGAGCATGGGTCCAGAAATTGGACAGTTACTTGCATATTAGCCCTATGCCAGAGGAGGATGCTATAACTTATGCAGCTTTACATTTGCAGGGAAGTGCGCATAAGTGGTGGAGTAATGGGAAGGTAACCTTGGGTCATGATCAGATCACTTCCTACGTCAAGTTCACTGCTAGATTGGTAGACATATTCGACAAGAAGGACCCTGAACTGCAATTTAAGGAGTTGGCACAGCTCAGACAGGTTGGATCGGTGGACTCCTACATATCGGAGTTTCAGGACCTATCTGTTATGGTCCTAGACATCTCAGAGTGCAGACTGGTTATACTATTCATAGATGGACTTTCAGACCCACTACGTGGTTGGGTTAAGGGTTTTGACCCTGCATCACTTCAGGAGGCCATAAAAAGGCTCGAGATATCGAGTCCTCAGTATGGAGAAACAAATTCCAGTCTAAGGGTTTTCAGCATAGGAGGGACAAGGAGAAGGACAGGAGACCCTTTCAGAAAGATTTTAGCCAGTCAAAAGAGAAGTCAAACAAGCTAACTGATGATCAGCTGAACAAGTATAGAAGGAAAAAACTTTGTTTTCACTGCAAAGAACCATGGAACCCTTCACACAAGTGTCCAAACAAAGCAAAGGCCAAATTGATTGAATATTATTCAGCTGAGGAGACACAGTCAGAGGCATCAGATCAGCCTTCCGATCAGCCTTCAGATCATGAGGATAGTGGAGATGAGAAGGCATCACAACACAGCACTGGTAGTGATGGGAACCTTGCCCAACTCTCTAGTTTTCAGAAAGTTGGTTCTTTCAGAGTGCAATGAGTACTTGGAGGTCAGCGTATCATCACCCTTATTGACACAAGTGCCACACATAATTTTATCGATGAGGGGTTGGTAGCTAGATGAGGATTACAGGTAGAGGAATTCGAAGGCTTCAAAGTTATGGTGGCTGACGGATTCAAAATGACATGCAACAGGAAGATCCCCAGGTTGAGTATTGTCATGGGTGAGTATGAGCTTGTAGATGATTTTTATGTTGTTGGTATTGGAGACACGGATGTTGTATTAGGCATGCACTAGATAAGGCAACTCGGTGAGTTCACAATGAATGTAAATAAGATGGAAATGAAATTTGAGTTTAAGGGGAAGAAAATTGTTCTTCGGGGATTATCAGATGGTGGACCACGGGTAGTATCTCTGAAAAGGATGGAAAGAATGCTGCGTCATGATCAAGTAGAGTGGGCAACAGAACGTCTCATCATGCCAGAGTCTCCACCGCAACCAAAGAACAGCTACCATCCAGACATACAGAAGCTGTTAACCAAGCACAACAAAGTGTTTGGTAGTATACCTCCAAGAGTACCACCAGACAGGGGAATAGAACATGTTATCGAGCTTGAGGATGGGACCAAGCCCATCATGATTACACCCTATTGTCATCCTAAGAGGCTGAAGGATGAGATAGAAAAAACAATCAAGGAGTTACTGGAAATGGGACACATCCGACCCAGTAAGAGTCCCTTTGCCTCTGCAGTTGTTTTGGTAAAAAAGAAAGATGGGACTATTAGGATGTGTATTGATTACCGAGCCCTGAACAAAAAGACAATTAAGAACAGGTACCCGATACCCCGCATAGATGAGTTGATTGATGAACTACATTGGGCTTGTTACTTTTCTAAGATAGATCTCAAATCAGGGTATCATCAGATCCGCATGAGGGAGGAAAACAGAGAGAAAACAGCCTTCCGATGTCATTACAGCCACTTTGAGTTCTTGGTGATGCCGTTTGGGCTAACCAATGCCCTTGCTACCTTCCAGAGTTGCATGAACCAGATATTCAGACAACAGCTTCCGAAGTTTGTGCTAATCTTCTTTGATGATATACTAATTTTCAGTAGGAGTTGGGATGAGTGTTTACCGCAATATGGTGTGTTTCACAGAATATGAAGTAAACGGAAATACAGAAGTAGTAGTATAGTGCATCATATAACAGAATTACTCAGAACGGACCATTGTATTCATCATTGATTCACAGGAAACATTACAATACTCATAACAGCAACATACATATTTCATTATGACTCCAATGTCTGCATATCAACTATTGTCAAATCACCGATATCTGACTACAATGCATTGACGACTTAAATACTCATGGCCAAGGTTGGTTGTGATGCCAACCATTGGTACCGACTCCAAACTACCCGACCCGTCGATTGGTGCCGACAACTAATTACATCATTTGTTTACTTAAACTATTTTGCTGTCTACATCTATCCCCCCCTCAAAAATTGGTCGTCTTCCAGACGACATTTACATCAAAACAATTTCAAAACAACAAAATTATGACAGAAACTCAAAAACATCCTACTGAGAGTGGGGAGGTTGGGAAGACATCCCTGGGTGTACTGACGAAGTTGGGGTGGCTGATCGCTGTTGTGCTTGCAGCTTCCTTTCTTCCTCAGTCCTTAGACGCAGTTGGTGTTGGGCTACTAACTCCCGCTCTCTTGCTGCCTTCACCATGTGACCAACTTCCATGACTTGTGCCTTAGCCTTCACCACTTCTGCCTCCTTTGCCTCAAGCTGTATTCACATGTCCTTCATCTTAGCCTCCATCTCCATCAACTTGGCCTCTAAGCCTGATGCCCTGGCCTTCTCTGTTTCAGTGGCCTCTGTTTGTTGTGCTAACTGTTGGTGGGATCTTTGAATATGCTCAGCCAATTCTTTCTTCTTTGTCTGTAGGGCTGCCTCACTCTCCTTTTTCTCCAACATCACCTCTTTTTTCATCACCTCATAGAATATTTGCTTGTATGCCTTCTCTATGGTGAACAAGGACTCTATGACCTCTGTGTCCCTTCCCCCTACCACTGGCCGTGAGCCTCTCCATCGGTCATGCATCTCTTGAGTGTCAATCTCTGGCCATCCCCTCGCTGTGAATTGTCGAGCAAACTCCTCCTCACAGCCTTGCTATACAAAGTTCCTGATTCTCCTTGCCTCTTGGGCCACTACCTGTGATCGTCCCAATCTCAATTGTTTGGAGATCTCAGCTATCTCCCCCATGTAATCTGCCACATTCTCCAAGTCCTCCATGTACCTCTGAATGGTACCTATTGGATCTGAGGGGTCGGGTCTGGAAAGTGTGAGGGTCAATCCCTCTAAAAATCCCTCCTCCTTTGGTGACGTGGTTACTGGAGTGGTTGCTGGGGAGCTCATAATGTGCATGGAAGGTCCCCCTACCTCCTGTGTAGCTGGTACTAGCTGTGGTGGAATGTACTGCTGAGTGATCTGGCCAGTAACGTTGAGCTGCTCTACGCTCTCTGTGCCCCTTGGTGTGTTGCCCTCCTCCTGACCCTCTATCACCATGTGTAGTGGGCTCAGCAAGGGTACCTCAGGCATGTCTACTGTTAGGCCAATGTCACTTAACCAGCTATCTATTTTGTCCTGACCTCCTGCCGATGCTGATGGTAACCTACCTGTGGTGTGACCAATCCCCCTACTGTGGAGGGTTCCACTGGTGAAGTCGTCACCAAAGGTGTGGCTGATGATGGTATGACTTCTGCTGACAATCTTATCCTGACTAGCAGTGTGGCTGTGCCTTGTGCCTCTGTACTCTGTGAGGGTGCTGGTAATGTGAATGATGCTGATTTGAGTTTTGGAAGTACCAAAACTCCTTTAAGTTGCCCCCTTTTTTCTGCTGCTGTATTTTCCTCAATATCCCTCATGGTGGCCTCTCTCACCACACTCCGTGTCATTCTTGGTGCAGGTATTTCATCTATGGATGAATCGCTTTCTACTAATGGTGACTATCCCCTGTCTTCCTCTTCTTCCTCCTCTTCCTCTTCTTCTTCTTCACTTTCAGTGGATGTTTCCCTTTGCTTCCTTTTCCTTTTTGGCCGTCGTGATGGTTCTTCCCCATGAGCTGTATCGAGGCCCTTCCAGTAGAAGGTTGTAGGCCATCCTGGCTCTCTCTGTGCTGTCGGTTGTAATCCACCCCATTTGTCTGCTGGAACCTGGGTATGGACAGCATCGAGAAAGAGGGCAATGGCGTGCTGTGTCATATAAAATACCTTGTGCCGCTGGGATAAAAATTCCCTAATCCTCTCTGTTAAATACCTCGCCCAGTTGTAGACCTTGCCAACACTTAGTCCAATCATATAATCGACCATCCATAGGGCGATGTCCGATGCCCTACTGGAACCCGTCAGTCTGCACTTCATGACATCCATGATACATTTCCATTCTTCATTTGCAAATAAATTTTTCCTCAAACCCCGATTACCTGAATTCCAGATAGTGTCTTTCTCTTTGTCTGAGAGGTCACTTCGGCATACTCTCTGGATGAGGGTTTCTTTGTGCTGCTGGGTCATTCGACCCGGTTTCACCACGCTCGAGCCGACGGCTGGAACCCCCATCACTCTAGCAAAATCTTGTGGCCAAAATGATACAGTAACTGAATGGCCCCGATGCTCAACAATGGACTTGTTGGAGTGCCGGAAAAAGTTGTCGACCATGGCATTCAAATACGGCTCAAACTCCCTAGCATTGAAGTAGGGCATCAATATGGCTTTGTCGACCTGGGCGTGTTTTAGTGCTATCTTCAGCACATTGTTTTCCGGTGCATTCTTCCACCACTGCTTGCATTCATTTCCTGTGAGACTTTCCTAGGTGATGGCTTTTGCTCCCATATCAGCACTTGGTTTTTTCTTCTCCTCCGATGCAATCTTGGGCCTATAGGATGTAATCTTCTTTCCTTTGTCCATTGTATGCTTTGTCAATCTTCCTGGAGAGTCTTTATAGCAGTGTGCTACCCCCAATGGTAATGTGCAGTCTGGCCTGAGTACGGCCTCAGTGTACGGCTCAACAATTTCCTCCTTCCTTCAACGACTACCTTCTCCCTTTCCTTTCAGCAATTTTCCTCTTTTCTGTTGTTTTGATTGCACGGTGGGGTTGGGTTTTAATAAGGGGCGAGGTTGGGTGAGCTGGTCGTACGGCGTACGATTCGGCTGTACGGTGTACGATTCAGCCATACGTCGTACGTCCTGGTCGTATGGCGTACGACTCAGCCATACATCGTACGGTCTGGTCGTACAACTTTTCTTCTTCTTTTTTCTGTCAGTCGTACACCATACGGCCCAGGTCGTACGTCGTACGGCCTAACTTTTTTTTTTCTTCTAATCTAATTTTTCCTTGCCTTTCTACTGCGTCATCCTGATTGCCTCAGTCTCGACCTCGATTTTGTCTTTCACGACTTTGATTTCTCTCATGTGGCGGAATATACACTGTATAACCCTTTCTGTCGGAGGCAATCGTTAGAGCAACATTGATCGACTTCTTCCAATTCCCATATCCGATCCACTACTGCATTTTCATCTTGCATCATCCTCAAGTTCCATCCCATCGGTTCCTAGGGCCACTGGAATGTTCTTCCGTCGCTGTTCATCCTTATACTCTTGGTCCTGAACTTCGCTTTCCAAATTCGACTTCTTGGAATCTGGACATATGGGGTTTCCTAGTTCTTCATCCTTAGTTGTAGAACCTCATTCTCATAGGGTGACCTTTCAATTATGAACATGCTCTCTGCTACATACCTTCTCACCGGAGTTTTTATTTCTCTTGGTAATAAGAATTCAAACTTATCTCTTACCTTATTGCATTCGGCTATCCACCGGTTCCACACCTGTTCCTCCTCATTCTAAGTGTCATCATCGCCATTTTCAATAATGTTGCTATCGACCATTCCTTCTCGAGTGCCAGTTTGCATTGTTCTTGGTCCGAAGAACCCGGTTACAGGTTCATATGGCACACTCCGGAAGCATATTCCATCGGTCCCCTTTGTTGTGTCTTCCAGCAATGCGTATCCCAACATGTTGATTTCTATTGTCTCTTCCCTTTTCTGCTTATATTTCTTCAGTTTTGACCCGGTCACTGTGTCATTGATTTGGGTTCCGTCAAGGTTATCCAGCCTTATAGCCCCATTGTCCAGTACTTCCCGTACCCTAAACGGTCCCACCCAACGAACTTTGAACTTTCCAGGTTTGATCTCGTTACGACCATTATACTTGAGGACCAACTGTCCCAGTCGGAAGTTCATTCGATGGATATGTTTGTCGTGCCAGAATTTCCTCCTCTTCTGCATCACTTCTATGGACCACTGAGCCATAATCCGTTTTTCATCAAGTTTGTTCAATTGGAATAGTCGTTCTTGCAGACTCTCCGTGTCCCCCAGTTTGTTTTCTATTGCTATTCTTAGGCTTGGGACTAGGTATTTGGCTAGTACCACTGCTTCTTGGCCATACATGAGTTGGAACGGTGTGTGTCCCGTGGTTACTTTGTACGTCGTCCGATAAGCCCATAGTACAGCTGGTAGTCTTTCTTCCCAGTCTGCCCCTTCTATCCCACAGGGCTTGTAGATCACTAAGATTAGCACTTTATTTGTTGATTCTGCTTGCCCATTCACTCTAGGGTAGTACGGACTGGACAGTGTATGAAAGATTTTAAACTCCGTTGTCATCAGTCTGATCACGTGGTTGACGAAGTGTCCCCCACGATCACTCATCAACTATATGGGTATGTCGTACCTTGTTACTATCTATTCATAGATGAATCTTGCAGTGCTTAATGCAGTATTGTCCTCCAGTGCTCTTGCCTCTGCCCATTTTGTCAAATACTCGGTGGCTACCACTATGTATCGACACCGATGCAGTTGGCTGACCTTCAATGGTCCCACAAAATCCAGTCCCCACCTCTCGAAAAGTTCTTGAGGCTGGGTTGGCCACAAGGGCATATAGTCCCTCCTCAATGGTTTCCCTACTCTCTAGTACGTATCACACTCCAATACCCATTCTTTGGCATTTGCATACAGTGTTGGCCACCATAGTCCGACTAACAAAATTTTTCTAGCTGTGGCATCCGGACCCATGTGCCCGCCTGCGAGTCCTTCATGTGGTTCTTCTAGTACACCCCTTACTTCTTCCATGACACATCTCCTCAGGATATGGTCTGGTCCCATCTTATAGAGCAACCCATTAATAAGCTGAAATGTCTTGCTTTTCAGTGCAATCCTTCTCTCATTTGAAGACATTCCCTGAGGGAATGTGGACATCGACAAGTATTCACCAATCTTCTCGTACCATGATGGCAGTGCTGCGATCTGGAAGAGATGAGTGTCAGGGAAGTCTTCATTTACCCCTTCAGCCGGTTCCCTTGACCTGATGTGTGACAACTGATCTGCTATTATATGACTCTTCCCTGGTTGCACTATGCTGGTGAAAGTAAATTCCTACAAGAGGAGTAGCCATCGACTGATTCTTCCTTGGATGATCGGTTTATTCACCAAGTACATGAGTGCTTGATGGTCGACGTAGAATGTGAATGGTGTTGCCAACAGGTAGTGCCTAAATTTTTGTACTGAATACACCATTCCGAGAGCCTCCCTCTCAGTTGTGCTATAATTTTTCTCTGCCTTCGAAAGTAACCTGCTAGCGAAATACACCGGGTGGTCCAGACCATGGGTTCCCACCTATGCCAATGTGGCCCCGATTGCAAAATTTGAGGCATCGACGTGTACATGGAACTCTTTATCCCAGTTTGGGTATGCCAGTATGGGTGCACTTACCAATCTACTCTTTAGTTCCTCAAATGCCTTCTTGTGTTTATCAGACCATACGAATTGGACTCCCTTCCTTGTCAGCATGTCGAGTGGGCAAGAGATCTTGGCAAAATTCTTGATGAACCGTCTGTAATATCCGACGTGACCAAGGAATGATTTTACTCCTGTGATGTCACTCAAGGCTTCCATCTCCACAATCACTTGTATCTTATCCGGGTCTGCTTTTAGTCCCGCTTTGCATACAATGTGACCCAATAACTTCCCTTGAGGCACCATGAATCAACACTTTTTCGGATTCAGTGCCAACCGTGCAGCTCTGCAACGCTCCATGCATTCAGCAAGTGCCTTCAAATGTGTTTGCTGATCGCTATAGATCGACCAATCATCCAAAAATACCTTGAAATTTCCTACTGACATTTTATCAAAAATGTGCAAGATAATCCTTTGAAAGGTTGCCGGTGCATTACAGAGACCGAACGGCATCCGGTTGTATGCATAGACGCCGCCCTCGACCACAAATGTCGTCTTCAATTTATCCTCTTCTGCAATACTAATTTGGTTGTACCCCGAGAATCCATCCATGAATGAATATATTTCATGGCCGGCTACTTCTTCCAGAATTGAGTCTGTAAACGGGATGGGAAATGGGTCCTTGATAGTAACTGCATTCAGGCATCTGAAATCCACACATATTCTGATCTGCCCCCCCTCTTTTTTGAGTGATATGACAATGGGAGAGACCCATTCGCTAGTTTTTACTTTGAATATGATTCTGGCCTCCAACATCTTCGCTATCTCCTCCTCGACTTTAGCCGCATAATTCTTATTCATTCTGTATGGTCATTTCCTCACAGGACGTGCTCCAGGTACCAGGGAAATCCTATCAACACATAGTTCTGGAGGGATTCCTTTCAAGTCCTTGTACGTCCAAGCAAACACCTCCTTATACTCCATAAAGATCCTGAATGCCGTTGTTTTGAGTACGAGATTCCAATCATCCCCTGCCAGTATTACTCGAGGGTTACTTTCTTCACCCAGGTTTAGCTTCTCCATGGATGGTTCCTCGTATTTGATCTTTCCCTCGGCTCCAAAGTCGTGAGCAGGTGTACTGTCTATTTCAGCGATCCCTTTTGTGTATTCCTCGAAGGCAGTCGGGAAAGTGTGTTGGTCGTTGTTTCCTTCCAATTTGTCATGTTCTGTGTCTCCATTCCCCCGAGAGGTCTCACCAATTTCCTTGATGGAGATCATGTTACATTCCGGCTTGAAGAACTCATAGTCCTCCATCTGCCAATGGAAAAGCCCTGTAATGTCCCCTTCTTGTTAGTCAAAATTTTCCTTAACCTTGGACAAATTTTCAACTTACAAAAGAGAACATTAGTATTTAATTCTTCTTTTTCATATCATAATTAGAGTTAATAACTAAGTATCAAACTCATATATTTTCCACAATTGTATTTAAGGCTTATAATCTTTAATTATAATCACATATATTTCATCTCTATACTAGTAGTTATGATTCATATCAAGTTCATACATTTCATATTCATATTTTTTTTCTCATCGTTCCCATGTATTATCTAAAGAAAGTTCTTGGTTAGCCCTATCATTAATCAACCTTGTCTCCCACATGAGCATGGTTTGTTAAGGCATTAACCATCCCACACGGAGGCCCAAAGGTTTCTCCCAACACCCGGGGTCCTTCACCATTTGGCTCAATGGAACTTCACGCAACACCCGGCATTCTTCATCCCATTGAGAGTCACCAACCGTCGGGCACATTTATTATGAGCTCATAATACCATAGGCCCAAGAGCTTCACTCACACCCGGAGTTCTTCGTCTCTTGGCTCAAGGGACTTCACACACACCTGGTGTTCTTCATCCACTTGAGGGTCACCTAGGTCCAATTTTACATCCTTAACTTAACCTCATACTCATGGGTTGATTAAAGTGATTAAGGATGAGGCTTGAACATCCTTTTGATTATATCATGAGTTCGTGAGCCACAATTTTATCAATTTGAGATCTTTACATCTCTATTCATGTTCTTTCATGGAACCTCAATTTATCCTTATTGATAGCCTCATACTAGGCTTCACTGATAATTCATTTTATGCTTATTTTTGACATATAAATGGTTTCATTGCCTTAGATTCACATTATTATCATATAGTTTATATCATTCGTATTTACGTTCAAGCATGAGACAATTAACCAATACCTTATTTCACTACTAATCATAATTCATTTATTTTTGCCATAATTATATTATTCTAGCATTATATTTCTCATTCATAATCATAAAATGCTATTTATCTATTGACATATCTTTATTTATTTATTACTAATATATATTATACTATATATTTAATTACTTAATGAACAACGTACCTGTGATAGTTGCAGACTTACCTTGGCTGCCCCCGTGTCTTCCTTGTGATATCTTCTTGCTTATTGCTTCTTCCGATGGTGATTTCCTTCTATCTCACAATCTTTATTTATTTCCCTTTCAAGGGATATATTCGAAGAGGCATGTCTCTTATTATGCATGGTGGTAAAAGACATACTTACCCTCTTATAATTTTTATTACTTTATATTAATTCTCTTTTGTGGTAAACTAGTTTTAACCATACGTAACTCAGTTATTATAAGAGGATAGGTTAAAAGATGTTTATTTATTTTATTTATATTTATATTATATCATTTATATTATAATAAATGATATATTATATATTCTATATTATTTATACTATATCATTTATATCATTATGCTTGGTGGTAAAAGACATACTTACCCTCTTATAATTTTTATTACTTTATATTAATTCTCTTTTGTGGTAAACTATTTTTAACCATACATAACTCCTTTATTATAAGAGGATAGGTTAAAAGATGTTTATTTATTTTATTTATATTTATATTATATCATTTATATTATAATAATATATTATATATTCTATATTATTTATACTATATCATTTATATCATTATGCTTGGTGGTAAAAGACATACTTACCCTCTTATATTTTTTATTACTTTATATTAATTCTCGTTTGTGGTAAACTAGTTTTAACCATACGTAACTCCGTTATTATAAGAGGATAGGTTAAAAGATGTTTATTTATTTTATTTATATTTATAATATATCATTTATATTATAATAAATGATATTAAATATTTTATATTATTTATACTATATCATTTATATCATATTAAATGATATATGATTTATAGTATATTATTTGTATTTATATTATAATGTAAGATAATTATAAGAATATTCGTATTTATATTATTAGATATATTTATAATATATTATATTTATATATATTGTTATTTATAATATAGATATTATATTTAATTATAATAAAATATTCATACAATAATATTATTTATTAAATAATATATAATGTGTGTAATTATTTCTATCATTGGAAATAATATTTTAGAAACCATCTTTATCGTGTTCAAATCTTTACTTTAACAATGTCTTGATATGGGGACATGACAAGCCCACTCATTGAATCAGTTTTGTCCTCAGAACATTCTTGTAGTTTTAATATTCCCTCCTCGTCAAGTTCCATTGGCCCTCTGCCAACTGACTCCCCTCCGTCTGAGTCGGAATCTAATGCTAGTTCCTCACTCACAGCCCGTGTTCTCAGGTCTATGACAATCTTCTTGCCTTTATTCTCTATCGACAATGTGTTCATTTTCCAGTTATGGTTGGCTTTGGCGGCTATCAGCCACCCTCGGCCAAGTAATGCATCATACGACGCATTTTGTGTTGTTATGACTACAAAGTTTAATCGAAAAAGTTGGGTGCCAATCCTTACTTTCTAAGCCATTAGCACTCCCAGCGCTTTAATTCCGTGCTGGTCTGCTCCCAATAACTAGAAATTTTGTGGCCATAGTGTAGGTTTCCCCAAGCACTTCCACGTATCTTCTATCAGCACATTCACTCCCGATCCACCGTCAATTATTGTGTTCGCCAGGTGACATCCACTGATTTCCATGTGTATGACGGCTGGATTCTTGCCATTGTTAATGGCCAACAGTCTCAAATCGACGACTTGTTCTCCTTCCAGCGGTGGCTCCACTATGACATCATCATTTGTTTGCCCTTTTGAATTCCCTTCCATTGCCTTTGAGATCGCCACCCTCAGTTGCGGCATGCTCTGTAGAAGATTCGCTATCTTGACCGATACAGTGGTTTGCAGCACCTGATTCACAATACTTTTGTCCGACTCTGGTCGTACGATAGTTGTTCTTCTGTTCTTTCCTTTCGTTTCCATTGCCATCTCTACTTCTTTCCTAGCCTCTCGAAGTCTCTCCTTCTCGGTTCAGGGATCTGGATACATCGCTTTTTTCCCTTGTGCTCGGGTGACCGCCAGGATCTCTTCATCATCCTCCTTGAAACTAATCATGTTCACCCCTTTTTGCTTCGAGCAATCTTTTTCTTCGTGATCTCCAGGCCCACACCACTTGCATAATGCATTTATTGTGTTCTGGTTATTGTTTGGGCATTCTCTTGCGAAGTGTCCCCATTCGTTGCATTGCCGGCACTGGATCATCGGTTGCCCCTTGCTGTCGTACTGTAGTCTATTTCTGGGACTGTTGTTATTAATCTTTCTGTTATTCCGGTATCCTCCAGGGGATGCATTCGGACTATTCTGAGGCTTCGGGGGTGTCGTCGGCGGAGTTGATGATTCTCCCTATGTGAACAACACTTGGGTACTTCTTGCTTTCAGGTTAAATGGGCATTCCTTGATTGAATGTCCCATTACCTGACAGATATCACAAAATAACTTTCTTGGGAAGTTTGTTTTTACGTGACCTTCCCCATTGCACTCGGTGCACCATAATTCTCGACCTTCTTTAGTTGTCTCTTTATCAGTTTTCAATTCTTTCATCATGCGGATCATGTCTCTTCTCAGTGCCTGAATGGTTTTTGACTCGCCTTCACTGCTGTCATCCCCCGTACTGTCATCGTCTTCAGTTCTTCTCTTACTTCGGGAGGATGTTTTGTTCTCACTTTCTATATCCATCGCCCGATTGTACGCTTCAGCGTAGGATGATGGGGGTACAACTTTCATCTTTTTCCTCAACGACAAGACTAACCCTTCGATGAACCATCTCTTTTTCAATCCATCAGCTGGTTGAGTTTCCAGTTTCCCGAGTAATTCCTTGAGCCTTCTATTATATGCCCTTACATTTTCATTCTTTCCTTGTTTGGTATTATAGATTTCCGCTACAATGTCATTGTCATCTCTTAGAAGTTTAAACTCATTCTCGAAGGCTTTCCTCAATTCATCCCATGAGGTTTTCTGTGCTGCCCCTAGGTCTGTATACCAGTCAATGGCGATACCTCTTAGCGTCGCTGGGAACGCTTTTACCCAATAGTCTTCGTCCTCTTGTCCATTTGCCACCCATACGGTTTCACAAGTTTTGCAGTGCCGAACAAGATCCTCTGATCCGTTCCCCATGAACTTCGGCAACTTCTGCCTTTCACTCGCCGGTGGAGTCACCATCTTTTTCCCGGGGTACCCTCTCTGTGTCTTTGACCCGATTGGACTGGTTCTACCGTGTCGTTCCGGTGTCCTCCCGACACTGTCAGCCACGTACGGTTCCTTCCCACGTCCGTTCCCGGCGTCCTCTATACTTCGAGTTACCTCTAGTTCTTTCTGGTTCTCCCTCTGCGCAGGGGTCTTGGGCTCAAGTCCTCTGTTCCTCGGCCTTTCGTCTAAAATGGACAATGCCACAATACGACATATACTGTCCTCTAGTTCTTCTGTCAGTTTCTTCTCATTTTCTTTTTCTCTATTCGTTATTGGTGTTCTAAAATTCTGTTCATCAACCCCATCAACCCCTTGGTTTACTTCATGTCGTTCATTTTCTTTTTCAATAATCTGTTTTCATCTTTTTCTGCGTTCTTCTTGTTCTTTTAGTCTTAATGATCTTCTCACTATTTCTTCTGGTGTTGCTTGCCCCACTGGTATTTTATTCTTGTCCTTATTAAGCTGTATGGGCATTAATTATGCTTACCCTTCTCAGTGGTACGGTGTGCAACGACGATCGGCATCACGTTCCTCTTGTTTCAGACGTTCCTCATACCTCCTGAGTATTTGTTGTCGTCGCACTTCCCTCTCTCTTTCTTCTCAAAGGTCTTGGAAGGTTATCAGGTTCCTTGCCAGAAGTCGAGGAATGCGGTTCAAAAGGTTATCCACCTCGCTATTGACACGCAGGTTTTCTGAAATAACCTCCTCTAGAACCTCTCTGCGGATAGATTCGTCTCGCACGTATTGTCCGACTGATAATAACCACAGTTTGACCAATTCCTGAGTTACTTCATCTTCTCGAATTCTGGGTTCATTCTCTTCTCTATCGCTTCCCTCGCGTTCTTCTTGAATTTCTTGTACTATCTCTTCTACGTGCTTTCTATCTTGTACTTCCTCGTCGGTGTCAATCGGTTGCCCCATTACGCTGCCATTTCCTCGACGCTGGTTACACCCAACGGTTTACTTGTTCCCGACGATGTCACTTGCCCGATGTTCTCCGACAACTTACCTTGTCATTGACAACCAACTTGTCATCCGATGGCCTCGGACGACTCAACTTATCATCGATTTGTCACCCTCGACCCATTTCTGAACTGGCAATGGCGCCAAATGTTTACCGCAATATGGTGTGTTTCACAGAATTTGAAGTAAATGGAAATACAGAAGTAGTAGTATAGTGCATCATATAATAGAATTACTCAGAACGGACCATTGTATTCGTCATTGATTCACAGGAAACATTACAATGCTCATAACAGCAACATACATATTTCATTATGACTCCAATGTCTGCATATCAACTATTGTCAAATCACCGATATCTGACTACAATGCATTGACGACTTAAATACTCATGGCCAAGGTTGGTTGTGATGCCAACCGTTGGTACCGACTCCAAACTACCCGACCCGTCGGTTGGTGCCAACAACTAATTACATCATTTGTTTACTTAAACTATTTTGCTGTCTACAATGAGCATATGAGGCATTTGGAGGAGGTCCTAAGCATTTTGGAGAGTGAGTACCTCTATGCCAAAGAATCCAAATGTGACTTTGGCATGACAGAACTGCTTTATCTGGGTCACATTATCAGTGCTGATGGTGTCAGGGTAGATCCAGAGAAAATAAAGGCGATTGTTGATTGGCCTCCACCTACAAACCTCACGCAACTTAAGGGCTTCTTCGGACTATGTGGTTTCTACAGGAGGTTTGTAAAAGGCTTCTCACAGACAACTGCACCTTTGACAGACTTGACCAAGAAGGGAGCCTTTGTGTGGACCGATTCGGCTCAGCAGTGCTTTGATCACTTCAAGCACTTGATGTCTACCTGCCCTGTATTGGCAATCCTCGACATTTCTAAGCCGTTTGAGCTAGAGTGTGATGCTTCAGGAGAGGGGATAGGGGCAGTCTTGATGCAGAAAAAGCACCCAATTGCATTCGAGAGTAGGAAGCTGAGGGGTGTAGAGAAGAGCTACTCAGTGTATGACTGAGAAATGTTGGCCATTATGCATGCATTGGCCAAGTTCAAGCCTTATCTGGTTGGAGGGAAATTTATCATTAAAACAGATCATAATAGTATCAAATATTTCATGAACTAGAAAGACTTGAACGACAGACAGCAGAAGTGGGTTAGTAGATTCTAGGCTTATGATTTCGACATTGAGTATGTCAAGGGAAGGAGAAATATAGTTGCAGATGCTTTGTCGAGGAGAACCCACTTATGTTTAGTTGGAGAGATATCCGCTGATTGGAAAGAGTTGACCGCAGCAGAGTATGCTAAGGACTCTTGGGCAGCAAGAGTCATTGAGCGCACTATCAGGGATGATAGATATTCTGTGGTGAGTGATTTGATTATGTACAAAGACATAATATATTTGGTGCTAAATTCTCAATTCAAGCATAAGGTTATAAGGACTTTCCATGATACTCCAATGGCTGGTCACCCCGGATTCTTCAAAACTTACAAGCAGATTCCGGAAAGATTCACATGGAAAGGACTCAAGGAGGAAGTTCTTAAGTATGTTCGTGAACGCCCTATTTGTCAACAAAATAAGCATGAGCATACTTATCCTGCAGGTTTGTTACAGCCATTGCCTATTCCCAATCAGAAGTGAGAATATATCTCCATGGACTTCATCACAGGGTTGCCGAAAGTGCAAGGGAAGGACTGTATTTTTGTGGTAGTCGACAGGCTCACCAAATTTGCACATTTCTTTGCCATTTCAGCAACTTACACAGCTGCTCAGGTGGCTGATTTATTTTTTCAAGGAGATTTTCAAGCTTCACAGGATACCCAGAGGTATAGTGAGTGACAGGGACAGCAAGTTCCTGAGTTTGTTCTGGTAGGAGTTATTCAAGTTATGTGGCACTAAGCTAACTCCCAACACTAGTTACCACCCGTAGACGGATGGCCAAACAGATATAGTAAATAAGTGGGTGGAAGGGTATTTTCGTAATTATGTATCGGTGCAGCAGAAGGCTTGGATCAGATGGTTGCACCTGGGGGAGTACTGTCATAATACCACATATCATATGTCAATCCAGCTGACTCCATTCAGGGCATTGTATGGTTATGATGCCCCGTGCTTCACAGATCTTCTACTGGGTGACAGTCGTGTACCGAAGGCAAAAGATTTGTTGCAGGAGAACCAGGACATAGTAAAAGAGCTCAAGGAGAACATACAGCAGGCACAGAATCAACAGAAGCTTTATGTTGATCAGCACCGAGTAGAGAGGAGTTTCGAGGTTGGAGATATGATGTATTTGAGAATCCAACCATACAGGCAGTCCACTCTGAAAAAGAGTGGAGCAGAAAAACTGAAACCCAGGTTTTATGGTCCGTTCAGGATTGTTAGAAGAGTGGGAGAAGTGGCATATGATCTCGAGTTGCTAGCAGACAGTAAGGTGCACAATGTGTTTCATGTTTCCAGGTTGAAAAAAGCTCTTGGCCACAATGTGATTCCTTCAGTTGAGCTTCCACTATTGGATGAGGAGGGGAAGCTAATCTTGGTACCAGAGGCTATTATTGACACCAGAGAAAGGAATCTGAGGAAACGGGTCATCAGGGAATATGTAATGTCCCCTTCTAGTAAGCCAAAATTTGTCACAACCTTGCACACAATTTCAACTTGTAAAAGAGAACATTAGTATTCAATTCTTTTTATCTAATCATATTAATCACAATTATATATTAAATCAAACTCTATAATCATAATCTAAAAGCATTCTATCTTTCACAATATCCATTTTATTTCATGATTCCATTTGGGAGAGATACACTTGGGTCTACATGTTCATCAAACCACTAGCCCAACGAGAGAGGGTTTATAAGGAGCAATCGAGGGGTCCATATTTTATTCCTTTGACCGGAGACCAACCCAAATCAAAGGCCCATCCCTTGTCCCGGAGAGGTACTCTAGACCAACACGAGACAAGAGCCTATCCATTACTTGATGGTTCTCTTGACCAACACAAGATAATGGGAATGTATCGGTCTTTAGCCGGATGGTACTGTTGACCAACTTAGGCATCAACCATGATGTCGGTCTTTAGCCGGATGGTACTCTTGACCAACTACGGCATCAACCATGATGTCGGTCTTTAGCCAGATGGTACTCTTGACCAACTACAGCATCAACCATGATAGAACTCATTGCTTACCTTTATCCCTTCATCTCGATCTATGGGCTTGGTTGATATACCATGAGCCTTTCTTCTCATCCCATTTATTCAACATGATTAATTTAAGTATTCATTCTAATTATTGATAATATAAGCAATGCTTTAATAACTTAGGCTATAACAGTTTGATACTATAATCTTCATTATCCATTCATTCATGTTACGATAATCTTATGCATTCTATGCTAATACTTAATTCATTGTTGCTTAACTAATCTATGATAGCAATATATATTATGCGTTCATTATCATAACATTTAACTCTTATTCATCGATATAGGGAAACCTTCAAATTTAAGTCATGAGATTTATGTTAAGACTCATACCTTTTTTTATTGATTTCCTTCAATTGAGTTTGCTGCTATTTTCGGCTGAGAGGATATGCCTCGATGATGGTCTGATATGATCTTAATGTTCCGATGATGTTATCTGTTTCCTCAATGCTTCGCTGGAATTTCTTATCAATGCTATATGAGTCGATGATATCTGCCTGTGTTTATGAAGTACAGATATAATCTATCTTTGATCCAATGTTCTGGTTTATATCCAATGTGCAGATATTCGCTGAGGATATCTGTTGTTAGATGCAGATATATAAAACGCCTATTCGATGATAATAAATTGTGTTTGATCGATGCCTTCCTCATTGCCTTTGATCGCTATGTATAGGGTAATGCCTTTGACGAAGAGTCACGTCATTTCAATCTTCAAGTCTCTTGGTTAAACATATGATTAGTTATCATAATAATAATACTTTGCCATTCTTTGTGAGGCGCTAACTTAGTCATCCAAACCACGATTTTATTACCTTCATTTATGTTGTTAATTCATCGATGGATAGAGGGATGGGAGACCGGTTCATTAGCAATAGTATGAGTCTTGAAATGGTATGGAATATCACAGAATACCTGGTGAAGTGGAAGAACTTACCAGTTGAGGATGCCACTTGGGAGAGTGAGCAGATACTACAACATCCTGAGCTGAGATTGCTTGAGGACAAGCAATCTTGGGGAGGGCGGACTGTAATGTCCTCTATTTAGCCCAGTCATTTGAGCATAGGAGATTAGCCTATTACATGAATCCCGTAGGCTAATTACCATGGTTAGGGGGCCAATTTGGCTACTTACTATTTATAGTAATTCGGAAAGGGGAGTTACTATTTATAGCAGGGTAGTTGCGGATTGTCTTGGCACAAGAATTCATGGTTTCGACTCCCCAAGGTATTAATCGGTTAAGTATAAGTTAAATTAAAGATTTAACTTAGATTTTATATATGGGGTATTGTGACTTATGTTATAAAGTAACTTTATAACATAAAGTTAAGTTATAACTTAAAAGGTGGTTCCCCTAGGAGATGGGCGCCCATGGGAGACATAAGGGGGAAAAATAATAAAATGAAATAAATAAAATAAAGTCCTCATTCTTGGGCGTTGGGGGAAAGGGAAAGTTAAAAGCAAAAAATGAATCCATTTTTGGCATTCATGCTTGACTGTTGATTTTGCTTTTCTCTTTGTGAGATATTCTTGTGCATTCTTGAGCTTGGAGCTTGCGGGTTTGATTTTGACTTGCTGAGACGAAAACCTCTGCAAGATTGCCTTTCTTCGTGTGTGGAAGATCACATCAGGAGACGATATTGGGAGCTTCATTTGGGCTTTCATTCTATCCATTTTGGTAAAGATTCGGTGCCAGAAATGAACATTTTGATGGTGTTTCAGTATGTAGTTGACAATAGGGATTTAATGGATGGATTCATGCATTTTTGAAGTTGTTTAGTGCTGCCAGAGACTTCCTACAGCAGGTCGTACATTCCCATAGTAGGCCGTACATCTTGTAGAGCTTTTTGTTGATATTTTGGATGGGTTTTTGAGTTGTTTCTCATCTCATTTGGATCGCCCAACATCAGCATTCAATAGCAGTTCATAGGCAAGGGTTTTGGAGGAGTTTTCTCTGCATTTTGTTGCCGATATACATTACCAGTGAGGCCGTACAGGCTACAACCAGGCGTAAGGACTCCAGAGTGGGTTTGTGAAAGCTTTTGTGACACTATTTGGCTAAGTTGGGGTCGCCTCAAGCCTCCAGTACTATTGCAGATCATTGTATGACATTCCTGTACCAATTGTAGGCGATTGGAGTGATTTCTATAGCTTTATATTGCTTGTCCTCAGTCAGCATTTGTATGAAGTTGCAAACGAACATATGGTTATGTACTTATAATTCATATTTGGCTATAATACTATCTGAGTGTTGGTTATTTTGTTGATATCTATTTTAGTTTTTCTGAGTTTGTTCATATACTCTATATTTCATACATGCAATGCAAAAACAACCCATGAAACCCTAAACTCAAACATATCTGAAAACACAAAAAAATTGGCTAGGAGAAATACATTTCAGAGGGTATACATTACATTTTCCTATACTTCATCTTGAAGTATATTCATGGTGGTTCTTTGATCTTTACATAAGCTCTTTCATGTTTTCTTATAAGTTTTCATTGCTCAAATTGATTGTAGCTGTGACACTTGTGCATTCAGGGGAATTGGGCTTAGTTGCAAGTTCTTAATAGCATTGTAATCTTTTTTGTGTTGCAAACACATATTGTAACCCCTGGATGGTTTACCGCCAGTGTGGAGGAATAAACATTATTTATCTTTCTTTTATCACCCATTGAATAAATGGATGCTTGCTGAAAAGCAGATGCCTGCTTTGTAGCGGAAGATTGTAATTAGTTCTCTTTGCAAGGCATTTGTTTGTGAGCCAAAACACTGTATGCTCTCACCTTGCCCATCCTAGGATCTTGGTGATTAGAAGTGTGGAGGTTCTTTCCGGTTGCATACTTGTGCTAACATTGTGATATCATTGTACAAACATGAAAAAATTTCGGGGTAGCCTATTACAATATGATACAAGTTGCTTAAGGAGCAACCGTAACTAAAGGCAACTAAAGGCAGCAATATACAGCGATCATATTAGTGCTAAGGCAGTGTTTAATATTACAAAGAAGCAGCGATTAATTTGAGGAGGCAGCGATTATTAGTATAAAGGCACCAATTCTTAAGGGCAGCGATCATGAAGTATGTCTATTGAATAAAATCACCGCCTCCAAGGAAGTGTATGAAGAAGTAAGAATATGTTCTGAGTGGGGGATATCTTTCATATATATATAACAGCAAGCAAGAATAAGAGATAAGCAAGGCAATATAGAGGAAGAATAACACATTTTCTGAGTTTAATATATATAGGGAATAATATATATATTTTTCTGAGGTTAGAATATATTTATATATTCTGAAATTAAAGACATTTCTGATTATATATGATTAAGCATAAAGGAAAGGAGGATATATACAAATATGCAGTCAAGATATGAAAAAGGCATTCAATTGATGAAGGATCCATTAATCCAATTGTAGTAGGATACTCATATGGGAGTATAATGTGTAATTTAAATGGTTTATGCTTGTTATTATCATATGGCAGCATATTCATAAGTTATTATTGATGTAATTTGATTATTTCATTCTGCACACACCTTCACCATGATGGAGAATGAGAATTGCAAAGGGGAATGGCGCGAGGGCTCTCTTCTACGTACGCCACCCGGGAGGGGACAAGATGAGCCCACATGGGCCAGAGGGGTACTGCCTTCAACAGTAAGGATACTGCCTCTGGGCTTAGAGAGTGGCTACCAGGACACCTTTGTAACCTCACTCTCCTATCATGGTATAACAATACAGGGAGAGCAATCATGGGGAAATGAGAAAAGATGGCAAGATGAGGATAACGGACTTCATATGAATGTCATGCGCCACATGAGTCCAGGGCGAACTCATATGAATGGCATGCGCCACGAGGCCGAGACGATCTTTTATGAATGGCATGTGCCACATTAGATCGAGGGCACCTTATATGAATGGCATGCGCCACATAAGGACAAGGACACCTCATATGAAAGGCATGCGTCACATGAGGACTAGGGAGGGATGGTATATCCGCCTTGAGACCTAGGGAGACTAATACAACCATCAAGTCACTCTCTTCCATGCTCTCCCATGGTTGAGCTTCCAAAGGTAAGGTTTAATTGAGTTAACTAATTTGCTATGGACTTACTGATGCAGGGATTAAGTCAGGCCAAGGTACTCTCTAAATCCATTGTTGCTTGGAAAGTTGATAGTTTAGGATAAAATTATTATAATTCTTATTAGGAACATTACATAAACTAGGATTTATCTTGCTTATAACATTTGATTGGTAAGTAATTACCCTAACTTGTGATTATAGGGCGAGATTTAGGGTAATCCCAAAACGGGACAGTACAAGTGGTATCAGAGCTTTGATCCTGCCAGCCTGGGGATCAAAGATAGTTAAAATTCCATAAAAATTAGAATTTGAGAATAATAAATGACTAAGGTTCTCTAATTAGAGTTAATTTATAGCAAGGAATTAGAAAACGTAAACAAGCATTAACGAAAGGAAACCGGGGTAAGAAGTGTTGTCATTATATGGACTATAGGAGGCATAGGGTTGACTATTAGAAGAAATAAATTATTGGAAGAATGCACTAAGGTAAAACACATATAGAAATTACATGAAGTAAATCGCAAGGAAAATATCATGAAAGAAGTGGAGATGAATACGAGCAATACAAGTAATCAGATATAAGGAAATGGAGCATGTAGATCTATAACAGACAGCGGATTCAATTACGAAAATCAAATTCAGATTCTTGATTGCATCCTTCATCAACTACATTCAATTCTAATACCCTTGCTGATTTGTTTCATCCTTCATGTCTCACGTATACTCTCTTCAACAACATGGATCTTCTCTCCTAATAATTTTATCTGTCATAGATTGTCTCCATGCTAACTTATCATCATTTATTATACACTTCTACGACTTGTTAAGTAATCAAAGTCTTACCTTCTCTAAACATCATGGGATTCATCTCTCCGAAATTTCAAGATGTCTTCATCATTCATTGGAATCTTGGAATCTCAAAACTCTCAAAATCTTCTTTAACATTGAAAATATTTTCATTGCCTAAAACCACATCTTCATCTATGATACTTGCATCACATCGTTGTTATTCAAACACATCAAACAAATGCTTACCTATATATTTGTCTTTCATTAGACCTCTCAAGTATTCTTTGGTCACAAATTCTCTTTCATGGAATCACAATCACTTTCTCTTCACTAAAGCATGTGTACATAATAATATTCATTCTGAATCAAAACCATGACTCAATCGAAATGTAGACGTTAAAACATACAAGGTAATTCCGAGGTCGAAGGTCAAGATGTCTTTTGGAGAATGAGAGGAATTTTGTCTTAAGTTATGAACCTTTTGTTGGAATACTAAGGATCACGAAAAGGGGGGTGAATCAGTGTCTGATGGAGAAAGGGATCAAACCCGACTTCCCACTTGCGGATGTAAAATCCAAACCCGTCCATCAGCTAAATCCCTTCCAAGATTTCTGCTCTGATAGATGGCGAAGGGCAAATAACCAAAAAATAACCATTTGCCAAGGATTTAAAACTTATTTCTAATCCCCACCGTTCCTGCCACCAATGGATCAATCCATCCCAATTTAAGTTTGATCAATACCACCTTGCAATTACTCCAAGTTTTTCCAGCCGATCTATCAATGGGCCAAGCAATTTGGAACTCAAGACCATTGTCTTCTTATTTCCTTGACCTAGCTTAGCACCACACTCTACAAAGGTCTCCTTACCGATACCACCCTTTCCAAAAGTCCTAGGGTTTCCCATACGATGGGAGGGCATCCGCCTATGTCCAGCAGGAGGCTCGTGGTTTTCCTTGCTAGCACTTGTTGCGTCCTTGGGGACGATTACGCTTGTAACCCTACCAATGCCGCCCACGCCAACCATTGATTCTTTGGTTATTGAATCTATATCGATCCGACTGCTTGCACCAAGCCTCTGCTTGAGCCCGTACTTGGATCTTCTCAAAAGGGAATTCACGTTCTACATCATCAGCCCAGGAGGAAGAGCATGAACCCTCCTTTCCATCAATTGCTTTGCCTATCGCCCGTCAAGTGAGAGAAGCGCCAATCCAATCTTCAGCCTCCACATTCTTCAGCCCTTCGCCGCCTCCTACTTTTTCGCACCTTTCGCTCCTCTCTGCCATTTTTCGCTTTTTGTCACGACCCAGACTTTATATCATTTTGTTTGCCTTTGAATGGTCATATTTTGTGGAAGAATTCGTGGTTGATGTCATCTTCATAAGAGTACATAATTGGCATGTTTATTTGAGCAATTGGTATACATTTATTCGCTGTCCAAATCGATTTCTAATTCAGAAACAGAAAAATCAGATTTCAGACCTAGGGTTAGGAAAGATTAAAATCAGAAATTTAGGGCAGATCTAATTAGGGATCTTACAATGATGATGATGAATGCCCCAAACTGATAATCTGCTAAGATGGTGTAAATTAAGGACAATCACAAAACAAATGTTTATTGGTGATAAGCAAGGGAAGCCAAAATGCAGGAATTGCATCACAGACCAATAAATAAACCATAGAAGATTAGAACAACAAAAAACTTCAACACCTATAATGGGGCCCACTTCCAATATAACCAATTCAAGCTAAAAGATCAGCTTTGGCTTCAACAAGCAGCAAGTTTATATCTTTTCTATGTTCACTCATTCTAGAGACAACATGAACAGCCAAAACCACTTACTAATCACAAACAAACAAGATGCCCACTTTTACATATTTCTAATGTTTAAACCTTTCTTGGAGGATAGTTATTATCACATCTGTTCTTCAAAAACCCCCTTTCTAGAAACAATGTTTATTTTTACAATGATGGATCTCCTTAGTAAATTTATTCTAAATGTTAACAGGATAATTTAGGAGACTTCATCAGAAAAAGTTCATTTTGATTTTTTCTTACCATTTTCCCTTAATATTATGTGAAATAATCTTCACTAGAGGAATATGAAGAATTCAACAAATTGTTCAACTAACCTCCAATCGTTGCCGAATTTTTTCCTGATTTTTCAAAATAAAATGCACAGGAATAAATAATGAAAGGAATATCGCCCATCCTATTGCCAAGAGCACAACTCTGCACATTTAGAATTTCATAAGAATAAAAACTAATACCAAGAAATAAATGATTCAAATTTCAATCATTCAAATCAATAATTGCATGAAAAATATATTATTCTATGTAGAAGTCAAATAGAAACACTTGTTAAATAAATAACAATAGAATTAAGTTGTAAGAGACCCTATTATATATAACTGAAAATTTGATCAACTTTAGATAAGATTTCTTGCAACAATCAAAGGAAAACATCAACACAAATCACAAAATATGGAAGCCATCAAACTCCTTGCATTCATATTGATTGATCATGAAATTGCATCACAAAACATAATGCTGTCATAAGATTTTAGTCACTGTATCAGTCATATCAAACCTGATATCATCATGAAAATGTGAACAAAAGTGAACCAAATCCCCTTTACAATATCTATGATCTTATACAAACAATAGCCAATTGTCCTCAAGTCTGAAATTGATCACAGTAGCCCTGGAAGTACAAATATAATTGACTGATGTAAATGAACAGCAGGCTGTTATGACTGCTGTAGTGTAATATCCTTCTTAGGATAAATGCTACAATTCTGAGTTTTATAGGTTTGACATTTTGTCAAACTTGGCAAGAGATCTGATTATGTTTATTTCTCAGTTTGCTTGTTTGTTTGAATGAAGGTTTTACAAAGATTTTCAAATTGGAAATCAATGACAAATAAACATACACTTATGCTTGGATATAACAGCAACAATGATTGATATAACTGCATAGTATGATCAAGTTTCAACAGCTTACATACCAAATTATGTTTGATAATTCATACACTTGCAAACTGGTATAGAATCTATTTCTGACCTCCAACTGAGACTAGATGGTCTGCTGATAATACAGGCCTGAATATGACTTCATTGTGAATACCCGTGCTCCTCAATTATGCAATCAGAATGTTTATAGCAGGTGCTGGTCTCAGCAGCAATTGGAACTCACAATAAACTAGAGATAATTGCAATCAAGCACAGAGATCCTCAAGAAAACTACTACAAGCCTGTTCTGAACAGTAATACTGTAGGTCACCAAGTTAGTATAAGGAATCCAAGTGCTGCAACTTCACCAAAAGAAGGCTGCGTTAGAAGATTTTGGAGCTGCGATTAGCTTGTTTGGGGCCCACGATTTATTCCAAGCTCCCTAATTACCTTTCCTTTATCATGTATGATTTCCTTTGCTGTGACATATAGAGACTGCGTCAGATTTGGAATATACTCATATCTTTTTTGGGGCCCACAATTACCAACCCTTGATTATAATAGTCTATTTAAAATGAAGACCACCCTGCTGAACCTTGTCAGAGATTGTCTCCCCTGTGACAGCAAACTTTAGACATTCCTGATTTTCAATCAAATTACAATATAAGCTCTCTTGAATTCCTCACGAATTCTCCTAGAAAGTGAACATTTATCAATAGAAGCTGCTGACTACCTGTCAGACTTTGTCCCTCATTTAGGCAGCAATATATATATAAACTTAAACAATAAATATATTTTAGAAAATCCACAATTCCTCTTGGTGCGATCCACTCAAATATTGCTGACAATTATGTGTAGCACACAAAACAATCTGCAAACGTCTGCATATAAAATATGATTGATATTTGATAATCCCTCAATTAGAACCCGCACCTTATGTATTGCGCTGCCTGAGACCTAGACTCCGTATCAAATACACTCTAATACTCATAAACGGCATCTCAATACTTCAATCAATATCAAATATTAATATAGAAGGATCTTCATTCACACGTCAATACATATTTCAATCTAATCATACAAATTTATATTCACCAAAATGCCAGACATATATATATATAATATGGCAAATAAATATTTGTTTACAAATCTATAAATTTGCAACAAAAACCTTCTACATTTTATTATCAAATCTCCATACAATCTTCAATGAAGCTTTATTGAATGGTCTCCGACTAAACAGCAAAAGCCCACAGAAATGTCGAACAACAATTTGAAGCACAAATGTGAAATCTAAGATGATTTCACCTCTACGGTTCACCAAGGGGCCATCACCTCGATATAGTGAAAGCAAGGGAACATCACCTTGTCAATTCAGCTGATTACAAATTAGACAAAGACATAAAACATCAACTCAAGCATAAAAAACATAATCAACAATGACTCTGACCTCTCCTTTTAAACTTTCATAAATTAGGACTAGCCTAATTTTATTAAATGAAAGTTTGTGTACACAGTCACACTTAACCTTTTTAAATGCTTTTACATGACCCTTTTTAAATGTGTGTGTACAATAACACTTTAATTTATAAAGTGTTTTTTAAATGCTCAAGTAACTTAATAAAATATTAATTTTACAAAATAATTAAAATACTTTATAAAATTAATTTACAATTAGAACCCATTAAGTTACTTGCAAAAATGGGGACATGACAGCGCTCCCTTCCCAACATTGCTTGTCCCCAAGCAATGGGAAGAAAAAGTGAACTCAATCAATCCTTGGATGCCAAATCCAGCGAGGCTCCTCAATACTTTATAAAATTTACAATTAGAACCCATTAAGTTACTTGCAAAAATAGGGACATGACAGCCCTCCCTTCCCGACATTGCTTGTCCCCAAGCAATGGGAAGAAAAAGTGAACTCAATCAATCCCTAGATCCCAAATCCAGCGAGGCTTCTCAAGCATGCTCAACCGCATCTCTTCAAGGCTGCTGAAGAAGAAGATCCTGGGACCGCTTCCGCTGCCGTACAATGTAGCAAACACAAATGTATCCAAGCTGTCATGAATCAGAACAGCACTATGCAATCTCAAAATATCATTCCAAGTGATATGAAAAGTGTCATCTTCAATGCATGAAGATAGAGAATCATCATGAAACCAATTGCCAGCAAGAAAATATGGATTCCCATCATCATAAACTCTTCCATACACTGTTGTTCCAAAACTGAAACCACATGCTTCACTAGTCAACAATAAATAGTAGTGACCAAACCATGGAATAATCAAGCCATTCACATGCTCCAATAAGAGAACATCATCAAAATGATGTGTCACCACAAGAATAGGTTGATCCTCTTCAATGGAAACCATTGTATCCTGCAAATCTGATTTACCTTCATTATCACATAATTGCATATTATCCATGACTTGTTCTTTCATGTCTGGAATCTCCTCCAAATGAGAAGTCTTATCAACCTCATTATCTCCATCATTGGAACAATTGTTATTTCCTGATTCATCTTCCCTTGGAATGAAGAGACTTCTAATGTAGTCAATCCTTTCTTGTCTTGCAATATTGATGAGATTGATCTTTGCTTTGACTTCTTGAAGATGTTTTTGTGCATTGGCAGCCACCATCTTGGCCTCCTTGGCTCTTTTAATCCATTCTTCATTCATCTTTTCATATCTCTTTACCTCTTCTTTGCCAAAGTATACAAAATCAGCCTTCTTACCATCAATATCTCCATGTCTATCATTGAACATATGGCTGCCATCAATGTGAGATCATATCATTGACCTCCTCATGATTCAAAGACATTACCTCATAAGAATAATGAGTCATCATGCTGCTGTCCTCAAACAAATCAGTAATGACATCATGCCATTCTATTGTGTTTTCTTCATCAAATGCTGATTCAATGTGTCTTCTTATCAACATGAAAAAGAGATGAAACAACAATGTTAGTCTCATCATGAGAAACCACACCTTCATCTACTTTACCTGATCTATCTTGTACATCTTCTTCATCAAACTTGCAATCATCATGAAGTGTCAGCTCTTCATTTTTGCCTTCAAACTCTTCTTGATCACTAATAGGCTGCAAATCATTTGAATCACCTGCATGTTTATCAAGCTTACCATAGAGACGACTTCTAAAACTTCTAAAACCTTCACTTGTAAATATTTTTTCCATCATCACCCAACTTTTTGCCATATAATCTGACAATTGCTGTGATTTCTGTTTGTGCTCAGCAAAAAGTCTTTTCAACTCTTTCATGCTATCATCTTTAACTCTAGTTATTGAAGTACCCTGTTAGATGACTAAAACCAATTCTGATTTCCCCCTCAAGTTGGCAAGATCATGGCTCTGATACCACTGTAATATCCTTCTTAGGATAAATACTACAATTCTGAGTTTTATAGGTTTGACATGTTGTCAAACTTGGCAAGAGATTTGATTATGTTTATTTCTCAGTTTGCTTGTTTGTTTGAATGAAGGTTTTACAAAGATTTTCAAATTGAAAATCAATGACAAATAAACATACACTTATGCTTGGATATAACAACAACAATGATTGATATCAGTGATGAAAAACTCGCATGAAACTCGCCAGAATCGCGAGTAATCGCGAGTCCATTCCGGCTACGGGTTTTTTGATGAAAAACTCGGCCCGAGTTTTTGAAAAACTCGCGGCGAGTTTTTCATCAAAAAATGGCATAAAAATCGCCTGAATCGCGTGAATTTCCTACAAAAACTCGGCACGAAAAAATAGGTTAAAGGGTTAAAAGAAAAACGCAAAAGTTAAAAACATCATTACTTCAAACTCATTTTCTTTATTCCGTGAAAGTCGAAACCCTTGCACGCAGCGGCACGAAACCCTTTCTCCTGGCGACGCACTAAAAAAATTGTGTGATTCAGTGACAGTCTGCAGAGGTGAAATCCCAAAATTGTGTGGAGTCTGGACTGTGGAGTCGAACAAAGGTAAGTCCGAGTCGAAGTTCGAAGTCACATGAAGTTTGAACTTTCAAGTTTCAACTGTTAAAACTTAAAAGGAGAGATTTTGAACGAACTGTTAAAATTTATATAGGATATAATATATATCATATGACGAAATGATAAATCGATGATGATCAATTATAAACTAAGAACTTAAAAGTTAAAATTAAAAAGACTATCATATGAAAGGAGAGATTTTGGACGAACTGTCAAAATTTATATAAATTTTGACATTTCGCCCAAAATCTCTCCTTTCATATGATACAATCTTTTTAAAATTAAATTTTGACAGTTCGTCCAAAATCTCTCCTTTCATATGATAGTGATACAGTCTTTTTAAAATTTCAATTTTTTATTATTTATAAAATTTATGATATAAAATTATAAATTTTGACATTTCGTCCAAAATCTCTCCTTTCATATGATACAGTCTTTTATAAATTAAATTTTGACAGTTCGTCCAAAATCTCTCCTTTCATATGATAGTCTTTTTAAAATTTTGATTTTTTTATTATTTATAAAATTTATGACTGTATCATATGAAAGGAGAGTTTTTGGATGAACTGTCAAAAATAAAAATCATCATAATCCTATATAAATTTCGAATTTTTGACAATTCGTCCAAAAACTCTTCTTTCATATGATACAGTCATTTTAAAATTTTGATTTTTTTCTAATACTGTTGCAAATAAATTACTGTCAAAATTTATATAGGATTATGATGATATAATTTAATTATATATATTATATTATATAAAATAAAACAGTCTAGAGTTAGACTTTATTTTATAAATAATACAGTCCAAAATCTCTCCTTTCATATGATACAGACTTTTTATAATTTAAATTGTTTTTTATAGCAAAAATGTCAAAATACAGCTATACAACAGTCAATTGTGTTATTGTTGAATTAAAATTTTTAATTGAACTTTTTTTGTTCTCTCTTTTTTGATAGGTAACAGGTTATAACTTATGGCTTCTGCAAGTGGAACTGGAGGTAGAAGAACCGGTGGCAAAACTAAGGACCCTTGCTGGAAACATGGGACACCAGGTCCAAAGCGAGGAAGTGTCATTTGTAACCATTGCACTAAACATATGTCTGGAGGCGTTAATCGACTTAAATACCACCTTGCACAGGTCCCTTGCAATGATGTTGAGATATGTGACAAAGCTCCTGTGGAGGTTCAGAGGGAGGCACACGTCCTCCTTATGGATTATGAACGAAAGAAAGAAGCTAAAAAGAGAGCAGCAGAGGCAATGGCAGCCTCAAACCGAGATTTGAGTTCTACAGGGTTAGATTATAGAAGTGTAACTGTAGAGGCCTCTTCTACGCCTTCCATTGGGCCACGGATACGACGATCAGGCAAAGGGCTTGATAGCTTTTTTGTTCCTCGAAACACTCCTGGTGCGCAACCTTCATTGGATGGTCTTGCAAATACATGGAATAGAGAGGTGCATAGTGAGGCGAAGTTGGCATGTGCACGATTTTGGTACTACAACAATATTCCCTTCAATGTCGCTTCGAGTCCTTATTGGGAGCACTTGGTCACTGCATTGATTGTGGCAGGTAAGGGGTTCAAGGCCCCAAGTCGTCATGAGTTGAGTGGCCCATTGTTGCAGGAGGAGGTTGAACACACACATCTACTAGTACAGGATCAGAGGAAAGTTTGGGAAAGAAAAGGCTGCACTATTTTATCTGATGGATGGACAGATGCCAAGAACAGGACTCTCATCAATTTTTTAGTGGCTTCAGCGGGGCAGCTAGTCTTTTTAAAGTCAGTTGATGCCTCCAATCAAATAAAAAATGCAGAAACCTTGTGCAACATGTTGGATGAGGTGGTGATGGAGGTGGGAGTGGAAAATGTCGTCCAAACAGTGACTAACAATGCAGCTGCATATGTGGCAGCCGGTAGACTTCTAGAGGCGAGGCATCCAACCATTTTATGGAGCCCTTGTGCTGCCCACTGTATTGACCTTCTTCTTGAGGACATTGGAAAATTAAGCTGGGTGAAGAATGTGGTTGAAGAGGCAAGCATTATCACAAAATACATCTACAACCACACATGGGTCCTAAATCTTATGAGGGAGTACACTGGTGGCAAGGAGCTCACACGATCAGGTGTCACACGCTTTGCCACTAATTTCCTTACCTTTCAGAGTATAGCAGCATTATTGCCCCACCTTAGGTGCATGTTTGTGGCCGAAAGGTGGATAGAGAGTCCTTATCATAGGAAGCCGGAAGCAGAGAGGGTCGAGAAGGCAGTTTATGATATTATCATGGAAAAATCCATGGAGGAGATCATCAAGGTAAGTTTTCAAACACTAATTTTTATTTATTTTTTTATTTGCTAATGTTAAAATTTGTTGATTTTGTAAAAAACTTATATTTATATTTGTTGAATTTCAATTACTATAATTCTCTAATTTTATTTTCAACAACTATTGATTTAGGTGTCAGAACCGTTGGTTAGGGTTCTACAATTGGTGGATGGGGATCAAAAGCCCATGGGGTATCTATATGAGGCCGCGGATAAGGCCAAAGAGGCCATTCAGCATTTGTATGGGTCGAATAAAACAAAATATGAACCCATATGGCGCATTATTGATCGGAGGTGGAATCGACAACTCCACCAACATATTCATGCTGCTGGTTACTATTTGAACCCCGCGTTTTTCTTCTCCTCTTCATTCAAAGAAGATGCAGAGGTTAAGCTTGGCCTGAACACATGCATGGAGAGGTTGGTCTTTGATGATAACCTTCGAGACATCATACTTGATGAGTTACAGGCCTATAAGACTGCAGATGGGCCTTTTTTTTCTTCAAGAGATGCCATTCGTAGGAGATCCACTCTGCAACCAGGTAAAAAACATATGTTTATTTTTCATTTACTATTTATTTTAATATTTAAGTTTACTAAAATCCTTACAAAATTATAAATGTTATCCTTGCAGATTTATGGTGGGAAGATTATGGTGCCTCAACGCCTAATCTTCAAAAGATAGCCATCCGGATTTTATCCTAGCCTTGTAGTGCATCCGGTTGTGAGTGCAACTGGAGTGTTTTTGAGGCCATTCACACAAAGAAGTGCAACAGGTTGACTCAAAAGCGCTTGAATGACCTTGTTTGTGTGTGGTACAACCTTTGGTTACATGAGAAGAAGGTAGAAGGCCAGGACTCGTATCAGGCATTGGACCTTGACGACATTGATCCATATTCAGATTGGATTGCTGAGGATGTTGATGTTGATCCATCGCGTGATGATGATGATATAGCTGCTATGGAGAGGGATACAGCTGAATGGCAAGCGAATGTTGGAGCATATGAGGATTCAGAGACAGAGTCAGATAATGATATTGATATGCCATCAGGGGCGGGTTCCTCACATGTACCGCTTGATCCTATAGATGAGGATCCTGTTGAGGATACCTCAGCTAGAGCAGCCACTTCCGCACCACCCACAAAGAGAAACAAAACTCTTTTGAGCTTTAGTCGTAGAACAAATTTATGATTTATATCTTCTAGTGATAATGGAACTCTTTTTTTGGTCTATGATATGTAATATGTATTATCAAACTGGAATTTCATATGTATTCGAAGGTTGAACTTTTTTTTTGTCTATGATATGTATTAAACTCTTAATTTTCATTTATATATGAAGGAAATTAGCAATGCATTCTACAATTTCAGAAATGTGTGTTTTTTAAGAATATTTTTAAAAAAATTATGTTTGCCGAGTTATTGCCGAGTTTTTCCCCCAGTTTTTGGCGAGTCCCGAGTTTTTAAAAATTTTGGGTCTGCCGAGTTTTTGCCGAGTCCAAGTTTTGCAACTATGATTGATATAACTGCATAGTATGATCAAGTTTCAACAGCTTACATACCAAATTATGTTTGATAATTCATACACTTGCAAACTGGTATAGAATCTATTTCTGACCTCCAAATGAGACTAGATGGTCTGCTGATAATACAGGCCTGAATATGACTTCATTGTGAATACCCATGCTCCTCAATTATGCAATCAGAATGTTTATAGCAAGTGCTGGTCTCAGCAGCAATTGGAACTCACAATAAACTAGAGATAATTGCAATCAAGCATAGAGATCTTCAAGAAAACTACTACAAGCCTGATCTGAACAGTAATACTGTAGGTCACCAAGTTAGTATAAGGAATCCAAGTGCTGCAACTTCACCAAAAGAAGGCTGCGTTAGAAAATTTTGGAGCTGCGATTAGCTTGTTTAGGGCCCACGATTTATTCCAAGCTCCCTAATTACCTTTCCTTTATCATGTATGATTTCCTTTGCTGTGACATATAGAGACTGCGTCAGATTTGGAATATACTCATCTTTTTTGGGGCCCACAATTTACCAACCCTTGATTATAATAGTCTATTTAAAATGAAGACCACCCTGCTGAACCTTGTCAGAGATTGTCTCCCCTGTGACAGCAAACTTTAGACATTCCTGATTTTCAATCAAATTACAATATAAGCTCTCTTGAATTCCTCACGAATTCTCCTAGAAAGTGAACATTTATCAATAGAAGCTGCTGACTACCTGTCAGACTTTGTCCCTCATTTAGGCAGCAATATATATATAAACTTAAACAATGAATATATTTTAGAAAATCCACAATTCCTCTTGAATATATTTTAGAAAATCCACAATTCCTCTTGGTGCGATCCACTCAAATATTGCTGGCAATTATGTGTAGCACACAAAACAATCTGCAAACGTCTGCATATAAAATATGATTGATATTTGATAATCCCTCAATTAGAACCCGCACCTTATGTATTGCGCTGCCTGAGACCTAGACTCCGTATCAAATACACTCTAATACTCATAAACAGCATCTCAATACTTCAATCAATATCAGATATTAATATAGAAGGATCTTCATTCACACGTCAATACATATTTCAATCTAATCATACAAATTTATATTCACCAAAATGTCAGACATATATATATATAATATGGCAAATTTATATTTGTTTACAAATCTATAAATTTGCAACAAAAACCTTCTGCATTTTATTATCAAATCTCCATACAATCTTCAATAAAGCTTTATTGAATGGTCTCCGACTAAACAATGAAAACCCACAGAAATGTCGAACAACACTTTGAAGCACAAATGTGAAATCTGAGATGATTTCACCTCTACGGTTCACCAAGGGGCCATCACCTTGGTACAATGAAAGCAAGGGGACATCACCTTGTCAATTCAGCTGATTACAAATTAGACAAAGACATAAAACATCAACTGAAGCATAAAAAACATAATCAACAATGACTGACCTCTCCTTTTAAACTTTCATAAATTAGGACTAGCCTAATTTTATTAAATGAAAGTTTATGTGTACACAGTCACACTTAACCTTTTTAAATGCTTTTACATGACCCTTTTAAAATGTGTGTACAATAACACTTTAATTTATAAAGTACTTTTTAAATGCTCAAGTAACTTAATAAAATATTAATTTTACAAAGTAATTAAAATACTTTATAAAATTAATTTACAATTAGAACCCATTAAGTTACTTGCAAAAATGGGGACATGACATGTAGGTGCATATTTCGTTCAGCCAATGCAAAATGTCTTCAAATGCTTCAATAACTCACTCCCAAGGCAAGCAATGGGATCCTTATGCAACTTTCAACTTCTTGTAACCTTGTAGACTTGTCCAATATGTTCAAAAAGCCCTGAAACAATATAAATGTCTCGCTGTCATAAAAATTCGGACCTTGCAAATGTATAAATCTCACTCCAATGATACCATAGGCCCCAATAGCTACCTTGATAGTGCTTCCAATCGATCAAGGGCTTCAATATGCTATCAAATAAACTCCAATAGCTTTCCTAAACTTGCAAATTCAAGCTCAATGGTGAATATTTGGATAATATCACCTCGCATAGAGTATGGGGTCATCTCCATACAAACACAAGGGGTCATCTCCTTGCAAAAGACATGAAAATCAGAATTCTCAATCAACGATAATAGAATAAGAAACATACCAAAGCATCAATAGTTGCAAATTGATGTTCAAGTCCTCTATTTATCCTCTCCAAGGATAGGCGTCTTCTTTAGCAAATTTGGATGAAATTTGAATTCCACCAATGATGAGCAAGAAACTTGAACAATTGTAAATGAGTTGCAACTAAAACTCACTCATTTAAAATCAATCTTTAATTGTTTTAAATGAAATGCATCTATTTTCATATGGATCGATCCCTTGGCAATGAACTCCCTCTTAGCATGGCGGTGGCTGGAAATGCTTTGTTCACAAACATTTAAAATCTTCATTTTTCATTTAAGACTCTTCTCATAGCTTGGGCGATCCTCAACCACTTAGGCATTGGCATTTAAAATCCTCAATCAATCCATATGCAAATATTAATAAATAAAATTTGCATTTAAAATCATTCCTCTTTACCTTGGCCGTCAATCCCTTGCTTGGACGTTGGCATTGAATTTCCACACAATTATTTTTAAATGTCTTTGACTTGGGCGAATGCTCCAACCGTTGGCTCTCCATTCTATATCCTTCCCTTGGGCGAATCCTTCCTTTAGCCGTTGGAATCAAATGGGACCATGATCCAATGTAAACTCCTCCTTATGCTAGTCGATCATCTCTATGATAGCCGTTGGGATATATATGAATGAATTTCAATAGCTTGGGCCTATCTTCCTTCATGGGCGAATGCACTCCTCCAACGTTGGCTTTATTTGATGATATTATTAAATAGGTCCCGCCTGGATAATTCCTTATTCCATACAAACTCCATAAAAATAGATTAGAGAAAATGTAATTAAAGATTTCATTTTCCCTTTTATTCCATCATCTAACAAATCAAATCAAATGATTGAAAATACAATTTCAATATTGCATTTTCCAAATAATGTAATAGTTGAGCCAACTTTCTGGTTCTCCATGTATAGACATATACCAACTTTCCAGTTCTCCATGTATAAAAACAAACTCAAACTAGCAAATCATTCCCTTACCAATATATTAGCCTACGGGAATGGATGATAGGCTAATCGTCAACTCCATATGAAGTCACTCCGGAAATGGGGACATGACAGAAGCTAGAATGTAAATGAGGCTTCACCTACCAATTGTTGATGATAAGCAAATTATTGTCAGTAATAGCACAAATCTCCAAATGAAACAGTAAAACATTAAATAATTGTATAGGAAGATCACATATCTTGAGAAAGTAATTTAGTAGAAACAGACATCTTTGGCCATAATCCATTTACTTATTTCTTATTATCATATAGGCACTGGTCATACTTGACCATAACCATTAATTATATGCAATATTTGTGCTTGGTTATGATAGTTGGTAGTTATGATTTAGCTGGTGGTCATGAGTTGGTAGTTATGACTTAGTTGCCAGTCAGGAGGCAGATACCAATTCAAAAAGTCAATTGATGAAGAACACCATGTAAGGCCCCAGGCGTATGTGCCTTTGTCTGCTGCTTGGTTTTGGATTTGGAAACTGATACTATATTACAGATGATGCTTTGTATTGCCATCGAGGTGTCCAACTACATGTTATGGGATGCATATGTTGTGGCTTTCTATGTTTGAACTTTAGCAATGTTTCTACTTTGTTGTTTTCATTATATATGTTTATATGTTGATTTGTGATTATAGTAACTAGTTCAGTATTATAGATTTATGAGATGCTTTATAATTATATGCGATTCAGTTCTGTCACATTCCGATACTATATTGCTTTATTGGATTATATCACGTTGGATGTTTTATGTTGTACCTCGGCTATCCCTGTATTGTGCAGATAAGCCTGATATTTTACCTAAGTGTGTAGGCACAGTTTTTCCCCACCAATGGTTAATTGGAGACTATTCAACTTGAGTGATTGTGTTTCATTGTATTTCCCCACCTCACTCAATTCGAGTTATGAGATGAGTCTTTGTTCAACCCTATGAAACCAAGATCCCAATCAATGTCAATTCTAAATCCTTGTGTTGTGATTAAACCCATAAAGTGTGTGATTACTTTGTGTATGTTTAGTTAGCTCTTCTAGTACTTGCACTTAATTTGTTTTCAAAATACTTAAGAGTGTCTGTGGAATGTCCATGATGCTTAAGTCGAAAGACTCTATTTATATGCCTTGGTAAATGGTCTTATGCATTTGTTGTAATATGCTACCCCAAAAAAAATTTCGAAAATTTAAACAAGGATGTCACAATGCTAGTACAATATTGCATGATTACAACTAAACACCTCCACATTTCTGATCATCAAGTTCCCAATTGGACGAGGTGAGAGCATAATGTGTTTTGGCTTACAAACTAAAGCATTGTGCAACAAATAAATACATTCATCTGCTATGAGCAAGCATCCACTATTGCAGTGCGGATTCACCACTTTACAATGGGTGGAAATATAAGAAAGAATTTACAAAATCATCCACTTATCCAGTGGGAATTCACCACTTATTTCAGTGGGTAGAAAACATGAAAGATAAGTTCCAATTTGCCCACACTGGCGATAAACCATCCAGGGGTATTATGTGTTGTGCAACATAAAAAGAATGAATGCAAATGAGTACCAATGCTGCATACAACTCAGATTGGATACATTATATCTCAGCATTATATGAATCTTTGCATCACAAAGAAACCCTGCACAAGAAAGAGTGTTATTCAGCACCAAAACTAATTCCAAACTGATATCATGTAAGGCTTCCAAAACTCATTAGAACAGTATCATATTTCAGACTTCATTCCTCTTGTACGGTGGCCTGTAGCATGTCTCTCCTCTCATAAAATGAACATAATAACAATGATCATTCCAAACTGCCTTTCTACTGATAATAACATTCAACACCACCACTGAAAATTAAGAAATCAGCCATAAAGAAAATCAGTCTGTTCATAAAATCCCACGCTCCTCATACAGGTCCGTATGGCCTGTAGGGTACGGATTCCATCAAAACACCACAAATGCTGCTCAAAACATAAGGAAATATATCTGCATAGAGGCACCCAAGCATATCAAAGACATTACAATCATTTCTGTTCCAAACAAGGTATGATAAGTTCAAACTAATTACACCTGTTGTGCGGCACCATTAATGGGAAGTACGGATCTGCATCATACATATGAATCAGACCTCAGAAAAATCAGTAAGTACAAGGAATGGTAGCACCAAAAGATGGAAACAAAGGTTCAAACATAAAGATTCAACGATTCTCTCATTGGAGATCACAATGAAGTTTATTCTTCTCAGCAGGTTACGGCCCTGGGAGTACGGCCAGCACTAGAACATCCCAAAAACTTTACAAAATTCTACATTAATAGATTAGAAATCATTCTTCAATCATCTACTTCAAAGGAATAACAACAAATCATATCAAAACTCCAAAAACAAGCAATCCAAAATTGGCTCAATGCAACTCCTGAACGAAGTTACTCTTCTTCTAGCTAGGCAGGATATTTCACCAACGAAACTGGACTTCTTCTAGAGGGTTTTCGTCCTCAAGAAGGAAGGAAAAACTCTCTGGTTCAATCCTGGCAGCATTTCAATAGAAAATCCAAGCATAAGTCCCAACAATGAGCTCACAACCTCTTTATATAGGCACTTTAGGAGTTACAAAGGAAATGAATTGTTTCTTGAAAATAATAACCTTTTCCCTCCGACTTAAATAATTTCTTTTTTCTCCACTTAAGGCTCACTTTTTAAGTGCCTAAATAAAAGAATATGTTTTCCCCTTTCTAATGAGCTATAACACTTAATCACTTTTTTTTAATTTTTTCACCTTTAGGAGCTGAAGTGAAAATAACAATTAAATAGCTCATTAAATCACCCAACTTTGCGGAAAATTTCAAACTTAGGCGGACTGCAAAATAAATCGTACCACTGCCTTCTATGATATTTGGGATGAAGAACGATGTCATCTGTGTGACTTACTATAAATAAACGGCTTCTCCAGGAATCTTGGAGAGCAATCTGGAAGCCTGATCAAACTTCTAAAACCATCACTATAACCCTGGACATCCACCGAGCTCAATGCCATAGAAAATTAGTCCACTTCCAAAACGAAAACTATTTTTATAATTAATATTACACTAAGTTGCTATAATTAAACATAACCGTAGGCAACCTTAGTGAAATATTAAATTATTATCTGAATAATGGTCCCAATCCATAAAAAGTAATAGAAATGCACTGATTAAGCAACTTCGACCATACCTGATGAAAATGAAGACTTGAGACACACAAATGTTCTACAGACTGAACCACGACCACTCCAAGAACATTGGAGTTCTCCCAAACATGTCAGATAGCCTTTGAGGGACTAGGAACAAGCATAATAGGCATAAAAATCTATGCGCCAAAAAAGGGACATTACATTTGTACCATTGCATGTGGAAAAGAGATTTAAAGAGTTTAATAGATTAATTTAAATAGTATGCATTAAATTATTCGAAATGAAAATATCTTATGCATAAGCTATTTAAACGTTATCAGTGAAAAGGTATTAAGCTGTAAGAGACCTTATTATATATGACTGAAAATGTAATTAATTTTAGATAAGATTTCTTGCACAAATCAATTCAAATCAACAATACACATTACAACATATGAGAACCATCAACTTCCTTGCAATCTTATCAATTGAAAATAGAATTGTATCACAAATACACACTGCTTTTATGAATATCAGTCACTGTTTAGACAAATCAGAATTAAATTGACCATGGAAATTGCACTCCAATGCCCTCCAAACCCTTGAATATCAAAGTATAATCAATAGCCAATGTCAATAGACATCATGGATCATAGTTCCAGCTTCATATAAGCTCACACAATAGACTGATTACAAATAGTTTGACTGCTGTTATGACTGTGCAAATGCCCAGAAATCTATTAGAGATCAAATCTTTGACAAAATCTCCTCTTGTAGCCAAGCAATGGACTCCTAGGTGTACTATCTTGCCTCTATGATACTCCAAAGCACTTCATACATCAAAATCTTCACTTAAAGCTTGCATAAGAACCCTTGGTTTAGCTTCTACAATGACCAAGGGTTAGATTGACATCAAATTCACTTCAAATACTCCTTAGTAACCTACAATATCAAGCTCAATGGCGAATATCTGCATAATATCACCTCACATAGAGTATGGGGTCATCACCATACAAACACAAGAGGTCATCACCTTGCAGAAAGACATGAAAATTGGAATTTTCAGTCAAAATAATAAAATAAGAAACATACCAGATTCAACATAATCTTCAAATGAAGATGGAAGTCTCTATTTAACCTCTCCTTGGATGAGCGATCCTCCTCTATGATGTTTTGTAATGCAATTTGAGTTCCACCAATGATGAGCAATAGACTTGAACAATTGTAAATGAGTTGCAACCAAAACTCATTCATTTAAAACAATCTTTAATTATTTTAAATGAAATACAACTACTCCCATATGAATCAATCCTTTAGCAATGAGTTCTTCTTGCATAGGCAGCTGCTTGCATACATTCATTTAATCTCTTCATTTTGCATTGAATATCATTCATAGGCTTGGGCGATCACAACCACATTGGCGTTGGCATTATGAATTCCTTAACCGCTCCATATGCAAATATTTAATATTGTTATTTTGCATTTACAACATTCCTTCTCTACCTTGGCCGCTGATCCTCCTAGGTGTTGGCATTGAAAATTGCAACAAACAATTTTTAAATGCTTTTACCTTATTCCAGCCATTGGCACTTCAAACTATGCTCTTTTCCTCTTGGGTGGATTCCTTTGTCTTGGGCGAATGTTCCCTCTTAGCCATTGTAACTCTAATCAATGCATTTGTTTTGGTTTGGACCCATCCATGGCATCAATCATAGCTGGAAATGAAATTAAATGCCTTGAACAAATATAATCACCTTTGAATGGATCACACCTCATATGTAAATTAAACTACCTCAAGGATAGCCATTGGAAAACAATTTGGAGTATTAGCTTGGACTTATAACAAATGTGTTCCCAATTCCATTATATAAAACAGGTCCCACCTGGAGCGATTCCTTATGCCTTCCTCAATACAAATACTTCACAAAATAGATTAGAAGAAAATGCAATTAAAGATTCCATTTTCTATTTTATTCACATAATAAAACTCAAGCAAAATACTAGTTGAGCCAACTTTCCAGTTCTCCATGTATAGACATATATCAACTTTCCAGTTCTCCATGTATAGAAACAAGCTCAACTAGAAAATATAACTTAGCTCAAAATGGGGACATTACATAAGCCATTTTGTTATTTGAAAAGAAAATGAATTCACGTGCAATATCTAATTGCAAATGCCTAGTTTGATATAGCTAGTTGTGTGTAAATGGGAGGGAAAGTCTCGAAAGGGTTTAGGGATTCTAGAGCCCCTAGGTTGATCACCTCCTTTCAACACATCCACGAGTTTTGTAGCCCTAAACAGCCTTTGGATACCACTACCTCTCTCATAGACGCAGATGGACTAGTGAGACAGTGTCTCTCGCAACTTTTGCCTCATCATGTTCCCTCTCAACATCATGGTCATGTTCCTTCCCGACAGCACCACCCAGCTTCCTCTCATTGGCGTAGATCTACTCTTCTCCAACGACCACTCCAATGACAAGGGCAAATGCATATCATGAGCTTTTTCACTACTATAGGCATTACTTCAGCCTTGGCTATTAGGTATGATCCTAGTGGGAGTACCCCTCCCGGTCCTCAGCACTCCTCGATGAGCATTATCAAATCTTGTATTGGTCCCTTCACACTGATTGACGTTGGCATTAGTGACCACCATTTTTAGCCCAGACAATGATACTTGATGATCTATAGTCTTCAATTTTCCTCTATGCCTGCTCTTTGCTCTTTGGGACTTTTGTTCCCCTTTCTTGGCTATTTGTACCTATTTATTGACCACTTGTTCTAGTGGTCCCCTGTTGTTTTGTATTTTTAACTTTTTGTTCTTCCCATTGGTGGGGCTTGTCTAGGTTTCTCTACCTAGAACTCTCTTTATATATTGTTGTTGTTGAGTCCCATTGACCGACTTTTGGTCATTCGTGGATATTAATATAATTTCTTTATTTCTCTCTCTCTATTTACCTCCTCTATTGTGAGCTCTATGTTTTTGGGAAAAGATCTCTTTGAGGATTGTTGGAGTTTGCTTGTGGATTGGAAAGCTTGCCTAAATCATAGAGTGGATTGGCAAAGGATTTGTTGGATGTTGTGTGCAAGAAAAGGGATATCTTCATATTGGGGTTTGCTAAAACAAGGAATTTTCCTCTTTGAATTGTATGTACTCAAATGATTTTCTTTCTCATTTAACCATACTCCACAATAGGTGGTAGGAATATGGCCTTCACTTCATAGGTTTTGTTTTGGAAAGAAGTTTTAGTTTAGCTTGTGTAAATTCAAACTTGTAGGTTTTCATTTTTTAAGTTTACAAAATAGTGCCATAACTCTTGACACAATTTTCTCAAAACCATATGTGATGTGAAAAGTGTGATGTTGTTCTCCTTATGCTCAAAAGGCTATCCTCATTTTCTTGAAATTTTGCATTTTGAAAATTGACGAATTTTGAAGCATCTCATCATTGGTGATTTGAGATTTTGCATGCTTTTTGAACTTGACATTATGAAAATTTGAAATTAGACCATGTTTGATTGTTGTGTTTTGTGGGACGAGAAGTATCTTGGTGGAAATAAAATTGTCTATCTTTTGGATACAAGTGTCATGGTTTCCGACCTTGTTTTCTAGTCTTTTTAGGCCTTTGGCTAGTAGGAAGTCACCTAGAATAGGAAGTGGAGTGGCCTCTTTTGTCCATCTAGCATTGTGACCATGGGATGAGGACTATGAGAAAAAAAAGTATAAAGGATAAAATGAATGGGGTTAAACAATTATAAACTTAACAAAGGTTTAATCCTAGTCTACTACCAAAGGTGTGGAACAACTATGTAACACTTTAGCACAATCCTACTGTAGATGGGGGCACACTCATCTCCGCATGGTTGTACGACCATCGTGATGGCAATCCATTGTCCTAGTTCTAGTAGATCTACCTTCTTGCTCCATCGAATTTTGTATTCAATTGGTGATAGTATATCCCATGCTTGTACATCGATTGGTGTTGGTAGAACCCTCATGTATACTTTGCTTGGCATGTGTTGTGATTGATTGGTGCATGTGTTAAACCACTTGTTTAGCACGAGTGTTGGACTACCTAGTCGGCAGCCTCCTAGCACAAAGGGGTGGACCTCAGGGTCTCACATGGTTGGACAATGTTTACCACCATTAGGCCAGAAGGACTCATGGAGATTGATGCCAAAACCTGCAATTAAGCTCAACAGTAAACCCCATATGGATTCACCTCTCAAGAGGCATTCGGATTTCATCCAATCCACTAATTTCCAAGGGTTTTCATTCTTAAAAATGGCTGAACCTGTGTTGCAGCTCAAAGGAAAATATCCAATATGCAAATGACAAAATACACAATGATGAAATGACCTCCCAAACACCATTTATAACCTTCAAGTGGAGTGCCCAAATTTGCAACATTTTATATAATTTTCTTGTCCACTGCCATAATTTGGGATTAAAATATTATTTTATTTCACTTTTCCTTCTCCAAGTGGGACGTCCAACTTTGTCATTAAAATAATGTTTTATTTTGTCATTTTATTATAATTTATTTTCCTCTTTTATAAAGTGACTTTCCGTTCTCCAATCTTTAAGCCATTTTTACCAACTTTCCATTCTCCAAGTCACTTTGCAACAATGGCTCAACTAAACAAAAAGGAGACATTACAAGTCTTCCCACCCCGAGATTGCTTGTCCTCAAGCAATCACATATGAATGGCTGATTACTTTCACAAGATACCAGGATCCCATATCCTTCTTGTATCACCATACATACTCAACATGAAATGAGTAACATTTCTCATCATAACATCCATAATACTCACACATACTTCCTCAAAGCTGCTGGTGAAAAAGATGACAGCAATGTTAAAACTGAAAATTTGATTTAGACTCATCTTGGGACCGCTTCTGCTATCATAAGCTGATAATCCCTCATTAACACTCAAACTCAAAGTTTTAAAGTGACCATCCCATGCACCAAAGTCACCCACATAGAACCTTTCCATCACCTTATGATTAATAAAATCATATGAAGATAATGGACTGCTGTTCACAATCATATAATCAGCATTTCCGTTATGCCTTCCAATAGTGTCATCATAGTCTTCATGTTCAATTTCTTTAATGGCTCGATGTTCATCCTTACGTGCTGATCCAAGAGGTGTATCAAGCTGAAAACCAAATGTATTACTTGTCATAACCTCTACCTCATGGCTGCAAATTGTACCTTCATGTGAACACTTCTCTAATCTCAAGGCTCCATATTCTTGATGTATATCCCAATCATTATTAACATAAGGAATGTTAAAGTCTTCATGTTCTACCATCATATTGTCTTCCCTTTGAAGTAATGCCCATAGTCATTGCCTTAGTTGTTGCTTTTCATGATCTGTGTGAGCATGTTTTTCCTTAATTTTCTGTAGGTGTTGTTTTGCTTGAGTAGCAATTAACTTAGCTTCTCTAGCTTTCCTTAGCCATTCATCACACATGGCTTGGGTCCTCATAACATCTTCTATGCTATATATATATATATGAACAATATCTCCTTTTAAGTCAGCCAACTTACTAATTGATTCCTTGCAACCATTATGTAAAGATGGTGTAACAATGTTATGCTCAAGTAATGGATCATCAATAGTACCCATACCACCATAGAATGAATTTGCTAATTTATCTTCAAGACCTTGACTCTCACAATCAACTACCTCTATGACATCTTCTTTACACAATTACTGATTTTAAGCTAGGGAAGCGTTAGGCTCAAACAAAAAATTATCATCATCATGATTTAGTGTCCAAACACAAGTAGGCTCATTGAGTTCTTCATGCTCTCCTTCAGCTTCATTGGCTAAATCAGAATTTGTACCCATGACTATTATTGTGTCATCTTCATTAAACATATCCTCAACATTTGTATATGCATGCTCTTCAAAGGTGGTATTGTCTTCATATGTATGATCAATAGGTGCTGATTTGACAAATTCCATATCGACATTCCTATCAACTTCATTATCATCATAGAGACTCCCACTTGTAGATGCAATAAGTGATTCTTCTTTGTTTCCACATGTATGACTAGGTGTCCATACTTCATGGCATGTGAAGCAACGATGTTCTTTCCTCAATTGCTTTTTGCTCTTCCTTTGTGGTTGATTAGAAGATTGCTGAAATGGTTTCTAAAATTTGAAACTCTTATTTTCACCTTCTTTCTTCTATTTTTCTTTCCTTGATCTTCTTATGTAGGTTATAAGACCCTTTTTGTTAGGATCTAATATTGTACTTAATTCCAAGTACCTATCAAAGGAAACTTCATTTTTGAGCCTATCAGAAAGTGCTCGGTATCAGTCAAGAACTTTGGTGGCCTCTTGTTCATAATTTTGAACTCTCTTCAATATCTCTTGAATAGTGCCATGTCCCTATATTGCTAATTTATAATCGAATCGATTATGTATTGTTCATTCAAATTAAAGATACAAATGACATTAAAATATCATAAATCGAATATGCTTACATTATAGATTAAATATATTCAATAAATCAAATATATCCTAAATCAATATTATAAATTAATATAATTAAAATATAATATATAATATATTTATTTAAAAAATATTATTAAATATAAAATAACAAATATAACTATTAATATAAATATAAATATTAAATTAAATATTATATAATAACAGTATATGATTATAAATATTAGTAATTTAAATATTATTATTATAATTATCATAATATAATATTAATATAATCTAAAGACATACATAAACAGCGATCAAAGACAAGAATCTTATTTATTAAGGGGATAAAGGTAGACCGGTCAAAGATAATAAAAGGTGCGCATATACTATGACAAGGAGCTGCAATCTTCATAAAGTGTGGTTAATATTAAATTGTGTGGAGCAATGAGCATATAAGAGAAGAGACTTAATAGATGAGCGATCCAATAACAAACGATTAGTATATTTCCTATGGCAATGATTAGTAAACAGCAGCAATGATATTTTAAGGAGGTTTGAATAACAAAGGCGACATCTCCTTGAAGGCAGCGATCTCCATGAAGGGAGGCAACCATTGGGTGATAAGGCATCCAATCAAGGATATAAAAGGAATCGGTGGACATCCATCAACCATCAATCATCAATACACATAATCAAATCAATCGATCACAACAGTCACATACCAAATACAGATCGAACCAGCATTGGGAGGCAAACAGCATATTGACCAAGCAATCATACAAAGGAAATGGTCAGCACTCGACTAGGATATATCTATATATCCCAACAGTCTTATAAAAAGGTGCAGCGATATTCATAAGAAGCTGCAATAATATACTTTTTCTATCCAGCCATTATTGATGGATATTGTTATAAAATATATTAGTTCCTAGTATAGGAACAATAGCATTAATAAGAGGAATCTCGAATTCCATATAATAACCTTGTGAGAAATCAAGGTATTCAATATATTTGTGATCATAGGATCACATGTGCATCTTTGATTCATCTAAGGAGAAGGATCACACATCGGTATGATCTCTCTAACCCATATAACTATCTTTAAATAATTATACTTACCTAACTCATGATATACGAGGGATGAGCGCGACTTGCTACGTCTTTAATCTTTCACCTTTGCCCCTACGAGGACGTTTGGGTTGTTAGGGAAGTGCAGTTTGTTATTACGATTATTATTATTATTTGGCTAACACGGTAGGTGACTCCCAAATGGTGGTATCGACGGGCGTTCGTGACACCTTTGGGCCAAGTGGTGGTATTGACAGGCGTTCATGAAACCCTTCGGCCTACGACAGTGGAGAATGATTATCCAGCGCCTATGATATTCCCTTGCATGATCGAGGCAGAGAGAACTATGATAAACATTCATTACCTCCATCGACCAAGTGTTAAATAATAATAACTAAAGTTTGATTAGACCGTGGCAACAAATGAGATAAACCATATAAGATTAAAGTTATTTAAAATTGATTAAGGGACGTCACCATTTATCATGCGCACAACCTTTCAAAAGGCCCGATAGCATATAAAGGTGGTAGAGATGGGAAGACAAGGATCATGGAAGGAAACACATTTCTTATCATAATAAACAGTAAACACTACATTAGGATCAGTCATCAATCGAATTCATCATATCATTGCCAAACGCATATCTTCATACAATAGCCAATCAAGGAAGAAATCGGACAATAAGAAATCAGGAATATAATATCCGCTGTCATCATCGAATAGAACATATCTTATTACAATCAAACACATCAGATATCCATCAGTCTTGATCAGGCATAAGGAATCAAACAAAGCCATCAACAATCGAACAAGGAATAACCATCAGCCAAGAGCAAGAAATTGATCAAGCACTGTAGATCATTATTACTACAGCGAATCATACCCAGATTTGTGGCATATTAATTACATCGTATATAGTGTCATGTCCCCGTTTCCGGCTTGATCATCAAGTGTATAATGGATTAGCCTAATCCTCATTCCCAGAGGCTAATTCTGAATGATAAGGGAATGAACTGGGTTTTGACTAACTCTGGGTGTTATTTTGCAGGTAGAATCAAGGAGTTTTGAGTCAGAATCCACTAAGTCATGAGCAAGGTGCCCATTATGGCAGAACTCCTCCCTTCTGGCGCTTAGCTTCAAGAGTCTCATCCTCAATGAAGATCAAGTAGAAAGATGAAATGATCATGTCTTGGTTGTTAGGCGCACATTGAGTCAAGAAACATCCTTTTGAGAGTCTATCATGGATGATGATAGATATTGAGTTGAAGGTTTCTCATCAAAGTATATTGCCTTGTCAAGAAGATATGACCCTAGGCGCCAATGTGACACTCTGCAACACTCCAAGTGCGCCCAAGAACATCAAGGCGCCAAAACATGACTCCATGACCTTGAAGATGCGCCTAAGGGGGTAAATGATCTCCAAACTCCTCAAAAAGCCAGGGCGCTTGGTAAGATAAGTGTTTTGTTTGATCACAAAGACTCCAAGTGTGAGCGCCACATGTATGAAGGCGAATCCCATTCAAGGCGCTAGTTTCCTCCTACACAGACTCAGAATGAAGTTAGGGAAGTGAGTTTGGACATTCTAATCAGGGCGCTCAACAAGGTATGTTGCATTGCTACTCTCAAGGATACAAACACATGAAGAATTGGTAAGATAAATCATCAAACACCCAAGGCGCAAATTCTCCATTGCAACACCTAAGGCGCCAATCTACACTTTTTCTACCCACAAATGCGCTAAAACAAGGTTTTAAATACTCTGGATAAGGGCGCTTAGATTAAAAGGAACTTCAAAAGGTTTAATTGCTAGTGTTTGAAAGTTTGAATAGTGTTGAACATCTTCATGAAGATGCTAGGCGCAGATACCAGACAAAATGACCTCAAAGGTGCGCCTAAGATGGATGGAAGCTCCCAAGACCAGTTCAGATGCAAGGCGCTCCATCAAGGGGACAATGTTATGTTCATTTGAAGTCTTCAAATTTCCTTGAAAGATGACAAGTTAGAACTTGGGCGCCAAAACCTCTGTAAATCCTTCAAATATGCGCCTACCCTGTGAGGTGATGAGTTGAACATTCCAAATCTTCAAATGTTTAAGTATGAATCCAGAGGAGTTCACTTCCTAAGGCAGTATCATCCAAGGATGAGAACTTATGACTTAGGCGCACTCCCTGGTGAGATCCTCCACAGCTAGCGCCCCAGTCAGAAGAACCCTTAAACTGCGCCTAATTGTTTCAAGAAGTGGTTAAGGTTGTTACAACTACCTGAATGCCCATTGGTCGGAAGGATAGCATTTGGATCCGTGTCAAGGTCTCTAGATGAGCTTGCCAACTCAGAATGAGTCATCAGTTGGAATATTCCCTTGGATATGCTTCTTGGGAAACGTGCCTTGGTTCCTCTTTGTGCATTGAAAAACGTGCCTTCATCGCCTTTGGAAGGCCTATAAAAAGAGGAGCTCTCTCATTCTTTTGGCATCGGTTCATTTTGACAAAATTCTCTCTGCAAAGCTGTTGAGCTTGTAATCTTGAGGCCTGCGAGTTTCAAGTGTTGGGGTGATGCTCCCTCAACAAGCAAGGTGATGCTCCCTTGTGATATTGTGAGGTGTTGACATTCAGTTAACATCATTGAGTTCAATTGAGTTGATCAAGTATAGGCGCCCATTGTAATCATCAAGGCTTCAAGGCCTTTCCTTTGAATTTCCATTTGAATAAGTTGTACTTCATGCTATTGAAAGCATTATCCATGTAATAAGACATTGCAAGTTGATTAAATCAAGTGAATAAACAAGTATCCAACTCCCATTCAAGTAGTTATCTTTGATGTATATCTTTGTGTTGTTGAAGTAGTTGATGAGTTGATAGCAAGTAAAATTGTTTAAGAAAGGAAAAATTTTAGTAGAACTAGTTGGGTATCTTACAGTGGTATCAGAGCTTGGATCCTGCCAGCCTTTGGGAGTTTTCATGCAAGAAAGTAATCAACAAAGTGATAGAACAAGGAGATACATTGCGCGTGAACAACGAAGGCAGTTTCAGTGGATTCATCCTTACCCACAACAGGATACTCTTTCAGAAGCAATTGTAGCTAGACAGGCTAACATGGCTGAGGAAAGAAGAAGTAGAAGTCCACCTGTAGATGGTGAACGTGCAGCTAGGGAGATGTTTAGGAACATTGCCGCTGAACAACAACAAACCGCTCAAATATTGCAACATGTCCTACAATCCCTTCAAAATATGAATCAAGGTGAAGTAGCTGGACAAGGTCGTCGAGATGCAGCTAGACCTGAGAGACAAGAAAGACATGTTGATGATGATGCTGGTAGTGCAGTAGGTAGAAGAGTTCGCACACGAACTCCTACAGTTGATAGGCCTTTAAGACCAACCTTCCTTCCACCACCACCTGAACAGGACAATGAAGCTAATGAAGAGTTTGATGAAGAAGAACCAAACAATTTTGAAGATGAGATAGCTCTCTTTGCAGATCTTTATGCTAGACTTCCGGAACGTGTTCGAGATATGATGACTTTCAATGAATATTGCCGACAGAAGAGGGAAGATAGAGACAGGCGAGGTAGAACTAGAGGCTTTCGTCCTAGAAGGGATGATGATACAAAGGAGTATAAAGAAGCCTTGAATCGAGTTCCCATTCCTACCTTTGATGGAAGTGGTAAGCTCAGTGCTAGGGCTTGGGTAAACAAGCTGGATACATACCTTTCACTTAAGCCATTGACGGAGAAGAAGGCAATTCAATTTGCTACAATGCATCTTGAAGGTTTGGCTTATGAATGGTGGCATCATGGCCTAGTTTCTCAACATCATGATAGGATAAATTCCTATGATGAGTTTGTAACCAAGTTGATTCAGAGGTTTGATAGAAAAGACACTGAAGTGTACTATTGTGAACTTGCTCAACTCAAGCAAGAAGGAAGAGTTGTGCAGTATGTTAATGACTTTCAGAAGATCGCAGTAATGGTACCCGATATGACAGACCGAAGAATCACTATGATGTTCATCGAGGGATTGAACAATCAGATCAAGCCATTGGTAAAGGTACAAAGGCCAGCAAACTTGGAAGAAGCAATTGACTTTGCTCTAGATCTTGATACTACTCCTGTATATCAGCCTAAGAAGAAGTTCTATAAAGGTGTTAGCTCTACTCAAAGGAGACCCACTTTTCCTCAAAAGATGACTCAAGGTCCATCTGTAGCCGAAAGAGACGAGCTAAGAAGGAAGAAACTCTGCTTTTCTTGCAAACAACCTTGGGAACCAGGACACAGATGCCTTGGTAAGGGTAAAGCACACTTGATTGAAGTTGTATCTGATGATGGAAGCGAAGAAGAGTCATTGAGTGAAGAAGAATCCACTCAGGATGAAGAGGAGGTACAACCAACTCTTAATGTTGTTTCAGAAGAAACCTCTGACAAAATAACATTGGCAACTATCTCAGGAGTACCTAAGTATCATGCCTTCCGCATTAGAGGAGTTGTAAAGGGTCAAAGAGTCACCTGTCTAATTGATAGTGGTGCTACTCACAACTTCATAGATGAAGGTTTGGTAGCAAGGCGAGGTCTCACAGTTGAAGACTTCGAAGGATTTCAAATAGCGGTTGCTGATGGATTCCTAATGAGTTGTACCAGAAAAGTATCCCAACTGCAAATTCAAATGGGAGATTATTCTTTACAGGATGATTTCTATGTGGTTGGACTTGGGCATATTGATGTAGTACTTGGAGTACAATGGTTGCATTCGCTTGGAAGAATTGTCCAGGACTTTCAAAAGATGGAGTTAGAATTCATGCATGAAGGAAAGAAGATCAAACTGAAGTCAGTGTCTGATGGAAACCCCAAAGTTGTCTCAGCAAAACGAATGGAAGCATTATTCAGGCATAATGACATCGAATGGGCAGCACAGGCTTGCATCCAGGACAACCAAATCCTCTCTGCTGAAGAAATTTATCCTGCAGATATTCAGGCAATGTTGGATAAGCATGGTAAGGTGTTTAGGGACATACCTCCAGGAATACCTCCTGATAGAGGTTTTGAACATGTAATTGAATTGGAGGATGGGGCTAAACCTGTTAACATTGCACCCTATCGGCATCCTCGGCATTTCAAGATTGAAATTGAGAAGACGATCAAGGAATTGATCGATATGGGGCACATAAGGCCCTCATCAAGTCCATTTGCATCATCTGTGGTGCTAGTGAAGAGGAAGGATGGAACAATGCGGATGTGTGTTGACTATCGCGCATTGAACAAGAAGACCATCAAGAATAGGTATCCAATACCTAGGATTGATGAACTCCTTGATGAACTGCATGGAGCAGTCTATTTCTCAAAGATAGATCTTCGATCTGGTTACCATCAAATTTGTGTCCGAGAAGAGGACATTCCGAAGACAGCATTCAGATGCCATTACGGACTAACAAATGCACCAGCGACTTTCCAGTCCTGCATGAATCATGTTTTTAACAAGCAGTTGAGGAAGTACCTGTTGGTTTTCTTCGACAACATCTTGATTTACAGCAAGACATGAGAAGAACATCTTCAACACTTAGACGAAGTATTGAATGTCATGGAGAATCAATCTCTGTATGCAAAAATGTCTAAGTGTGATTTTGGATTGAAGGAAATTTTGTACCTAGGTCATGTGATAGGAGCAAATGGTGTGAAAGTTCAAGAGGAAAAGATTGAAGCTATTCGCAACTGGCCAGTTCCCCGGAACGTATCTGAACTAAGAGGATTCTTTGGCCTCTGCAGCTATTACAGAAGATTTGTTAGGGGATTTTCACAGCTTGCTGCACCTTTGACAAACCTAACAAAGAAAGGAGCTTTCATGTGGACAATAGAAGCTCAAGCTGCTTTTGATAGGTTGAAGGAAGTGATGAGTACAACACCAGTACTGGCTTTGCCAGATTTTACTAAGTCCTTTGTTCTAGAATGTGATGCTTCGGGAGAAGGCATTGGAGCTGTTTTGATGCAAGATCGACATCCCATTGCATTCGAGAGTAGGAAGTTGAAGGATACAGAAAGATTGTACTCAACTTATGACAAAGAGATGCTGGCAATCATGCATGCCTTGGCTAAGTTCCGCCAGTATCTAGTTGGATCTAAGTTTGTGGTCAGAACTGATCACAACAGTTTGAAATACTTTCTAGGGCAGAAAGATTTGAATGAAAGACAGCAGAAGTGGGTTGTGAAGATACAATCATATGATTTCGACATTGAATATGTGAAAGGCAAGAAGAATGTAGTTGCCAATGCCCTGTCTAGAAGACCTGCTGTTTGTGCCCTGAGTAAAGTTTCAGTTGATTGGAAGGCTCAGCTTCTAGTTGAGTATTCCAAATCTAAATTTGCTTGTGAGGTCATGGATGGAATCATTCAAGATGACAGGTACAAGGTGATTGATGATATCATCTATTACAAAGACAGAATCTATCTAACTCCTGAATCGGAGATGAAGCGACAGATTTTGCAGACATACCATGATGCTCCACTTGCAGGACACCCTGGTTACTTCAAGACATACAAACAGATCAGGGAAAGATTCACTTGGAAGGGTCTGAAGGAAGAAGTACTACAGTATGTCAGGGAGTGTCTGACTTGTCAACAGAATAAGTCAGAACATACATTTCCAGCAGGATTACTCCAACCACTACCAATTCCTGAATATAAGTGGGAGAGTATTTCTATGGACTTCATCACAGGTCTTCCGAAGGTGAATGGAAGAGACTGTATCTATGTAGTTGTGGATAGATTAACCAAGTTTGCTCACTTCTTTGCAATCCCAGTTGAGTCATCAGCATTGCAAGTAGCTGAGTTATTCTTTCGTGAAGTCTTCCGACTACACGGCCTGCCTAAAACCATAGTCAGTGACCGAGATAGCCGGTTCATTAGTGTGTTTTGGAGGGAGCTATTTCGACTAGCTGGAACTGACTTAAAACCGAGCACTAGTTATCATCCTCAAACCGATGGACAAACTGAAATTGTAAACAAATGGCTTGAGGGATACTTGAGAAACTATGTGTCTGATCATCAGCGTGCTTGGATTAAGTGGCTACATCTGGGTGAATACTGCTACAACACTACTTTTCACATGTCGATTGGCATGACTCCCTTCCGAGCTTTGTATGGATATGAAGCTATTTCATTTGTTGATCTGGCATTGGATGACAGCAGAGCTCCCAGAGCAAGTGAATTGATGAAAGATACTCAAGATATTTTGAGAGTCCTTAAGGACAATTTGCAAAGAGCTCAAAATCAACAGAAGCTGTATGCCGACAAACACTGAGTTGAAAGAAGCTTTGAAGTAGGGGACATGGTGTTTCTACGCCTTCAGCCATATAGGCAGAGTACCTTGAAGAAGTCAGGTGCAGAGAAATTGAAACCAAGGTTTTACGGACCCTACAAGGTGTTGAGAAGAGTAGGGGAAGTGGCATATGAACTTGACTTACCAGCAGGAAGCCGCATCCACAATGTATTTCATGTGTCGTGTCTCAAAAAGGCACTTGGTCAACATGTGGTTTCAACTAATGAACTACCACCACTCGATGAAGAAGGAATGCTTGCACTTGAACCTGAAAATGTGGTGGATATAAGGGAGAAGAAACTCCGCAACCGAAGCATAAGAGAATATCTGGTGAAGTGGAAAGGGTTGCCAATGGAGGATGCTACTTGGGAAGGAGAGAAGATCCTTCAATTGCTTGAGGACAAGCAATCCCGGGAAGGGGAGACTGTCATGTCCCCGTTTCCGGCTTGATCATCAAGTGTATAATGGATTAGCCTAATCCTCATTCCTGGAGGCTAATTCTGAATGATAAGGGAATGAACTGGGTTTTGACTAACTCTGGGTGTTATTTTGCAGGTAGAATCAAGGAGTTTTGAGTCAGAATCCACTAAGTCATGAGCAAGGCGCCCATTATGGCAGAACTCCTCCCTTCTGGCGCTTAGCTTCAAGAGTCTCATCCTCAATGAAGATCAAGTAGAAAGATGAAATGATCATGTCTTGGTTGTTAGGCGCACATTGAGTCAAGAAACATCCTTTTGAGAGTCTATCATGGATGATGATAGATATTGAGTTGAAGGTTTCTCATCAAAGTATATTGCCTTGTCAAGAAGATATGACCCTAGGCGCCAATGTGACACTCTGCAACACTCCAAGTGCGCCCAAGAACATCAAGGTGCCAAAACATGACTCCATGACCTTGAAGATGCGCCTAAGGGGGTAAATGATCTCCAAACTCCTCAAAAAGCCAAGGCGCTTGGTAAGATAAGTGTTTTGTTTGATCACAAAGACTCCAAGTGTGAGCGCCACATGTATGAAGGCGAATCCCATTCAAGGCACTAGTTTCCTCCTACACAGACTCAGAATGAAGTTAGGGAAGTGAGTTTGGACATTCTAATCAGGGCGCTCAACAAGGTATGTTGCATTGCTACTCTCAAGGATACAAACACATGAAGAATTGGTAAGATAAATCATCAAACACCCAAGGCGCAAATTCTCCATTGCAACACCTAAGGCGCCAATCTACACTTTTTCTACCCACAAATGCGCTAAAACAAGGTTTTAAATACTCTGGATATGGGCGCTTAGATTAAAAGGAACTTCAAAAGGTTTAATTGCTAGTGTTTGAAAGTTTGAATAGTGTTGAACATCTTCATGAAGATGCTAGGCGCAGATACCAGACAAAATGACCTCAAAGGTGCGCCTAAGATGGATGGAAGCTCCCAAGACCAGTTCAGATGCAAGGCACTCCATCAAGGGGACAATGTTATGTTCATTTGAAGTCTTCAAATTTCCTTGAAAGATGACAAGTTAGAACTTGGGCGCCAAAACCTCTGTAAATCCTTCAAATATGCGCCTACCCTATGAGGTGATGAGTTGAACATTCCAAATCTTCAAATGTTTAAGTATGAATCCAGAGGAGTTCACTTCCTAAGGCAGTATCATCCAAGGATGAGAACTTATGACTTAGGCGCACTCCCTGGTGAGATCCTCCACAGCTAGCACCCCAGTCAGAAGAACCCTTAAACTGCGCCTAAGTGTTTCAAGAAGTGGTTAAGGTTGTTACAACTACCTGAATGCCCATTGGTCGGAAGGATAGCATTTGGATCCGTGTCAAGGTCTCTAGATGAGCTTGCCAACTCAGAATGAGTCATCAGTTGGAATATTCCCTTGGATATGCTTCTTGGGAAACGTGCCTTGGTTCCTCTTTGTGCATTGAAAAACGTGCCTTCATCGCCTTTGGAAGGCCTATAAAAAGAGGAGCTCTCTCATTCTTTTGGCATCAGTTCATTTTGACAAAATTCTCTCTGCAAAGCTGTTGAGCTTGTAATCTTGAGGCCTGCGAGTTTCAAGTGTTGGGGTGATGCTCCCTCAACAAGCAAGGTGATGCTCCCTTGTGATATTGTGAGGTGTTGACATTTAGTTAACATCATTGAGTTCAATTGAGTTGATCAAGTATAGGCGCCCATTGTAATCATCAAGGCTTCAAGGCCTTTCCTTTGAATTTCCATTTGAATAAGTTGTACTTCATGCTATTGAAAGCATTATCCATGTAATAAGACATTGCAAGTTGATTAAATCAAGTGAATAAACAAGTATCCAACTCCCATTCAAGTAGTTATCTTTGATGTATATCTTTGTGTTGTTGAAGTAGTTGATGAGTTGATAGCAAGTAAAATTGTTTAAGAAAGGAAAAATTTTAGTAGAACTAGTTGGGTATCTTACATATAGACAGCAACACTATACAGAAACAGGCATATACATATTGAATTCATAATTCCACAAACCGGGATCCAATCAAGGGAAGATACTATTTACAGTACAGGCTTATAACACATCAGAAATTCAGTTCGAATACTCCATTATCATACAAAGGTATGTTTGCAACTCATACACTAGTCAGTGTGAAACTAAGATGTCAAATAATCATTATAAGATATTCAAAATCTGAACTCTTATATTGAATCGAAAATGAATGAAAGTAATGTTATAATTAGTAAGTTTATAAATGGATTTCATTATAGCTATATCATAGAATAAGGATATGAATATTAGTATGTAATTCTTAGATAAGGCATGATTATGGTGAAAACATATATATTGGCTATAGAATTATGAGAACAATTGGAAATGATATGAAAGGCTTACTTGAATAAGAAAATGTAATGTATAACTAAGTAAGGCCGGAATGAGAAATGGACATCATTGTTAATCCATCACACCAAGTAAGTGAGACCCAGGGTTAGGCAATTGGCCAAGGTATTTAAGGCTCGAGTTGATAAGGCTCTAACCTTACAAGGCAAGTGTAGATTGCTTGTCCTAAACGGGAAGAGTACTCAACCGAGAAAGGCCCTTATCTCATTTGGTGTAGATTGCCAATATGAGGTAAGAGGGAAAAGGCCCTTATCTCGATTAGTGTAGATTGCTAATCCGGGGTAAGTGGAGATAGGCCCTTCACTCAATTAATGTAGATTGCTAACTTGAGGCAAGAGGAGTAAGGAGGAGTAAGGCCCTTGTTTCAATTAGTGTAGATTGCTAACTTAAAGCAAGTGGAGAAAGGCCCTTGTTCCAATTAGTGAAGATTGCTAATATGGGCAAGTGGAAATGGCCCTTGTTTCCAATTGGTGAAGATTGCCAATATGGGACAAGTGGATACGCCTTTGACTCTAGTTGGTGAAGATTGCCATTCTAGATCAAAGGAAAGGACAATGGACCTATGGCAAGATTGTGCCCAAGGAACCCTCTCTTGTTGGGTGAATGATTGGATTAACATGATTGGCCCAAGAAATAGACTCTTCTGGAGGAAATTATGATATTGTTAAGTAAAATAGAGAAAGGCATATTGCATATAAATTATAATTATAAGGTTTGATTTTATATAATTATGATTTATATAATGAGACAAGAAGGATTGAATACTAATGTTCTCTTTTTGTGAGTTGAAATTTGGTGCAAGGTTGTGAAAATTTTGGCCTGCTAGAAGGGGACATTACAATGTCCTAAACGTAATGTTTTTCCCTCCTCAGCTAGGGTAGATGATTGAGCTACATTAACAACCCGGCTCAACATCGCCATTCCCGAAGTATATCATGAGGCATAAACATGGTTAAAGTATAAGTATGCTAAAGTATGTGGAAATATATTAGAATATATGTACTTGTTCATTATTATTGATTATGATGATGATATTGCTAATCCTAATGATTATGAAAGAATATATGTATTTGTATGTGTTGTTAGTGTTTTTGAGTGCAGGATTCCAACTCGGAATTACATTATTCAAAGAGATATTTATATTGAAAGGTGGTAACCCTAACCCCAAGTTGTCGTAATCATAATTCTAGGGCACATTCGGGAAGGGGACATCACAAATAGAATTTATATCTCTGCTGAAATTCATTGCCATAACTCTGAAATTTTTTGAATCACCCACCCAAACAAGCTGGCAGGATGCTAAGCTCTGATATCACTGTAAGAACCCTTAGTAGTTTTGCCCTGAATTTTCAGTTTGAGTGGTTTGACATTTTGTCAAACACTTGTCATGCAAGGTGACTGAGTTCTGATTTCTGAGTGTTTGTTTGTTTTGTGATGTTTGTTTGAATGATTTTCAATGACAATACATATGCAAATACATAGAAAAGATAACCAAATACTTGCATAAACAAATATCAATGATTCAACACCCAATCATGCTTTATTAATTGTTGTTACAAGTCTAATTACACTAATAATCAAGTCTGATACAGAGTATATCAAACTGATTAAACCTACAAAAAGTGTTTGCAAAGCCTATTCAAATTAAAGATTTGATTATTGAATTCGTTTACAATATACCCGATTAAATAGCACTTCTTCTAGGCACAATATGAAACCATACAAAGCAAATAGATGACTGATATAGAATTTGTTGAGGTCTGATATGATAAAATGCTGATGCAAAACCGAGTTTGAAAGGCTCCTTGTGTTCCACGAACTCTCCACAATGAAAGCACCTAAACCCTAGGCGATGTTAGCCACAAATGATACCATAAACTTGACTTTAATCCCACGACTTGCCAATAGGAGTGCTCAGATCTGCAATTCGTCCTCCATGATGCCAAATGCCACACAAACCCTAGCGGCCTGCAATGATCCAATTCAGATCTACCCTCAAAAATACATCGATTCCTTCACCATGCCTTATGATATCAATGAAAATCTAACCATCAATGGCCTGCAATCGATTATCTTTAAATCCCGTCAATATCAAATTGATATTTGGCACAAATCTTATCAATTTGATCTTCAAACCCTAGCTGATTGTAATATCCCACCCCTTATAGGATATTTAATTCTCTGGATTTCTACCTATCTGTTTTAGTTTGTTTTGGTTTTCTCTGATATTTTGCAATGTTTGATACAACAATATAATGCAGCAAAATAGAAGATATTGCAATAATAATTTTCAACTCAAAACTGAACATTACATAAGGAATACATAGCTAAAAATTCCACATTTTTATATCAGTTTAGATACTCAGTATTTTCACAGAATATTGACAACCCAGTTCATAAAATATCCCCTATTATCTAAAACATCAATACCCAGAAAAATAGATAGCCAAAATAGTGAAGTATCTTACATTCTCACTTCGCTGTTCACAAAATGCAAGTCTGAAAATGAAAGGTACAGCAAATATGAAGTTACAACTTGATCTCTTTCACCAATAGAAATGCATACGGCTGCTCTAGATACAAGTAATAACCCGCACAAATGTTCTCTATGCATAAACTCCGTCAAAGATGTAGCTATCAAAGACCCACGTCACTACTGGGTGCTAGTACGGCTTGGATAAAGGAACAGCAGCAAATAAAGCATCCAAACCCTCTCAAATCTGCAATACAATCCGTCACTAATACTTTCTCTCAACTGCAACAAAACTGCAATAAGATATGTCTTGTTATCTCCAACTCCGTCAATAATAGTACCAAACTGAAACTCAAATACAACCACTGAGTATGGCTGCCCAAGAGTCCCCTTGGGTGATATTTCACACCTGCGGAAGACTGAAACTAATCGTGGTTTCCTTCACCAAGAGCCAAGGCTGAATATTTCTTCCAAACCCTCATTTGCAGAGCAAATAGAATCATATCAAGAATGAATAAAATGAACTTCAAATGCCCTTTTATAATTCTCAATTTGCATTTGACTTTCATTTCATTTAATTTACTTTCATTTCCCACCTTTCATTCTTTTCAATTTTGGTGCACAACTTTATAAAATAAAGTATACTTTAAAAGTCACTTATATCTCCCCTTTTAAAATGACACTTTAACTTATATTATAAAGTATACTTTAAAATCACTTATATCCCCTTTATAATAAAGTCCTGTATTAAATAAACATTAATAATTTACGGACTTTAAAACGGAGGCTCAAAACACATCGGAATCCCGAGATCTATAGACCGTTGGAAAGGTCTCACCGAAATGCTTCACATCCAACTCTGAGATTCTCGAAACGTACAGAAATCCTAACTTACTAAAAATAGTAAATATGGCCCAAAAGTCCGAAGTCGCCTGGAAAAACATCACCGCAAACCATCTAATATCACTAAGCTCAATGCAACATCTGAGATAGCCAATGGATGTCTGCCAAGTCACCAAAACAACGCCAGACTGACACTTACTATAAATAGCAGTGTTCTCCGAGGGCCAAGGAGAACAAACCCAGAAAAACCCAGAAAGATGGTTGCCATGCAAGCACTTACTATAAATAGTAAGTACGGACAAGTTGTCCGAAATCTCTCCGGAAAGTGTCAGACAACTCCACTGGATCCCCTGAACACATTGGTGATATCGAAATACTCCTCTGATCAGATTGTCACCAACCCAGAAAGTCAGCTCCAACTGAGCTACAAGGGAACCCAGAAATGGGGACATTACACTGATATAAACCTATAGAAAAAGATGTCTTGTAGCTCCAATGTGATGCCAAAACCTGCAATTAATCTCAATAGTAAACCCCATATGGATTCACCTCTCAAGTGGCATTGGGTTTTCATCCAATCCACTAATTTCCAAGGGTTTTCGTCCTCAAAAATGGCTGAACCTGTGTTGCAGCCCAAAGAAAAATATCCAATATGCAAATGACAAAATACACAATGATGAAATGACCTCCCAAACACCTTCTTTTATAACCTTCAAGGAGCGCCCAAATTTGCAACATTTTATATAATTTTCATGTCCACCGCCATAATTTGGGATTAAAATATTATTTTATTTCACTATTCCTTCTGCAAGTGGGACGTCCAACTTTGTCATTAAAATAATGTTTTATTTTGTCATTTTATTATAATCTATTTTCCTTTTTTATAAAGTGACTTTCCGTTCTCCAATCTTTAAGTCATTTTTACCAACTTTCCATTCTTAAAGTCACTTTGAAACAATGGCTCAACTAAACAAAAAAAGGGACATTACATTGAGCTCGTGGCATCCTATTACTTTATCTTCTATTTCATTGTTTTGTTGAAAACATTTAATTGGGATCTTGTGACCCTTGAATGGAAGATTAATTATAATATTTTGGACTTTATTGTTTTGGACATTGCACCAAGTTAATGGTAATTCTTGAATTCCAAGTTATTGGTTTTATTCCCTTTCATTTGGTATATGTATTTGCAATTAATATCTATCCAAACAAACATCAAACAAGCACAAAACATCAGTATATCACTCACAGGTCAGAATACATGCCATTTGTTTGACGAAATGCCAAGTTGTGAAAACTGAGTCTTTGGATCAGAACTACTAGGGGTTCTTATAGTGGTATCAGAGCTTAGCATCCTGCTAGCCTGTTTGGGTGTGTGATTTTGAAAATTTCAGAGTTATGGTAATGAATTTCAGCAGAGTTGAAGATCAAATCAAGATGAAATATGAACAAGAGGTCGTCGAAATTCTTTATGAATATCAAAGCACTCCCGATGAGTTTATTGCCATTCATGATGAGTACCACTCTCTTCCACCGTGTATTAGAGATGACTTGTCCTTCAACCAATCCATAAGTCAACGGAAGGATAGAAGGAGAACAAGGGTTGAGCAAAGGCCTAGGAGGCAAGATAAGGAGTTTAAGCAAGCTTTGGGCAAGCTAACTCTTCCATACTTTGATTGCAGCGGTAAGAGTAGTGCACGAGCTTGGATTCACAAGCTAGATACCTTCTTGACTCTCAAGCCTATGCAAGAAGAAAAAGCTATCCAATTTGCAACCATGCATCTTGAGGGGATAGCATACAATTGGTGGCATCATGGTTTGGTAACTCAAAACCATGCAATCATACATTGCAATGATGAATTCTGTAATGTCCCCATTTTCAGAGTGATCACCTAGTGGAGATGGCTAGCCTATTTTCATTCACATAGGCTAAGCCAGAGGGCTAAGGGAATATCCTATTGGGCAAGTTTTCACACATCCATTTTTGTAGGGAAAAACGATGATGGATTATGACTTGGCATAATTTTGTGGTAATTTGGGTGAAGTCAACATTAGTCAAATAATTTGCCCTAATGGAGAGCGACCCATTTGGAGAATAAAAGATGAATGGAAAATGAAGAAAACATGGAAATCGCCTTTAAAAAAATAAAGGATAATTTATAATGTTTTTCTCTAAGGAGGATGACTTGGTTTGAGTTCAAAATAACAAAGTGTCATGTGCCTATTTGGATCGTCCTTGGAGAAGGGAAAGATGGAAAAATAATAAATAGAACAAATGTTGTTTTGGGCGCCAAAGGAGGAAATAAAGCACAAAGGCAAATCTTTAATTTGCATTTTTGGGCGCCTATCTTATCTTGAGGTGGTCGGCCCAATTCGGAAAGAGAAAATAATAAAAATAAAAGGAAATCATGCCTAGGTTGGCCAGCTTGAAGAGAAGGTGAAATCATGTATAAATAGAAGATCAATTGTGGTCATTTCATCATATCTTACAATCATCTTTGCATGGAGTTTATCTCTTTTGGCTGCAACAAAAGTTGGGCTTGAATCTAAGGACGAAAACCCTTGTGATTCTAAGTGAATTGGACGAAAACCTAATTCATCTTTGTGGAGGTTTCATGACGGAAGCCTACTTGCACTTCATTGGAGATCTAAGGAGATTTGGAGCAGATTTGCATAAATCAGATTGGATATCAGCATTGGAGTAGATTCTTCTTGAGGCACTTGCATCAATTGACACTCGGGTTTTAATCCTAGCCTTGTGCGCCAACCTTGGAGGATCATATTCATGGCATTTTGAGGCGAATTCTTCATTGGTTAGGGTTTCTTGAACCCTAATTCATAGTAGCATATCTGAGCACCACATTGGAGCAGCATCTCTTGATGGTTTATGTCACATTGCATTAGGGTTTCATGCCCTAGAATTGGCGCCACTTCCTAGGAGGGCGATTTCACCATTTCGCTACTCGCTACTCATTTTGCCATGTTTTGGTATGTATAAACCTATCATCAGATTTGGATTGTAATAGTAGAAATCTATGATTAAGTTTGGGCATGTTTGGCCTAGATGTTTGGATGTAATTTGCATATTCAGAATTCTGATTTTGTAACAGCAGGATTTCAGTTCAGAAAATCAGACTTGTATTGCCCATTTGTTTGCCCTACATTGTGTAATTCATGGTATAATTCATGCTTATGATGAATATCAATGTGTAGTATTATTTGCCATCATTTTTGCCATGTTTGGATGTGTTTTATGTTCACTGGAATTAATTGTTTAAGAGCAGAAAATCAGATCAGAATTTAGGGTTTCAGCAGAAAACTAAAAGTGCAGAAATTTAGGGCAGACTTCTGAAAATAAAAATCAGACTTCTACACAGTTATCAAGAGCATTCTCAATCACTTTTATGGACTGTGGAAATATTATATCTATTAAGGAGGAAATATATCAAGTGAGAAAAGGGAGTGCAATAACCCCAGCTCGTGAAAAACAAAAACAACATACACATATTTATAACTAGATTTGAGATAAAAGTTTAGCATTTGCGTCATCAAAAAAGAACATTAAAACTAGCACCAAGTGCCTTTAAAAGTGATTCTTGATGCCCTCATAAATTAAAATATTCCCACCAAGGACTATTCAAGTGGTTGAAGGAGTAGCAATCCTAACATGTGAGGAGTCCAAATTTCTAAAACAGAAGCTTATGAGGAGGCCATTCCTGAATAGGATCTGAACCTCCTGCAAGTCCTGCAAACCACTTTGATTGGCTACAAATAGCTTGTTTCTAAATTAGGTGTATAGTGTGCCTTAAATTGTGATCCTATGTAATAGATGAAACTGAAGTCTGTCCAAGCCACCCGTCCTCATTAGTTGGCTGGAAAAAAGAGGTAGTCTGCATGCCTATCAGAAAAAGGGCTTTTAATGAATGATGCCTGAAGGTTACTATCTCTTTTAGGAACAAAGCTAGACATTTCTCATCAAGGAATCTCATGTAGGAGGAGAAAGATCTCTGAGTAACAGAAAAGACAACAAAACCTCCCTCTTATCTCATAATAAATCAGGTATCTGAGGATAAATTTCTCATAGTCTCCAAATTAGGTAAGCAGCCAAGCCTAAATTTTCTATCCTCTTGGAATGCGGTGATCTGAATCTACTCTCAGATGCTAAGAACCAACACAAATTTAAGCAAGATGTAACTAAAGCCCATGTGACCAATGGTGGTCGAAGAAAACTGTTAAGAACTTTTGAGATCAAGATAAAGTGCTCAAAGAGAAGGCCAGCTCAGGGCTAACGAGATTTATATTAGGCTCTCACCAAGGGTTTAAATGCATCTCCATGCCACTAGTTCATTAGTGAAATTGTATTCATTATTAAAAAAACAGCTTTTATTGGTCAAAAATGAACACTTACAAGCCCTCAAAGAGACTCGTGTCATCACAATTCCAATATCTTCCAAAATACTAAGTTCTCATTGACAAAACAATTGAATATTAGCATAAAAATAAGTATTACCATACAATGATCCTGGACCACTTGTCCAAGTATTAAGGATTTAGGAGAAGACATTAATAGTTGATAGTTAAAAATGATGCTTGGAAAATGCAAAATTTCTACTGTCAAAGTTTCTACATTATTTGAGTTGAATTCTTCCAAGGATATCAGCCCCAACTTCTATTCATCCCATATGGACAAACCTATATATGACATGATAAAAGTCATCAAGAACATGCAAAATTAGGTCCTAGAAAACCCTCTTGATTATATGGCAACAGATATTCTTATTTGCCTCCAACCACTATGTTATTGATTTTTTTTGTATACAAAAATGAATATAGTTATATGAGGCTATAGATTTCTATTGTTATCATTGACAAACATTATGTTATTTTCATCAAATAAGTTCTTAAAAAGGATGACACTCAGAGATGGAGATACCAAGCATCATATGGTCCCTCATTATAGAACATAGGGGTGTGCGATCCAAGAGCACCACGAAAAAAGCACTGCCAGTCTATTTGGAAATCAATAACTTATTTCAAATATAAAGCCTTGGGGTGGTTAGTGCTTTCCCAACACCTGTGGGTCAAATCAAGAGTCAAAACTCAACAAGATTCGTATATCGGTTTCTCTATGCATTTTATGTGAGAGAGGTGCATTTGGACATGTTTTCTGAGAGTAATATTTCCAAGGCTTTTTGGTCATGGTTGCAAGTCAAATTGAACTATTTATTTATCACCCGTCTTTCATCGAGAGGCTCTCTTTTGAGGAATATTTAAACAATCAGAAATAGTTGAGAAACACTATGGCATACAATATTATTGTCTAGCATTCATTTCCTTCATATAACAAGAAATAAAATAACCCTTCATTAGAATGATAACCCATTCAGTTTAGGAGTTCAATATCTTTTAGCAGGGTTTGACATGCACATTGAAGCCAAATTATATTTTCTAAGCAAAATTTTCCTAATTATGTGGACTTTGTGTCTTGTGGAGTAAAGGCATAGATGATAGCCTTTCTAGCCTTTTGTAGGAAGCCATTTTCCATGTAACTCTTTTGTGCAGAAAATGTATCTATCATGTTTTCCAGTGAAATATAAGATGCATCTGTTCCAAAAAATAAGGAACAACAATAAACACATTTTAAAACAATATAATATAGATTGAACATCTCCAAATAAAGACATGAGAAAATTGAAAGAAATCATTATGATAATCTAAGAATTTGTATATAGGAAAGAAAAAGAAATAAATAAACCCAAGTGGCAAGAAATGATGCATATAGTTTTGATGATTACCATTAAATTTGTCCACAATAAAACAAATGGAGTCATCCAGAAGTTTTCTTATCTTACCTTATAGGAAAGAGGATCAAATATCGAACAAATACTCCTAGGCACCAAAGAGGAAATAAATAAAGGTTCCAGTTCCATGGCTCTGGAGGATTTGACTTGAAGCAACGTGTAAAAGAATCCTGTAAATCAATTTGGGAGAAGATCATAAACATATTTAGGCAAGATAAGTCAATCCAATTGCAAAAAGGGGGAAATATCATTTTACCTTAAAAACAAAAATTGAAGCACAGTAAATAAAGCAGTTTGGTGCTGGTTTCTGCGTACAAGTTGGGATCTGTAAAGGTCCATAGATGGTTGGGATCTAGATTGCAGCAGTGTCTGGACCTTTAGGTTTGTGTCAGGTTTCTAGCTCAAAATCCCAGCTTGTAGCAGGAATTTTTCCAAAAGGGAGTTCTCAAAATGAAATTTATGTAACTCAGAACAGGTATATTTATCTTCATGAAGAAAAAATTCCAATGTTCCCTGGGGACACATCCCCAGCATTTTTGCAGGTGTTTCAAGAGTGGGGATGGCAGTACAAGGACAAAATGTTTTCATGATCTCCTCATACTCCCTACCAAGCATCAAAAACACATTTAGTTTACACTGAAAATTTATTAATAGCTTGCCGGTTCTCTATTTTCCATACTGTTTTAGGTGCATTTCAGTTCTTAAAAATGGTTTGGAAAATCTTGCAAGTAGGTGACATTGAGATTAATAATTCAGATACCAATTTGTTCATTCTTTGTTAGCAGCTTAGCATTTCCCATAGTCTAGGTCAAAAGAAAAAATATTTGTCCAGCAGTCTTTACTTTCAGCAGTTATTTTCGTTCACTTTACAAGCAAAGTAGTTAAGTTTCTTCTTTCCAGCTTTCTTCTTGCTTTGAAATACAGCTGACCACACACACTCACATGACTCTATCTGAACAAAATCAACCACAAAGAGTTGGCAGATTCCCCAAATCCGAGCAACCTTGGATTGGTGTCATATCCCTTTTTTCAGAATGGTCACCATCGGGAGATTGTTGCACTTTCCTAGCAGATTTCGAGGTATCGGAAGAGGTTGGCCTCCACCGAAGATGTCATTCCTTCACTTTTGGATGCCTTCACCTAATTATTTGGCCTTGGGCGAATCACTTATGGCATGATGATCATGGACACATGACCACCTTACATGGATTGAGACATTTCCAATAACTAATTAATTATTATTATTGGGCGCTTGAGGGAAATAGTTGGAGAAAATAAGATAATAATTAATTAATACTTCTTGGAGCCTTTCCTTAGACAAATAGAGACAATCCTGTCTAGGTCGGCCCTATAAAGTAGGTGCCTAGGCTGTGATGAGTTCGGCCCGAGGGAATTGTGCCCAGGTCGGCCAGCATGAAGGGAGAAGGAAAAATGTGTATAAATATCAAATGGATTTGAGGCATTTGGGCATCATCGAATCATTCTTTCACTACATCTTGGAGAGCAATCTCAAAAGGAGCTTGGGACGAAAACCTCAAGTCTTCTAAGGGAAGTTGGATGAAAACCTAGCTTCTCATTGTGAGGGTTTCGTGACGGGAATCCATTTGGGCATTCAACCTTCATCAAGCAGATTTTGTAGCAGATTTCAAGACATTCATAAGAGCAGATTCATCCTCCATATTGGGCGCATCATCTTGAGGGAGTTGCGAATTGGTTTAGAGCAGATTTGTATTGGATTTCAGGCATGCTAGGGTTTACCATTCGCTGCCCTGCTACAGCAAACTTCTACCCTGCTGAAAGAGGTATTTATGAGGCTAAAACATGTCTTGGAATGAGGGCGACTAGGCCCTAAATGTGGCACTTCCCTTGATATATCAATTGGATCTTGTTTTGTGTATTGATTGGCATATTTGCTATCATTTCCAATATAATAATCAGACACATATTCAGACTGTGACAGCAGATTACATACTTGTCATTTCATTGTTCTATCTTCATGTTTATATATGATTCTATGTTCTATTTGTCCTCCTTGATGAAGCAAATCTCTTGAGCATTATTTTTTGTTGATAAATATAAGTTTGGTGCATAAATACATTGTTTGCAAGTCTGATTTTGAAGAAGCTAGGGTTAGAGCAGACTGTTAAAGTGCAGAAACTCAGAAATTGAAGGTATAATTGACAAATTATTTTGTCATGTCCTCATTTCCAGAATGATCAACAAGTGGTATAAATGTTTAGCCTATTCATCATTCCCGTAGGCTAAAACACATGGTAAGGGAATGAAAGTGATTTTGGTTAAATAATTTTCATTGTATTTTCATATAAGCAAAAATCATAAGGGCTTCATCATATGGGAATTACAATTCTTATTGTAATCTCTCATATTCAGGGGGGTAGGACCTATAATTGAGGGGCCAAATTCATGTGTGTTTTCTAAGGCCAAATTGTAAAAGGGAAAATGAAATCTTTAATTACATTTTCTCTAATCTATTTCTTATGGAGTTGAGATAGGACCTATTGACAATATGTGTTGAGTGCTTGAAGAAATAGGTCCAAGCTAAACAAAAAGGTGTTCAAATGCAAATTCAAATGATCCTTCAAAAGGGTAATCGGTTATCAAGGAAAAGCCCAACGATTACATAAGGAGGGAACTCTATTCAAATTCAAAAGAAGGAAATAAAGTTCAAATTGCCAATGATCATTTCAAGGGGCATTCACATAGGAGGATGAAGCATTTGGTGGACAAGGAATGGGATCATGTGCCCAACGGCTATGAGGGAAGGAATCATTCATTGGATCATGCGCCAAGGAAGACAAGGTTCAATGCCTTTCGCCAAGGAAGTTGCATAGGGGAGCGAATAGCACTAAGGAAGATTCATTTGCATAAGAAGATATTTTCAACGGCCAAGGAAGGATGCATTCACCAAAGACAATAACTAAGACACATTCGCCAAGAAGAGGTATTCGCCCAAGATGTGGACAACACTAAAGGATCGATGTATGATAGAAGAAAGGCATTTAATGCCAATACAAGCCATTTGCCTAAAAGATCAATTCGGCCTAGAGGAAGATTCGCCACATAGAAGAAAACGCATTTAATGACATTCCATTCATCAAGGAGGATTCGCCATGAAAGGAGAAAAGCAATTGACAAACCCTATGCAATTGGAAAATGCAAGGGAACACCTATCAAGTCCAATCGGCCATGAGAGAGAAGAATAAATAGAGGACTTGATCTTCAATGGAGGGCATGACTGATTTGGTATGTTTTTACTTCATTTGCAAGCTTGAAGATTCCGATTTTCATGTTTTATTGCAAGCAGATGACCCCTTGCCTTGTAGGGTGATAACCCCCTACGAATTGTGAGGTGATATTGCTTCTAATTTCACCATTGGATTGAATTTGCAGGTATTAGAGAGATATTGCAGGTCTTGAATGATCATTCTATCATTGAAGAGGGCTTGTATCAAGTATTTTGGGCAAATTGAACAACTTCCAGCCATTCACCGTTATTTGCAGCCACCTACAGAGTGAACACAGTCATACAAACATTGTGTTTGACATCAATCATATTGGCACTTGTAGTGATCATTCCCAACCATTCGCTCAAGCCTAGGAGCTATCATTGGGCTTCTTTAGGGAGATTTTTCCATTGCTGGAAGAGGACAGTCATATCAGTCCTGTATAACAGTTATATCAGTCCACCTACAGTCACATTTCATTGTGTTTCAGTGGTCTGCTAGAGCTGGGATCATTTGGGAATCGATTAGCAATCATTCTTCATTGTTTAGTTATCTTTTGTCAAGAGTTTGAAGTCATTTTGTAATAGATTGAAGGTCTGATCTGAAACTTGTGCATGACTGTCATAGAGGACAGCGAACTATTATTTTGTAATTGCATCATTTGAGCAAAGGAATAAAGCTATTTGAAGTTGGGGTTTCATTGACTACATGTTGAACTTGTTCTTTTATTTGAATGGTTAGTTGTTGCAAATATTCTTTAGCTAAGATGGAATAAAATTTCAATTACAACTACTAAGGAACATTACATATTTGGAACACCCGGGAAAACAAAAATTGTCATATTTTTGTACATTTGAGACATTACAAATGGTATCAGAGCCATGATCCTGCCAGTCTGAGGGTTTGATCATTCATCATGGAAGAAGAAAGATCTTTGTTTGAATCTCTTAGACGAAGTCAAGTGAAATTGAAGGAGGAGCTGGAACAATGGATGTATGAATTCAAGGCCACTCAAATCATTGAAGAATACAATGCCTTATCACTTGGTTTCAGGTTAGCTACTCCTTTTGAATTCATTTGAAGGTTCTTGAAGATGGAAATCCGGGAAAGAAGGGTCTCTATGATTACATCAGAAAATTAAGTAAAGAGAAAGAAAAATCAGAAGTTTCCATGAAAGCCAAGGTAGAAAAGATAGTAGATTTGCAGCCTACAAATGATCATGAGGAGAATATAAACCAGTCCATGCATATTGAAGAGCGGGCCCCAAGCCCTAAAGAGGACAAAGCTAACAATGTACTTCCGCCCTATGAGGATAAAGGAGAATCACCTAACGAGGAATACATAAGTGTCCATGAAGACTACAAGGTTGAAGAAGAGGCCGCCATGGAAGGACTACTTATTGATGACTTGCATCATAAGGATATGGGCGAGGAAGCATCATACATGGCAAGTGGCAAACACCTAAGACATCAAGATGACTACACGATTGAAGAAGTTTCCACCATGGAGATTGTCAAACCAACTATATGGGATCAGCTACAAGAAGGTATGAATTCATTTGATGTTCCTTTGGTTGAGCCTAGCATTGTTTCATTACCTTTGCACCATATTGGCATGGAATCAAATGGTGGTCATAAGGGCAATTCAGAAAATTCAGTGGGAAGTGATCAAAGTGGATTGGATGAGCTTGATTCTACATTACAAGATAAAGAGATCATAGCGGTGCACACATCTTCTCAGCCATTGAGGAAGATCATGAGGTAGAAGATTCTACCTACTACTTTGATGGAGATCCTTTGATAGAGCATAATGAAGACTTAGTTTTCACACTTGGGCATAATGAAGAAGTTGATTCATGGAGGCATGAACGAGCTATGTGTGGGCCACATCACTTGGAGGAGAAAATGAAGATCGAAGGAAAGGATGAGCACTTGAAAGAAGACCTTTACCTCACACGGTTTCAAAGGTTTCAAAAGACCGTGGCTATGATGGAGGACGACTACTTGCAGCCCTTTATGGATAGTGATCTTCTATTCAAGATGTGCGAGATATATGTGAGTGCCTTGAGAAGGGAGGAAGATAGATACACCTCAGTAACTCAGACTTCTATGGCTGCCACACTCAAGGAAAGACAATGCAACATGAAGAAGGCGAAGAACGAAGACATGGAGGAAGAGCTTGAGGCATCCTATGAAGAGATCATTGAAGGGATGGACACACATTCAGCTTGCAGCCATGGGACTGAGCTTGGGACACAGGGTACATCTGATTTTCCATTGAAGACATCATATAGACCTGCCCTAGTTGATGATCACTCACTCATGCGGAGAGAGAAGGCTAAGACCTACAAGGACGCCATTCAACATGATGTAAGGTCTGATTTTTGGAAATATAACAGCAGTCCTTTGCTTTCAAAATATCAAGACATGGCAGAGGTACAGTTCAGAATTAAGGCAAGCAAGTTTCACATAGAATCCCTTCTTGGATCTACAATTGTGAGAAGGCACATGGCAAAGGAAGAAGAGATGATTAAGGAGTTAAGAGACAGCTGGACAAGGTATGCTAACAGGTCTGATTTTCTGATGCATGGCAGCAGTCCTTTGTCCTCACATCACTATGTTATGACAGCCAAGAGGATCAGCCTTGAGGCATGTACTATCCATGAAGAGAATCAGGTTGGATCAGCTTTGGATGGAGGGTTTGCAATGGCAAAGAAGGTTGAGAAAGATGAAGGCACTATACAGAGGTATGACAGAAATTCTGATCTCCTGATTTGGAACAGCAGTCTGTGGTTCTTGTATGATCACATGTTGGCAGCCCATACACATGAGCATGAGCTGAAGAAGACATCTTCTATTATTGGCTTCCATGTTGGGGATAAGTATGAGGTCTTTCATGACATATGGCATATGAGGAAGGAGTCTTGGATGGTGGCTAAGCGAGTGGGACAGTCAAGTTTGAGGTATGACTCCGAGTTCCTTGATTGTTCACTTCATAAGGAGTTAGTGTCACATCTTATGAAGAGCCACTTGAAGACTCACTTCATGGGCTGGGATGACATCTTGAGTACACGAGTGTTGTGACTACCTATGTTGATGTGGTTTTTGATGGATCCTTGGTCCCTCATGAGGAGTTTGCTTGTGATGATCTACATCATATTGATGCCTCTTTGGTGGAGCACATAGCTGCTTTATTTCAGAGATTTGTGATGCATACCATGAAGACTTTTGCTTTTGCAAGGCATACTATGGAGGTGCAGCTGAACCATGACATAAGGTATGAGGAAATTGCTATGATGTTTGTCTTGGAATTGCTAATGCATATGTTTCAGCTGAGTGATGGCATAGAGATTGGAAGGGAACATGTAGAACTTGATATTCCAGCCTTAGTCCGTGAGGATACTTTCCATACTTTGATAGGAGATGGCTGTTCTACTTCGTGGTGCATAGATTTTTGGCAAACAAAAGCTGCTTGGGAGCTTGGTAGAGTTGTTAAGACTGTACTTAGTGGATCAGCCACTAATATGTGGGCTTCACCCGAAGACGGAGTCATAAGGGATGATTCTTGGATCATTCATGGAGGAGGTACAGAGTCGAGTGATACCATGGTACTTGATGCTGCCCTATGCTTGACACTTGCATTGGAGGAGTACACTTCAGAGGTATGGATGATTCTTGCACCGAGGTATGATATTGTTTCCATGGAGGAGTTAGGGTTTGTCATACAGTTGGCATGTGAACATTGGAGTTGGAGATATGCATGATGCCACTTACATCCTTGCCCTAGCACATGATATTGCCTTGCATACTCGGATGGTATGTCATGTCCCCATTTCCGGAGTGATCCACATCGAACAATGGTTTAGCCTACTCATCATTCCCGAAGGCTAATACCAATCTTGAGGGAATGAACTTGGTTTTTGGCTAACACATTGTTTTAGTTTTGCAGGATTAAGTCAAAGACCATTCCAGTTGTCTGTATTGATTCTGGCTAAATTGGCTAAGTCTGGGAGCCAAAATTGACTAAGGCATGACTCTTGGAGTCAGGGCGCACCTTCTTGCCTGTTCAATGTCAAATGTGCGCCTAGGATTGGACAAGCCAGAATGAAGGTCTTGATGACTCTGTTTGATGAAGTGAGCTCCTAGCAAGTTGTCAAGGTCAGATAAGTGATTTGAAGTGTTAGGCGCACTTGGGTGATCAAGTCACCTTGAAATTGCGCCTAGATTTAGATAGGCGCACTTTGCTATCTTCAATCACCCCAAATGCGCCCAGGTATAGAGAGGAAGGATTTCATCTACTAGACTTCAATTGATGCCATTGGGTCAACTTTGGAGATCAAACATGTTGAAATGAGGTCTAGGAAGCTAGGCGCTACCTCTTGCCAGTTCAACCTCTCAGATGCGCCTAGATTGAGACAACACTTAATGAGCACCTAAGTATGATTTGATCTTGTGTTGAAAGATTGATGATGCATTGGTGCAAGATGATCATCATTTGAAGAAATCTAAGTTCCGGAAAGGGTTTGAAGGCTATCAATCACCTCACTAAGCTTAGGCACACTTCACAAGCTTTCCTACCCATGAATTGCGCCTCATAAAGACAAGGTGCATTTTGACCCCCAGGACTTTTCCAAGGAAGCGCCTAAGTTCATTGGCATCTTTGGACCTTGTTTTGCACTTTGAAGGTGAAGGCGCACTTTGGAGGAATTTCTAACCCAAATTGGCGCCTAGGTATAGTCATCTCTCTGGAGCATTACAATGTGTTTGGAAATGAAGGGGGACATTTCATAAGTTGAGGAATTGATCATTGAAGACCTTGGAGTGTTTGAACTACTCTAAGGAAGAAGGCGCATTTCCATGGAGTTGCATACTCTAGATAGTGCCTAGTTCCATCAAGGCGTAATTCCATGTTCTACCACCTTCACTTTGGCGCCTATCATCAAGAAGAGGCATTGGGCATCCCTTGAACAATTGTGAGCATTTGAAGTTCATGAAATCACCAAGGAATGTTGGGCGCAATATGTCTCCTCAACAAGCTTGAATTTGCGCCTAGACAAGTTGGCGCCTATTCATGTTTTAACTTCCCTCTTAAAGCGCCTAACTTGGGAAAGGTCATCTTGATGCCGGACAAGTGTTTTGGTGTGTTTTGGAGGCTTCAAAGGACTTCATCTTGCTAGGCGCAGTTCTTGGCAACTACAACCTTCAACTGGCGCCTAGATCATGAAGAAGAACACTTGCAAGTGTGGGCGCACTTTCCTTATGCTGGAGCATCAAACTGGCACCTAGAAATCATAATGCATGAAGAAAGCACCTAGGATCCTATTGGTCAAATAGATGGTTTTGGGATCCGTGTCAAGTCATTGGATAAGGTTGCCAACTCAGAATGAGTCATCAGATGGAATATTCCCTTGGATATGCTTCTTGGGAAACGTGCCTTGGTTCCTCTTTGTGCATTGAAAAACATGACTTCATTGCCTTTGAAGAGCACTATAAAAAGAGGAGAGCACTCCTCATTTGAGAGCTTACATCTTTTGGCATTTTAACTTCTCTCTGTGAAGCTTTATGCTTGTTCTTGAGGCCTGCGAGTTTCAAGTAGTTGAGGTGATGCTCCCTCAATAGTGATAAGGTGATGCTCCCTTGTCAAGTTGTGAGGTGTTAACACATAGTTGACATCATTGTGCTCAATAGAGTTGATCAATTGTGGAATCATTGTAAACATCAAGGCTTCAAGGCCTTTCTTGTAATCAGTTGAATAAGATTGTATTTTCATTGCCATTGAGGGCATTATCCATTGTAATAAGACAGTTGTATTGATTTGAATCAGGTGGTAATACAAGTGCCCAACTTCAAGTTGATTCATACAAGTTGTTATCTTTGATGTATGTCATTGAGTTAGTTGAGTAGTTGATGAGTTAAGTGCAAGTAAATTTGTCTAAGGAAAAAATTTTAGTTAGATATAGTTGGGTATATTACAGTGGTATCAGAGCTTGGATCCTGCCAGCCTTTGCGTAATGCAAGAAGGTGATCAACAAAGTGATAGAACAAGAAGGTACATAGAAAGGAATCAAAGAAGGCAATATCAATGGACTAATCCATATCCTCAACAGGATACTCTTTTAGGAGCAATTGAAGCTAGACAAGCTGCTATGGGTGAAAGAAGTAGAAGTCCACCTGTCGATGGTGATCGTGAAGCAAGGGAGATGTTTAGAAACATTGCCGCTGGACAACAACAAACAGCACAAATATTGCAACAAGTCCTACAATTCCTTCAAAACATGAATCAAGGTGAAGTAGTTGGACAAGGTCGTAGAGATGATGCTAGACAAGATCGGCATGATGATGATGAAGCTGCTAGTGCAACAGGAAGAAGGGTTCATACTAGAACTCCAATAGTGGATAGGCCTTTAAGACCTACTTTCCTTCCAGAACACATCAATGATGCTGATGAAGAGTATGAAGGAGAACAGAATAACTTTGAAGATGAAGTTGCACTCTTTGTAGATCTCTATGCCAGATTACCAGAACGTGTTCAAGCAATGATGACTTTCAATGAATATTGCAGACAAAAGAGGGAAGATAGGGATAGGTGTGGTAGAGCTAGAGGCTTTCGTCCTAGAAGGGATGATGATACAAAGGAGTATAAAGAAGCCTTGAATCGAGTTCCTATTCCTACCTTTGATGGAAGTGGTAAGCTCAGTGCTAGAGCTTGGGTGAACAAGCTAGATACATACCTTTCTCTTAAGCCTTTGACAGAAAATAAGGTGATTCACTTTGCTACAATGCACCTTGAAGGGTTGGCTTATGAATGGTGGCATCATGGCCTAGTCTCTCAATATCATGATAGGATAGATTCTTATGATGAGTTTGTAACCAAGTTGATTCAAAGGTTTCATAGAGAAGACACTGAAGTGTACTATTGAGAACTAGCCCAACTCAAGCAAGAAGGAAGGGTTGTGCAATATGTAAATGAGTTTCAAAAGATAGCGGTGATGGTACCTGACATGACTGACTGAAGAATCACTATGTTGTTCATTGAGGGATTGAACAATCAAATTAAGCCATTGGTAAAGGTACAAAGGCCAGCAAACTTGGAAGAAGCAATTGACTTTGCTCTTGATCTTGACATTACTCCTGCCTATACATCTAAGAAGAAGTTTTACAAAGAAGTTAGTTCAACTCAAAGAAGACAGTCATTTCTGCCAAAGAAGTTTCAAGACATGACAGCTATTGAAAGAGATGAGCTCAGGAGAAAGAAGCTTTGTTTCTCATGCAAGCAACCTTGGGAACCAGGGCACAGGTGCCTTGGCCAAGGGTAAAGCTCATTTGATAGAAGTGTTATCAGGTGAAGAGAGTGAAGTAGAATCACAAAGCGAGGAAGAATCAATTCATGATGAAGAAGAAGGAACTGATCAAGTTACTCTTGATGTTGCTACAGCAGAAGTACAAGATAAAGTAACCATTGCAACACTTTCAGGAGTGCCTAAGTATCATGCTTTTCGTATAAAAGGAGTCATCAAAGGACAAAGAGTCACATGTCTAGTTGATAGTGGTGCTACTCATAACTTCATTGATGAAGGCTTAGCAACTAAGCGAGGTCTGACAGTTAAAGACTTTGAAGGTTTCAAGATAGCAGTCGCAGACGGATTCATTATGGATTGCACAAGCAGAGTGACCCAGCTGCAAATTCAAATGGGTGATTATACTTTACAGGATGATTTCTATGTAGTTGGACTTGGGCATATTGATGTAGTGCTTGGAGTACAATGGTTACATTCACTTGGAAGAATAGTTCAGGATTTTCAGAAGATGGAATTGGAATTCATGCATGACGGAAGAAAGATCAAGCTAAAATCATTATCTGATGGAAATCCCAAAGTTGTCACAGCCAAACGCATGGAAGCATTGATCAAACATAATGATATTGAACGGGCAGCACAAGTGTGTATCAAGGAGAATCATCTTCACTCTAATGAAGAACCTTATCATGTGGATATTCAGGCTATGATAGATAAGCATAGTAAGGTGTTTGGCAATATACCTCCAGGCAGACCTCCAAAGAGGGGTTTTGAACATGTGATTGAGTTGGAGGATGGGACCAAACCCATCAACATCGCACCTTACAGACATCCTAGACACTTTAAGATTGAGATTGAGAATACAATCAAAGATTTGCTGGAGATGGGACATATTAGACCTTCATCTAGTCCATTCGCATCATCAGTGGTGCTTGTGAAGAAGAAGGATGGAACAATGCATATGTGTATTGACTATCGCGCATTGAATCAAAAGACTATCAAGAATAGGTATCCAATACCTAGAATTGATGAGTTACTTGATGAATTGCACGGAGCTGTATTCTTCTCAAAGATTGATCTTTGATCAGGATATCATCAAATCCGTATTCGTGAAGAAGACATCCCAAAGACAGCTTTTAGATGTCACTACGGGCATTATGAATTCCTGGTAATGCCTTTTGGTCTAACTAATGCACCTGCTACATTCCAGTCTTGTATGAATCATGTTTTCAACAAGCAGTTGCGTATGTTTCTGTTAGTATTCTTTGATGATATTTTGATATATAGTAAAACATGGGAGGAACACCTCCAACATCTGGATGAAGTACTAGAAGTCATGGAATCACAATCATTGTATGCCAAAATGTCTAAGTGTGATTTTGGCATGAAGGAAATCCTGTACCTAGGGCATGTTATTGGAGCTAATGGGGTGAAAGTTTAGGAAGAAAAGATAGAAGCTATTCGTAACTGGCCAATACCCAAGAATGTATCTGAATTAAGGAGTTTCCTTGGCTTGTGTAGCTACTACAAAAGGTTTGTTAAGGGATTCTCACAGCTTTCTACACCCTTAACAAATCTAACAAAGAAAGGAGCTTTCGTTTGGTCGATAGAAGCTCAAGCAGCCTTTGAAAAATTGAAGGAGGTGATGAGTACAACACCAGTGCTGGCTCTGCCGGATTTCACTAAACCCTTTGTGTTGGAATGTGATGCTTCTGGAGAAGGCATTGGGACAGTATTGATGCAGGATCATCATCCAATTGTGTTTGAAAGTAGGAAGTTAAAGGACACAGAAAGGCTGTATTCGACATATGATAAAGAGATGCTGGCTATCATGCATGCTTTGGCTAAGTTTCGCCAGTATTTAGTTGGATCTAAGTTTGTGGTCAGGACCGATCACAATAGTTTGAAGTACTTCCTGGGGCAAAAGGATCTGAATGAAAGACAGCAGAAGTGGGTTACTAAGATACAGGCATATGATTTTGAAATTGAGTATGTGAAAGGCAAGAAGAATGTGGTGGCCGATGCCTTATCTAGGAAACCTGCCATTTGTGCCCTGAGTGAAGTTTCGGCTGATTGGAAGTCTCAGCTTCTAGTTAAATACTCCAAGCCAAAATTTGCTTGTGAAATCATGGATGGAATCATTCAGGATGATAGATACAAAGTGGTTGATGACATCATCTATTACAAGGATAGAATTTTTCTAACTCCTGAATCTGAGCTTAAAAGGCAAATTTTGAAAGCATATCATGATACTCCTCTTGCAAGACACCCTGGCTATTTCAAAACCTACAGACAAATCAAAGAACGATTCACTTCGAAGAGTCTGAAGGAAGAAGTTATTCAATATGTCAGGGAATGTTTGACTTGCCAGCAAAACAAATCAGAACATACTTTTCCGGCGGGATTACTCCAACCATTACCAATTCCAAAACATAAATGGGAGAGTATCTCAATGGATTTCATCACAGATCTTCCAAAGGTACAAGGAAGGGATTGTATTTATGTAGTTGTTGATAGGCTAACTAAGTATGCTCACTTCTTTGCGATTCCAGTTGAAACATCAGCATTGCAAGTAGCTGAGTTTTTCTTCCGAGAGGTCTTCAAACTACATGGCCTTCCTAAGACCATAGTTAGTGATCGGGATAGCAAGTTTATCAGTGTGTTCTGGAGAGAGCTATTTCGGTTAGCTGGAACTGACTTAACACCAAGCACAAGCTATCACCCTTAAACAAATGGGCAAACAGAAATAGTCAACAAGTGGCATGAGGGATATCTAAGGAATTATGTATCTGATCGTCAGCGTTCTTGGATAAAGTGGTTATGTAATGTCCCCTTTCTAGAGGAAACACTTAAACCTGAATCTACATTCAAAGTGATTCTCAAAGAGACATTAGAAATATTATAGATTAATAATTTTTGATGATAAGATCAAATAAGATCAATGATAATGTATTCACATCATTCCAAGGATTATTTATTTCCTAATTGTTACTTGCTATTGACAACTATTCTATAATACGTTCCATAATTCAATCATGCATATTTTCCTCATTACTCTTCCTCATAGAACTAGGCTTTACATGTATAGGGCGCGCTTAAACCATCTCTTGACCCAGCCTACGGGAAACTATGTCCCAACCTACGGGCCTTAATACGGATGGAATTACTCTGCCTCTCCCCACAATACCTAGCATTCCTTTAAGGATGAGGTATGAGGTAATCTGAGGTAATTACTCTGCCTCTCCCTAGCATCCTTGTCTAGGGCGCGTTAAACCCTCTCCAATCCATCGTGATGGAATTACCCCGCCTTTCCCTAACAAGACCGCCTCTCCTATAGTTATAGGAAATGGAAGTGATGGGATGGTTATGTTTTTCTTTTCATAATGTATATATATATTCATATATGTCTCAATCATGTTTCTTATTTAAGAATGTACTTTCAATCAACTATTTGTTCACATAGTATAGTTCTATTTTGCTATATAGTGGGTTTCACTATTTTCTAACATATAAGTTCATTTTCCTTAATTGAGTAATATCTGAACATACATTCAGATTTATACTATGAATTCACCTTATGTCACACATCTATGTTCTTATACGAATTTCTATATATAATATATATTACTTGACTTCTATTTAAATATAAAATATACATTATTCAACATACCTGTTCACTGCCTTGTTATCCCCTTATTCTTTCTGTTCCTTGATTCGCTGCTGATTGTTCTTTTCTTTTCATTCAATGATTGTTCCTATTTATTTCCTTTATTCCTTTCTGTTATGACTATCAAATGATGGCTGATTCCATTAATGCATATGATCTTCTTTAAACTGATCCGATATCTCCCTATATCTATGTATTCCCCTCAGATGCAATTCGATGATATTATTCCATGATGAGATGATTTCCCCTTTTGTCATCCACCAATCAAGTCTAAGTTTTGAAGAAGTGTGTATAGCCATCGGTCATGATCTTTCAAGACGTGACTGTTCTTCCCGTAATTAGCAGCGATTCCTTGATGTTACGTATCTGCCTTATTATGAGATATGCTCCTTCGCCACCCTTATAACTATTCTCAAATAATATTAATCACTTTTCAATGGTTAGCATTAGTATATAAATCAGTAGGGAATTAGTTCGCTGTTGAATAGTCTTACGGTGCTGCCTTTATTCGCAGCTTATATGTAAGTTTTATCTTTATTAGAAAGTGATCGCTGATTTATGAAATCATAAGTATATTTATGATATTTAATAATAGTAAGATATTTATTATTACACAATAATATATATTATGATAATAATAAATTATAAATATTTATAATCCTATTTTGATATTATATTAATTAATATTTATTTTTATATTGATAATTATATTAATAATAATACTTGTATTTATATCAATAATATTTAATATCATAAAAATATTTAATTATTAATATTTATATTTATATTAATAATTATATTATTTATGTTCAATAATATATATTATATATTATATTTGTATTTATATAATTAAGTTTTGATTTGGATGAATGTAATCGATTCGATTACAAGTCTTCGATGTGGGGACATGACAGGTTACATCTAGGCGAATACTGCTACAATACCACTTTCCACATGTCAATTGGCATGTCTCCCTTTCATGCATTGTATGGATATGATGCAGTTTCATTTGTTGATCTGGCACTTGATGATAGTCGAGCTCCTAGAGCAAAGGAATTGATGCAGGACACGCAAGACATCTTGCAAGTGCTTAAGGAGAATTTGCAACGGGCTCAAAATCAACAAAAGTTATATGTCGATAAACACCACGTTGAAAGAACATTTGAAGTTGGTGACATGGTGTTTCTCCGCCTTCAGCCATACAGGCAGAGTACTTTGAAGAAGTCAGGTACAGAAAAATTGAAACCTAGGTTCTATGGACCCTACAAGGTGTTGAAAAGAGTAGGAGAAGTGGCATATGAACTTGATCTGCCAGCTGGAAGCCGCATTCATAATGTATTTCATGTGTCATGTCTCAAAAAGGCACTAGGACAACATGTGGTTTCATCTGATGAACTTCCACCACTGGATGAAGAAGGAATGCTTGCACTTGAACCTGAGAGTATGGTGGATATGAGGGAGAAGAAACTGCGCAACCGGAGCATAAGGGAATATATGGTGAAGTGGAAAGGGTTGCCGATGGACGATGCTACTTGGAAAGGAGAGAAGATACTTGAGCGTCCTAACCTTCAATTGCTTGAGGACAAGCAATCCCGGGAAGGGGAGACTGTCATGTCCCCATTTCCGGAGTGATCCACATCGAACAATGGTTTAGCCTACTCATCATTCCCATAAGCTAATACCAATCTTGAGGGAATAAACTTGGTTTTTGGCTAACATATTGTTTTAGTTTTGCAGGATTAAGTCAAAGACCATTCCAATTGTCTATATTGATTCTAGCTAAATTGGCTAAGTCTGGAAGCCAAAATTGACTAAGGCATGACTCTTGGAGTCAGGGCGCACCTTCTTGCCCGTTCAATGTCAAATGTGCGCCTAGGATTGGACAAGCCAGAATGAAGATCTTGATGACTCTGTTTAATGAAGTGAGCTCCTAGCAAGTTGTCAAGGTCAGATAAGTGATTTGAAGCGTTAGGCGAACTTGGGCGATCAAGTCACATTGAAATTGCGCCTAGATTTAGATAGGCGCACTTGCGCGATCAAGTCACCTTGAAATTGCGCCTAGATTTAGATGGGCGCACTTTGCTATCTTTAGTCACCCCAAATGCGCCCAGGTATAGAGAGGAAGGATTTCATCTACTAGACTTCAATTGATGCCATTGGGTCAACTTTGAAGATCAAACATGTTGAATGAGGTCTAGGAAGCTAGGCGCTACCTCTTGCCAGTTCAACCTCTCAGATGCGCCTAGATTGAGAGGACACTTAATGAGCGCCTAAGTATGATTTGATCTTGTGTTGAAAGATTGATGATGCATTGGTGCAAGATGATCATCATTTGAAGAAATCTAAGTTCCAGAAAGGGTTTGAAGGCTATCAATCACCTCACTAAGCTTAGGCGCACTTCACAAGCTTTCCTACCCATGAATTGTGCCTCATAAAGACAAGGTGCATTTTGACCCCCAGGACTTTTCCAAGGAAGCGCCTAAGTTCATTGGCATCTTTGGACCTTGTTTTGCACTTTGAAGGTGAAGGCGCACTTTGGAGGAATTTCTAACCCAAATTGGCGCCTAGGTATAGTCATCTCTCTGGAGCATTACAATGTGTTTGGAAATGAAGGCAGACATTTCATAAGTTGAGGAATTGATCATTGAAGACCTTGGAGTGTTTGAACTACTCTAAGGAAGAAGGCGCATTTCCATGGAGTTGCATACTCTAGATAGCGCCTAGTTCCATCAAGGCACAATTCCATGTTCTACCAGCTTCACTTTGGCGCCTATCATCAAGAAGGGGCATTGGGCATCCCTTGAACAATTGTGAGCATTTGAAGTTCATGACATCACCAAGGAATGTTGGGCGCAATATGTCTCCTCAACAAGCTTGAGTTTGCACCTAGACAAGTTGGCGCCTATTCATGTTTTAACTTCCCTCTTGAAGCGCCTAACTTGGGAAAGGTTATCTTGATGCCGGACAAGTGTTTTGGTGTGTTTTGGAGGCTTCAAAGGACTTCATCTTGCTAGGCGCACTTCTTGGCAACTACAACCTTCAACTGGTGCCTAGATCATGAAGAACACTTGCAAGTGTGGGCGCACTTTCCTTATGCTGGAGCATCAAACTAGCACCTAGAAATCATAATGCATGAAGAAAGCGCCTAGGATCCTATTGGTCAAATAGATGGTTTTGGGATCCGTGTCAAGTCATTGGATAAGGTTGCCAACTCAGAATGAGTCATCAGATGGAATATTCCCTTGGATATGCTTCTTGGGAAACATGTCTTGGTTCCTCTTTGTGCATTGAAAAACGTGCCTTTATTGCCTTTGAAGAGCACTATAAAAAGAGGAGAGCACTCCTCATTTGAGAGCTTACATCTTTTGGCATTTGAACTTCTCTCTGTGAAGCTTTATGCTTGTTCTTGAGGCCTGCAAGTTTCAAGTAGTTGAGGTGATGCTCCCTTGTCAAGTTGTGAGGTGTTAACACAAAGTTGACATCATTGTGCTCAATAGAGTTGATCAATTGTGGAATCATTGTAAACATCAAGGCTTCAAGGCCTTTCTTGTAATCAATTGAATAAGATTGTATTTTCATAGCCATTGAAGGCATTATCCATTGTAATAAGACAGTTGTATTGATTTGAATCAGGTGGTAATACAAGTGCCCAACTTCAAGTTGATTCATACAAGTTGTTATCTTTGATGTATGTCATTGAGTTAGTTGAGTAGTTGATGAGTTAAGTGCAAGTAAATTTGTCTAAGGAAAAAATTTTAGTTAGATATAGTTTGGTATATTACATGGTAGATGCTATTGCATGGTGTATGGATTCCATATTGATAACACTTGTTTGGGCGTTGTGTCACTTCTTCACTACTGGAGGATGGCATTTGAATGACACCTTATGATTCTATGCCATTGGAGGGATTGTTGCGAGCCATTTGGAGATTGTTTTCAGACTGAAGCTAGCTGCCTTGATTCACACCAGCCACCTTGGAGGAGCTGATCTGCACTTTTGGGCACATGTGTTGAGGATTTGGCACATTGATGAGAGGCCGATTGATGGTTGGATTGATGATAATGTTGTGAGGTGTCTTCTTCTCTTCATGTTTGACGGGTGCAGCAACAGGATGATTTGGGACCCAGGAGGAGACATGATGGATACATCATCGCATTGGAATGTTGATGAGTTGTCCCACATTTCCAATGAGCATATCAGAGTGGCACAACGGAGCTTTGGAGACTTGTGGATATGCTTCAAGGCACACATCTTTCATCACATGCTCTTCAAGACTCCGAGTTGGACCTGCCATTGTATCTCCGAAGGTGGCATGATGGGAGCATTGAAGGTCATGATGTTTGTGGTTGCAAGCATTCTGGGAGGATGCAACCACCAAGAGGAGTTTGTATGGTCGCCGGGCATGCGAGCAAATGGAGATACATGTCATTTGACACTATCTCATAGCATACACACTTGCCATTGCTTGAGGACAAGCAATTCCGAGAAGGGAGGATTTGTAATATCCCTTTTTTCGGAATGGTCACCATCGGGAGATTGTTGCACTTTCCTAGCAGACTTCAAGGTATCGGGAGAGGTTGGACTCCACCGAAGATGTCATTCCTTCACTTTTGGATGCCTTCACCTAATTAATTGGCCTTGGGCGAATCACTTCTGGCATGATGATCATGGACACATGACCACCTTACATGGATTGAGACATTTCTAATAATTAATTAATTATTATTATTGGGCGCTTGAGGGAAATAGTTGGAGAAAATAAGATAATAATTAATTAATACTTCTTGGTACCTTTCCTTAGACAAATGAGACAACCCTGTCAAGGTCGGCCCTAGAAAGTAGGTGCCTAGGTTGTGATGAGGTCGGCCCTAGGGAATTGTGCCTAGGTCAGCCATAAACAGGAGGAAATAAACCAGGTCGGCCAGCATGAAGGGAGAAGGAAAAATGTGTATAAATATCAAATGGATTTGAGGCATTTGGGCATCATCGAATCATTCTTTCACTACATCTTGGAGAGCAATCTCAAACGGAGCTTGGGACGAAAACCTCAAGTCTTCTAAGGGAAGTTGGACGAAAACCTAGCTTCTCATTGTGAGGGTTTCGTGACAGGAATCCATTTGGGCATTCAACCTTCATCAAGAAGATTTTGTAGCAGATTTCAAGACATTCATAAGAGCAGATTCATCCTCCATATTGGGCGCATCATCGTGAGGGAGTGGCGAATTGGTTTAGAGCAGATTTGTATTGGATTTCAGGCTTGCTAGGGTTTACCATTCGCTGCCCTGCTACAGAAGACTTCCGCCCTGCTGAAAGAGGTATTTATGAGGCTAAAACATGTCTTGGAATGAGAGCGACTAGGCCCTAAATGTGGCGTTTCCCTTGATATATCAATTGGATCTTGTTTTGTGTATTGATTGGCATATTTGTTATCATTTCCAATATAATAATCAGACACATATTCAGACTGATACAGCAGATTACATACTTGTCATTTCATGGTTCTATCTTTATGTTTACATATGATTCTATGTTCTATTTGTCCTCCTTGATGAAGCGAGTCTCTTGAGCATTATTTTATGTTGATAAATGTAATGTCCCCATTTTTGTGCCTTCCTAAGTATCAGTTATTTTCAAAGGTTAGCCTATTATCATTGGTTCCCTGTAGGCTAATGTGGTGATTAGGGGGCCCTTTGAGGGTGATTCAGGGTTATTCAGCTGACCCTTTGGGTGTATATTTCAGTACTCTTCTTCTCAGTGCATCGGTGTATTTGTGGTTTGCCTTCTAGAGGTCTTTCAGGCTCATTTTATACACTTACTATTTTTAGTAAGTCACTTGGACGTTTGGGTCCATACTATTTATGGAAAGTCATCTGGATGGTCAGAAGGCACCACGATTATATCCGGGAAGTTGGCAGGATCAGTTGTTGGTTTGATATTTGGCATTTAATGGAGTTTAATGATTTAATTTAATTAATTGAGTCTAATCTAGCATTGACTTTGATATAATTAATTAAATTAAATATCTTTATGATTAAAGGGGCTATAAGGGGTCAAGTGTGCATTTAATATATTAATGTCATAAAATATTCAATTATTATGCCAAATGGGGTGCCGACATATGGAGGTATAAGGCGATTAAGTGACTTTATAATGATGTCGATGACAAATTATAAAGTAAGGTCACTTTTGAGGGGAAAAGTAAATTAAAAGAGAAATATAAAAGGAGGAAAAAGTGCAATAAGGATTCATTCTAGATATGTTATTTTGAAAGAAACTTGTCCTTGAGAAGCTTGAGAGCTTTGGCTTGCAGGTTCAGTAAACCATGGGACGAAAATCCAGATCAGCCCACTTGGTGAATTCATCTCAGGATTCACAATTGCATTAAATTGTTCAGTATTTGTGGAGATTCAGAGCCATATCTTTGTAGATTTCAGAATATTGGTTGCATGAGGGTTTCTTTGCAATTTGTGTGATTTCAAAATATTGATTGCAAGAGGGTTCATTTCCAGCGATTCCTCCTCTCTTCACAACAGTGATTCTGGTGTATTCGCGCACTCATTCTTGGCTAAGTTTTCTTGTGGGACGGCTCTCTTCATAGAAGTGCTTCATCTATTCTTCTTGGAGTCATTCCCTATGCAGATAGGCCTCTTTCATGTTGCTTATATCATCCATATTTCACAAGGATTTTGAAGATATATGTATTTGATTTCCAAGTATATGTTGCATGTTGGATTTATGCCAGTATATGATTTGTAATAGCAGCATATGTGTCTTGTAAACAGCCAGAAACTCATATCAAAATAATATCATTGGCTTTAATAGATTTTCTTATGTATCGGTCCATTTCCTTGGAAAGCTCTATCGTTTTTATTGCATGTTTGCATGTTGCAATATTACATTATGATGAAACGAAACATCAGTAAAAACTAAAACCCAGATCAGATTTGAAGCATTTTCCTAGTCCGGGATATTTCAATAAATATAAGTTTGGTGCATAAATACATTGTTTGCAAGTCTGATTTTTAACAAGCTAGGGTTAGGGCAGACTGTTAAAGTGCAGAAACTCAAAAATTGAAGGTATAATTGACAAATTATTTGGAACACCCGGAAAAACCAAAAATGTCATATTTTTGTCCATTTGGGACATTACAATTGGCAAAACCAACTGCGCTTTAAATTTGCAACTCAAGAGGTTAGCTTTCACTTCCACTCCCTTTCCATATCTATGGGTTGCTCAATCACAGCTCTTAACAAGCCAATGTTTATTGGGTTATCTACAACTAGGCTAACCAGAAGCACAGGCAACAACCCAACCCACTTCAGCCTAAACAACCTTAACAGTAGAGCCTTTGGCTCGAATTTTCTGTTGTTTTTCCAGCTTGCTTCAGCCTGTCCTCAACAAGTCACATGTGTTAGTTTTCCAGGCACACAAGCACATTACACATGGCACTCATTGGTCATCTCATTATGATCATTCCTTTAAGGTTGATACCCCATCTACATCAGGCTCAATTTGGGAGAGCCATTAATTTTTTTTAGTCTTTTGAGCCCCCAAGCCCTTGCATTGGTGGTGGTGTGATATGCCTTGCCTAAGGCTCCATTCCCTGCATAGCCTTTTGGACATCCAAGCCCTTGCACTGTTGGTGATGTGAAGTGCTTTGCCTCTAAGACTCCATCACCTCACTTTTTTTTTGGGTGCCAAGGCCCTTGCACTAGTTGGTATGAGGTGCTTTTTGCCTAAGGTTCCACCTCCCCCCTTAGTCTTTCAAGAGCCAAGGCTCTCACACTATGGAGTGAGATGCTTTGCCCCTATGACTCCACCACCCTACTCTACCCTTTAGGTGTCATAGCCATCACAATCATGATGATTTGAGGCACACTGTCCATGGTCCCCAAGGCTACTATCTACACTAAGGTTTCTTATTCTCCACAATTTTGGGGTAGGATGCCCTTTCCTTGGCCTCCCATTGGTCAGTGTCTCTTATACCCTCTTCGGAACTCCTCTTTTGGATCTTTCAACTCTATCTACTTGCTTTGAGCTTGAGGCCAATCGAGGCCCTATTGCCTCTTCTACTATCCTCTTTGGTTCCCACAAAGAAGTAGTTGCCCTTAGTAATTGCTTTCAATTTACCCCCTCTACTTCATGGATCAAAGGCTTAGGGGCATTCAACACCTTATCTTTTGATGTTGCCCTCTCATCCTCACCTTGGAAGCCTTTCTTTGAAACCACATTCCTTATGTCTCTATCTATCCACTGGGTGTGAGTCCCACACAGTCAGTCTTAAGATTTTTGACAGTGATATCCATAAATCATTAAGTCTTTTACCTTGGTTCTCATAAGATATTATATATTGGTTCTCAATACTCAAGGGTATCTACCTTGCTTCTACCATATATGAGGTCTATTTGGATGCCTATAAAAGAAGGCAATTTGGAGGTCATTCCAGCATTCATTCAATTCATTTTTCATTTGGAGATTTATCTCTTTGGCTGCATTTTTAGTTCAGGATATTCCAAGGACAAAAACCCTTAGGAATATTTGGTGGGTTGGACGAAAACCTAACTCATCTTGGAGGTGAACTCATACGGAGTTCAAACTTGCACTTCATTGGAGATTTTGAAGAGTTCTTGAGCTTTCACGCCATATTCATTGGAGCAGATTTGAGCGCCTATTTTGGAGGGAATTCGAAAGAGATTGACTAGGGTTTTTGCCCTAAATTGAGCGCCACTTCCCAAGGAGGGCGACTTCATCATTTTGGAGCACCAAGCCCTAAGAACACACCATGGAGGATTCGCCCATCTAGGGTTTGATGTTTGAAGACATTTTTGCATATTTATGGTATGTATAAACCTAATTTAGGTCAGACTTGTATGAGCAGATGTAATGTCCCCTTTTTGAGCTAGACTTCTGTTTGGGTTGAGCTTGGACTTTGAAGGATGGAAAACTATAATGTTGGCTCAATTCTTGTTTTATTTGGATTTTGGCTAAGTGTTATTTTATGATATTTTTCATAAAGCCAAAATATTGACATTTTCCAAGACAAAGATGGGAAAAATAAACGTTGGTCAAATTGAAGATGGAAAAGGTGAAAAGATGGAAAATGCAATCTCTAATTGTATTTTTATTTATCTATTATTTTATTATTTTTCCCAATGCCAAAATAGAGAAGGAAAAATAAAAATAATAAAATATTATTATTTTTATTAGATGAGCCCAAAATTGCCGCCCAAGGGAAGATCTTAAAAAATAATAAAATGTATTATTTTTATTTGTGTGGAAATCGGCACCCAAAAGGAGAAAAGGAAAAATTAATAAAAAAATTGCATTATTTGCCCAAGGAAAATCGGCGCTTGGAGGAGGAAAAAATAAATAAAATAATAATATTTTATTTGTTTTTTTTTAAATGACAGTGGTTGTGAGATACAATTCATTTAAAATTGTCAAATTGAAAGTTGCATTTGATTGGTGGATTTGAAGTTTTTCATTATTTGGCAAAATTGGACACCTAGGAGGAGAAGAGGATAAATAGAGGCATTTGGCTTCATTTTGGAACTATTGATCATTTGGCAAATTTTGTTTATGAGAGTTCTCTCTTGGCTGGAATTGCATTTCAGTTTGCTCAAGGTGGTGTTCCCTTGGCATTTGTGGTTTGGTGATGCTCCCATTCCACCATGATGGAATGAATTCATATAGAGTTCATCATGGAGCTTGAATTGTGAGTTTTCATGGAGTTTATTATGCAGATTTGGCTAGTACATGGAGCTAATTTCATCATTGGTTGATATTAGAAGGTTCTTGGTTGGATCGCTTGGCTTATAGAAGGGTTTTTAATCATTTCCAGCCATCTTCTACATTCTGATTTTCTGTAACAGCAGGCACAACGAGGTTTATTTTTTCAGATCTAAGTGATATTGATCACCTTTTGAAGGGTTTGAACATCATGGAGACCTCTAAACCCTAGGCGCTTTCATCCTAGGGCTAGCCGATTGCATTTGGAGCTATATTTTGGCATATTTTGGATGATTTTCAAAATGAGGGTTTCATATCAGCAGGTTACAGGTTCATATCAGACTTTATTTGGCTTGGCATTCATCATCAGCTAGTTGGCATTTGTTGTGACTTCATTGGAGATCATTTGTACATGCATTGGGTCACATTTGGGCCCAATTATCAGTTATATACTTGTCTGATTTTTATATCAGACCATCTACTTTTGTAATCAGCCAACTCTTATTGAATAAAGAAGTTTGTTTCTCCATCCGGGTATGTTTTTTCATGATTGGTATTGATGTTATAATGTGTTAGTAAGCTGATTATTGCATTTTCAGTCATCACTTGGTGTTAGTTTATTGTTATATTTCTATCTTTTCATCTACACAACATTGCAAACACATTGGCACAAAAATATCTTGAAAACCCTAAGGCAATTGGAAGGAAAACAAATCAGAAAATTTCAGACCAGCAAGGAAAAAATTATGTTAAGTTAAGACAAGGTCTTTACAGTGGTATCAGAGCCTAGATCTTGCCAGCCTTTGGGTTATGCAGCCACCGGAAGTTGGTCCACACAAGTATCAGTACCATAGAAGGAGAACAGGTCAACAAGGAGAAAATCCAACTGTAGGTACACAACCAAACATGGAGAGAGGTAGAAGTGGAAGTCCAGGAAGGGATAACCAGCCCGACTTGGATAATGTAATGTCCCCATTTGGCATTTAGCCAAGTTTGTGATCAATAGCCTATTCCCTTGAGCTTCTGTAGGCTATCTGGGTTGGTTAGGGAACTCTATCTGTTTTGAAGAGCACAGGTTCAGTTAATTGTGATGTTTTTCCTTGGCATTGAGCTCAATGGATGTTCAGGTTTACAAAAATGCTTTCAGATGTTTAATTGGGTTCATGGATTGCTCTCCAAGATTCTTAGAGAAGCCGTCTATTTATAGTAAGTCACCCAGATGACATCGTTCTTCATCCCAAACATCATAGAAGGCAATGGTATGATTTATTTTGCAGTTCGCCTTAAGTTTGGGATTTTCCACAAAGTCGGGTGATTTAATGAGCTATTTAATTATTATTTTCACTTAAGTCTCCTAAGGGTGAAAATAAATAAGAAGCACCTAAGTGTTATAGCTCATTGGAAAGGTAATTAAGTGTTTAAATGATAGACACTTAAAAAGGGGGCCTCACACATGATATATTATTACTATTTCAAAAAAGGTCTTTTGGAGAGGAGAAATATGAAGAGTTAAAAGGAAAATAATAATATATTCCTCTCAAAAAGTTATAAAAGGGGAATAAGAGCTCATTTGAAGGGTGATACTTTTGGTTTTGATATTGTTACTCTGCCAGATTGAACCTACGAGTTCTTTCATCTTCCTTCTTGAGGACGGAAACCCTCTTGAAGATGATCAATTTCGGTGGTGAGATATCCACCCTAGCTGGTAATGGTGGTTTCATTTAGAAATCACATTGAGCTGAATGGTTTTTGATGTGATCTAAGTTTTTGGTGTTTTGGAAGTGATGTTAAATCATTGGTTGAGATTTTTATGTGTTTGGTGAAGATTTGATGAGTATGATGCAGATTATGCTCTCCAGGCTGTACATGAGCAACTTAGGCGTGGAAATTGTGCTAAGAATGATTATGTTTTCATTGCAGATCTTTCATGATAATTTTCTTCTTGCTTGGGCGTCCACATTCATCCAAATTTTGATGAATTTAATGGCAGATTAATAATGTTATGGCAGGCCATACCATTCTAGCTTGGTCGTACCATATATGAGGGTATCAAATATTTCTTTGCATATTATGTTTGAGTTATTTTGTGAATTGTAGCTCCTTATTCAAGCGCTCAAACTGATCTGATATTTGCTCCTAGTAACTATTATATGTAGATTTCTCTATGTTGAGGCCGTAGCCTTCAGGAGTGTCGTACAGGGTGCATGAATTGATTTTAATTTGTTGAAGCTTCTTTAACAACAAAGTTTGGTTAACTGTTGGTTATGATTGTCTAGTTTGGAGCATTTCCTCAGGTTTATTTTAAGCATTATAGATGCACTTTTCTGGTTATCATAACTTGATGTACCATACCAAACCATACCAGCAAGGGTCTGATCAGCAGCAGTCAAATACTGTTTGCAGCCATATAAGAGGAGATTGTCATTGTTGAACTGTTGAGAAGAAGTTATTTGCTGTGATAGGGTATTGCTATCCAAGTTGGAAAGTGATCTTTTTGGAGGGTGTTATTGCATGATTTTCTAAGTTTGATAGATGGGTTTTGGGTCTGAAAAGGAGCTTCAATGCTGATATGATGATTGCAGATTATAGAACAGTCAAAGTAGTGCTTTGAAGACTCAAATTTGAGGACATTCTTCTATATTCTTCTTATTGGTGCATTTTTTATGGATTCTAGGGTTCTCATGCTTGCTAAATTCATGATTCTATTTGGATTTGCTCTCTAACTATGGCAGCTATGAAACATTTGTAAAATCAGGGGTAGTGATTAGTGTATATTTGATTTCATGGCATTATGATCTTTGCTTTGCAAACACATATTGTAACCCCTAGATGGTTCAACCGCCAGTGAGGAGGAATTATATTGTTTATCTTTCTTTATCTCCCACTGAATAAATGGATGAACATTATTTCTCTTTCTTTCATCACCCACTGAATAAGTGGAATATCCCCACTGCATAAGTGGATGCCTGCTATATAGCGGATGATTGTATTTAGTTTCATTTGCAAGCTTTGATAAACCAAAACACTATATGCTCTCACCTCGCCCATTTGGGAACTTGGTGATCAGAAAGTGTGGAGGTAATCTATTAGTTGCAAAACATCGTTGTGCTAACCCTACTGTGATATTATTGTACAATTTGAAAAAAATTGGGGTAGCTTATTACAGATAATTTCTTGCAAGCTTTTGGTCAACAACAGCAGCATATATTTCAGCAGTTTCAGGACCTTATGATTACAACCATTGACTGATTGAGGGTGGATCATTCACGCTCAAGGAGATCAAGGAGTGTGAGTAGTGGACGGCATAGCGTTGCTAGTAGAGAGCCTATACATGCAGGTAGAGCTACTACACATTCAGGTAGAGCAGCCATCACAGATTCAAATAGACCACTTTGTCCTAAGTTTGTACCTATAGCAGCAAAACAATCATCCGAAAAAGAGGAAGAAGTTACAAATCTCACCGATGATATTATGGTTGCATATGATGAGTATCGCATACTTTCAGCTGAGGTTAGGACAGCCCTTAATCTAAATCAATTCATGAGTGAAAGGAGGGAATTGAAGAAGAGCCAAAAGGTAGCAAAACCTAAAAAGAAAAACAAAGATTTCAAAGATGCATTGAACAAAGTTCCTTTACCCAACTTTGATGGCAGCGGTAAGATGAGTGTTAGAGCATGGATACATAAGCTTGATACTTTTCTTACACTCAAGCCAATGAGTGAAGAAAAGGCTATTCAGTTTGCTACTATGCATTTGGAGGGCTTAGCCTATGATTGGTGGCATCATGGACTTGTTTCACAGCGGCATGATATGATCACTTCATATGATGAGTTTACACGTAAGCTCATTAATAGGTTTGACAGGAAGGATGTGGAAGTCTACTACAGGGAATTGGCACAATTGAAACAGGTTGGTAGAGTGGACTCTTACATCAATGAGTTCCAAAAGATTGCAGTCGTGGTTCCAAAAATGCCTGAGAAAAGAGTTACAATGTTGTTTGTAGAGGGTTTGAATGATAGGATAAGAGGATTGGTGAAGGTACATAAGCCTAAGACTTTGGATGATGCTATTGAGCTTGCACTTGACTTGGACACCTATCCCCCATCATTTCAAAATCAAAAGAAGAACGTGAATGAAAATTCAAATCAACAATCCCAAGAGTAGCCCACTCGTAAAAAGAACGAAAAAGCTACATCAAAGATGGATTTTGAAGAAAGAAATGAACTACGAAGGGAAAAGTTGTGTTTCAATTGTAAAGAACTGTGGAAAATTGGTCATAGGTGCCTTGGCAAAGGCAAGGTGCATTACATAGAGGTAATTGATGAGGTGGATGATGATACTAGTTCAGAAAATTATCATGAACAGCCAACACTACAACTAGTAAATGATGGTAACAAAAGTTCTAGGATTTCTTATCTTTCAGGGGCTTCAAGATATAATCCATTCATCTTTGAGGGCACATTGTTTGGTTGCAAAGTTATGGCACTTCTTGATAGTGGAGCTACACATAACTACATTGATGAGGGTTTGGTAAAGAAAAGAGGTTTGCATTGTGATGACTTTGAGGGCTTTGATGTGACTATAGCAGGTGGACTCACTATTCTTTGCAAAAAGAAGGTGAACAAGCTTAACATTCTATTTGGTGAGTATACACTTTGTGATGACTTTTATGTACTTGACTTGAAGGACAATGAGATTGTGCTTGGCATGCAATGGCTACATTCACTACAAAGGGTCATCCAAGATCTACAAGCTATGGAGTTGAGTTTCCCACATGACGGGAAACAAATTGTTATGAGAGCACTCAAGTACACTTTGCCTCATCAAATAGCAAGCCAAATCTATGATAATTATGGACCATGAATTGTCTCATGAAGACATATGTGATTCACATAGAGAGACACATATTGGATCAGCCTTTGATGGAGAGTATTTGAGGTTTGAGATGGACAACAACACTATAGAATGGCATGAGATCATTCCTGATTTGTTTGAGGACAGCAACACTTTATCCCATCATTCTCATGAGATAGCAGCCCCTATTCATGAGGAAGTTAGTGTTGTTATATCTCCTATTGAAGGCATTCAAGTTAAACATGAAGATGTTATGGAGATTGCTAATAATGATATGAACACATGGATAGATGAAGATGACGGGAAATCAGATTTGCATGATACATTAGTCCCCATTGGAGAGATAGATCAGCCTACTCTTGCGAAAACACAACATTCTTTTGATGATGCCTTCTTATTGGATGTGTTTGGGACAGTTTGGTATAGTGGAAATGTCTATATTCTTGTTGAGAATAGGTCTAATGATGGTCTCCAATCATCATACATTATGGATGGCACTTTTTGTATCATTTTAGATGATATTTTCAATTTGTATGTCGCTGTTCTAATATATGACAGCGAGATAACCGGGTTGGATACATTCTCATTTGCACTTGTGTTTGACATCCATCATTTGTTCATGCTACACTTCCATGCTAGAGGGATTTTCAGCTTGGTTGGCTCATTGTTTGACATCGACATCTTCATTATTGGCTTGATTGATTGCATCTTGATATGGATTTGTCACTACAGCCATTGGGGATGGAGTAATGGTGAGTTTGCATCAGTTTACGACAGCAGAAGCAGTCCCAGGATCTTTTACAACAGCATCTTTGAGGAGATATATGTGAGTATGTATGGAGAGCCTAGATGGATTTGGGATCCTGGTATTGACTGGTACTTGCGATTGCTTGGGGCAAGCAATCTTGAGGTGGGAGGACTTGTAATGTCCCATTTTTGAGCTAGACGTGTGTTTTGGTTGAGCTTGGACTTTGAAGGATGGAAAACTATAATGTTGGCTCAATACTTGTTTTATTTGGATTTTGGCTAAGTGTTATTTTATGATATTTTTCATAAAGCCAAAATATTGACATTTTCCAAACCAAGGATGGGAAAAATAAACGTTGGTCAAATTGAAGATGGAAAAGGTGAAAAGATGGAAAATGCAATCTTTAATTGCATTTTTATTTATCTATTATGTTATTATTTTCCCAATGCCGAAATAGAGAAGGAAAAATAAAAATAATAAAATATTATTATTTTTATAAGATGAGCCCAAACCGCCCAGGGGAAAATATTAAAAAATAATAAAATATATTATTTTTATTTGTGTGGAAATCGGCACCCAAAAGGAGAAAAGGAAAAATTAATAAAAAATTGCATTATTTGCCCAAGGAAAATCGGCGCTTGGAGGAGGAAAAAATAAATAAAATAATATTATTTTATTTGGTTTTTTTTAAATGATGGTGGTTGTGAGATGCAATTCATTTAAAATTGTCAAATTGAAAGTTGCATTTGATTGTGGATTTGAATTTTTTCATTATTTGGCAAAATTGGATGCAAGGATAAATAGAGGCATTTGGCTTCATCTTGGAACTATTGATCATTTGGCAAATTTTGCTTTTGAGAGTTCTCTCTTGGCTGCAATTGCATTTCAGTTTGCTTGTAATGTCCCCTTCTAGACACATGGTTAGTCCATCATGGAGTTCCCGTGGGCTAGCAGTTTGGTTAGGGAACTGTGGTTAGTTTAACCTTGGAGGTCTTTGTCGGTGATGAAGTTGTGGTTCACATTTAGTAGATCCAGTTGGCACCTTCATGGTTGGCTCAGTGGGCTCTTGGTCATTACTTACTATTTTTAGTAAGTTTGGGTTTTGTGTCGGTTCGAGATTTTCAAAGTTGGATCAAATGCGTTTCGTCGAGACCTTTCCGGCGAGCTAAAGATCATTGTTTTCTGACACCATCTTCATATTTATTTTAAAGTCCGAAGATTTATTAATGTTATATTAATATGGACTTTATTATAATTTGCAGCAAATGTGACTTTATGAAAGGAAATTATTTTAAAGGGTCACTTAATGTCTTGAGCACACATCTCAAGGGAATAATAAAGTGTTTTAAAATGATATATTTCCCTCATGTTTTATTCCATATGCAAGAGGATTTTAGAGACTTCCAGTTGGAAAAGTATAAAAGGAGGAAAAGTGCTCTCATTTAGATATGCTTGGATTATTATTTTCTTCTCTTTGAGATTTCCTTTGCTAAGGTTTTGGAGCTTTGGTTCTAGGGTTTGAAGGGATTCGAACCAGAGGCTCTTGGAGACAAAAACCTCTGTGAGTAGCAGCATTCTACAGGTGTGCAATACCACCCAACAGTGCTTTTATGGTGGATACATCCAGTATTCACAACTATGCTTCATTGGAGTCTAGATTCTGAGGTTTTGAGGAAGGACTGAGCATATTTCTCACACATTTCATTTAGTTCTTCATATTCAGTCATAGAGATCAGTTTATTGGTGTTTGATGAGCAGATTTTATTGGTGTTTGGGACTGTTCTCTTCTGCAGATGCTGGCCATACCATATCAGCCAGTCGTACCACTTTGTAGGAGGCATTTTGAAGTGTTTAAGGGCAGCTCTTTCAGCCACACTTGATCGCCCTTACAAAGGACCATTCCAGACCTGGTTTGGAAGAGAAATAGTCAAAGATTGGGTTATTTGTATTGCTGTTTGCATTTCAGCCATGGCCGTACCACCCAGCCAGAGTGACATTTGATTTTGGGAGCTAGTTGTTAGTGTTGCAGCAGTCTTGTACCTCTTTCTTGAGCGATTTGCAACCTCCTTGTTGAAAACAATTGTATTGACATTCCTTGTATTTCTTGGTGTTTGGAGTGATTTCTGGCTATGCCCATTGGCTGGTCCGACTACAGCCACGACATGAAGTTATAAATCTCCATATGGGTATGTCATAGTAATTCATATTTGGCTATTTTACTATTTGGGTAGTCGATAGTATCTTCAAATTCTTTGTATATTTTCTGGGTTTTCCATATATGGTCTATATTGCATGCTCCGGCAACACATCTGCAGGAAAACTAAAAACCCCTTCTGCATTCTTCTGTCTGGTCTGAAAGATCACACAAAAATTAATAAAATCACACAAAAAAATCTTTAAAAAAATACAAACAGGTATGGCACATTACAGTGGTATTAGAGCTATGATCTTGCCATCCTGTGAGATTGAACAGACATGCAGTTGAAAGTATGAACATGCAGATGAAAATGAAGCATGTATGCTATGTTTGAGATATGAATCCTACAGCATCTTCGTCACATCCTTATAATACCCGGAGGAACAGGTCACAGCAGGCAACTCAGGTTCCGCAGCAGGCTGAGCCTGTAATTCCAGCACCACCAGTATATCCATTTGATACAGATACAGAGGTAGAGGTTGCTGCTACTGAGGACGATTGGCAGGTCTCACGAATGGACCCCTTTTCTGGTGAGCTTCCACCAGTTACAAGTCCTACAGGAGAGATGGGTGACAAGAAAGAACCAGAACTTAGTGCGCGTGATATTTTGCTCACACTCACCCGAGAGATGAGGGAATCTCGACGAGAGATGGTAGAGGCACAGGCCGAGATGACACATGCCATCGAACGGTTGTGTAATGACGAGGATAATCACCGTGACAGGAACAGGTACAACGGAGGTGACAGGAACAAGGACCAGGACAATGATAGAAACAGGCACGATGGAGGAGATAGAAATAGGAATGATGGGGGTGATAGACACAACGGTGACAGAAACTGGGGAGAACGAAATAATGGGGACAGGAACCAGGATGATAGACACAGGGACAGAGATGATGAGGACAAGGCATCGGTTACACACCGGAGGGCTTCGCAGTTCACTGCGGGAGATAGACCTAGCATCCCTATATTTGCTCCCAGGAACCAAGTTCCTGAACAGGATCCCACACAGGCAGAGTTTCAGGAGGAGATTCTGAGGGACTAGAGAGCGTCCAGTGATGCTTTCAGAAACGAGATGACATTTGCTGAATATTCTGAAATCAAGCTTAAGTGTAAACCTCGTAGGGGAGGTAGACCTCATAACCAAGAATTGCAAAGGAAAGTAAGATGACACTTCCCTACTTCGATAGATCGGGTAAGACCACTGCGAGAACTTGGGTCCAGAAATTGGACAGCTACTTGCAAATTAGCCCCATGCCAGAGGACACCATTACATATGCAACTTTACACTTGGAAGGGACTGCTCACAAATAGTGGAGCAACGGGAAGGTCACACTGGGCCACGATCAGGTCACTTCATATGTGGAGTCTACAGCTAAACTGATCGACAGGTTCGATAAAAAGGACCCAAAGTTACAGTTTAAGGAGTTGACACAGTTAAGACAGAACGGATCAGTAGACTCCTACATTCCTGAGTTCCAGGACATATCTGTTATGGTCCTAGATATTACTGAGCGCAGATTGGTTGTTCTCTTCATTGATGGATTGTCAGATCAACTTCGTGGTTGGGTTAAGGGCTTTGACCCTACTACACTCCAGGAGGCCATGAAGAAGGCCCGAGACTTGGAGTCATCAGCGTGGAGGAACAAGTTTCAATCCAAAGGGTTTGCGCAGAGGAGGGATAAGGAGAGAGATAGGAGACCATTCCAGAGAGATGCAGGACAGCAACATAAGAATTCTTCTAGATTGGACAGTGATCAGTTGAATGACTTGAGGAGGAAGAAGCTCTGTTTCCATTGCCGTGAGCCTTGGGATCCTAAGCACAAGTGTGCTACCCAAGGGAAGGCCAAACAGTTGGAGTATTTTTCAGCCGATGAGTCTGTTGATTCAGAACCCCATTCAGACTACCATTCAAAGGCCAAGGATGCAGAATCAGAGGGCCCAAAGGAAGCATCAGATAGAGAGGATGATACAGCCCTACCTACAGCACATATCTCGAGTATCCAAAGGGAGGGATCTTTCAGGATAAGAGGAGTATTGGGTGGGCAGCGATGTATTACAATACTTGACACAAGTGCCACTCATAACTTCATAGATGAGGGCTTGGTCGCCAAGAGAGGGCTGAAAACCGAGGAGTTTGAGGGCTTTAAGGTGAAGGTTGCGGATGGGTTTGTACTCGCCTGCACTAGGAGGATACCCAATCTATCAATCCAGTTGAACAAATACACTTGCCAGTCAGAATTTTATGTTGTCAGCATGGGTGATATGGATGTGGTGTTGGGTATGAAGTGGTTGCATGATATTGGGGAGTTCACACTCAACTTGAGGATGATGGAGATGAAGTTTGAGGTGGACGAAGTTAGACATGTGCTCAGAGGCATTTCAGATGGTGGGTTGAGAGTTGTTTCTCTCAAGCGGATGGAGCGATTGATTCGTCATGATCAGGTGGAGTGGGCAGCAGAGATGATGGTGATGCCTGCAGCAGATCAGCAGAAGCATACATATCCTCAGGACATACAATCTTTACTTACTAAACACACCAAAGTGTTCAGTGATATTCCACCAGGTAAACCTCCTGATAGAGGGTTTGAGCATGTGATCGAGTTGGAGGGTGCCAAGCCAGTAATAACTACACCATACAGGCACCCAAAGAGGTATAAGGATGAGATCAAGAAGGCTATCAAAGAGCTTCTCGAGATGGGTCACATCAGACCCAGTAAGAGTCCGTTTGCATCATCTGTGGTTCTAGTGAAGAAGGATGGGACTCTTAGAATGTGCATTGACTACAAGGAGCTCAACAAGAAGACCATCAAAAACAGGTACCCTATACCGAGGATAGATGAGTTGCATGGAGCCTGTTACTTCTCCAAGATTGATTTGAGATCCGGCTACCATCAGATTTGGGTCAGAGACGAGAATGTGGAGAAGACAGCATTCAGGTGTCACTATGGGCACTTTGAGTTCCTGGTCATACCACTTGGTTTGACCAATGCACCCGCTACCTTCCAGTCCTGTATGAACTGGGTGTTCAGAGAGCAGTTGAGGAGATTTGTGCTAATTTTCTTTGATGATATATTGATTTATACCAGGACATGGGAAGAGCATCTGAAACACATTGACATTGTTCTGAGCATCTTGGAGAGGGAGTCGTATGCCAAAATGTCAAAGTGTGAGTTTGGAATGACCGAGTTGCTGTACTTGGGTCATATCATTAGTAATAGTAGTGTGAAGGTAGACCCAAAGAAAATTCGGGCAATCGTGGACTGGCCACCGCCAAAGAATCTCTCATATCTTAAGAGATTTCTTGGCCTTTGTGGGTATTACTGCCGGTTTGTGAAGGGGTTCTCTCAGTCGGCTGCTCCCCTTACAGATTTGACTCATAAGGATGCTTTCAGTTGGTCGGATAGGGCACAGGAGTGCTTTGACAAATTCAAACATAGCATGAGTACATGCCTTGTGCTAGCTATACCTGATTTCAGCAAACCTTTCGAGCTACAGTGTGATACCTCAAGAGAAGACATTGATGCGGTGATCATGGAGGATAAGCACCCCATAACATTTAAGAGTAGGAAGTTGAGGGGTGTGGAGAGGAGTTACAGCATATATGACAAGGAGATGTTAGCCATCATGCATGCGTTGGCTAAATTCAAACAGTACCTTGTGGGCAACAACTTTGTGGTTAAGACGGATCACAACAGTCTGAAGCATTTCCTTAGGCAGAAGGATTTGAACGAGAGGCAACAGAAGTGGGTCAGCAAGCTACAGGCCTACGACTTTGACATTGTTTATGTCAAAGGGAAGAAGAACGTTGTTGCCGATGCTCTATCCAGGAGGCCCCATTTGCGTGCACTTGGTGCTATTGCAGATGACTGGAGAGAATTGATTTCAGCAGAGTATGCCAAAGATAAGTGGGCTACTGGGGTGATTGATGGCACCATTAAAGATAACAGGTACACAGTGGTAAATGATTTAATCATTTACAGGGACAAGATCTTCTTGGTGTCGGGTTCTCAGATGAAGCAAAAAGTTTTGAGAGCATTCCACGATTTGCCTATGGCAGGGCATCCAGGATGCTTCAAAACTTACAGGCATGTCAGAGAGAGGTTCACCTGGAAGGGCCTCAAGACCGAGGTGATGCAGTATGTGAGAGAGTGCCCAATATGTCAGCAAAACAAACAGGAGCACTCACTTCCAGGAGGTTTATTGCAGCCCCTGCCCATTCCTGAGAGGAAGTGGGATAGCATGTCTATGGACTTTATCACACGTCTACCTAGAGTCCAAGGCAGGGATTGTATTTATGTGGTGGTGGATAGATTGACGAAGTATGCACACTTCTTTGCTATTCCTACCACCTACACAGCAGCTCAGGTTGCATTGTTGTTCTTTCGTGAGGTATTCCGACTCCATGGGTTACCTCGAAATATTGTCAGCGACACGGACAGCAGGTTCCTTAGTAATTTTTGGCAGGAGCTCTTCAGGTTGTCAGGGACAAGGCTCACACCCAGTACAAGTTACCACCCCTAGACTGATGGTCAGATGGAGAAAGTTAATAAGTGGGTGGAAGGATACCTCCGGAACTATGTTTCAGGGCAGCAGAAGGCATGGGTTAAGTGGCTTCACATGGGGGAGTATTGCTACAATTCCACTTACCACATGTCCATTCAGATGTCACCCTTCATGGCATTGTATGGTTATGAGGCACCGAGCTTTGTTGATTTATTGTTTGGTGATAGCAGAGTGCCAAAGGCCAAAGACTTCCTTCAGGAGAGTCAGGATATCATGAGGTCGTTGAAGGAGAACATACAGAAGGCTTAGAATCAGCAGAAACAGTATGCAGATCAGCAGAGATCTGAGTGATCATTTGAGGTCGGTGACATGGTTTACCTCATGCTGCAGCCTTATAGGCAGTCTACTCTCAAGAAGAGTGGAGCGGAGAAGTTGAAGCCACGGTATTATGGACCTTTCAGGGTCTCCAGGAAGATTGGAGAGGTGGCTTATGAGTTGGAGTTACCAGCAAGGAGCAGGGTACATAATGTGTTCCATGTTTCTCGCCTCAAGAAGGCACAAGGGCACAATGTGACACCATCAGTTGAGTTGCCTCCTCTTGATGAAGAGGGGAAGTTGATATTAGTAACCGAAGCAATTATCGACACCAGGGAACGCAATTTGAGGAGGATTATCTGAGAGTACCTGGTCAAATGGAAGAACCTGTTGGTTGAGGATGCTACGTGGGAAAACGAGCGGATATTGGATCATCCTGATCTGAGATTGCTTGAGGCAAGCAATCTTAGGGAGGGCGGACTGTAATGTCCCCTTCTAGACACATGGTTAGTCCATCATGGAGTTCCCGTGGGCTAGCAGTTTGGTTAGGGAACTGTGGTTAGTTTAACCTTGGAGGTCTTTGTCGGTGATGAAGTTGTGGTTCACATTCAGTGGATCCAGTTGGCACCTTCATGGTTGGCTCAGTGGGCTCTTGGTCATTACTTACTATTTTTAGTAAGTTTGGGTTTTGTGTCGGTTCGGGATTTTCAGAGTTGGATCAAATGCGTTTCGTCGAGACCTTTCCGGCGAGCTAAAGATCATTGTTTTCCGACACCGTCTTCATATTTATTTTGAAGTCCAAAATTTTATTAATGTTATATTAATATGGACATTGGACTTTATTATATTTTGCGGCAAATATGACTTTATGAAAAGAAATTATTTAAAAGGGTCACTTAATGTCTTGAGCGCACATCTCAAGGGAATAATAAAGTGTTTTAAAATGATATATTTCCCTCTCATGTTTTATCCCATAAGCAAGAGGATTTTAGAGACTTCCAATTGGAAAAGTATAAAAGGAGGAAAAGTGCTCTCATTTGGATATGCTTGGATTATTATTTTCTTCTCTTTAAGATTTCCTTGCTAGGGTTTTGGAGCTTTGGCTCTAGGGTTTGAAGGGATTTGAACCAGAGGCTCTTGGAGACGAAAACCTCTGTGAGTAGCAGCATTCTACAGGTGTGCAATACCATCCAACGGTGCTTCTATGGTGGATACATCCAGTATTCACAACTGTGCTTCATTGGAGTCTAGATTCTGCGGTTTTGAGGAAGGACTAAGCATATTTCTCACACATTTCATTTATTTCTTCATATTCAGTCATAGAGATCAGTTTATTGGTGTTTGATGAGTAGATTTTATTGGTGTTTGGGACTGTTCTCTTCTGCAGATGCTGGCCGTACCATATCAGCCAACCATACCACTTTGTAGGAGGTATTTTGAAGTGTTTAAGGGCAGCTCTTTCAGCCACACTTGATCGCCCTTACCCAAGGACCATTCCAGACCTGGTTTGGAAGAGAAATAGTCAGAGATTGGGTTATTTGTATTGCTGTTTGCATTTCAGCCATGGTCGTACCACCCAGCCAGAGTGACATTTGATTTTGGGAGCTAGTTGTTAGTGTTGCAGCAGTCTTGTACCTCTTTCTTGAGCGATTTGCAGCCTCCTTGTTGTTGAAAACAATTGTATTGGCATTCCTTGTATTTCTTGGTGTTTGGAGTGATTTCTGGCTATGCCCATTCGCTGGTCTGGCTACAGCCACGACATGAAGTTGTAAATCTCCATATGGGTATGTCATAGTAATTCATATTTGGCTATTTTACTATCTGGATAGTCGATAGTATCTTCAAATTCTTTGTATATTTTCTGGATTTTCCATATATACTCTATATTGTATACTCCGGCAACACATCTGCAGGAAAACTGAAAACCCCTTCTGCATTCTTCTATCTAGTCTGAAAGATCACACAAAAATTAATAAAATCACACATAAAAAGATCTTTAAAAAAATACAAACAGGTACGGCACATTACATTGCTCAATTTGGTGTTCCCTTGGCATTTGTGGTTTGGTGATGCTCCCATCCACCATGATGGGATGAATTCATATAGAGTTCATCATAGAGCTTGAATTGTGAGTTTTCATGGAGTTTATTATACAGATTTGGCAAGTATATGGAGCTAATTTCATCATTGGTTGATATTAGAGGGTTCTTGGTTGGATCGCTTGGCTTATAGAAGGGTTTTTAATCATTTCTAGCCATCTTCTACATTCTGATTTTCTATAACAGCAGGCACAACAAGGTTTATTTTTTCAGATCTAAGTGATTTTGATCACCTTTTGAAGGGTTTGAACATCATGGAGACCTCTAAACCCTAGGGGCTTTCATCCTAGGGCTAGCTGCTTGCATTTGGAGCTATATTTTGGCATGTTTTGGATGATTTTCAAAATCACGGTTGCATATCAGCAGGTTACAGGTTCATATCAGCATTTTCAGTTTTCATATCAGACTTCATTTGGCTTGACATTCATCATCAGTTAGTTGGCATTTGTTGTGACTTCATTGGAGATCATTTGTACATGCATTGAGTCACATTGGGCTCAATTATTAGTCATATACTTGTCTGATTTTTATATCAGACCATCTACTTTTGTAATCAACCAATTCTTATTGAATGAATAAGTCTATTTCTCCATCCGGGTATGTTCTTTCATGATTGGTATTGATGTTATGATGTGTTAGTAAGCTGATTATTGCATTTTTAGTCATCATTTGGTGTTAGTTTATTGTTATATTTCTATCTTTTCATCTACACAACATTGCAAACACATTGGCACAAAAATATCTTGAAAACCCTAAGGCAATTGGAAGGAAAACAAATCAGAAGATTTCAAACCAGCAAGGAAAAAAATTCTGTTAAGTTAAGACAGGGTCTTTACAGCAGAAATCTGGGCAATGTTTGGCATGTTTGAGCCCATGAATTTGATGTAATTCCAAATTCGCATATTCAGATTTGGAGCATCAGACTTGTTTATTCAAAAATCAGATTTGTTTGTCATATGTTTGGCATTTGAATGGTGGTTATACATGGTTGGAATCATGGTTGATGTTATCTACATGTTTGGCATATTCATGTGCATGTTTGGCACATGTTTATTCGCTTCCCATAAGTGTTTATACTTCAGAAATAAAATCAGAATTCAGTCCTAGGGTTTGAGCAGAAAACTAAATTAGAAAAGAGCAAAAAACTAAATCAGAAAATTAGGGCAGAAATTCAGAATTCTAGGGCAGATCCTAATGGGGATATTACAGTGGTATCAAAGCAAAGTATCTTGCCAGCCTGCTTGGGTTGTGTGATTCAGAAAATGTCAAAGTTATAGCAGTGAACTTCAGGAGTGGTTTAGATGGCCAGACTTGACTCTCTTAGAATAAATCAATATAAGTTGTTTGAATCCCTTAGGGAAGGTCAAAATGAGGTAATAAGAACTCTCCAAAGGTTCTTACAAAAGGAAAAAGATGAGGAGGTGGTAATGAAAAAACAGGCCACAAAAATTGTTGATGAGTACTAGAGCTTACCAGATAATTTCAAGAATCAAGTTTCCTTTGATGCCTATTTGGGAATACTTGAAGATGGGAATCCAAGCAAGAGAGGTCTTGTAATGAGCTACCCTAATTTTTTTTTTGAAACAAGATGACAACAATGAAATGTTATGAGCAATGTTCTTCCACACTCTTCTGATCACCCAGATCCCAATGTGGGCAAGGTGAGAGCATACAAGTAGTTCAGAGTTAGCATTCAAAATCATAAACCAACTAAAGTAACAATCTTCCACTTATTCGATAGGCATCCACTCAATCGTGGGAATAAGCATTAAATGTAGACATCCACTTGTGCAGTGGGTAACCACTTATTCAGTGGGAGTACAAGAAATGTAAACCAAGTGCATCCACTTATTCAGCAAAACCTAAGCCATGAAGTACAAGAAGTGAAAGAGGCGCATCCACTTATTCAGTGGGAAGCCTTACAAAGCAAATAGAAACTAATCTCACTGGCACATTCACTTGTTCAGTGGGAAGCCAATACAAAGCTTGCAACAATGGAAGTATTACAATGAAGATTCAACATGTTGCAACACTTAGAAGATTAGCTCAGAACTCCATAATCAGTGATGAAGACTATAACAATAAACAAGGCTAGAAAAACACTTCAAACTGATCATACCATAATACCAAACTGTTGTCAACAACTATGCTCAGAATAATTTTGCTACTGCTGTACAACGGCCATGTAGAGAGGTAGTCATGCATAAAATGCAAGGGTTTTTATCAAGTCTTCTTCCCACAAAGTCTTTCCATCCATTTGCTAAGTCAAAACGCCTCAAAAGAATCCTTTTCAGCCTTTCAAACACCAGCAACCAAGATTGAAATCCTCACGCCAGTACAGAATCTTGTACGGCCTATTGTGATGGTATGACAGAGGTAAAGGAGGCTGTAACAAAAAATGTTAACCTACAATCTGCTCAAAAATGGTGGTCTGCCACATACAAAGAGATACAAGTCTTCAACAAGGCAAAACAAACAACTCCATTCACTACCACATCAAAATCTCATGCTACATTACTGCTGGTACTGTACGGCCATCTTTGGGAAATGCAAGAAACAACAAACAACTCCAAAATCCACTCCAAAAACTCACTAAAATCATAACACCAAATATCACAATCACCATCAAAAGTAAAACTCATCACAAACATCAAACTCTATGAAGCTCAGTGTGATTTCTGGATGAAATCACCTCAAACCAACTAGGGTGGATCTTTCACCACCGAAACTGATCTTCTCCAAGAGGGTTTTCATCCTCAAGAAGGAAAGGAAGAACACGCAAGTTCAATCCAGCAAAGTAACAATACAATTTCCAGCATAAACCTCCAAATGAGCTCTCATTCTCTTTTTATAACCTTTTGAGGGAAATAGAATATTATTTTCTTTTTACCTCTTCATATTTCTCCTCAATATAATAATATTTCTCCTCTCCAAAAGACCCTTTTTGAAATAATATTAATATCTCATGAGTAAGGCCCTTTTTTAAGTGTCCATCTTTTAAAACACTTAATTACCTTTCCAAAGAGCTATTATACTTAAGTTATATTTTTAATAATCCCAACTTTAGATAACTTAAGCAAATATATTAATTAAATGGCTTAATAACTCACCCAATTTATGAAAAATCCCAAACTTAAGCCAACTGCAAAATAAATCATACCATCGCCCTCCATGATGTTTGGAATGAAGAATGGCGCCCTCCGAGTGACTTTCTAAAAATAGAAGGCTTCTCCAAGAAGTTTGGAGAGCAATCTAGGAAGCCGAAAAAACATCTGAAAGCATCACTGTAATTCTGAACACCAACTAAGCTCAATGCCATAGAAAACAATCCACTTCAAGAAGGGAATGCCACTTTATAATTAATATTACACCAAGTTGCTAATAATTATTCCCAACCTTAGGCAACCTTAGTGAAATATTAATTAAATTGCCAGATAATAGTCCCAAGCTACGAAAAGCATAGAAATGCACTGATCGAACAACTCTGACCATACCAACATGTAAAAGACGACTTGGAACAAATAAAACAGAGATTGTCAGGGGATTGTTTAAAAATAGCAAGTGCAGCACAAAGTCTGAAAACGCTTTCAAAAGCGTCACCACAAAACCCCTAACAACTCTAAGCTCAATGCACACCTGAGATAGCCAACAAATGACTGCCAAATCACCAAAAACAATGCCAGATTGACACTTACTATAAATAGCAGTGTTCTTCGAGGACCAAAGAGAACAAACCCAAAAAAACCCAGAAAGATTGTTGCCATGCAAGCACTTACTATAAATAGTAAGTATGGACAAGTTGTCTGAAATCTCTCCGGAAAGTGTCATACAGCTCCAATGGATCACCCAAGCATACTGGTGACATCGAAATACTCCTCTAATCAACCTATCATAAACCCAGAAAGTCAACTCCAACTGTGCTGCAAGAGAACCAGAAAATTGGGACATTACAGTCCGCCCTCCATGAAATTGCTTGTCCACAAGCAATTCGCCAAAAACAACCATCAGACCCATCACCCATCTTGAATAATGTAACTCCAAGATCTCAAATCTTTCTAGCAGGTTTGTGAACCCCTAAAAACAATGTGCCATGCTGAGTGGCAACTGCAAATGTAACCCTATCCATTCTTCTTGCTAAAAGGAAAACAATCCCTTGCAAGAGATCAACAAACTCATTATCATAACACCACTTGGATCTAACATGCATCCTCTAAATTGTTCTAATACAATCATGAGGACTCGTGAAATCTCTCACTGTACCCACTCCAAGAGTCTCTGAAAGATGATCAAAGACATGCGAAAGTTTGCTGTTATGAACAAACTCGAAGAGTAAACTATCAAAATTCACATCACAACCCTGCAAAAAATGAATTCTCAAGGTTTGGAAGGTCTGAAAAGGCATATTATTGCTGTTGTTCAAAACTAAAATCAGCAATGAACAATCTAATTTTAACAAGTTCAACATTCTACATAAGGAACAACTACACCCATGTAATCTCCAAGAGTAAGCATGAAAAAAGAGCATTATATTGCTCAAAAACAACTTAGAAGTGGCTAGAAAGCACTTCCAATCATTCTCCAATTGAGACCCTTCCCTTGATAGAAATATTATGCCAAACCTCCTAAATGAGAGTAAACCTAAATGAGAGGTGTCCAAACAGCATAATCAAAACTGAGATTATAAACTTTTCTCTGCCAAGGAACATCTCTCTAGTCTCCATAGCCCTCCAACATACTTTGTTGGTGACCTCTAGCAAGAATTCGAAGTAATGAGGCAACTCTACCATGCTTATGCTGCGCAACTCTGATAAACACATGTGCCTCATCAGAAGATCTTCTAGTGCAACCCAAGGCATCTTTCCCAAACAAAATGCCTCTAATGCAACACATCCAAGTGCCATGCACAAATTGTGCCTTCACAGCATTAAGATCAACATAGAATTTTGCACTCATTTTGATCACTCCTTGTTTATCACGATGAATGGTAACAACTCAAACTTCTTGCAACTCACCCATGCAAGTTTTTTCGACTAAAAGTCTAGAGGTAATAGATGTAAGTACGTACAAGTTGTCCGAAATCCCTCCAGAAAGTGTCATACAGCTACACTTGATCACCTCAACACACTGGTGACATCGAAATACTCCTCTAATCAAGTTGTCACAAACCCAGAAAGTCAGCTCTAACTACACTCCAAGAGAACCCGAAAATGGGGACATTACAAAACACCAAAACTTTGTGGGTATGACTTCATATGTTGTTTGGATGATTTTAATGTCATTTCTTCATGATTTCAATGCTACAGTAGTGATAACAGATTTATTTTTTTGTGAAAGGTTGTAGCAGTATGTTTAATTTGAAAATTAGAATTATTTGATGTATTGCAACTTACAATCATTTGTGATAAACATTTATATTTCATTATTGGGTGATTGTAACCCCTGAATGGTAATACTGCCAGTGGGATTAATATTTTCTTGTTTGTGTTACCCCACTGAATAAGTGGTTTCATTGTAAAGGCTTCCTACTGAATAAATGGATGTGCCTATGCTTTTCCTTTCAGTACTCCCACTGAATAAGTGGTGATTTCCCACTGAATAAGTGGATGGCCACTGAACAAGTGGAAGTTGTTATTTGTTGTTCTGTATTTTAATTGCTAAGTCTGAAGCACTTGTAAGCTCTCACCTTGCCCATGTCAGGAACTAGGTGATCAGAAAGGTGTGGAAGAGTCTATTGTTCCATTTCATTTCAGCAATGTTGTTTTTAGAAAAGAAAAAAAACTAGGGTGGCCATTACAAGGGACAGGGGGACAACGTGAAGCAGAGGGTTTCCTTAAAGGGAATTTTTAAGAAAGAAAAATTGTGAAAGGGGTTTAAAAAAATAGCATTTTGTTTCCTAAACATTAGGCAATATCAGAGGAAACTGACCTAACCATATTAAAATATGATAAAAAATTTAAACCAAACCATAAAAGAGTCAAATGTGGTCTTTCAGATAGGTTAGATTATATGAGAGAGGAGGTTTTTTCATTTATGTAATTAAGGGATAGGACTCAAGACAAAAACGAAAAAGAAGATCAAGAAAAAATTTGAAGAATGCACAGACGTCATTGAAGAAGTAGGAGATTATTTGTATGAAGAAATAATGAAGGCAACCAAAAAATGGGGAGAGGAACAAAAAGTGTTATAGAAGGAAGAGTCCAAGGTTCAGGGACAACCTAGTCAGTGAAAACAATAAAATTTTGTTCAAAGCACATGTAAATAAAGCACTATTTGAGAGCAAAAAGAAAGCCTCAAAAGTAGTAGTTTGTTAGTTTTATTTTCTCTTTTTGCTATGTGTTCCTTTTTTGGATTTGCAAAGATGTCAAAATTTGCACAACTATTCATTAAGTCATATCGACTCACTGGGTCAAACCACACAAAATGGAAACATGTCGTAAAAGGAACTTTAATCTTTAATGACCTATGGAGCATAGTAGAAAGAAAAAATGGTTTAATAATTCCTACAAAAACTGCACAAAGAGTCGGCACTTGAACTCAAAAATCAAAAAACTTTATCCATAATTCAATGTTCATGCGCATCTCAAAACTATGTCAATGTTGATCCATCCAAAAATAGTTGGTAAGAATGGCATACACTGAGAGAATTGTATGACAAAGCCAAACAACCAAAGTGCAAACAAATGAATCTAATTTTTCAATTGTATAATCAGAAGTTGTCTAAGAATGGAGAAGTTAGTATTTTTCAAAGATGAAAAACATTAGATCATAGATAGAAAATACCAGGTTTAATAAAGTTGACAAGACCATGATAATAGTAATCTTGAATGGTCTTCCCTCTTCATATAAAAGTTTTGTGGAAAACCTGCAATTAATGGACAAATTAAGCAATGGAAAATATTACACACTATATGAGTTATTTATATAACATGCCAACAGCCTACTTCATCGTAAAACCAAACTGGGAAAGTTGACTTTATTGCTAACACATGCAGGGACAACAGAGGTAGAGGTATTTACGACAAGAAAAGTTCTTAACCACACAAGTAGAGGAGGGGGGGAAAATGGTGAAAGTTAATATTCTAGTCATAAGTCACTGCAGAGAAAGAGGCAGAAATAATGACCATTATTACTGTCGTGGAAGAGGACGCAGTAACACTCGAACACTGTGTCGAAGCTTAGAAGCCTTTTGAATCCTTGCTGGAGGCTTCTGAAGATCTATCAGTCATGTTCTTACATGAATGACTCTTTTTAAATTAAATATGAGCACGTTTTGCCCAACCACGGCAGATGAGATTTTATCTCTACAGGGACTGGATACAGCCCAGCAAATTGGAGGTTTCATATACTTAATGAACACCTGACCAGATTTCTTTTGCAATGTGCTTACTTTCCTGATTTATGCATGAACCCAGAGAGAGTCATTGGCAAGCAGCAAATGGCTCTTGGGTGTCTTCAAGGAACAAAGGATTTGAGGTTGAAATATGGGAGGAATAAGGAATTGAAGCTCGTAGGATACTCACATGTAGATTATGGTAATATCGTGGATGAGTGTCAACAACTGGATATTTGATGCATCTTGGAACATCAGCAGTAGCTTGGCATCATAGTAAACAGGATACAATCGCAAATTCAACAGCAGAGTCAGAATATATAGCAGCTTGGGATGCTTCAAGGAAGTTTGTATATCTTCACAGGATTCTTGAAGACTTGCAGAATTTACAGAGTAGGTCAACAACATTGCATATAGATAATCAAATTGCAATAAAGTTAACAAAGAAACCAGTTCTGCATGCAAAAAAAACAAATGGATACAAAATCACTATGTAAGAATGTTGGCGACAAAGAAGATAATTGAAACTGTCTATAGTCCTACAAAAGAACAAGTTGCATATATTTTCATTAAATGGCTGGACAAAGTCAAGTTTGTAATATCCTTGATAGGATATTACAGTGGTATCGGAGCCATATTCCTGCCAGCCTGTTTGGGTTTTTCAATCATGGTTTCTAAATTTGTTGAGGAGATAATGGTTGCTTATGATAAATACATAGCACTTCCAGATAGGGTCAAAAATAGTGTTGACTTCAAGCAATATTTGGAGCATCGAATGTTTATGAAGGAGCAAAGACAAATGACAAAGGAAAAGGTTTCGATGAGGCCAGCGCCTAGTTCACAGCAGTATGAAGATTCAAGGAAGTCTAATTCAAGAAGATCAACAGGTACATCAATGGCTAGATTAACAAATAGTTGCAGGAAAGAAATAGAACGAATTTTGGCTGATCACAAACGTCAATCACAGGAGTTTGCAGAAAAATTACAAGAGTTTGCAAAAAATATGTCAAAAAGTTTGATGTCTCTCCAAAGGATAGTGGAAAGCAAATCATTTGCTAGGGAATTCTGTAGAAGATTCTTTGGTGAATATGATAATTATTCAGGTGATTTACAGCCTAGTGATCAAGAAGAGATTGAAAGCCAAGATGAAGAGTGAGAAGACTATGCAAGTGGCATAAAAATTGAACAAATGGATGCCAAGATATGAAGAATCTCATAGCAGCCATGAGACAGTGGAAGAAAATCAGACTTTTGGGCCAGCAAAAGATGAAGAGCTTGTAACAGTTCATGATGACTCCAAGATTGAAGAAAAACACATGATAGTTGAAGACAAATCAGCTATGATAGATGAAGGTATAGTTTCTCATGATGAGACTAACATTGTTGTTTCATCTCTTCTTCATGTTGATAAGGAGACAAGTGATGTGAATGATTTGGAAAATGATAATGTTCATACATTTGAGAGCAAATCAAAGATTACAGTTTGTTATAAAGGGCATATTATTGATGTTCAATCATACATGAAAGGAGAGGACATAATGTTTGCTACAAAGATCAAATATGAAGTATGTGATTCATATGAAGGAGAAGACATGGGTGATGTACAAGACGAGACACACATTGAATCAGCATTTGATGAAGAAAATACTATGGTATGGCATGATATAATCCCTGATTTGTTTGAGGACAGCAGTCCTATTCCTTTGCAATCAGCTCAAATTGATGACTTTGGGGTAGCCAATGATGATATGCATGAATATGAATCTAAGAATGAAGAAGATTCAGTTTTGATTGATGCATTAGTTCCATTTGGTGAACTAAATCAGCCTACTCATGATTATGATGAAGTTTGTTTATTGGAGTATGTGGATGATGTAATAATTTACTCTTCATGGGTTGATGATTTTTCTTCATTGCTGGATATTGAAGCATGTGAGTACAGTTTTGAAACAGCAGAGTATGGGAGAGTTTATGATGATAGGAATCCATATTTTCTTGTTGGCAATTGGTCTCATGATGATTCCCTATCTTCATGCATTGAAGATGATACTTTGCATGTCATTTTGGATGACATTTTCAGTTTGTGTACTGCTGTTTTGATTTATGACAGCATAGATACATTTGTGTTGGCATCATTGTGCGATAGCGGAAGCGGTCCCAGGATCTTCTTCGTCAACAGCCTTGAGGAGATGCAGTTGAGCATGCTAGAGGAGCCTCGATGGATTTGGGATCCAGGGATTGATTGAGTTCAGTTTTTCTTCCCATTGCTTGGGGACAAACAATGTTGGGAAGGGAGAGCTGTCATGTCCCCATTTTTGCAAGTAACTTAAAAGTGTTCTAATTGTAAATTAATTTTATAAAGTATTTTATTTGCTTTATAAAATTAATATTTTATTAAGTTACTTGAGTATTTAAAAACACTTCATAAAATAAAGTGTTATTGTGTACACAAAAACAAACATTTAAAAAGGTCATGTGTAAGCATTTAAAATTGTATAAGTGTGACCGTGTACACAAAAACCTTTGTGAAGGTTTTCAAAGGAGAGCTGAGATCCATTTGGGATCATGCTTGTGTTGATGTTTATGTCTTTTGTCAAGTTTGTATTCAGTTGATGTCAAGGTGATGTTCCCTTGCATTCGCTGTACCGAGGTGATGACCCCTTGGTAAACTTGCTGGTTTGGTGATGCTCCCTTACCAGTGCTTGAGGTGAAATTATTTCAGATTTCACAATTGTGCTTCATTGTATTTGGGTTTTCGATATTTGGTCGGAAATCAATTGTAAAGCTTCAATAAAAATCTTGTTTGAAGACATTGTTTAATGCAAAGGGTTTTTGCAAATTTATTGATTTATGAATAAATATAAATTTGCAAGTGGATCGATTTAATATATATCTAGTATATTTGCTTCAGATTCAAAAGTCTATTTATAAAGTGATTTCCAGATTGATATTGAGTCTATTTGTGATTTTAGTATTGTTGTTAGAAAGGAGACATAATCTGACAAATTGTTCCAGTCAGCAATTCCATTAGCAAATATGTATTTCTAAATTGTTTATAAGAGGTGGGTCCTTCAATATATAGTAAGGAGGATATCGAGAGTTTTGCAGATTGAAGTCTTTGAAAGACTTTAGTTTCCATCGCCACCTATCTAAAGAGATCGTTCATATTTGGGATCGTGGGACCCAGTGAGGATGAGGTATTATCAAATGCCTTATATAATCCACAGCATTAGAAGAGTCTATTGAATGGCATAATGCAAGCATATGAAGGCCATCGCATGATTGTGGATCTGAAGGTCTATATTACAGTAAGCGCCGATTTGATTGAAGAGTCGAATATTATACCACAGTGATCATCCATTGAAGACTTGAAGTGCTTGGTCATATTTCTGAGGATGCCTGGAAGATTCGATGTCAATTTAAAGATTTAGGAAGTTCGTGGATCTGTGTCGACTTCAATAAGGAACCCGTGGTAGTTTATAGCCAATCTCACAGACTCCTAAGGAGATAGGCGCAGCTAAAGACTCTTGTATATTGGCGCATGGTAGCATAGGTTCGTGATCTCAGGAGATATAAAGAGGAACGCAGGAATTCGTGTGGGGATGTTGTGCCAAGGTGGAAGCGTCATTTGAAGAATTCGCAAGTTAGAAGATTTAATATGATTTTCAGACATTGCTTAACTCTGTCGCATCTATGAGATCATTGAGAGTAGCGCCTTCAATAAAGGAATCGTGAGCATTCGCCATCAACAAAGGAGTCATGTGCATTTGGTAAACCGTCCAAGGAAATATCAACGCCCGTCTATCAACGCTGGTGTTCGTGGGTGTTCATGGTATATCGATGCCAATATAGAAGGCTTCAATAAATATTTATAAATGTAACAGGCATCGCATATAATTCAGTGGTTGGGTAGCTGTGAAGAAGTCGTAGAGTGTAACAAAAGACTCTTAGTATTATTTGAAGCTGCCTGCGTGGAGTTTGTAAGAAGTTGCAGAGAGTTTATTGCTGTTACAACAGTCAAGATGTTTTAGACAGGGATCTGAAGTCGTGACCTAAAGGAATACTCAGTCTGCATTGATCATTGAAGATATTGCATCTGCACTGTAATTAAAGTCATCATTGGTATGTGTAATCGTTATCTCTGATTGGTATTGCAATTTCAAAATACATGTAATATATGACAGAGAGGTCTGAACTTGAAATCTTTAATTTGAAGCAAATATTCCTATCTACAAACCTGATTATCAGTTCTTGAGTTTATCATGGCAAAGTTGAATATTTTGAGATCATAATTTGTTTCTGCATAGAGAATTCAGCTAATATCCTATCAGGGATATTACAAAGTTCAAGACATTTAGGTGTCTTCTTGGAGTGCATAAAATGAGAATTTGGATGACAGGTGAGTATGTTAGGCATTTAATCCAAAGCAAAGTTAGTTTAAGTTTTAGACATTAAAACTATTTAATAAAGTGTGAGGGCATGCATCTCATTTGAGACACCCTCCATTTAAAAATTAGGAAATTAGAGAAATAGGAAAAATAAGACTTTAGAATGGTAAAGGAATGTGAAAAGTCATGATGGTTGGATTTCTACAGGTTGTCATCCTCGTGCAATATAATATTTTTTAAAAGGGTAAACAGCCTATGGACAACCACTGTAATTTCTTCTATTGCTCAGTAAAATTTGTCTCATCGATCAAAGCTCAAGAAACTTTCTGCATTTCATTCAATAAAGGATACCATGCATCAATATATCCTTGCTTATTACCATCAATAAGGAGGAATTGAAATAGGACTTGCCATTAATAAGAACCATATAGAGCAATCCTTAAGTAAAATTTAAATATGCTGACATTTTATACTGCTACACAAACAAACTAGAGCATTAAAGAGATCAAAAAGTGTTGATAAATATGTTAGCAATTACTTATAATCAATCCATGCAACTTGCTCTGTATAGCAATGAATCACACAAGAAATTTTACATTTCCATATACAAATGTAGATTTCACTTGGTTGATTGTGCAAACAAACAATGTAGATCTCTTAACAAATAGCTTGCAGTTTCACAAAAATGTTCTATCCAGTTAGAAAGTACTTATGCCAAGATGTTTAAGAAATAGACACTCACATCAACTATAGCACTTGCCGCTTCATTTAATGCAGGTGAAATATCAACCAGATCGCGTCTAATTCATCAAGGATGAAATCACAGTAATAGAACTCAAACAAATCCACACATCATAGACACTAATCAGATTATATGGTTAAACATCTAAAAAAGTCTAAGCACTGTTGAAATTAAGGGTGTTGACATTTCACAAACAACAATTACAAAAAAATTATGAAACAATCAACATATTGAATAGTTTAACAAAATAGCTAATCACAAGATACATAGGATAAGATATATAAAACAATTAGTTGTAAAGTTTGCACACAAGACTATCATGTGTTTATAGTTTGCTTATGATTATCTGAATGCTGCTTTTCTTTGATTCTCAAAACATATGACTAATGATTTCCAACAAATCTAGATAAATACAAAAACATATTTCTTTGGTCTCTACAGGCTTCAGAAGTTTTAACCAAGAATATTAACTTAATTAAAAAAAAATTATGAACACCCTAAGACTCCAAAGAAATATTACATTTTGCAAATATATAACTGCCAATTCTGTAGCATTGTAAAATGGAAATGAATGTTTAATAGGGCAGGGGGATGTAATATCCCTAACTGGATCTGCCCTAAAATTCTGATTTTTATTTCTGCTCAAACCCTAACTCAGAATTCTGATTTTTATTTTCTATTTAAAAACAAATATAACAGCGAACATACAAGTACCAAATATGCATGCCAAATGATACTACCATTTGCTGATCATATCAAACATGAAATCCACCATGAAATACACAAGATATAGCCATCCAAATGCATCATATAAGTCTGATTTTCTGAATATATCTCTACTGTTACAAATCTGAATATGATTGTGTTAGTGTTTAAATTCGCACCTTTCGGTGCAACTCTAAACGGAACAGCGTGTACAGTAGAACTGTTCTTCAAATTAGGAGGGGAAGCTCCCTCAAACAAGAAATTTTAAAAAACGATACAACTTAACCTATCTTTTTGTTTCTCAAGGCACGAGCACAAGGCAATTCAAGCTCTTCTGCAATGCTATAAATCTTTTCAGAGTATTGCAAAAGAATAACTAAACTAATAAAGCATACTTTTGATTTCTTTGAGTAAATCCAGAGCACAAAGGAATCAAAGGGACAATTGGCGATTTGATTTAACACAAAAGAACAAAAAAGATCTGAAACGAATGTTTAAGCACAAAGTCATAAACAATTCCTCTCAATCTCAACAACACAAAAAGCTTCCATAAAGACAATGCATATTTTCATTTTCAAAGTAATAAAAACACACAACACCCTTTGAACAATAATATGCGAGCAAAATAAAAGCTTCAACATTTACCATTCAAAAAAATAAAGTGTGTAGAATACACTTATTTATACGCTAAAAACCAAAGGTGCAAGGAAATAAAAGGAAGAGTTAACTAACACTCTCCACTCTAACCCTAATGCTACTTGGCAAGCATGCAAGTTTATTAGCATTTAAAATAATAAAATATCTCTCATGCAATTCAGTTATCTAAACTTGCATGTTATTACAAATTGAGTTCCACTTAAAGATATTTTGCATGATTTCCAAAACAAATCCAAAAATATTTTTATCTTTGAAAAGTAAAGTCAGTTCTCAAAATAGACACTGCTTTGGAAATCTCTCCAACTGCCCAAAATAGAATTCTCCTGCATATAGTAAAAAATGGCTAAGTCTGAGAATTGAGATTTCTCTCGAATTCATCAACTTTAGCCTCATTTGGTATGATAATAGAATCGAGGTGAATTGTCCTCATCTGCAGGATGACACTTGCATCTTCAATTATCTTCAATAGATCCATATGCTCCTCCATGGTGATAGAAGAATATTACATGTTGACTTTAGGCTTGGAGAAGCTTTCTCCTTCGCTGTCCCGCGTTGAAAAAGGCAAAATCAGACCTTTTGTGCTTGCTGTCCTCAAAAATTAGGGTTTTCTTTTCGCTGTCCAACTCTGATTTTTCATTAAAAAAAGTGTATTTTTTCCTTTAGAAAGTGAAAATCTAGAGCTGTAACTTCAAAAATGTACCGGATCTGAGCTCTAGATGATTGAGAAAGATGGAAAATGCCTTTTCCCGAGGTGGGTATGTGACAGAAATGAGAAAAAATGGATAAAACAGCCTTCAAAATTTCTTTTTCTATGGCTGGAAGTGGTGATTTTGGCCTGGAACAGTCATAACCAGCAAACAAAAAGCTTGAAAACCCTCAAAAATGGCTGCCGATGTGAAGAGCTGCCCTTCTAGCATGCAAATCTGCCTTGGAATATGAGAAAGGTGAATGAAATGATGCCATAATGTGTCAACTCAGTCACCTAGAAGCAAGCGTAAGTGGGAATATCTCCTACTATTATCTCTCGAAACTTGTAGCTTGAAAGGAAAAGGATTTAAGGATAAGACTAATGAAATATCCCAAATAGGATCTGCCCTAAAACTTCTGATTTCTACCCTAATTCTCTGCTTTAATTTTCTGCTCTTTTCTAATTTAGTTTTCTGCTCAAACCCTAAGACTGAATTCTGATTTTTATTTTCAGAATGATAAGCACTTATGGGCAGCCAATAAACATGTGCCAAACATCCTTAAAAATATGTCAAACATGTAGATAACATCAACTATGATAGCAACCATGAAATTCAACCATCCAAGAGCCAAACATAGGTCCAATAAATCTGATTTCTGAATAAAGAAGTCTGCTGCTACAAAACTGAATATTCTGGACTGAATTTACAATGAACTCATGGGCTCAAACATGCCAAACAATGCCCAGATTTCTGCTCATACAAATCTGACCTAAAACTAGATTTATACATTACCAAAAATATGCAAAATAGTCTTCAAACATCAGACCCTAGATGGGCGAATCCTCCATGGCAATTGCTTAGGGTTTGCTGCTCCAAGAATGCAAATCGCCCTCCAAGTGGCGCTCAACCTAGGGTATAAACCCTAGTCAATCTTCATCCAAAATCCCTCCAAAATAGGCGCTCAAATCTACTCCAAAATATATGGCTTGAATGCTCAAAAATCTCCTCCAAATCTCCAATGAAGTGCAAGTGTGAACTCCGTGTGAATCCACCTCAAGATGAGTTAGGTTTTTGTCCAACCCACCAAATATTCCTAAGGGTTTTCGTCCTTGGAATATGTTGTACTAAAAGTGCAGCCAAGAGTAAAAAATCAATGAATAAAATCAGATGTGAATGAATGAATAATGAAATGACCTCAAAAGACCTTTCTTTTATAGCCAATTTTTGCCCAAACTAAACCTGGCCAACCTCCTCCTAGCCGACCTCTTTGGCATTTATTTTTTTATTTTTTATTTGTCTTTTTCTCCCTTCACCTGGCCAACGTCCCTGGGAATTCTTTTCTTTTATTTTTATTTTCTTTTTTCTCTCTTTGGTCGCTCACCTCTTGGGCAATTTTCTTTATTTATTTTTAATTCACCAATAGGCTCACAATGTTGGCATTGTTTGTCATTGATGTCAAAGGACCATCAGGAGTTATGTTGTATCAGGATCTCATGCTTGTATCAGGATATCAGATATTATGCTTGCCCTCATGCTTGTCTTGCATATGCTATCATGTTAAGGTGTTTGATCTCGATGTTATTCAATGTTATGTTGATCTTCAGAGGTTGAGATCCTTCAGCGTATTGAAATAGTTGCGTTGTTCATATCATCAATATGTGTTGATCATTTCATGTTTCAAATGTTGGTGCTTCAAGTGCTCACAGGACCACAAGAATGTATTGATGTCAACTTGTCATGAAGACATTGATCTGTGACCAGTTGATTATCATCATGTTATTGAGGGTTGATTATCATGTTGTTGAGGGATCAGATCATGTCAGTGACTTGTGTTCTTGGTTATGACAATGATCATTCTTCTTTGATGCAAAGACTAAAGTGCTTCCAATTGATATGTTGACATGTTGAGATGCTTGTGCTTCAAGCTCATTGGTTTGGAGTTGTCTTCAGATGTGATTGGATATCATGCAGCTTCTTGATTTTGGATAAGTGTTAAATGTCAGATTGTCTAAGCAATAGCAGAGTTCTCATCATACATATACTAAGGTATTCTTTCTTAGTACATGGACCAAATTGTTGTTGAAGATGATGTCTCCAAATTGATAATGATAACAAACTTTGTCAACCTTTCGATGATTTGAATTCTGTCAAAGTTGTGAACTGAAGTGATCTTTCTTGTGAAATAATGATAGGGGATACAAGTTAGGGTTTATACATTCTAAACCCTTAATAATTCTGAAGACCTAATTTCATTTCATAAACTCTAAGGTGTAAAGGGTTGACAGTTTTCACTTTTCTTATAATTTGGAGTTGACCTATGATCATAGGTCACTGATAACTTAACACTTAAGTCTATCAGCACCATCGGGCCACCGGCCCCTTCTACCTAGGGCAACCGATAACTAAAGGTTAGCATATTAAGTTGGGCGCCAAGACTACATCGAGGGCTATCATTCAATATTGCTTGGGTGCGAGATCTAATATCAACGATGGTCTTTTAAATCGTTTCAAATCACAACGGCTCTTCACCTTTCCTAAATTTGACAGGTGGTTCGTTTCAACTGCTTTGTAATGGTTTGTCCATCGACTCAGAGGGCCAGAAAATTAAATTGCTTGTTCTGTTTGATAGAGGTGTTGATGAAAATTGGTTGTGGGCAATGTACAGAGTGAGATCTAACTATTCATGTGTATTTCATGAAGAATGATAAAGGAAAAACAGAGGTTTGAGAGGGTAAAGCTTGAAGGTTATATTTAATCCATATAAAGGAGTTTAGGTTGGTTTGAAGTAATATACAAGAAATGCCTATCCTTGAATGAAGATCAGTATCTGTGACTGGTTCAAAACTTAAAAGATGATTTCAATCTGAACAAGAAAGGTTTTTGGTATGCAGGGTGAATAAAGAACTCTGAATGATATAATAGACATGTCTGTATGTAGTGCATTTCTGATATGAAAAAGAGACAATTGCAGAGGTCTTGGTTTGTCAGAGGGTTATGGCAGAGAATATGATCATGATTGCTTATGAGACATGTGCATAAAGGGGAGAGTAAACAACAAGGACAAAGTATGATGAGTACAGTATTTGTTGATGTTATGATTGAGGCAGAGTGTTAAGGTGGTTGCAGAGTATGGTATGAATGCTTTTTTTACTCAGGTGTATTATATCATGATACCAAGTTTTGTTTATGATTGATGAGATAAGAGGAAGATTGCAGAGAGATCTTTATCTATGTAAATAGGGTTAATGCTTGTTTGAGTTGAAGTATATTGTATTGCAGTGAATCAGGGTAATCCCCTGAATTAACTTTTCTTTCTCATGTTCACTTGTTGGCCAGTGAGGCACCTAATTGTCAGTGAGACACCAATTTACCAGTGAGGTATATTTGCCAGTGAGGCATGTTTTTGATTAAGCTAGTGAGGCATTTTTAGAGTGGTTTTTCATCCCTATGAGCATTGTCCACTCATGAAAATCACTGTGTTATGGTTCATATTATTTGTCTTTGTATGTGTGTCCTAATGCTTTGTTATTAAGGTCCTGATTCATACTATTTGTCATACTTGTGCATATGTGTTTAATAGATCATTGAAGTCTTCCTCAATCTTTGTCTTGTAAGTTAAAAGGTGCAAAAGGTTTTAAAAGTTTATAGACCACTGATTCACCCCCCCTCTTAGTGGTCATGTACTCCAACACACAAAAATATAAGAAGTCGTTTCACATCTCGATTTGGCCCAATAAAATTGATTAAATATAGTATTTAATCAATTAGGTTATTCCCTAGCCCTGCCGGCTTAGCCTACGGGAATAGGATAGGCTAACCGACTCTATTAGGTGATCACTTGAAAAAAAGGGACATTACAATTAAGCAGGAAGACAAGATAATGGTTGCAGATGAATCAGTTTATCAAAGCTAATTAGAGCTGGAATCCATAAGAAACTAATTTTGAGTGGAGGACACAGAAATCCTGATGAGACAAAACTTGATCATACAGTTCCTCCTTGTTAATGGGGCTAACATGTATAAGGTTAAGAGAACAATGGCTTATTGAAACTCTCCCCAGGAAGGAACACTCAAGCCAAAGTTTGATTGGGCTGCAAAGGTAATCCTGACCTTGCTGGTGGCGGAGGCATTATATTAGACAGGAAAGGCAAGGTGGAGATTATATTCTTTGCTTAGATCTAGGTAAGAAAAGTTAATAGTTTTCTCTCTCAAACAAAAAGTTAAACCTATGGATGGAAAACAACTCCAGGGTGGTCATTAATGTCATCTTCAAGACAAGCTGTCCTACCTGGGGGTTGAATTCAATTATCCAAAATATTATTTCCCTATATAAACCATTTAATCTTATTGTTTCATTCATAATAGGACAGGAGGAAAACAGATTGTAGGCATTGTAGCAAGTTAGGGGAGTTGACATGATGATAAGAAGGGAAACGCTCAAATCATTCAAAGGTTGCTCCACAATCATTAATATTCCTACCTTCATCAATCACAAAATTCTAGGAGTATGACCATCCATGGTGATATAATATGATAGCCATAGTTCCACAGAGTTTCGGGGACAGGGACGGGGACAGGGGGACGGCAGGGTACGCGTTTCGGGGACTGGGGGGCGGGGGCCTAAATTTGGGGACAGCGGGGGACGGCGGGGGGATGGCAGCAGGGGGGCGGCGGGGGAGCGTGCGCTGAAATACATATAATACTTGAAAAATTAGTTATAAATAGATGTATAACTGTAGAAGCCTAAGGAATAAGTAAAGTTTAGAGTTTAAACACATTGCAATGATTTCATTTAACTAGTGAACATTGAAACAATGTACTTAAATCTAATAGACATTGGAACGAGAACTAGATGTTTCATAATTTGAATTTCATAATCATTGTTCATAATTACAATCAAGTTTCAACAATGTTCAAAGTACTGAAATAGTAAATAGTAAATGCCAAAATGGTTAATGGCCTAATGCCTCCAATGATCTAATCATCCCCAAGCTCCATGTCGATCTCCTCATCATTGGAACTTTTGGATCCCAAATGCTCAAGCTCATCTAAACCAATACCAACCAGCCCTGTCTGTATAGCATCCTCATCTATAAACTATTAAACAAAGAAAAAAAAGGTCAAAAATAAACTATTAAACTTAGAGGCGCTTTTAGGTTTTCATTTGCCTTGAAATTTTAAAAAAAAATGATTAAAAAATGTTTTTGGGGGGGACGTCCAGAAGTCTCCCCAAGGAGAGACGGTGGGGCGGCAGCCGGGGGGGGGGGGCGTTTCGCCGGCGTCTCCCCGTCTTGGAAATGTCCCCCTCTGGGGTACAGCTGGTTTTGGGGGGGGGGACACGTCCCCGTGGAACTAGGATGATAGCCATTGATCTGATAAATAGTTAATTGGCATATGAGATAAAATTTGGTATTTCCTAAGTGGATTTCATGGCAGGATAGATCTCACTCCACAAGTGCAATCATAACTTTTAATCATAGTTCAAAAACTCAAATTTGGCAACTCAGCTGACCCAAAAATTTTAAAAACTTGGGACTTGGTAAAAACTCGGAAAAACTCAGCAATAACTCAGCAAATTTATCAAACATTAAAGAATACATAAATTTTTTAAAAATATTCTTCAAAAACATGCTTATTACTTAAGTTATGGAACAAATTACTGATTTCCTTTATATATAGATCAAAATTAGAGTTCAATACACATCATAGACCAAAAACCAAGTTCAATACATATGAACTTCAAGTTTAAATACCTGCAACGTCTCTAAGCAGTATAATACAGAATACCCACAGAAAAAAAACGGCACTAGCAGACTGCAACAAAGTTTAAAATCAAGACTATTATGAAGGTGTACAGATGACCATTATATATATATATATATATATATATATATATATATATATATATATATATATATATATATATATATATATATATATATATATATATATATATATTTGATCTGTTGTTACAAGCAATTCAAAGCCCTGTTTTCTGCTATTTCTAGAGATTAAAACCCTCCCAATGGAAAAAAATCTGTTTATTTCAACAACCAAAATCACTGTTATCTTTGAGAACAAATGCTGTAAAGTTTAAAATTCCAGCACCTGTGACTCCTCTATGCAGCAAACACAGACCCGTGATTCCTTTATTGCAGGTGTAGCATGAATAAGCAAAACAGACCCATGATTCCTCTGTCCTGTTATACATAGCAAGTCGTTGAACAAACCCTCAACGCACACAGCAAGCCATCAAACAACCCATATGAAGAAAACAACCTGTAAAATGTCAAAATTTTGGCACAAAAAATCACTTTCTTTAAATCACAGTCAAGTTTTACACTAAAGTTGCAAGTTTTGCTAGTTTCTTCTGCAAATTTGACACATTTTGCTGAAAAACTTGCAGCGAATTTTGGTGAGCACTCAGCAGCAAGTACTATGTAATATCCCCAATGGGATCTGCCCTAAAAGTTGATTTTTATTTTCAGAATTCTGCCCTAGTTTTCTGCAATTTTAGTTTCTGCTGAAACCCTAGAATTCTGATCTGAATTTCTGCTCTTAATTAAATTGTTCCAACAAACATAAACACATCCAAATATGGCAAATCATAATGACAAATGATAATACAAGTTGACATTCATCATAAGCATGAATTACACCATGAAATACACAATGTAGGGAAACCAAAATGGCAACAACAAGTCTGATTTTCTGAATTAAACTTTGCTGCTACAAACTGAAATTCTGGAAATGCAATCACATTCAAATGCATAGGCCATGCATGCCTAAATACCAATCAGATATCTGCTGTTACAAACCAGACCTATAAATAGGTTGATACATACAAAAAATATGATGAAAAAGATGCTCCAATACAAACCCTAGCTAGGCGAATTACATCAGCTAAGCAATGATGACAAATCACATGCAATTGATAAAGAATGTTGCTCCAAAATCCTCTACAAGGTTGGCGCTCCACTCTAGGATGAAACCCTAGATCAATATCAACACAACTTCACCAAAATGCTGCTCCAAGTGTGGCGCTCCTAATTAGGGTAAGCCCTAATGCAAGAAATACACAAAATGCCATGAACTCAATCCTCCAAGGGTGGCGCACAAAGTTAGGGTTAAACCCTAGTGTCAAATGATGCAATTGCCACAAGAAGAATCTTCTCAAAGAATCTTCTCAATGCTGATCTCAAATCTGATTTATGCAAATCTGCTCCAAATCTTCATAGATCTCCAATGAAGTGTAAGTAGGCTTCCGTTATGAAACCTCCACAAAGATGAATTAGGTTTTCGTCTAATTCACCAAGAATCACAAGGGTTTTCGTCGTTGGATTCAAGCCCAACAAAATGTTGCAGCCAAAGAGATAACTCCATGAAAAGTAAGAATGAATGATATGATGAAATGACCACAAAACACCTTATATTTATACATTATCTCATCTTCTTCTCAAGCTGCCGACCACCCTTCAAAATCATATTTTATTTTATTTTTGCCTTCCCAAATTGGGCTGACCTCTTCAAGGCAAGATAGGCGCTCAAAATACAAATTAAAGATTTGTCTTTTGTGTTATTTTCTCCTTCCTCCTAGGCACACACTTATGATCTTTTGTCTTTTCCTTCATATCTTGGCCGACCCATAAAAGGAATATTTTCTTTATTTTCTTTTATTCTCTTCTCCAAGAAGAGCAAACCTCATTGGCATATGATGCATCATGAATTGACCTCAAATCATGTCATCCTCATCAAGGTAAGAGATCATAAAATAATCTTATTTCTTCCATAAGCATTTTTCCATATTTTCTCTATTTCTCATTCTCCAAATGGGTCGCTCCACATTAGGGCAATTTATTTTATTAATGATGATGACATCAAAAATACCATAAAAATAGGCCAAGTCATCTCCCATACTCAATATACCCTACAAAATTAGCCAAGTGTGAAACCTTGCCAATTAAGTCATCAATAGGTGATAACTCCGAAAAATGGGGACATTACATAATACTAGATGTTACTCAATTTGGCTTCAATTTGAGGGTATTGATCATTTGGTAATCTTTGCATTTGAGAACTTCTCGACTGAAATTGAATTTTCAGTTTGCTCAAGGTGGTGTTCCCTTGGCATATTGTGGATTGGTGATGTTCCCTTTCCACCATGATGGGATGATATTGTATAGATTTAGTCATACAGCTTGAATATGACATTTTCATGGAGTTATATTGCAGATTTGGCTTGAATAAGGAGCTATTTTCATCATTGGAGGGTTATTAGTTGAGTTATTTGGCATATTGAAGAATTGTTGATCATTTCCAACCAACTACGTCATTCTGATTTTCTGATATAGCAGGTACAGCAGAGAGATATCTTTAGATCTGAGTGTTATTGAAGACATTTTTGAGGGTTTGAACACTTTGGAGACATTCTTACCCTAGTCGCTCCATTCCTAGACCCTAGCGCATGCATTTGGAGAGGATTTTTAGCATATTTTGATGTGTATCAGCAAACTGGGGTTTACATCAGCAGGGTACAGTTTTGGAACAGTCATACTTCGAAGGTATTTATCATCATTGATCAGTCCAGGGCTCAAACAGCATCATCCCCAGCCCTATCGTTTCATATTGGAGTGGGTTTTGCATGATTCCAGCCTAGGGTTTGAAGACAAATTTCATATCAGATATAACAGGGTTCATATCATTCATATCAGACCTAATACAGTGCTGCTATAGTCCAAAATCAGTCAAGGATTGATGTGTTTTTCATCATTGCTACCTAGGGTTTCAATCTCCTATCATTTGGCAAGGGTTTGCTATGTATTTTGATGACATTTGCATGATGTATGTGTTCTGATTTTCAAATCAGACTTGTTGATTGAAAGCTACAGCCAATGTAATCATTCACATTCAATCAATACAAGCCATCAGCACTTTCCGGGTATGTTATTTACATGTTTTGGTTCATATGGTTTGAATATAACTACATTATTTGGTCTTTGTTTCATCTATAATTCAGATCAGCTAAGGAAAAAATTTAGTTAGAACTAGTAGGGTTCTTTACAGTGGTATTAGAGCCTAGATCTTGCCAGCCTTTGGGTTACGCAGCCACAAGAAGTTGGTCCACACATGTATCATTACCATAGAAGGAGAACGAGTCAACAAGAACGAGAGAATCCAGCTGCAGGTACACAACCAGATATGGATAGAGGTGGTAGTGGAAGCCCAAGAAGGGATAACCAATCCAACTTGGATAATTTCTTACAGGCTTTTGGTCAACAACAGCAGCATGTATTACAACAATTTTAGGACCGGATTATTACAGCTATTGAGCGATTGAGAGTGGACCATTCACGCTCAAGGAGATCGAGGAGTGTGAGTAGTGGGAGACAGTGTGTTGCTAGTGGAGAGCCTATACATGCAGCTAGAGACACTACACATACAGGTAGAGCAACCGCCTCTGATTCAGATAGGCCACTTCATCCTAGATTTGTGCCCATTGAAGAAGAACAATCATCCGAAGAAGAGGAAGAAGTGACAAATGTTACCGATGATATTATGGTTGCATATGATGAGTGCCGCATACTTCCACCTGATGTTAGGACAGCACTTAATCTAAATCAATTCATGAGTCAAAGGACGGAATTGAAAAAGAGCCAAAAAGTAGCAAAACCTAAAAAGAAGAACAAGGATTTCAAGGAAGCATTGAACAAAGTTCCTTTACCTAACTTTGATGGCAGCAGTAAGATGAGTGCTAGAGCATGGATACATAAGCTTGATACTTTTCTTACACTCAAACCAATGAGTGAAGAAAAGGCCATTCAGTTTGCTACTATGCATTTGGAGGGATTGGCATATGATTGGTGGCATCATGGACTTGTTTCACAGCGGCATGATATGATCACTTCATATGATGAGTTTACACGTAAACTCATTAACAAGTTCGACAAGAAGGATATAGAGGTCTACTACAGGGAATTGGCTCAATTGAAACAGGTTGGTAGAATGGACTCCTATATTAATGAGTTCCAAAAGATTGCGGTCATAGTTCCAGAAATGCCCGAGAAGAGAGTCACAATGTTGTTTGTTGAGGGTTTGAATGATAGGATGAGAGGATTGGTGAAGGTACATAAGCCTAAGACATTGGATGATGCTATTGAGCTTGCACTTGACTTGGACACCTATCCCACATCATTTCAAAGCCAAAAGAAAAGCTTTAGAGGCTCGAGTTCTAATCAGAAAAAACTATTTCAGCCTAAATCTAATCCTTCTTCTATGGAGAGAGATGAATTAAGAAGGAAGAAATTATGTTTTTCTTGCAAACAACCATAGGAGCTAGGACATAGATGCCTTGGGAAAGGCAAAGCACATCTTATTGAGGTGATTTTTGATGTTGAGAGTGAGACACATGAAGAGACAGGTTCAGGTAGTAATGTTGATCACACGGAGCAGCAGCCTACATTGGAGTTAGAGACTAATGATACAGATGGTACAGGTCCAATTATATTGCTACACTTTTTGGAGTACCTAGGTATCATCCTTTTCGTGTGAAAGGGATACTTAAGGGACAGCGAGTTACTTGTATGATTGACAGTGGAGCCAAACATAACTTCATTGATGAGGGTTTGGTTATGAGGCGTGGTTTACAGGTTGAGGACTTTGCAAGTTTCACAGTGACAGTTGCAAATGGTTTTACCATGAGTTGTCAAAAGAATGTATCTCAGCTTAGCATTCAGATGGGTGACTATACATTGACTGATGATTTCTACATGGTTGGAATTGGTGAGATAGACATTGTTTTGGGAGTCCAGTGGCTTCAGTCTCTTGGCTGCTACATTCAGGACTTTCAAAAGATGGAGCTAGAATTTATACATGATGGGAGGAAGATTGTGTTGAGAGCACTTTCTAATGGAGGACATAGGGTTGTTTTAGCTAGGCGTATGGAGGCTTTGTTTAGACATGATGACATTGCATGGGCAGCCCAAGTTTCTATATCTTCCAAATCTTCTTCTGAGAGTCCAGAGTATCATGTAGACATCCAATCAATATTGGATAGGCATGGTAAGGTGTTTGGTGACATTCCTCTAGGTAGACCACCAGACCGTGGTTTTGAGCATGTGATTGAGTTAGAGGATGGGACCAAGCCCATCAATATTCCACCATATCGACATCCTCGGCACTTCAAGGTAGAGATTGAGAACACTATTAAGGATTTGATCGATATGGGACTATGCAGATGTGTATTGATTACAGAGCACTGAATAAGAAGACAATCAAAAAAGGTACCCTATACCCGGGATCGATGAGCTAATTGATGAGCTACGCGGGGCCGTGTATTTTTCTAAGATTGATCTTCGTTCAAGATATCATCAGATTCGTGTCCGTAAGGATAACCTAAGACAACATTTAGATGCCACTATGGACACTATGAGTTTCTTGTCGTGCCCTTTGGTCTTACTAATGCGCCTACTACATTTCAGTCTTGCATGAACCATGTGTTTAATAAGCAGTTGCATAAGTTCTTGTTGGTTTTCTTTGATGATATTTTGATATATAGTAAGACATGGGAGGAGCATCTTTGACATCTTGATGAGGTACTTGATGTTATGGAAGCCCAATCATTGTATGCTAAGGCTTCTAAATGTGAGTTCGGGATGGAGGAGTTCTTTATTTGGGGCATGTGATTAGTGCCAATGGAGTTAGAGTCGAGGAGGAGAAGATCAAAGCTATACAGGATTGGCCTACTCCAAGGAGCATTTCAAAGTTGAGAGGTTCCTTGGGTTTATGCAGTTATTACAAGAGGTTTGTACAAGGCTTTTCACAGTTGACAGCACCACTTACAAATCTCACTAAGGGGGCATTCCTTTGGTCTATTGAGGCACAGGCAGCTTTTGATCGGCTTAAGGAGCTGATGAGTACCACTCCAGTATTGGCACTACCAGATTTTACACAGTCCTTTGTACTTGAGTGTGATGCACCCGGTGATGGTATTGAGGTTGTTTTGATGCAGAATAGGCATCCCATTGCATTTGAGAGCAGGAAATTGAGGGATGTGGAGCGCCTCTATTCCACCTATGACAAGGAGATGCTTGCTATTATGCATGCTTTGGCAAAGTTTCATCAGTACTTGGTAGGTGCAAAGTTTGTGGTTAGGAACACCACAATGGCTTGAAATACTTCTTAGAGCAAAAGGATTTGAATGAGAGACAACAAAAATGGGTCTCTAAGATACAGGCATATGATTTTGACATCCAGTTTGTGAAGGGGAAGAATAACATTGTAGCGGATGCACTTTCCAAGAGGCCTACTATTTGCTCTTTGAGTGAGATTTTAGCTGATTGGAAATCTCAACTTTTAGTTGAGTATTCCAAGAGTACATTTGCATGCGAGATCATGGATGGATTGATTCAGAATGATAGGTATAAGGTTGTTGATGATGTGATATATTATAAGGACAGGGTATTCTTGGTACCTGAATCAAAGCTTAAGCAGCAGATTTTGAGAGCCATTCATGACACACCTCTAGCAGGGCATCCAGGTTTTTTCAAAACCTATAGACAGATTAGAGAGAGATTCTCATGGAAGGGTCTCAAAGATTATGTGTTGCAGCATGTTAGAGAGTGTTTGACTTGTCAGTAGAACAAGTATGAGCATACTTTTCCCGCAGGTCTACTTTAGCCATTGCCTATTCCTAAGCAGAAGTGGGAGAGTATCTCCATGGATTTCATTACAGGCTTCCGAAGGTACATGATAGAGATTGCATATATGCGGTTGTTGACAAGTTAACCAAATATGCACGCTTCTATGCTATTTCAGTAGATTATTCAGCACTGCAGGTTGCAGAGTTGTTCTTTCGAGAGGTGTTTCGCTTGCATGGCCTTCCAAAGACCATTGTCAGTGATCAGGACAGCAGATTCATCAGTGTATTTTGGCATGAGCTATTCCGATTAGCTGATACTGAGTTGACACCGAGCACTAGTTATCACCCTCAAACGGATGGACAGACGGAGATAGTGAATAAGAGGGTTGAAGGTTATCTCCACAATTATGTTTCGGGCTAGCAGCGTGCTTGGATTAGGTGGTTACACTTAGGTGAGTATTGTTACAACACTACCTATCACATGTCGATTGGCATGTCTCCATTCAGGGCAGTATATGGATATGATGCAGTATCTTTCATGGATTTGGCCTTGATGATAGTACAGAGCTCCTCGAGCCAAGGAATTGATGCAGGATACACAGGACATCCTTAAGACACTTAAGGATAATCTTCGACAGGCACAGAATCAGTAGAAGATGTGATGCAGGAGCATCCCTGGTTCAAAAAAAATCTTGCATCAACCAAAAACATTTGCATTTCAGTTTGTTTGCATTTCAGTTCTTTCATTTTCCAATTCAGTTCAGGCAGTTCAGTCAGTAGCAGTTCTCAGCTTATGGTCCGGTTTTGGCATTTCACATCTTGCGGATCTGGACTTAGCATCTACATTCATTCATCTACAACATATCAAGAATTCAGAGCATTTGGATCAGTTACCGGAAAGATATCGCTATCAAAAGTTGACTGTTTTCTCATAACAGAGCATTCTAACAATTCCTGATACCCAGCTGAAGGAGAAGGCTTGCGGATCGTTCCTTGACTTGCGGATCTCAGTGACACATCATTCAATGTTCTATGGTTCGTGGCCGACCTTCCCCAAGGGTCCGCACGTTGTTCCATTCATTTGAGGAAGTGTTCTATGCATTTAGGTCCAACCTATCTGTTGATGTGTTTTCCTTGCACATACAACGCAGAATAAAATACTGGTGTACTCTATCCTCTCTTGAACAAAATCCCTCAAATGCTAAGCTAAGTGATCATATGAGTAGACTCCAAGGTTCTTGATTAGTTACTTTTTGTGTTGCGACTTGGGATAACTTAGCAGTAGGATGCGAATTACTGTTTGACACAAGGGGACTTACGTAAATGCTCAACAATAGGAAACTTGTTTCTCTTGGATAACATGTAACACAGCTTCTTAGAAGGTCTACCAATTCGATAATGACAATGGAAGCTCTTGAATCTAAATCTAACAAGATTTTAAAGAAAATGCAAAAGGAAATAAGTTTAGAAGGCTCTAATCTAAATGCAAGCAATCACCACTGATTCACCGGAATCTCAACCACACTTTGCTTTGCCATAAGGAAACAACTACACAAAAGTGGTGCTATCTTCTAAGGGTAAAGTAAGATTTTCAGATTAAGCTCAGATGATGTTCAGACTAACCATGCACTACAACCTGCCATCGACAAATTATAAATGGTATGAACTATGGAGACACCAAACATGAATCAGCAATAACAACTTCCATAAAACATAAAACTAAACTGCTTAAAACAAACTAAATGGATCTTATTCTATGAGTGAACACTTAGAAACCATGCATTCATTTGAAACAACACAAATCACCATGAAAATTTCAGCAATGAATTTGTATTTATTTCAGCAGAGTCTTGAGCAACAATTTCTCAGAGCATTCCCCTCTGCTAAAGCAAAAAAAACAATAATGCGATTCCCGTGAGAACAGAATGTCCAAATGTTTCACCAACACACTTAGTTCTTATTTGCCCCTGTCAAATCTGATCTCCTAATGGACCTGCAATAATCATGTGTTGTAATCCCCTATGCGCTTTAATGGAGGGGAGGTCGATTTCCAAGCAATAGAAGGTGATCTTTCTTAAACTTTCGAAAACTTCAACCAAGGAAGACACTCTTAAACCTGCACTCAGGAAGCGTCGAGAACACCGGGCAGATTATGTAATATTAACCAGTTCAACGTCCAAGCACCCACTCAGACAACCTCATAAGGATCCCCTCCTGCAGACAAAACTCATGAACACAGTCAGGTTTCCAAATACTCAACTTAGCTACTGATGCAGGAGGCGAAGCTCACTGTTAGAACAAATGACAAAACACCTTCGAATCCCCTCTCGTCCCACACAGTGCAATCACCTTTTCTGGAGGACAGCGCATACCATGAATGCTCAAAAAGTTGGCACTTTTACTCACAATAATGCTCAAAAGATTTTGCTAGCATAAATAGTGCGCTCCACCTCCTCTACCGCATACATGTCATTATTTGAATTAAAACGTGGGGCTAAAAATAGGAGCCAAATTTTGAAAGATACGTGCCTCCAACTCCTGCCAGGAATCTTAATTTATTCCCTATCCATGCGTTTTTCAGAGTGCAGTGCCCATTTAATGGCATGCTAAGAATAGAATTGATTCATTCCGCAAAAAAAAACGTTCAATGCTTCCAAATTTCGGGTCATCATGATTGCCAAAGAGGTGGCAGGAAACAAGCGGGTCAGCGCAAATGTTAGAGATCTTGGCAAAAAAGAAAAAATTGCAAACCTCAGATCCAGCTCCGCCCTGGCGGTCCTTTTGCTTCAACGTGCACAATGCAGGATTGCAGTGGACTCTCAAAAGTCCGTCCCTCCATGAATGACCAACGTGGAGTGAAATGCTATATTTCACACTTGACGCGATGCTGAGAATAGAATTTTACGTGACGTTTAGAAGATCCGCCAAAGGGGCATTAATAACCATGCCAGGCAACAGACATCCTGGGCAAACAGTCACCCAAGCCTGCTGAAGATTAAGCCAATCATGGAGAGTTCCTGACGAGTCAAGAAGATCCGCTCAAGCGGTCATCTAGCCTGTTGAGAGAATAGGAAATGGAAAGCCATGCCAGAAGGTAACTGAAGTCCGCTTAGGCGGAGATCCAGGGGGAGCGGGCATGCTGTTGAAAGAAGATCTCAATGCAGATAAGAAACCCTGACGCAGACCACAGACCAAAACACCAAAACAAGGGGTCCCCACGGCTGATGGGGCGATGTTGGACCACGTCACAACACTATCTATGAACACGTTACAACTCTTCATTGGAGTTTGTGACCTTCCTTGGCCGACGCGGAGGAATCTATTGGTCCAGAAATGATATATAAAGATGTAATAGATCCTTAGGAAAGTAGTGATCAAGTTCATGATATAGTAATAGCTGATAGTTTGGATTTTGTGCGAAGGGAGCTTCAAAGCCTTATCTTGTGCATGTATGTAATCAGGCCTGTGAGCCCTAATTGTAAGCCCGCATGTTGTCAGTGGATCTCTATTTTGAATTCTATGTTATACTGAATGACTGAATCTGCATTTGTTCCATTTCTTTGAGTCGTTTCTGTTGTGTTTACTCTTGTTGCACAGTTCGGATAGTTCATTCTGTGAACCCTCCTACCGTGACTGCACCAAGATGTATGTTGATACACCGTGTGGAAAGGACATTTGATGTTGGTGACTTGGTATTTTTGCACCTTCAGCCATATAGACAGAGTACTTTGAAGAAGAGTGGTGCAGTGTCATATCCCCTATATTTACATTATGATTCACGTATATTCAAGCATACACTCTGTATATCCATATGTGTATTTCGCGATTTATCAATGATTTACATATATTCATATAATGCATACAAGTACTCATACTGTAAGAATAATTGTTATATTCCCAATCAAATATATATATATATATATGAGACAATTATAAATCATACATATTACTATAATATATAAAATATATATATATATTGCCATAATATATATATATATATATATATTGCCATAATATATATGTGTGTGTGTGTGTGTGTGTGTGCACTATCTAAATTTGTATAAATATATAAATACATATATATAATAATAATAATAATAACTATATAATAATAAGATCATTTATAGTAAATAATAATTATCAATTATCTTATGAGGATCGGGCCTCTTTGGAAAAGGCACCGATCTCATTTCCTAATTAATAATAACTAAAACCAATCAGCAAGAACTCCTAATAAGAATGCAGCGGATGGTTTCAAAAAGGTAATTGCTGCCTTAAGGTAACCGTTGGGAATGAGGCAGCGTTCCAAGAGTTATAAATGAGGATCGGTCCCTCATTCCAAAGGCATCAGAGGAGATAAGAGTCTCAGCAGATAAACAGATCAGGAATCATATAAGAATTCAGACTCTGCAGTAAGTGCAATCAGAAATTAATATTAATTCAGGTCTCCACCAGGAATTAAGAAAGGTACAGCAGGTAAGGTTTATTCATTATCTTTGATTTATAATTATTTACCATAATATGTATAAGTTTATATATATATATATGTATAAGTTTATATATATATATATATATATATGAATATATATATCTATATTATAATAATAGTGTCAATTCATAATTAATATGAATGATAGTAATAACAATATGATTCTATGTAAATCATTATAAATTACAATGAAATATCTTATCAATGTGTCAACTTGGATGAACAATTGTATAAACACGAATACCGTATAATGGTATTTCAAATTGCAAGGTAAATGTCTTTAACCTTAACATTATAATAAGTACATTGAAATGAAGACCATGTCTCCGTAGCGCTTATTATTTCATCAAGTAGGTATTGTAGGGAAAGGCGGAGTAATCCCATCTTCTGTGTAGACCCCAAAGGCTAGGAATTAGTTCCCATGGCCGAGTCCGAAGGTCTTGTAATTGATCCCAAAGGTCGGGACATAGTCCCGTGGCCGGATCCGAGGCTCCGTTTATAGACCCCAAAGGTTGGGACTAAGTTCCGAAACCGGGTCCAGGGGTGGTTTCAGCGTGCCCTAGCATGTAAGATCCTAATTCCTCGGTGAATAGTAAGAGGGGAGAGTATGGATCTGAGTTATGTTCAATATTCATCTTAATGTACTTATGGGATGTATTATAGAATACAAGAACATATTACTGATAACTCATGTTACTTCATCCTTCAAGGAATAGTAGGTTATGCGGGGAATGGGAGTATAATTCCTACATGTGAATGGTTTCTTTGCGCCTTACATATCCATTGATTGGTATGGTAAGGAGGGCGGGTATAATTCCTTCCATGTTTGGTTTCTTAGCGCCCACGTCATATAAATCCTAGTTCCTGATGAAGAACAAGAGAAGAGGATATGGATCTTGAATTATGATTTATAGTATAGAATAGTCATCAATAGTGTATGACAATCATGAATGGAATATTATCATTGAAATTGTTGATCTTATCATTGGAATTTAATGATCTGTAATGTTACTAATGTCTCCTTGAGAATCACTTTGGATGCAAATTCAGGTTTAAGTATTTCCTCTAGAAAGGGGGCATTACAAGTGGTATCAGAGCAGTCATCCTGCCATCCTGTGAAAGATTGACAATGCAAAGTTATCAAAGAAGAGGAAATAACACCAACATGAATGAAGAATTGGTAAATCAAATGAAAACCTTTATGGAACAAACCAACCAAGCCCTCTCTAACCAAAATGAAAAACTCATACAAGCCTTTAAAAACATGGGCAATGCCATTGATAGCCTAAAAACCCATCCCGTAAATGGGGGAGAAACGGGGTCTAATATCTCCGAAAATAATAAAGGATCTCCTAGCCTCAAGGTTCCTAGGCCCTCCTTCTTACCTAGGGAAGAACCACCTAGAAATGAAGAAGAAAATGAACCATCTGCACAAAGCGCAGAAGAAATTGCTAGGGCTTATCCAAATCTTGATCCCGAAATTAGGAATCTTGTTAGCTTTAGAGATTTCTGCGATGCTAAAAGACATGAGGTACCTAGAAAGGAAAGGAGACTTCCAAATAGAGACCTAAAGCATAAAGTAAACAGAATATCCCTCCCAAACTTTGATAGGACATAAAATATCAGCCCATGCATGGCTTAAAAAATTAAACACTTATTTCTCCTTAAGCCCAATGACATAGGAGGATGCCATAAAATTTGCTATCCTTCACTTAGAAGGAATAGCCTACGAGTGGTGGCATCATGGGGAACACACCCAAGGGCATAATAAGATAACCACCTATGAAGAATTTTCACAAAAACTAATCAAAAGGTTTGATAAGGAACACCCTCAAGAAAACTTCAAGAAATTGACTCAATTAAATCAACAAGGAACGGTAGAAGACTATATAACCGAATTTCAAAAAATCTCAATCAAGGTCACTGGAATTGATGAAGATAGGTTAACCTACCTCTTTGTAGAAGGGTTAAAGGATCCCCTAAAGGGAATGGTAAAAGCTCATAACCCCACCACTCTAGATGATGCCATAGAAAAAGCCTTGAATTTGGAATCATCCACTTCAAATATCAAAGATACACAAGAGCATACCAAAACCTATCACAAAAAGAATGAAGACAATAAGCCTTCCAAAGGGGAATGCAGGGACAAGAACCTATGTTTCCAATGTCAAGAACCTTGGGAACGTGGTCATATTTGCAGCAAGAAGGAAAATCTATGTTATAAATGCAAGGAAAAATGGGAACTGGGTCATAAATGTGCCAAGAAAAGTCGAGCCCAAAGGATCGAGGTTACTTCTGAGGAAGAAATTGAAGAAAAGGTCGTCAAGAAGGCAAGAATGGAAGGGGACGAACATGTGACCTTGGCTACAATTGCCCAAACTTCCATGCATCGCCCTTTCCACATCAACAACATGATCAAAGGACAAAGAGTTACTACTCGAGTAGATAGTGGGGCATCCCACAACTCCATTAATGAGAAGTTAGTAAAAAAAAGGAAGATACAAACCCAAGACTTCATGGGGTTTTCCGCAGCCACTACCATAGGAGCATTGGTTTCGTGTACTAAGATTGTTCCCCAACTTGTAATGATCCTAGGGAAACATACTGTTCAAGAAGACTTCTATGTAGTGCCCCTAGAACACGATGTAATACTAGGCACCCCTTGGATATATTCATTGGGATGTTTTCAGTTTGACCTTCCTAACTTAAAAATCCATTTTCAACATGAAGGAAAAGAGGTCACTTTACAAGGTTTACCTGATGGTCCTCCAAAGGTTGTCTCTCACAAAGGAAGGAGGAGATGTTCTCAATCATCCAAATCTTAAGTTGCTTGAGGACAAGCAATCTTAAGTGGGGGGGACTGTCATATCCCCTATATTTACATTATGATTCACGTATATTCAAGCATACACTCTGTATATCCAAATGTGTATTTCGCGATTTATCAATGATTTACATATATTCATATAATGCATACAAGTACTCATACTGTGAGAATAATTGTTATATTCCCAATCAAATATATATATATATATATATATATATGAGACAATTATAAATCATACATCTTACTATAATATATAAAATATATATATTTATAGAACAATTATAAATTATATATATATATATATATTGCCATAATATACATATATGTGTATGTGTGTGTGTGTGTGCGCACTATCTAAATTTGTACAAATATATAAATACATATATATAATAATAATAATAACTATATAATAATAAGATCATTTATAGTAAATAATAATTATCAATTATCTTATGAGGATCGGGCCTCTTTGGAAAAGGCACCGATCTCATTTCCTAATTAATAATAACTAAAACCAATCAGCAAGAACTCCTAATAAGAATACAGCGGATGGTTTCTAAAAGGTAATCGCTGCCTTAAGGTAGCCGTTGGGAATAAGGCGGCGTTCCAAGAGTTATAAATGAGGATCGGTCCCTCATTCCAAAGGCATCGAAGGAGATAAGAGTCTCAGCAGATAAACAAATCAAGAATCATACAAGAATTCAGACTCTGCAGTAAGTGCAATCAGAAATTAATATTAATTCAGGTCTGCACAAGGAATTAAGAAAGGTACAGCAGGTAAGGTTTATTCATTATCTTTGATTTATAATTATTTACCATAATACGTATAATATGAAAATATATATCTATGTATATTATAATGATAGTGTCAATTCATAATTAATATGAATGATAGTAATAACAATATGATTCTATGCAAATCATTATAAATTACAATGAAATATCTTATCAATGTGTCAACTTGGAAGAACAATTGTGTAAACACGAATACCGTATAATGGTATTTCGAATTGCAAGGTAAATGTCTTAAACCTTTGCATTATAATAAGTACATTGAAATGAAGACCATGTCTCCGTAGCGCTTATTATTTCATCAAGTAGGTATTGTAGGGAAAGGCAGAGTAATCCCATCTTCTGTGTAGACCCCAAAGGCTAGGAATTAGTTCCCATGGCCAAGTCCGAAGGTCTTGTAATTGATCCCAAAGGTCGAGACATAGTCCCGTGGCCCCGAGGCCTCCGTTTATAGACCCCAAAGGCTAGGACTAAATTCCGAAACCGGGTCCAGGGATGGTTTCAGCGCGCCCTAGCATGTCAGATCCTAATTCCTTGGTGAATAGTAAGAGGGGAGAGTATGGATTTGAGTTATGTTCAATATTCATCTTAATGTACTTATGGGATGTATTATAGAATACAAGAACATATTACTGATAACTCATGTTACTTCATCCTTCAAGGAATAGTAAGGTTATGCGGGGAATAGTATAATTCCTACATGTGAATGGTTTCTTTGCGCCTTACATATCCATTGATTGGTATGGTAAGGAGGGCGGGTATAATTCCTTCCATGTTTGGTTTCTTAGCGCCCACGTCATGTAAATCCTAGTTCCTGGTGAAGAACAAGAGAAGAGGATATGGATCTTGAATTATGATTTATAGTATAGAATAGTCATCAATAGTGGATGACAATCATGAATGGAATATTATCATTGAACTTGTTGATCTTATCATTGGAATTTAATGATCTGTAATGTTACTAATGTCTCCTTGAGAATCACTTTGGATGCAGATTCAGGTTTAAGTATTTCCTCTAGAAAGGGGACATTACATGCAGAAAAACTCAAGCCACGGTTTTATGGTCCCTATAGGATATTGAGGAGAGTTGGAGAGGTAGCATATGAGCTTGATTTGCCAGCAGGGAGTCGGATTCACAATGCATTTCATGTGTCATGCCTCAAAAGGGCATTAGGACAACATGTTTCTTCTCCAGATCTTCCACCACTTGATGAAGAGGGTATGTTGGTATTGGTGCCTGATGGTATTGTGGATATGAGGGAGCGCAAGTTGCGTAACAAAGTCATCTGTGAGTATTTGGTGAGATGGAGAGACTTGCCATTAGAGGATGCTACATGGGAAGGAGAGCAAATTTTGGAGCATCCTAATCTTCAATTGCTTGAGGATAAGCAATCCCGGGAAGGGAGGACTGTCATGTCCCCATTTCCGGAGTGACCACTAATGGAGGTGTTGATTAGCCTATTCACCATTCCCGTAGGCTAATATTTGTGGTAAGGGAATGATTTTGGATTGAGCTTGGTTTTAGAGGATGGAAAACTATAATGTTGGTTCAATAATTGTTTTATTAGAATTTTGGCTAAGTGTTATTTTGTGATATTTTTCATATAGCCAAAATATTGTGATTTTTCCAAGCCAAGGATGAAAAAAATAAATGTTGGTCAAATTGAAGAAGAAAAAGGTGAGAAGATGGAAAATGCAATTTTAATTGTATTTTCACTATTTTTATTTATTTTTCCTATGGAGTTGACGCCTAGAGGGAAAAGGAGAAAAAATAAAATAATAAATATTATTTTATTTTCCCATGTGCCCATTCGCCGCCCAAGGGAGGAGAAAATTATTTAAAAATAATATTTTATTTGTCCAAGAGGAGATCACCGCCTAAGAAGAAGGTAAAAGGAAAAAAATAATTTAAAGAATAGTTTTTTTTAATGAAGGCGACTTGGGTAGGAGCTAAGAAAAATAATAAAAAATGTTTTATTTACCCAAGGCAAGTTGGCGCTTGAGGAGAAGGAGAAATCATTTAATAAAATATTGTTTTTTTTTTTCAATATTGACGCCTACTGTTTGGAGGAGGTATTTGAAAAATAATAAAATATTATTATTTTGTTATTTTTAAATGATGGCGGTTGATAGATGTATTTCATTTAAAATTGTCAAGTTGGAAGTTGCATTTGATTGGTGGACTTGAAATTTTACACAATTTGGGCAAAATTGGACGCCTAGGGTGAGAGGAGCATAAATAGAGGCATTTGGCTTCAATTTGAGGGTATTGATCATTTGGTAATCTTTGCATTTGAGAGCTTCTCTCGACTGAAATTGCATTTTCAGTTTGCTCAAGGTGGTGTTCCTTTGACATATTGTGGATTGGTGATGTTCCCTTTCCACTATGATGGGATGATATCATATAGATTTCATCATAGAGCTTGAATATGACATTTTCATGGAGTTATATTGCAGATTTGGCTTGAATAAGGAGCTATTTTCATCATTGGAGGGTTATTAGTTGAGTTATTTCGCATATTGAAGAATTGTTGATCATTTCCAGCCAACTACATCATTCTGATTTTTTGATATAGCAGGTACAGCAGAGAGATATCTTTAGATTTGAGTGTTATTGAAGACTTTTTTGAGGGTTTGAACACTTTGGAGACATTCTTATCCTAGTCGCTCCATTCCTAGACCCTAGTGCATGCATTTGGAGAGGATTTTTGGCATATTTTGATGTGTATCAGCAAACTGGGGTTTACATCAGCAGGGTATAGTTTTGGAAGAGTCATACTTTGAAGGTATTCATCATCATTGATCAGTCCAAGGCTCAAACAGCATCATTCCCAGCCCTATCGCTTCATATTGGAGTGGGTTTTGCATGATTCCAGCCTAGGGTTTGAAGACAAATTTCATATCAGATATAACAGGGTTTCATATCATTCATATCAGACCTGATACAGTGCTGCTACAGTCCAAAATCAATCAAGGATTGATGTGTTTTTCATCATTGCTACCTAGGGTTTCAATCTCCTATCATTTGGCAAGGGTTTGCTATGTATTTTGATGACATTTGCATGATGTATGTGTTCTGATTTTCAAATCAGACTTGCTGATTGAAAGCTATAGCCAATGTAATCATTCACATTCAATCAATAAAAGCCATCAGCACTTTCCGGGTGTGTTATTTACATGTTTTGGTTGATATGGTTTGAATATAACTACATTATTTGGTTTTTGTTTTATCTATAATTTTGTTAGTGTGTTAAGTTTAACATAGGGATAATTAATTTTTCCCTTAGGGTGGTTTTTTCCCATATCGGGTAGTTTTACACCCGTCATATATTTTCTTGCCTTTAAAAGGCTATACCATATGTATTTTACTCATCTGAATATTATTCACTCTTGTTTTGGTGAAATGGCCTTGTGTTGCCTCTCTCGTTTTCTGTGAAGGTTTGTTGCAGATGGTGCTCCTGGGAGGTGGATGACACCAACATGGTATCAAAGCCAACCATTCTGCAATCCTTCCTCTGAGAGTTTTCATTGGAGTGTTTGGGATCATTTTTTTTCCGGCATTTGAAATTTTTCAAATTTCAAAGTTGCCTATTTCAGTTTTTTCTTGATTCTGCAAGAGGCTGTGAAGAATCCGTTGGATTTGGCGTTTGCATTTTTTTTCCTCACCCAGGCAATTTGATTGTTGTTTTGGAGCACGATTTTTCTATTGTTTTGGAGATCCGTATTTCTGGTTGCTAGAGTGATTTTTTTTACAGGCACGATTTCACTGTGCAAAGTTTCAACATTTTATTGTTCTCTGCCCACTTTGGATTGAAAGGAGAGGCTGTGATTTTCAAATTGGAGAAGGCTGCGAAATCTGTTGGGAAGAGTTGTTTTGTTCCCGGCCGCGAATATCACTGGTTGATTCTCAGTTTGGAAGAAGCATTTTTTTCTCCTGTTGTAGCCCCTTTGACCCACGATTTCTCAATGGAGAGGCCACGAATTTGAGATCTATTTTTTTTCTAGGGCAATTGTTTAGCAATTATTTTGCTATTTTCCTTTGGCAAATATTGTTTCTTCTCTAGGGTTCATTCCATCGAGTGGCTTGTCTATCAAGATCTGTGAGGATTTCTGGTTCTATTCCTTGTGTGAGGCACAGTCATTAACAAGGCCTGATCCTCACGTTTTCTGCGAGATCTATCAAAGCTTGGCGTGCTTGTATGCTGGGAAAGCTATCTCAGCCACACAAGGTCGATTTGCACAAGAGAGGCGTATTAAGGGCCATAGAGGTCCGATCTCTCACTAGAGGCCGCTCGAGCACATTCTTTGGCCGCGGGATTCACATGTGAAAGGTGCAGATTCAAACCAGACATCACGCACAGGTAGTGATGGGAACTCTGTTGGAGCCGACTCCATTCACCGAAGCTTGGAGTGTTGTACACTATCCCGTACAATATTTCCTACGCGGCATTTTTCATTGGCGATACATTTTAGTGCAAACTTTATCAACTCCAAAGTTTTTGCCAAATATTTAGGGTTCAAGTTGTTGAGCGTGGCCTGGAAGTGAAGTGGAGGTGGATCTGGGTGCTTGAGAGGAGTATTTGGAGTGCTGATTTGAAACATGCATGGGTTTTTTATCCCACATTGCTGGTGTTGTGCCTATTTTTGCTATTGATATAGCTTGTTCGCCCCATCCTTATTGTAAGCAAGGCCTCGCGTGGCTTGGAGCCTCATACCTGCACGTGCTGCCGTGAGATGTGGTGACTAAGCACTTACCTGGTGGTGCTTGAGGACTCCGGTGCTCGTCCTAGCTTGTTTGCCTTAGAGGAAGAATTGTGACTTGCTGATTCGGCCCCTTATATTGTTGCCTCATTTTTTTCCAAGGTACAAAACTTGAGCCTATTTTCTAGGAGATTTGTCATAGTTGATTATGGGGCTTTCATTTCATCCTATTGTGATTATGTTAAAAAGGGGAAATTATAAACAATGGAGAGATGGTATCATAAAACATCTTAGATGGCTTCATTTGTTGCCACATTTGTATAATCTAGTTCCCCTTCCTGGTACTGATAGTAAGAAATTTGCATGGAATTGCAAAAGGGATCATGTCCTAGGAGTTATTGCAATGCATATTGATGATGCCACTTTGAATGCTATTGATCGTTTTGAGTGTCCTCATATTCTTTGACTAAAATTTGGGAAATACATGGAGATCCTGATACCCAGTTATTCCCAGATGATCCTGTTTCAGATTGTCTTGTGCCTCTTCATTTTTTAGACAGGATACCCTATGATCATGCTACTATGCAGGAGTTTGAAGTTTTGGAATACTTTGAATCTTCAGATGAGGATGACGAGGGTTCTTCAGAAGCTCCTTCTTCTCCATTAGGGACAGTTGATGTACCTTCACCTTCAGTGATTCATTGTGCAGAGTCATTGATTGAGGCTCCTATCATTCCTGTTCAGCAAGACCATTCATCTTTTGGTGGTGATTCATTGAGCACATCTAGTGATTCATCACAACCAGTATCTCATTGTCTTCCTGATTGGGATTCGTATTTGTCAGACATTATTTCCTTGATCGTAAAATCTCATATTTCTGACTTGGAAGACACATTTGAGGGTATATCCCTCTTATTTGATGATAGTTGTGGTACAACTGTTGTCACTCCATCTTTGTCTTTGGAGAATGTTCAAGATCAGTTTCTAGTGGTACCTTGTTTGTCACCTTCTATTGTGATTGGGCATGTTCCTGATTGGTTCGTGGCATCATTTTCCAAGGTCTTGGCGACGCATGAGCAGATTTCAAAGACATCATCATACATTTTCATGCTTCTTTCTTTCAATTCCTATCTAGAGTGGGAAGCATACCTGCATTTGTACTTGGTATTGTTTCTTCCAAAAGGGAGACAAGTTGTTTGTCGACATTGGATCATGTTCTGTATTCAGGCACTTACCATTTTTGCAGGTGATTACACATTGTGGGGGGCTATATAGTCTCTCTCTTTCCCTCTTATGGGGAGGTCATTGATTGTATATACATGATGTATGTAGTCCTTGGGGGGTGTGATTGAGTCCTCCATCCATGCATCATTTTTGTTTTCTTTCTCTTTTGGGGAGGGGTTTTTTCCCACAGGGTTTTTCTCCTTTTCTCCGTTTGTGAGAGATTTATTTTTTGCATTGTAAATGGGTACCTAACATGGTTGTGTAGCCAGGACCCATATTGCATCTTGATTTTGCATAATAATTCTCCCTAAGTTTGCACTTAAGGGGGGGTGTTAGTGTGTTAAGTTTAACAAAGGGATAATTAGTTTTTCCCTTATGGTGGTTTTTTCCCGTATCGGGTAGTTTTACACCTATCATATATTTTCTTGCCTTTAAAAGGCTGTACCATATGTATTTTACTCATCTCAATATTATTCACACTTGTTTTGGTGAAATGGCCTTGTGTTGCCTCTCTCGTTTTCTGTGAAGGTTTGTTGCAGATGGTGCTCCTGGGAGGTGGATGACACCAACAAATTCAAATCAGGTAAGGAAAAAATTTAGTTAGAACTAGTAGGGTTCTTTACAAAACATACTAAAACCAAACAAAACAGCCAGGAATAACTCAGATCAGCTGCCAATCACAAATGCAAATCAACACTCCAATTACTGGAGCACTTACAGAATTCTACCCTACAACATCTCATAGGTTTGGATATCTTCAATTACTGAAGCAAGGGCATCACAGCCGCTGAAATCCTCTAACAACTCCCTCTCATAGGTACTAGCACACACCATACACAGATCTGGAAGATTTTTTTATTGTGTGCTCTGATACAATGCTTAATTTTCAGACCATGGTAAGCAGATTTTGCACCCAAAAAATTAACCTTAACTACAAAGTAGCATAAAACAAAAACTCCAATCAAAACAACAGATCTGAGAACACTAGTTTACAAACACATGCTATTGAAAATATGAACAGCAAATACTCACAAAACTGAACTCTCAAAACTACATCTATCTTCTATGAAAATTAAAGGCATTACACTGCCCTAGCTTAACACTCAAAATATGCTCTCTATCTATTTCAGTGGAGTGCCCTGGGTCTCTTTATAAAACAAGATAACCCTAGGGTTTACAATAATAAATCCCCATCTAAGTGGAGTGCCTAGGCTGGGAGAAGAGAAAGCCTGGACTAAAAAAAATCTAAAGTACAAAAGAGATTTGTTCTAAAAATAAGAACGGCAGCTTCTCACAAAAGTTAGAATTCAATATAATATAAGAAAAACAAGTGTTGTCCTGCTAAAAGATAGAAGAACTGCACCCGGCTAAAAATAAGAAAAGTAAAAGCAACAGCTGATAAATATGATATGCATTATAAAAATCATCATCAAAATTGCAAATCCATGCAAGTTACAACAATTTATAATTGTATCTTCCCTATATACACCCTAGTAATGGTTTGGATCCTACTCCTTGCAATCAGTTGCAACTCCACCCCTCGAACAAGAAAGCAATGACTCCTTTGGCACAACATCAATGATCTCATCCAATTCAATGCCTACTACTTCTGTTGCACCCTCTTTTGTTCACCTCTCAAAATCAACAATCTCATCTCTTGTAAACATTTTTGGGTTCTCATCTAGCACAATCCAATTGCTATATGGATCAATCTCATCTAAATCAATTGGCTACTGAGTAGTTGTGTCCAGCTTTTTGCGTGAAGGCAAAGGTTGTATTACACAAAGATGAGGTCAATGAGGCACTTTTGTGTCAACTTCTTGCACTTCTTCGTGTGAATGGCCTCAAACAAGCTCCAATTGCACTCACATCTAGAAGCACCTCAAGGTTCAGATAAAACTTGAAGAGCTGGCTTTTTGAAGATTTCGGGTTTTTCCACTCTACGCTTCCAACCAAGCAATTGCAAAGAAGACATTCAAAAGTTTTTAAGTAAGCAATAATTGTAAGTTTTAAGTAAAGTGAAGACTGAGATTTCTGGTAACTTGGTGCTTGAGTGGTTCTCCCTCAAATAGGTAGTGACAAAGAAAACAGCCTCCCCTTAATCTGCTCATACATCTACAACTCCTCAATAATCAAGTCCCTCACCTCAACCTCAAGCATCATCCTCATAATGCATGTTCAGAGGCCCTCCATAACCTCCCCATCAACATCCCTAAAATCATCTTAAAAAAAAAATTGGGGTTGACGTAGCACCTTGTTGCATGAATGGGTTGGTGGAGTTGATTGTTCCACCTCCGATTGATAATGTTTCATATGGGTTCAAATTGTTAATGTTCCCCTTTAGTTTTGGGTGGCCTCCTTGGCCCTATCCATGGTGTCATAAATGTAACCCATTGGGTTTTACTCCCAATGCACCAAAAGTAAAACCCTAACTAAAGGCTCTTTGTAATTAGAATTTACAAAAATTAAAATTAAAGAATACAATTTAAAATTTAAATCGAAGTTTGAAGTTACCTTGATGATCTCTGTAACTCTCTTCACAAAGACATCATCAAAAATTTTGTTTGTGAGTCTCTCTCAACCATATACATCACCCTTGATTCTGATTGGCTTACATAACAACTTACTTTTTCTAATTTCCTTATTACTCGAAATAACTAATATTCCTAACTTAGAGTAAAGTAACAACCTAAGTAAGCTTAAATAAAATGACAGGCATATGACCACACAACAATAAGAAAGGACGCAGTGAAAACTCCAAAGGGTATAATTTTTTGGGGGAAATACAGGATTTTGTACTTGCCATATATTAGCAAATTAATATATATTTGAGGGCAGTCGTCTTTGTATGTCTTTTGGCTTCAGTGAATAGTTTAATATGTAGTTTTTGTCTGTAAGGATTTTTAAAATGCCACTTAACGATTTCTGTTTGGCTTTCTCTGCTCGGAGAACGTCTATCTTCAAATGGCTCAAACTTAGCATTTATGTCTTGGTCTATAATCCTTCCCGGCCTGGTTACTGTTTAGGTTTTGGCTGCATCCCTCATATATGCATTTTGGAACATTCTACACAAGATAAGTCCTAATTTTTTATTGAAAGTGAGCATTCACTGCTCAAGCTCCTTCTGGTCATGGGCTGACTGTAATCTTTCTCATTTGACAGGTGCAGGCCCATTAGAGACCCCATTCAAATATAAATTAAAAAATTCAGTAGTTATAAGTTGTAACCAAGGACTTATAGCTTGCAGGCATGTTTATGTATACCACCTGTAGATAGCAATTATGAAACAAGTAAAAGATTGGTTTATGCAATGGAACTTAATTGGGAAGGGGGGTGACATGAGCTTGGCCAATGAGCTGTCATCCAATTTTTTGATGTACAGCATCAGTTAAAAAAAGGTGCAGATCTTCACTTATCTTTGTTCAAGCTTATATGTTTTTCCACGATTACTTTGTGCCTCTTTGAAAAAGGGGTTCATATTGCCCTTCGTAAATAAACAAATCTTGCATGAGGTGCGGTAGCACAACACTTTTACATGGTTTAACTCTCTATATATAATGAATTCTGGGCAGAAATTTTGTATATGTCTGTATTGGTAGAATAAACCCTGTTAAATGTCCTGTAATTGGGGTTTTTAAACATTAATTTAGATGTAATAATTTTGTATCATTGTATATACCACCAAGGATGCATCGGAAATTGTTAAAATATTGAGTACAAACTAAAAATATAAGGAATGCAACGAACTGAGAAGTATTGATAAACATAAAAATGCAGGATACAGTAGAAGCTTCTTGTCCGGCTCCAAAGACCCGTCCAAGTGTGAGTCCGCCAGATATTCTTCCACGTTGGGACTATCCAAATCAATTTCTAACTTGGACGGCTTCATTCTTCAAATTCACTGCATTAAAATCTGAAAACCCTCTTAGACAGTTCTTTGAAATACTTGACCATTAAAAGAAGTGATTGAACTGGAAACAAACAAAATAATTTAGGGCTTTCAAAAAATTGCTACCGTTGTTCATATAAGTTAGCAGTAGTTTGATGTCCAAGTTTATATGAAACGATTTGTTTACTCTTATAAGCAAGAGCGCTCACCTGATTTCACAGAAAATTAGATCAATTTTGTCTATTTTGTGGATTGGGTTGGTAGGTAGCTCTGAATGGAATCTTGCTGCGGTTTATTCCACAACTATCAGTTCGATGAAGTTTACACGCAAGGATTTTGTCAATAGGATGAAGGTGCAAGGAAAGTCTGTTTTTTAAATTTTTGGTGTTTTGTTTACATTATACATTCATCATTTTCAACGGTTTGTAATTGCATAATTTAATGCAAATTAAATTAAAAAATTTACATATGAAAATTGAATTCAAAAATTTAGATGTTTTGAAGGACAAATGAAAATGTTGTGAAACATATTAAAAGAAAAAGAATATGTTGGCCAATATTTTAAGAAAGAGCATATAACACAAAGTATAACAAGTTTCAATTGGAGAAGCATAGCATAACACAATAATTTTTACTCCAAAACAAATACATTCTTTATAAGAAGGTTCACTTTATTTATAATTAAGAATATATTTGATATTTATTCAAGATTAGGTAAATTTAAAATCAATTAAATAAATTTTAAAATATAAATTTATCACATAATCCAATCTCTCTCTATTTCTCTATCTTCTCATCTCTTCATTGAAACAATATAATTTGAATTCTATAAAAATAATCATTAAACCAATGTGCAAAATATATAAAGATCATAAAATTACTGAAATAAATATGTAATTATATAATTTAATGTAATTTTTACAATAATAATAACTAAGAAATGATGCTAGGATGGAATAGACAATTAAAATTTAACCTTAGCAACACTATTACGAGAACAATTCAATAAGGACTAAAATTGTAAATATGGTGATATAGCAAAATTTAAAACAATAAAATAAAAAATCTTCCAAGAAGATATGTTCAAAGTTACGGCCAAAAATATTTTTAAAATGTTGAATTTTAAAGAGTCTTTCACAAGATGTTCGGGATGACAATATAAGAATATAACATGCAAAAATCGCATTAAAGCTAGATAAATGTCAAAGCAGTATAATGGCAGATGGACTATAAAAGAATAATTAAAATAAGTCAGTACAGCAATTCTTCAAAATTTTAGAATTCATCTTATGATGATGGGGATAAAGGCAAGAATAAATCTTAAACCAAGCACACAATTTCAAGCCGTTCATTAGAGGCGGATAAAGGTACAATGGCAATTAGCACAATTTCAGAATCCTTCAAGTGCAGAAAATAAAGGAAAACATTGTACGGAACGGTGCACATGCACTCCAAACTCTATGGAATGCCTTCCAAGCTCTTCGGATTGATTCTGCACCTTTCAGATTTGGAAATTTGCGGGAATTTTAAGGAGTCTTGAAAATAAGTGTCAATTAAGCGGAAACCAATACATACTACTTTAAAATATTGTTCTATTTAATTAAATTTAAGATATCCTGATGTTTTATCAGGATTCAATTGTGTAATTTTATTTGTCAAATGATCTATGTTCAGTGGAAGCCCTTTAATTTTCCAAAATCAAAGGAGGGGGCTTCAAGCACACAGTAATGCTAAAATTAAAAATAATTCAAATAAACAAATAATAGGTACATTTTATAATTTAATTTTTATATTAATTAATAAAATTTAAAATAGTTTGAAAATTAATACGGCTCAAAGGTTAAAAATACTAGTAATATAGTACAAGATATAACCTATCATGTTTTCCAAGGCAAAATTTCTAATTTAGATAATAAGAAAGAGCACATTTTATATTGTGAAACTTGCAACATCAAAGAAATGTGAGCTATTTATGATCTAAATATGGCAATTATTAATTAAATGTGAAATACTACAAAAACTATGACACCTCTGATTTAAGTTTTTAAATAAATATAATGTATTTGATAATATTTCATATTTTTTATAAAGTCCAAAGCATTTAATTGAATCAAAAATGCTTTTTGAAAATAAAAGCAAAGAACCTCAAATACACTTTAAGGCCAAAGAAAAAAAACAAAAAAAGAACAGAATACATTTAAATTTTGAGAATGTTAAAATGATGCAAAATCAAATCTACAAAACTACCTCAAGAGTAACTGGACAAAAACATTGTTTTAACGAAACCAAAGCAAAGAGTCTCCAATACATTAACGTCAAAGTTGAACATTTCAAAGACAAGTTCCCAAAATTTAACCACAGTGGACATAGGAATAGTGCATAAACGTAAGAGTAAGAAAATATATAAAAAATTACTTCTAAATATTTCAACAATAAAACAATAAAACACAAATCGCCGCCAAAAATAACTAATTAGCAAGAAATGTCTCTAAATCCTTCTAATTTTCTCCAAATTCAGCGGCTAAACACAAAAAAATGTCCTCAAGTTTGAATCTTGCTACCAAATAAGCTCTCTTTACGCAACTCAAACGAGATTACTTTTCTATTATGAATTCTCTTTTTCACTCTACCCGAGAAATATTAATATAATATGCTTCTTTTATAAATTATTTTGAGCAAATGAAATAGAGTGCTTCTTATGACCATGCATAAAAGGTCTATATAGGAGTGGAAATAAAATGGAAAGTGAAAAAATTAATTGCTAGCTAAAGACTACTTCGCACCAACTCAGATGTGAAACTGATAGGTGGACGAGGCCTAAAGAAGAGTGGGCAGACAGAATATGTTGTTTTTGTACTTTGGGACTTGTGGAAACAGAATGGCACTACATCATGGAGTGTCTGGCCTACAAAGATATACAAGGCATTTACATTGATATCCTGAATGTGGGCTCCTTGGTTAATCTATTTGAAGAAAAAAGGATAACTAAGTTTGCAGATTATTTGATTAAGATCCACAACAAAAGATCAAAGATCTTGAATGAAAGAGAGGTCAAGTAGTGTTAGGATTAAGGTGCCATCAACCTTGTAAATCCTATGTATTTAATTACTTCTAATATGTCATGTCCCAACATTAAGACATTATTTGTCATTATCAAATTAGACGATAATTATGTATATAATAATATTTAATAAATATATATAATATTATTAAATAATATTATATATGATATATATATGTATATTATATAAATATAAATATGTATATTAATATTAATATAAATATAAATAAATGTTATTATAATATAATTATCATATAATATATATAAGACAAATGTCTTATAATATATAAATATAAATAAGAAATATTATTATAATCATTTATTATTATAATATAATAAATATAAATATAAATATTATTATTATTATTATTATTATTATTATTATTATTATTATTATATAATAAAGATAATTATCAATGTAAATATTAAATCAAATATTAGTATAAAGTATGATCATTATAAATATAATATTATAAATATATATAAATTAATATTAACTAATACCCTTGGAAGATATCAATAAAGGGCTATAATTCGTATACAGCAGCGAATAAAGATAGACCAAGTTTATTAAAAGACAAAGTTTATTAAAACAAAGATAAATGCACGATTATGTTAGAGGAAGTGAGTTAGATTATTAGTAAATAAAAGAGGTAAATATTAATTAAAGGTTATTTTCAATAAGACACATCCCTTCATTAAAGGAGGCTATAAAGATGGGAAGAAGATAACATAAAGGGGATAGAATAAAGGAATAAGAAAAATATATATCTAGAGAGGGGAAGGGAAGGAGAAATATATATATATATATATATATATATATATATATATATATATATATATCTGGAGAGGGCAATCTAAGAAAAAGAAAAATAGCAGATCAATAAACAATAGAGAATAACGGCATTGAGAGTTATCAAAGACACAGCAAAGAGAAATTACAAGGAAGATACGGGATAGACAAGGTAAGTTTGCAATTATATCAGGTATGTTTTTCATTAAGTATTTAAATATAGAATATAATTTATGTTAGTAATATTCTAGTATAGACTGTGTAAAATAAATAGTGGATTCAGAAATGAATAAAGTTAAACAAATAAAGATATATCAATAGAATGAATTGATTTCATGATTATAAATAAGAAATGTAATGATGGAATAATATAATTATGAGAGAAGTAAATGAATTATGATTAGAAGTAAAATTAAGTATTAGTTAATTGTCTCATGCGTGAAAGTAAATAGGAATGATATAAACTATAAGATAATGATGTGAATCTAAGATATCGGAAATAAATAAAAAAAGGAATATTGATAAATAACTATAATTAGATCCGTATTATATTTATATATATATTTTGAGTCATAAGTAGGAAATATATCATAAATATATATATATATATAGAGATATTAATATTATAACAAATACTATAATATATAAATATTTAAGAATAGGTGAAAGAGAATAGAATCCATGAGCAGATTCAACAAGACAAAGCAGCATAAAGAGGTACAGGCACTTTCCTTATTAATAGGTTAGGCGATATAAATGTTGTAGAAGAATAATATGAATATAGATAAATGAATATTTCTTATATCATGATAATAATAATTGGAGTATATTACCATCAATGATGTATATACATTCATTCTGTATAAGTATGCATATAGAATAGGTATAATAATATGAGAATAAATAGGAGTGTAGAAATAAGGTAAATCTGCATACATATATGAAAATGGATATAAATATGAATATGAAAGTGAATATAAAAATAATAATTATGAATATGAAAATGGGATTATGAGATCATAAGCATAAGGACATAAGTATGAAAGGATATTGATTAGATAACTAGAATAATGATATGAAATGCAAAATAGAACTCTAATGTTCTCTTTTGTGAGTTGAATTGTGCAAGGTCAAAGGAAAAATTTGGACTCACTAGAAGGGGACATTACAAGTGGTATCAGAGCTATCGACCTGCCATCCTGTGAAAGAACTTGATGCAACCAAAAATATAAGCCGGGGCATAAATGTGGAAAAATAACTCAAGCACAGATTATAGAAGTCATATCCACCAAAGACATACAAGAGGAGAATGAAATAAGTGCAAGTAAAAGAAGGAAAGAAAATTGATTCAAGGACCAAGCACCCAAAAAGAAAATATCGAGGGAAGCATAATAGCAAATAAGAGAGAGGATACTCATATGGGAGTATAATATGTTACCTATATTTGTAAGTAAATAATGATGTGATTTTGATTACACTATTCTACATATACCTTCGCTATGATGGAGAAGAAGAAATGAAGGAAACAGTGCGAGGGCCCTCTTCTAGGTACGCCACCCGGGGGGGGACGTAATGAGCCCACATGGGCCAGAGGGGTTCTGCCTTTAGTATGAAGGGTACTGCCTCTGGGCTTAGGGAGTGGCTACCAGGACACCTTAGTAATCTCACTCTCCTAGCATGGCATATGTAGAGAGGGCAATCATGAGAATAACGGACTTCATATGAATGGCATGCGCCACATGAGTCTGAGGCGATCTATCATGAATGGCATGCGCCACGTTAGATCGAAGGTACCTTATATGAATGGCATGCACCACATAAGGTAAGAACAAATGGCGGACTTCATATGAATGGCATGTGCCACATGAGTCCGAGGTGATCTATCATGAATGGCATGCGCCACGTTAGATCGAAGGTACCTTATATGAATGGCATGCGCCACATAAGGTAAGAACAAATGGCAGACTTCATATGAATGGCATGTGCCACATGAGTCTGAGGTGATCTATCATGAATGGCATGCGCCACGTTAGATCGAAGGTACCTTATATGAATGGCATGCGCCACATAAGGTAAGAACAAATGGCGAACTTCATATGAATGGCATGCACCACATGAGTTCAAGGCGATCTATTATGAATGGCATGTGCCACATTAGATCGAAAGGACCTTATATGAATGGCATGCGCCACATAAGGACTATGACACTCCATATGAATGGCATGCGCCACATGGAGACTAGGGAGGGATGGTTTATTTACCCTTAGACCTAGGAAAAATCAGTATATCCTTCAAAGAGACATTAGGGAAGTATAGAAAATAAAAAGTAATTTCACTAATCACAAGACCCATGAACTAAATTCATTTCTTCGAAGAATCTTCTTTGAATTCTTCTCTTGATTTATGTAACATAATACCAATACTAAGTCAAATTATGGGCCCATAACCCACAAACTCCAAGGATCATTCTTCATCTATAACACTTATATTTCATCAAGCACATCACTATTCAAATAAAATCTTACCAAATTTTTTATCATAAAATTTCTCCCCATGACATCATATAATCAATTACTCCTCAAGAATATGACTCTTCTAAATTTTGAGGTCAATAACATATGACAAGTATAAGACCGAATCTTGTAATCAAAGATCAAGATATCTTCATCATTCATTGGAATCTTGGAATCTCAATGCTCCTATAATCTTCTTTTGCATTAAAAATATTTTCATTGCCTAAAACCACGTCTTCATCTATGATACTTGCATCACATTATTATTCAAAACATCAAACAAATGCTTACTTGAACATTTGTCTTCATTAAACATTTCAAGTTATCTTTGGTCGCAAATTCTCTTTCATGAATCACAATCATTTTCTCTTCACTAAATCATGTTCATTCTGAATTAAAACTATGACTTTGTCTCAACACATCAGAAGGTAGTGCAAAGTAATGAAAGAACTCAATGTGATTGCTTGAGGACAAGCAATTTCAAGTGGGGAGGGCTGTCATGTCCCAACATTAATAATTATGTATATAATAATATTTAATAAATATATATAATATTATTAAATAATATTATATATGATATATATATGTATATTATATAAATATAAATATGTATATTAATATTAATATAAATATAAATAAATGTTATTATAATATAATTATCATATAATATATATAAGACAAATGTCTTATAATATATAAATATAAATAAGAAATATTATTATAATCATTTATTATTATAATATAATAAATATAAATATAAATATTATTATTATTATTATTATTATTATTATATAATAAAGATAATTATCAATGTAAATATTAAATCAAATATTAGTATAAAGTATGATCATTATAAATATAATATTATAAATATAATATTATAAATATATATAAATTAATATTAACTAATACCCTTGGAAGATATCAATAAAGGGCTATAATTCGTATACAGCAGTGAATAAAGATAGACCAAGTTTATTAAAAGACAAAGTTTATTAAAACAAAGATAAATGCACGATTATGTTAGAGGAAGTGAGTTAGATTATTAGTAAATAAAAGAGGTAAATATTAATTAAAGGTTATTTTCAATAAGACACATCCCTTCATTAAAGGAGGCTATAAAGATGGGAAGAAGATAACATAAAGGGGATAGAATAAAGGAATAAGAAAAATATATATCTAGAGAGGGGAAGGGAAGGAGAAATATATATATACATATATATATATATATATATATATATACATATATATATATATATATATATATATATATATATATATATATATATATATATCTGGAGAGGGCAATCTAAGAAAAAGAAAAATAGCAGATCAATAAACAATAGAGAAATTACAAGGAAGATACGGGATAGACAAGGTAAGTTTGCAATTATATCAGGTATGTTTTTCATTAAGTATTTAAATATAGAATATAATTTATGTTAGTAATATTCTAGTATAGACTGTGTAAAATAAATAGTGGATTCAGAAATGAATAAAGTTAAACAAATAAAGATATATCAATAGAATGAATTGATTTCATGATTATAAATAAGAAATGTAATGATGGAATAATATAATTATGAGAGAAGTAAATGAATTATGATTAGAAGTAAAATTAAGTATTAGTTAATTGTCTCATGCGTGAAAGTAAATAGGAATGATATAAACTATAAGATAATGATGTGAATCTAAGATATCGGAAATAAATAAAAAAAGGAATATTGATAAATAACTATAATTAGATCCGTATTATATTTATATATATATTTTGAGTCATAAGTAGGAAATATATCATAAATATATATATATATATAGAGAGATATTAATATTATAACAAATACTATAATATATAAATATTTAAGAATAGGTGAAAGAGAATAGAATCCATGAGCAGATTCAACAAGACAAAGCAGCATAAAGAGGTACAGGCACTTTCCTTATTAATAGGTTAGGCGATATAAATGTTGTAGAAGAATAATATGAATATAGATAAATGAATATTTCTTATATCATGATAATAATAATTGGAGTATATTACCATCAATGATGTATATACATTCATTCTGTATAAGTATGCATATAGAATAGGTATAATAATATGAGAATAAATAGGAGTGTAGAAATAAGGTAAATCTGCATACATATATGAAAATGGATATAAATATGAATATGAAAGTGAATATAAAAATAATAATTATAAATATGAAAATGGGATTATGAGATCATAAGCATAAGGACATAAGTATGAAAGGATATTGATTAGATAACTAGAATAATGATATGAAATGCAAAATAGAACTCTAATGTTCTCTTTTGTGAGTTGAATTGTGCAAGGTCAAAGGAAAAATTTGGACTCACTAGAAGGGGACATTACATAATATTGTTTGTAAATCATTCATAAGGGATGAAGTATTCACCAAGTAGTGATCTTGTTTCAGCCGCACTTTGGATCCTTGTCCCTGGCGAGAGGTGTGGGGGGCTTACCCCCCCACTACTGTCATCACCCCCTTGGCAAGGGTTCGGGGTCAGCGCCCCCAAGAAAAAATTTTAAAAAAATTGCCTTGGAAAAATATTGTAATTACGTAGTCAATCTAGACCGTTCATCATTAGGTTACAGATCTAACGGTAGAGGTTATGTTAGGGTTTTGTGCCCTATAAGGCAACACTCTTTTAAAGTGAGCATTATATTACGGTTGCATATATAGGCGCTGTTGGATTGAAGACCTAAGAGGAGATTGATAGTGTTGTATTGTAAACTCTATTGAAGTTACTACAGATGGGTGCATCTCTTCTTGTGTGAAGATTTTTCTCGAAAGGGTTTCTCCACGTAAACACTGTGTTATGTGTTTTATCTCCTGTTCCATTATTTATTTGTGTTGATTTCATACTATCTCCATTTTGGTTCTGCACTAGATTAATAGTTACAGTTGTAATCAAATTTTCATTCTATAATTATTCACCTTCATTTCTAACACTTGTAGGCGATGTGTGGGTGGTCTACTTGTCCAGGGCATTGGTTGTTTGGCCTCTTGGACATTATTAAAAACTTTCATTCATTCATTCTTGTGAGATATTATAAAATTACTTTGAGCGGCTACCTAACCTGCAAATCAGCCAAAAGAATTTGGTTGTTTCGGTTACCTTTGATTTACATGCAATGGAGACACCTGTCATTAACATACTCCACTAAAATTTATTTACCATCAAATGTATTTTTTTAAATCACTTATCAAATGTTATGTGTGTCACTTTTGCAGTATATAAAAACAAGTGCCACATAGTGACAAGTACCTGCCTTTGTAGTATTGTAATAATAGCAATTATTTAGTTATCAAAGGATGAGCTATCATAAAGTGATTCTTGAGTCAGCTTGACAACACTTGGAGATCGAAGACATAAGGTGGCTTAACATGAAATTGTTGCCTTTGTAATATTGGAATAATAGCAATTATTTAGTTATTGAAGGATGAGCTATCACAAAGTGATTCTTGAGTTAGCTTGACAACACTTGGAGATCGAAGACATAAGGTGGCTTAACATGAAATTGTTAGGAGCTGCATGTATGACAATTTTACTAGGCCGGAGAAGATTTTAACTATTAGGGTGAAGTTTGACCTCCATGTTGAAGCATGGTGGCATAGTTGAGGTCGAGTTAATTGTTAGTCAATATGGTATAATTAGCTATATGGTATAATTAGCTATTGGTGCACAAAGATGGAAAATCTAGGTAACAAAGTTGTGTTGTGGCTTTTAATGAATGTCCCTAAAGCATATAAATATGTTTAAGTAATTTTAATATAATGAAAATTTTATAAAATAAAAAAACAAAAAAACAAAAAGTCAACTTATGAATCAAGCTTAACAAAAGAGAGTGCTATTTATCAATATGTAAAAAAGATTAAAGTCAAGGTAAAAATTATAGCTTATAATGGGTTGAGCAAGAAAAATAATCAAACAATCCTTCTTATTGAAAGTAAAGGCAAAACTAATAAAAGAATATCTCATAAAGGCATGCATTAATATAAGTATATATTATTCACTAAATTTATGAAAGTAAAAATAAAATAAAAGAATTATTAAAATATTGAATGACATTTTTTCCTCAAAAGTAAAACAAATGTATGTAAGTAAAATAAAATAAATAATTGTAAAAGAAAACAAAATAAAGGAAATAAAAATTTAAAAAAGTCATATTTTTTTAGATATAATTAATTTTAAAAATTAGAAATGAAAAAAATGAAGTTTAATAATAAATTTAAAAGTCAGTTTAAAATAATAATAAAACGAAGTAAAAAGCATGTTTTGTTTCATGAAAAATAAAAGAAATGTAATTCTAAAGGGAAATTAGCACATGAATAAACAAGTGCCACGTCTACCTTTGTAGTGTTGTAATAATAGCATGTGTTTTGTTGTGGATAAATGAGGTGTGACATAGCATTGTATCGAAGCTAGCAAGATCCAGGGAGAGCAGGGTGAATAGAGGGTTTGCTAGAATAGAAGTCATTGTTCAATAAAAGCCACAATTATTTACAAGTCATAACCAGATTGTAGAAGTAGTCAAATTGCAGGTAATTGGAGGGGGCCAAAATTTAGAGACTCTTGAAGGAAGAGTTAATTTAGAAGAGAATATGAAAGAACAAATTGAAGCCACTACCAGTTGATAAAGTGTTGCATAGAAATGTCACATGCCACATAGCCTACCAATTGTTTGATAAAATGCCAAAGAAAATGAAAGAGAAAAGCCAAGACAAAGGGTGTGAATTGTTTGATATAATGCCTTTTAGAAATGAGAAGTTGTAGCCTATTTAGAGGAAGCTGCAGGGATAGTACGTGAAACATAATACCAAAAGGGAGTTGCAACCAAAAATATTAAAGGATTTTGATGAAGGGAGAACTATTATCACCATGGTTGAGAGGGATTCACTCATCCACCACATCATCCTAGAAATGTCAATTATGCATGACAATGATAGAGATGGGCAACACATCAAGTATGGTTACTCGGTATGACATCAAGGAGGTCCAAGAACACTGCAATAACATGTTTTCACATCAAGAAATAGTTTCCCTCTATGAATGTTTTTGTGCACTAGATCGAAATGGAATGGGTTTTATATTAGCAGACAAGTTTTTTATCTGTGTCAGAGTTTGCAGTGAATCTACTTTCTAAGAGGTTGCTAAGAATGCTTGACGGTTTGAACTTCAAAGATTTTATATCCTTTTTTATCACATTTTAGCTTGAAAGCTAACCTTCTTTAAAAAATTGAGTTTATCTACAAGGTTTATGATTCAAACAAAAATGGAAAGTGACGCTTCATGATTTATTAGAAGTCTTGTAGGATTTGACTGGCTCTTTTATTTCTAAAGAGCAGCGTCAGCAAGTTGTGGGCCAATTTTTTGGAGGAAGCGGGGTATTGAAAAGATTGCACTTTGACAATTGATGATTGATGATTTTGTGAAGATTCTTGGAAAGTTTGGATTGAAGATGGAAGTTGAAGTCCTAGTACATTGAAGCTTTTTAATACATTTCTATACACATGCTTCATTCTCAGTATGGAGATAAGGGTGAGCATAGCTAATAGAAGTAGCTACAGTCTGGAGGTGGAGAGCACTGAAACAATAGAGAGCGTGAATGCAAAGATTGAAGAGAGAGAGAAGGTATTCCATGTGCTCAACAATGATAGATGATGGTGGGAATTCCCTTACAGAATGGAAGCACTCTCAAAGATTACAATATAAGACCTTATTAATGTATCGGCTTGGCTTGGATTAAGGGGGGTGAAATGCAATTTTTTATAAGCACCAGGGTTGAACTTTTCTTATAGAGGTTGACGATTCTCAGAGCGTTGAAACTATGAAATCAAAAATCAAAGACAAGCTTCAAATACCATCTCATCAGAAGAAATCATTAATGTTCAGCAATGTAAAACTAAAAGATGGCAAAGTTAGATGTTATCACTGTAGTAGATTATCCAATTGGAAGTGACACAATTTTTGTGAGCAGTGGAGTTGTGTCACACATTAGAGTTCTTTCATATGTACATGGATCCACAAAACTACTAGGAGTGTAGATTGATGTTGTTATAAATGTTGTGGACCTACTTTCAATGGTAAGAGCTAGTGTGTGGGAATAGCATTTCTGTCTCTAAAACACGAAGATGTAGAAAATATTAGATATGTTATACCAACTCCTATGATTGAACATTTCATCTTTGATTATGAGCATTTGGGAGATTACACCGGATTTCCAATTCTTGGAATAGAACAGAAGAAAATGGAGAATCATGATTTGTGTCTTGCAATGGCTGGCGGACTTCGTGTATGGTTCTACTATTTGTTAGTCTAGCACCACAGCATGGAAATTTTGTGGTTGGTGGTTATATGAGTGGAGGTTATGGTGGTGGCTCAATTTTTGGTGGTTATTGCAATGGACTAGTGGGAGCTCTTCAAAGCTCATGGGGATGTGCTAGATTTGGCCCTAATTTTTGCAGGATCTACGAATAAACTATTTTTTAGATTATGAATCCTTGGGGGTATTTCTAGATGCAAGTTAGTTGCAGGTTTGGATGTATGCTTTGTGCATGGTTTGAGGAGGTATTTTGCCATCTTCTTAGTGTGGAGTTGTTGGTATCATTTCTACAACATTTTCTAATGGGTTCCTTTGACTACAACGACTCGTTGTAGATTGACAAATCAAATTTGATGAGGATCTAGTGTTTGAGTCTTTAAGTCTACAGGTTATCCTCTTTGATATCTCAATTTGCATGTTTCTTTTGAGATCTTTGACTTATGCAATTATGTGGATTAGCTACCCATTGGTTGTAGTGGGATGACTCAAATGTGGAATGTCTATATCCACGAGATCAATTTAGTATTGATATATAGTAAGACAAGCTGCAAGACAGAATTGGAATGCATACATAGTAAGAATAAATTCTGTACATTCATTGCTCGCCTAATAATTACAGGATCAACTTACATATTCTTATGCCAGAAGAATATTATGACATCATAACTTTATCATCATAGAGTTCTGAGGTTCTGATTCCCAGATAAGGGAAGAGCATACTTCTCTATTCTCTGGAATACTAACCTAAACTGATACTTGGATTACTTGACTCGACTAAAGACTTCTATCCGACAGAACTCTTACTCCAAACTCGATGCCCTTAATAGAGCGAATGGGTAGTATTTATAGAGTTTTTTCATCAACCCACTGTTTTTCCATATTAAAGGTAATATAAGAAATTTGAGTTCGGCCAATGAAATGGAAGTAGCACAGCATCTACTTTTCCGTAGGGATGATCACATTGAGAAGATAAGATTCTCTGGGTGGTCCCTATCATCCCGTGAAAAAAAGTAGACGGGACATGACTAAACCTTATCCTAATGGAATCTACTTTTTACAAAGTCACTTTTTGATCTCAGGAAGGTTAACTCGAGGTTACATTAAGGTGGTAACCTTACCCCTTTTACCGTGGTGAGGTCCACGTCTGTCGGTTGGTTACAGAGTGACAGATGGCTCCGATAAGGGACAAACCCCACTCATTAGTCAGTTTCAATGTCTTCTTCAGAATTGATAAGAGATGAGGTACAACAGGGATAGGTATCTCGTGGATGTCCAAGGAGACAACTTTCATGATCATATTCTCGTGCATAGGGATTGTTGGATGGTCCAGGTTCTTTCCAAAGGATAGTTAAGGTCTTGAGTTTGTACGGGCCATAAATTCCTTGGGTCATTGCTCCTGTGTCACCTAGTTCAAGGCGATAGGTTTTTAGTGGTAATCCATATTGGTTGCTGATTGTTATATAGGTGCCAGATTTGAGCACCAAGTGTCCAATGTTGAAACATTGACTTTGCTCCCAAAGGACCATAATGTTGACAGATAAAGCTATTGATGAAATTATCATGATCTGAGCCCATCGTTAGCTTCCACAGAACTCCTTTGTAGCTTGCAAAAGTACCAAATTGCATTTCTGGTATAGGATATGGTCCCTAAAACATATCTTTAATATATTCGATCCCCTTTTCAAGGTGAAGCCATCTTTCTGGTCGTTGAATCAGGGGGTTTAGGAATTTGATGGGTAATTGGAATTCTCCACTCCAATTCTGTAAATATTCAGCAATTTGAGGATCAACAGGCTTAGCTTGGGCAGAGAACTGAAAAAATGAATTATTATTCCAAACACCTTCAGTGGACAAATCAAGTTTGGCAATAATCATTCTATGTCTGTTAAACAAATAATCATTGGCAAGATTAAAATTATGTCTATCTCTTCTATTAAAAGGATTGCTACTGAATTTCGGGCAACTTTTTTCAAACCATCGGTCTTCCTGAATTCTGATAACTTGAACCTTGCCTTTCTGATGACCTTCACGAGAGAGAAAATCAGCAAAGATATTCTACTTCCCCTAGAGATGTTCAATTTCAAAATCAAAAGTATTGAGAAATTGAGCCCATCTCAATAATCTTCAACAGATGACCTTATCCTTGGATTCTTTTTTGAAGAACCCTCTTAAGTTCTATAAATCTACGCACAAGAAATTTTTCGTCAACCAAAAACATATAGAATGCCTTTAAGGAATTTACAACAGTAAAGATTTCTTTGTGTGTGCTGTGATAATTGATCTCGCTGCCTTTGAAACTGCTAGAAGAAAAATAGACAATTTCTTCTTTCCCCTGTTTATTTTTCTCTTTGAGGATGCCAACCCAAGTATGCTCACTTGCATTTGTCTCAACAATTTTGTCACCATTGCCAGGTAATCTAAGTGTTGGTAAAGAGGCACACTTAGCTTTAATTCTTGAAATGCAAGCATCATGCCGAGAAGTCCAAGGAGGTGGATTCTTAGTTAATAGTTCATTCAGGATTTTCCTATCCTTAGCTATGTTGGAATAAAATCCAGCAATATAATTGACAAGACCAAGAAATCTTTGAAGTTCCTTTAGATTAGTTACTTGAAGATTCTGGATTCAGCTCAAGATATGTTCTTGAACCTCCATTTTTCCTTATGGCAGAAGCTTGATACCAATGAAAATAATTTCAGAGCGGGCAAACTCAATTTTAGATGGATTAATAGCAAGACCATGAGTCTAGTAAACCTACAGAAATTGTCGAAGGTGGTCAAGATGGCTCAAAGGACTTTGGCTGATGACTAGAATATCATCAACATATGGGATTATGAACTTTGAGTATTTTCTGAAGACGATGTCCATATGTTGTTGAAAGATGGATGGAGCAGTTTTAATTCCAAAAGGTAAAACCTTCCATTCAAACAGACCCTGTGGTACTGAAAAAGTTATTTTATAGTAGTCTTCTGGTTTCAAAGCTATTTGTCAAAACCCTTTTGTGAGATCAAATTTAGAATATCGATTACTTCCCTGAATACATTGCCATATGTGATCCTTGCTAGGCAGAGGATGTCTGTTATCTTGAAGACATTCATTCAAAGGCTTATAATTGACTACCAACCTTTTTTCTAGTAATTCATTCCCATTCTGATCAAATTTAGGTACATACATAGCATGACATGAAAATGGAGAACTAGAGTTATGTATCAAATCTAATTTGAGGAGTTCATCTTTTTCTTTTTTGTACATCTCTATTTCCTATGGACTCATTAGAAAATAGTTGACCTTTACTTTGGGAAGTAATTCTTTACCTGATGCATCCTTTTTCAGAATTATTTCACAGAAAAGATTTATGGGATGCTTTTTAAGATCTTTGGTCATGACAATATTTGCAAATTCTTTCTTAAATTCTTCTAGAGGAGTGGAAATAGCTTCATCTTGTTTGGCAATCCAGACTATATTCTTTTTATGTTTGCATTCAAATTCTGTCTGGCTAGTGTATGCAAACTTAGTATGTAGCCTAGGCACTTTGAATTGGCTTTTTAAACTTATACTATCCTGGGCTATTATGATTGTTTCCCATATTTGCATTGTTGTACTACCTATTACCCCATCATATCCGTCAATTTCATAATGAACAAAGGTGAGTTCCTCAATGTAATCCTTACCAAGTTGGATTGGGGCTTTGCATACTAGATTAGATGTGTGTTTGCCATTGCCAAACTGAATATTTGTGGATCCCTCTATCCACTGATTTCTAGGAAAACAATTATATCTCGCTACATTTAGATCTACACCTGTGTCCCAAAGAAATGATAGTGGATAGGCTTTTATACCTGGGAAATGTATTGTTAGTACTAAACCAGGACAAGCAGTTGGTTTAGGGCGCTGCAAGGCTCTGAATTATCTTTGACTGGAACTACCTTCTTCTTGAAAAGAGAGACCAATATTGGGATTAAATCCTTTAGCTATAATAGCTTCCTCAATCAATGGATTGTAAGATTTTTCACAACAGAATAAATCTTCCTCTGCTTTAGATACTTGATTGGGAAGTTAGATCCTAGGGAATTGAATTTGGAAATATAGGAGTCTAATTCCCTATGCTAACTCAATTCCTCATTTAGATTTTCATTCTCTTCTTCCTCTATTTCTTCTATTTAAGATTTTGCTTGAGAAATAACCAATTGCAGGTATTCAATTCTTTGCCTTCTCCATATCCTATGTGCCATACTACTAGGAGTAGGAGCTTCTATCGCAGTTCTGTGTGGTAGAGGCAAAGTTGATGGAATGGAGACAAATTTTGGGACATGTTGCCGAGTTTGGGTTCGCTCTTGCTTTAAAAGAATATCTTTTTTTGCATGTAGTTGCTCAAGCTTAGCCTTCTTCTTTTTCCAGGTTTCAGGACCAAATTCATTTCTTGTAGGGTTTTTTCTGTTTCTAGAATTTCTCTAATAATTTGATCCAGGGATTCTTTTTTCATCATTCTGAAAAAAAATGATACTTCAGATTTATTATCTACTTCTTCTTCTAGAGTAGCTTGTGTCTCTTGTTCATCATCAGACGGTATGGAGATTTCATTTGAGAAATCTTCTTCTTCTGATAGAACTATGTCCTTAGGGTCTGATGGATATTCATTGACAAATTCATATTCTTCTTCATTATCTACCCCAGCTTCCTTAGCAAGTCTAATTTTTCCTTTGTTTTTTGCCTTGTGGCGATTAGGACATTTACTAGCATAGTGTTCTCCCTTACAAATGTAATAGGTCGGTTTCCATTTAGAGCTCCTTTTGTGGCTTCCTTTCTTTCAGAAATATCCTTTCCTTTTTGGATATATAGAGAACCTTTTCCTTTCATACTTCTTATTATATTTTTCACAATCATAACATTTCCTTTTGCCCTTATAAGAAGTCTTTTCTGATTTTCCCAAAATCTGATTATTAGGAGAAATTTGATAACATGCTATAGATGAAATTAATGGTCTTACTTTCCTCATTTCCTTCATCTTTTTGCTTCAAAGCAAATTTCTTCATTTAATTCTGTTAAAAACTGAACCAATTGAGGAAAAGTAACTTCCTTTAGATCTAGATTTTCAGCTACTAGATTTTCTAATACTCTTTTGTGATAGTAATCACCCATGACATCACCAAAGCTTTTTATGAAGGTGGTGAACATAAACTCTTGATTTTGCTCTTTCCCTGACTAGTAGAAATTCTTATACTGTTCCAAGCAATATTCTTTGAAGAATCTCATGTCTTTGCACTTTCCTCGAATGAACTTGTTGTAAGCCATTCTTTCCTGAGAGTCCGTGCGACTGACAAATAGTCTAGTCAGCTGAGCACAAACCTGATCAACACCATGACTTATTAAGTCTTCTCTATAAGTTTCATCTAGACAGTCCCAGACTCTTTTTGCTACACCAGTTACAAAGTTGATGGCTTGCTTAATGACATCTTGCTCGGTAACACCAGTATTTGTGGATACATAGTTTGTCACCCATGCTCTAATGGCATCTATACTCTTGGTATTTTCAACATCATCAAATGAATCAAAGTTAACTAGAGGTGGTGTGTCTACTTTATAATTTTGGATGTTTCTATAAGGATCATTACCAGTGACTCCATTTGATCCATTACCTCTTGTCATTTGTAACTTGCCCTAAAATTTTTCCTTAGGTGTGGCTTCTCTCATGGTTCTTGTTTTAGGATCCCAGACCTTTTCAATGGTTGGGACTTGGGGATTTAGCTTTAATCCCTTTCCTTCATGCTGAGCTTGTAAATAACTAGAAGAACTAGTAGGAAAGGCTAATTTTTTTGTTACAGGAGTTGAACTAGGAATTGCTGTTACTACAGACTGAATTGCTCTAGATTCTTGATGTACTATATTTTCAAGATGGAGGGGTGAATCACTTATGCTTTCAGCAACTTCTTGGATTTTTTGCACTTGTTGGGTGATTTGCAAAACATCTGTGCCAGTAGTGGTGATTTCACTACGGATGACTTGAAGATCCGAACCAATCTCAGTTTGAACTTTATGAAAGGAGTGACTTTGAGTGGCATTATATTTCTATTGATTTGTCCACCATGCTTCTGCCTATTGCTTAAACTGATTGTAATTGGTGCAGAGTTGAGCAACTTCATGTTGAATGGTAGATTTCCATTCCTCCGTCAGGTGATTTTCAAGGGTTTGGATGGAAGCAACAAGAGAATGGAGATTGGCTTGCATGCTGACATATCATTTTTCATTAGCAAGAAATTTAGCCTCACACTAATATTTCTGGTCTTGAGACAACAAAAGTTGTTTACGCAAGCAAAGATTGGTCCAATTCAGAAGTTTACTTTGGTTGGACGCCTGATTTTCACCGACAGATGAGACATGTTGAGGCCAAAACTCAACCTGGAATTTCCCAGTTGTATCATACATCATAAAATCTTGAAAATGAGGAATGACTCCAAGGATAACAGATGGACCAGCAGGAGTAGAGATATTTTTTTCTTCCTTTTCTTGGAGACTGGATTCAGGAAAAGAAACTGCTTTACCAGACATCATACGCAGATGTTTTGGGGTAAACACAAAACTACAATCATTACATTTAAAGACACTAGTCTCTATTTCGGAATAGTTTTTATGAACACAATCATATCCTAGTTGAGGTGGACGTGCAGCAGAGACACTGGCACGTGGAAACTGGAATAACTATTCAAAACCAGTCACAGGCTGAAGACGGATTGATTGAGATTGTTGCAAAGGTGTTCATGGCATAGGATTATTATATGTGAATACTCTTTCATTGGTCATGGAAGGAGATTGATGGAATGAAGGAGTGGAGGAGAATCTTAAGATTGCATGGTCATCTATTTCTTGTATGTTAACTCCTTGCAATTGAGGGGGCTTGACAGGTTGTGTGTCTTTGCTCCATAGTTCCAATGCCCATTCTTCAGTCATTTTAATATCTTTATATTTAACTATGTATGGAGCACGAAGTTGTGTGGTAGGACTTGTCGATTTCCACACAGTGGATAGTCCTTCCTCAGGAGACAAGGCTTTTCTAGGATTGATCATTAAAGGAATGGTCTTATTATATAATCTATAATGAATTACAAAGACCAGAGAATGATCAATAGAACTGTCTTTCATATACAAATTCATTGTTTTGAATTCATAAGTCAAGACATCATTTAGGTTAGCATCTTTTAGACTGACGATACAATCTAGGGCATAGTCAATGTAGATAGGACCATTTGTCATGGAATCACAAGCACCCCCTAAAAGAGCATGTGATGTTTTGAGAAACCTCACATCCTTAAGTAACATGCGTACGATGATAGGTAAACCTTTTCTGTAATGACCCATTATACCAATCCTAACAAAGGACAAATGCATATATTGGTAACTCTTAGGATCGGACCTAGCCTTCTCTTGCCATTTACCAATTTCAGTTTGAGTAAATAATTGAAGTTTTCCCTCTGAACCATTTCTAACTTCATGTTGTAACTCGGCAACCTTACATCGTTGTAGACTCTTATACCCAAACCAATCCTTTAAACCATTAGGCAAGATCCAGTTTTTGGGTACATCCCTATAAATATCAGAAGCCTTAATCTTAGGGACTTTAAAGGGTTTATTATCTATACTACCAGAATTTCCTTCATCGTACATTTCATCTAAAACATTTCCACTATATTCTGGCATAGAGAAAGTAGATTCATTTTGAGCAAAGAAGTGTGTGAAACTTGCCTCATTATTGCGAAGCTGTGTTTGATCATCTGGAGGAATTGTTGAACTTGATGATGATGATGATGCATCCATTCTGTTCACTCAAATCTGCACTCGAATCTGTGCTCAAATCACAGTTTGACTGCCCATACACTCCCCAGCCTTGAACACAAAAGATGACTTACAACAAGGGACTTACAACAGATTTACTGAGACCGTGAGAGCATATACGAAGAGCATTACAGAGAGCTATAAACTAGGTTTACACAAAGCATCAACAAAAGTTTAGTTTCATCAACCAGATTTAAAATAGAATTATCAACAAGGCTTTGATATCAATTTTTATACAAGCTACAAGACAGAATTGGAACGCATACATAGTAAGAATAAATTCTGTACTTTCATTGCTCACTTAATAATTACAAGATTAGCTTACATATTCTTATGCCAGAAGAATATTATGACATCATAACTTTATCATCAGAGAGTTCTGAGGTTTTGATTCCCAGATAAGGGAAGAGCATACTTCTCTATTCTCTGCAATACTAACCTAAACTGATACTTAGATTACTTGACTCAACTAAAGACTTCTATCCGATAGAACTCTTACTCCAGACTCGATGCCCTTAATAGAGTGAATGGGTAGTATTTATAGAGTTTTTTCATCAACCCACCGCTTTTCCATATTAAAGGTAATATAAGAAATTTGAGTTCCGCCAATGAAATGGAAGTAGCACACCATCTACTTTCCGTAGGGATGATCACATTGAGAAGATAAGATTTACATTACAATTCATGCTTAATATAGCATTTACAAATGGAGCGCCATTACCTACTGTAATGAATGCGCCCATGGGCCTATCAGAGATATTTCCTCGCTAGAAGGGACATCTACCTGCAAGAATTTAATGAAGAAAATACCTAAATCCATCGAGCGACTGGAAGATATTTGTGCCATTAATACAAATTGTTGAATCATGCACCTACAACAATCAATGCAAAATATCTGCCCTTTAAAAGCTTTTACAACACTTTAAGTTGGCCTCTGATATGTCTTGTCAGTCAAATCTACACATCTCATCTTCAAACAATGACCATCTTGATATGCACATCCATATCTGGATCATGAATTTTGGATCAAACTTTCAAAGTGCAAAATATTCCTCGAAAAGCCCGTCAAATGAAAGAGGATGAGATCCTAAGCAATTTTGTCTTTTGGATCATGTAGAAATTCCTCTGGATGAAGAAGATATTCACGGTCAAAGTTGCGGTCAACGGGCATATGGATATCTATGAATATCTTCAAGGTCTTCATATTCACCAATATCTAGATGATGTAGCCTAACTGAACACAAAAGCCTCGATATCCTAATATCCAGATGCACCCGTCAAATTTACCTCAACGATTATGCAGGTCGTCATCCATATGAATACCCGATGTCTAGATGTTAACTTGATATCTGGATATTACCTTAATATCCAGATGCTTCTTTATGTCCATACCATGAAACTAATGTTTATATCCTAATGACATCATCGCATATTGGGAGGGTCAGGAATTTAAGACTTGCCAAATATCCATACCGGAATGTCCTGATGATGTCATCCTCATAAGATGCTTCTTTGGAAAGGATCCAGGTGACATCATCAGAACATTCACCTTGAGGATCTGGACATTAGGAGATATCCAGATGTTGGGAAAGGTCCGAATATCGACTAAGGTCCAAATATTCGGGAAATATCAGGATCTTAGTTAAGGTTCAGATATTAAGATAATATCCGGATGTTAATTAAGATCCAAATATCGGCTAAGGTCCAGATATTAAAATATTGTCCAGATATTAACAAAGGTCTAGATACTTGGAAAATATCTGGATATTCAAACAACAAATATCCATACCTAGAAACAACTAAGTATGAAGATGGAGAAAACTCTACAAAGGCATACTTTGAAGGCTAAAGATTTCTGGATTTTTTTGGTTTTTTTGCAAGGATTCTCCAAATGAGCTTTTAGGGATTTTTGCAAAGTAGAAAACTAGGATTCGAAGGATTTAGAGCCTGTAGGGATATATTCCAAAGCATTTCAAGGAGATTTTCAAGGTGAACTATTGGACTCTGGGTAGAGGAAAATAGGTCAACATTTTGGCGACCTCTCAGGGATGTTCACCTCCTAAACAAAAAGATCAGTGGCCTTAAGCATCCATTAGGCATGGAGTCCAAAAGAGGAGTTTTAAAAGGTCAAGACAACTGAAACCTGCCTCCCAAAACACATCAAAAGAAGAGGCCTGCATTCTCCTAATGACAATGTAGCCTGTGCAAAAAAACTTAGGGAAAGGGAAACCTAAAGCAGAAAATAAACTAAAACAATATGTACAAGACCTTAAACTAACCTTAATGGTAAGGTTTGAGATGGATCCCATTCACTGAGATTGGTAGAACTTCACCATCCAACCTTGAAAGAATGAAGGCATTTGCTTACTTGCAGCTGATGATGATATAAGGTCCACTCCAAAGTGTATCAAATTTGATGTGGCCTGTTGTAAGCACAAAAATCATGCACAGCCTCCACGAGGACCCCTATGATGATTCAAATCCTTGTCACATACATGTAAGCATGAAATAAATTCCTTTAGGCAACAGGCCTGTTGATGACATGTCCTCTTTTCTTGTCTTGTGTTATTTCTTCCTTGTCGATTTCTCTATCTCCCTATTTGCAACGCTTTTCAACACTTGTTGTGACACTTGTCGACTTGTATTTTATGGCTTTCAACCATGTTCCTAAGCCTTGTGAGTGTCTTGTAGGTGAGTTTTCACCTCTCCCCTATGTTTTTCCTCTAGTGCACTTCCTAGAAGCTTTCTAGAGGTCTCCTTATCCATCTCACGCTTTCGGTTTTTAGTTTTGTCAAACCTATCCAAATCTCCCCCTATTATTTCCAAATCTCCCCCGAGAGATCCTACTGACGCAAGTGGAGATTTGGAATCTTCCACATGACTGACCTATTTCTTGAAGTAGAACCCCTCCTTTTCTTCTCTTCTTGCATCTCCCAGCCTATTTTTTTGATTTTGACCCTGTCCAACCTGGATCTCTCTCGGGTGACCCTGTCTGGTGAAAGGGGCAACCCTACAATTTTTGTAGCCACAAAAAAACTTGATTTTCTCTCTCGTTTTTGCTCTATTTTCACCTATTTTTCTTTCTGTTTACATGGTTTTTGATCCTTAATATAGAGTTAACCATTTCATGCACCCACACATGCATAAGTAGCTCTATTTGATCTCAAATTAACTCTCCAATCAATCTCATGCATTACCTCACCGCCATTTCCTCTTCAGTGATAAGCTATCTTTGCTTCATCACTCCCCTATCAGCTGAGTTCACTGGGTAATCAATCTAGTTCACTTCCCAATCAATCCTTGTTAACTCATCAATCAAATGAGTTAACTTCTAAATCAATTCCACCTCTCATCCCTTCTTCCAACCTATAAATACCCCTCACCTCTTCATTATTTTCCAAGTTGAGCAAGTTGGAGAATACTCTTCTCATCTTCACAAGCTTTTTCAAGCTTCTTCACAGGCCCTTGAGCCTCTTTCTTCATTTCTTTCTTAGTTTTCCAAAGCTTCAAAGCTTTCATTGTTGCATAGCTTTAAATCTCTTCCAAGGAGGCAAATCCATTTTGCACATAGCTCTTGCCAATTTCGCTCTCCAACTTAGCATTCAAATGCTCTTATAGGACGAAGGTGCCTTTTTCTTTGTTTGTTCAACCAAGTAGCATCACGCTACTTCATTTTATGTCATTGTGCTCAATCCAAGCTCTCATTGAGCTCATACAAGCTTCATCAAAGCTTCTTTTTGCATCTTTGTTTCATTTTTTTGTCAAGAGGATCACCTGCTGCCACAAAAGGATTCGAGGTTGCCTATTACAAGGATTGCTTAGGGATAGTGGAGTCAACAAATCTTCGTTTCTCTTAGGTTCCTTCATTGCTTTTATTTAATTAATAGTAATTAGAGAATTAAATCTGCTCTTGGGAACAGTAAAACATTGTTTTATCCTTGATAATTAGATCTTGCATATTAGATTAATTGCTTTCATATTTTTAGATCTAGATTGATTAGAAAAAGCATTTTCCCCTTTTCATTAGATTAGATTGCATTAAAATCATCGAAAACACAAAAAAACATAGGTTAACATTACATCTGAAAAGTCATATAGATTGCATAAATATTTCCTTTTCATAGATTAGAAGCACTCTTATTTCCAAAATACTCTAAAAAATACCAAAAAGAACGTTTTGCATATCATTTAGCTTTCATGCATATAGAAACCTTAGCATAGACAAAATTGCAAACCCTCGATTCCATCACGAGGTAACCACAATCAAACATTTCAAATCAAACCCTCGATTCCATCACAAGGTAAACACAAATTCAAAACACAAGTCAAACCCTGGTCAAAAACCTAGATCTGGTTAAGGTTAGTAACCACACATTTACCTCCTTTCTGATCCACGAATGTGCTTAGGAGTAAGAGGAGAGTGGGCGAGGGCTATCTGTGACAGGAAGCATTTGTTTTACCACAAGGAGACCCATTTGTCCTCTTGTTGTTAGAAGAAACTAGACAACGTCAGATATAATAAGGACTTTTGCAACACCTACAAAGACAAGAGGACATCAACAAGAACAATTGCTTACCCACACAGAGGTGGAATCTTAGAAATCCAAACAGGAGAAGAGAAACTAGTGACCCTTC